>OY720136.1:105000-1370371 GCA_963082685.1 Cyclophora albipunctata | reverse complement strand
CGACGGAGATATGATGTATTTCTAACTGAAACGGACAATTAAATCATTCAAATCGGATTTTGAAGAAAACTTACCACATTATTTCTATATCGGTTAAAATCGGGACTGTAAACTTACTAAAATTATAAAATTAAATGCGAAAGTTCGTGAGGATGTATGTCATGAAATGAAAATCTCCTTTAGTTTTTAAAGTCGATTGAAAAGCAAGCCTTAAAGACAAGAAGTTACTAGCAAGTGAGTTTACTAGCTAATAACAGGTTATTTACCTCGCCCAGTAATGTATTGCTGAGTGAACATATTTCAAAATAGCTTCTTCTTGTCGAGTCGAGATGATAATTTAGAATTAAATATGCTTAGACCAAAATTTGGCCAGGTCTATTGCACTGTCATTTGCGCTCCAAACATCCTCCACACGGGGCTGTTCAGACACTGCAGCAAGTGAGGCATGGTTTGGACCGCGCCACACTCGCAGCTATCGTTATCTGAGAAACCCCACCTAACACGGTTTTCTTGGCATCTTCCAAATTTTCTTTTATTAAAATAGCTAAGCAGTTTTACTTTCCTATGTTTAACTGCCTTCAGAAATGGTAAAGTTCTCTCGAAATATGACCGATTCCTTTTTGTATGTACGATTAAGTATATCCTAACTGATATCACTGCTATTTATGAATGAAATTCGGACCTTAACAATTTTATTGAAATCCATTTCTTTTTTAAAGTGCGTTCACTTCTTATTGTAGAAAAGGCCATTACTTTCGGCTTGAACTGTAAGTTTGATAATGATACACAATGTAATGTTTTGTCTTCGAATGTAAAATTGACCATTGTCCGAAGGATGGGTCATCAAACTCACTTATATGGTTTGGGGTGAATTGGTTATTTAATCTATGCAATACACGCGGACATATGAGTGAAAAAATACCGCTGTCGATCACCCATCCGAACAGTATTCGAGTTGAACGTTGCTTAACATTTATGATGCAATACCATCAAACAACACACGCAGAAATATGAGTGGAAACATACCGCGATCACCCATCCGAACAGTGTCCGAGTTGCACGTTGCTTTACATTTATGATGCATTAGGTACAATCACTTGATTGTGTTCAGGGATAGTCATGTTTTTAATCAAATTAAGTATGTGAGAGTCATCTTTAACCATCATTATTAAAATGTATCATAACTATTTAATTTATCCTGCTCCTACTAATATTATAAATGCAAAAGTTTGTATTGATGTATGTATGTTTATTGCTGTTTAGCGCAACAATTACTGAATTAATTTGGATGAAACTTTACAGTAATATTAATATGGGAAATACAACAGAATAAGACTGTATATTTTGTCCCGAAATTAACGGGTACGGGTACAACGCGGGTAAATCAATTTCAGGGCTCTACTATCAGCAGTTTTGGCTATGCGTTGATCCAAAAGTCATCTACACTAATATTATAAAGAGGAAAACTTTGTTTGTTTGGTTGTAATGAATAGGCTCAAAAACTACTGGACCGTTTTTAAAAATTCTTTCACCATTCGAAACCTACATTATCCACGAGTAACATAGGCTATTTTTCATCCCGAAATTCCCACAGGAATGGACACAACGCGGGTAAAACCGCGGGGAGCTGCTAGTACAGGATAAAGCATTTTATATGTGTAGATAGAAAAATAAAAGTATTAGCCTGTAATGTACCACTGCTGGGCAAAAGGCCTCTCATCTCACCGTAGATATCAGTACAGTGAGGAGGATCGTATAATCACCACGCTTGGATAATGTGGGTTGGTGATCTCAAACCCGAGCCTTGTTTGAAAGGTCGGAAATATGTTTTCGCTCGACCTGGGAATTGAACGGGACCTCAATCTTGGCAGGCAAAGTCAATAGTCAAAGTCAAATATTTTTATTCAGTTTTAATCCAAAGAGGCTCTTTTGAACGTACCTGCGAAGCAAGTGTACAACTAGACTACTGTGGCGTTGGGAATTGAACCCAGGACTACAGTCTTGGCAGGCGAGTGCACATACCACTAGACCACCGAGACGTTCCAGATAATTAATTATTTTTTCATTTTATTTCCAGGTTTGTTCAGAGAGTAGCGCCAGTGAATCCTCCCTGGAGTCATCTAGCGGGTACGGCAGCCAAGGAGCCTTCGCCGCCGAAGATCACAACCACCAGCACCAACTGCAACACGCGGACGGTAACACAAGTTTTATATATATATACATATTTTTTTCTTACGGGATCAAAAAAGTGGACTAATGTATTTGATTTTCCAACCAGACTGAGTACCTTCTTAAAAGGAAAATGTCTAATGATGTTATTCCATTCTTATCAGGAATTCCATTTTCGGTGGAAAAAGTTATATGGCAATAAATGTCATACATTGGAAAATCGTCTACATTAATTCGCATTTAAATCCCGTCAGATGAAGATTAAACATAGATAGAGAGGCTTTCAAAATTATAGTATGTATGAACGTTTTGTATAGATGTAGATATGTATTTCCAAAATAAGGGTGCCTTTCCACCAGTGCTAATGTTTGATATTAGTATCTACCAATCATATGAAACATAGCTATGGCGGTATTCACTAAACCACCAGCAACAAACAGCCTCCGTGGTCTAGTGGTTTGAGCGCTCGGCTCACGATCCGGAGGTTCCGGGTTCGATTCCCGGTGGGGATATCTCACAAAAATCACTTTTTGAGACTGTCCTCAGTTTGGTTAGGGCATTGCAGGCTGAATCACCTGATTGCCCGAATAGTAAGATGATTCCGTGCTTCGGAGGGCACGTTAAGCCGTCGGTCCCGGTTACTTTCTACGGATAGTAGTCGTTACATGAGCCATGTCAGAGGCCTTAGGCGGCTCAATAACTCTGACACCAGGATTGGTCAGGTTGACCATCCACTCGATAAGAAGAAGACTAAACCACCTATTATATAAAACTAGCAGCGCACCGCGGTTTTACCCGCGTTGTACCCGTTTCTATGGGAGTTTGGGATTAAAAATAGCCTATAACCTTCCCGTTGAATGTGGCTATCCATTTCAAAAAGAATTATTCAAATCGGATTTGTAGTTTCGTAGATTAGCCCTTATAAACAAACAAAGTTATAAACTTTACCTCTTCATAATATTAATAGATAGCAGCATAGCAATGTAGAATTGCTTAGCTCTAGTTGAAAGGCACCCATAAGTAATAAGTTTTTAATGTGTGTGTATTGAGTTAAGTGTGGTGTGTAGTTGTGTGTGTTATTGTGTGTGTTAGTGTAAACGCGGTCTTAGAAGGAAACTTAAATTTATGAAAAATAATATTTTATAATTTTTGCTTTGAATTATGTTAACTGGCAACTTTTGCTTCAGGCTATATACTTAAGATCGAAATAAAAATAACATCATTAATTTTTACTTTAAATTGTTTATCTAGTGATCCCCGCTTGCTTAATTATATATGGTCAAAAACCTCATTGTGTTTAAGCTAAGTAAATATGTTAAAATATTTTGAACTAGCCGCGCCTGCGGTTTGACCTGCGTGGTATCGTTCCTGTGGGAATTTCGGGATAAAACATAGCCAACATAACATAGCCATAGCAAAAAGTATCCTTATCATTTAGTATAGATTAGTTAGTTAGATTCCATATTACAAGCTCTGAAGCTTAGTTTGGGTCTAATTAACCGTGAGAGAATTTGTCTTATTTATTACTAGCTGCGCCCCGCGGTTTCACCCGCTTTGTACCCGTTCCCGCGGGAATTTCGGGATGAAAAATAGATGTTGGCCGATTCTCAGAACTACCCGATATGTACACAAAATTTCATGAGAATCGGTCGAGCCGTTTCGGAGGAGTATGGCAACGAAAACTGTGACACGAGAATTTTAATTAGATTATCACTACATACGTATAAAATAAAGTCGTCTCTGTTTGTCTGTTTGTCTGTATGCTTAAATCTTTAAAATTACGCAACGGATTTTGATGCGGTTTTTTGTAATAGGTAGAGTGATTCAAGAGGAAGGTTTTTATGTAAAAAAAATCCCGAAATTCCCACGGCAACGGGCACAACGCGGGTAAAACCGCGGGGCGCTGCTAGTTATCTATATAATAAAAAAAAATGAATTGCTGTTCGTTAGTCTGCTTAAAACTCGAGAACGGCTGAACCGATTTGGCTAATTTTGGTCTTGAAATATTCATGAAAACGCAGGGCACAGCTAGTAGTTAATAAAGAAGTATAGATAAAATAATATAAAGAGAGAGATTTTATCTCCAATCCATTTAATAAGACTCAAGTCTCCTTCTAAAGACTGTAGTTTATCTGTGTGTGTTACTGTAACTCTATATCTTATTACCTAGACATAGAGTTCAATTTATCTGTCGTGGGTAGTGTGTGATTGTTTCATTGTGATTGTAAAATATTTTCTGTTATCACAACACGTTTGCTAATATTTTGGTTCGCTAGGGAAATGTGTAGAGTGGTCGGAGTTGTGACTTACTGGGCCCAAATAATAAATGTTTAGAGTTTAGACAGTTCCTTCCCAAATTCTAATCGCTCCTCGGTATGGTAGTTAGTATGAGTTACTATTGGAGGTAACGTTAGTCTCGCTGCCGTGCATCTGGCGGTTTTAATTGTGATAAGTTTTGTTAATAATTATTAGTCTTTGTGGATACGTTGTTACTTTTCTATTTTGCATTAATAGTTATTTTTTGTATTTTATTAATATTATTTTATATTTGAAAATTACTTAAAATCCTTATTTTTTGCGGTTCTTTTTTGTTCATTTTTATTTTAAAACATTATTATTTGAGTCACGTTTTAAGGTTTTTTTAAATGTTGTAACATTTTTAATTTTTTTTTACAATTTGTTTTTTTTATTAATTCCTTTATCTTTTTAAATATTGTTTATTTTAATTTGTGTTTTTTTTGTAACCTTATTTTATTTTTTGTTAACCTCGCTTCGCATGCTCAGTGGAGATCGTAACCCTCCGCCGCGAGAGCGAGGTTTGTATCGCGGCGGCGCGCGAAACCTTCTCGATATCGCTAGGCAGCCTCGAGGAGGCCGTGCGCTCGCTCGACGAAGCCACGGACACGCCCACGTATGCGACCGTCGGGAAGAAACCGGCCGTGCCCAAACGGCGGCCGGTCTCTATGACCGGTGAGTAGGTGGCGGGTTGAGGGTTAGGTGGTTTATTATAATTAATTAGACATAAATGTCCCACTGCAGGGGAAAGGTCTCCCTAAGGAAAGGCGGGTCCTTCCACTAATCAGGATAGACCTGAGCTATTGTGGGGCAGTTAGGTTATTTAATAAATAAATAATATTTATAAAGTATTTTCTATGAATATAAAAAAGTATGAGCTTATAATGTCCCACACAAAGGCCTCTCATCTCACTGAAAATATCAGTACAGTGAGGAGGATCAGGCATAATCACCACGCTTGCTGGTTGATGATCTTAAGTCTTAAGTCCAAGCCATGTTTGAAAAGTAGGGAACGTGTTTTCGCTCGACCCAGGAATTGAACCCGAGACAGCTCTTAGCAGGCGAACGCACATACCATTAGACCACCGTAAGGCGTTAAATTATAATCTATGCCCAACTTTTCCAAACGATTCAGAACAGATTTTTATATTGTAACAAAAGTATTCAGTAGTTCATTTATAGTTCGAGCGATAAAATAATATAGGGTAAACTTCGCTATATGTACATACACCATATTAATATAAAAAAGTAAGTAAGTAACGTATAACTAAGGGCCATTCCTCGGTATCAAAATAACGTCTAGAATTCTGAGTAAGTAAGTATTTTACTGTATATCGTTTTAATAGTATATTGTGCCGAGAATACCCCTAGTTATATGTCATTAATATAATATAACTAGCTGTGCCCCGCGGTTTCACCCGCAGCGCCCCCGTTCCCGTGGGAATTTTGAGATTTTTATTCCTTATTTTTCTCATATAAAAACCTTGTCCTGACAATAAGGAACACATTAAAAAAATAATCATCCAATTTGGTGCAGTCGTTCTGAAGTTATGCGCTTACCAACACATTTTGCGATTCAATTTTATAGTATAGAATAGAATTAGTAGTAGCACCTTTTTGTTAATAGATGTATAATAATTGCCCAATAGCTTCGCATTCGCTTAAATCATTATGGCTTTTTATGTCCATGAGTTTATTTTATTTTTATTTATTTGCTATACATACATTTGATTCGAGTTATTGTCTGCCAAGACTCCAAGACCGGGGTCCCGTGTTGAGTGTACTGTAAAGCTGATTTTTTGCATGTGTGTTGTTCTTTGAAAATACGACCAAATGAGCTTAATCAAAAAGAGCCTTCGAAAGCGTTCAAATTATCCTTTTTACAGCTAAATTTGACTATAAATAAATATTTGTTTTTTGAATGGGATCAATACCGACTGTCTTTCTTTTGGGCCAAATTCGACTACGTTTAAATATTTATTTTAAGTGGGTTTCTTTGAAGCTACGTTGCGCTCGTGGCTGAGATTAACGAAGCTATGTTAGCTCATTGCGATTGACTACTTGGATGGGTGTCCGATAGTGGCATTCCTATCTGAGCGCTACCGTGCGCTACCGTTCGGAGGGTACATTAAATTGTCGGTCCCGGTTGTTGCTTTGGTTAGACCATGTTGGAGGCCTTGAGGCGGTCTAAAACCTCCGATACCAGGGTTGGCCACTAACCTACTCGAACTTAATTTTTTTATGAAGCTGTATAAAACTATTTTTTCGGCCTAAACTGACAAGTACTACATTCATTATTCGTTTTTTGGGCCAATCTGACTACAAGTGTGTATGTGCGCAGCGTCGGTGTGGTCGCGGCGCGGCTCGGTGAGCTCGCTGGGCAAGCCGCCGCCGCCGGTGCGCCGCTCCTCGTCCATATCGCGCCCGCAGCGACCCGCCGCCACCTATGCACAGGTAACAAATGACACTGTAAAGTTAAGTCTTGGCCTGTAATTTCCGTGGTTTTACCCGCGTTGTACCCATTTCTATGAGAATTTCGGGATAAACAGTAGCCTATGTATTATTTCAGATCTTATCTCAGTGGCAATTTTATTTTTTACTGATTGGTTGAACATTCTCACAAACTTTCACATTTATAATATTAATAGAACATTAAATCGGAAGGCTTGTCATAATTTGTTTTTAAATCGATTCGATTATTACGTCAGACGTAGTTAATTATGATATTGTGTTGTTTCCAGGCCGCCCCGCCGTCGGGCGGGTCGGAGGCGGACAACCTGCCGCCGCCGCCCGCCTTCCTGCTGCAACCCGACACCAACGACACACAAGGTTAGTGACACATTCATTACAACTTCATTCAATAGTACTCATTACAAAATCAGTAATTACTCAATAACTATTTTACTCATAACTCGTTAATTTTTTTCTCATTACTTATTACAATTATTAAATTACGCTCTCATCTCGCGAGGTCGAAAACTTAGAGGTACTGGGGCTCTTTGCATGATGTAGGTGAGCACTAAGACAGGATTTTGCGTAATTCAACCCCTAACAGAGGATAACCTTTTTCTTGCCTTCCCCTTTCATCCGAAGCGAGAGCGCCCACTTATACGTTATATTTCTCCTACAGCTCACATCAACGTAGCTGAAACCATCAAACAGTTGACCGAGTTGAAGCACATGCCTGCCTCCCCCGGCTTGGTGCGGCGCAGCGTGCAGCAGTTGCAGAGCCAGAGCAGCTGCTCCCCCGCGGCCCCCGGCGCCCCCGGGCCGGGCGGCGCGCCCGCCCCCGCGCCGCTGGCCTCCTTCAACAAGAGCAGCTGGGGCTCCGCCTCCAGCGTGCACAGCGCGGCCGCCGGGAACGTCAACCCCATCTACGGGGTGACGGGGCAGAGGATGGTGGCCTTCGATAACCTCTATGGCAGGAAGAATAGTTTCAACAGCTCCAGCGGGGATCTGTATAAGGAGGGTGAGTTTTTGATGTTTATTTACTGAATATTGATTTCAGTTCTCAAATTCGTAACAATAAAGGTGAATGGAATGAACAACTTTTTTTTTTCAGTCTTCTGTGACCACGGTTCCTGTAAAGGGGCCGAAACGTCAAATAAAAATGTAAAATAAAAGCGAAGTGTATCCGTAAACGGAGTTTCATTTCAAAATGAGTAGTGTTCGCTTAAACTTAAGAAACCAGTATTAATTTTTCTTTTTGTACAAAATATACCGTTTTCAAGCCAAGAGTACTAAATGAAAAGTTCACAATTTTACAGTTTACTACGGACAAACTTATGCGCTAAATTGTATTTTTTTTACAATTCACAATCTGTTGACATTCATAATCTTACATAAACCAGCAGAGATTACAATGAGATCATTGACATATCCTTTATATTGTAGCTGGGGAAATCTTTCCCAATTTATCTCTTAACTCGTTTTAAATATGAACCTATATTGTATATTCCAGCGGGTAACATCTACGTCCACACCCAATTAATCTTAAACCTTATTTTTCATGAACCTTATTTTTTATGTACTTATATTCTATCGCAGCGGGTAATATCTACGGGTCGGCGGCGGGCTCGTCCCCGGGCAGCCCGCTGGCGGACAACTCGTTCAGCAGCTTCGGCCCGCGCGGGGCCCAGCCCGACTGCCACTACGGACAGACGGGTCAGGCGTTTTACTGTCACCTAATAGAAACATACGTTCATTCATTCATTTCGTCTAGGTCAGTGGCCAACCTTGGCGTCAGAGTTTTTATACCGCCTAAAGGTGACATGATCTGACGTATTGACACAACCGGACCGTTAAATTGTCAATCTCGGTTATTTCAATCGTTAGTTCCATAAATGTCGTTGGCTACTACTTGCACGAATACACTTAGGAGACTATAAATTGTTTGATGACATAATTAACTGTACACGAAAAAAAAGCACATATACGGTCAAATTAAGAAAAAAAAATAGTCAGGTATGATAAAGAATATTGTCTAGAAAGAACGTCTCACGGACTTTATATAGTTTTCATAAATTATTGTCATTTGTGCAGGCTTCAAGCTGCAGCAAGAGAAGCGGTACGGCGGCGCGGGCGGGGGCGGGGGCGCGGGCGGGGGCGGTGGCGTGTACGAGTCGCTGAGCCCGCTGGCCCTGCGGCGGAACATCGCCGCGCGCTCGCACTCCGCCGACCGGCACCACGCCGAACAACGTATGTGTTATAACTTAATAGAATAGAAAACACTTGTGTTTGTCAAAAAGTTGAAAATTGACTCCAAAAAATTAAAAGGATTAGTATGTAATGCTGGCCATATTGACCCTTAGCCTTGAATTGAACGTAATTTTCCGTCGTAGAGAGCGGCCTGATCGCCAGCCTGAGCGCCAAGCTGGCGCCGCAGCTGTCCCCGCGCGCCGCGCGCCGCGCCATCTCCTCCATCACCACCGCCGACTCGCCGCCCAAACCCAACAATAAAGGTTCATATTATATCCCATCAAAAACTTCTGTAAAAAACTAGCTAATTCTCTATGGAGCTACTTGTTTATCTCTAAAAAGGAATGAAATCTAGACAAAGTCGTGCCAAGTCTAAAGTTCCTTACTGCGATTTGTTTATTATTTATAATTAATGTTGTGTGACTTGGCCGTTGACTTGTCATAGTTTCAATTCAAAATGAGTAGTGTTCGCTTAAACATAAGAAACTGATTGTATTAAAACTGTATAATATCTTATCACCTCTAGGCCTCGTCTGAAAATCAGCGCTGCCAGGGTCACACGACCGTGGCGGCATTACGCTGAGACGAGGCCTGTTCAGACCTCACACAGTAGTTCTGTCCGTGTAATTGTTTAGTGTATGTTATATCTGTTCTTTTTGTCTTTGTTTTATTTTTTCCTTTCTTGTTGTGTGATTCGTCGGAATAAATGTTTTCTATTCTATTTCTATTCTATTCTATCAATTTTCTATGAATCTACCTAGGAATGTGAAGAAGAAGAAGAGAAGAATGAAAATAAAATATACATATTTTTGTCAACAATCATAACATATGTACATACATGTTTGTTAGTTTGTCACAAACATCATTTTAAGACACTAACTGATTATCTTATTCTCAGTGGGTGGCGGCGCGGTGCAGGCGGCATTTTTGGACAAACTGTCCGCTACACTCGCGAGACGACCCGCCCGGCCCACTGCTGGGCAACCCACACCACCGCTCACTCAGGTAATTACTGTTCAATAAATACGCGAGTATGTATTGAAGTACACTTATAACTAGATTTAGATAAGAAATAAAAAACAGTATTAGCCTGTAATGGCCCGCTGATCAAAAGCTCTCATCTCACTGAAGATATCAGTACAGTTAAGAAGGAACAGCAAAGTTTTGCAAATCGGTCAAGCCATGAAATAAGCATTCAATTTTAATTGGTCAGAATGGAATCATTGGAAATAGTATCTATTAATTCATAACTATGGACTTCAATGAGTGCGACTGTCACTGTTTTTTCTTGCTTAAACGAAATGAGAATTTAAAACTTACTCAGTCACTCAGTCAAAGCTTGTTGAAAAGTTTGTGTATCGGTCTTTATGATCCCACTGCTGGGCAAATCTCACACTCAATGAAGATGCTCAATGAGAAGGATTTCGCATCCATGCATTTTTGAATCTACTAAATTATGACGTAAACCAATAAGGTGAAATAAGGAAAAAAATTAATGAAAGGAAAACATACAAACATATCACTACTTCCCTATTAATATAAATAATTTATGTATGTTTCGTTTTCGCTTTGTATGTATGTTTCGTTTTCACGTCAAAACCACTGAACCGATTTTAATGAATTTGAGCACTTGAAATTTTTTTGACATTACGGAATGACATAGACTACTTTCTATCCCTTACCCGTCATTGTAAAGCACCCGAAATTCTCCAGTAACGGGTACGTAGCGGGTAAAACTGCGGGGAACAGCTAGCATTAAACACATTTACAAATTCGTAGAACACTTTTCATAGCATGACGTAGTTTTATGCTAATGACGTATTATTGTGTCAAAACAACAAGGAAAAGTATTCGTTTGAGTTGATGTTAGTTCGTTGAATGGAAATGACGACTCACGCATGTCATGCCTAGTGTGACAAAATAGTTAACTAAAGTTATATCCTGTAATACGTCTGTCAATATCGATACTAATAAAATAAAGCTGAATTTTTTTTTTGACAAGCCCGTTGGCACAGTGGCAGTGAGAGCGCTTACTGTGTCGGGGGTTGCGGGTTCGATTCCCGCCCGGCGTCAACAATATGTGAAGACATACCTAGTTGTTGGCGACGACGTCTGGGTGTCAATTACATATTCTTAAGCTGAGGATACACGGCGACACTTGACATCAGACACTCAATGTATACATCGAATGTCTGTGTGTGTCCACTGCCGCGACACTTAGTTGCAGTAAAATTGCTTACCATGAGGACGCAATCTACACTAGTGTCGACATTTGTGATGAGTGTCAGTGTCGCCGTGTATCCTCAGCATTATAAAGTATTTGTGTATGTATATGTAGTAGTAGTAGTATCTGTTAGTTAGATTCCATATTAAAAGCTTAGAGCTTAGTTTGGGTCTAATTAACCGTGAGTGAATTTGTCTGGGTGTATTTATTTATTTGTTTGTTTGTTCGTTAAGAAGTTCTTTTCCTTTTGCCTACTTTGTTATTGTTTTTAAGTGTTTATTTTTTCTTTAATGCTTAATTATTTTCTTTTTATTTAACTACAATTTTTAGTTTGTATTGTATTATAAGTATGGCAATAAACGTCTTTGTATTTTATTTTTATTTTAAGAAATTCACGACCAATGTTAAATGTCTGTTAAATACAATGCGTTGTTTCATAACTTTAATGACAGTCTGTTACATTTTTTTGGGCCAGTAGAAAGTCATGATTTTTGACGTCTGTTGAGAGTGACATTTTATGTTAACGTTTGCTGGTGAGCATAAGATGAAGCAACCCTTAGTATTAGTAGTTAAAGAAAAGTGTGCAATCCACCATTAAACCATGGACCAACATAATATATTGACCTTAAAAACTCAATATGCCTTTTTCTTCTAGGCCGACCTCCGTGTGTGCCACAACTCTCTGATGGAGCAAATAAAACGCGGCGCAACATTACGACGCAACAAGCAATGCAACGACCGATCCGCGCCTAAAATACGATAAGTAACGACTATTTAGTCGAAAATACGACAAGTAACCGACTATCTAGTCGAAAATACGACTAGAAATGGCGTAATTATATTTTTAAAGGTAAAAAAATCATCTATGTACCCCTAAAAGTGTTAAAACGGGATTAAAATCAGTAATAACAGCTAAGTGTTTGTATTTAAACAGGAAGAAATGCTGTATAATTGTTTTAATATGGCGAATATTCACCTAAAGTCTATTTCTTTGAAACGTGTCTGAAATGTAAACAAACCGCACTTTTGACACTTAAATAACGAATATTTCGTATGAAAAGTGTCACACTATCCCGTTGCGACGAGCTAATGTGACACTTCTTACAAAGGACATACTTGATGAATACGTTAAGGAATCAACACACTTGTTTATATTGAAGTCATCTTTGAGAAGAAGAGTATATATACGTGTATAATACTGAAATTGATTTCTGTATAAAAAATCGTTCTTGTACTAAATCTTCTAAATACTTTATACTGCATATTGTACAGATATTTGTGTATAAAAGTAAAGTATATTGCGTAAAAATGTCCGTAAATGTCCATGTACGTCCATGTACTGTTTTGACATTAAATATCTTCGATCAACAATACACAACTAGATATCGGGTCACGTACAAAATTAAAGCTAAATACTGTCCGCGTGGATGACGTGTGACAGCTTATTTTGTTTACTACCGAACTGAAAAAAAAGTTTTAAAACAGTTCCAAGTTCAACCTAATTACAACCATGACACCTAGCAATAAAGTAGCAAATCTTATGAATAAAATAAGTGAGAATAACGCCGCACTTTTCAAATGAGGCGTTATTCACCGAGACGTATTTTTTGCGCCGACACGACATCTAGTTGTGTATTGTTAATCGAAGTTAAATATAGTCGCGATATTTAAGAACTTATTGCACTAGTGACATTTGGAAAAGTATATAAAGTATTAAAGCGCGATGTCTCACTGCTAGGCAAAGTTTCTCATCTCACTGAAGATATCAGTGCAGTTAAGAGGACTGCGGTTTGGTGAACTCATACCTAATTCGAGATATGTGTGAAAAGAAAAATGGAAAGTAAGTAAAAAATTAACTGTATTTGAACCGAAAATAGGTCGTAATTTACATAAGTTCTTAAATGTCGCCGAAGAAAAATCATTGGTGTTTATTTTGGTGTAATTGTATTATATTGATATGCAATCATGTCCAAAAAGCGATAATACTATTTTGAATAATTTATGAATCCCACTGCTGGGCAAACTGTTCTGACTCATTAAGTACTGAATTACTGAAAATAGACAATCTATTACCAATAATACATTGAGCACCTAATCTATGTTACCGTGCGTATTATCAAATCGGACATTTTCAATAAAGACCATTTTTGTGGCTGTAAAATATCGGATTTACGTCATATCAGGAATATTACAGCTCTAATGAATCAAAGAACAGTATTAAAATTCAATTGATATTTGGTACTTTCTACTTAATTTATGATTGATATTTTCTTTATGATTTAGCTCATATTAGTAATGTACACGAGAAATGTTCGACTACGTCTATCAAAAAAGGTCGATCACAGATTTCGATAACTGTACAAGATATTGATTTGACTATGTGGGTCACTCAGATAAGTAACCAACCAAATTAAGACTTACAATCGATATTAATAAGGTTCAGTATCGTGTTTCATACTCCAGGGCCTAATGTATAAAAATGTAGTAGAGATTTTGAACTTTATACGAAAAATAGACGTTTTTCTCAAGAAATAATCTTCATAGTAATGTTTAAAGTCCTTTCTCAAAATTCCCTAAATTCAACTTTTAATATGACATATCTGTATTGAAAAATTGACATTAAATTTGTCTTATATAAGGTTTTTAAAATACGTAAACCTTTCTCACCCAACTGCTCCAGAAAAAGAAGAGTTATGTTGTCATGAATATGTCAATTCTGATTGGTAATTTACGTATCGTTTTTTGGGAACATGAAAGATGAATGTTTAGACAATGACAGACGAGACAAAATTGCAATCGTTTTGTATTCTATCTGTTTGTCTATTGGCAATATGTCTATGGCTAGGTTGGCAAAACGAGTAAGTGAAGTCTGTATGTCCCACTGCTGGACAAAAGTTTCTCATATCACTGAAGATATCAGTACAGTGAGGAGGAAAACTTAATTTAAAATGTTGTATAGTCTGATTCATGGCAAATCAAATGTATTGTTGGAAAAGGGGTTTTTTGGTCACTTTTTCAAAAATAGTAGTTTCAAAAATGTTCCCTTGAATAAAAGTGATTTGATGTCATATCTAACGGTTAAATTAACATATCTGCTACGTAACTGTTTGCTAAACATATACTTATCAAGTTTCTCTAAATATTAACAACAATGTGAGGTCTATAGTTTTTGATCAGATTATAGTTTATAGATTTTACATCGAGCATATTATGTAATCAATAGAAATTCATCTAAAATTACCAAAAAATAAATATTTTATAGAGACATCCTAAGGATATTTTGTGGCGACTCGTCGCCATGCCCATAACTGGTCTAATATATTAGATATTCCATTAAAAATTATTATCAAAGATCTTTAATTATGGACCTAACATAATATTCATGATATAATATAAAAAAATGTTAGTAAAATATCATTCTAAGGGTGAGGTCACATTGGCGGACTGTTAGCTTGAATATGTAGTAATATGCTGTTACAGTACTTTATAGTTTATGGAGTTAGCGCAGCGTCCATTCATCCAGTAGAATTGAAACAAGCTAATCAGTTCGCTCGTGCGACCCCAGCTTAAAAATATGTCCGCGTATATTTAGATGTAGTATTTGATACAAAAATGCTTCGTATATAAAAACTATATATCGACTGTCTTATATTTATATAAAAATATTATATAATATATAAATATGAAGATGATTTTTTAAGCGTAGTTTTTTAAGTAGAATAATCCGAGTAATTTGCTGGTATTTTTTTATAGATTCTTAGTGTCTATGGTACGTTCCTTTAATAGATAACTATGTGTATTTTTTTAAATATTTTTTAATAAAGTCTCTCTTTTATTTTTGTTGATAATTTTAATACCTTCTAGTGTTCGGCAGTACTGATTTTGAAGTTTTTTTTTTCAATGTTCTTTTCTAGTTTTTAAGAGTGTATTTTAAAATAAGTAGTTTAGGTGTTGCAGACATATGTTTGTGTCTCGTTAGGTTTACGTCCAGTAACAGTGTACCGAGTTCATTATTGGATTGGTTTTATTGAAAATACTATACAGTTTAGTATAAAAATTCAAATTTTACAGATTTATATTGCTTGTTTGACAGCTATCAAAGTTTTTATACATTCTCTAAGTATAATTATACAAATCATACAGGTGCATAGTATAATTTTAACTATCACATATTTGTTAATCAATATAATATCACTCTATAACTGTAGGTATATATATTGGCGTTCTTTACATGGTTTTAATAAGTTATTCATTTTTATACGACTCTGTCTCACTTTACAAGTGCACCTTTACAATACAAATATATTTAGCAAAGATTGACAGTCAAAAAAATCAGTTGAATATGTAAATAATATTTTGAAATTTTTTCCTTAAAATATTCACAACATATTGCTTTAAAAATAATGAACAGTTAAACTATAAAAAGTAATGAAAAGTTATACTATAAATATAGTGACAAAAGTTATACAAATTGTGTAGTAATTTCAATAAAGCCGGTCGATTCTGATTTCTGTTCTGTATTAGAAGAAATGTGTAATGTATTGTAACTGATTTGTCAAATAAACGATATTATGTCCTCATCACGGCTCGTTTTACTATAAAGAATCATTACATATTATAAAACAAAGTCCCCGCGTCTGTCTGTCTGCTCGCGATAAACTGAAATACTAATGTACGGATTTTGATGCGGTTAAATAGATAGAGTGATTCTAGAGGAAAGTTTATATGTATGAAAATTCCCGAAACTCCCACGGGAACGGGAACAATGCGGGTAAAAACGCGAGGCGCTGCTAGTTATTCGTATTGGTATATATATATAAATTGGTATTTTACCTTAAATTTATATTATTAGATACTATTTCTAGCTTAAAGTCCAATTAATTCACCAAAAATGCTTTAAGTCCTTTAAGCTTTAAGTCCAATTAATTCACCGAAAATGGAACAAAATTATCAAATATAAATAAAAGTAGCCCCAATCACTAATTCCTAGAAATTTCCGACAAGATTCCACTTTGTAATTAATTAAATACATTTAGATCAAGTGCTTCATTAATTTCATATTTTAATTAGTTATTCCAGGAAACCAATTTGATAGCTATAAGCTGATAACTAAATTATTTTATTAATAGCGTAAATTCCCATAAATGACATACTTATTAACAGGATAAATAATTGTAGCTTTCATGGCGTAGGCTGGTCGAGCGATGTAAACTCTACGCGAATGTTAAGCAGCGCGTAAACCCGGCATAACTGGGATTGGTGGCCGATAGTGGCAATTCTGAGCGCTGCCGTGCTTCTGAGGACACGGGCATGACTTGACTCTTAAAAGGTTCTTTATCAAACGAGCAACAAAATAGGTATCTAACCAAACCTATTGAGTTATTATGCACTAACGTTATTACATATAACTTAATGGCCAAACCCACGGAAGAGCGAAAAACCACTACTGATAAGGGTCAAAATTATGATCAACTAGACGCGCCCCGCGTTGTATCGGTTCCCGCGGGAAATTCGTGATAAAATGTATCCCATGTGTTATTCTGATGTATAACCTATATTTTTGTAAAGTTTCATCCAAATCCGTCCAGTAGTTTTTTCGTGAAAGAGCAACAAACATACATCCATACATACCATCCATCCATCCTCACAAACTTTCGAATTTATAATATTAGTAGGATAGGAAGTAGGATAGGATAGGATTAGTAGGATAGCAAGAAGTAGGATGTTTGGTAACAAGATCGTTTATGTACAATGTTATATTAAATTCCCTGATGCACAAATTGGGCCATATGAACATTGAGCTATACTTGTAATGTAATGTACTTAGTAATTAAACTCACTGCATTATGAATTATATTGAAGTCGGTTGATATTTTAACGCTTGTTATTATACTTCAAGTGTTCTTAGTAACTATGATACTTGTAAATATTTTCATTTGGAGTTTACATACGGCAATGTTTTAATGACAAGGTAATTAATTGGTAGTTAAGCTGAATAAAGGTACAAATGATTCATCAACAAGATTGTACAGAGGGCTTTGCGCAGGTCACATTGTACTAACCGGTTTTACTCATATACGAGTATGTAGTACGCGGCAAACATCTCTTCTTCTATCTCTGCCCGGCTGGCATATCATTGCAGACAAAGGTTTTCTACCGTTCTTCGGAGGGCACGTAAAGCAGTCAGTCGCGGTTGTTTCAATTGTTAGACCATGTCGGAGGCCTTTAGGCGGTCTAAAAACTCCGGCACCAGGGTTGGCCACTTATTCGAAATGAATGAATGACCATAGTGTGTTAACCTAATTGGAAAGACCTAACTACACATCGGCCGCGTATTGTACTTGTTAATGAACGTATGTACCTACGCTCGAGTACCTTAACAAACCATGAATGGAACACATGCCTACTACTAAATACGTCATTTTGTTTACAAACCCGAGTGCATTCCTGCGGTGACATGACGTATCATTCACAGAATCGAATTAAAATGATTCAATACACTCGAAGCGATAACCTACCTATTTATTTACATAATCGTTATGTAGTTAATATAGTTAACGTAATCAAAGGATCCGTCATAGATTCGCTTTGTTTTAATTCATCTAAGAGCTATTTTACTATTAATTGAAACGTACGTTGTCATTATTAATGTAATGTCTTTATTATTTGTTTCAATCGAGATAGTGTCTTTAAGCCTTTAAACCTAATTTTGACAAGCTCGTTGTCACAGTGGCACGTGCGAGTGCTTACTGTGTTGGGGGTTGCGGGTTCGATTCCTGCCCGGAGTTAACAATATTAAACATATATCAACTGTAGCAGCAGAGTAGATTAACGAATCGACAATATTGTAATCTCTGATCTCATTGTAAATGAACTATGTAACTGTTCGTATGAGAAATAAAGTCTTAACCTAGTGGATGGATGCTGCCTGCGGCCTGGAAACCATGTCTTCAGTTATATTCGGAGAGAGTCACAAACGGGGTTAGTGAAGACACCGTGAGTTCGTTTTGCGTTCAGCCTCTACATATATCGGACTCCGGGAGCACGGACAACTCCCGTGAAGGCTCTCTCTCGCCGATACAGCGCGAGCCCACTTGTGCTTAACCCCCACCTCAACAACCACAACAGCAGCTCTTCGCGCGCGCGCTCGGCGCGGCGCGGCGGCGCGCGAGAGGCGAGCTGCGGCGTCCGGCACTGCGGGGAAACGCTGTCGCTCTCGCTTCACCCACCTCCTGATGAAGGTCACCGGACGTGACCGAAACATGTTGAGGAACTCTCAACAGTAGCCTCTGTCATCTAAGAGCTATCCTATCGCAGTTTTACACTTCAGCCTGTCTGATTATTACTGTTTTAACTGGTCTATGAAATGGCGTTGGTAAAAGGGTGACTATAAAGGTGACTCAGGTGACTACGTAGTATTTAGTATTTTGGCCAACTATTAATATCTGTGCCTCGCAGGGCTAGGTACTTATTTTATGAATCCATCCAAATCTACAGCAGAACATATCACTTTCTGGGAATCTCTCTTCCTCGGTAATTACCTAGTTACTAACAGCCTCCGTGGTCTGGTGGTTTGAGCGCTCGGCTCACGATCCGGAGGTTCCGGGTTCGATTCCCGGTGGGGACAATAGCTCACAAAAAAATCTCTTTGTGAGACTGTCCTCAGTTTGGTTAGGGCATTGCAGGCTGAATCACCTGATTGCTCGAAAAGTAAGATGATTCCGTGCTTCGGAGGGCACGTTAAGCCGTCGCGTCGGTCCCGGTTACTTTCAACGGATAGTATCGTTAATTCATGATCACCACGCCTATTTCATAGAATGCACTTAGTAACTATAACAATAATTAAAACCAAAGCTGTTCTGGATAGGAATACACTAATTTGTGCATTAATTAATGACTTATTAATGCATTTCATTATCCTGTTCACTGGTGATTAATGTCATAACATCTGTTGCCAACTGCACCATTTTCCAGGAAATATCCTGGTTGTGTTGTAACCTTGATGAGCCATTTTTTATAATCAATTTTTCTTTTGGATTCGGAATTAGTAGACTGAAAAAAGAAAGCATATGTAGTCGCCCTAGCCCGACTGCGTCTCGACTTTGCTCGCAGTACGCGTCTTATTCGCACGAGCGTTTTTACGACGTAAAAAAAGTATAATAATATAACTAAATATAATTCGGGCGACCAGTAGGAAGTCACATTTTTCATTTTCTTACGTCTGTTGACACTAACATTTTGTTAACGTTTACTTGTGCCTGAACAAAAGCTGAAGCAACTCCCCCTTTATAAAACTACGTACCTAATAATTAAGCCTTCCTGAGCAGTTTCTGGAAACGTAAGATTGATGAAGATACATGTTTTAATATCCTGTTTTAGTGTTAAGATTACTGTCCTGATTGTCAAGGATTTCAAGTAAACAGGATGTTGTTTTTTGTTAATCATTTCGTAAACGCAAATGACAAATAATTTGCCCTTGCACCTCCTGGAATTCGTCATTTTGTTTCCAAAGTTTCTTTTGGAGGTGTGTTTATCTTTGACTGTTGTTACAAACATTTTACCTTATTCTAAGCTTTTATTAAGACGTCTTGTACAGATTGAGCGAGTTTACAAGCGGGACACTTACCGGCTTATTCTTAAACGCTCTTTACTAGAACACTGTTTTGTGTTTTGTCTTTTTTGCTCTTTGGAAAATAGCGTATGGCAGAAAGGGACAAACCATTTGATAGCTGATAAACTTAATATTTACTTATTGCAAATCGTATGATTTTAAAACGTATGGACTCCGTATAACCTCAGTCAAGATTTTACCGAATAGATACTGAGAATAATCGGTAAAATATTTATGTCGTTTAAAATCACTTTGTTTGCCTACAGCACTGCGGGGTTGATGATGGCAAACGTGGGTTTGACATTACTAGAGATGTCAAATGCTTCTGAGTGATTTTGACATTTAATATATGAACAATTACGTCAATCAGTTAAGTATGGTTTTAATGGTCGTCTTTGAGTGCAGTCACTGTGTGGTTTGTGATCTCAAAGTCATGTTTTAAAGTATTTCATTGTTGTGACCAAATTAGGTCAAAATAAGTTATTTTAAAGCTGAGTAAGGATGACATGGCTCCTACTTATTGAAATATACATCACTAGCAGCGTCCCGCGGTTTTACTTACGTTGTGTCCATTCTCGTAGGAATTGCAGGATGAAAAACAGCATATAATCTTCCCATTAAATGTGGCTATCCATTACAAAAAGAATAATTAAAATTGGTTCTTTAGTTTCTGAGATTAGCGCGTTCAAAAAAACATACTCATCAGTTTTATTGTATTAGTTTCTTCAGCTTTGTCTACACTATCTACACTAATATTATAAAGAGGAAAATTTTGTTTGTTTGGCTTAAAAACTACTGGACCGTTTTTAAAAATTCTTTCACCATTTGAAAGCTACATTATCCACGAGTAACATAGGCTATTTTTCATCCCGAAATTCCCACAGGAATGGACACAACGCGGGTAAAACCGCGGGGCGCTGCTAGTTATATATCATTGTATATGCAATTGATTCAATTCTTGGTACTTTCATAGTCATAATATGTATTAGTCATATTACGTAGGATTTTAAATGTGCATAGGTAGTTCTATGTAATGTCCATATAAACTAATATAATCAAACTAAAGAATTTGTTTTATGTTTGTTTAAACGCGCTTCTCAGAAACAAGCTATCCGATTTGAATCATTCTATTTGTAATGGATATTCAAATTCAACGAGAAGGTTATAGACATCCCAAAATTTCCCCGGGAACGGGTACCTACAATGCGGGTAAATCCGCCAATTGGAGGGTAGTGCAAACACTGCCGTAAGTACCTACAACCTACCATTCTATTCTGAAATCGTTTATATAAAGGCGTATTTTCGTGCCCCTAGATAATCTCTAGATAGATTGAGGACAATTAAATAGTGTAAGTTATCGCTATGCTGTTACTATAGTTAACTACAAATCGCAGTAAGCAACTTCAGACATGGCTTGGCTTCGCTTAGACATTTCATTTCTTTTTATAGAGAAACAGTCAAGAATTCGCTAGTATTTATACGTTTTTAATGCCATAAGAAAAAAATAATTAATCAAAATTGATACACTCGTAAGCTACGATGCAAGCACGCTCACACACACGCTCGCACACCATACAAACACATGCGCTCGCATTTAACACTCATCCTTGAAAGATTTTAAGTTCAAATATGTCTGAATCAAGTAGATACGTTATCATCAAAAACCGACCTTCAAATTCTTCGTAGGTGAAACTTGGTGGACATTGCTGTTTGACTCAAGTTACATTAGTATGAGTCAGTCGGGAAACCCCGACCTTGTCAAATAAACACATACCTATATAAGAAGATGTTAATTAAAGTGGGTGTGCCTGTGACCTAGATTAATTGAATTTGATTTTTTAATGTTCGATTTATTTATAGCAAAACATTCAGATAACGTTTTTGTGAGTATTACCACCTTTTTTGTAAATTGGTTAAATGGGTTTTTTTTTAAGATACTTCTAAAGCAGTCGGTCCCGGTTATTTCAATCGTTAGACCATGTCGGAGGCCTTTAGGCGGTCAAAAAACTCCGACACAAGGGTTGGCCACTAACCTACTTGAATCTTTTTAAGGACCTCTGATCATGTAGAAATTGGTTCAAAAGTGTCATCATATAACGTCAGTCTATTGTCATTGTTACTTTAAACTTTAAAGTACACTAAACAATATTGGCACTAAACCAAATTCGGGCTCTTATTAACGACAACGAGTAGCGGTTTGATTTCGTAGTGGGTAACGGGCCGACGCGCATTTGTCTACCTATAGGCTAGTGTAGAAGACGAAGTTAACGTAAGATCGAACGATAGTTAAATTGCAAATATATAACGTCACCTGCCGCACTCAGGCACGTTCATATATCGACAATTAATTATTTGAAGTAATTTTTTATACATTACAAGGTCAAAACTACTCGTCAAATATCTTTTAAGGAAGTATTCGACGTCTCTGAGTAAGGGCGTGCACAATGCACTTCAATGGCTTTCTCCCAAAAAGGGTTTCTCTAAATTTGTTGACTTTACATTTAAATAAAAGAGGTAAAAATAAATTCAAGTTGCTCAGTTTTGTTGTGAGAAAAAGCTGCGCAAGTTGTGTACATTTCGATATATAATTTAAAAGTGAAAAAAAGATAGTTTTGAAAACAAGTGTCAAGTGTGGATTTATTTTGGTTTTTAGTTTTTTTATTTAAATTAGCAAATAATACATATATATTATTAATATATCCATGTATATACGTCAGAGATTAAAATCCCAAAACTCTTTTTTGGGATTTTAATTTAGTAGCGAGGCACCTAAGCTTACAAGTTTGCGTTCGCGGAAAACCCGCGCGGTGACTATAATATATAAATATTACCGTACCATGTGTGAAGCCACAATCGCGGCCCGACTCCCGGTTGCTCGGTCAACAAAAACTAGGCTCTGCCTTGATAGTTGAACCGGCAATCAAAAACCTAAAAAGGTTAACATTTCTAAAGCTTTAAAAACTTTAAAGTTTCAAGCTTGTTAAATAATTCTTGGAGAAAAATAAAAAGTTTGAAAAATAACTTTAAAAAAATTCAAAAAGAAAAAATATTTACCAAAAAAAAAATGTTAACTTCATTAGCTGTTCTCTGTGGTCTGTGTGTGGTGTTCTCTGTGGATGCTTTCTCTTTTGGAGGAAACGGTAAGTTGCAGTTATTTTCTTTCATTAACTAACTAACTCTCATTAAGTATCCAAGAAACTGCCAGCTTCTTATTAATATTCAACCACTCACTCACGTAGCAAAAGATGTATTAGTGTAATGTGTCTGTGATTCAATATCAGCTTTCTAAAATGCATTTGACTACATTTTGGCTATTCCAAAAGTAAGCTTATAACTTAAAACGTAACAACTTAACTTTATATTTATCAAAATAACACCATCATTTGTCAATACTCATCTAGTTTTAGCGAGTAAAAAAGCTGTGAGTCAGCGAGTTAATACGAGTATAACGATGTCAAACTTACATTGCGTTACAATCGCTCGCTCGCGCAATAAGCTCACTCGCTCGCGTTCTTTTAGTCACTAGCACACAGCTTATAAACTCGCTCACTCTACTAACACAGCTAAAACATAAGCACTATCCTCAGAATACTTGTATTCTGAGGCACTATCAATCATGTACTTCTTGTTCTAATTTCATAACCTTCTCTATCACAGGCGGGTAAAAGCTAAAAGTAAAAACCCTATATTTGCGTGAAATCCTAACTGCCTTGAATATTTTCATCTCATTTAAAAACGTGGTTATTCACAACTAAGCTTGTTTTAACATCTCGTGTTATATTTTCCTGCTTTATTTATAACTTATCTAGGTACTTAGTTCGTAATTAACTCTAAATGTTTGAACGTATATATAATTTACATCTATCTATACCTATCCATTCTAATATAATAAAGGTGAAGCTAAAGCTGATGTTTTGTTTGTTTGAACTCGATAATCTCTCTCAATTTGATTTATATAAATCTTTTTGCCACTGATAGCCACATGCAACGGAAAGGATATAGGCTATTTTTCATCCCGAAATTCCCTTGGTAACGGGTCCAACGCGGGTAACAACATTGTTACGCAAAAAATTATAGCATCCGAAGTGAGAACCTTCTTTTTTAAATCGGTTTTACAAAACTTGAACCAGAAATACCGGTTTATAAATATTTTGGTTAATCATGTTTATAATGAAAGGTCATGGATCTTTTTGGTATTGTTTTTCTAAGGTGTGATGTTAGTCATTTTTATGTAATATGTACCAAATTTAAAGAAGATAAAATAACGTAAGCGCCATCTATGAGATCGCGCGCGGAACAGCTAGTAAATGCATTAGTTGCTCGCTTCGCCGTTGGCACTGGCACGTCCCAATATTTTTAATTGTCCAATTAGCCAAATAATACAATATTTATGTAACAAAAGTAGGGATTTCCCACATAAAGCCATCTCTCCTGTGTTTTCCTTATTCGAGTCTTAATGACGTAGTAATAGAGGCACGTTCGCACTGGTTGTAATCAAATACCGTCGAGGAATACCCACCTATGTAATGAATGGGAAACTGTGGAATAACAAATATTAACGTAATAACTGTCGTCTTACGGTGCCACTGTGCGGCGACGGCGACTAGCGATTTTTATCTTTAGACCCATTTCGAATCCGTATTTATTAAAATCAGAGTTCTTAGGTTTAAAGCGAACGCAAATCATTTTGAATTGAAACTACGTTACCCCTCGCTATTATTTTACACTAGCAGCGCCCCGCGGTTTTACCCACGTTGTGCCCGTTCCTTTGGTAATTTTGGTATGAAAATAGCCCATAGCCTTCCTCGATAAGTGGACTATCCAACACTGAAAGAATTTTTCAAATCGGACCAGTAGTTTCTGAGATTAGCGCGTTCAAACAAACAAACTCTGCAGCTTTATAATATTAAGTAGCATAGATTTTTATCAGATGTTTCGGCTCCTTTAAAAACTGCACTGCGCGCTGTGAGCACAGTCATGTGCGAAGTGTATCCGTAAACGTAGTTTTATTTCAAAATAAAATAGGAGTATTAAATGCTCTGCCACTGGGATAGTCGATCATAATCCGGGTCCGACAACCGATAACTGGGAACGGAAACTCAATCCATTCGCTTTGAATTCATAAACATAGTCCTAGGTTTCCTGTTTGCTCAAGATATTTCCTTCTATGTGCATGCTAAGAGCACGTGCTGTTATTATGCTTTGTTGTAGTTGCATGATTTTTGATATGGATATTCCCATATCAAATAATAAAATACCTCGAAATACTAAAGAATATTTTTAAAATTATTGTTATCATAAGTTGATTTTTAGGGGTCCGAACCCAACAAATACTAAAAATAAAATGAATAAAATATTCAAGGGGGCTCCCATACAACAAACGTTATTTTTTGCCGTTTTTTAAAGTACGGTACCTTCCGTGCGCGTCCGACTCGCACTTGGCCGGTTTTTAACTTTATGCTGAAAATTGAGAGGAAATCCCCTTCTAAGCATAAGGTTGGCCATTAACCTACACGAACTTACTCATTTTAGCACAGGCTGAAGTTACATTTATATCATTGGTGATCCCTAAACCCAAGCAATATGTCAAAAGTAGAAACATGCTTCCGCTCGACCTGGGAATTGAACCCGGGAAGGACCATACGACCACGGAGGCAAAATAACCTTTTCTAATATGCATAATAATTTTGATTGCAGACATGGAGTGTGGTATAGAAGCGAGTTCAAACCTCGTTCACCACAACCCGTGGCTGGTGCTGCTGGAGTACTTCCACCGGGGGCACCTGACGCGGCTGCGCTGCGGGGGCTCCCTGGTCGACGCGCGTCACGTGATCACCGCCGCACACTGCCTCAACAAGAATGGATTCTCTACGTAAGTCCAGTGAAGTATTACCACCTTATTCATAAGTGGCGTAGTTTGAATAACCGATGTAAATTGCGGTTGTTAAGCAATGTGCAGCTCGGTAGTTGGAAGGGTGGCCGATAATGGCATGTCTATCAGAGCGCTACCATGCTTCGAAAGTTAAAATTCGTCGGTACCTAACCTAACCTACACAAACTTCGTTTTATTGCAATGCTCAAAGTCCTCTTACTAAACATACAATTAAGTAGTCCATACAATTGGACTAAGTACCAATAAATTGAATAGACCTTTCTTTTCTTCCAGGATAAAAGCCCGCCTGGGTGACTACGATTTGGAAGACAAGTTGGAGTGTGTGGAGGGGGTGTGCACCGAGAGGGTGGTGGAGATCGAGGTGGAACAGATCTTCATCCACCCCGGGTACGACGGCAAGGAGCACGACATCGCCATACTGAGACTGAAGACTGACGCGCCTTACACAGGTAGGTTATTTGAAATTATACGGATTTCTTTGGTTAAGCCAATAAAAATGTTTGATTGAAATTAAGTTGACAGAACACTTATTGTATCTTGAAGAGGCACCAAGATACAAGAGATCATCTCGGTCTTTTATTAATAAGGTTCCTGAAAAAAATCCGAAGCGACCCACTAAATGTCCCACTGATGGGCAAAGATATCAATCAGTACAGTGAGGAGGATTAGGCAACATATGCAGAAATAAAAATACAGAATAAAAGCGAAGTGTACCTTCCTGTAAAGTTACGTAAACGTAGATCTACAGCAAAGAACTGAATACCACTTTCAGCCACTCATCCAGTACCCCAAAACTGAATCTTATAACAAATAGATTAAAGCAACTTTTCCTTTTTCCAGATTTCATCCGACCAGCCTGCCTGCCCTCCGGGGACCTCCAGGACGACGCCACCTTCGTAGCGGCGGGCTGGGGCCTCATCCCCGCCACCGGAGAGTACAGCCGCGTCAAAAAGATCATCCCCCTCCCCTACGTAAAGACTGAATCCTGCCAAAACTCATACAAAACCACCTTATTACCAAAAAACGTTATCTGTGCCGGTGGAGAGCCCGGTTTTGATACGTGCAGTGGAGATTCCGGGGGGCCTCTCGTTTGGATCAAGAAAAGGATTGAATTGTGGGGGATAGTTAGTTCGGGTAACGTCCACTGTGGCACTGGAGGGTACCCCGGCATCTATACTAGCGTTATTGACCATCTGGATTGGATCAAAGAAGTGATATTGTGAACCAACTGGACTGGACTTGGAGTCACGTTTTTGAAGGTCGAATTTGAGCCGTAGTTATGAACCGTTTTGAGGTACTCAGTATGAGAGGCGATAATTTGACAATATGAATGTAAATATAGAATGAAGTTAATTTATTGTAGTGTGAAAAGATGAAAGCATTTATAAAAATACAAAATGTAAAAAATATTAAAAATAAAATTTGTTATTTCTTTAACTTTTTTGCTTTTTAACTTTTTAATTGTAGTTTTCTTGTCATGGCTTCCTCTTCCATTGTGTTTAAAATACTTATGAAAAATACAGAAAATATACCACTGCGACTTAAGTAGTTTTATTTACTTTAGGTTTTAATTACTCCAATATACTGTCTAAGGATATATCGTTACTTAATATTAAATTAAGCATTATTTATAGTATAGTATTTTCCTGGTAATGATGAGGGCTCTATCAAATTATACGTTTTCAGTCGTCCTGGGTGTTTTATTATGAAAAACAAAAGAAGATCCGTGCGCGCGCGCGGGCGACTGTGCATCACTGCGGCACACAGCAGGACGTCAAAGAACGGTTAAATAAAAAGAGCTATTAGCTAAATCGTCACGTTATGTCATCTTACTAATATTATAAAGCTGAAGAGTTTGTTTTGTTTGTTTGTTTGTTTGTTTAAACGCGCTAATCTCAGAAACTACTGAACCGATTTGAATAATTCTTTCACTGTTAGATAGTCTATTTATCGAGGAAGGCTATAGGCTACATTTTATCCCGGATTTCCTACGGGAACGGGCACAACGCGGGTAAAACCGCGGGGCGCTGCTAGTTATTCATATTGAGTGCATGTTGCCTACATGTAACCAACTCATAGATATTACTGAGTAAAGTTACTTTACTTTACTCAGTAACTTAACTTTACCCTGTAATGTCCCACTGCTCTGCTGGGCAAAGGCCTCTCATCTCACTGAAGATTTAGGTACAGTGAAGAGAATTAGGTGCTTTTTAAGAACACAAAATTATATAAGTGTCTATTTTATCTTATCTTTTTACTAGCAGCGCCCCGCGGTTTTACCCGCGTTGTGCCCGTTCCCGTGGGAATTTCGGGATTTTTTTGCATAAAAACCTTCCTCTTGAATCACTCTACCTATTACAAAAAACCGCATCAATATCCGTTGCGTAATTTTAAAGATTTAAGCATACAGACAGACAAACACGAAAAAGTGACGACTTTATTTTATACTACATATGTAGTGATGATTTGTAAGAAGAATCAGCTTCTTTACATTAGATTATGTAATGAAAATCACTACCGCTAATTTATTTACCTTGTCCACAGAAAATAAACAATAAGCTTTTATTAATTCTCTCTGTGTAGTATTCTTCTCGTTGTAGATTGCTATTAATTTTACAGCAGGCGTTAAATAAGCAACAACTGTACAGATTGAAAAATTAAAATGTAAGTTTCCTACAGGAACGGGTACAACGCGGGTAAAACCGCGGGGCACTGCTAGTTAGTCATAAATCAACGTAATAATTAGGACTTGGCACTTTATAACGTTGTATCATGTAGGTACGTTAAAATTGTCGGTCCGACCTGTTAACGAACTTCCAACACTATTACTAAAAATTTGCTCGCATTAAAATATTGTTTACACCTAATACCATCTCTGTGCAGAATATTTAATTCTTGGGAAACACATTCAGGTAAAATTGTTGAAGTAATTTTCCTTATTTACTAGACAGCTGTGGTTTAGCGGTGATTCAAGATTCAAGCAGGTGAAGGTCCAGGGTACAATTCCTGCCCGTGGTTTTATTTTTGATAAAAAAACCTTTGTCATAGCGTTCGTGGCGTAGTTTGACTAAGCGATTTTAGTTCATTGCGATTGTTAAGCAACGCGCAGCTCGACCCCTACTTGGATGGGTGATCGACAGTGGTATGTCTTTTTGAGCGCTACCGTGCTTCGGAGGGTACGTTAAATTGTCGGTCCCGGTTGTTATAATCGTCAGACCATGTCGTACTTTAGGCGGTCTAAAAACTCCGATGCCACTGACTAACGTGAACTTAATAAAATATATTATGAGAAGCTACCAAGCGCTATCACAAATGGTCATCACCCAACCTAGTGCTCAGTACAGCGCATTCTATATAACCTATCTCGCTTTATGGATCCACTCAGTCTGCGTTCTATCTCCAAGGAAGGAGGAAAATGTACAAATTAATATTACTCTGTGTCGCGTGTGTGTGCGTCTGCGAGGGACGGTATGAATTAGTGACGGGTGAGTAGCTTTTTGGAGTTTTGATGGGGTTGGTTTTTGAATCGTATTATCTATAAGTAAGTACTAAAATTATAAAGAGGTAAATTTAAAATTTATTTGTAAACTAGCTGTGCCCCGCGGTTTCACCCGCAGCTCCCCCGTTCCCGTGGGAATTTTGATTTTTATTCCCTATAAACCTCACGGAGCCCGAGACCTTTCCAACGAATGCAAAACCGTGGAAATCGGTCCAGCCATTCACGCGTGATGCCGCGACCAAGGAAAACGGGTTTCATCTTATATATAAAATTCTCGTGTCACAGTGTTCGTTCGCGTACTCCTCCGAAACGGCTTGACCGATTCTCATGAAATTTTGTGAGCATATTGAGTAGGTCTGAGAATCGGCCAACGTCTATTTTTCATCCCGAAATTCCCGCGGGAACGGGTACAACGCGGGTGAAACCGCGGGGCGCAGCTAGTATATATATAAATTTTATTGTTGTATCCAGATGATGGTCCCGTAGTGACGACCCCTATGGGCCCCATCCTGGGTTCCTGGATGGAGTCCCGGCGCGGGCGCCGCTTCGAGGCGTACCGCGGGATTCCGTACGCGGAAGCCCCTGTGGGACCACTCAGATTCCAGGTATTGTAGAGTTTATATCATTACATCGTGATCTATTCAAAGGTAAGCAAAACCTCCGAAATGATATGCAGATTGAAATAACCGGGATTAACAACAAAAATCAGTATTTAGTTATAAGATCGATGTAGACAGATGGGTCTATATGAATACAATGACATCTCTGCGACATCATAGGTCCCAGAAAGGCGAATTTATCTGCATTTTAACATAATTGAAATACCAAAGAATCTGGAGATTGCCCATAAAAAAAATTTTTGTTAAGCAAATGTTTCTATTTCGTTCCTGTAGCCTCCGAAACCAATAGTGAAGTACCGGAGCCAAGTGAACGCATCGGAGGACGGGCCAGCCTGCCCCCTACCGGCGCCCAAGGAGTACTTCGTCTCAGAAGACTGCCTCACCATCAACGTATACACTCCTGACAGCTCGCAGTAAGTACACAGCTCAGGAACTCTGCTTGACTACCGTCTTCTGTTGATAAGCCCGTTGGGGTTTGTTTGTGTTTGTGTCGGGGTTGCGGGTTCGATTCAACGGAGTCAACAATATGTGAGAGATAGTTCTTGTCGACGTCTAGGTGTTATTAAAGATTTAAGCTTAGTTTGGGTCTAATTTCGTCGTTGATGTTTTCAGTAAATATTTATTTATTTCTGTTATTAAGCCCCCATAAAGGTAACATTATACCACCAGCTAAAGTGACATTCTACAGCTACTACAGCATACAAAATATACTCTTCTTTATATCTAGGACCAAACAGAAGAAACCTCTACCAGTGATCTTCTTCATCCACGCTGGAGGCTTTTACTCCATGACAGGAAGGTCCGACCTGGCGGGGCCACACTACCTTTTGGACAAGGATGTGGTGCTGGTCACCATCAACTATCGGTTGAGCTCGTTGGGTAAGGAGATCTATTTTTTACACCTGAAAATGTAGGAAAATATAATGCTGGCATTCTGCAAGCACTAATTAGATAAAGAAGTTGCATTAAGTTGATCAATAATCAATTTCTTAAAACGAGGTTTGATTCTCTGCCTGGGCATTTCTTCCATCCCTCAACACGTATACCCTCTATAGGCAGTACGTTGTCACTGCCACGTGGCCCGAATTTTAATCAGAAACTGCAGGGTCAGACCATAATATAACATGAAGCTATACACACATCCGAACCCACAGAAAATAACATGCGACAAGACAACCTATTCAATTCCTGATCTAACAGCCAACACCTGGAAGGAACTCTGGACTTTACCATAGCATTACAGGCTTATTATTTTCCTTCAGGTTTCATGAGCACTGGAGATGCTCTGGCTCCTGGCAACAACGGTATGAAAGACCAGGTCGTAGCCTTGAAGTGGGTGCAGAAAAACATCGCGTCTTTCGGAGGAGATCCTAACCTGGTGACCATCACTGGGTGTAGTGCTGGGTCCATCAGTGTGATCCTGCATATGATTTCTCCTATGTCTAAAGGTAAGAAGGGAAAATAGTGGTTTAATGAAGATTTATGTAAGAGTACTTCCACAGATTAACCGATCGAAGTCAAGTCAATCCCCGAGAATTCTGGTGTCGGAGTATTTAGTCCGCCTAAAGACCGGACTTGGTGCGACATTTGAAACATCCTGAACCGGCAATGTGCCCATCTCTTGCTTTCGCAAGAGAGCGCTCCTCGTGACACAACATTAGTTACGAAATCAGCCGTTACTGTGCAGAGCTCAAGTTGCTATGCCAAATTACGCCACGGAGGCAACAAAATGCTACAACGGCAAGGGCTGGAATCTACTTCTTTTTCCACCGGCCATAGATTTTTTGGTACTACTACAATTATCATAAAAGATAAAAAACATCCATTATTTCACAGGTCTCTTCCACCGAGCCATTTCAATGAGTGGATCGGCTATTGTCAAGGAACCCACACCGACCCACCAGCGCCATCTAGCGGTGAAACAGGCGCAGCTCCTGAATTGCCCTCAGGATAATACCTCGGTCATCATCGACTGCTTGAAGAAGAAGACTTGGCAGGAGATCGGGGATTGGAGAGGATTCTATGTACGTTGTGGTTCTTAAGCTGTTCAAACGTCATCACAAATTGTAGTCTAAATAGTTTTTAGACTGAGCTTATCGATTCCAGTCTGTTTTTAGACAGTCTAAGAGAAAAATATTTTTAAGCAAACAGACTAAACAGTATGTGAGAGACTAAAAAATCTGTCAGATGTATTTTCTACATTGTCTGCTCCTTATAGGTTTTCATAGACAGTTAAAACTGCTATAGACTGTGCAAACTAAGGACTGAGCAGGGTCTAATTGAGAGTAGCAGATGTCTTCACTTAACTTTTTCCCATGCGTTTTCATGTCCAACCAACATCCCATACTCTACAACTTACATGATCCGACAGGAATTCGGCTTCGACCCCGTAGGCATCTGGGGCCCCGTGGTGGAGCCCGACTTCGGGCAGGAGCGGTTCCTCACGATGCAGCCGCTGGACGCCATCAAGCAGAAGAAGATGCACGATGTGCCCTACATGATCAGCCAGACCGAGGACGAGTTCTTTTGGATGGCTTTCAGTGAGTTGTTTAGATGCATGAAGTCTGTGTAGTTAAAGTTGATCTTCGATTTCGATATTCATACATAAATTCCGAGTAGGTTAGTGGTGGAAGAGTTTTTAGACCGCCTAAAGGCCTCCGACATGGTCTGATCATTGAAACACGGTTGTTTTGACCGACTGCTTCACGTGCCCTGCGAAGCACGGTAGCGCTCAGATAGACACTATATCTTTCACACAAAACTACTGAACGGATATGGATGAAACTTTGCCGTAATATAGATAATCAGAATAACACATTGGACACATTTTAGCCCGATATTCCCGCGGGAAAGGGTACAACGCAGGTAAAACCGCGGGGCGTTGCAAGTAATTCATAAAACAACATGCTAATTCATTGAAAGCCTGTTACACCATTCGTCATTCAACAATTATCTTTTTCTGCAGCTGTTACCAAAAATGACACTCTCCGTAAAGCCATGAACGCCGAGTTCGACCGCGTCGCCCCCATTTCCTTCATGCTGCCCCGGAACAACTCGGGAGACGCCAGCAGGGCGCTGAAGGAGCAGTACCTTGGAGACAAACCACTGAACAACGACGAGGAAAGTGGCAGGAGATTGGGGAAGCTGTACGGAGACTCTATCATTGGTTTCCCTGTTCATAGGTTTGTGATTTAAAGTGGTTTAGTATTCATAAAAATGCAATTTGCGATATTATTTTCTGGAAATCTTAAAACACAAAATATTTTGTGCAATCATAGTTAACACACTCATTTAAACATGACTATACGTAAAGTATGTACTTAAGGCGTTTAAGTATATAACGTCCACTTAGTGACAGAAAATCTAGAAAATCAATCCGGGTTTACTACCATATGTACATATCCTACCTTGGGCATGCATTGGTCACGGTTTCAATCCAAAAATGAAGCCAGTAACCAACTATACTGTCAGAGTCAAAAATCATCCGACGGCCTTTTAACTCAAACAGCATAGGTACTGGCTCAACAATACAAGTAAAAAACCGGCCAAGTGCGAGTCGGACTCGCGCTCGGAGGGCTCCGTACTTTAAAAAACGGCAAAAATTCACGTTGTTCTAGCGGCAATAGAAATACATCATCTGTGAAAATTTCAACTGTCTAGCTATTACCGTTCTTGAGATACAGCCTGGTGACAGACGGACAGACGGACGGACAGATGGACGGACGGGCAGCGAAGTCTCAGTAATAGGGTCCCTTTTTTACCCTTTGGGTACCTTTTTACGGAACCCTAAAAAGTTCCCTCTCTCTACAGACAAGCCAACCTGATGTGTCGGTACTCCTCGAAGCCGGTGTGGTACTACCAGTTCAGCTACATCGGACAGCACAGCCATTACGAAGACGCTATCACTAAGAAACCATTAGGTTTGTATTTACTAGTATTCTTCTTCATCGAGTGGATGGTCAACCTGACCAATCCAGGTGTCAGAGTTATTGAGCCGCCTCTGACATGGCTCATGTAACGACTACTACCCGTAGAAAGTAACCGCTTGAACTCAACTCGGTTAGAGAAATCCCCATACCAAGGCTGTCCTCTGAACATGGACTGTTCACTAAAGGTTTCCGTCCCCAGGCGCGGCGCACCATGACGACCTGATCTACCTGTTCACCCTGAGCTACCGCTACCCTGCCATCTCCACCACCGGCCCCGACGGCAAAGTCGTCGACCAGATGACTGCCCTGTGGTACAACTTCGCCAGATACGGGTATGAGAACATTTCTGAGAGAGAAAGAGATAAAATGATTCGCACTGTCTGGAAGTATCTAAGTGCGGCAGTCGTAAGTATTTAGTCAGAGCCATACCCTGATGCTCTCCATCCTTCCAGGGACCCGAACCCGCGGCCCGACACCCCCGAGCTCGGCGCACTCACCTGGCACCCGATGACCTCCAACAACAGGTGGTACCTTCGCGTCGGAGACCAGCTCTCCATGGAAAAGAACATGATTGAAGACAGAGTGAAGATCTTTGAGAAGCTGTACCCTATTCAGTATTAGTACCCAAAAAGATCCCAACTGGTTCTGTAGAAACTGAAAACAATTTAAAGACCCTTGTATTCTTTTTGCGTAACCTCGTTGTCCCACGGCTGGGCAAAGGTCTCTCCCAATTCTTTCCCAAAGTCTCTGTTTCCAGTGCCAACTTCTCCGTATAAAATTATAAACAACATGATATAGTCAAATGTATGGCTAGCAATGTCAAAATTTATTTATTTATTAGTAGTTAAGATTGTCTGTTTTAACTATCTCAAAAAGTCACTATTCATTTATGTAAATTATATATTAAACTAGCTACGCCCCGCGGTTTTACCCGCTTTGTGCCCGTTCCCGTGGGAATTTCGGAGATTTTTATACATATGAACCTTCCTCTTGAATCACTCTATCTATTTAAAAAAACCGCATCACAATCCGTTGCGTAGTTTTAAAGATCTAAGCAAACATAGGGACAGACAGACAGGCAGACAGCGGAAAGCGACTTTGTTTTATACTATGTAGTGATGATGATGATGTTCACCAAACATCAAGTTGGATACTCAGAGACGTCACAAACATGCTTCCTTAGTAAAGATTTTGACTATTTGACGTAACTTTTAATACATTCGTGTCAAAATCTTTGATATACATAACCTACCTCAAGGCAATTTGTTTAATAACTCAGATAATCTGAGAGCGGCAGTTATTAAACAAATTGCGTTGAGGTAGGTTCTGTATATCTGCCGCAGTTAAATCAATTTCTACGCTAAGATTCGTTTTATATAGACCCGATTATTTGATTGTTATATTTATTTAATACAAATACAAGTTTTGAATAAGCAGTTTTATTAAAATCCTGATACAATTAAGCTTATTACATTATTTTATTACAAATCCTGATTCTTCTTATCGAGTGGATGGTCACCCTGACCAATCCTGGTGTCAGAGTTATTGAGCCGCCAAAGGCCTCTGACATGGCTCATGTAACGACTACTATCCGTAGAAAGTAACCGGGACCGACAGCTTAACGTGCCCTTCGAAGCACGGAATTATCTTACTTTTCGGGCAATCAGGTGATTCAGCCTGCAATGCCCTAACCAAACTGAGGACAGTCTCACAAAGTGATTTTTTTTAGATATCCTCACCGGGAATCGAACCCGGAACCTCCGGATCGTGAGCCGAGCGCTCAAACCACTAGACCACGGAGGCTGTTAATCAAATCCTGATAAGTACCTACTGTTCAGTAGATGTGTCAACTTTCTACAGCTCATAGTATGCAATGAGAACTAGACTAAGGGCCGACACTGTGTTAAACGTGTGCACGCCGCGGTTCCATACAAAAGTGAACCGTCGCGTGCGCACGCGGCGTGCGCCCGCCGCGTGTGGCTTCATATAAAAGTGAACCGTCGCGGGCGCCCGTCGCGTGCGTTGTCATACAAAAGTGAACCGACGCGTGCGCCTGCCGCGTGTTGACCCTAAGTATTAACCGACTTTCAAATGTACTTTGCCGGGTATCGAACCCTGTAAGTCTCGTCACCGCTATGCCACAGAAGACGCCATAGTATTAATAGAAGAACCATAATATCCCCGTCTCAGTCCTTTGCAAAGAGCGGTACAAAATGTACCGCGTTGTGTTGTGTTTTTGTGTTTTTATATTCGCTTCTGTGAGCGGGGAAAACTCAACAGGTATAATTTAAACACAGTTAGCAGTGCCCCGCAGTTTTACCCGCGTTGTGCCCGTTCCCGCGGGATATTAGAAATGAAAAATAACCTAAAAACTTCCCGTTCAATGTGGCTCAATCACAAAAAGAATAATTATTCAAATCGGATTGGTAGTGTGTGAGGTTAGAGCGAGATAGCAAGCAAACAAACAAAAGTTCAAGGTCTTTAGTATACTAATATTATAAAGCTGTAGAGTTTGTTTGTTTGAACGCACTAATCTCAGGAACTACTGGTCCGATTTGAAAAATTCTTTCAGTGTTGGATAGTCCACTTATCGAGGAAGCCTAATTCATCCCGAAATACTCAACGGAACGGGCACAACGCGGGTAAAACCCCGGGGCGCTGCTAGTATTAGTCTTGAAATCCTACCTGCGTTATATAATTATAAACATACTTACAGCTCGGGTTTGAAATCGCTATCACTCAATGCAAATCAAGTTATTCAAGTTATTCCTGTTTGCATCAAATTCTGATCGGATTTTATGGGGTTTTTCAAAAAGAGGTGGTAATTTGATATTCAAAGATGGATGTCATTTTCTGAGATAAATCGGATGTTTAGTTCAATGTAAAGAGGAAGGTATGCAAAATAATATCAGCCGAATAGCCACCACGGCAAGCACGATAACGTTCGCATAGTTCACCCATCCGAATAGCATCCTCGTTGCGCGTTGCTTAACAATAACAATGTTTCCATTACTCAATCAAACTGCCACGAGCGGTACTGGCTCAGAATGTGTGCAAAATATGAGGAAAAACATTTGTTTACATCAGAATATAAGGAAAAAACAACGTTTTATTATTTGAAGGTACCTATCACATGTGGGAAGCGGTTCGTTTATTCTGTGACCTGGGTTTATCTATGTAACCTAACAGGTTATCGTAGCCTACTAAAAGCATTAACAGACGATCGCACCGCACCGTGACCTTGGTGCGCTCCGGACCATATTCGATAGTGTGTACATCGGTCCGCCGCACATTATTATTTATATTATTGACGGTCCGCTCGGTCCGATGGTTCTGTCAAAGGATTTGGTGCGGTTCGCGCGTTGTTCGTTCGTGTGGCCCACGCCACGCACCGCACCGTTTAGCGCTTTAGTCGCAATTCTGCCTCCGAGCGAGACACGCGTAACGAAGTTGTAATATATGGTTTCACCATTTCCAGCAATTCAGCAAATAGATCAGAACTCATGCGAAGGTATATACGAAAGTCTTCATCGTCTAGTTCCTTTATCAGTCGCATATGACTGTATGAGTCTCTGTATCTTAAATAAAATTTTGCCCATTCTTTCCTTTTTTTTCTTTGCCTTTGGATAGGCGTGCTAGCTACGACGGTTGCCGCAATTAAAGCTATTTTAGCTTCCTTTGACAAGGTTGGAGGCATGTCTGACGCGATCAAGCACGGATAGCACACTGGACCATCTCGTGTGCGGTGCGGTGGTGTGGCGTGTCGAGCGCACCGTACCGGTCCGGCGGTTCGGGCGGACAAGTTCGATCGTCTATTAATGCTTTTAAGTTGGTGGCACTGTACGAACGTCCCTGAGTTATACTTGTAGTTGTAATGTATATCACACGCGTCTTTGTTTGTGTGCGTAACGTAACTAACGGTACAGTTGTCTTCAACATTGTTTATGCGCATTTCACATAACTCGGTGTGAATCACGCTTTCTCTGTGTACTGTCACCTTCTGGTACCTACTATTCTGTCACTACTTCAATGACAATTGTGACGCGGACTATGGACCACAGACCACCGTCTATGGTGCACACTGGTGCACACTAAGACAAAATACATGTATACATTTACTTACATATTATAAATACGAAAGTTTATGAGGATGGATGTATGTATGTCTGTTACTCTTTCACGCAAAAACTAATGAACGGATTTAGATGAAACTTTACAGTGATAAAGGCCGAAATTATCCCCAAATTCCAGTGGGAATTAGTATCTGACAAAGCGATTGAAACCGCGGGGTGCGGCTAGTACTTAAAAAACTAAATTTTGTGGTTCAAAGAACCGCGCTTTATGCACCGTTCATTTGTTTCTCAGATGATGGTCCCGTAGTGTCGACCCCTATGGGCCCCATTCTGGGTTCCTGGATGGAGTCCCGGCGCGGGCGCCGCTTCGAGGCGTACCGCGGGATACCGTACGCGGAGGCGCCTGTGGGACCTCTCAGATTCCAGGTAATCATATGAATTATAGGGCTCTTCTTTCGCTTAAATTAAAAGTATATAGAGGAGGGTACAAATATAAGGAAGTAATTATAACTCAGAACATTCTCTCACTCACTGAAAATATCAGTATTATGAAGAAGTATAACTAAGTTAATACTGAAAAAATATGCAATAGAATCAAACTCTGTTCCTCTTTGAGGTCTCGCAGTTCATTACGCATAAAACGTTAACCGCGTTATTTTAGCACGATTGCCTTGCCAGTGCCCTTATACTATAGTGCAGTAGTTAGTAGCTTAAATTCTGCTCTCATCCATGTTTCAGCCTCCGAAACCAGTCGAGAAGTATTCGACCCAAGTGGACGGCAGTAAGGAGGGGCCGGCGTGCCCTCAGCAGGCGCGAGAAGGGTACTACATCGACGAGGACTGCTTGAGGATCAACGTGTATACTCCAATGAGGAACAGGTACTCATGGAACTACTTCTAAGTTTTAAGTATATAATGTTTTTTACGCCTCACCTCGGTGGTCTAGTGGCATGTGCACTCGCCTGCCAAAACTGAGGTCTCCGGTTCAATTCCCAGGTTGAGCGAAAACATGTTTCCTACTTTTCAAATATGACAAGATATCAAACAAGATATTATCTTCAGTGAGATGAGAGGCCTTTGCCCAGCAGTGGGACATTACAGGCTTATACTTTACTTTTATAGTTGTTTTGTTTTATTTCCACAGACGTAATTATAGCATCGAAGGGGCCTTGGTTTTTAGAGTCTAAGAGTGGGTAGTATATTTTATGGTGATATTTTAGGCCTCTTCTCTTTGCGAGCTTATGTCCAATGTGATTCTACCTTCCTGGAACCTTCACTGGAATTTGGAATAAAGATAGTTGAAGATCTTTAAGTATTCAACTTAAGCACATAAACATACTGCAATAGATTCCTATTAAGAAGGTCATGGAAGTAATTATTATCGTTTTCGTCATAAAAAGTAAGTTCGATCAGGTTAGTGACCAACCCTGGTAACGGAGTTTTAAAACCACCCCGACACATGTTTTAACGATTGAAACAACCGGAAACGTACCCTCCGAAGCATGGCTTCAGAAGCTTCCGAAGCTCCGAAGCTTTGTTACAGTGTTCTCTCATAATTCCAGTTCATCCCGGCTGCCTGTGATCTTCTTCATCCCCCCCGGCGGCTTCTACTCCATGTCGGGCCGCTCCGACCTGGCGGGGCCTCACTACCTGATGGACAGGGATGTGGTGCTAGTCACCTTTAACTATAGACTGGGCGCGCTGGGTGAGTATCCTTTCCTTTCTTTAATTCCTTGGTATGTACAAGTTAGTGTTTTATTGTACTTTGTGGTTCAGTAGCAACCGCATTGTAGGTCCCTTCCTTTTTGATTATAACTGCTTAAAGTTAATGAAAATGGTAGTCCATGTCTTTTAATTACTTTGGAGCTTCTACGAAAGATGAAACAAAATCTAAAACCATGTATGGTTCGGAAACTGTGGTTCTATCTGTAGGTAGGTATTTAATATGTTCCCATGACTTTCGGGATATATAACTCGATATGTATTCTATACTAGCAGCGCCCCGCGGTTTTACCCGCGTTGTGCTCGTTCCTGTGGGAATTTCGGGAATTTTTATTCATATAAACCTTTCTCTTGAATCACTCTACAAAAAACCGCATCAAAATCCGTTGCGTAATTTTAAAGATTTAAGCATACAGACAAACAGACAGACAAAAATAGCGACTTTGTTTTATACTATGTAGTGATAGATTTGCAGACTGAACACTTAATTCTTTTTTGACATCGTTCAACAAATCATTTAGCATTATGAAATAACCACTATAATATCCAAATGTATCATGCTTTCACAAAATTCAGTCCGCTACTCTTTTTCCATATGTTTTCATCTTCTTCCTCCAGGATTCCTGGCCCTGGGTACAGTTCAGGCTCCCGGCAACAACGGCTTAAAGGACCAGGTGGTAGCCTTGAAGTGGGTGCAAGAGAACATCGCATCTTTCGGAGGAGACCCTAACCTGGTGACCATCGCTGGAATCAGCGCGGGATCGCTCAGTGTGATGCTGCATATGATATCGCCTATGTCTAAAGGTAGGTGACAATTGAAGTATTGGTGATGATGTCTTGGGGAATAATGGTTAACGAAAAATAAAAATAAGAAAATCTTTTGGAACGAAATATAATCGGAATACGATGAAACATACATTAGGGGTACTATGATAAAATTTAGGTAACTTCGTACTAGCTCTTATACTAGCTCTTACTCCATAAGTAAGGTACCCGAGGGTATTAAGGCCTAGCTAAGGGAAATTTGTAATAAAAGGAAAAATATCAATCATAATCAACAAGTTTTAATAATTATCAGTCATGTACTTAAATGACTATACAGAATTTAAACAAAAAATAGCATCTCCTGCTTAAAACAAAAAAAAAATATAGCTTTTTTAAAAACACTCTTTGTAGGCCTTATTATACTATAGTAAGGTAAAAAGGCCTATAGTTTAAACTATCTAGAAATCAACTTATATTAAGAAAATTTGTGTTTTTGAGATCAATAACCATACAAATAAAATAATAGGAACATAACAGTCATACAAAGTTAAATAAATTGCCTCTATTCGCATCCACCAGGACACTCAAATTCGTCAGTATCTTCTACCGACAAACCGACACATTCTTCGTGATACCACTTAGAGCATCGCGAGCATCGCCTCATAGCATCCATCCTGTCCTCTTCGCAGGCATGACAGAACCAACCAACTTGCTTTTTGTTTTTTTTAGTGCCCTTGACGGTGGTAGACTTTTTGCCAGACGAGGGTTTAGCTTTCTTTGAAGTCTCTCTCTTCTTTTCTCTCCTCGGCCTTTCTTTGCCTTCTTTCTTCTTTTGTTTCTTTTTCATTTCCTTCATCTTTCTTTTCTCTTCACTAAATTTATCAAACAGGTCTTTTGTGACTGAATTACCTCTATAATTGATCGCTTTTTGTCTGACAGTTGGGGTTTTTTGCGATTTATCAGGCGTAGGTAGAAGATCATAAAATTCATTTCTTTTTAGCTGACTGAGTGGTAAATCATCACTTTCCTCCGAACTAGAGCTTGAACCGTATATTGTGCGATAAAAGCTGCGATGCATGGCTGGCGCTCTGGAAATCTGCCCTGTTGAGGTTGATGGTACAGCTGGCGATTGTTCATTAACCTGTTCTGGAGTCGCTGGTAGAAGAAAATCAACAGGTGTTATATTTCTTCGCGGGACATCAAATATTGGAATTTCCGTCAAAATCGATGGTGATCCATCCCTAGGCTCTGGAGTCTTCATTTGATGACTATCAATAGGTGGCACATTTTCTTGATCAAGATCAGGCGTTGAAGCTTCCGATAAAATAGACGGTGTGGTATTTCCAGATTCTGGAGCTCGTGTATGAGGATGATCGAGAGCTGGTACGTTATCATGTTCGCCATCAGGTGCTGGAACTTCCGTTAAAATTGAAGGAGCAAAAGCTGTTTCTGGTATGGCTTGTGGGTTGAAAGGGTACAAGCCAGTGGCTCTAAAGCCACTCAAGATATTATCTTGTGTCATACATTTAGACCAAACGCTTCGGAGAATGGTATTAAAACGTGCTTTAGTTAGTTTTTTGTCTCTATTTTGGTCTAGAAATAACAACACTTCAGCATCCCAGTGGTGTTCGAATGATCTATAGACAGCTTTGTCGAGGGGCTGCAGTTCATGCGTTGTATTGGAAGGCAAACAATATAAATGTATGCCAAGTGAATCAGATGTATCGACTATGGAAAGATCTAAATGACATGCTGCTCCGTCAAATATCAAAAGGCATGGTCCCTCACTTTTGTATCTAGCCAGATGTTTTAAAAATTCTTTGAAAAGTTCATTGGTCATGTATCCTTTCGCTGATTTTTCTACTAAAGATCCCGGTGGCAAATTATCATGTAATTCCGGCTTTAAACGTTTTCCCTTAAATATGACCATAGGAGGAATGGCAGTACCCAGAGCGTTAACACATCCTGCAATTGTTACGCTTTCTGCATGTTCAGAAGACTGCAAATGAACTCTTTTAGCCCCTTTTTTGGCCAGAACACTTTGCTGGTGATGGATAGTGAGACGGCATCCCTTCTCGTCCATGTTATATATTCTTTCGGGATGATCATGTAAGTCACGTGTATCATAGATATCTCTTAATTTTTGGAAATGGTCATCAACAATAAATTTATTAAGTTTTTGGGCTCTAGCTGGGTTCATGAACTGAGCTTTTCTGATCGATATTTCAGGGTTTCTCTTCATGAACGCTTTAAACCAATCCTTACCTGCGCACTTGTTCATATTGTTAAAATTGTGTTTTATATTTTTTTGCTCACAATATTTATACACCAATCGACGCAATATTCTTGGTGTCACAGGCAAGCCTATTTCAGCATACCGGACTATCCTCTGCACAAGTTGAGCTTCCTCTTCAGTGTTCAATATAGGTTTACGTCCCAAAGTTTTCTTTAAGCTGCCAGTTTGTAGATGATTTCTTATTGTTCTTCTAGGAACTTTGTATCTTTCTGCGGCCGTGTACGTAGTCAAAGTTCCTCTTTGTACTGCTCGAACAGCTGAAACCAAGTCGTCTTCTGACCACAGCGCCCGTTTTCGAGGCATCCCGATCGTAGTGACTGAAAACAATCACAAATAAATAAGAAATGCATTCCTACATGCACATACAAACATTCCAAAAACATGCCCCTCCTAATTTAGCAGATAAAAAAAAAATGAGTATAATAAGGCCTATAGTCAAATTTTATAGGCCTTAATAACCGCCGACCACATTCGTACAGAAATCCAAATAAAATAAAAAGTTGAACACAGCACACTTTTTAATACAGTACGTAGTACAAGCAAACAATAACCAATAAACAGACAACCAATGTAGGTATGTAAGTGTAAAATTAAAAAAAATACTTACGTTTTACTGGAGCCAATTTTTATAATTCGTGTCTCGTGACCGCTCCGCAGAGTGTTTTCGGTAATACTGGCGCGGGGGGTGGAGTAAGCGCGCGGTTGCCGCTTCGCAGCGACTTGTAAACGAACTATGCATGTGTGCGTGTAACCGTCGTCGTCAACGGCTACATTTAGTACGATTTTCGTTTCTGAGGCCTTATTTGCCGACAGGCCTTAAAGCATTAATAGACGATCGAACTTGTCCGCCCGAACCGCCGGACCGGTACGGTGCGCTCGACACGCCACACCACCGCACCGCACACGAGATGGTCCAGTGTGCTATCCGTGCTTGATCGCGTCAGACATGCCTCCAACCTTGTCAAAGGAAGCTAAAATAGCTTTAATTGCGGCAACCGTCGTAGCTAGCTCGCCTATCCAAAGGCAAAGGAAAAAAAGGAAAGAATGGGCAAAATTTTATTTAAGATACAGAGACTCATACAGTCATATGCGACTGATAAAGGAACTAGACGATGAAGACTTTCGTATATACCTTCGCATGAGTTCTGATCTATTTGCTGAATTGCTGGAAATGGTGAAACCATATATTACAACTTCGTTACGCGTGTCTCGCTCGGAGGCAGAATTGCGACTAAAGCGCTAAACGGTGCGGTGCGTGGGCCACACGAACGAACAACGCGCGAACCGCACCAAATCCTTTGACAGAACCATCGGACCGAGCGGACCGTCAATAATAATAATAATGTGCGGCGGACCGATGTACACACTATCGAATATGGTCCGGAGCGCACCAAGGTCACGGTGCGGTGCGATCGTCTGTTAATGCTTTTAATACCCACAGGTACCTTATATTTTGTAAATTGTTGCATCTCCGTCATCACTCGCCTTCTCTATAGCCTACCTTACGCAGTAGACATTAAGTCCAATCGTCTTACTAGTACCACGTCTAATCCATCCAGGTCTTTTCCACCGAGGAATCTCTATCAGCGGGTCTCCCGTATCCAAGGTGCCGAGTCCTCCTCACCGCCTGGACCTGGCCATCAAACAGGCGCAGATATCCAAATGTCCTACAGATACCCCTGAAGCTATCTACGACTGCTTGAAGACGAAACCTTGGAAAGAAATCGCTGGGTCTTTGAAAGGATTCATTGTAAGTTATTTTTGAAGTTTAAAGATACTTATTACGCTTTACTGATGGTCTGCGATGGTTAGTGCTTGCCCACGTTGACTCGCGGGCGCGGTGGCGGGCGCGGTCACGAAATATCAAACATATGACGTGATATCCAAGTGTTCACGTTCAAAACGCGAGTGCGGTGTAAGTAGCGAGCTAACTAGCGACTAGCGCGCGCGGCGCGCTCCACAATGGTCCGAAAATCGCTCGTAGTGGACATAGGCAATCGCGAAAATTTACTTCGTATTTTTAATATTTTTATTGCATATTTGGGTTTTGCTATTAAATACAAGATGTTTTTATAGATGGTAATTTTTGATTAAACCTTATATTTTTCGAGATATACGTCATTGAATTATTTTTTGTATGGAAAAAAACACATTATTTCGAATATCTTGAAAGTCTCAAAATGTCTCAAAATATGGTTTTCAGATTTGGATATCACTATTTTAGTGCTAAATTAAAAGCTATATGCCAACCCTCGATTTGCCCCGATTTTTGAGAAATTTCACTTTTCATTCTCATTTCCACACCACCCCAGAGGTAGAGAATAAAGTGCGTTATTTTTTAAGTGGTGTCCCCAAGAGGCATATTCCACTCACACAGACTTAAAAACAAGCACTTAAAAAAAGTAAATTACACAAATCAAATTTTCCTGTCATTGTCCTTCGATGATAGTTTCTACATTTATAAATTCAATGTTTTCTTGCTCATCATCTTTATCAAAACTATCAGGTAATAGCAATGCTTTCGCGTCTTCTGAAAGCATTTTATGTACACGAATTATTTTATGCCTCTTTATTGATATATAGGGATCAGAACTAATCAACAAGTTATTAATAATATCCTGATTACAAGCAGTCCGGTTAATTTTACGTGAATGACTTTCACGGTACCTTCTGAAATCTTTGTTTCTAGACTCTGCAGCTTCTTCTGATAGTTTTCCAATTGGAACATAAAATGTTTGTTTCCATGCAAAGAATACAAAAAAATGATTTTGAAGCCCTATGTCCCAACTTTGCAAAATCGGACCACTGGCTCGCTCCAATTTCAAACGCTTGAGACGTTTGTGTGTGTTCACGTCAAACTAGCGCGGTGGCGCGCGCGATTTACTCGCGACGTCAGGTAAGTTCAACCCATGGACTTATTACTAAAATCAGGACTGAATCAAATCAAATCAAATCAAAATTATTTATTTGTTCGAATACGGGTTACATTGTTTTTTTAAAACTCATATTCCGCCTTTTGGCATACGAATTTAAAGAAGAAACTTATAACGTAAACATAAAGTAACTAATTATGTAATAATATTATTATATAAAAATAAAAAACATAAACATAACTAACCATAAACAACTATAAAATATACAAACAACTATGAAATAACTATAAACAGGAATCATTTAGGAAATCTGAGACAGAATAATAACATTTTTCTAATAATAGTTTACTTAAATGAGATCTAAATTGAGTGACAGCGGAAGGTCTATATATACAAATATTTAAAATTACTCCTGTCACTTAGAAACGAATAGACAACATTTAGTGTGAACTCACCGCGATACAGACCCGTTTCATTTAGTATAATGTTTCCTGATATGTTTACGACCTCTGACAAAACGTCACATTCGCGCGAACGCCTGGCGGTTAACGTGAACACGAGCTCGCGACGTTTCCCGCGCCCTCCACCGCGCCCGCGCCCGCGCTTTCAACGTGGACAAGCACTTACCCTTTCTGCGATGGTTCAACGAGGCATTAACATTGTGAAAATCTTTTCGTAATGCATTATGATTGGTCGATTGAGCTACGCTCCACTTCAATGTAAACGCACTATAATTGTATCTTCCATCTTTCTCCTTCCAACTCTTTTGTCTACTTTTCAGGAGTTCGCCTTCGACCCTCTCGTCCTCTGGCGTCCTGTTATCGAGCCTGACTTCGGACAAGAACGCTTCCTTCCCATTGAGCCCATTGTCGCCATCGGGGACGGCCACATGCACCCAGTGCCCTTCATCATCAGTCAGACCACGGACGAGGTCTTCTGGAAGGCTTATAGTAAGTAGCAAGGGGGCGTCCATAAATTACGTGAGGTGTTTAAGGGGGGGAGGGGGTCGAGTCAAATCTCATCTAATCTTACGTTGGAGAGAGGGGGGGTCTCGGCAAATATCACGCAATTTTTTTTCTGATTGAAACAAAAAAAAATTATACTATTTTGGTCTATTTAATCCAGATTGTACATGCTTAAGATTTAATCTTAAGCGTAATCGTAGTACGATTAAGATCATTTACTAATTCGTTCGAAAGAAAATAATTTTATTCATACTTCGACGTAATACATTTACTGACTGTCAAACCACCATATTTGTTTTATACCAAATAGCTCAATTTAATCTGAATTTACGGTACAGTGTAGCCCGTCCTTTGTTTTCGCGCCACTGTCAGCCGAACGCGCGAGACCGTGTATGATTCTCCATGGACTGAATTAGAGTAGATATTCTTTTTTTAATTACAGTATTTACGATTTAAGTATTCTTTTGTTAAATTTTTATTACACTTATAATTAAACTCTCAGCAATATTGATTACTAGTCTTAACTAGTCGTAAATAAAAGGACGATGCAAATTTGTTTTTTTCTTTTTACAATAACAATCCAACGCGTTTACGTAAGAAACTCACATTTTGAAAAATCTCACGTGAGATTCGGGGATGGGGGAGGGGGTTGAATAAAATCTCACGACATCTCACCAGGGGGGGAGGGAGGGGCAGAAAATTTAAAAAAACACCTCACGTAATTTATGGACGCCCCCCAATTAAAGTTGACAAAGAGGGAACGAAAAGTGTTGAAAATCTAAAATGTTTTCTTTATAATTCTTCGTATAGCTCTTAAGTGACTGTTTGGTGAAGAAACGCTGTAATGATTGACTGAGTTCTGGGTGAAAGAGAAATAAAGTCTTAAAGATGAACATACGCTACTTGTGGTCCTGGAAATGTCAATTAGTTAGTTACATACTTCAAAAGGCATTCCAATTAATTCTTGTACATTTAAACTTCCAGCTGTACTCAACTATGATAATTTTCGCAATACGATGAACGATGAATGGGAACGAATTGCACCCATCTCATTCATTCTCCCGCGAAACAACTCCTCAAGCGTAGTCAAAAGACTACGTACTGCATATTTACGATATCAGCCTTTGACTAAGAATGAAAACATAACGAGAGAGCTTGGACAATTGTATGGAGATGCCATAATAGGATTCCCAGTTCACAGGTTTGTTTTTTGCTTGAGCATTTTCTCGGAAACACGCCATCTATTGAGATTCTTTAAGAACTATTTTGACAGTTCTGCAAATCTTAGATTAAGACAATATTAGTGTAGTTTAGGCATGGACTTATTATAGTTTAGGTATGTGCACTCGCCTGACAATACTGAGGTCCCGAGTTCGATTCCCGGGTCGAGCTAAAACACGTTTCCTACTTTTTAGACATGGCTCGGGTTTGAGATCACTAACCCACATTTTGCAAGCGTGGTGATTATGCCTAATCCTCCTCACTGTACTGATAACTTCAGTGAGATAAGAGGCCTTTGCCCAGCAGTGGCACTGACACTACAGGCTAATACTTTTTTTAATTTTTATTAATGTATTACTGGCAAAATTTAATTGTTATTAGAATGGCCTTTCTGATGTGTCTTCACTCCACACAACCCGTGTGGTACTCCAACTTCGACTACATCGGTAACCACAGCCACTATGAAGATCCTTACACCAAGAAACCAGTTGGTAAGTACTTATAGCAGTTCAATATACTTAGTTTAGAAAACTGTTAGAAAACTGTGTCAAAATCTTCTTACTTAATATTATAAAGAGGTAAAATTTCCAAGTTTGATTATTTGTATGTTCAAGCTAATTTCGGGAATTACCAGTCCGATTTGAATAATTCTTTTTGTACTAGATAGCCACATTCAATGGTGATATTATAGGCTATTTTCATGTCTTAATTCGCACGGAAACTGGCTCAACGCGGGTAAAAACGCGGGACGCTGCTAGTAACGAAATAAAATACTTACGTTCCTGGTTCCAATGTCAATCAGTACAGGTACAAATTAGCGGTGAAGAGCTCCATGATTGACCAATCTCAAAGCGTTATGAATAAATTTTGACAATTTGCGTTGTGATTGGTCACATTGAGCTCCACACTGCTCAAGGACTACTCTGTATTAGGCCGCCTCTACATATAGGCCAACGCGTTGGCAAGCGCGCTGGCTGAGCCACTGGCCCAATGTGTAGTACGGGCGTTGGCGCACTGGCGGTAGGTATTTGAACGTTGGGTGGCGCGCTTGCGAGCTTGCCGCGCGGTGTCGGCAACATCAAAGGAAACTTGTCGCAAGCTTGGCGCACCATCCACACATAGACCGCGCGATCAGTTTGCTTGCCCGGAGCAGCGATCAAGAGTGCACGTTTTCTTCTTGCGGCAAATTAACACCTAACTTGACGAAATTGTTCTGTTCCGATGTATTGATAACATCCACCACCTTCTTTTTTGCCATTTCTTTTTTATTACCCTTTTCTTGTACACATTTACAAAGTCATTATAAGCTGTGAATAAATATACAGCTGCAGCTGTTAGCGACTCAACATCCATTTTGAATCCGTCCGCACATTGGCCCGAACCAAACCATACTGAACAACCTTCCAATGTGTGGATTACTCACAAGTGCGTTGGCAAGCGCACCGCCATGCCAGCGCATTGGTGAATGCGCTGGCCTATGTGTAGAGGCGGCATTACATCCATGATATTTTTATGTTAATTTAAATAAAAAAAATCCATGATACCGCTCCGCTTCAATGGAATTACACACCCTTAGTTTAAAATAGAAAAAGTGGCTTATATACATAAAAGATTAATAGCATTTTTAGCTATATCACTACATAGTATAAAATAAAGTCGATTTCAGTCTGTCTGTTTGTCTGTATGCTTAGATTTCTAAAACTACGCAACGGATTTTGATGCAGGTTTTTTTAAGAGATAGATTGATTCAAGAGGAAGGTTTATAAGTATAAAAAACCCTAAATTCCCACGGAAACGGGCCCAACGCGGGTAAAACCGCGGGGCGCTGCTAGTATTACCTATAAAATGCTTTGTCTCTTACCACCATTACGCTGTTTCAATAAGAGTAAAAGAGACAAAACACTCTATACATGTTTTTTATAAATATGGCGGTGTTTTTATTTTTATTCTCTTGTTTTAGGCGTAGCTCATCGCGACGATATGATTTATCTGTTCTCTCTTAGTTACCAATTTCCATCAATAAATGTCTCTGACAGTGAGGATTCAAAGATGGTGGACAAAATGACAGCTATTTGGTACAATTTTGCAAGATTTGGGTAAGATTCAGTTATAAATATAGATTAATTAATCTTTATTGATAAAAATAGACGAAACTAGTCCACATTTTAAAAGACTCGTAAATAAAGTTTAATAACATAAGTAATTTTAAATCAACAGTCATAATATGTTTAATCATTAAAACCTCTTTGGAGAAAACTGTTCCATAAAACTTACAAACATATTTAATTTACTATTAATTGAAACGTACGTTAATGTCATTATTAAGTATATTTTATTTAAAACGGGAACTTACCTACGTACGACGGAGACTACTGTCGAGGAAGTACGTAAGTTCCCGTTTTAAATAAATAATAATAACATATTTTATTCTTCCAGAGACCCAAATCCTTGCAAGGAATGCAACACTCCCGAACTTTCTTCGTTATCATGGCCTAAATTTACCAACTTAAATAATGAGAGGAAGTACTTGAGGATTGGAAACTCATTCTCAGTGGGAAGGAAAATGTTTGAGAACAGATTCGAAGTTTGGGAGGACCTTTATCCGATAAGATACGACGAAAGCTCAGACGAAAGACATACGAATGATTCTAGATTTAGCAATGACATAGAAACCTCTTCGATGCGTTCTACTGATGGTTCTATTTCTATAGGATCAAGAATAGCTTCATCTATTGATAGTTATATGAAACTTGTAGTAACACAAATCGTTAAGTACCTATCCATTATTTTTCATTCCAATGACTCATTCCCGTAGACCTAAAAATATAAACCCTAAATAGAATGGTCCTGTGGTTATTATTCATTATTACTGAAATTGAAATCTATAATCATAGACAATAAAAGTGAAAATGGCGTGATGATAATTATTAAAAGGTTGTCGCGCATGCGTAGGGGATAAGTCTACCCTTGATTGTAGTGATGTGGTAATAATCGAGTTGCACTAATCGAAGTTATCGATAATTATTTATTAACTTAAAGTTGTTTTATCTACACTAATGTTGTAACATTCTACTTATGATTCCAATACTTGACTTATAATTACTACTGTTATAGCACAGACGTCAGACAACTAAAACACTCAATTTAAGCAATTGCACATGATGTTATAATATCCACATCGATATCGTAAAATCTCATTATAACATCATTATAACGCGAGCCTGGCGAGCCTTATGTCAAAATCCTCATATTAGGCTGGCTTTTGAAAACAGTTGGGTTATACGTGTAAACTTCGTCGAAACTACATACACAAAACTCTTTGGTAAGATCTCGCTCGCTCCTGATTGGCCCTACGCGCAGCTGCGCTCTCATTGGTTAGATTTTAATGGCGGCAAGTTCACTGTGACAATACACGTACCTACGCGTGAATTTAATGTTTCGCAATGTGTTTTGTTTTTAAAATGTTTGATTAATTGCATTAAATAGTGAAGATAAAGTAGTGTATGCAACTGCATATAACACTTCTTTATATGACAGTTGCATAAACTACTATTACTAAACTGTCAAACGAGTTTATACAGTACATTATTTGACTTTATGAATAAATGAACTTACTTTCAAATTCCAAATATCAAATATCTTTTAAAAAGAAACGGCCCAATAATGTTTTTGGAACGAAGTTTCTTATCGCGCGTTGCGAAAGGGGGCTAGACGGAAAAAAATGTAACGACATTTTTTAGGCCAGAGAGGGACAGACAGATAGACTTGCGCACACCAGAGAGAAACATGCGCGAGAGAGACAGACAGAGAAACATGTGCACGCTCGCTCTCTCTCTCTCTCTCTCTCTCTCACTCTCTCTCTCTCTCTCTCTCTCTTAGAAAGCAAGCTATTTCGCATTCAACAGTGTGGTGTCGCGTCGATTATTTTTGTTGATAATAAGTAAACTTCGTTCCATCCGGGTGTCCCTTGACACCTCTCAATTTTTTTATTTTTATTTTATAACTTAATTTTATTTAATAACTAAATATTATAAACTAGCAGCGCCCCCGATTACTCCCGTATTGTGCCATTTCCTGTAAGAATTTTGGGATGCAAAACAAAATATATAAAACCTTCCCGTTGGATGTGGGTACCTACCCTTTACAAAAATAATTATTCAGGAGCCATACCGTGACCTCTTAGCGCGATACAAATGCGGACCTAAACTAGTTCGCTGTCAGTTTTCGTACCATGACATCAATGAGTGACACATTGTAGTTGATTAGCAGATTACCTAAACTGATTCGCTATTTGTCATACTAAAGATGTTTTTGTTCATTCATTTCGTACCATGAGCGTCTTTTGCGGCTTTGGTAAAGCGTCTCAGCTGTCAAAATTAGCAATTCAATAAAAGATACATTTTTCTAACATAAATTGAACCGTTGTTGATATTTTTAACAACAATAAGTATGTACTTTAGTTAATTATTAATGTTTAATTGTTCCTTACTATAAACAATGCATTTGTGCAAATAACTTAATGATATTCAACTGAAAGAATTGATTAAAAATGGACATTTATTTTCTGAGTTATGATGAGAAGTTAATATGTACTTACACAAAATAAAATACGAGCGCGGACGGGTTGTAGTACTGTATAGTGTGGATTGAGCGCAGGGGATGTACGAGTAGGTAGGTATTTACGAGGGTAAACATGACTATCAATATAAACATGGAGGATATGCTTTGTTTTATCCTGAATTTCCCCAATGAAGCGAGTGCGACAAGGCACAAGGCTCTAGAATTCTGAGACTTAACTTATATTCCTGGTTAATCCATAATACTCGTAGAAATAAATCTTTAACAATCGCAATTTATATCAAACGAGCATGAAGGTAATAAATTAAATGCTTAAAAATATACCTATTATAATATATTTCATCTATGTCTATATTAAATCTATGTCTATATTTTATTCTATGTCTATTTTTTATTCTATGAATTGTTTGATCTTTGCCAAAAATGAAATGCCACTTTCAGTGACGTTCCGAACACTTAAATCTTAATATTATTTTGGATGTCTGTTTAAAATTAAAAATACCATTGGTTTCTGGAGCAATAAATACTTTATAGTTCAAACATTTTATGATTACAAATTAGGTAAAAATAATTATTGTGTGTATAAACAAACCAATATTTGTTTTAAATAATACTTATCATTTTAAATAGGTTCTCATAAAAACCGTAACTTTGCGTAAATTTAATTATTGAGGTTTTCGAACGCACCTTAATAACTTCTCTTAGAGGAAGTGACGCAATTAGCCGATCAGCAAAATGGTTTGTTCATTCATTCAAAGCGATGGCGATTCAAGTGCGATATTGTTTAAATAAGGTCACGGTACGAATTGAAACGCAAACCTAAACTAATCTGCTTGGATCTTGAGACGCCATCTAAGAGGTCATGGTATGGCTACAGTTCGGATTAGCATAGATTAGTAAGCAACAATATAACGCTATAATTACTTACGAAAATTACTTGTTTACAATAACACATTCGATATTATACATATTAAAATACAATCTGATTAAAATTTTTTTATTCCGTTTTGTGAAATGATTATTAAAAACGTGTGATAATTATGATATTGTTTTTTTTTCATCATGTTAACCTAGTGTAAAAAATAAAATTAAACTTATAACATTGTTTAAATTTATCGACATTCATTACTCATTGTGGTCATCAATAATTATAATTAGGTCACAGCACTACCGCATTCCTAAGCTCTGCATTCAACTCGCGCGCTATCGTAATTGGGTACCTCTACCTACAACAAATTGTTTTATTTATCGATAGAATGTGCACTGCGCAACACTACTCATTTTCACTCCCCTAGCGCCGGTCGCCCGCCAGCGCCATGACACTTACTAAGGCCGGACCACACGACTGTCAAGGAAAGAAATAAAAACGTCAAAATTTTATTATATAAAAGTGAAATTAGGCTAAGTTTATACTGGGGTAAGTACTTTTAATGAAACTAACTGTTATTATTTTTAAATGGTTAATGATTTGAGTTCTCACACTGAAATACCCGAAATAAGTCGGGTAACGAATTAAAATGAAAATCAAAATTCCACGGTCATAAGGACTGCGGTGTTTTGTTTTTATATTAAGGCGAATACAGCATTAGATACATTTTTTTCATATTTATTTTGATTCTTGAATAGTGTTGCAAATAAACCGTTTTAAACCAAAATCTGTGGTTTCAAACGCATTTTAAATAAATTTAAAACGGTTTAAAACCGTGACCACGTGCTTACGTTTATGACTAATTAATATTTTAAAACTAAAAATACAATATATTAATTGAAGATTTTTAATTTTTGTTAGTTACAATGACGTTTTACATTATTTTTAGGGTTTAGAAGGTTTAAAAATCTTAATATGCGTATTTATTATTTCTTTATAATAAGCTGTGTCTGTGTATGAGTAGGTAGGTATGCTTTTTCTTATTTCATAGTACTTATGTTTGGTTGTACAACATTAAACAATTTTATACGTTATGGTGCGGCAACGTCGCGTCGTATTATTTATTATTATTACCAGTAGAACCTCGTTAAGTAAAACCTCGATAAGTCAAAACCTCCAAATCTCGAAAAAATGTTTTGTTCCTTCCCTTCAAACACCAAAACCTCCATTATTTGAAATCTTGACCCTCTGTTAGTCGAAATAATCACCGAGTCCCTCCAAGCCATTTTGGTACATATTTTCACTCTATAACTCGAAAAATTAAATTTGACCTGTGTATCTCGAACATAGCAACGTTTTATTTTACAACCTTTACAACTTGATCATTTGGAATTTATTACCTCTATTGTTCGAACAAAAATAAGTTACCGACTTTAAGAACTTGCCGACAATGTGAGTACACTATTGTTTCTTAGAAAACATTTTAGGAGTGTACGATAATAAATTTATGACTCACGTAAACACGTGTTTAGACAATGCTATAGATAGAGAACAACCAAATTATCTAACTAAAGCAAAAAAAAATTACTAACTTTTTTTAATGCCATATTTTTTATTTTAAAATGATTTGAAATAATGTTGTAAATATAAATATGTTTTTGACTTCTGCAAGTTGAATTTTTATTTATTTTACCTCTCTAACTCAAAATTTATAAGAATAAACCTCAAACTCTTTATGTCGAATCAAAATCCGCCTTAGTCGAAATCCTCCATAAGTTGAAAACTCTATAACTCGAATTTTTTGGCATCTCCCTTGATGTTCGACTTATAGAGGTTCTACTTATTTACTTTTTCTTACACATTACTCGCGCCGCACCGAGTCACCTTTGTTTGAGGCGAATAGCGAGCTAGCTACCTGCTTTTGTTTCGCTCTGCAATAAGTATGTAAGTATGAGAATACTTATACTTATTGTTTTTTGTGAAATGTTAGTAAATTCCAATAGAAAATCATTTTAACCTATATTAAACCTTAAAAATTGGTTTAAAACGTTTTAAACCGAAAAAAATGGTTTAAAACCAAATGATTTTAAACGTATAAAATACTTTTTGCAACTATATTCTTGAACATCAAATTATTTTTTCTCAATCAAATTAGTTTTTCCAACGCGTGATTTTTTTTTTGGAACATTTTTAAAATAGGTATACTATTTTCACCAACTATATTTTACTTAAGTATATTTCTTCCGCCTATTATTGATTAATGTTTAGTAAAATGTATGTCAACTGTATCGCGCTCAAAGAGTTTGTATGAAAACTAATAAATAATTAATGTTTCCAGTCGAGTTGGTGCGCTAAAGAGTTCTATTAAAATGGCAATGTGTTCAGAAGCAGGTGGGTTATTAAGTGTGTCATGTATTATCATATTTATTTTTCATTCTACTAACCAAGCCAACAGACATAAGACCACAATAATGTGCAGTGGTTTTACTTTGTAGGTCGGCAGTAAACGCAATTGAAGTTTTTACACCTATGTACCTGTATACTACAGTTCATGCTTATAACCTAAATTCATAAATACATCAATTGTCAATAATAATGAAACAATGCTATCTCTTGGATTCATGAAAGCGATTACTACCTTGGCAAATTTTGGGACTTTTCGACCCTTACGTTTGCTTAGATGCTATTAAACTACGTACACAATACACATACATATTTTTCTATACATTACATATAAGCAATATTTTATACATGTCAATCACAGTCCCATCGAATCTTTCTGACTGTTAGTCATGCAAGATTATGCTAATTGCTTGAAAGGCATTTCATCGATTTACTAAAAGGTCAACCTATGACCTAGTTATTATGAGTAGGTATGAAACTACTTTATATATCAAGGAAAACGGATAATGAACAAAATTTTCATCTCTTGGCAGGATTTGAACCCATCATCTTCGACCTTGTAATTATTAACCCTGACACATTATCCATTAGTCCATTTCTTGCTAAGAAAAGCAGTTGAAAATAAGGTTCACATTATTTCAGGCGGTGCGGCGGCTAAGACTTGGCAAGAGGCATGTCAAATGCTTGGGATAACAGACAGTGATGCTTCCTGGATCAGTATCACAGACTCCAGCCCTCCTGAGGACATTTGGCATTGTTTGAGGCATTGTGTTGCTTATCAAGTGAGTAAAAAATAATTATTTTGTTAAGTGAAGTACTGCACATTTGGAGACTAGATAAATATTTATGGTCTTTTAATATAAATATCTGGTTGTAACTTGTACGCAAGTTCTTTGGTGCCATGTTATAAAATGTGGTAGGGTGTCTACGGTATAAGTATATCTACCATGTATTATATGATAGAACGCTTACTCAAACAAGCTAATGAAATCGTCAATCAAGTAATCGAGAATTTTTCATACATTAATTATTTATGTAAAAAATCCCTCATTAACTGCTCCTTAGGAATCGTCCAACGCCTGTGAGTACGGTGGTTTTAGTTTTTACGTTTGCAACTGGTTAAAATAATATTGTTTTATCTTATTTCTGCAACTGTTGAAGTCTATCTCAGTCAAGTAGATACTTAAATAAATTATTTTCTATTATTTTAGGCAGAAGTATGGCAAAACTTCGTTTCAAAAGGCATGAAAGACGTGAATCATCCGGCTGCGTTTCAAATGGCGATAGTATTACGTCACACTCCCACTGACGTCACTGTGAAAATACTATCTGACGTACTGAAAGGACATGAACAAGCAGTGAGTGCTATACCTAGTTGTTTCGTATTTAATTTTTAGATAATATTAGCAACAAAATACTAGCAAGTTTTATGAAGAGAGAGATGAGCTTCGTTGTTTCATTCCATTACCGCATTTTGTAAAAACTATGAAGCTTAGAAGTTCTAGTAAAAAGATTAGACAATGCCAAAATCCATATACAACGGACTTAAGTGAGACTTTTTACCAAAGTTATTTAATGCTATAGCATATTTGATATAATCGTTAGATACGATCGCTTGTTACGATGTTACGCTACTTTTGACATGATTGTTATACTAAATGATGTAAAGCCATCCTAACGGCTAGTAATACCACGGGGTAGATAGTACCTGATATAAGAATGGTTAGTTAACACTACCTTTGTAAAAACTTAGGCTAATTGTCAAAATATATTGTTTAAGAGAATCTTACGTTTAAGTTATAGAACTTTACTAATTCAATACCTATCTCATTCCAGCAACCCCTAACATCGTACATACTAGCCCTGCTCACGGACGACGACCCGTCGCAGCCCACAGCCGCGTCCTCCGCGCCGCCCGCGCCGCTCCGCGACCTGCAGCTGTTCGGAGACTGCGAGCTGGCCGTCCTGGCGGGTCCTCGCCACGAGTACGATGATCACGCGAGGCGGGTGCGCGCGGAGTACGCTAAGCTAGGTGATGAGGAGTACTCAGAATTGAGGATAAAGGTGAGATAGGATAAGGGTGAAGGAGACGTGATCAGAGTCTCCTAAAGTCTTAAGTGTAGCGAGTTGGCACGGTGTTGACAAATTCAATAGAACACGAGTGAAGAATTATGGTGTGTGTGACGCTTATTGTGTTACAACTCACCAACACATTCTATCTAAGCGAACGCTTAGGATTATGGTGATTAATGTTTTACTAAGAAAACTACTTACGACCTGTTTGTTAGGCTTAATATAAACATTTCATAACTTTATTGGAGATGTTTTGCTATTTTGTTCGTTCTGTTGTTTCAAACTATAAAACGAAGAAAATAATTTTTAATTGGAATACTATGCCTTAGGTATATCATTTCAAATATATCATATTTTTTAAATGTACATCTAAATGTTTACAACCGTAACGAATACAAAAAAGCTTATTCACATATTAACGATGATCATTTTTTTGTTTTTCAGGTACTGAACCAAATAACTCGAATACCAAAACTGTTTCATACTCCAGAGTTCGAAACATTAGAAGCAGCAGCAAGACAAAATATTGAAAGGGAAATCAGCGCCTTAAGAAATAAATGAATATCAAATTTTAAAAAATCTCCACCTGTGTTCATCTTTAAAAGAATGACACTTAGTAGTTATCCGCTAGAATAGTAATAGTTGTCAATAGGTGTTTTAAATTAACTGTGCTTATAAAAACGTGAATTATATTTAAAATATGTATTGTGTTTTTTGCTCTTTAAAAATTAAATGTTATGTACAACTTTGCAATAATGGTAGGTATATATAAAAAGGTGTTCTAAAATTGATTCAGCTTTATGTGTCAATGTTGTTTTATTTCAATTAAAAGATACTAACACTTGATAGTTTTATTCTTTAGACATTTTATCATTTATGAATAAAGTTTAAAATAAATTAATAATTGTTTGTTGAACTTTATGAATATACCTTTTATCTTATACTAGCTGTGCCCCGCGGTTTCACCCACAGCGCACCCGTTCCCGTAGGAAATACGGGATAAATAGTATCCTATATCTATCTCCTGGTTCTAAGCTACCTCCCCACCAATTTTCAGCCAAATCGGTTCAGCCTTTCTCGAGTTATAAATAGTGTAACTAACACGACTAACACGACTTTCTTTTATATGTATATATAGACTAGCAGCGCTTCGCGGTTTTACCCGCGTTGTGCCCGTTCCCGTGGGACTTTCAGGATTTTTTTAACATAAAAACCTTCCTCTTGAATCACTCTACCTATTACAAAAAACCGCATCAAAATCCGTTGCGTAATTTTAAAGATTTAACTTAAATCATTTAAGCATACAGACAAACAGACAAACAAACAGACAAAAATAGCGACTTTGTTTTATACTATGTAGTGATAATTTAATATCAGCGACATCTGTTGTCATCAATATGTACCGCTTTTTATTTGATTGCCAATAACAAAATAGGAAAATACTTGGAATAAGTTCTTAAGCTTTCACTTATGGTTAATGTGGTTTGGTTTTTCATTTTTTTAATGGCATATATATATATTTAATCAATTGATCTCATACAAGGAATTATTGTGTAAGATTTCTTGCTTTAAATGTTTTTAATAGATAACAAATACGCCAGAAATGTAAATTTTGACACCTAGCAACATTAACATCCAGTCATTCATTGTCATTGAGCATTTGAGTGAAATGAATGAAAAAAAAAAGAAAACATTTTTCAAATATGGCGACGTATTCTGTTCTATTGTGACTGCGTAATTCTAAACTACCGATAAATCTACTATAAATATTGTCTATTTAGCATAGTTCCACAATAAAAAAGCGTAATCAGTGTTCCTTTTTCCGCGTCAGTTAATTTCAAGCGAATCCGATCAGCAGGTAAAGAAATGGAAGCGGAGAAAGGGTTCATTGACATTCGGCAATGGAGGTTTTCGGTTTCGGTGACCACGGACGAGGCACGGCCGAGTACGTGAGTACAATTTCATAGTGTGGGGTGTTCGCAGGCGCGATGTCGTGGCGTCATGAGAGAGGCTCTCGGTGGGAGGGCAGGCAGGACAGGTGGGCGGAGCGCGAGCGGCGCTCCCCGCGGCGCAGCGCCAGCCCCGGCTCGCCGCGGCGCGACCACCGCCACCGCCGCGACCGCCGCGAGCGCGAGCGCCACCGCGACCACCGCGCCCACGACATCCCCGCGCCCCCCTCCCCCCCTACCATCAGCGGCTCCCGATCCAATTCCCGCAGCCGATCCCGCTCGCGATCCCGTTCCCGCTACGATGAAGAAGTTAGGTACGAGAGAGAGAAGCATGATGAGAACCAGACCATCAACGCTTCCCCGGGGGACTGGTTCTGTAAATGTGGGCTTTACAACTTCAAACGCAGGCAGGTGTGTTACAGAAGGAACTGCAACGGAAAGAGGTCTGAAGGTGTTGTGTACGGAGGGGAGAATGATAGGCATGTTACCGAGACTGCTGGTATAACAAAAAGACTGCTCTTTAGGAGACTAGATGCTCTGACCACCGAGGAAAAGATTCTCGAAGCGATCAAAGAGAGATGTTCTAAGTCTATTTTAGATTCCATTGCAGGCATCACTATTGGTAGGGAAACCTTGACAGGTGCCTCAAAATGTATGGCCTATATTAACTTCAATTCCATATCTGATTCCACTGCTGCTCATACAGAATTAGTTAATCTACATCCCCCTTTAGAAATAGATAATAGAGAGGTGTTAGTCAGCTTTTATAATGAGCCTAAGAAGCTGCCAAAAGTGACCAACCCTGACTATTCTAGTTACTACAACCAAATGGCTCAGTATACTAATGCTCAAGCGCTGTCAGAGGCAGACAGGGTGAATGCTGCAGCCGCAGTAGCTCAATCTGCTATCTCCCAAGCACAAGCAAGAAGCTTATCCTGGACTCCTGTAGGTAATTCCGCATTTCCCAATGCTCCTACCCAAAATACTGCCACAAATATTCCCACAGGAGATGGAAAGACGGTCTACACTGCTCCTGATACTAGAACATTCTTATATGATGAGTCATCCGGTTATTACTATGATCCGGCTACAGGTTTATACTATGACAGTAACACTCAATACTTTTACAACAGTACAACGAAAGAGTATATGTACTGGGATGGTACGAGCAATACCTACAATCTAGCTAAAAATCAGCAAAAGCCTGACCCTAAGCCAGTGACAACTGTTCAACCGCCAGCTCCACCGGAAGAAAAGAAAAAGAAAGATAAAGAAGACAAAGTTAAGGTTGCCAAAAAAATAGCTAAAGATATGGAGAGATGGGCCCGAACATTGAATCAAAAGAAAGAAAATGCTAAGAGTAATATAGTTATGGAACAGCATTTAGATATGAGTGCTAGCAAAGGCTCGGCAGATATTGGGTTCTCAGTACTCGGAGCTGGGCCATCTACCACACATGTAAGAGAGTTATCCCCACCACCAACCACTGATGACTTCTTGATGAAAAAGGTAGCTGAGCCTGTCTTCGACAATGACGATGGCATCATAGATTGGGCCAAACTAACGTGTTTGCTATGCAAAAGAAAGTTCCCATCAGTTGAAGTGTTGACCAAACACAAAAACCTATCCGATCTACATAAACAAAACTTAGCCGAGTTCCGTAAAAAGAATGAGTTGTTGCCACAGTGTAATGGGTATAGAGATAGAGCAGCTGAGAGGAGAATGAAGTTTGGGGAAGATGAGGTTCCTATCATTAGAAAGAGGTATGAGCCTCCTGAGGTACCTTCAATGATGTCACACCCGCCTCCTTCCGTTGTAGATACTATTGGAGGCAAAATGCTGCAGAAAATGGGTTGGTCTGAGGGCCGAGGACTTGGCAAGTCAGAGCAAGGCCGGATAGCCCCTATTGAAGCCGAACAAAGGCCTAGTCTAGCTGGTCTTGGCCAGAAAAGAGGCATTTACACACCTACCCCGGGAGAAACATATAGGGACACTGTGAAAAAACTAATGATTGCCCGATTCAAAGAAGTTGTTGGCCAAGAGGAAGGGAAATAGGTGGGTCTTTTCAAATTATATACAAACTAATATATATTTTTTTACAGATTCTGGATTGTAAGGTTGGATTTTGTACTTTTTATGTGGGGAAACTTCACGGGTTTTTGTTCTAGTCTATATCTGTGATTAACGAACGAAAAGACTGATTAAATTATTCTTTAGGTATGTAAAGTACTGCTACTGTACTTTAAGTATATACTACAATGTTAATTCATTAAATAAGTGACAAGACTTCCGGAAGGTTTAAACAAATATCTACTAAGTATACATCGTTTATCAATGTTTTCCATTAGGGAATACTGCAAGTCTTCGCCGAAACCTACAAACATTGATTTATAGGGGAGCATCATACATAACTTTGCATATATCTTCAAAAATATTGTGAAAGTACCAAGGTTTCAAAGGGCGCGGTTACCGGTCAGATTTGACAAACATTTTCTAATGTTTTGATTCTGATTTCACTACACTAGATGTCGGTGTCACGCGCTCAGTCGAACTGCCCTTGCTGTGTCCCTAAACACATGGTAAGTATATTAAAAAAACATCTACAAAATACACGACTTACATTTTTCTCTTCTAGCTGAACAGGTAAAGTATCAGACAGGCAATGGAGTCGATTTTATTGCAGCCATTTTACAGGGTATATTTTATTTCTAGATTATTTTGGATCTAAATCAATAGTACTACGTAACTCAAGAAACACCCATTATTTTTGTACCTATTTACAAATTTAAATGAAGAATTAATGCCACATATAATTAGTTGATAAATAGTTAGACATATTACCTAATTATCAGCTTATTTCTACTTGATTTTGATCCAAACATTCACCATATAACTGAACACACAAGATGGAAGCCATTGGGACAATAAATAGCCAATTCAGACATTATCCGAAGAGTTAATGTGTTCAACTGTGTACAGTGCGAAACAACAGGTGATGAGTTTTATTAACAAGATATTGATAAAGCTGACTATTTGCGTTACAGAAACCCACGCCAGTCGAGATCCCGTGTGCCAAACAAAGTATATTGTTAAAATTATATGGTATAACATGATGCATACCTACTCACAGTCATAGATTTATTAGAGAAACTTACAATATTTTAGGTGCATCAGGTACAGTCAACAAACTTTCAATATTACAAAAGTTTTCGACACTAAAAGGTGGCGTAAATTAGTGTGTTCAGGCGTTTTGTAATATTTAATGTGTTCTACAACTTTTGTAGTTGACTGTACATACTGAAAATTAAGGCCCTATGCAGACACAATGAAATATTAACTTTACATTCAGAATATAATAAATCTATGGCTTATAGCCTATAAAGTATTTTTTTTCGGAATTAGAATTATTTTATCATAGTTAAATTTAACGGCGATTTGTATAACACCTCGATAATTGATTTTGCACCAAATTGTTACTGCACTGATATCATCAGTAAGTCAGCTATTGCTCTACATATGTTTATAAGCCGATACTTCACTTCCGCCGTCACATTCACTGAAGATATCAGTACAGTGAGAATAAATTAAATATTTTTGCTTAGATTTTAATGTCTTACCTTACCTTTATACATCTAAATTATTATATAACTGCATTAGATTAAAAAATAATGTTTAGAATATAATCAAAAATTGATTTTTATCAAACCAAGGACAGACAAAATTGTGCAATACAATTTTGAATTTTAGGTAATTATGAGATTTTATTATTAAAATACTCCTCTTTTCATAACCGAAGTCAATTAATTTTGAAATTGTTAGTTTAACCTATTTGTGTTGAAACTCCGACTTGTTGGATTTTGTTATAATGTTATTTTGTTGAAACTATATAAATATTTTAATATACTTCCTATCCCACTGATTTTAAATTAAAGACAATATATACGTAACATATATCTAATCAAATATTAGCTTTAGATTCACAAAAGCAAGTAAAACAATATTTCACCTGCATTTATGAAATAGCTTAACAGCTAGCTTAAGATTTATATACACTATAGCAGAAGCCTTTGGTTTCACCTGCGTGATTCAATAAATTAAAATCGGCCTAATTCTTAAGGAGGTATGATCAATAATGCCACAGACATACTTAACCTTTTCTTGAAGTCCGGTTAAAACCACATCAGCCCGGCACAACGAATGTAACAGAAGGCAACAAGCCATGACATAAATACTGTGATTTGATTGGTGGAAAATTCGTGTGGAAAACTCGAATTTTAAATAATCCGCCAATCAACGGACAGAATTTATTATTATCATGTCCTTTCTTGTCTTCTATGACAATCATTGTACTAGGGAGGTTTTTCTATGCCAAGCATTTATAATATTAGTATTATTTCTTTAAAATGATGATATTTACCGCTGTTATCTACTAATTAGGTTGTATTCCATTGTTAATGATTTAGTTTAATTATAATTAGTGAATAAAATGTATTTGTATTTTGTGCAGCTCTAGTTGATTTTGTAAATAGGAGATTAGGTACAATATTTTAAGTTGCTCTATTAGGTATAGGATTTTTAATATAGATTTTTTCTATCTAATTTACTTGTTTTATTTCTTTATTTAAGGATTCCTTTTAGTAATATCATTAGGTACAGTCAATTACAAAAGTTTATTTAAATATTACAAAGGACTTCAACACATTGTGTTGAAGTGTTTTGTAATACTGGAAGTGTCAAGAGTTCATCAACTTTTGTAGTTGCCTGTATCTAGGTTTACCAATAGCTTTTGCAGTTTAAAATGTTAAGTACCTAGTCAATTTGTGTAACATAGGTATGACTATGTCCATTTTTGGCACAGTTCTAGGTAAAGTAGCTTCTCGAGGTTTCACCCGTAGCGAACCTATTAGTTCCTCCAGGAATTACGGGATGAAAAGTAGCCCATTTCCCTTCTTAAGACCTTGCTAGTCTATGTATTAATCATCAAAATCGGTTTAGTGGGTGTGGAAGCCTCTGACATACAAATTTACTTTCACATTGAGTATTAATTTGAAAGTTATAGGTAGGTATGTTAGTTAAAAGTATTCGATTAGTAGGTACTAGCAGCGCCCCGCGATTTTACCCGCGTTGTGCCCGTCCCGTTGGGGATTTCGGGACGAAAAATATCCTATAGCCTTCCTCGATAAGTGGACTATCCAACACCGAAAGAATTTTTCAATTCGGACAAGTCGTTCCTGAGATTAGCGCGTTCAAACAAACAAATGCAGCTTTATAATATTAGTATAGATAAATGGTACGAAATTAAATGTAGGTAAGTAGGTGAAAATCGTTTATTCATAAGTTCATTAGCTGCCCCTGTAAGTAGTATATCCAAAAGGGCTCAGCAGTAAAGGTATGTGATAGTGTTCATTTTCTTTGGTTTTGAATACAATCTGGAAGGCAAAACATAAAATGGTAGGTACCTAGTTAAGTTTCGAGCATTATCTAGTGAAAGACCTAAAGAGCTATGGGGTATCTTTTTGAATAATTAGATGGGAAACAATACCAATTATGTTATTAAAAAACGAAATAAGAAACTAAGTGTTAAGTTAGCTAGATAAATCTTTTAAAACATGAAAATATACAAAAGCATTTTATAAACGGGACATGTATGAATTAGTGTCATCTATTGACAGACTATTAAACTAATTTGCAATTTGGTTTAGAGATTCCATTAGTAGTAAAACTTTCAGACTACGTTAATAGATGGCGTTAAACTGAATCGTGATTAAAATATTTATATTTTTTACAAAACTTGATTAATAAAATCTACATACCTCTACATAAGGATAAATAGTTTCCTTTCCAAGCTCTTTATAGTAATCTTCGACCTTAAACACCAATTTATAAGTTCCTTCGGCCATTGACTCCTTACTAAACGGAAACGAAATTCGTCCATCGCTATTTGTTGCTGTATTGTGCCATAGGGTCCATGAATTTTCTTTTTTCTTGTATAATTCTACAAATATTCCTGGAGAAGGTCTTCCTGTTGAAGTATCGAGAACGTGGGCTGATAAAATTGGCTTCGACATGGTGTCTAGCGTTGAGTCTCAAGTCCAAAACACTACTGAACACTACTGGCACAAAACAACCAATTTTATGATAATTTTATCTCTGAGATAAATGGGATGTAAATAAATAATAGTTTTGAGTTAATGTGTTGACTCGGACGTTTGATTCGTATAGAAACATAGATGTCAATAGTTGGTAAATATTTACAAAATGATTGCTACTAATTATCATCACTATCAGTGTCCTGTGGTTTTAATTGAGTTGTGTCCGTTCCCGTGGGAATTTCCGGTAGAAAAATAGCCAATAACCTTCTCGTTGAAAGTGGCAGACCATTACAAAAAAACAACGTAAAGATCTATGTGGAAAGTGTGTGCTTTTAAAGTGAGGCCTTTGCCCAGCAGTGGGACATTACAAGCTAATACTTTTTTACAATCTGATTGTTAGTGTCTGAGATTAGCGCGTTCATACCAACAAAAAAACAAACTCTTCAGCTTTGTAATATTAATAGAGCACAGATAGATTTACCTAAGACTTATAAGAAATTCCTAAGAAATTCCCACGGGAACGAGTACAACGCGGGTAAAACCGCGGGGCTCTGTTAAAGGTTACATTTGCTGTTCAATTAAACGAATATTCATTTTAGTAATCCGAATCGTACCTCTAGGTATTAACTGTAGATTGTTAGGTTTTTCTGTATTGTTTCACACTTTAGTTTACAAAAAAAACATGCAGTTAGTGCCCATTCGTTAGTTTCTAACCAACTTCATAAGTAAGTAGGTATATTAAGTTCTTGGGTTGTAGAGAACCCACGTTGTGCCCGTTCCCGTGTGAATTTCGGGATTTTTTATACGTATAAACCTACCTCTTGAATCAATCTATCTATTTAAAACTTCATCAAAATCCAGTGTGTAGTTTTAAAGGTAGCATACATAGGGACAGACAGACAGCGGAAAGCGACTTTGTTTTACTAAGTATGTAGTGAAGTACGTATAGTAATGTCCCACTGCTGAGCAAATTGAAGTTTGTAGCATCATCAATACATGAAATACACAAGTAACTATAGTTTTTTATTATTATTTTTAAGTTTTCCATGTGTCCAACAGGTTGAAAATCATATTTTGTAAAACCTTATTTTTTCTACTAGGTTCAGGGGTTGCTACAGCTTACGCTTACGCACCATTAAACGTTAACACAAAATGTCAGTCCCAACAGATGTAAGAAAATGAAAAATCGTGGCTTTCTACTGCATGAATAACTCTAATACTCGTAACTCTAACAGATTGTCATTTAAGTTATGACAAACTAGCCGTACCCCGCGGTTTTACCCGCGTTGTACCCGTTCTCGTGGGAATTTCGGGATGAAAAATAGCCTATAACCTTCCCGTTGAATGTGACTATCTATTACAAAAAGAATTATTCAGATCGGACTGATAATTCCTGAGATTACCTCCAACATACAAACAAACAAACATAATAATAGTATAAGTATAGATGTTACAACGCTTTTAACAGATATTTAACAGCGTAACCAATCGTTAACTTTTTAACGAACGTCTGTTACGTTAACCAACCGTTTGACACAGCACCCTAAGCCTAGGCTGACAAAATGACTACCTTTTATTAGGTATACATCGCATTGTACAATTGGATTGCTACCAGAAATTCGAAAGGCGCATTAAAATCGGAACACATTTATCAAACTTTAATAACTTAACTAATTCGTTTAATCTGGCAATTTTCTTACATAATTATTTTTTATGTAAACGTCGGGGTGTAGCACATCTTTTCTCGCTGATTGTTGCATATAGTTATCGTTAACTATTATTCCGGGGCCTTGTTTCATCAGCTTCCCTTTTAGATCTCTCTCGAAGCCAAACATATTAATACTAGGTTCACCATGTTTCATGTAATCAATCCTCCAAACAGCAGGGTCATTATTTCTGTACGTATACCGTCTTTTTTGGTCATTCGCGGCGGGATATTCAACCGAAAACGATGCCTTATCTTCATCATTGCTCTCTTTGGTCAGTTTCTTGTCTTTATACTTGATTTTGTGAGGGTAGAACTTTCTTATTTTATTCCTGCTATTGCTGTAGACTTCTGTTTTGGACACTTTCTTCTTGCTGTACGCGTCGTGATTGAAAAATCGATTCGTCGGAACGCTGTTTACTTTATTCGAATTCTTTTTGCTATCGAAAGTGTCTTCGACTTGAACGAAGTGAGATATGTCTTCGCTGTTCACTGCTGGAGCGACGAAAATCTTGCCATAGTCTGTAGAAGTTTCAATGTTTTTTTCTTTGATTTTCATCTGCTGTATTGACTTTTCTATTAGTCTTGTTAAAGAGCCGTCGTTGAGGATCATATTGCAGGGTACTGATGGAAAGTTATGGCATAACACACTTTGGAGCTTCGCCTTTACAGTGTCCGGATCTTTCTTCTCTTCTGAAGGTTGTGATCCCTTTTCTTGGAACTGGGTAACCATTTTGTTCATCAATGCATTGTTACGGAGGATAACACTGTTGATGTTGTGTACTCCAAGAGTTAAAAGGAATAGGAGGTACAGGATTTCCATTTTTGGATCTGCAATCTGAGTCTGTAACAAGGTAGAGTATTTAAGTAAGATTCTTGAAAATTATATCATTTGGTACATACGTATAATAAACGAATCTAGGATTCATACTTATTCATTGACACTGCCGATTCCAAAAGCTTTATTCGCCAGTCTAAAAGATTAACAGCATTTTAGCTATCAAATAGTGTGTCCCTTTCCAACACGCTATTCTCCAATGAGCAAGAGACAAAACACTATTTAACAGGGTTTTTGTTAAATGGCGATTGATGTGATGATACTTTTGTAGCTAATACAGGCCTTAATACATTCTCCAAAGCCATTTGAATGAATTCTGGACAGCCAGTGAGCTGGAGTGCTCTTAGTGAATTGAGTAGCTTGGGTAGTATTTAATATGTAGTTGATTTTGGGCAATCGTTTACTTCTGAACACAGAATGTGCTTTACTTAGATCTATCATTATATCCATAAATAAGTCTCAGAAAAGTATCTAATAGTTTTGAGACATTTTACAAGTCTTATTAGTACATTATTATATGGTTTATAATTTATACATAAGCAACGTATATTGATTGTTGTATATACGAACTTATTACGTTTCGGATGCCTGTGACTAAAGGTTTGTTTTCGGTAACGACGGCAGCAGTAGGCAGCAACTGCCGAACGCAAGCAGCAGTGACGCGCTTGAAGTTTTACAGAGATATAAAAAAACAGCAGTGGTGTTTGCCGTCGGCAGTTACTGCCGAAAACAGACCTTCTATTAATTTCTTCTTCTACAAACCTAATTATTTTTATTACCATTTAAAACTTTTCAAAAAACAAAATATCCATACCTTATAAAATAATCCGAATTAGGTCCTCATTTTAGGTTCGTTTCTTTCTAGTATTTATCAGCAGATCAAACTTACTGTTTCGAGTGCAATCGTTGAGTGCAATCTAATGTGAGAGATTGTTTGACGGTATTTTGAATGTTTATTAACAACCATTGTATGGTGCGGAAATTGTATGGCATTATCAGAGTACCTACAGAAATGTGGTATTATGCTTTAACCGATAATGGTCTGTATTGGTGTTCGTTTATGGATTTGCTCGCAGAACACAGTGTTAATGTGTTTTTTAAACAGAGTATGTAAAGTTTTATCTTTTTGTATTGTGTCTATAGCTGAATGGATGTTTATGCATTTAAGCATAGAAATGGATTAAAGATGGTTTTTTTTTCAACAATTTTTGCTCGACCCGGGAGTTGAATCGGGTACTTTAGTCGCATGAGACAGTGTACCACTGCACGGAAGCATAAAAATCCTTTTAATATAAATGCGAAAGTTTCTCAGGATGAATGTTTGTTTGATACGCTTTCACGCAAAAAATACTGAACAGATTTGCGTGAAACTTTACAGTAACATAGGTTATACCTACATCAGAATAACACATGGGATACATTTCATCGTGAAATTCCCGTGATGTTTCTATTAGTGTAAATAATATTGAACTTCTTGTTACATTTACAGTATAATGTACTGTTTTTATCACGTGCAATGTTTAGGAAACAAGAAAAGGTAATTCACTAGTTATTAGGCACATTCGAAGACACAAGGCACAAAAAATGGAGAAGTTGTTTGTGAATTTGCTCCAATATCTTCGACTCTGAATATTTCTAGGAGATTTGTATGACGATTTCTAGATTTCTAGGAAGGATTAATAAACAGACATTGGAGGAAGGTTAATCTATACTTATATAAGGCTGAAGAGTCGGATTTGTTTGTATGAATGCGCCATCTCTGTAATAAGTTATCGAATCATTGTTTTTGTAATGGATGGATTCAAGCTCCATTTAAGAGGAAGGTAATAAGTAAGGTATCGCCATTTTTATCCTGATATTTCCCCGGGCACAAGGCGGGTGGAACTGTGGGCGCGGTTAATGATTTATTGAATCGCACAGCATGGTAGTAGGTGTCTAGCTTTTTTATTAAAGTAGAGAAAAAAATATTTCGTCCATTATAAAATTTATAAAAACCTATTTAAACGAGACCATTTCAAAATCTCTTCATTAGAAGTCGGTTAAAAATGATATAGCGCCATCTAGCATGAAATAGCAACACTACAAAAGTTACGTTACCAAACATTCCGCTACTCAACAACAGATGTCGCTAATAGTCTTCAAACACAATTCCGTAATCAAATAATTAGAACTCTTTAGACAACTTTATTTGAAACGAGTGAACAAAAAGTGAAATAGAACAAATCAATCGTTTATAAAAAGTTTTCCACACGCGTCCACTTACGACCCTTGATAAAAGGGTTGTTCTGAACAGTTCGGGTTAACCGCTGACGAGGCAGTGCTCAATCAAACTCAGTCGCAGTGGGTAAGTAAAAAATACACGACCGACGGCCAGCTCGGCGGTTGTTTTTGTTGGTCAGCTGAACTTGCCGCAAGCGAAATGTACGGATACGATCGTAGAATAAACCATCTTACCGCATAGCTAGTGTATCTTAAGTATCTTAACCAACTTTTCTTAAGCACTTGTGACTGAGAAACGGGTCCTTATTATCTTTAAGTGAGTTATCTATAGTAATATTATAAAAAGGTATAATTTATAAGTTTGTATATTCGAGCTAATCTCTGTAAATACCAGTCCTATTTGAATCATTCTTTGCAGGTGGTAGCGCTCAGAGGGCAGGACAACAGCTGGGAAATGTCCTGTTCTGGAGCGCCACAGTCACCCTCCGGCAGAGAAGACTAGCTTCACTTGATTAGGTTTGATCTACATTTTATACCGGAACAAACTAGGTACTGGAATGTTATAGGTACAACATACGATACCCGATAAAGTGTGTTTAAAGAAGAAGAAGACCGACTTCAAACACCGAAGGCGGAGGTTCTCAATTCGGCCGGTATATTTTTTATTTACCAAAAAATTCTTTAATTATAAATGACTAGCAGCGCCCCGCGGTTTTACCCGCGTTGTGTCCATTCCTGTGGGAATTTTGGGATGAAAAATAGCCTATGTTACTAGTGGATGCTTATATGGATAGCTTTCGAATGGTGAAAGAATTTTTAAAAACGGTCCAGTAGTTTTTGAGCCTATTCATTACAACCAAACAAACAGAGTTTTCCTCATTATAATATTAAGATGAGCACAACAGTAAAGTAATTCACGGTAAACGATTGTCGTCGATTGACGTGGTCTATTGATTAAAACAACGGGGACCGGCAATTTTAGGTGGTTGGCCGTACACATCATACCTACAAACACTAAAACACAGCCAATTTATCGTAAACTAGCAGCGCTCTTTTACCAGCTTTGTACACGTTACCGTGGGAATTTCAGGATGAAAAGTTGCCTATAACCTTTGAGTTGAATGTGGCTATCCATTACAAAAAGATTTTTTCAAATCGGACTTGTAGTTCCTGAGATTAGCGCGTTCAAACAAACAAACTCTGCAGCTTCACTACATAGTATAAAATAAAGTCGTCTCTTTTTCGTGTCTGTCACACTGTTTGTCTGTCTGTATGCTTAAATCTTTAAAATTACGCAACGGATTTTGATGCGGTTTTTTGTAATAGGTAGAGTGATTCAACAGGAAGGTTTTTATGTAAAAAAATTCCCGAAATTCCCACGGGAACGGGCACAACGCGGGTAAAACCGCGGGGCGCTGCTAGTTATAATATAAGTATAGATACGTATAATTATTAAAATCGAATATCAACAAAGTCTCTCCAGTCGTATCCACTCTACTCCACTCCGGCCGGCTCTCAGTGACCGCTCCTGACAAATGCTACCGATAGACCCGCCATCTAACGCAGCGATACCTCTACCTATAACTGAGCCGGGCTAGAGCAGACGAGACACTTTGTGGAGCAACTTTTTTATCTTATTTATTTTTTTAACAGCAAATACAGCATTATTAATATAAATAGTAAAACAGCCAATTGCAGGTCTCTAATCATTACTTAATTAATACTTTGGTCTATTTATTTAATTGTGCTCGTTTTGAAAGGTGACACAGTGAATACTGGTATGACTCAATAACTAGGCCAAATATATTATGTAACTTCACTTGAAAATATATAAATAAATTGAATTAAATTCTGAAAGGAGTATCTGTATAAAGGACTTTCTGATAAACATTTTTTTTTCCCACACATTAAGACTTACAGTTTATTTTTATATTAAATAATGTTTTATTTAACATTTAAAACCCTGTATGGCATAAAAAATACACAGTACTGTATAATATCGTTATAAAAATGAAATTATATAACTTATTTTGACAAAATTCATGTGTCAATGTTGTGAAAATGCTTAAGTGGCTAGTTACTGGTCATTTTACCCTACTATTATTATTGTTAATACTTATCTACTTGTCCATAGTTGTATACTCTTTTTTTTTTTTTTTTTTTTTTTAGCCTAGCCTGTAATGTCCCACTGCTGGGCAAAAGCCTCTCATTTCACTGAAGATATCAGTACAGTGAGGAGGATTAGGCATAATCACCACGCTTGCCAAATGCGCGTTGGTGATCTCAAACTTGAGCCATGTTTGTAAAGTAGGAAACATGTTTTCGCTCGGCTCCGGAATTGAACCCGGGGCCTCAGTCTTGGCAGGCGAGTGTACACTGTACATACCATTAGACCACCGAGGCGTTAAACTGCCTTGACGGGCGCGACAGATGACCACAGATAGGTGTTAGGTGTTTGATATGATGAATGAATGAATGACGATTGTAATGTTTAATGTTTAGTTTACATCGTGTATTTATGTATGTATATGTAATGGGATAACTTTGGTGTATGTATATGTAGTATATTTATGTATTTATTATTATGTATTTATATGGAGGTTTATGAATTTATTTTAATATAGTGACAGACCTCTAGGCCTCGTCTGAAAATCAGCGCTGCCAGGGTCACACGACCGTGGCGGCATTACGCTGAGACGAGGCCTGTTCAGACCTCACACAGTAGTTCTGTCCGTGTAATTGTTTAGTGTATGTAATATCTGTTTTTTTTTGTCTTTGTTTTATTTTTTCCTTTCTTGTTGTGTGATTCGTCTGAATAAATGTTTTCTATTCTATTTCTATTCTAAACTTTACATATTTAATTGCTCTCGGAAGCAACTAAAAGTTGCTCGTCTGCGTCACATCAAATAACGGACGCAATGTTTGTCATTTTTCACTAACTCTATACGATTCTAAGGTTATGAGCGTTGCTGTTTTTCATTAGATTCAAACGATTTTCAAAAAAGAGTCAGCACATTTTGGGAGCTTTGTAAAAACTTATACGTGGTGGTCAGTTGAAGGGAATTTTAGCAACGCAAAATGGCTATAAGGTGCTTGATTACTAATGACAGCCAAGAAACTGAAAATCGCTGAAAGAATTGTCTTGTGACCACGGTTTCTGTAAAGGGGCCGAAACGTCAGATAAAAATGTAAAATAAAAGCGAAGTGAATCCGTAAACGTAGTTTCAATTCAAAATGTGTTAAACATTCTGCAAAATGTAGGGATTAATAACGTAAGAGTTGGTCTGTATAGTCCCACTGCTGGGCAAAGGCATCTCAATGAAAGAAGTATAATTGTCCTGAATTTTTTTTCTGCAAAGGGCATTATTTCATAATTAAGCATTTGCAAAGGACGTTTTTACTGTATTTAATCATTATTTCAGTCTAGTTAGTTCGTGTAAATTAGTGGTTAACCCTGACCTCGAAGTTTTAGACCACCAAAAGACCGCCGGCATAGTCTAAAGATTGAAACACCCAAGACCGACAACGTAACGTGCCATCCGAAGCACGGTAGCACTCAGATACAAATACCACTTACCCACCCATAACTTACCTAACTTCTAAATTAAAATAAGTATGACACTATACTTATACTAATTCTCTATACAGCCTTAACGATCAACCCATTGGTTACAGTAACTTAATTTAGTTACAGTATTTCGACCAATCACAGAGCTTGCAACAGTATCAAGGGCCCCCATTGGTTGGTTTTTACGCGGGAGTGAAGGCGTTGACACTTCATTACCGTTTTTTTTTCAGGGCAGGGGTGCTTAAGTTATACCTATTCTTGAAGGTATGTAAGCTTAGCGTATGTAGTTTAGAAAAGTGTTTAGCGCTCCTGTAGGTTACTTTCTCAGATTATAAGATTTGATTTAGCTCGCAGATCTGCACTGCTTTTTGCCCATATTGACATTGTTGTATTACGAGTATATATAAGTATTAAGTCGAATTAATGTAATTCTTTACCGATGGGGCGATGTGTTCGCTAAGCGACAAAGCCTTTTTTTGCCCTTTTCTTTAACGTACTCCCATGATCACAATCACTAATGTTAAATGTAGTACTTATGCATGTTTTAAGGTTTAAACAATTTGATCATCCATGAAAAGTAATATCTAAGTACTAGCAGCGGCCCGCGTTTTTACCCGCGTTGTGCTCCTTCTCATACGAATTTTGGGATGAAAAGTTAAATGTGAATCCATTGCAAAAATAATTATTCGAATCAGATAAACGAGAAAACTCTTTTGCTTTATATTAGTTAGTATGGATATCCTAAAAATGCCATTAGATACTAACCTATGTTTGCTGAAGTTGAGAGATCAACTTAATATCAAAATTATGAAGAGAAAGAAACAAACCATTAATAGCAAAATTATACTTTTACGTACTTAAAATATAATAAGCTAACAAAAAAAGATGTCAAATAAAATAATCGACATTTCCAATCGAAAGTTGTGTAAGTGAAAAATTATAATTTTCCGAACACGTTACGTTCTATTGCCGTTTCACCCCCGGTCACCACCCCCGGCCCTGGGGGTAAAGGGGATGATATTCAAATTGCGAACATTTCATTTTAACGCTTGCGAAGATATTTGCTCTCTCCCACGCTTTCGTAGGGATGGGGTAAACATTTATCGATATTTTTCAATTTTTTATATGATTGTTGTAAAACATTCTAACGGTATGTTTTATACTAAGTTTTTTAATATTATTTTGGTTATAAACGAATAAGCAGTATTAAGTGTCGTCCCTTTTATAAATGACTAGCAATGCCTCGCGGTTTTACTCGCATTGTTATCGTTCCTGTGGGAATTTTGGGATGAAAAAAAGCCTATAACCTTCCCGTTGAATAGAACTATTTAATACAAAATGAATGTTTAAAACAATATTAAAATCGGGTTGTTCGTTTCTGAGATTAGCGCGTTCAAACAAGTTGACAAAACTTTTCAGTTTTATTATATTAGTATGAATGCGCTTGTAAAAAAAGTTGTACAAAACACTGGTATGAAACCGATTTCTTTATATTTCGACTCCGATTTATCGTTTAACTAGCAGCGCCCCGCGGTTTTACCCGCGTTGTGCCCGTTCCCGTGGGAATTTCGGGAATTTTTTACATAAAAACCTTCCTCTTGAATCACTCTACCTATTACAAAAAACCGCATCAAAATCCGTTGCGTAATTTTAAAGAGCATACAGACAAACAAACAGACAAAAGTAGCGACTTTGTTTTATACTATGTAGTGATGTAGTGATTAAAAGTCTTTCGAGTTTAGGTCAACCCTGGTGTTCATTTTTTTAAATCTATCTAGACGCCTCCGATCAAGTTAAAGATATTTGACCGATGGACGATCGAACGTTCAATTCAACGTGCGTTCCGAAGCACTGATACACTCAGATAGGAATGCCAATATCGGTAAAAATAGCCGGACAAAATAATACAATATCCACTCACAGTTTACTTCTCTCTTCAAAAAAAGAGCTGAGCTCTTGTCGGGGAGTCCGATGAAGACTTCTCCATCTATTCCTGTTCAATGCAAGCTCCTTTACATCTCTATACGACATGAGACTTTTTCTTTAATCTGGTTCATGTAACTGATTCTAGGCCTTCCCTTACCTCGCTTTTCTTCAATTTTACCTTTTCACTTAGGGGGCATCTAAGATTTTTGTACAAATATAATTTTGACTACAATTAACAATCTATCGATATTTTCAAAACCACCCCCTCCCTATTCCCAAGTTGAGACGTTTGCGCAATGTGAACATTTCGCGTGTTGATCGTTCTGCTGTGGAATTCTCATTTACGATACCTCCCCCCCTCTCCCCCTATAGGTAACACCCCAAAACTCACACCTGTATCTGAAACTGAATTATATTTCCTACAGTTTATTTAATTAAATTAATTCTTGTTTAGTTTGATTAAGGCTTTGAAGTTTGAATGTTGTTTTGATAAACTATTTTTATTTCCGTGCCGCTTGCAGCAAGCTGGACTAAGCTATAGTAACTTATCGTGATTGTTAAGCACCGTGCTGCTCGGCTTCTTGAATGGGTGGCATATTGTAGCATTTCTGAGTTCTACCTTGCTTCTGACGGTACGTTAAACTGTCGGTCTTTCCATCTTTAGACCTACGGAATAGACGTTGGAGGCCTATAGGTTGCTCAGAACTCATTTATGAAGTTGCTCTGATTTCTTCACTCAGTGAGAGATATTTGTAAGATATAGAATCCCATACACTGTTACATCGTTATTTAAGTCTAAACACTTAATTTAAGAGTCACTTGAGTATTTATTTCCATACATTTTTGACAGATATCGTTTGTCAGTTGTGATGAAATGAATTACCGCTTAAACTAAGAGTCGTTGAGATGAGAGTGTCTCTCATCATACATAGAATATAGATATTCGAATGAGGGGTTCATCTTTAAAGATACATTATCTTATGTAACATACTTCCACTGAGACTCACTATTTTTTTTAAATCTTTTGGATCTGTTTCATCTATTACATATCAAAGTCAAGACACCAATCAGATTTTTGACAAGCCCGTGGGAACAGTGGCAGTGAGAGCGCTTACTGTGTCGGGGGTTGCGGGTTGATTCCCGCCCGGAGTCAACAATATGTGAAGACATAGTTGTTGGCGACGACGTCTGGGTGTCAATTATATATTCTTATAAAGTATTTGTGTATGTATAAGTAGTAAGTAGTATCAGTGAGTTAGATTCCATAACACAAGCTTAGAGCTTAGTTTAGGTCTAACTGACCGTGAGTGAATTTGTCCGGGTGTATTTATTTATTATTGATAATAATATTATTTATTATTTTACAGAGACCAAGAAAAAAAGGTAACTAGCCAGTAATATCTAGAGCTGGTAAAAAAATTCATAGGTCACTAAAACTTACAGGCCCTGAAAATTTTATCTTATAAAATCTCATAACTCACTAAATCTTACAGTTTCTAAAAACAGGATAAAAGTCGAACTACCATAACTGACAAAATCTTATAAAACGAAGACGTTCTGACAATTAACCCTCATCGCCACGAAAGTAATAATTCCATCTTACATTTAAATTAAATTCCCGCCGAGGTGCGATGCGTCTAAATCGAAATATTTCAATTCGGTTCTCGCCTGAATTCGATTTAAAATACAATCGAGTCTGCCTCGAGGGTGGTAATTATTAATGTATATCGGGAGGTGTCTCCGTGTACCTATTCTTATTGGATTTCAACTCGTAATTATTTGAAGAAACATTTTATTGAAACGCTTTCGTCGTAGATATTTTGTATTATAATAGATAGAGCCATATAATGTGTCATACGAATACATTATATATCCTTTAAAACAATCTCCTTCAAAAGCATTAAAGTAAGGAAGTCCGAGTAGGTTAGTGGCCAACTATGATCTCAGTTTTTAGACCGCCTCAAGGCCTCTGACATGATCTAAGTAATGATCTAAGATGAGAATATAACCCCGTAGAGAGAGCAACGAAGCTACTAAGAGACCGAAACTAGGTTAGTATATTCTCTATTATTTTTCATCTAGTACAGAGGCAAAAGTATATCAATATTTTTTGCCATTTCATAACAAAGGCTGCACAAAAGTGAAGAACTCAAAGGTCGATATAACTACATTAAATCATTAAATTTACCCACGTCAGAACACTTTCAAAAATCTGTCAATTAACAAAATAACTAAACAGATATCCCCATTACTCTATATTCAAATATTTACCCATCGTACAGATCAATCAGAGAGATATAAAATAAAATGGCCAACATATGCGATAGTTAAGATCCTATTACTAAATAATACAGTCAAACAAACCCACTGTCTAAACAAAAGTGGCTCAAACAAACGAAATAAAAGAATAAAACGGTATACGAATAACAAAAATAATTGTGTTTTTTGAACTCCATTCAAAACCTTTGTACGTAACACAAAAACAGCTTCTCAAAAAAGTCACCTTTTATAAATTAAGTTTCAGCGTTCGTGTCCACCAATCACAGGCAGAGGCGGGGACAGAACGGTTTGCTATTGGTTGATAACATTTTCACATCTGACAACATTTTATATAACTCGATGATACAACATATACAGTTATCACTGGCGTTAGAGTGGGATGGAGATACGCCAGTTATACAGTGTGTCGTTTCGATCTCTTTCCGTCTCTTTCCCGCGTGCCCAGTAACTGTCACTCGCCTAAAATGTCTGAAAGCAACAGTGTATGCAACACCGCGAGAGAGGACGCGCGACCCAAACTACTTTCTCAAAATTGGAACATTTTCGTGTTGTGACAATGTTAAATTAGTGTTTCTTTTGAAATTGACTTTGTCTTGTTTTTTCTAAGTAATTGTGAGTAATATTATGGAGATGTCGCTCCCGAATGGTGTCGATGTGTCGCAATTAGTGCAGCACCCGGTTTTGGCTGCGTTGCCGCCTTTCTTTCTAAGAGCTTCGGAAAGATATCAGGTAAGTTATAGGAATTTAATGTGATTTGGAAATTTTAATTTGCAATTCTTGTAAATGTTATTCTGGGGAAATTTTGGGCGTTCTGCATAATGACTGTGTTTGTGGTTTTACTGCAGTACATCAGAGTATTTCATGATAAAACTAATACTCAATTTTTTTTAAACTATATGATTAATTCATTATAAATAATACTTGACTAGTTATAATTTTCTATATACAATCATATTGTTTCAAAATGAAATAATTTTTATTTACAAACTCTGCCTAAAATTCATATTTTTTAACTTATGCAGTTTTGCGTATACGAAGTATAAAATATGTGAAAGTTAAATTTTAAAATATTTTTTCTTTATAATTAAATTTTCTCAATAACAAGAAAACATATTAAAAACTAGTTATAATGTATTAAAATATTTTTCTTTCTCTACCTCTTAAATTTACACGTATAGGTTAACTTACGGCCGCATAAGAGTTTCTAATGATTCCCTAAGAGAGGGAAATATGAATGATTTTTGACATATCATGCATGAAAAGTGACGTCAATTAATTAATTAATTACATTTCAGAGTAAGACAGTTTAGTTTACATTATTTTTTATTCAACGCTAGCTGCGTCTCGCGGTTTTACCCTCGTTGTGCCCGTGCCCGTTCCCGTAAGAATTTCGGGATGAAAAGTAGCCTTCCCGTTGAATGTGGCTATCCATTACAAAAATAATTATTCAAATCGGATTGGTAGTTTCTTAGATTAGCGCGTTCAAACAAACAAACAAACTTAAAAATTTTACCTCTTTATTACTGACAGTTAATCATCTTTATTGCCGCACTCAGACACGATCGTTAAGTCGACACTTAACTAATTGACGTAATCTATCTTTATACATATACTAACAGCGCCCCGCGGTTTTACCCGCGTTGTGCCCGTTCCCGTGGGAATTTCGGGAATTTTTTTAACATAAAAACCTTCCTCTTGAATCACTCTACTTATTACAAAAAACCACATCAAAATCCGTTGCGTAATTTTAAAGATTTAAGCATACAGACAAACAGACACGAAACAGAGACGACTTTATTTTATACTATGTAGTGATATAAAATTCAAAGTACTGACTGACTGACTGATAATAAACGCACAGCCTCAACCGCTACACCTAGAAACATGAAATTTGGCAAGAAGGTTCTTCAAGTGACGTAAGTGCACACTAAGAAATGATTTTCGAAAATTCCTACGGGATCGGGCTCAATGCGAGCAAAGCCGCGGGCCGCTGCTAGTTGTTCATACATTACATGTCTTTACTAAGGAAGCATTTGATGTCTCTGAGTACGGGCGTTAGCTTGTGATAAAGAATTTGTTAAAACCAAACCGAACACTGCAAATATCTACAAATATGCAACCCCGTATAATTAGATTGCTTTTAAACACAACTCACACACACATGCGCAAATCTTTTGATACATTTCAAACAAAATTACCCTTCTCTGTTTAAAGTTCACAAAAAGCTTCAAATATCACTTCCTATAATGTTACTCTTATTGAATAAGTTACGTTATACTGTCATTACATCACAATGAAACCCTAATGTAATTGACACCGAAAGTAAATGTTATTATGTTATTTGGTTTTATAACATTGTTATAATAGTTTGTTATGGGTTATTGTAACGTTGCAGAGTTTTGAGGGTATTTGAAAGTAGGTTTTTAAATTTAGTTTGGTTTGTAATAGCAGTTTCACACATAATATGCTCATTGCTCTCGCATCCGTAACACTGAACTGCGCTCCCAGACCAAAATTATGGATGTTACTCGGAAGGCGGCCAGTTTAAAATGTGACTGGGCGGGACATGTCAGCCGTATGCCAGAACATTTTTGGGCGAAATCCGTCAACTTTTGGACTCCAAGCACAAAAAGACCCCTCGGAAGACCCCGCAAGCGTTGGCGGGACGAACTAGACCAACACAATAATAACTGGCCCACAATAGCTCAGGATAGAGATCAGTGGAAGGAGGGTAGGGAGGCCTTTGCCCTGCAGTGGGAAATTTATGGCTAACTAGCTGTGCCCCGCGGTTTCACCCGCAGCGCCCCCGTTCCCGTGGGAATTTTGATTTTTATTCCCTATAAACCTCACGGAGCCCGAGACCTTTCCAACGAATGCAAAACCGTGGAAATCGGTCCAGCCATTCACGCGTGATGCCGCGACCAAGGAAAACGGGTTTCATTTTTATATATATATGTAGATTAATAATAATAATGTAATAGCAGTGCCCCGCGGGTTCACCCGCATTGCACGTTCCTGTAGTAGCGCTCGTGGCGTAGTTCGTTTAAGCGATGTTTACTCATTGCGATTGTTAAGCAACGTGCAGCTTGGATGGGTGACCGATAGTAGCATTTCTATCTGAGCGCTACCGTGCTTCGAACGGCACGTTAAGCAGTCAATCCCGGTTGTTACAATCGTTAGAACATGTCAGAGGCCTTTAGGCGATCTTAAAACTCCGACACTAACCTATTCAAAATGAATGAACCCGTTCCTGTTAAAATTATGACATTGAAAATCAGTCACAAACCTTCCTCTTAAATTACTTTGTATATTGGTGAAATCCGTATGAAAATCCGTTCAGTGGTTTTTAAGAAAATCGATTACATAGACAGACAGATTTCCGGGACTTTGTTTTTCTACGATGTACGGTTCGATGATCATTATATTATTATGTGTTATATATTAGTCTTCTTGTTATGATTCGCTATATATTTGACTGATACAGTGTAAAGAATTCGATAGTCGGCTGCATTCAACGAACGACTGCAGTTGTCAAATATTTAGTTACAATGTAGTGAATTAATTATTAATTACTAGCCGCGTCCCACGGTTTTAACCGCGTTCTGCCCGTTGCCGTAAGAATTTCGGGATGGAAAATAGCCTATAAACTTCCCGTTGAATGTGGCTATTCATTATAAAAATATTATTGTAATAGGATTGGCAGTTTCTGAGATTAGCGCGTTTAAACAAACAAACAAAAAACTTTCTTATATTAGTACCTATAGATAGTATTTAGTAGACATTTCTATGTTGTTTTACGTTCGCTTCCTATTGAAGATTGAAGCTTATCGATTCTCTTAACTTAATATCATTTATGAATTTATACGGTTTGATTTATCTTACTTACTCAATTGAAACTAGATATTATTTCACACTGACCGTCCTATTCGGTATTTTTTTATAGTAAGTCGGTTCCCGACGTTTTGTTGCCGACGGCTTTCTATCTCAACCGTTTATGTAGATCTTCCTCTATCAGTCATACTCAGAGACGTCAAAGGATTCCATAGTAGAAGTTAATAAATGATTTATGACATAAAGTGTATGAAAATTTACGTCATTGATTGACTTAATTTATCGATTAAATTGACTGAGATCGGGAATATATATTTCAATATATGAGCATAGATCAAGGACGTAACGTAGTGATGCGCAAAGTGCTGATATCTTCAGTGAGATGAGAGACCCTTTCCCAGCAGTGGAACACTTAAGGCGAGGATATGTGGCGCTCGGACAGAGCTGAGGGGGTGTTCTTAATTCCATAAAATAAGGTTGAGATTTGTGAAGCAAGACACGAGTGCGTGATACGTGGCGGGCGAATATTTGAACTCTTTTGCGTTTTTATAGAAATTGGTGGGTCAAATGAAAAATGTAACTGATTTAAAATCTAAGTGAGTATTAGGAAATTGATATTCCTAAAAAAAAACTATGACTATCGCTTCAAATAACGAGATCTAGGACGAGAAAATAATATTTAGTGCTACTTTTACATAATTTTGTGCATCTTATTTCTACATTATTATAATGAATTTTAAAATTCTATTCGATTTAAAAATTTATTAAGGACTAGCGGCCCGCCCTCGCTTCGCTTCGGGTAATCAAGATTTCATGTAGGAAAATCGGGATAAAACATTGCGTGTCTCCCGCAGGAATATACACAATCAAAATTTCAAGTGGGAAATTGGGGATAAAATATTACATGTCTCGCGCGAGTATATATGTATACACAATCAAGATTTCATGTGAGGAAGAATTCGGGATAATACCTACATAGCACGTCTTCGTCGTTCGTAGTTCGTAGGTAGGTATATCCCCGCGCGCTTTGACCGCACGAAACAGTAAGTGGCCATAAGAGACCCGCCATCGAGCATTATTATTTTGTAAGCAGCGCCCCGTGGTTTTACCCGCGTTGTGGCCGTTCCCGTGGGAATTTCGGGATTTTTTTTACATATAAACCTTCCTCTTGAATCACTCTATCTATTACAAAAAACCGCATCAAAATCCGTTGCGTAATTTTAAAGATTTAAGCATACAGACAAACAGACAGACAGACACGAAACAGAGACGACTTTATTTTATACTAGCTGTGCCCGCGACTTCGTTCGCGTGGAATAGTGACTATGAGCAGCGTTTTTTTTTTAATATATACTTATTTTTATTTTGGATCATAATCACAGTCATTTTGGGTAGCTAAAAAACCTACTTTACTGTAATGCTTCTCTATATACAATATTAGACGTATGGCCATCGGGGGTGAAAGCATACAGGCTGCTGGGATTGCTAACACGGGACAGAGCCACATACAATTGACCGTGCGAAAAACAGCTGATACTTAGATCTACACCCACAACTTTTAGAGTCTGACCTTGAGCTTTATTAATTGTCATGGCGAAACATAGGCTCACTGGAAACCGAATTCGTTTAAAACTAAACGGAAAATTGTTTGGAATGAGAGGAATCCGAGGAATAAAAACACTATCACCTTTTCCGCACCCTGTTAAAATCTCTGCTTCTATCAGATTTCGTTGTAAATTAATTAATTAATTAATTATTAAATTAAAATTATTATAAAGTTTCAGTAAATTCTACTAACAGAGAAAAAAAGTAGTTATTCATAATAGAATTAACTCTTACTAATAATATAAACGCGAAACTTTGTATAGACGCATATTTGTTAGTCTTTCTCGCAAAAACTACTGAACGGATATGGATGAAATTTGGCAAACAGTTAGTTTAGGCTTGGAAATAACAACACTTATGTTACTTTTTACCGCGGGATAACATCTCAGACCCACGGGAAACTGGAAGGAATCTGTTCGACATTATTCTTAAAATTCAACAGCTTACAAACTACCTTCAGCCGTAAAAGAACAATGTTTTTTCATTCCCATGGGAGTACTATGATTTCCCTCGGTAAATTATTCTTATAGTTTATGATATCAGCCTAAACTAACTTAAGTAGAAAGAATTTAGATGAGCCCTTTTAATTTTTTTCCCATGGTAATCCAGTCAATTCCAAGGTAATAAGTAGCTATAACATATTCTATTAATGATTGTAATTTACCTATCTAGTAACAATGATCGACGTCGTTCGTTGACCGGAACAGGCGTTAAAAAACAATAAACTACCGATTCCCATGGGAAACGGATGTTTTCCCGCGGTAAAAAGTAGTCTTTATGTTGCGCCAGGCTCTAAAATATGTCGGTACAAAATTTCAACCAAATCCGTCAAATAGTTGCGGAGATTAATGGTGCCTATGTATAAGCATAGAATAGTGTTCGACGTGATTCTTTAATTTGACATAACTTTTTTATTTATGAACCGATTGACATGAAACAAACACTAAAGCATAACTGAAGCATACCACAATATATTCGTGAAAACCGCATCCAACTCGGATCAGCCGTTTCTGAGATTAGCGTGAACAGACAAACAGACAAACAGACAAACAGACAAAAAAAAAGTTGATTACATTTTTGGGTTCGACATCGACATAACAATAACCCCTGCTATTTTTTTTATTTTTATTTTCAATGTACAGACAGCACTTTTCTACAATTTTATTATATGTATAGAAGATATATTCTTTTAATTGGTGTTTTTATTTTATTTATAGAATCGATAGAAGTGTTGATATTTGATCGTCAAAGTAGCGACTATGCGCGTTATTTTCACATATCCTCGCCTTAAATAATTGCTATATTGGGGTCTGTAAGCGAGTTCAAAAGAACACAAGCATCGCACATGTCATATTGTTTGTAGCAATAATAAGTTTGTGGTTTGTCTGTGGTACCCTAGCTCATAAGCAGATGGGACGATTTAGATGCAGTTTTAATCAAAGTTGCCACCATCAAGTGCTTCCGTTTGTTCCAGCGTACTCCGAAATGTGCTAGATGCCGTAACCACGGCGTGGTGTCTGCTCTGAAGGGCCATAAGCGGTACTGCCGATGGCGGGACTGTGTCTGCGCGAAGTGCACCCTCATCGCAGAGCGGCAAAGAGTCATGGCTGCACAGGTATGGAGACATCATCATCATCATGGCGTGGAACGCCTTGGTAGTCTAGTGGCAGATGTCAAGACTGACTATCTATATATGGCTGATAGACTCTCTCCACAGACTTGTTTATCCATAATTTTCTGAAAAACTAATCCAATTTCGATAAAGTTTTCGTTTAACTTTGGCAAGCGTGGTGGTTATGCCAATCCTCCTCACTAAACTAATATCTTCAATGAGATGAGAGGCCTTTGCCCAACAGTGGGACATTACATTAACACTTGACTTTACTTTCGTTTAACTTAAGTTTTGTTTATTTTTGAATTATATTTTCTAGAACCCAAATTAAGTAACAAGACAGACATACAATATGGCGTCGTCGGCCATATTGTTTTAATGTAGTTCCTTCCCCGGCAGGTGGCGCTGCGGCGGCAACAGGCTCAGGAGGAGAACGAGGCTCGGGAACTGAACCTGCTGTACGCGGGACAGGCTTCCACCACCTCACACCACTACCCAGACATGCCCGACGATTCCCCTGGTGAGTCAAAGTCAAATATTTTTGTACAGTTACCCTCAAAGAGGCTCTTCCTCGTCCTACTAACTAGAATTTTCACTAGAGCTATGCTATGCTATTACTGTTACTGGTAGCCCGTCCCACTGTAACAAGCCCGTTGGCACAGTGGCAGTGAGAGCGCTTACTGTATCGGGGGTTGCGGGTTCGATTCCCGCCCGGAGTCAACAATATGTGCAGACATAGTTGTTGGCGACGACGTCTGGGTGTCAATTATATATTCTTATAAAGTATTTGTGTATGTATAAGTAGTAGTATCAGTTAATTAGATTCCATAACACAAGCTTAGAGCTTACTTTGGGTCTAATTAACCGTGAGTGAATTTGTCCGGGTATATTTATTATTTATTTATTATTATTATTACTGTTGGGCAAAAGCCTCCTCCGTTCCCGCCACACTCAAAATAAGAAAACAGGTTCATTTTCAAACAGTATAATAGATCTTTTTCATGTAATGTAAAGCTAGCCTATTAGGAATAATGATTGTTTTCAATTAGTAAATGAAACAAAAGCGGGTTGTTTTAGACAAAATAGTGGAGTCATTTAATTACTTAATAATTAAGTTGTACCTTGACGAAAAAACAAACCTTTTGGACAAATTTTTATACCGACAACTGTTGTTAGGCTGAATAAAGATAGATTTGACTGCGTCGAACAATATAATAATAATATAATATACCTGGAAAAATTCACACACGGCTAATTAGACCCAAACTAAACTCAAACTTGTAATATGGAATCTAACTAACTGATACTAATACATATACATACACAAATGCTTTATAAGAATACTAGCAGCGCCCCGCGGTTTTACCCGCGTTGTGCCCGTTCCCGTGGGAATTTCGGGATAAAATGTAGCCTATAGCCTTCCTCGATAAATAGACTATCTAACAGTGAAAGAATTATTCAAATCGGTTCAGTAGTTTCTGAGATTAGCGCGTTTAAACAAACAAACAAACAAACAAACAAACAAACAAAACAAACTCTTCAGCTTTATAATATTAGTATAGATATACTATAATTGACACCCAGACGTCGTCGCCAACAACTTTGTCTTCACATATTGTTGACTACGTTGAATCGAACCCGCAACCCCGACACAGTAAGCGCTCTCACTGCCACTGTGCCGGCCTTATCAAAACAAGTTAGTCTAAGGAATTTAGTCTATCATGGTCCTTTAAACAGGTTCTGTGAATAACTTATCTGTCATATAATGTTAATTTACATCTAAGTAATATTAAATTAACTTGTGTTCGTCTTGTAAGACGGCACCGGAAACACCCAATTTGTTACCGGAAATGAATGTGTCTTGTCTCCTGACATTTTGTTTTGACTTCACAAACTTCAGACAAGTAATTAAGTTAGCAAAATAGTGTTGTAACTTGTTATTGAACCTAAAAAAACTAAGCGTCTTATAAAATGTGAACAAAGTGAAAAATCGGCCGGTCCTTTTAACTTAAATGTCAAATCCGGTCCGAAAATCAATGAAATAATGTCAAATCATGATATACTACGAGTAACTGCCACATTCAGAGATGTCCATTAAATGGAGACTTAACTAATTGACGTAATCTTTCATACATTACATATACAAAATCATTCATTAAATTTCTACTAAGAAAGTAGTGATCTCTGAATCCGTTAAACACGAATTACAAATTTAAATGCTAAAATTTCAAATACTTATCGCTCTCAATATTTGTATAAAACCCCGAAGTTCAAAATCAATTAAGAAAATAAACCAATTAAAACCCGGTTGTTATAAAGTGTCGGTAGCCGGACAATACCCGGAGTGTGAACCGTCGGGCGCCGGATAAAAATAGAGGATGCTGTCGCGACGCCACTTTGGTAATCCGGTTGTATTTTAGCCAGTTTTACGGTGTTCAAGTTGTACCTATAGGGGTTAAGTCTGTAGAAAATCTAGGTATCTAACTGCCGTACTCAGACACGTCAAATGATTCCTTAGTAGAGACTAGCAGCGCCCCGCGGTTTTACCCGCGTTGTGCCCGTTCCCGTGGGAATTTCGGGATTTTTTTTACATAAAAACCTTCCTCTTGAATCACTCTACCTATTACAAAAAACTTAAATTTTAAAGATGGAAGCATACAGACAAACAGACAAAAATAGCGACTTTGTTTTATACTATGTGTGATTTAATGAGTGATTTTGACATTAAGAGCGGATTGCAGTCCTTTTTCTTCTTCTTCTTCTTCTTCATCGAGTGGATGGTCAACCTGACCACTCCTGGTGTGAGAGTTATTGAGCCGCCAAAGGCCTCTGACATGGCTCATGTAACGAATACTATCCGTAGAAAGTAACCGGGACCGAACGGCTTAACCTCTTACTTCTCTGTGGCTTCGTCGTCATTTGTTCATTTTAGTCGTACTTAGTCGTTCGACATTTGTTCATTTTTCATTTGTTTTTAGCGGTCTAAAACTCCGACACCAAGGTTGTCAAACCTACTCGTATTTACTTCTATTTTAGAAATCTTGAAAGAAATAACATTAACACCAATTTAAGAATTAAAAACAGTTTTTCAGGCTAAATTCCTGTCGTTTCAGCGGAAATGAATAGAAACATACACCATTGATGTTTTCATTCCTAATTGCTGGTTTCATTTACCTAAATGTTTACAATTTTCTTGCTCAGGAGTTGCTTTTTGTGAAACATCAAAGTGTGATCCCCTACTACTTGTAACTCGATCTGAAACTCACTTTAAGTGTCAAATTGTTTGCGAAATGCTGGTGTATTACGTCTCGCTTGCGTTTATTAACTGACTTTGAAACTAGGAGGAAAATCTCAATTTGGGTAATTTTGTTTTAATTCATTTAAAATATATCTTTTAAGAAAGAGTATCACAAAATGCCCGCTTTACCTAATACTAACTTACATCTAAAAAATGAGGAAGAAAGAGTTCAGTTTTAAATAGTTAAAAAGCAGAGCATTAAAAATTTGAAGTCAGTTTTTTTATTTCTAATGTCATTCGACTGAAATGTTTTTCAGTATAGTAATGGATTGTATAATACAAAATGTATAATACATGTAGTACTTTACATTTTATATGGATAAGTGAAATTTTATATGAATACTGAAAACATTGATTAATCTCCAATTAAATCGAGTTACCTTCGAGTTTCTACAGTAAGGCCTACCCCAGTAATTGTAAGTAGAGTGTTAGTACAGAGTGGCGACATAAATTAACAGTGTATAATAAAACTAGCTCATAGGACTCGCTACCAGCCACAGTTTTCACTCAAAAGGTGTGACCTGCCAGTTTTGTTTTATTTTCTTTTGAGTTTGAAAAAGGAACACGTTTTCTTTCGTGTATTAACATTTTTTTAAATGTTTTTTGTATTTAGAACTGTTTTGAAGGAATTGAAGGATAGTCTAGCGTTAAAAAATAGATAGAAAAAAGGTTTTTAAAGGACGTTGGACTAATTTGGCTACATTTGTGATTTACATCAACGCCTCATGTTTCACTAGTATCCTACTAATATTATAAATGCGAAAGTTTGTGAGAATGGATGTTTGTTACTCTTTCACGAAAAAACTACTAAACGTATTTGGATAAAACTTTACTGTAATATAGGTTATAAATCAAGATAACACATGGGACATTTTATCCGGAAATTCCTGCGGACCCGTTTCCGCGGGGCGCGGCTAGTCCAGTATATTTTTTTTCTAAAACTCCCTATTCTATTTTTATGGTCAATAAAGTCCCTCACGGACGGACTTAAGTCACTTATCTCAAGCAATTAAAATGGCAATAAACGTAAAACACCACCAAAATGGAAAGAGTATAATAATATGCCACAGATATGTAATAATTTGCGCCTTTGAGTAATAAGAAGTAATTTTATTGTTATGTGTAATACTGTAGTAACATTCCTGAGCGTGTCGGTCGCAATATCGTAGCCATATTGTTATGTGGGGTAATGTATAAGCGGTAGCGGGTTGAGGTTTTAAATGGCTATTGGATGGTAAACCAAAATTAATATTAAGTTTATGTTAATTAATACGAGACTGTATTGAGTTAGAATATATAACGCATATATATATATATACACAAATGTATACTAATATTATAAAGCTCCAGAGTTTGTTTGTTTGAACGCGCTAATCTCAGGAACTGCTGGTCCAATTTGAAAACATCTTTTTGTAATGGATAGCTACATTCAACGGGAAAGTTACAGGTTATTTTTCATCCCGAAATTTCCACGGGAACGAACACAACGCGGGTAAAACCGCGACCGCTGCTAGTGGCATAAAAAAATCGCATTTTTATAAAATCCGCTGCATCTTCCAACTTACCCCACACTCCCTCCGTGTTGGCATGCTCTATGAAAAATGTATTGCTCATATATTGTGACCACCGCTACACGCGACAATAATCATATTAAATGTGTATCCCTTACTCTATCCCACTTTATTACACATTTAATGCTCTGCCAAGAATTATGTATGCATTTTAAGGTTTGGCGAAAGTGTAGAATACTTATCGTCTATTCATAAATGCTCTGAAAATAAAACACTATTCTGTTGTGTCTCTTTTGCTCTTTGGAAGGTACGCGTAGGTCGGAAAGGGACAAACCATTTCACAAGCAATTGCTTTAATAACCATTTAATTAAGTGAATAAGGCTCTTCACTACATAGTATACAACTAATTAGCTTTCCCCTGTCTGTCTGTCTGTCCCTATGTATGCTTAGATCTTTATCACTACACAACGGATTTTGATGCAGTTTTTTCAATAGATTCTAGAGGAAGGTTTATAAGTATAAAAAATCCCGAAATTCCCACGGGAACGGGTTCAACGCGGGTAGAACCGCGGGGCGCTGCTAGTAATATAAACATTGTAGTGCTCTTAGCGAAGTTTGATTTAGCGATTTTAGCTCGTTTGTTAAGCAACGTGATCGAGCCCCTACTTGGATGGGTGACGATAGCGATATTTTTATCTGAGCGCTTCTGAGGCTCAGAAATTCATACAATTGAGGTCCCGGTTGATTCAATCTAGATCCGAAGCCTTTAGGCGGTCTAAAAATACCGTTAGAGATCTTTCTTTAAGGGGTCTAAACATTGTATAGGGTTAGTTACTAAGCTATTGTGACTTACTCGTTAAATAAAATAGTTTATGTTTGTTGCAGTTAATATTTTTACGGACTTTTTAAAAATAATGTAATGAAGTACAATTCAATTCACGTAGAAACAATACTACACACACAACAAACACATACGCACACACCCACGAACACACACATATCCACACATACGAACTTGTACACACTCATTGCTTCCATAAACCAATAAATTACTCAATTTTAAACACAAATAAAATTTTCCGATTGATTGAGGACAATGGGCTGGTTATTACAACTGTTGAAACTCAATACACATATCCCCACGCGCCCCCGACAGTGTCACCCCTCGCTACCCTGTCGGGGATTTTTATTACAACACACTTCAGTTGGGAGGAAAATGGGCTTCATTTATTTATTTTTTGGAGGTTTTGTATTGATTACGTTTATTTGGCCTTGAAAATGTTATTTGACTTCATCACTACATATTACAGTTTACACGTATATAACAAAGTCCCCGGCCGCGTCTGTCTATCTGTCTGTTTGCGATAAGCTCAAATACTACTGCACGGATTTTGACGCGGTTTTTTAAATAGATAGACTGATTCAAGATCAATCACATATAAACTTTATATGTATCAAAAATCCTGAAATTCCCACGGGAACGGGCACAACGCGGGTAAAACTGCGGGGCGCTGCTAGTCAGACCTTGGTAGAGTAATAGGGTATAGCAGGACTTAATTTCCTATTTAAAACAGGGAGCTTCCAATAAAACAAAGCATTTATATTTGAGACTAGCCGCGCCCCGCGGTTTCAGCCGCGTTGTACCCGTTCCCGCGGGAATTTCGCGATAATAAAATTATAGTTTAAAAAAACTAAAAAAACACGCTTTTATTGCAAATTGAACTAAAAACTAGAAAATAATTTTTCTCCTCAAATCAAAATTATAATAAAATTTAAGTTGTAACACAATGATTCAATTCAGAGTAAAAAGCGTGGGGTGCATTTTACTGTAGTTCATAACTATCCTCTCATAGATAGTTACCAATGATGATTGTAATATTTAAAAATATTAAGCACCCCACGCTTTTTTACTCTGAATTAAATCATTGTGTTACAACTTAAATTTTATTATAATTTTGATTTGAGGAGAAAAACTATTTTCTAGTTTTTAGTTCAATTTGCAATAAAAGCGTGTTTTTTTAGTTTTTTTAAACTATAATTTTATTTTTTATTTTTTAGTAAGCATAACATTATATGCAACTTTTCATCCCGTAATTCCCACGGGAACGGGCCCATCACGGGAAAACCACGGGACGCTGTTAGTGTCTAGTACCATTTAGTAAAATAAAACAGAACTCCCGTTCCGTCCCACAGCGAGCGCCCGTTGATGTCTTTTATATGAAGTAATAATTTTTTAGTAAATCTGGCAAATCCATTAAGGATAACGGGAAACTGTTATTAAATTATTGCATTGTCATCGGTCCTTGATACATATGCAAAGTTTCAAATTAATCAGACTTCTGGAAGTTGGTGAAAATGATGTTCAAAGATTTCATTACATACGTACATACATACATACATACATACAGGCCAAGCTAATAAAAGCGTGTTAAAAAGTAGCCTATGTCCTATATCAGGCTCTGGACTTACAATGTACCAAGTTTCATTTAAATCGGTTCAGTAGTTTTGGCGTGAAAGCGTAGCAGACAGACAGAGTTACTTTCGCATTTGTAATATTAGTAGGATTGTGTTGTGTTCCTATGTTGCTATGCTGCGAGCTGGCGAGTTACACACATACTTTGCCTTTATAATTTACACATTCACTAACTTACTTGAATTTATTTACTTTTTAATCACATGTGAGACTAACCTATTCTAAAAAACACCGAAAAAGAAAACTCATATGCAGTAAAATAAAGATTATCACTTCATATAACCTGCTTTTAATACCATTAACATTCACAAAAAAACGAAAAAAATTAATATCCACAGATTAATAGAAACAAAATCCTCTAAACGTTGACAACTGGTGACATATCAAGTTACACTCAATGACAATACTAACCATTATTGTGCGACCATTATCCCCAGTGTCCTCTAATTGCGGGTAAAATGTGGTCTTTTAAGCTTTTTTTGATGTAATTTAATAGTATTAGTTCTTTTAATACAATTGGCGATATGTTACATATTTTTGAAAAAAAAAAGGTTGATTTTCAATAGATATTTTTTATGATAGATTTTAATAGATATTTTTTATTTCAACCGTACGTTTCAAATCAGAAAGAGTTGCATTTTGTTATTTCAACATTCTTTCTAATTTTCAAACATGGCTCTGGTTTGAGATCACCAACCCGCTTAGGCAAGCGTGGTGATTACGACATCCTCCTCACTGTACTGATATCTTCAGTGAGATGAGAGGCTTTTGCCCAGCAGTGGGACATAACAGGCTAATACTTCACTTACCTTTATTATCTTTGGTTGAAAATGGGTCGTTTTATTTTATGCATTCTGTCTAAGAATAGATTATAGAGACGTATTAAATTATACAACTGAATAACATTTATCTACAGCTTCTCTGATTTCCTCTAAAAGTCCTCTAAGCAACTCCTCAAAAGATATATCAACTCTTTCCTATATAAATTCACTCTCAAGAGCTTACGAAGAAAATCCACATCATTTAGAATTAAATTGTACTCGAGCGCATTTTATCCCTTTGGACATTCGCTATCTCATTCCCACCCTTCCGACAACACATCCAACTATCTCTCTCTGAATCCGATACCTTTTATATTTCAAGTGGCACTTACTAGATATATCTATCCCGCTCCCACTGGTTGTTAAAGTATATCGCTATCCTTTTCCACTTGAGGTCAGCGGATGCAACCTCAGTATTCATTGTATAAAATAATTTAATGAGAACGGATTTTCAATTTGTTGAAGGGTTGTTTTTAATCGTTTATTTTTTATTTTGGCTTTTATTTTTGGATTGGTTTGTTTGCTTTGATACGGGGTGTTATGTGAGTTTTCAAAAATGGCTCGTGTATTTTAGGCATCAATCAATTTCAAAGATTCCTTTTTCTCTATTGTTTTAAGACTATGGGCAAAATAGTATGACTTACTGTATTATTTTTAACACGTGTCGCATAGTCCTTTCACAAAAACTATAGTATATCCAAAATCCAAAATGTGTGTCGATGATACTATATCATCGACACACATTTTGGATCTTCAATATAAAAGGGGTGTAAAAATAAATCTGACACGTGTATCTGTGCGTCTGTCTGTGACATTGTTGTTGACATACGGGTGAGCCAATTTTGATTTAAATAGTTTTTAGTTTGATAGATTTTAAGCAACTATTTTAATGTTTTAAAATATGACGCATAAGCTATCAGGCTGAAGTCTGCAATCTCACATTACAAAAGTCTCTCTTAACACTTAAGATAACTACTTAAAATAAAATCTAAAAAACATAATAGAATAAAACAGTCTCTAATACCTATCTAAATTCAATAAAAAACACATTCAAATATTTGTATTAATTCCGAGGAGATTTTTTATGAATACAATTACACATCTAATGATAGCCCACTTGCCCCAACATCCCCTAACAAAAAAAGATCAATGTATAAAACCTTTTTTAAAACTTATAATGAATCGAACTCAAGTACTACCTTTATGGTCCTCAAACTTCTTACTGACCAGTTATTGAAACCTTTTCAGAAAAAAACATCAAAATAATCTTTTCCGTTTACCATACGAAAACATACCTTATACATCTACGTTTAGGGTCCAATTTAAAAACATAAATAGTGTTAAGTATTTTTAGCTTGTTGTTAAAGAAAATTGAATGTTGTTCAAAGCTAATAAGGTTTATATTTGTGCTGTAATGTTTGAGTTAGGGTGTAAGTTTAATGGGTGAGTAATCGGCAGACGCCTAAGGGTTTCTGTATTTGATTTTTGTGGATATAGAGTTGATATTCTAGATGCGATAATCACTTGAGTGAGTAGTACTTTTTTATCAAAGTAAGTAAGTAAGTATTAGCCTGTAATATTCCACTGCTGGACAAAGGCCTCTCATCTCACTGAAGATATCAGTAAAGTGAGGAGGATTAGGTATAATCACCTCGCTTGCTTTGCGGGTTGGTGATCTCAAACCCGAGCCATGTTTGAGAAGTAGGAAACATGTTTTCGCTCGACTCGTGAATCTATACTTATATTATAAAGCTGCAGTTTGTTTGTTTGATTGTTTGAACGCGCTTATCTCAGATACTACTGGTCCGATTTGAAAAATTATTTCAGTGTTGGATAGTCCACTTATCGAGGAAGGCTATTTTTCATCTCGAAATTCCTACAAGAACGGGCACAATGCAGGTAAAACCGCGGGGCGCTGCTAGTACTATATATTATTACTACTATTTTTCGTACAAGAGTTAAAATTCTAACCATCATGACTACCCTATTTCTTAGGTTTAAGCGAACACTACTCATTTTAAATTGAAACTACGTTTACAGATCTTCCGTGACCACGGTTCCTGTAGGAGCCGAAACGTCAGATAAAAATCATTACATAGTATAAAACAAAGTCGTGTCTGTTTGTCTGTTTGTCTGTATGCTTAAATCTTTAAAATTACGCAACGGATTTTGATGCGGTTTTTTGTAATAGGTAGAGTGATTCAAGAGGAAGGTTTTTGTGTAAAAAATTCCCGAAATTCCCACGGGAACGGGCACAACGCGGGTAAAACCGCGGGGCGCTGCTAGTGTAAAATAAAAGCGAAGTGTATCCGTAAATGTAATTTCAATTTAAATCATCTTGAATGATTTTTAAACAAAGTCTTCATCCGTTAAAGAGAGGGGTCCTGTGATGGGGTAAGAAATGGAAGCATAAAACCTTTTTCCTCTTCAGAAGGAATTGTCTTCGGCTGCTAAACTACCTTATTACTCTCTCTAGAAAAAAAACTTAGTAGTAGTTCAATTGCGGGATGAAAAAAGCCTATAACCTCCCCGTTGAATGTGGCTATCTATTACAAAAAGAATTATTCAAATCGGATTGGTAGTTTCTGAGATTAGAGCGTTCAAACAAAGAAACTCTTCAGTTTTATTACATAACTAGCTGTGCCCCGCGGTTTCACCCGCAGCGCCCCCGTTCCCGTGGGAATTTTGATTTTTATTCCCTACTAGCAGCGCCCCGCGGTTTTACCCGCGTTGTGCCCGTTCCCGTTTGAATTTCGGGATAAAATGTAGCCTATAGCCTTCCTCGATAAATAGACTATCTAACAGTGAAAGAATTATTCAAATCGGTTCAGTAGTTTCTGAGATTAGCGCGTTTAAACAAACAAACAAAACAAACTCTTCAGCTTTATAATATTAGTATAGTTAAACCTCACGGAGCCCGAGACCTTTCCAACGAATGCAAAACCGTGGAAATCGGTCCTGCCATTCACGCGTGATGCCGCGACCAAGGAAAACGGGTTTCATTTTTATATATATAGATTATTACATAACTTAGTACTAGCAGCGCCCCGCGGTTTAACCCACGTTATTCCCTTTCCCTTAAGAATTTCGGAATAAAAAGTAGCCTATAACCTTCCCGTTGAATGTTGCTACACATTACCAAAAGAATTATTCGAATCGGAAGGGTAATTCTCGAGATAGATCTAACATACAAAGTCACAAATTTTACCTCTTTATAATGTTAGTATCTAATAGATATTATAGACTAGCAGCGCCCCGCGGTTTTACCCGCGTTGTGCCCGTGCCTGTGGGAATATCGGCCTAAAATAGCCTAAAACCTTCCCGTTGAATGTAGCTATCTATTACAAAAAGAATTATTAAAATCGGACAGGTAATTCCCGAGATTAGTTCTAACATACAAAGTCACAAATTTTACCTCATCATAATATCAGTATAGATATTATAGATAGATGAACCTTCAAATCGGTAAGCAACTTATTCCAATATGGTTGAACCACAGATTACTAAATAGTTACTACGAACGGTGAGGGCGGGAAAAGCACAAATAAAGAAGCCCTAATGTATCCCTTCTGTTATATTTAATTCCGTACTTTTTCCCTTTTTATTTGCGAGTGAAACTGATACAGGTTCCGATTGATTTATATGTATTTGTCAGTTGTTTCAATAGTGATGGGACACAGATGATGAATCTCGTTTGGCGGTCTTGCGTTATTCAAGGGTCTATTTAGGGCAATTTTTAGTCATGTTATTAATTAATTATTTGATTCTAAGTATATTATTAGTATAATAGTGATCTCCTTCTTCTAGTATACTAGTGATAATATCAGGTATCAGAGGATCGTAATGATATTGGGACCATCTTCTGTCCTGTTCTGTTCTAGACTGGTCTTAAGTAAAAGGAGCGAAGTGTATCCGTAAACGTAGTTTCTATTCACTTTTTAGATGATAATCTTAAAAATATGATGAAAAATCAAGTCTGTTCTCCACAAACTTCGAGTCTTTCAACGATGTCCCATTCCTAGTACTCGAGTAACGCAATATCAACAGTTTGAAGGCTTCCAAAGTTTATTTTTTTATTAAATTTTTCGAAAGAACATTTTGCTCGCTACCTTAGATGATTAAATCGCGAGTGGTGTCGGGTTGCGAAGCTATCTTATGTTGAAAAACAAGTAAAACAATAATGTTTTTATATGGGGGAAATGTTTGATTGATTGTGTGTTGGAAAGAGGTGAGATATTAAATGTTGATGTGTGTTGGTTTGTCATTTAAATTAATTTTTTTGAAGCGAATTGCACAAGATATCTTAAATCTATTTAGCGCTTTAAGGGCTCCCACACAAAACTGCGATGCGATGCGATGCGAACTGAAATAGTTATATCTATCGCCATTACTACAGTACAAAGAAAAGAGATGAATATATTAAATGGAATTCGCATCGCATCGCATCGCAGTTTTGTGTGGGAGCCCTAATATGTTTAAAAAACAAATGACGTTCGTTTTAAATTGTGTTCTATTTGGTGCGAAGTGAAATACAATTTTGAACGAACAGCTTTTGTTTCTTAAACATATTTAAGGACTTAATTGATTTAAGAGTTTTATGTGTAATCCGCCCAACTGTATAACTCGTTTCAAATGAGAATAGGACTGGGTATGTTACAAATGCACTACAAAGACAAAAGTAGCGCACATAAACACCTAATAATATTAGGTACATTAAAACATATTTTATATTAGGGGTAAAAAAAATAATGACCCTTTTTATTACTGGTTCATACATATAACAGTAACTTACTTTTACTTTTTGTGGTATTTTTGGAAACAATGCTTACTGACTTTTTGTAAGCAACATCTTGTTCTATGGAACATCTTGTCCTATGGAACATCTTATTCTATGGAACATCTTGTTATATGGAACATCTTGTTCTATGGAACATCTTGTTCTATGGAATATATCTATGGAACAAGATGTCCGAGGCCTATATTGATAGAACAAGATGTCACTGATTAGTTTTCATAGTGGAGTTACTCTGTCAGTGCTGACCATCAGGACAATATTCCGTCAAAATTTCATAAATATAAGAAGAATATAAGCGTAAGCGGTCACCACATTATGTCACCTTTTAAAACACATTGAATCAATTTTTAAAACATGTACAAAAACAAAAAAAAGCGAAATTAATAAAACATCAAAATAATTCAATTAATACACTTCAAATGACTTCAAAAATTAATAAAACACCCCTATTAGCGACGTGACCCCCGATACACCCTTCTGGTCCATTCCGAAGTGATTACCAATTGTTACTAACAATACGGAACCCTGCTCGGCTAGACCAATTGTTTGCGACACCTATTATTTACTGCCGATCCCCAATTCAATATTAAACAATATTAAACTCTATCTCCCTATAAATAAGTACTACAATTGTTTAACTTAATTGATTTCTGAACGGAGTAACTTTGAACTGGCGGGTGGTAACAATGATCCCAATTGTTGGGATATTCTATTGTGGGGTAAGGGTAGGGGATATTGGATTCTATTTCGGGGTGATTAAGGTTGATTTTTGGGTGTGTTTTTGTGTATGAGGATATGCATTCGATTGAGGAATTAGTGTTCTATTGCAATGCAATCATATGGCGATATTAGTAGGGTTGGCAGTTTGAAGATTATGTTAATAGAGTAATTTAATATATTTTTAAGTAACTTTAATTCATTTTATTGGAAGATATTCAAATTCTTACTACACTAGCTCTGAGACATACTTTACATTTAGCAAGTGTACAAGCTATGATGCAAGATATATTATTTAGGGCTCTTTTAAATTAAGAGTTCCAAACCTGCTACATTCGTTTTGTGTGAAAAACAAAAGAATTCAAATCGAAATTCAAAATTCATAATCGGAAATCTCATTTAATGCATTTCCATTGAAACGGACCGGAGCTGACGGAGCCGTCCAATGCATTACGAAAAGACTATGCCAATGTCAATGCATTGATTGACAATGTTAATACGTTGTGATTGTGATTGAGCTCTGCATAGCTCCGCTCCGCTTCGATCTAAATGCATCCGTAGTCAGAAAAAAGTTTCCACATCTTATAATATAAAAATGAATCGCTGAATCTGTTGCTAAGCGCATAACTTCAGAACGACTGCACCAAATTGGATGATTCTTTTTTTGATGTGTTCCTTATTGTCAGGACAAGGTTTTTATATAAGAAAAATAAGGAATAAAAGTCTCAGAATTCCCACGGGAACGGGGGCGCTGCGGGTGAAACCGCGGGGCACAGCTAGTACAAAATAAATTACCGTATTTACGAAAAAATTATTAAGTACGTTTTGTTTGTGTGACAACCCTATTAAATACCAAGTTTATAATGAAATTAGACTGTGTTTAATATCCCCGGGCTTTGTGTTCGAATTACAATGATGTAAATAAATATATCATAATATCATCCGCCTTTGATAGTTCGTACTTTATTGCCAAATTCACCCTGAGGGGTGGTTTATTAAAATTTAACCTTTATGCAGTCATAGTGGTTTAAAACCTTTGTGGTTTAAGGGAATCGCACAGTGGTTGATTCTAAAAGTATTCGAGAAAATAAGAAAATAGTAATGAGTAGCGCTTGTGTCGTAGTTCGACTAAGCAATGTTAAGTAAATCATTGCGAATGTTAAGCTCCTTGCCGCACGACTCTTCTTGGATGGGTGGCCGTGGCATTACTATCTGAGTGTTACCGTTCTCCGCAGGGCACGTTTAGCAGTCGGTTCTGGTTGTTTCAATCGTGTCGGAGGTCTTTCACTGACTTCATCGACTAGTAGTATAGAACAGCCTCCGTGGTCTTGTGGTTTGAGCGCTCGGCTCACGATCCGGAGGTTCCGGGTTCGATTCCCGGTGGGGATATCTCACAAAAATCTCTTTGTAAGACTGTCCTCAGTTTGGTTAGGGCATTACAGGCTGAATCACCTGATTGCCCGATAAGGAAGATGATTCCGTGCTTCGGAGGCCACGTTAAGCCGTCGGTCCCGGTTACTTTCTACGGATAGTAGTCGTTACATGAGCCATGTCAGAGGCCTTTGGCGGCTCTATAACTCTGACACCGGGATTGGTCAGGTTGGCCATCCAATCGATGAAGAAGAAGACCGACTAGTAGCTAGTAAACTCGCTCAAGCCGATCTTTAACTAATCCAGGCCGAAGTGATTGCATAAACCAGTCCAATTTAACCCAATAGTGTCTGTAGTGCATACTGTAATGCAGTCTATATATCACTGCATTATCAATGGACTGGATCGCATTGTGTCGCCCTGAATTTACTGGACGATGCGTGTGACAACCGCTTGTAACCAGTTATAACTCGTGGGGACCGGATTGAACTGGTTATTTCAGGATGTAATTGAGTTTAATTTGTAATGAAGGGATTGGTTTTGGGATTTAGGGGGTTTTTGAGGATTTTTCTTGCTACTTTGTTTTGCTGGAAGAAAGAGGGAATTTCAGACTGTGATTTTTGTGGTTTTTTAGTTCTGGTTATATACATACATCAGTATTATTAGGTCTTGTGGCAATTAAAAACTCCCACTGGTTGTTAAATGTGGTTAGATTTTGGTTACAACCCTATACAAACAGATTTTTTTTAAAACGAATAAAATGTATCCAAAGACCAAAAGATACCCAAAGTATCAAGTATTATACCTGTTTACATTTGTTTATTACTATTCTTTCTACATCATTTGACAATATCGACATTATTATCGACTTGTTTAATTATACAGAGAATAACTTCTTCTATTAGTAAGAAGTAGAGTTTCTTATTCAAAAATGTGTTTGTAATGTAGCAGACTCCTAGACAGTCCCTACTTGTATGGGTTACCGATAGTGTCATTTCTTATCTGAGCGCTACCGTGCTTCGGAGGGCACGTTAAATTGTCGGTCCCGGTTATACAATGTCGAAGGTCTTAAGGCGGTCTAAAAACTACAACATCAGGGTTGGCCACTAACATAACGAACTTACTTAGTAGACTTTTTGATTAGAAACTTTTAAAAACAAACTTTCTACATAAATTACATCACACACATTGACGGCAACAAATCACTGTTCCGTGTACATTGCTGCTTTTGTTCTGCGTCGCGGTCAGTGTTAATAACAGGAACGTAAATCAAACGCGAACAATGCGATATGTGCGTGCGGGTTTTATATGTAGATGGCGTTGGTAGAGGATTCTGTTTGGAAACTTTAAAATGATTACAGTTGAATTTCGAATGTGGAAAAAGGTTCTGAGGAAATTCAAAGATGGAAAGGAAATAAAGTTTCGCAAAATAAAAATACATAATAAGAAAAAAACAACAATATGTCTACTCACTGCACCTCAAAGTATCTATAAAAGTAAAGTAAAGTATTACCCTGTAATGTGTCCCACTGCTGGGCAAAACCGCTCATCTCACTGAAGATATAGGTACCTACAGTGAGGAGGACCAGGCAATATATGCCAAAATGTCTTTTTAATTCTGAGGTTTTAAAATGAAAACCCTTGCATTGAAACTACGTTAACGGCTACACTTCGCTTTAATTTTACATTTTAATCTGACGTTCCGGCCCCTTTACAGGAACCGTGGTCACAGAAGAGGTTCCTCTAAAGGAGTCGAAATGTCAAATAACAATTCAAAATGAGTTCGGTTAAACCTATGAAACCAGTATGTCAACGCTGCTTTGGTCTTTATAAGTCCATCTATGTTTTTTTGGACACAGTCGAAGGCAGACGAATAAATATGTTAGAGCATACGCCAATACTTCAGAAACATAATTATAATAAACAAAATTGAACACGAAACTCATATTCGATTCATTCAATTGAAATAAAAGAACCATTTCAAATTCTTTGTGGTTTCATTCGTTCATTGTACGCATTCAGTCTTTTATTCGTTCAATTGGTTTCATTCAGATGTTCGTTCAATGTAATGTTTTCATTCATTTTTATTTGTAGGCGTTTTACAAGAGTTTTGGTTACAGAACTTTTATTATTTTCATTTTTTATTTGAATAAGCTTCGCGGTTTCCATGAGTGATCATCCAGTGATGTGATCATGAAATGACCATCCTGAAGAAAATTATTTTTTGCCTTTTATTGAACTTAAAAATTATATACATATCTCTGTCGTTACTATACAACAGCCAGCCCCAAAGATCAATAGATTGCGAGCGAGCTATTAAACTCTCCAGATTGCAGCTTGTAAACTCGCTCAATCTAATGGTTAGCTGTAGCTTTATAGCTATTTAATTAAGATTTAAGAGTTTTCTTTGCTTAATTCTATGCATAAATATTTTACAAGGCAGGTTATACAAAATTTAGAAATTTCTAATAAAAAAAATCTGCTAATCTCATATTCATTCATTTATTTCGAATAGGTCAGCGGCCTCAAACATTCTTCTGTTTAACATAATTCATCAATTGTCTTCTCCAAGCGTCCCTATCCTGGATTTCCTGGATCAAATTTACCTGATCCAGCCATTTCCTTGCACATATTATTTCAATATAAAATAATATGGAATAGATTTAATACACATATTTATATCGATACTCGTGTCTCGATTGCACTGATCGGGCGCGGCTGACTGGTCCCGTAGGAGTCCCGACTACCCCCTCCCCTTACCCCCCAAACATTTGATATAGGGTTGCCTGTTATGAGAAGTCATACATTCGATATTATTATGTAGCTGGTGGATTTTCGATACTTTGGTAGACCCAAGGTCTTAAGTTTTAAACATAAACTGAGTATTAAGACATGCCAAGTATTCTTTCAGATAAGTCAGAATGGCAATTCGCTATTGATACCTAAATACATAGGTAATGGATGACTTGTCAAATTAATTATTATTAATTGTTCCAAAAAAGTGAGACTTTCTTAGAACACCGGTAATTTCGCTCGCTGAATCAATATCAAAAGTCTTGAAATCAACGGGTTGCACTCCGAGAGTGCCGGCAGAAGTGATAACTTGAATACTGACGTCAAAACGACTTACAAATTTTCGATCAGGTCGCGAGTTTAAAAATTTTTACCCATCACAAAGTGCACAACACCGCTAAAGAAGGTTTCACTTCAAAAATAATTCCTATCACTTTTACAGCCGAAGACAGACTAAAAAATTAAACAGATTTGTTCTTAAATACAGTTTGAACCCCCGAAGCCCAGCCCTACGTCGAACGTTTAAAAAACAATAACCGCCCCATTAAATTCTCACACACGAGCGAGTCCTCCTAATTGCGATTACAATTGTTCTTATAGACGACACTACATGTGGCTCTCGACTTGTTAATTGTTAACCGACGGATTTGTGGTGGGTTGTGCGCTTTGGGGACTATTGAGATAGTTATCTTAACCTAACCTAAACTCTTAGATCACGTGTATCTATAGATATGTAAAAAAAACAAAATCTTTTTGAGGGAGTAGAAAAAGAAACCATAAAGTTATATTTGTAATCTTTCTAAACATGTTTTCCTATTAGGACGGTTTCAAACTAACACGTTTTATAGAAGCTCATTTCACCACGTATGATGGAAAAACCGAATACGTGCAGAAAATCTAGCCTGTAACTGCCTTTACAAATAATAAATTAGATGTCAAATACTCCACAATTTGCTCTACAACGTAAAATATCACAATTTAGCCGTATCGTCCTATGATTTTTACGGAACAACTAATTGCAATTTTGTCCTTACTGTGTCAAGTTTTAGGATTTTTGTGGAAATTCGTTTAAATATATAAAATTTAATTTAAGTACTTCCTTTAAACAATTCTCTAGAAACATATTAACACAACAATGTTCAGGAAACACACGCCAAACAAAGCTCCCCTCCACTCAAGTGGTCACAACGCCGTGACATTTCGTTCGCAACCGTTGTGTACTTTTGTGGTGAACTGTACTGTTTCTTAAGGGGCATAAGTTCTTTGTGATCAATGTTAATTGTTTTTGAGTTAAATAATGACGTGGAGTCAAAAAGCTACCCCTAAGTGTGTATATAATGTTAGCAATTGATGATTGTTTGACTTTTTTTAAACTGAATCGTTATAGCTTTTGTAGAGACCAAAAGTCTTCTGTGACCACAGTTCCTGTAAAGGGGTCGAAACGTCAGATAAAAATGTAAAATAAAAGTGTATCCGAACGTGGTTTAATTAAAAAATAGACCAATAATTGAAGATACTCTCCGAATGCTCGGTAGTACTTAGGTTGAACAATCTGTCACCCTTAATGATTATGTCTGAATTGAATATGTCTCGCACGTAGTACAGTACCAGTGGAAACGATCACATAATTTCGAAGCTTAGCTGCGTAGCATAGCTCTGGTGCAAAGGCACCCAAGTCTCGATGATCTTTCTGATAAACTATACCTCAAGCACTACGAAATATATGTAGTAGCGCTATAAAATATGTCAGCAACAACGTTATTTTTATTATCACTCGTGCTATTAGATGTCTACTGGCCACTACAACTAAACGAGGTTCATATATTATACTAAATGAAACGGGTCTGTATCGCGTTAGATAATTTAACGTATTTACTAAAATACGTACCCGACTTTAAAAAGTATGGGGTTCATATAATTAACATTTATGATTTGAGTCCAATGCCATTTAATGGGTCTAATGGGCCCAGTGAGAGCAATGGGTCTAATGGGTCTAGTAGGTCCAGTAGGTCCTGTGTGTTCAGCGGGTCCAGTGGGCTCAATGAGTCCTGTGGTATCCTATGGGTCTAAAGAGATTTTGTGCACTATTACCAATATTACTAACACCCTTCTCTTTTGCCAACAGTCCAAAAACGCGCCCGCATCAACGAAGTCTCCTCGCCATCTCCTCAAGCAGAAACGCAACCAGAAACTAAGACTCCCCCCACCACGCCACCCCTAACCACGCCCCCTCCCCGCTCCCCGTCCGACCACGAGCTCAACGTAGAAGAGGAACTAGACTCCGAACCCTCTCTAACACCCGAGAACCTTTCCATGAAAGAAAGAGACGACGTATCTGTCAAGAAGGAGGACGAAGAAAAATGGGACCCTGACTACAAATACAGAATGTTCAGAAAAGAAGACGAAACGCCGTACCAGAAATCGCCTATTGATGTACTTATCAAGGTATTTCCTAGGCGGAGTAGGCAGGAGATCGAAGGCATATTGACCAGATGCAAAGGAGACGTGGTTGCTGCCATGGATATGATGATCAATGGAACTGAGGGTGGTGCTAACTATACAATGACACAAGAATCACCACCTTATATGCAGAACTACCAATCTAAGTCTGCGTTTTCTCCACTATCCAATCAGAGCTTCAAGTTCTCTCCTTCTAGAAGATTCTTGACGCCTCCGTACAGTGGGACGGGGTATCTGCCTACAGTCATCAGGCCGCCTCCAGAGTATCTCCAGTCGTTCATGCCTCCTTCTGAGCTGATTTATGGGAGACAGATGCCAGTTCCGTCTCCTGGAACTTCTCCGACGTCAGATAATACTAATAACGAAGGTTTCTCCGATTAGTGGTGCAGGCACTGGACTGTTCTTTAAGTCCAATGTTCTACTTACTTTACTTATATATAACAGCAAGTCGATTGTAAGTAACTTGAGGTGACTGCAATAGTGTAAAGAATACGGTAGTCGGCCGCATTCGACAAGCGACAGCAGCTGTCACCTAATTAGGCGCTTGCAGTCGGACAGTCAACTATGAAGACTCATTCGAACAAATTCGGTGACCGCATTAGATGACACAGTAATATTATTGCGACGAGTAAAGTCTGTTTGTAAAAGGTAACTTTGATAGATAGTTGGTTTTGATAGTCATTATGAATCATGTTATAGTTCCATAGAAAATAAGACCGATGCAAATACTAGACCTAATGTGGCTAAATTAACATTAAACTATCGAACAGACTATGTTTGTATCTTTGAGTTCGTTTTTAAGCCTGGTACATATTATAAGAATTAGTACTCTATCGTAGCTGTTCTAATAAAGCTACTAATTTACACTGGTAGAGTAATGGTAGAACACTAATTCTACCACTGAATTCTACCAATGTAACTGGGCTTCAATATAAGGCCATATAAATAAGTAAAATCTATGAAAATAACTGTTATACGAAATAAAATCTAGTGAATATCTTAATTATCGTAATAATTAAATATTAATTTAGTTGTAGTCAAAGCTGTAAATAAGCTTTTTCGGAATATACCTGTATACGTAACAGTTGTTATAGACAATTTAGATTTGTAGCTCTTTCAGAAATGTTCTAATATTCAACGTAGAACGTTGATATTGTAAATTAATAGACATAACGTGCTATGCAAAAATGTGTCTTGTGGCGAACACCGAAGACATTTTTTTATTCGATTTGAAAAAAACTACATTTTGTTTAGACGTGACAGACGTGACTTGGCACATAATTTTGAATTTAAAAAAATGAGTGTGCGGTGTCGTCAACAAAAAGTGTACGCCATAAGACACTCGTTTGTAGATTGATAAATACACACCTATAAGTACCTACTATTCTATATACTAACCTCCTAATATACAGTAAATGGCAATTCAGTTGATGTACTGTTATTTTATACATAAAATTTGTATATTTTGAATTATTCGCCTTTGTTTAAGTTTCCGGCTTAGATTTTTCGACTGAAACTTTTTGAGGCGAGTTTTTGCGATCGAAAAGACACCAAAGCCTATTCTCCGATGTTATATTCACAAATTAAGGATATCAGCGATACGAGCGAAGTTGTCTATTGCTGTACTTATTTTCGAGATTTATCTAAAATGATCGCACTGGTAGAGTGAGTGACTAATAAGTAACCAATCATTTGAATTGAAAATGATGTTTTCTCGCTCTTACATTCACCTAATTGGCTAACTTATGATTTGTCCAACTAATTCATGCATACTTTTGCACAATTAGCTAATAATTAGTGTTCAAATTAAACCTAGATTATAGTCCTATAATAGAATACTCTATATACTTAGTAAAATGTAAATATGACCCTTATTTCAATGTACTTAAGAGCGTGTATCCAATCCTTAGATATTATAGAATTGTAAAATATTATATTATGATGAACAATAAAATATACGTGTTCAGTAATTAGAATTTTGTTTCATTATTTTGACTAGCAGTGTGTCGTGGTTTTACACATATTATTACCTATTTTACTATTAATTGAATCGTACGTTGATGTCATTATTATTTGTTCAAACGGGAACTTACGTAGGCACTGCGGGGAGAGACGCTGTTCGCGAGCGCTTCACCCACCTCCTGGTGATGGTCACCGGACGTGAACGAAACGTGTTGAGGGACACTCAACAGTAACCTCCGTCGACCGTAAGTTCCCGATTGAACAAATAATAATCATATTATACCTGTTTCGCAGTAATTTTGGGGTTATAAATAGGCTATATTATCGGTTTAGGCCCTTCTCGTAGCCAGATTTGGTAGCTAGCTTCCAAATGGGAGAAATAATCCCGATTCGAAGCTGGCTACGAAATAGGAATTCGAAAGTCAAAGATTTAGGATTTTAACTAGTAAAAAAAAAACCCTAACCTACCGAATAGATCGTTCCCATTTAGTAGCTAGCTACAAGATGGGGAAACACTTTTCTCATTTCGTAGCTAGCTACCAAATCTGGCTACGAGATGGGCCTAACCTATATTATCTTACCTCTCAAACAAAATCACAAACAAAAATATTTTTCAAGCCCCATAGATTAGTTTAACCTTCAAAGCACATCATTCGTTCCTACGCTTCTTAAATTTAAACCAATACGACTGTCCCAATGACTACAGAGAAAAAAGTTCTAGTGATGGGGTGCTCATAGATTGTAATCAAATCACTCTTCATTCTTACTAGATCAAAAGCCTTGTTTAAAGTTTGAAATTATAGTATTATTAATGTAGAACTACGGCCAATTCCTGGATACACACAGTCAAATTGGTTTACATTTAAGGACTAATAAAATGAACGGGAAAAACTCCATCGCCAAGCCTAGCTCCATTTAGGAGAAAAAAACACTACAAGAACAAATATAGAGAAATAACTAAGAACCTAACTCTAATGACATGTATACTTATGTATAGCGAGAAAAAACAGTACAATCCCTTAATTGTCCAGAATCTAGACGTCCAAACGCTCTATTATCTCTGCCCCAATCTATCCATCAACAAGCTTGAATAGCCAAAGGCTGTAAATTGAAGCCGTCAAGCCTACTCGACCGTCCAGCTTGTCTCATCGATGACGTCACATGGCTTTGTGACGTCAGACATGTGACGTCCATTCCCGCATACTTGGATGAGAGGAGATTAGATCTGATTGGGAATACTCCTTTAGTGGGGTCGGGTAAGGATGGTTTGCCGTGCGTTTAGGTTTTAACTGTCGTTGGTTAACTGAGATTAACATTAAGGGGTGGTCATGAAAATTAGAAATGATTACAGTAAAATTGGTTATGATGAAGTATTTTTTTATTAAGATAGTGTTTTAAAGATATATTTTTTATGATGCTGATGATACTTTATTTTTGGTAAGTAGTTATATATTAACCTAATCAAGGTTTGTATTGAAGAGTTGTAATTGCGATTCTAACAGCCTCCGTGGTCTTGTGGTTTGAGCGCCCGGCTCACGACCCGGAGGTTCCGGGTTCGATTCCCGGTGGGGGGATATCTCTCAAAAATCTCTTTGTGAGACTTACCTCAGTTTGGTTAGGGCATTGCAGGCTGTATCACCTGATTGTCCGAAAAGTAAGACGATTCCGTGCTTCGGAGGGCACGTTAAGCCGTTGGTCCCGGTTACTTTCTACGGATAGTAGTTGTTACATGAGCCATGTCAGAGGCCTTTGGCGGCTCAATAACTCAATAACCAGGATTGGTCAGGTTGACCATCCACTCGATGAAGAAGAAGAAGAAGATTGCGATTCTAAATTGTAGCAACAAAGACTAGTGATTCTTTGTCTTAAAAAAAGAACACTGTATTTATTATAGCGAGTCTGTGTAAAGTTCTAGAAAGGTCATAATATTCTCGCGTTCGTTATCTACGAGGGCGGGTCAATAAGTCCGTGACTTTTGCATCTTTAGTGCCTGTACGGCCACAACGAAATTCAGTAAACCACTTTTTTACCATGGAAATCGATGGTGCAGAGTCCCCATAGTATTTATCAAGCTTTGCCTTGGTCTCGGTAATGGTTTTTTTTCGCAAGAAATAATGCTTAATAAGCACACGAAATTCACTTTTGTCCATTTTCTCGTCAAATTAGTGAGTAGTCTGATAAAGATAGCTGTAAAACACAAACTAACTGACGCAGCAAGTTCAAATTTTCAGAGGAGTCAACTGACAGATGCCTGTTGACGGGACCAGTATTATTGTTTCAGTAAAGAGGTCGGAAATTCAAAAAGTCACGGACTTTTTGACCCGCCCTCGTATCATTCAATCAGCGGCCCGGCGGTTTCACCCGCGTTGTGCCGGGATGAAAAACCCTTTCACTTTTCAGTTGAATGCGACTATCCATTACAAGATGAATAATCAAAACAGGTCTCAAATAAAATTTATAAACAACGGTGATCAACTACAACTCAGAAACTACCAATCCGTTGTGAATAATTCTTTAACAGGAAGGCTATTTTTATCCCGAAAACCCCACGAAAGTGAGACTACGTGCATAAAACCCCGCAGGCCGTTGCTACTTTACGAATACTACACTAAGACTAGACTACACTAATCTACACTAATATTATAAAGAGGAAAACTTTGTTTGTTTGGTTGTAATGAATAGGCTCAAAAACTACTGGACCGTTTTTAAAAATTCTTTCACCTTTCGAAAGCTACATTATCCACGAGTAACATAGGCTATTTTTCATCCCGAAATTCCCACAGGAATGGACACAACGCGGGTAAAACCGCGGGTGCTACTAGTAGTGTATAAAACGTAATAATCACTAAATTTAATCGTCAACGTCAACTAGTCATATACACACCATCACTATACAATCATTTTGTAATTAACGCACTAATATTGCCGTCCCATACAATCATTACACTGAATGCACCAATATTGAACATTACAATGGGCCGTGTTATCGGCTATTAGCTGGTGACGGACACTCGACCACTAGACACTGGAGTTGATTAGATTTACAGCTTTGTGTTCTAGTGGTTCAGTGGGCAATGCAGTGACAATAATTTATCTGGATACTAATAGTACCTAATAGATGCGATAGATAAGGAATATCATCATTTGTTATTTGATGGAGACATTGATCATTATTCGTATCTGTACTATACTAATAAAATAAAGGAGACTAGTTTTTGTTTGATTGAATGTGGTTAACTTTAAGTCTACCAGTAAGGATTTGGAAATTATTTTCTGTATGGTATCTTCATTCAAAGAGAAGGTTATAAACCTTAATATGGAATTTGCCACGGAAAGAACGCGTGTAACACCAAGAGAGACTGCTAGTTCATTACGCGTTGAGTATAAAATACCTATTTCTTCGTAAATGTCCTGTAAACTCTAAACTAATATTATTATGTCTAATTTCGCGACCAAAAACATTTTCTTATACGATATATATTATGGGATAAATCCTTTAGCTTGTTTCCACTAAAGGAGGGACCGGCCACGTTAGTTATTATTTTTGTTGTCGTTAGAAGAAATTGTATGTGTGTATTGATCTGGAAGAACCAGATAACGGAAAAGGGTAAAAAATATTACCCAGAATAACAATTAGGCAAATCTTCTCATTAAAACCGTACGAATTCCCACGCAATTTTCACCGCATTTAAATTCAAACTAAAAAGCAACCCTAATCCAGATTAAATACCAGACAATAGTTTAAAAACTCTTTTTAAATTACAACAAGCGGTCGGACATATTGTCGGCCATTTTGTGGCGCGTGCCACAGATCTGATAAACTGGCTGTCAAAATAATTCGTTTTGACATTTGTGTTCTAGTTTTGAATTTGGTAAGCTTCAATGGGCTTCTGGTTTTGACGGTGGATTAAAGTAATGTTTTAATTATTTGGGGTTAGTTTAAGTACTATAAAATTGTATACAGTGTTTATGCTATAAATATAATTATGTACATGTTTAAGGATTGTTACTTATACATATTTGTATACTTATCAAATTGACAATGAATATCAAAATGATGTTTTGTTAAAATTTTTACGGTTAGACTGATATTTGTAAAATGAAATACATAGGGATCAGAACTAGCCATTCTAAGTACTTATCTGTGTGCTGAATTACATAGAAATTAATCCAGCCCTTTTTACAAATAGAAGAGTAATAGACACAAATCATAACTACATAGTATAAAAAAGTCGCTTTCCGCTGTCTGTCCCTATGTATACTTAGATCTTTAAAACTACGCAAGGGATTTTGATGCAGTTTTTTTAGTAGATAAAGTGATTCAAGAGGAAGGTATATAAGTATAAAAATACCCGAAATCCCCACAGGAACGGGCACGACGCGGGTAAAACCGCGGGGCGCTGCTAGTTCATAATAATACAGAATTCACCAATGACAATCCACACAAAATTAAACTGGAATTATAATTCAAACTCTATAAATTGAAATTGGAACGTGGAAATTTTACATTATTCCTCTTTCTAGCTGAAAGTTGGTACAAAAGGTCTTCTGTCTCTTTCGCACTAGGGCGTGGGAGTGTATCGCTATCCTTGTCTTAGAACTTATTGTAATAGTGGTAGCGGTGAGAAGAAAGTATTGAATTATGGCCGGAGTGGATGGTGGTGTGCTGTATGGAATAATTAAAGTATTAAATTTTGATTGTTTCTTAAGTTATTTTGAAGGTTGAGAGGCCTTTCTAATTATTATATATACATTTCTTACTTAGTATACTTGATTATATTAAAATAACACAGATGTATCTATACAATACAAAAGATTTATACGAAAAGTAATTAAAATAATTTCCTCATGTTTAAGACATTATAAATAGTGCCAACAGCAATACAAGCATAAACTTCATACATGCAAATTCTGCAAAAAAATACACTAACACACAACCAAAATTACTTTAAACAAATAAAACAATACGTCAAACAAAACAAAAAACAATAAGACGCAGAAGCTGAACCACCACTTTTTACTGTAATTTTAAACTCTTGTATCCCCTTGTACGTTAGAATTTTATTTTATAAGCAATAAACTATTTTTTATCTATACTAACTAAAGAGGTAAAATTTGTAAGTTTGTTTGTTTGTTTGTATGTTCGAGCTAATCTCAGGAATTACCAGTCCGATTTGAATAATTATTTTTGTTTTAGATAGCCACATTCAACGGGAAGTTTATAGGCTAATTTTCATCCCGAAATTCCAACGGGAACGAGCACAATGCGGGTAAAACCGCGGGGCGCTGCTAGTTATTTATAATGAAGACAAATATAATCGTAAAACAAAAACAAATCAAGTGACTGCCCCCCTCTCGAACAAGCCCGTCCCAGAGCAAAGTGTAAATGTGAACGGTCCACTGTCAGCGCGAGTCGCCGCGTGAATTATACACAAACTTGTACTATTAACTACACTCGCCTTTTGTTGCCCAAAGTATATCATATACAGTCCACCTTATGTACTGCGATACATCTATTTATGTGGAAGAATTATAGTATACGTAAGTATTAGTATATAAGTGTACTTAGGTAATTAGTTTCAGAATCTGGATCTTACGTCCGTACATAGAGACGTCAAACGGTTCCTTAGTAGAGATTTTGATGTAAGTAAGTATGAGCCTGTAATTTGCCACTGCTGGACAAAGGCCCCTCATCTCACTGAAGATATCACTTGTATTGATGAGACAGTACGTTAATTAGTTAATTATCGATTTAATGAACGACTCTGAGTGTGGTAGTCAAACCACATAATGTAACATTATTGCTACATAGGTTACTACGAAGAAAATACTACGAGAAAGTGCTACAAATGCTACGGCGTAGCAGCTACGAAGACGTAGTAAGTTCTTGGAAACTGTAGCAATTTATTCTATTGTAAAATTGGTTTTGAAACATCTGTTATAACTTATAACTTACGTCATTCAAACTTATGTCAACCCAATATGATAGATGTCATTTTCGACTTCTGTCCTTGAAGATAGTATAGTAATGATAGATTGTATATAATTTTTTCTGCTACTAAAATATTCAATAAACTAATCTTAAGAAAAAATATAACACTACAGACGAATTAACTTCTCAGATAAAACAGACTAATTTAAATCGTATACACATTAATTAAAATATAACACAAAAGGTCCAATCAAAACGGACTCGGTTTAAAAATAAATAAAATAAAAATATTAAAACAAATACAACAGCCCTCTGTTTAAGGGTGGGGGTGAGGGGAGTCAATAATAAAAATAATTACCGCGAGTGTGTCACTGACAGCGTCGTACAGACAGTGTGGACGCGGCTTTTTATACGGATTTACTTTTTTAGTTTACATTAAGTTAGTATTAAGAGCATTTTAATTATGAAATGGTTTATCCCTTTCCGACATACGCTATTTTTCCGAAGAGCAAAAGAGACAAAACACTTTTTAAGAGTGTTTTAGTGAAATAGCGTATATGAATAATGCGGTTAATCTTTAGTAAGATAATATTGTTATGAAAAGTTAGACATAAACAAATAATGCTGATGATACAACTAATTTTAACATCAACGGGTCAAGCATACAAGTGAAGACATATCTACGCTTTCCAAGAGATTTAAGGCCTTATAACAACACTTTAGCTATCAAATGGTTTGTCCCTTTCCGACATACGCTATTTGTCAAAGAGCGAAAGAGACAAAACACTTTAAAACATTGTTTAAGTTATATATCGTTTATGAATAAGGCGGTTAGTAGAGAAACCGTAACAGCCTCCGTGGTCTTGTGGTTTGAGCGCTCGGCTCACGATCCGGAGATTCCGGGTTCGATTCCCGGTGGGGATATCTCACAAAAATCTCTTTGTGAGACTGTCCCCAGTTTGGTTAGGGCACTACAGGCGAAAAGTAAGATGATTCCGTGCTTCGGAGTGCACGTTAAGCCGTCGGTCCCGGTTACTTTCTACAGATAGTAGTCGTTACATGAGCCATGTCAGAGGCCTTTAGCGGCTCAATAACTCTGACACCAGGATTGGTCAGGTTGACCATCCACTCGATGAAGAAGAAGTAGAGAAACCTATAGTACCGGATTCATTCATTAAATTCAACTGGTTTCGTTCTATTTACTCTGTTATGATTGGTCGAAAATTTCATGACAGTGACATGTTTGACATATTTTCAATTCATTTAGTCTTCGCTTGAGAGAGTTTGTATTTGTCTGTAACATCATACCATTTTTTAAACTATATAAAGTCCGTCTCCGTACCACACAGCCTATTTTGTATTGAATATAAATTGTGGCGCGGCACAAGTATTGCGAATTAATCGAAACAGGAATACTCTCAGTCACGCCCCCGTGTCCCGTGACGTCACGGTGTATTATTGTCACGCCGGACAGTTAATTTGTCACTTCGTTGAGTTAACCATGTTACTTCGTCACTTTTTGGGTTGATTTGTCACTTAATTGTGACGTTTGTCATTTAATTGCATCTTTTTTATGTTAATTTGATACTTTTGGGATTATACGAAGTATTGTAATGAATTGTGACGGTTTTAGACTTTTAGAAGGGCGTCTATAAATAGTAATATATACCTAAGTTTTTACCCGCGTTGTACTCGTTCCTATGGGTGTCCCATTTTGGCAAGAAAAGTAGTCAAAAACCCCTTAATTTTCACTGTATGTTAGTTGAAAATTGCTAACTAACGTCAGTACTTAGAAACGTCAAATGCTTCCTTTGTACAGATTTAATGAGTGTATTTGACATGTAATATATGAAAAATAACATCAATTAGTTAAGTGTCGATATAAAGGACGTCTTTAAGTGCGGCAGTAAGTTTTTCTCAAAGAATTCGAGTTTGATCTTAACCCTGCAAACGCCAAAGACGTTCGCCCCAAACCCTTCCTGGTCGTAATATTTTTTTATTGTGCATTGCATTTTATTACTTTTTTATTTGTTTTTAACAGCCCTCTGAGGTCCGCTGTGTTGATATTATTGCGATCCCAAGGGTCTTTAGTGGTTAAGAAACAGTTTTTTGAGAATATATTTATATTTTTCTGTGTCTGCTTTTTAGTGTTTTTGTTTGGCTGAATATTGAGATTAGTTATTGTTATTACTGTCTTTTAGCTTATTTGTTTGAACGTTGAGATCTTTAAACTCATCGCGAATGTTAAGCAATATGCAGCTCTGCTACAATTCGGATGGGTGGCCGATAGTAGTATTTCTATCTGGGCGCTACCGTGATTCAGAGGGCACGTTAAGCAGTCGATCTCAGTTGTTGCAATCGTTAGACCATATCGGAGGCGGTCTAAAACAAAGATACATACATCATCGCTAAGTTTCGCATTAATTGTATTAGTAAGTTGGATATAAAGAACCCCGGACCAAAAGTATGGAAAATGTGGTTTCAGTTAAATATTCTGAGATTTTGATATATTATAGATATTAACGTCCTGAACAAAAGTCTCTATGGGGGCTACCACTGTTTCCGAGTCCCTTTCAGAGTTACGACAGATTTTGTGCCGTCAGGGAAATCGACTCTTAGTACTATTTCGCACCTAGTCACAGTGACAATAATATGAATAGTTTAAAAGCGTACATATGTAATCGATGAAAATATGTAAATATAGATAAGATTTAACGAGTAACGCTATTTTTCTTACTTTTTATCCGTTATTTATAGTTTGTTTTGTCTGGTATAGTCTAGTCTAAAAATATGGGTGCATTAAAATGCTCAAAAATATGTTCCAATGTCGATGTACCTAATTAAGAACTTCGTAATACAGATTTATTCGATACCTATTCTTGCACTTGAAAAAGACGCTAGAGGTGTCATATTATTGTCACTGTGACTAGGTGCGAAATAGTACTAAGTGTGAAATTACAGTGGCAGCGGGCGGGGCGGATGAGCGGGTGACGCGTCGAGCGGAAAACGCTCATTTCAATAGATGAACACAGTAGAGCAACGGAGCGTTTGAGCGGTTTGGACGTTTCTCTTATGTTTCGTGTGCAATTAATATTTGCTTAAATTAAAATGTCCGATTATTTGGAAGCTAGCGCCTATATAAAGTGGGACCTTTTTTTTTTCTAAAAGCAATCGTCACGATATTAATAGTGATCGGTATAGATATGGTGAATTTCATACTTTATACGAAAGGCTACGAAACCATGAAGATAAATTTTATGAATACACTCGAATGACCGTAACAACTTTTGACTACATATTAAATGCTGTACAAACACATCTTCTGTCGACAACGGCATGACGTCTTGAACAAACCGAGCGGAAAACGCAAACTGACTTGCGTCCACCCGCCCCGCCCGCGACACACGCTTCTCCCGCCGCGATACCCGCTCGCCCGCCCCGCCCGTACTTGGTGCACCTTGGTACACAAGTATGTGCTTGTCTTACACGCCAGCGGATTCCGCTACCCGCGCCGCTCCCACTGTAATTTCACACTAAGAGTCGATTTCCCTGACGGTACAAAATCAGTCGTAACTCTGAAAAGGACTCGGAAACAGTGGTAGCCCCCATAGAGACTTTTGTTCAGGACGTTAATATCTATAATATATCAAAATCTCAGAATATTTAACTGAAACCACATTTTCCATACTTTTGGTCCGGGGTTCTTTTAAGTATATGAGTAACAAGACATATCTACTCACAAAATACGTTTAGAATCAATAAACCCGGGAAAATTTAGACACGGTTAGATTAGACCTAAACTAAGCTCTCAGCTTGTATCTATACCAATACTATACAGAGGTAAAGTTTGTAATTTTGTTTGTTTGTATGTTCAGTATCATCTCGGTATTACCAGTAATTACCAGTTCGATTCGAATAATTATTTCTGTAATAGTTAGCCATATTTAAGAGGAAGGTTAGGTTAGGCTATATTTTCTCCCAAAATTGCTAAGTGAACGGGCATAACGCATGTAAAACCATGGGGCACGGTTAGTTATAAATACCTTTGAAATAGTTAATATTTACCCACACATCACAAATCAAATCTATCAAACCTCAAGATCCCACATCATGTTTACCCATAAAGGTACATTTGTAAACAGAATCAACCCTTGCAACGTCAAGGGTTGTCTGTCACAGACACCGCCACTCGAAGCAACGCCGATTGATTCCTGGTACTGGGGTCAACTAGACCCTGAGGCGACGATAGGGGTTAACTTAAAACGTGGGCTTTTGATATGGTTTTAGTTATTTTTAGTGTATTTTCCATACGTGGCTCGGGTTTGAGATCACCAACCCGCATTAGACAAGCGTGGGATTAGGTCTAATCGTCTGTACTGATATCTTCAGTGCGATGATAGGCCTTTGCCCAACAATGGGACATAACAGCCTGATACTTTACTTTTAGTGTTGTAACAAGGCTTTTTTATTGATCACTACATAGTATAAAATAAAGTCGTCTCTTTTTCGTGTCTGTCACACTGTTTGTCTGTCTGTATGCTTAAATCTTTAAAATTACGCAACGGATTTTGATGCGGTTTTTTGTAATAGGTAGAGTGATTCAAGAGGAAGGTTTTTATGTAAAAAAAAATCCCGAAATTCCTACGGGGACGGGCACAACGCGGGTAAAACCGCGGGGCGCTGCTAGTATTATTATACATATTAGAAGAGTTAGATTATTTCTTTAATGATTTGTTAAACGCTCTTATCTCATTAACTCATTATTACGCGTCCTATTCAATTAATATTTTTTGTATTAGATAGCTACATTTAAGATGAAAGTTACAGGCAATTTTTATCCCGAAATTCTCACGGGAACAGGCCCAAGGTGGGTAAAAATGTAGGGCGTTGCTAGTATTTACTAGTTTGATAAAGGTAAGTGTAATGTTGTAAACTTTGATGATTTAATAAAACGCGAGTAACTGGACGTGTAATTTGACATGTAGACGTTTCCCGTACTATTGAACTCGCCAGCTCGCAGCTTTTAAACTAGCCTTATCTAAACGGGCTCTGTTTAGATAAGGCTAGTTTAAAAGCTGCGGTTTTTTTTTCTTATCAGTTCAACTAAATAATTGCAAGTAAACTCGATAAATGTAATGGAGTTAATATGATTTAAAATATTTAGGGAGAAATCTAACGTTCCGTTAACTGCGGGAAATATCTACAAATAGTAACAACAGATATACTATTTCATCAAACGATTTAAAAACCAATCACTTTTGACCTCTTCTCCTTAACAATTATAAAACAAAGAAAGCTCAAATTATACCGGTTTAAAATAATACTTTGACAAACCTTGTTTCACGGTAGACATGTTCTAAAGTCTCTTATGCTTTACAAGATTATTTTATACTGGTTTTTAATTATAGTTCAAACGATTTCAGACTTTATTCCATTGAGATAGAGTTGTAGGGTGGGTTTTTAAGGTCGACGGTAAGTTTGTGTTGAACTCCTAAGGCAAAACACTTGTAAGATAGAAATCTTGTTAAGACATGTCTTTTTCAGCTTCCATTGTCTACAATTACTTGGCTTTGTGTCTTGATGTACGTTTGTCTCTTTCTATCTCATGTACAAATGTATATTTCTGTCCTTGTCTGTGAATCCAATTTGAAGATTTCCGTTTGCTGGTCTTCTTTTAATTTGGTTTTTTCTTTGGTTTTTGTTAAAGGAAATTGTGGTCTTTATGTTTTAAGGACATTTGCTCGACTGTAGAGGGAGAGGTATATTGTTTAATAGCTTTTGTAAGTAGCTTTGAGTGTTGGCAGTGTGAGAATGTGTCTGTCTGTAAAGGTGGGTAGCGGAAAATATAAGTGAGTAATCAATTCAACACATTATAGAACTTATTATAATACATAGGTAAGTACACGTGACAAAATAAATAACATATTTTGAATGTCAAAGCATGAATTGCATATGTCGTAGGTTAATTTGATACTTCGAATCTTCGCGAAAATCCTAGGGTTTTGCGAAAACGCGGATAATTAGACATAGGCGAAAAATTATCAAATCTTACTTTTAAACATGAAAAAAAAAATAACCCTAACCTTCCGAATAGTAAGTAATTCGGTAGGTTAGGGTTATTTTTTTTTTCATGTTTAAACTCTCTCTTTTCATTAAATTGACATACGGCTAATACCCGAAGTGCGGCTTAGCCGGTTGCCTATGTCTAATTATCCGCGTTTTCGCAAAACCCCTAGGATTTTCGCGAAGATTCGAAGTATCAAATTATCCTACGACACATACATATTGTGTGCGAAACTTGTCAGAAACGTCAATTAAATATCGATAGTTAACTAATGGACGTTCTTGTATGCAAAATAAAACAAAATTTCAGACATTACTGTCAAAAATAATTCATTAGGCTCTTATCCCACTAATGTTAAGTTGTTGCAAAAGGATGGATGTACCTATGTATGTATGTACGGTTACTTTCTACGGATAGTAGTCGTTATATGAGCCATGTCAGAGGCTCAATAACTCTGACACGTGATTGGTCAAGTTGACCATCCACTCGATGGAAACCGCGGGACACCGCTAGTTTCCTAAACATCTATCATACGTGTCATTTCACAACAAGACAGGCTCAGCACCACCAAATACCGCTCCAATTTGTAACCAATAGTTGAAATTAACTTTCACACTTCCACCCTACAAAACCAACCCCTTAATAACCCAAATATTAATCAATCCACCCCCGGCACGCGACAATACATTTTCATTTTTATTTTATTTTTAACTCTCCTTAACTTTTGCTAATGACATTTACATTTAACTAAGGGTTTCAAGTGTTGGGTTTAACCGGTTAAATTGAACCGTTTGGGGGTTCAAATTAACTTATAATTGTTTTTTTATTCCTTTCTTGATCCACGCTTGGTTTTTGAGTTTAAAGTACAAGCTTGAGACTTAGTAAGTAAACTAAATAATCCTACTAATATTATAAATGCGAAAGTTTGTGAGGATGGATGTATGTATGGATAGATGTATGTTTGTTGCTCTTTCACGCAAAAACTACTGAACGGATTTAGATGAAACTTTACAGTAATGTAGGTTATACATCAGAATGACATATGGGATACATTTTATCCCGAAATTCCTGCGGGAACGGGTACAACGCGGGTAACACCGCAGGGCGCAGCTAGTTAACTTATAAATTCATTTTATTCCCATCTTGATTCACGTTTGGTTTCTAAGTTGAAAGTACTAGCCGGTATAAGCTTGAGACTTATCTATACTAATATTATAAAGCTGAAGAGTTTGTTTTGTTTGTTTGTTTGTTTGTTTGTTTGTTTAAACGCGCTAATCTCAGAAACTACTGAACCGATTTGAATAATTCTTTCACTGTTAGATAGTCTATTTATCGAGGAAGGCTATAGGCTACATTTTATCCCGGATTTCCTACGGGAACGGGCACAACGCGGGTAAAACCGTGGGGCGCTGCTAGTAACTACTTATAAGTAAAGAGTAGGTAAACTAAATTCATTAATTAATTCATTCCAAGTAGGTTAGTGACCAACCCTGTCGTCGGAATGTTTAGACCATTTAAAAGCCTTTGACATGGCATTATTATTGAAACAACTGAGACCGACTGCTTAACCTGCCCTCCGAAGCAAGGTATGTATTTATTTATTTTATTTATTTACTAGCAGCGCCCCGCGGTTTTACCCGCGTTGTGCCCGTTCCCGTGGGAATTTCGGGAATTTTTTTACATAAAAACCTTCCTCTTGAATCACTCTACCTATTACAAAAAACCGCATCAAAATCCGTTGCGTAATTTTAAAGATTTAAGCATACAGACAGACAAACAGACAGACAGACACGAAAAAGAGACGACTTTATTTTATACTATGTAGTGATTTCAATTAAAACGGGAACCCAATTACATCAATTGAAAAACTTACAAACTAAAAGCATCAAATCACAATAAAAAAAACGCTCAGGAAAGCTTCGGCCACCCATCCAAGTAGCGGCTGAGCTGCACGTTGCTTAACGATCGCAATGAACTAACACCGCATTATCAAGCTACGGCAGGAGCGCTACAGTAAACTAGCAAGACTAACTAGCAAGCAAAACCACTCATTTCATGTTTACGGATACGCTTCGCTTTTATTTGGGGGTAGCTGCGATATTTTGTTTTTCTTGTATAGACGCATAACACCTCGTACAAACGCACATAACACCTTCTGTGATGACGGTTGCTGTAAAGGAGCCGTAACGTCAGATAAAGTGTATCCGTAAACCTTCGATCAACAATACACAACTAGATGTCGGGTCGGCGCAAAAATTACGTCTCGGTGAATAACGCCTCATTTGAAAAGTGAGGCGTTATTCTCACTTATTTTATTCATAAGATTTGCTACTTTATTGCTAGGTGTCACGGTTGTAATTAGGTTGAACTTCGAATTGTTTTAAAACTTTTGTTTCAGTTCGGTAGTAAACAAAATAAGCTGTCATACGTCATCCACGCGGACAATATTTTGCTTTGATTTTGTACGTGACCCGATATCTAGTTGTGTATTGTTGATCGAAGCCGTAAACGTTCAATTCAAAAACATTACTTAGGCCAACTTTTCCTATAATATTAATTTCCAAGAACCTATTTTTCTGCCTTTACCAAAATCTTAAACTGTTTACTATCCAAAAACCATTACTTATTATAACATTACATTAATGTTTGCGTATGCGCATACCTCGCTGTTCAAACAGTGAGTCAAATCACCTTTGTTACAAAGGAATAAGGTTTAAAATGTAGCCGAAAAATATTTAAGAAATAAAATATGTGTGATTGTCGAAAAAGCAAGTTTCTAATTCAAACTTTGTTTCTGGTTCTGTGTGTATGTGTTTGTATTTGTGTGTGTATGTGTATGTATGTGTGTTTGGTAACTATTAGTAAGTGAGCAAGGCGCCCAACCGTTGGTGGATCTTTTTACGGACAGTCGACTACAAAAGTGATTGTAAGATTTATTTATAAGATATAGCTGTGCCCCGTGGTTTCACCCGCAGCGCCCCCTTTCCCGTGGGAATTTTGATTTTTATTCCCTATAAACCTCACGGAGCCCGAGACCTTTCCAACGAATGCCGTGAAAACCGTGGAAATCGGTCCAGCCATTCACGCGTGATGCCGCGACCAAGGAAAACGGGTTTCATTTATATATATATATATATATATAGATACACGTAACACAACCGTATTAGGTAGCTCAGAATAAGACAATTTGTTGGAATGTAAAGTTGACATATTTAAGAATAAGAATAAAATAAATTTATTACCAAAAATTATAAATTGACATATGCACAGAGATAAAATTCAAATTAATTATTTCAATTGGCAATCTAACTTATATTATATTATTATAAGTTAATGCTGGGTGACAGATTTTATTTATTTTTTGGTTAACATGATTTCAATTATTTTTGGATTAACATACATACTTCGTAAACTTAACTTATACTTTTTATATATCATTTTGAAAAGCAGACTTAATATCTGGTGTCTGTTACACTTTCACACATAACATAAACCACTGAACCAATTTTAATCAATTTTGGCATAGCCCTTAGAAAGAACGCAGACTACTGATTAATCTGAAATTCCCAGAAAAACAGGTACACTTACTAACACTTACTTCACTTACAATGTAACACCTTTATTGTACTTTTAATCGCAAAATAAATGAATATGAACGCAATAAACACAGGAACAAAATAGCAGGCATCAGTCATTTCCTCATAACGCTTTTCTCTCCCACTGTACCTAAGCACACTAAGCAGGTTAATTGTGAATAAACATTAACAAAGTAAGTACTCGCGCCGCAGATTAAGTAAGAGTTGCTTAAACTTGGATTAAAGTTGCGTCACTGAAACAACACGCTATAAGTACGTACGTCTGTTTGTATAATATAATGTTACTAGCTGCGCCCCGCGGTTTCACCCGCATTGTACCCGTTCCCGTGGGAATTTCGGGATGAAAAATAGATGTTGTCCGATTCTCAGACCTACCCGATATGCACACAAAATTTCATGAGAATCGGTCGAGCCGTTTCAGAGGAGTTCAACCACGGTACCCGTTCCCGCGGGAATTTCGGGATGAAAAATAGACGTTGTCCGATTCTCAGGCCTACCCGATATGTACACAAAATTTCATGAGAATCGGTCGAGCCGTTTCAGAGGAGTTCAATTACGCACCCCGTGACACGAGAATTTTATATATTACTCGTAGATAGATAGATATCGAGTTTTTAATAGAATAATGTGATTTTTGATATCGCATAGAAATATCGGAGTTTATTGAGAGTTTACTGCCGCACTACTGACGTCTATTAAATCGACAATTAACTAATTGATGTAATGTTTCATACATTACATGACAAAATCACTCATTAAATCTCTACTAAGGAAGCCTTTGACTTCTCTGATTAGTATGTTCATAATGTTCATACATATGGTCATAAATATGTTCATAATTTATGATTTTGAAAAGGATTAGGATTAGGACTTGAATATAGTCCAAACTGTAAAGAACCCCGCACAAAATGTTCGGTAAAAATCTTTCGGTCGATTTGGCTGAAATTTTGAGATAATGTAGTCTTTAATACTCTAATTAACTGTGTGAAGTTACAACTTCAATTAATGACTAGTTTTTAAAATGTGAGTATTTTTATGTTCAACATTTTTTACTTATAGGTACGCATATATTTCTTATTAGTTAAAGTACATTTTAGCAATCTTTGCTTAATTGTTGTATATCCGTAACATTAATACCTGATTAGCCTCACAATCCTACCTTCTCACAGGGCGTTAAGTATGGTATGAAGAGTTTTTAATGACTGATACTTGACATTTTCTTCATATCGGGCAAAACCTAAAAACCATAATATTGCTGTAACGTGACCGCATGTATGTACCAATGGTTCGTGCTCATTTCCTTTTAATATAAACGGTCTGTTAATATACCTCAGCTCCACTAGAATATCTTCAGTCAGAAAACCTCTTTCATCTAAATGTCCTCTGCAGCACACGTACCTAACCGGCACATAGATGTTCCTTTTCGCAAAAATATTAACCCGACACTCCGGTGATAATCGTTGTATATTGTCAACGCCGTTGCATACAAAACAAGCACGCGTAGTTCTTTGCTGTAAAATATTTAACTGCAAACACTGGGGATCATCATTCAGTATCTGAATGTCCCGAATAATTGAAAGGTTACAATTATTGCAAATACGTGTGTCACCATCAACGTCTACTGGTAAACCACCAGCTTCATCCCGTCTTTGCTTGGCTAACTCAATCAACATTTCTCCGTCTTCTTTAACCAATCGCACCATTAGGCGTTGTCCTAATAGAACGCGAATGCGCGATGCGAGCGATGCGACCATCGCGTGTTACAAACATTTGAGACCGCGTCGTGCGATTGTCAGTTAGGACACCTATTAGGCGTTGTCCTAATAGAACGCGAATGCGCGATCATCGTAAGTTCGCGCGAATTTTACTCGTACGAACGCGCGATCAAACATATTGAACTCTAATAGGTGGCCTAACTGACAATCGCACGACGCGGTCTCAAATGTTTGAAACACGCGATGGTCGCATCGCTCGCATCGCGCATTCGCGTTCTATTAGGACAACGCCTTAGAGTTCAATATGTTTGATCGCGCGTTCGTACGAGTAAAATTCGCGCGAACTTACGATGATCGCGCATTCGCGTTCTATTAGGACAACGCCTTAGGCAGCATCGCATACATAGCAACGAATTCTGTTTCTGAACGCCATTTTACTAGGCGAAATGCAAAATGCATATTTTACTATTTTGAGTTAGATTTACACTGATTGATTACTTCAGACATTTCGCATCAGTTCTGTATGCCGTTCGACATTCAAACTCGTACTTCATAGATAAAAGACGATATCTAATTATGCAACTGTAATTATCTACCTACTTCAACTGCTTGAACACTACGTACCTACTCGTAGACAAGTATATTTTAAAAACCTCATATTTTAAAAACTAGTCATTAATTGAAGTTGTAACTTCACACAGTTAATTAGAGTATTAAAGACTACATTATCTCAAAATTTCAGCCAAATCGACCGAAAGATTTTTACCGAACATTTTGTGCGGGGTTCTTTAGTAATTATATAAAGTCTGGTCCAAACAGTCTTAAATGATTTGTTGACGTAGTCATGTTTTAGTCAGTTTTTTTCAAAATGCTTCGTCGCTATCACTTCATAGTATAAAACAAAGTCTCTTTCCGCTGTCTGTCTGTCTATCTATCCCTATGTATGCTTAGATCTTTAAAACTACGGATTTTGACGCGGTTTTTTTTAAAAGATAGAGTGATTCAAGAGGAAGGTTTATACGTATAAAATGTACCGAAATTCCCACGGGAGCGGGCATAACGCGGGTAAAACCGCGAGGCGCTGCTAGTTAATCTATATTCATTAAATCGACACTTTATTGTAACGTATGAAAAGAGAGTTTTGAGAAATCTCCGCTAAGGAAGTATTAGACGTCTCTAAGTACGGACGAAAAACCAGAAAATTACAATTGTTAAGCTATTGCATAGCTTCTATCGCGGGCCTTAAGCGCGGGGACCGAATCCAGAAATTCCGTAATGAAAAAACCTCACGTGAAAAAACCTCACGCTCCCCACTAACGCCATCTAGTGATACAAAAAATAACTATGCAATAGCTTTACCGCGGCAGTCCCCGAGTGCCACACGTCTTTTTAATTGTAATGCTTTTTGTCATATACTTAAATGTGCCTTTTAGACAAAAATGTCTGCATATTGTGAAAAATGTCTGCATATTGTCTGACAGTCGGGAAACTGACTGACTACAGTCTCCGCTGTCTTAGTAAGTAAATAATATATGTAATTAATTTCTACAACATCTCAAAATTTTAATAGTCATTATAATCCTCAACCATATTTAAATATTTATCTAACGTTTGCACAATATTTCATTAAATTTGGCCCATCCCATCTAATTTGTACGTGATCAATCAATAATTAGTTTTATCAAATTAAACATAATAATTGATTCGACTGTTTGTTTTAATTGTAAATAGAGGTATCCTTCGAATCTTTAGGTTTAGTTAAACAAATAATAAAATTAATAATCCACACCAGACAGGATTGGTCAGGTTGACCATCCACTCGATAAGAAGAAGAAAATCTTATATATAAAATTCTCGTGTCACAGTGTTCGTTCGCGTACTCCTCCGAAACGGCTTGACCGATTCTCATGAAATTTTGTGAGTATATTGAGTAGGTCTGAGAATCGGCCAACATCTATTTTTCATCCCGAAATTCCCGCGGGAACGGGTACAACGCGGGTGAAACCGCAGGGCGCAGCTAGTAATAATATAAATCAATGTCGAAATAGAACAAAACTGTTCATAATTTTAACAGTTTTGGACAGTACTCCAATACAAGCTGTTGTACCGTGTACGTGTACTGTACATTATTCATACATCTACTTAATTCATATTTATGAATAATGAGCAAAAAATAATGGCAATACTTAAATAGTTTAATATTATATGTAATTTGTACTAAATATATTTGCGTTCATTGGATCATAAAAAAGTATTAGCCTGTAATGTCCCACTACTGGGCTAAGGCCTCTCATCTCACTGAAGATATCAGTACAGTGAGGATGGGTATAATCACTAATGGATAAACATTTCAAAATGTCGAATTTTATTCCATTTCTTCATATGCAGTAAGAAGACAATTTGAGTCAGGCAAACTTTTAAAAAAGGCTCAAAAATAACCCTTTCCCTCCAAAAATAAACTAAGAAATTAAAATAAACAGTTAAAAAGCCAAAATGGTAAAAATGTCGAGTATACAAATAACATTTCTTGGGCCCATTGTAGCCAATAAGAGATCAAATATTGTGACACTGGGCACTCACTGTCCCGTGTCGGAGTGTTGTCGTCTTCGTCTAATTGAGGGGGAGTGAAGGTGAGGGAAGACAGACTTGTGGTCCGCGAGAGTGCGACAAAGCTGCCGACTAACAAAATACTAGCACGGTGGTATTACAGAGACGGATTAAGGGTTGATTCTCTTCTATTTGAATAGGTTATGTAGCGCTCGATTGAATAAGCGATTTTAGTTCATTGCGATTGTTTGCACTTGCAGCACGATTTTGAACCCAATTTCTACCAATTCGAATAGTGCCTACTTGGATTGAAATCTGCATCAAAATTAGGCCATCTGTGGCGACAATGCTTCTTGCAGTCGGTAGTTACTGCATGCTGCTGCGCTACCGAAAACACATGAATATTTGTCGCTCATTTGTCTGTTATGTTTTAAGCTAGTCTGTACTATAAAATGGCTTTTTGTAGATGTAGATAGTTCGATGATGAGTAGATATTTTAGATCAATTGAAAAAAAATATATATTTGAGTCTAATTTGTGCCCAAACTGGTTCTATAAGAGCATTATAGCAAGCTATATAGTTCTTATACAGCTGACTTACACGGCTTCTGGAGTACATGTGGACGACTAGACATCTTATATAGAACCCCGAATGCTACTTGGGATACTCTTTTATTTTTCGCCTCTGTCCTTAGCCCACCTCTGCCCCCTCTCGTGGTCCAGTCCGCGACGGCCGCACGTCGCGGCTCTCATCCGCCTCTGTTCTCGCCGACAACGCTACTTTGTATACTTATACTTATAATAACTCTACCAGTTTGAGTATGTATACTTAGTAGCTATCGTGATGTAACGTTGACGAGGTAGAATTATTTTTTACTAAGTACCTAAGATCGGTTACGTACAAAAACGTACTGACAGCCTCCATAGAGTAATACTCATTTTATTGAAATTACGTTAACGGATACTCTTCGCTTTTGTTTAAAAAAAATTCTGACGTTTCTAAAGCTTTTCTGCCTGAGTCCTCCGACACGATCTATCGATTTAAACAACCGGGACCGACAATTTAACGTGCCGTCCAAAGCACGATAACGCTCAGATAGAAATCGCTTACTGTGTCGGGGGTTGCGGGTTCGATTCTCGCCCGGAGACAATAGTATGTGAAGACATAGTTGTTGGCGATTACGTCTGGGTGTCAATTATATATTCTTATAAAGTATTTTTGTATGTATATGTCGTAGTATCAGTTAGTTAGATTCCATATTACAAGCTTAGAGCTTAGTTTCGGTCTAATTAACAGTGTGTGAATTTGTCCGCATATATTTATTTATCGTAAGTTACCTAGTAACTGCCTCCGAGGTCTTGTGGTTTGAGCCCTCGGGATACGATCTGGAGGTTCCGGGTTCGATTCCCGGTGGGGACAATATCTCACAAAAATCTCTTTGTGAGACTGTCCTCAGTTTGGTTAGGGCATTGCAGGCTGAATCACCTGATTGCCCGAAAAGTAAGACGATTCCGTGCTTCGGACGGCTAAACATGCCCATGTTTAGCCGTCGGTCCCGGTTACTTTCTACGGATAGTAGTCGTTACATGAGCCATGTCAGAGGCCTTTGGCGGCTCAATAACTCTGACATCAGGATTGGTCAGGTTGACCATCCACTCGATGAAGAAGAAGACCTAGTATAGTAACATTAACACCATCCTTCTGTTTGCAATATACATACTTATGAAAAACTGTAGTAATATTCTAATCAATAGTAAATCTAAACACATTTAAAACCATTTAAGTATAATGTATAACCACATGATTCCATTTGACTCCATTGTACTAAAGAACACTACACATTGAACCAACAAAATGATTATAATTTATTGTTGTATTCCAATTCAACAATGGTTCGTAGTGCACTTTTGTTGAATTCAGTAATTGTTGGTTGATTGGACTCTTTACATTGTTTTTTTAAGTATATTGTTGTAAGTGGTTTCAGTTCAAATTGTTGTGGGGGGTGAGTTATTACTTAAGTTATACTTGTAGGTTACATAATGTGTACTTAAGTTTATATTATGCTATTCATCTATACTAACAACAGCCTCCGTGATCTTGTGGTTTGTGCGCTCGGCTCACGACCCGGAGGTTCCAGGTTCGATTCCCGGTGGGGATATCTCACAAAAATCACTTTGTGAGACTGTCCTCAGTTAGGGCATTGCAGGCTGAATCACCTGATTGCCCGAAAAGTAAGATGATTCCGTGCTTCGGAGGGCACGTTAAGCCGTCGGTCCCGGTTACTTTCTACGGATAGTAGTCGTTACATGAGCCATTTCAGAGGCCTTTGGCGGCTCAATAACTGACACCAGGATTGGTCAGGTTGACCATCCACTAGGTGAAGAAGACTTGTAGGTTACATAATGTGTACTTAAGTTTAAACTATGCTATTCGTCTATATTAATACGCTAACCTACTTATTAATAAACGGGGTCTAACTAAAACACTGTTCCACTGTGTTCTGTCTCTTTTGCTCTTCGGAAAATGGCGTATGTCAGAAAGTGACAAACCATTTGATATCTAAAACGTTCTTAATACACGTTTATTATTAATATCTAATCTTCTTCTAATATATACAATTCTCGTATCACGGGGTGCGTAATTGAACTCCTCTGAAACGGCTCGACCGATTCTCATGAAATTTTGTGTAGATATCGGGTAGGCCTGAGAATCGGACAACATCTATTATTCATCCCGAAATTCCCGCGGGAACGGGTACAACGCGGGTCAAACCGCGGGGCGCAGCTAGTTATTATATATAAGGCTCTAAAAGCTGAAGTCTCATTTTTTGTTTGTTTCCACGCATTGATCTACGGAAATACCAGTCCGATTCGAATAATTCCTTTTGTGTTTGATAGCTGCATTTAAGGGAAAGGCTATAGGGCAAGGTTATATGTATTTCCTTAGCAAAGGCTTATAAGCCCTACACTCCCAACAGTGGGATCAATGATACCACTTTTCGCTTTTGCTTTCATATTGATAGACATTTTTAAGAAATTTGAAACCAATCATATATTTAAACTTCTTAAAAGCTTTTCAACTGAGCTTTTATGTTTTTAAACTTCATTGTTATAAAAATAAAGGCAGCAACTTATTATAAAAATTGGAAGCTAAATAATAAGGGCGTGTCCACACAGTTGGATGTTAGTAATGTGGTTTATTGTGTACTAGTCTTTATATTTTATAATTATTTCTATTAAATCGGAATTAAAGTTCAATTAGGAGCTATTTTATTTCACTTAATAAATATTTGATCGTTTTGTTGTTAATAAATTATGGGATTTAATGTACTTGCTTATTATACGTATATTATTTCGTGTCCTTTACAATTTGAAAACTTTACAATAAAACATAGTATTATTAATCATTGGTTAGAAGTCGGAAATGATATAAATGCTGGTAGTGCCTCGCGATGTACTCATTCCCATGAGAATTCCAGGATAAAATTTATCCAACATACATTACTGTATAGTTTCATCTAATTCTATTCATCAGTTTATGCGTAAAAGAACAAATATAATACATATTAGTAGGATAGTAGGACTTGCTGTGCAGGCGACTTCGACCCACTGGAATTTCAGATTTTTTCTAGAATAAAAGTAGCTTAAGTTACTCCTTATTACATTAGCTAGCTGCCAGTTAAAATCCCGTCAAAATCGGTCCAGCCATTTCCGAGACAGACAGACAGACATACAAAAATGAAAAAAAAAAAAATTGGTAAAATAACCGTATATAATATTCATATGCATGTAGTAAAAAGCGGTTATTTTAATACTTATTACAATCAGATACTCCAATTATTTATTGTGTTTAGATAAATGTTCGTACTCTCAAACGAACAGTATTTGTACTAGTATATCTCATTTTCCTTGAAGAGAAGAGAGGCCTAGAGCGTTTTGTTATTCATTTGCATTGTAAAATCTATTTTGCATTTCGTATTAATAGTTTTTTTAAAGGGTTGTTCTGTCATCAAATATTTAAAAGAGATTAAACAAACATTTGTATTAAACCTCCCACAACTAACCTTCATTCATTCAAGTGTCAGTCAAACAAATTCATTATGAAACAAATCAGTATATTTGACTATCAAATAATACAATTAACTAAACTCAACCCTATGTCCTACTAAATACAGTCCAAGTTAAATAGTAAAACTAAGTTATTTGTAAAAAACGAACCATTCAATCGATTGTGCAATATTCTTTAACAATATGTAATTGATATGGTTTAGAATTAACCAGACTATTATAAAAAGGTCTCTGATCCGCTTTTGTGGGCGAACAATGTATGTGTTTTTGGTAGAGCGTTGGCGAGAGAGAGGTCTAGGTAAATTGGTTGTGCGTTTTACCTGCTTTTATAAGTTTTTTGTACAATTATCTTGGGATTGTGGTTTATGCTAACATCTGGGCACTTCAACGTTTAAAATGACAGTATCTTTGTATTACTAAAAAAATATCAACGGGTTTTGGTTAAAAAAGATGGTTGGATAAATGATGGTTATGGTTATTGTGGTTACGAATTATGTTTAGGTAAATTGTGTACTTAATGAACTTTATACAACGAAAAAATTAACTATAGCAACACTCATTTATTCATTTTGAGTAGGTTAGTGGCCAACCCTGGTGTCGGAGTTTTAAGAACGCCTTAATTAAGGTAATCGACATGGTATGACGTTGAAATAACCGGAACCGACTGCATAACGTGTCGTCTGAAGCACCGTAGTGTTCAGATAGAGATGCCATTTTCGGCCACCCATCCCAGTAGGGGTCGAGCTGCACGTTGCTCAACTAGATTGCGTCACTATTTATTATCTATTCTTACAACAGTTAAAATTCAAACCATCTCCACATCTCCATCCCCAATCTTTTTTTAATTTTTATATATTTAATTATATTTTTTTAATTTTTAGTATTTTTCCGACTTATTAGGTAAATATACTATTATAGGTAAGTCCACGTACCAAACAATCGGAAGATCGACAAAAACTGCCCTTAAACGCTACTATAAGTTTCGTAGCAATTCGTAAAAACATAATCAAATCAAACATGGCTTCCCAGAAGACCCTGCAAAGCTGTCAACATCATACTGACAGTAACAAATCAGAAAACCGACCAGCCAAGTTAAATCGATTGTTATCAAACAACCAAAGCGGAAAATCGCAAATTGTGCAAACATACACCCTCAATACCTTTTTTGCACTTCCTTTTTAATTTTTTAATTTTAGTGTCAAAATATATTAAATTACTTACTGTTAACAGTATTAATGTTACCAGTATACAATTAAGTAGTTTTTGTGCTATTTTGATTGACCATAATCCATAATATAGTTTTTTTCATCATAATGTAGTTTTTTCTTTTTGGCTCTGGTTTGAGGTTACTAATAGGTAAGCGTGGTGTTTAGGTTTAATTTTTTCTCAGTTTACTGATCACTTCAGTGAGCTTAGTTTTTAGTGAGATTAGTCGTGTTCATAGGTATTTATTTATTTAATTGAAGACTATTTTGTTAGACGAAACTAAGCTCTAAGCTCGTATTATGAACTTGTATCTGATACATATATACATATCATACCGATAGTTTATATGAATATAGCAACCTATATTGACACCCAGACGTTGTCGCCAATAACTATGTCTGCACATTCCCAACACAATTAGCTCTCACCAACCACTATACCTTGTCAAATCCTACTAATATTATAAATGCGAAAGTTTGTGAGCATGTATGTTACTCTTTCACGCAAAAACTACTGGACTGATTTGGATGAAACTTTACAGTAACATAGGTTATACATCAGAATAACACATGGGATACATTTTATCCTAAAATTCCAGCGGGAACGGGTACAACGCGGGTAAAACCGCGAGCGCGGCTAGTAGTAAGCTACACACCTATTTCCTGTAAAGGCGATGAAAGTTGATAAAACCGTACCAACAGTTCACCTGTTATCCGTGGGAATAGTACAAAGAAAACAACCAAATTTTGCACAACCAAGTGACAAGCCACAAACAGGGTTAAAGTATTGTTGATTCTTGTTTATCTCCGATCGCTCCCACGCAAACCGAAGTTTACAAAGCTATTGGTTACCTTTACCTCAGGTGCATGTCACACAATAGATAATACTAGTAAGAACAAACTCCATAATTTTACTTGACAAAGCAGCTTTTTATTAAAACTTTCTTTGTTTGATATTTATATTGGTATTTTGATATTTTTGAAGCGCTTTTTGTTTGCTTTATGGCAGGTAGAGTTAACGTGTGCAAACCCTTTGGTTATTTTGTCGGTTGTGGTTTTGATGATAGTCATCTGTTTATCTATGTATCTTTGATAGTTTGCAGATGAGTTATGATCTGATATCTGCCAGGCCAGGTAATACATACTGTGAGTTGAAATTCAATTCAATTTAATTTGTTGTTCATTAAACATGATTTGATTGGAAGAATTGAAATTTCGAGTTTTCCTTCAATGTGCCAAAAACAAAGCAAATTAAACAAGGAAACGATATTCTTAGGTGACAAATTTTTAATTTGTGATTATTAGATTGTGATCTAGAATGAATCGAAATTATTAAAAGAATTTTAGTATACGCTCAATAAAAACTTTTTTGTGTACCTAAACTTTTTTCTTCGAAACGATAAAAACATAGAAAAAGGAAACACCGATTATTATAATACAATAAAACCTTCATTCAGTAACTATCAAAAACAACTCGCAATAAAAACTCTTTTCACAATGAAACTGAGAAACTTAATACTTTTTTACTGAATAGGTTTTATTAGAAGAGGTTGTATGGATTCAATTACGTGTACTCTTTTGTTAATTTATATAATGGTTGCTATGTTTTGCAAATAAAAGCAAGTTATGCGTGAATATTTGATGCGATTGAAATAACCTTAAGTAGAATTAAATAAACTATGGTTTTGGGTTAAGCGATTATAATAAATAGCCCATTGTTACAAGGTAATACTTTGTAAACTCTCTTTTTTCTTGATTGTCCCAAAATTTAGACCAATGTCGTCATTTCCAATTCCAATGCCAATTCCAGCCGAAGACTACTACTCTAGAGAGGAAGAAGGTTCAGAGATAGGGTAAGAATGAAATAAAATCACTAAACCTTTTTCCTCTTCAGGAGCAATATTGTCCTTATTACTTTATTACTTGTTTGGTATTATCTACTAAGGAAAGGGCGGCGCAAGAAATGCTGGAGAGACGACCTTGTCTTCTTCAACAGCGGTTGTTGACTTGGGAGACCGCGAAGGCTAGGGGTTGAATGTGTTTGGGCAACCTTTGCCAAGCAGTGGCATGATAAATGTTATGGGAAAAAAGCAAGTATTACCTATAGGAAAACGTTTCAAACCCATAATTATCTTACAAAAGTTATTTTCAAAATACAACAGTTTTAATATGACTAAAATATGTTTATACAAATACTTTTCTACAAATGGTTTGGATAAAACCTAAATACATAAAAACATTACAGAAGAATAAATTACATGAAATAATTAAATGGTAATAATTTTACTTCAGTATATTACGACTAGTGACATCTATTGACGAGTAGAATAACAACACGTGTGCAGCTGCAGCTGCCATCTAGTGAGGAGTAGCAAAATTAAATTTTAGGAAACGTCACACGTCGTCTTTGATTTAGTTTTTAGTAATATTACTAGATGGCGCTATTACCAATCTGTTTATTTACTCGACAATAAAATAATGAGGTTGTTTGTTTTTTTAATAATGCTTTGTTGCTAATTAAAACACAACAACCAAACCAAACATTAAATTAAAACGTTATTACTTTATGATATTAAATTGTGTGCCAAAAATAAATATTTTATGAGACATTTTTGGAATCTGTTTTCTCCCGAGATGAATCAACGAGTTAACGACCCGGGCTGATAACGCGATAAATCGCGTCTGATACTGAACGATAGTCTGATAGTGAACGAATGATTGAGTGAAATATTCCAGAGATAATGTTATGAGAAGATTTATTTATAAAACAGGAAAAAACAACAACAAAAAGTTATCGGTTTGATGAAGAGATTTAAATTGAAAAAAACTAGCTGCTCCCCGTGGTTTTACTCACTTATTTAGGAATAAAAAAATGTTTCCTACTTTTCAAACGTGGCTCGGGTTTGATCACCAACCCGCATTAGGCAAGCGTGGTGATTACGCCTAATCCTCCTCGCTTTCCTAATATCTTCAGTGAGTCGAGAGGCCTTTGCGCAGCAGTGGGACATTACAGGCTAATACCTACTTTACATCTTAGATAGATAGGCAACTATACAAGGGTTGAAAATGGTCATAACTCCCACAAATCACATCCCAACACTCCCCTCATTGTTCTAGAATGCATTGACCTCATCTGAGCGAGTCCAGTACATCGTGACGTAACAAACGAAACAAATCTATACTAATATTATAAAGCTGAAGAGTTTGTTTTGTTTGTTTGTTTGTTTGTTTGTTTGTTTGTTTGTTTAAACGCGCTAATCTCAGAAACTACTGAACCGATTTGAATAATTCTTTCACTGTTAGATAGTCTATTTATCGAGGAAGGCTATAGGCTACATTTTATCCCGAAATTCCCACGGGAACGGGCACAACGCGGGTAAAACCGCGGGGCGCTGCTAGTATAAATATATAAAGAGTAGGTAACAAGTGATCGGTCACGCAGAGCCACTTCAAGTGAACTATTGTCATCATTTGAGGTCGAATTACGTGTGGAAAGGATCATAGGAATAGTTGCCATCTAGGTATCTGTAGTGTATGTGAGGGAAAGAGAAGGAAGCTTTGTGTCGTCTCTGGCGCACGTGCGCTCGAATACGGCTCAGTCAGCCGTAGGCGAGAGGAGCGAGTGGGCGCGTGTGACTAAGAGCCGATAAGTATTGAAGGATATACCACATTTTGGCGACGAGGACAAACAGGACTACTGTAAGTACTTGATTGCATATGAAAAAAAAAAAAAAAAGAGAGAAAAGAGGATGTTAAATGAATAATTGTAGTTAAAATGTTGGAGCGGAACATGTAGGTAGCAAGGCCTAAGCGTAATAATTTAGCTGTTTACGTCGTAAGTGAATATTAACTTATATAATATGTTACGAGTAGATAACGACATAGGTATATATTTAAGTCTCTTATGGCTTTGGTTTTAAACGTCGTTGCTGTGAGATGATCATGCGATATTTTGTTTTATTAATGCGGTAGGCTATTATTGTGAAACGCAACGTTTGTTTATACCTACGTACTATAATTTAGCTGTTTACGTCGTAATCGTAAGTGAATATTATCTTATATGTTACGAGTAGATAACGACATAGGTAATATTTAAGTCTCTTAAGGCTTTGGTTTTAAACGCCGTTGCTGTGAGATGATATGCGATATTTTGTTTTATTAATGCGGTAGGCTATTATTGTGAAACGCAACGTTTGTTTATACCTACGTTCTGCTAACATTACAGTACCATTTAGATATGAGTGACAGTTTCCTAAACTACTAGATATACCTATTTGATAATTTATTTTCATACATAGAGATAGGTTATACAGGTAGAATGGTTTATAAAATGCGTGAACACTGCGAGTCGCGTGATTGATTTCGTTATCGAACATGTTTGATTGTTTATCATTGCGTTAAATAATGATGTCGCACGACAGAACGAGACCCAATAGGTGAGGACCAAATCACAGGTAATGCCTGTAAGAATTTGGTAATGTACTGGATTGCAGGTTATGCCTGTAGATATACGATGCGATGCGATGTAACTATGTTTGTGTGTTTTATGGAAGTTTTGATTTCGGGTGACGCCCGTAAAAAAGGTTTCTATGCGGGTGGTGCCCGTGGTACCTACGAAGTTTTGATTTCGGGTGACGCCCGTAAAAAAGGTTTCTATGCGGGTGGTGCCCGTGGTACGAAGTTTTGATTTCGGGTGACGCCCGTAAAAAAGGTTTCTATGCGGGTGGTGCCCGTGGTACGAAGTTTTGATTTCGGGTGACGCCCGTAAAAAAGGTTTCTATGCGGGTGATGCCCGTGGAACGAAGTTTTGATTTCGGGTGACGCCCGTAAAAAGGTTTCTATGCGGGTGGTGCCCGTGGTACGAAGTTTTGATTTCGGGTGACGCCCGTAAAAAAGGTTTCTATGCGGGTGGTGCCCGTGGTACGAAGTTTTGATTTCGGGTGACGCCCGTAAAAAAGGTTTCTATGCGGGTGATGCCCGTGGAACGAAGTTTTGATTTCGGGTGACGCCCGTAAAAAAGGTTTCTATACGGGTGGTGCCCGTGGAACGAAGTTTTGATTTCGGGTGACGCCCGTAAATAAAGTTTCTATACGGGTGGTGCCCGTGGAATGAAGTTTTGATTTCGGGTAATGCCCGTGAAATACAATCTGGTATACCTATGGGTGACGCCCTCAAAATGAAAGGTATCTAGTGAACTGAGATACGTACGAAAAAAAAATAGAGATAGTGGGGATAGATACAATATGATTATATGGAGACTTAAGGGAAGTACAACATAAGGTTATATTTGGCCCATGAACTTGCACTTCTAAGTAGCGTTGCATTTAAAGATTTAGTTGTCGATGTCTGAGTGGCATAATAGTGTTTCTCTTTAAACTGGGTAAAGACTTGATGGATTTATTGCATTCATCTTCTCCTGATGAGTCGGACGTGGAGTTTCTGGAGTTCGAGACAACTTGTTGTGTCCTTTTACACTTAGGTTTGTTAGAGTAGTTTTTGTTGTATATTATGGTTGTACACAACCTAAGCTTTTGGCACACATATACTTTCTACTTTCAAAATGGTGTATGTAGCGGAGCAATGATGGAGATTGCATTATGTTAACAAGAGATGATGCGTGGAGTGCTTTTCTAAATGTGAAGGCTCGACAGTTTTCTTGATTTCATTTTCAAAGTCTGTCGGCTGCGTACTGGCCTTGACTGGGGAGTCTGGGTTGTTGAACTCGTTTAACTCAACAAATGGAACAAATTCTTTAGTTTTAATATGAAAATCATCACAACAATCTCTAATTAGGTTAAAATTAGACATTACTTGAGTGACAGTTGAAGTGATTGTGTCACTAGGTATAAAAGTGAGGGTTTTATAATATGCTTTACACAATTTAGGCACCTGTAACAAACCTGACCCAAGCAGGACTTCGTCGGTGTTATCGGTACTATGTTCGCAAACTATATGACACTTACCTGGCTCTGACTGAAGGAATATCCATCGGTTATTAGATATCTTTTGAAATACGTCGATAGACCCCCGAAGAATTCCTGTTTGGAAAGACTTAGGTAACTTACTTACTACTTCTGTTAACAATATAGTTTCACATGTGGGATTTGCGATAGTAGAATACACATTGTCTAGGTCACAGATATAGCACTGATCACGTATAACTTTGCACTCACTCACACTGTCGAATTGTGAGTAAAACTGCCTATCGTTGGTGATTGCCAAATGCTTCTTTGTCGGTGCGATGGGGACGTAAGTGTCTGGAGTATTTGTGTCCCATGGAACAGGGAAAGGAGTATTATAGTATTATGATATAGCTTGTAGACCTGGGAAATTACCTAAAGGAATCTTTAAAATCACTATTAACTTCTTATCTTGATAATAACAAACAGTATTGCAAGCATTAATAAGTTCATTCGTATAGTGCAGCGATAAACGAACTGGCAGTTCGGAATGCTTAGGTAGGTGATTGGCGTGTGACTCGAGCTCCTTATGCGGTTGCATTGGACTTGGAACAGATGGATGTGAAATATTCATTTTGCTAAGTGGAATTGCATTGTTTGTATCATCTATATCAAATGACAGGGTTATGATTGTGCTTTCGATGGAATTTGATAGAGTAGATAATTGGGATTTGAGTTCTAACTTATCGTTTGTGTTAGAAGGTTTATCAAGGGATTCTTCTATAATCATCATGTTTTGATTTAAACGATGTTCGTTTTCTTTTACTTTTGACATGGTATTGTTAAAGGTAGATACAGTGGATTTGATCACGTGAATATTATCGCGCATTAAAAGTGCTAACTCCTTTTCGTCTGATTGTACTCGGTTGATTGCATCTGTGAGCGTGTTGGCGTCGTCAGCAGTTAATGTACCGAATAATGTTTTTAATAGCGAGCCACCAGCGTCAATCAAGCCGCGTCTGCTTCTCTTATGTTCGCTAGCTTGTACTAAATATGATATTGATGAGAACTTTTTAATGTTACTAGTATGCTGGGCTTTAAGAGAGTTTAATTAATTTAGACATTCTGATTTAATTTTAGAAGACTTATTTGAATAACAATATTTGGAAATACTACTGAGTGAGAACTCAACTTTATCCATGTGGGGTGGATGTGACTTAAATCGATATAAATGTAACTACGTTCCAATTATCATTTAGTAAACTTAAGATCTAGAAGTGGGTCGAAATATAAGCCGGGGTTACCGAATAACGTTGTGACGTGTTGGCTGCCTAAAACAGCTGGGAATAGATGTAATAGGACGAGCATGTGAATCGTAATACCTTTTGGACCTTTCTTTTGAGGATTGAATATTTTCTAATGCTTTCTGTCAGCTATAATAGAACCTATGAGTTAGATCGCGTATATAATTGGAATAGCTACTGTTTCTAACAAATCTGTGGATTTGGGAATATAGGGTTTAAAACCAAACAATAGTCCAAATGGTGAGAATCCTGTTGTTGTATGCACATTTGAATTGTAGGCGAACATGGCTGTATTTATGTATAGATCCCAAGTATGAGAGTTATCGTTTATGTATGAACGAATGTATTCTTTTAATGTAGAGTGACTTCTTTCCAAGGCCCCGCACGTTTGTGGGTGGTATGGAGAAGCGTATATGTGTTTAATCCCTAACAGTTTTTGTAATTGATTGAATACGTCTGAACAGAAGTTTGTACCTTGATCGGTAACGATATTACGAGGAATACCTACGTGTGAGATGAAATGAACTAGGCGCTGAGCGGTTTCCTGAGCTGAACAGGACGACATGAGATAAGCTTGCGAATATTTAGTTAGGTCATCTTGGAGAGTGAGATGGACCTGTAGTTATCGATTCTTGTTTCGGAAAGTGGACCTACAAGGTCAAGGAGAAGTTTTTCATTAGGACGAACAGCTGTGGAAGTGATTGTCATTGGGGATTTGTTGAGGGGCGTAGGGGTTTGTTGACTTGACAGGAGTTGCAGCCTTTGACATGGTTTTCTGTATCCTGACGCATGTTTTTCCACCAATACATTGATTTGGGGCGGTCGTACATCCTCGATATACTCGGATGACCCGCTGAAGCGGAAATTTAGGGACAAGATCCCGATGATAGATATCGCAGAACAAAGTTTTGGAGATATAGATGTAAGAGATAAAAATAAAGAAAGAAAAGAAAAAGGAAGAGAGTATACAGATAAAAGGCGAAGAGCTTGTAGTGTTGACCTACAACTGGGGGATAAAGTGTACGTCAAGAATGCTAATAAAACAAATAAGCTTAGTCTAAATTTTGATAGATAATTTAGAAGATCATAACTAAAAATAATAAAATATGAGTGATTTTTCTAATTACACTAATCTGTTATGAAGAAGAATTCTAAAGGTTGAGAATCTAGGATGATAGATAATAAATAGATAAAGTAATATAATTGTTTCATGTATAAATAATAATATCGGAAAAAAAAAATATAAAACCAAAATAATAAAAATAAATAAAATAAGGAAGGGATGTAGTGTATGTGAGGGAAAGAGAAGGAAGCTTTGTGTCGTCTCTGGCGCACGTGCGCTCGAATACGGCTCAGTCAGCCGTAGGCGAGAGGAGCGAGTGGGCGCGTGTGACTAAGAGCCGATAAGTATTGAAGGATATACCACAGTATCTATCTTGTGTCAATCTATGTGTTTCTTTTTAGGAGTCTACAAATATCATAAAGCTAAAGAGTTTGTTTGTTTGAACGCGCTAATCTCAGGAACTACCATCCGATTCGAATAATTATTTTTGTAATGGATAGCCACATTCAACGGGAAGGTTCTATGCTATTTTTAATCCCGTAATTCCTATGATATTAAATTGTGGAAAAGGTTATGGTTTTTGGAACGAAGTTCCTTATCGCGCGTTGCGAAAGGGGGCTAGACGGAAAAAATTAAGACGAAAAGTTGTAACCACACTTTTTGCGTTAGAGAGAGACAGACAGAAAATCATGCTCTCTCTCTCTTATAGAAAGCAAGCCAGATATTTTCGTTTCGGCTTTCTATTTCGCATTGAACAGTGTGGTGTCGCGTCGATTATTTTTGTTGATAATAAATAAACTTCGTTCCATCCGGGTGTCCCTTGACACCTCTCAAGTTTTTTATTTAAAATTAAGCCAAGTTTTCATATAAAACAACAACGACATCTCAAGAAATACCTACTCGTTAGTCTTTCTTGTGAAATCATTTGACGTGTCTGAGTGAGTGAGTAAGCAAAATTATTATTATTTTGTTGACGAAATTTTTTCATACACTCATACATTTTTCATACATGTCCAAAACCACTTATTAATCTAACCTCTCCTAATCATTTGATCATTTGTTGCCTCAGAGTACAGTGCGATAAGCAAATTTATTTTTGTTAACTTTTCTGAGTAAGCGAGTTCATTTTGCAGGCTTTATCAGCCATAGGTATAAGATAGCCAATAGCAACCACTCTGCATCTCTTTGTCAACACGTAATACCGTCAGAAGCGGGCTATCATCAACTGACAGACCCTACCGGTCCTCTCAGTTTGTGATTGCATTTACTACGGGAAAGTGCTCCTTACATAATAATATTACTTAGGTAAGGATAGGATAAGTTTGTGTTAGTTTATTTGGCATTACTTAGTTTATGTTTAGCTGAGATTCTTCTGTCAAATAAGTACAGAAAATACAGAAGAAATAAAATAATTTTGAACAAATTTAGTGTAATTGCAAACTTCAGGTATTACTGTAGGTATCTTTAACCCTACAAGGCACCCAGTTCCACATGTGGAACACCTACTTTAATCGTTCCTACAGCCATAAAATTACAAGTAGCGACATCTCTTGACATTTTGATACAAGCTACAGACAATTAGCGATGTTGTAGTACGAATCTTTTCCTACAGATGCCCTTTTGGTCTTTGTTATTGTACACGAAGTGTGAAATTTGAATGAAAGTGAAACGTTTGTCATTTGAAAATTTTCAAAAATATTAAAAAAATAGATATCCATCAGTTTCGACTCGAAAAAAATTACTGTGTGCTGTAACGAAGTGTATATTTTGTAGAGGTAAGTTGTTTTTTATATAAATATAAGTAAATGTATTTGTAAATCATATTTTTATGTATGTTCCACATACGGTACGTTGAGCTTTAGTGTCCGTTTTCAGTTATACGTACTTAGGATAACTTTTCATATAAATACTTTGATTTTATTGCAGATAATGGCGCGAAGAAGATTGCGTGATGAAGATATTGAGGGTTTCTTGGAAATGCCTTCTGCGAGTGAAGACGGACAAGATTTTTCTGATGCTGAAAGTGATGATGATATCGAAAAGATTCAATCTATCCAAAACTTTTTATCCGAGCCACTTAGCGACGTGGAATCTGCCTTATCTTCGCCGAGGCATCAGTGTTCTCCGAGCAATGAGGTTATTGCGAATATCGAAGATTTTCAGCCAGAAATATCAGACCCTCAACCTAGTACATCAGGGACAACTACAGGTACCAATACACAATCTCGGACATCTCGAGCTCGGGGATCATCGACTTTGAGTACCACAATCAGTCATGGATCTAGAATCCCTGTAACTGTCACCCAAAGAAAAAAAAGAAGATTTATTTGGAAGAAAACCTCTTTTCAACCACCTCCTTTTACATTTACTGGAAACACAAATTTGAAGGGGAGTTTCAAAGTCTATAATCGGTGACAGTAAATTTGTGTTTCCAGTAAATGTAAAAGGAGGTGGTTGAAAAGAGGTTTTCTTCCAAATAAATCTTCTTTTTTTTCTTTGGGTGACAGTTACAGGGATTCTAGATCCATGACTGATTGTGGTACTCAAAGTCGATGATCCCCGAGCTCGAGATGTCCGAGATTGTGTATTGGTACCTGTAGTTGTCCCTGATGTACTAGGTTGAGTGTCTGATATTTCTGGCTGAAAATCTTCGATATTCGCAATAACCTCATTGCTCGGAGAACACTGATGCCTCGGCGAAGATAAGGCAGATTCCACGTCGCTAAGTGGCTCGGATAAAAAGTTTTGGATAGATTGAATCTTTTCGATATCATCATCACTTTCAGCATCAGAAAAATCTTGTCCGTCTTCACTCGCAGAAGGGATTTCCAAGAAACCCTCAATATCTTCATCACGCAATCTTCTTCGCGCCATTATCTGCAATAAAATCAAAGTATTTATATGAAAAGTTATCCTAAGTACGTATAACTGAAAACGGACACTAAAGCTCAACGTACCGCATGTGGAACTGAAATAAAAAGTATTTTTTTTCGTAAATAATGGTTTTATTTTTATTTCTATAACTTTTCCCTAACTTCCGATCACTTATTACAACCTATATATTTTTTTCGCGCACATAAAAAAAATTGAGCCTTGTAGGGTTAAATATTTAAGTATTTACATATTTTAGCCTTTATTTAATAGGTACGCTAGGGACATCCTATCTTACCTAGACATAAACCTAGGAAACCTATGAAATTGAAGTTAAAGTCTGACCTAAAATTATAAGTACGTTTTATTAATAGATCATCTATCTTATATCGGTATTTATTGTCTAAAATTGACATTAATACAAAAGTGTTTCATATATTTTTAATGTGATTGTTATGTAGAAATTGCCTATTTAATGATGTTTAATTTGTATTGAATTTACCGGCTTCGAAGCTATGCACTGTTTAGTAGTCCCCTCTTCATCGAGTGGATGGTCAACCTGACCAATCCTGGTATCAGAGTTATTGAACCGCCAAAGGCCTCTGACATGGCTCATTCAACGACTACTATCGGTAGAAAGTAACCGGGACCGATGGCTTAACGTGCCCTCCGAAGCACGGATTCGTCTTAATTTTCGGGTAATCAGGTGATTCAGCCTGCAATGCCCTAACCAAACAGTCTCACAAATAGATTTTTGTGAGATATTGTCCCCACCGGGAATCAAACCCAGAACCTCCGGATCGTGAGCCGAGCGCTCAAACCACAAGACCACGGCGGCTGTTACCTTATGTTATAATATGTATGAGGCATGTTTATGTTGGTACCTTCCGTTTTTAGGGTTCCGTACACAAAGGGTAAAAACGGAACGATATTACTGAGACTTCGCTGTCCGTCCGTCCGTCTGTCACCAGGCTGTATCTCAAGAACGGTGATACCTAGACAGTTGAAATTTTCACAGATAATGTATTTCTATTGCCGCTATAACAATAAATACTAAAAATAAAATAAAACAAATATTCAAGGGGGGCTCCCATACAACAAACGTGATTTATTGCCGTTTTTTAAAGTATGGAACCCTCTGTGCGCGAGTCCGACTCGCACTTGGCCGGTTTTCAATGTTGTTTATACATCACTACATAGTATAAAATAAAGTCGTCTCTTTTTCGTGTCTGTCACATTGTTTGTCTGTCTGTATGCTTAAATCTTTAAAATTACGCAACGGATTTTGATGCGGTTTTTTGTAATAGGTAGAGTGATTCAAGAGGAAGGTTTTTATGTAAAAAAATTCCCGAAATTCCCACGGGAACGGGCACAACGCGGGTAAAACCGCGGGGCGCTGCTAGTAGATCTATAAAGTCAAGTTGTCGCGGAACATTTTGATAAGTCCAGGTGTTGGTGTTAATTTAACGTTCGTGAGGATTGTATTTGTTAACCGTGTTATCATTTATTATGCACATTAGATGTGTATAGAATTCTTTATAGTCTGAATTGGGCTAATAGAAAGACTGGTTACTTACTTATCTACTTATGTAAGTTCTAGATAGCCATGTATAGCGTACTTAGATTTTTATTTTTATACCTAGAATAGGATATAAGTTATTTTTCTCCATTCTAAATAGGTAACTGGACATCTAGATAAGTATTTATTCGATATCTGGTTGTAAAAGTAGCTTTTTTTTAAACCTCAAAATACAGAATTTTATTATTTTGCTCCTGAATACAAAATCATACAAAAAACCGTTATATACTTTTAAAACCTTTCCATTAAATAATATTAAACCTATAGTTTCATCTATTTCCATTAATATTTTCATCGAAAATTACAAAATATTTTTCCGGCGACCGGCACATCATGTGATAATAGTTACACTACGCCACCGCTACGCAGCGCCACTATCCTTTATTTACTCGTTATGTCGGACGCAATGTTTACTTAAAGATAACAGATATTAGTGGTTACAAAATAACTTGTGTAATATGTAACTGAGAGACGAAGAGTTTTGTATTTCCTAATTAATTAAACTTTTAGCAGAGATCTGAGTCCTAAGGCCTGAAACTGAGTTACGCGGGCGCCCGGACGGGCAACGTCGCGAGCGGGCGCCCGCACTGTTTGTTTCATATGTCGCCATGGTCAGTGCTACGTCCCGGGGACGCGCGCGGCATCCATCGTCCATCGCGGGCGTCCACCACGCAACGGCGCCCACCTCCCAATAAAAAATTGGACTAACTGTGTACCAAATTTCATTCAAATTGGTTCAGTAGTTTTGGCGTGAAAGCGTAACAGACAGACAGAGTTACTCTCGCATTTATAATATTAGTTAGGATTGACATCAATGAGTTTTGTGTCTTTACATTGATATGTCAATAAAGAATGAAGAAGAAGTGAATAAAGAATAAGGAAACATAATTCTTAAGTAAAGTAAAGTATTAGCCTGTAATGTCCCACGGCTGGGCAAAGGCCTTTTACTGAAGAGGATTCTTTAGACCAAACAATAATCAACATATTTTTACAGAACCAAAGACAATGGCCCTTATTCTAGAACCAGGCAAGGTGATAAAGCCAATAATCGACCATGAAGGAGTGAAACTTCTTGCTGAAAGACTCTATGGCATCTCCGTGTTAGAGCTAACAGAACTGAACGGGTATGATGATAAGAACTACAAGATCATTGAAGACCCTAATGTGAAGAATCCTTTGATAACCAACCACTGTCCTGAAGGATATGTGCTGAAGATCATGAACTCTATGGACAGTCAAAATCCAGGAGTAGTTGAAGCTCAGAATGAAATTATGAATTATTTGAGTGAGTATTCTATCTTGAATTTAGTTCCAATCTTTAGTTTCTATGTTAGAGACTGGTGGGCCGCTGAGGATAGGGAAGGTTAGAGGGTTATTTTGGGAAGATCTTTACGGAACAGTGTGGGAAGAAATAGGTTAAGAAAACTCATCATCAGAAAAGCTGATTTTGGCATTACGCAAATTAGCAAACTTCGGTCTGTAAAACTTGTTTTATAGGAGAGTACATACAATTCCAAAGAAACAAATCATAAGAGTATTTAAATAGATCGGATACACAATTCCAAGTATAAGAGTAGTTTTTCCGTCATATTTCTAGAAGATACTAAATGCTTTTAATTACACTTAGAAAGCTAGTAAAAAGTCTGTCCTGCAGATGCCCAATGATCTTTCTTAATTACTTACTATAAAAGTCTCATTAGTCTTACAGTAGAACTGTTCAGCAGAACAGATGGGAATAAAGGTTAAACTTCACTCTCATCTCATTCCCAGACGCCCGCACCGTAACCTGCCCCAAGCCCATCCGCAACGTGTTCGGGCACCTCCACTCGACGGAGACTATCGGGGGCAAGCAGCACGTGGTCAGGCTACTGGAGTATGTCCCCGGGGAGCGGCTCAAGGACGTGCCCCTGAGTGAGGCCCTGTTCTACCAACTGGGCGAGTTTGTCGCCAATCTGGATAATAAGCTGCAGGTATGATAATTCGTTTTTATTTAGTTTTATTTGACCTGGTCTCTGCACAAAATAAATGTGGTCTTGGTGGTTGTGAAAAAAATCGACTCAGTTTCATTGATTGAGCTGAAGCACACGTTTGTATACATCATATCAGTCAATCGTCAATCATAACATTACTGAGACTGATAAAAGTGATAAATATCGACAAACTATACCATCTCATATTTTTGTTTGTTTTATCTCGCCTGGCACTAAGGGATTATTTTATCCCAAAGAAGCTATTTTGATCCTGAAACCACGGGAATAGTGCAACGCAGTTGACGCCGGGGGTGCTGTAGTAAATCATAGGGGCAGATTTTGTTACAACAGAAGCCTCGCTTCAAAAACAAATTATCTAAGGGTGCGTCCACATCTGACGAATATGCCGCGAATGCGCAGGTCGCGAACCGTTTGTGAGCTGCCCGCGAGCTGCGCGCGTGCATTTTTGTTCGTGCGCCGCTCTTGCGCCGCTCGCGCGCAGTTCGCTCGCAACCTAAGCGCCGTATGCGATCAGCGCGCGGGCGGCGCGCTAGCGGCTCGCGTCTGCCTAAAGTACTGAGCCAATAAGCGCAATTGTAAGCGCGATAATTGAGCGCGCGCAGATCGCGGGCCGCGCGCGCGCCTTTTACGAGCCTTGCATGAGTTGCACTAAAGAGGTGCACCAAACCATTGCCGTGACTGCACGCGCGCGGCTTGCGGGCAGCTCGCACATGGCTGGCGAGCTGCACATTCGCGGCGCATTCGCCAGATGTGGACGCACCCTAAGGGTTTGAAACCTAAAAGCTTAAAACAGTATTTTTGCTATCAAATAGTGTGTCCCTTTCCGACATTCGCAATTTTCCGAAGAGCAAAAGAGACGAAACACTTTATAACAGTGTTTTAGTTATTGAACGTATATGAATAAGTTGGTAAGTAAATAACTACAAATCACTTCGATCAACAATACACAACTAGATACCGGGTCACGTACAAAATCAAAGCTAAATAATGTCCGCGTGGATGACGTGTGACAGCTTATTTTGTTTACTACAGAACTGAAAAAAAAGTTTTAAAACGGTTCGAAGTTCAACCTAATTACAACCATGACACCTAGCAATAAAGTAGCAAATCTTATGAATAAAATAAGTGAGAATAACGCCTCACTTTTCAAATGAGGCGTTATTCACCAAGACGTATTTTTTGCGCCCACCCGACATCTATGTAGTTGTGTATTGTTGATCGAAGACAAATCAGCTCTAAAGGTCACACATTGTTTGTCGATATAACCAACAACCGTTATCGCGTGCTCCGTAAATAACCAACAGCCTATTGTTATAAACTCAACGGAATCATTTGTAAAGACAACTCTACATTATACAGTTTACTGTTTTAACAAAAGAACTAAACAGTTTTCGATGGAACATGAACTAGATTTTAAGACTAGTTTCGCGGGAGTTTGAAGTGTGACGGTTGAATAAAGGCTGAAGTAAAGTAGTCTGATGGTCCTTTACATTTTGATCGACAATAGCTTTTTTGTTCTGATCACTGAAATGTTTGAAAAAAAACTAAATTTACATAGCTACTTTTTAAATACGTATACCATAAAAATAGAACGGAATTCTATGAATCAATGAATTCTATGAATCACTATTCTGAAATGTCATTGCAGTAGCAGTAGCATTCTCAGTGCTATGAAATAAGTCCTACAGACTACAAATACATGAACTATGTAAATCATTCTTTATCGCAACCATTACATGATTGCCAAGGTTGAGTAAATAAACTCTATTATGTAGTACATAAAACTGAACATATGTAGTTACATAAATAATGTAACTTTATAATATCAGGTACGAAATGAAGGCTAACCTAGGAAGAAACTATGTTTGTTTGATGCAATATAGCAGTCAGACATTCGAATTGCACATTAACGTGCTTCGGAGGGCACTGAAAAGTTTGTTTTGAAAACTGAAAAAGTCCCGATTGATTCAATCGTCAGACCATGTCGGAGGCCTTTAGGCGGTCTAAAACCTCCTACATCAGGGTTGGCCACTAACCAACTCAAAATAAACGAATAAATGATTGCTCTATTATTAAAACCTCATCTGCCTAGAGGCCAAGTATGGTTTAAACCCGGCCCTGTCTTTACTAAGGCGAGTTCCTTAAAAGTAGAACAGAGCGGTGCGGGGCTCAATTATCTAATCGCAATGCATTACAAAGACAACTTGTCAATTTCAATACGCTGTGATTGGCTGATTGACCTCCTCACAACTCTGGTCCACTTCTATGCATCCTGTGGGTTCTAGTTGACAGTTCTATTGACATGTGATCTCGTCGGTCAAGCCTGGTGTTCAGTTCCCGACTAATACTTATATTATGATCACGTCATTTTTTGTATTTATCATCCTCACTCTACTGATAATTTCAGTGAAATGCCCTTTGCCCAGCAGTGGGGCATTACATGCTTACTTTTATTTACGTTTACGCCATTATTCCTACAATTCTATGTTGCTCATCCATATTTTTTCCCCCAGACGTTCAACCACTCCGGCCTCCTGGAGCGCCGCCACATGTGGATGTTGTCTATGGTGCCGGAGCTGGACAAGTTCAAGTACGTCATCAAGGATGCGGAGAAACACGACTTGGCTGAAGAGGTAACGTTAATATCTTGAAGAGTACAAGAACTAAACCGGGAATAATGATGCAGGTTTTTGCTTCGGATCTTTTGGATGGTATTGTCAAGATATTTTCTATAAGACTAGTTTTCGAAAATATGTCTCATCGTTTACCATCAAGTTTGAGCTTCTTTAAGATCCCAACCAGTGGGCACCTGATTTAGATTGTACAGTTAGGTTAGTCTGTTACAAAGTTTTTTGCCCTTGGTGTTTAGGGACCAATAATAAATACATGCGTAAACATTTTAGCTATCAAATGGTTTGTCTCTTTCTGACATACGCCATTTTCCGAAGAGCAAAAGAGACAAAACAGTTTTTATCAGTGTTTTAGTTACAGATTGTTTATTTATAAGGCGGAAAGTGTCTATAAAACGCAATTGCATGAGGTAAACATGCCGCAAGCAATATGCGCTGGTACTTCGGTATTTTTCAAAATGTCTACTCAGGCCAAATCAAAACCAAGAATTTCCAAGACTTCCAACTAATATAAATCTTGAAATTATCTCCACCAGGTAATCGAGGAGTTCAAATACGCGGTCGTTCCCCAAATGGATGAACTGGAGAAGGGGGTCATCCACGGAGACATAAACGAGATGAACATCCTCGTGGGACTGAAGCCGGGGGGCAGGTTGGTTCACCAGTTAATCAATGTTTTACCCCATTTGTGTGTGTTTTCGCTGGAGACACCAGTTTATCAAAGTTTCACCCGATTTATAAATGTGCTCGTTGGTAAAACTGGTAGCAGCCTTTCGTTTAGGTTTTTGTACCTTTGGTCCTGTGGAAATTTGGCAATGAATATTAGACCTTAAGGTATGTTTTCGGTAGCGGCCGAATCAGCAGGTAGCAACTGCCGGTAGTTAGCAGTAGTGTTGCTAGCAGTAATCCAAGGGCTGAGAAAGATATAAGTAGAGAAAAGGAATAGAAAGAAAGTAATAAACAGATGTCAAGTCTACCTTCAAGGTAAACCTAATTCGCTCAAAGTAATACTGAAAAATATTTTTCTTACACAAAATCTGGAAGTTTTGAGATGAAACTAACACAATCTAATCAGTTGTTTGTTTGTTCAACATGATAAATTGTTTGCGATTCAATCACGAGACTTTATCTGATAATATAATATACAGACATATAGTTCAATGTCCTAGTAGGTAGAATGTTCTTTGGAATATACGTGACTAGACATCAGTTAGGTAGTTTTAGATTCTTGTGTCGATGGCACATGCACTATTTCTATGTAACTACTTGTATGAACAGCAGCGACGAACATCACTTCTATATCTATATCTATATATATTTACTATTTATAACTCGAGAACTGCTGAACCGATTTGGCTGAAAATTGGTGGGGAGGTAGCTTAGAAGCAGGAGACGGATATAGGATACTATTTATCCCGTATTTCCTACGGGAACGGGTGCGCTGTGGGTGAAACCGCGGGGCACAGCTAGTTGGTAATGAAAATGAAGCCTCTATTAAATGTCTGTACAAATCAAAGCGTTGTTTTATAATTTAAATACCAGTCTGTTAAAATTATTCGAGCTGCGAGTAGAAAGCCTTTCATTTTCTTACGTCTATCGAGATTGACATTCTGTGTTAACGTTTACTAGTGTGTGAACGTAAGCTTAACAATTAAATTTACATCTAAATTTCGTTGATACTTTACCTAACCTAAACCTCATACCTAATTTACTGTATAGGGTGGTTAGGTCATCAATCGTGAGGATGTGTAGCCAAATATTGGAAGGGATTATCCAGAGGTGAGCCAAGAATAATTACAACTTGGCTTTAGATGCAATAGAATGCAGTGTTCGACCAGCACCTAGAATCAAAACGTCTTGGTGTGGCATACATTTTATTATAGCTAGCATTATTCTATCTTCATGCTTTTATTCTGCTCAAAGATAATATATTTCAATCTATTTTCACTTTTTCATTTAAACGTATTAAGACTCTTGTTGACGGAGATATGATTAACCATCAATGGCTATGTTCTTCAAATATGACATTTATTGATAAATCCATAGTGATGCTTTTATCCTGCTGCTCAAGCCGTCTATTTCATTCTTGGTTCGGTTCACCTCTTCATTTGACATCCTCTGCAAATAAAACATTAATTTCACTTTCTTCCATCGTTGTTGGATATGCCTTTTTAAGTTCCGTACCCAAGGGGTAAAAACGGAATCCTTTTACTGAGACGTCGTTGTCCGTCCGTCCGTCCGTCCGTCTGTCACCAGGCTGTATCTCAAGAACGGTGATAGCTAGACAGTAAAATTTTCACAGATGATGTATTTCTATTGCCGCTATAACAAATACTAAAAATATTATATGCAAGGGCAACAAACGTGATTTTTTTACCGCCTCTTGCTCGATAATAATAACGGCGACAGGTAGACGCATAAACTATTCACAAAATATTTAGAGTTATGTAATTAAAATAAAATAAAATAATTAACACATACAATAAAATGGTACGGAACCGGTGGTGCGTGCAGACTGCAGAAACCATATTTCTTATTTGGTAATGGGATCATTGTTTCTTTTTATCTTTCAAAAAATTGTCCTATTCCATCCATCATTCTATCTTATACACACTAATTTACCATCTCCATCTTATTCGTTACAGCAAAACTGACTACCGCATAACAGGAGTCATCGACTTTGGTGACATTCAGTATTCTTACTACGTCTTCGAGCTGGCTATCGCCATGACCTACATGATCCTCATCTCAGGGGACATTAAGGCGGCTGGCGTGGTCCTGGCCGGGTATACCGTCAACAGGAGACTGCCTGACAATGAATACAGGCTGTTGAAGGTCAGTTTTAATATTGTATAGGATTTGGTGAAGAATTAATAAGAACATGTTTTGGATTGATTTCTATAAAGTTTAACAAGAATTTTATTCGTAGAACGGTGATTCTCAAAGGATATAGTTAAAAATAAATCCCGTTTCTGTTAACAACGAAGAATTTGGCTGCAATTAGATGATTGTGTATAGCGCCATCTTTTATGTAATAGCAGAACTAGAGTTGTGTAGTTATCTCACAAGATGGCCGTAGTGGTACTTATAAACCGAATTATAATTATTTCAAGTTAACATAATTTACGACCCAACATATTCATTCTTCGACATTCAAACTTATGAATAATGTGTTTTAAAATAAAAGTAATGGGCTACAGAGTATTGTCGAATTATTTCCAGACCCTGATTTCGGCGCGCCTAGTCCAAAGCCTGATTCTTGGAGCGTATACCCTCGAACAAGACCCGAAGAATGACTACGTTTCCTCAACAGAAAAGGCTAATGGCTGGGAAATCCTCAAGACGATCAGAAAGACCAGGCCCACAGAAGATGGAGACGTCACGGACTGGAAAACAATCGCCAACGAATACCTTACTCGAAGCTAAACTAATTACAACGCCATCTATCTATAAGAGCTCGAACTATGTTGTAGCGACATCTGTTTTAAATTATTGAAACTATATTTAAAGTTTATTTTAATTCGCAATAAATGTTGTTAATTCCATAATTAATTAATTATTATATTTACATAAATAATATAACGTGCATAATGTTAATCATGTAAAATTTCCAAATAATATATTTTTTGACGTAGATTGTTCTTATAAAATTTACAAAGTATTTATCGTCAATTAACCGTTGTCAATTTAAGTGTTACTATTAAATAATGACTGTTTTAAGAACATTTACTTTTTCACTCACCCGTCTGATTTCCTAAAATAAGAGAAACAAAAAACTTACTTATTTAGTTCCTTAAACTTACAATAGAGGCGCTGCTTCTCAGTGAAAACTGCTTCCCTGAAAAGGAAAGTACGTAAGTTTTAAAATTATCTTGCTTGACTTATATTAACGGTTATCAATCATTCATTCATTACGAGTAGGTAATTGGCCAATCTGGCGTCTGAGTTTTTAGACCGTCTAAAGGCCTCCGCCATGGTCCAACTATTGAAACAACCTATATTTTTTTGTAACTTGCGATAGAAACTTATCTTCACTAATATTATAAAGAGGAAAACTTTGTTTGTTTGTAATGAATAGGCTCAAAAACTACTGGACCGTTTTTAAAAATTCCTTCACAATTCGAAAGCTACATTATCCACGAGTAACATAGGCTATTTTCATCCCGAAATTCCCACAGGAATGGACACAACGCGGGTAAAATCGCGGGGCGCTGCTAGTTCAATATATTGTACGTGAATTTTGCCTACTTTCTTAACTAAAAACATCTATGTATATACAGGTAACTATAGGTACTTATTTATTATAGTTAGTTATGATCACCTGACATTATCTAACAGGTTCCAATTAGAGCGATATCGCAGCAGAGCGGAGATGCTATTAGTTGCGCCCGAATAGGCAACCCGCTTTGTAGGACACTTGGGCGGGTACGCACTGCGGGAAAATCACGCTACTGTTTTTGATATGTTCCAGTAGCATTAAAGTAGAACTATTAGAAAAACTATGTATTGTAAATACTAATCTAGACGGGACTTAATCGCGAATAAACATTTAATGCATACCTCAACGTTTCAACAACAAGTGTCAAAATTTCACATACCGTTTAAATTTATTTTTTTCCTGTCACCAGCCAGGGACCACGAGGTATCAGGTTTTTTTTCTTTTCTATACTTACTGTTCTTGACAGAGCGGAATGGAAAAATGGAGGGAGGGCTTTGCCCAAGCTTTAGTGATTACATTTCATTCTTACTCCATCTCTATACCTTTTAATTCTACAGAACTTGAAAGATAAGGATAAATAATAAATAGATCATAGCTACAAAACCGCGCGACATTCTACCGCAGTGCGTACCATTTTATTAACATACAATGGTGACAGATGTCAAGTACAGCCCGACTACCGATTACCGGTAAATGATAGCTATTACATTTGTTACACCCACCAATTATTGTGGCGCGTATTCTTTAAACTTGCATTCTGAATGTACGAAACGTTATCAAGATCGATTCAGCTGTTTACAACTTAGTGGCTGGTAATTGGATTATAATTTGTAAATGTGAGTATTGGGAAGGAAATTTTTAGCAATAAACTACATATTAGTTACTGGTTATCTATAGTAATATTATAAAGCTGCAGAGTTTGTTTGTTTGAACACGCTAATAAGGAACATATGCAATAGTAATAAGGAACATACGAGTATGTATACACTATAGGCACTGTACTACTGGTACTACTCTGTCGCGACGTCTCTGTAGAACGTGCAAGAGAACCTCTTTGGAGCCAACACTGAATAAAAAAATTTGGCATGACTTTTGGCTTTTTTTGACCGCCTAAAGTTGTTCTCCGAATACGTGCGATAGCAGTCATCGCATGTTGCTCGCGGCTAGCGATACACTGTAATCACTTTTAAAACTTGATGTTTAAATAATTTACTTCACATATTTTACAATTAGTTTTACAATCGTCATTTATCTTAATTTCGTGCTGGTTTCAATATTACGTATGTTTCACAACGCAGACGCGAGACCCCGGGGCGATGTGTCTATTTACTATTTCTACATATTAACGAATATTTATTACTGATTTATATTTATTGCTGGCGTGACCTTGCTCGACTAAAAACAATGTTTTGAAGTAATTAGTAAGAAATTGAAAGTGTGAATCAAGTTTTAGTATCCACATGGTATACTTAGATTTTGGATTCACTGAAGATCTTTATGGGGAGAAGGATACGACAGAAGATTGATTAATGCAAGATTGTATGCAATTAGTGATTACGTTTGAATAGTAACTTCATGCTTTGACTGGGTATTATGCTTGTACCAAGTTTTTCCAAACGTGACTAGTGGCTTCGAGGAATGATGATATTTTAAGTACTGATACAAAATAATGATCCGATTCCACTATGAGGCAAAGGCTTGTGTGTCTAATAAAGCGTTATCTCAATTCAATCGTCAGGCCATGTCTAAAAACTTCGACGCCAGAATTAGCCATTATCATATTCCAAACTTATTTTACTATTAATTGAAACGTGCGTTAATGTCATTATTATTTGTTCAAACGGAAATTTACGTACGACGGAGGTTACCGTTGAGTGTTCAACATGTTTCGGTCACGTCCGGTGACCTTCATCAGGAGGTGGGTGAAGCGCTCGCGACAGCGTCTCTCCCCGCACTATTTGAACTTAGGCCCATAGCACACGGCGTATTTTATACGCGCAGGCGACGCGCAGATGACGCACGTATACGAGCTTCAAACGAGATTTGAACGCAACCTTGTAACCTAGGCACACGGGGCGATCATGAAACGTGCGTCTCCTGCGCGTATACGCGCTGTAGCCGCTCGTAGCCTTTCCGTTTTGACCAGAGACTCCTCCAGTCTCCAGTTGTACAATAGTGTCGGTTGAGACAACATTGCTCATTTGTACGCGCTTCATGCGCGCGCTTGTATCATCAATGCAACAATCAGCGTCTACGGCGCCGAAGACGCGCGTTCCTAATACGCGCGTCGCCTGCGCGTATAAAATACGCCGTGTGCTATGGGCCTTATGTTCTTTTTTAGAATAATTAACTCGCTAAAGAGTCATGAAAGTTGTTTGAAATATTCCTGTTAAGCTTTACTAAGTTTACTTAACAAGTATAAATGAGTGGAGTCGTGATAGGTCTTCATTAATTGGCTCGTGTTGAGAGCGACTTATTGAAATTAATGTTCGTTTTAGACTGATGATCTAAAGGATAATAAGGATTTCGTATCCTACTAATATTATGAATACGAAAGTTTTTGAGGATGCATGGATGTATGTATGTTTGTTATTCTTTCATGCAAAAACTACTGAAACTTTACAGTAAGTACTAAACTTTCGCATTTATAATATTGGGTTGCAGTTGACAGTGACCGAAACAGTCGAATAAAAATAAACATATATATTACCTACCTAATGTTTTGACCGCATTAGGGAAACGCAGTAATGAAATGACACCACAAATCCTTGAACTCTTTACCGTTTAAAACAGTTTTCAACCTTCAAAACAAAACTACTAAAGCTCAGTATCCTATTCATTGTTTACGGAAATTTTAGAATAATAGAAGCGATTATTATAACATTATTTATATACTTACACGTAAATAATACACGATTATAAATTAATTTAATATACGTTACATAAACAGCTTCGTGATTTTGAAGTCACGATTGAATTTAATTAATCAGAGATGGGTAATAGCTTAATTTCATAATTAATTAGTTATTTATCGTGTGTGAATAATTGAGTTATTTGTCTGTGGTGACAAGCTTTTCATCTTTTCCCTGCATGAGGGACAAAATTGCTGGTGATATAGGTATCTATCCTAATATTATAAAGCTGCAGAGTTTGTTTGTTTGTTTGAACGCGCTAATCTCAGGAACTACTGGTCCGATTTGAAAAATTCTTTCAGTGTTGGATAGTCCACTTATCGAGGAAGGCTATTTTTCATCTCGAATTTCTACGGGAATGGGCACAACGCGGGTAAAACCGCGGAGCGCTGCTAGTTAGTTATATATTGTAGTTATTTCGCTGTGGTGACAAGCTTTTCATCTTTTCCCTGCATGAGGAACAAAAATGCTAGCTATTGGGGATTATGGCCCTATTATTGTTACATCTATACTTAAAAAGAAGTACAATTTTTTAGTTTGTTTTTTGTTTGTACGTTCGAGTAAATCTCCAGAACATTCAACAAGAAGGTGAAAGGCTATTTTACATCCCAAAATTCCCACGGGAACAAACACAACGCGGGTAAAACCGCGGGACACTGCTAGTTGTTACATATCTTCTTATATATAAAATTCTCGTGTCACAGTGTTCGTTCGCGTACTCCTCCGAAACGGCTTGACCGATTCTCATGAAATTTTGTGAGCATATTGAGTAGGTCTGAGAATCGGCCAACATCTATTTTTCATCCCGGAATTCCCGCGGGAACGGGTACAACGCGAGTGAAACCGCGGGGCGCAGCTAGTGTATATATATTTTACATACGTTCTGAAACTATTTTTTTTACGAAAACTCACTGTCTCCCTGCTGGGTAAAGGGCCCCATCAATTCTTTCCATGTCTATCTTTCCGGTGCCTACTCCTTCCAATCATCCATCTTTCCTTTAGTCTTGATAGATTGATATTAACTTCTGTCATAGAATAAAATTACATAAACTTCAGAAATAATCAACAGAAATTAATTTAAATCAAACATAAACATTTTAATTAACAAATGACACCTGACAAATTGCAAGCAATCACTAGTTTAGTTTGATTGATATGGGAGTAGTGAAGGGACATAAACAAATTAAGTTATACGTAAGACTTTGAGAATGATTTAAAGTGGATTAATCTGAATACATAAATCTTATTATATACATATTTACTTATGGTTGGACCAACGCAATTAACAATCACCTAAATATTCTGAAAGAAAAGAACTTCTTTCCATGCTTAACACACATTAAAAATAGCAAACAAGTCCCATCACTAAACCGAATTAATTCAAAACGAAATTACTTCGGCTCATTTGATCTAGTGAAGTGACAGCATCTACATCATATCATAATCCGCTTATCGATTACAAATTAAAATGAGTTAAATTGAGCGGCTTAAATTATTACTTATACTTATAGTTAATACTTAAAGTTAATTTTGCATTTAATGTTTCGCTTTAACATAAACCTTAGTTGTTACTCTTATTAAGACTACTTATTACTATATTAGGTCAAACTTAGTCAAGTGGGGCTACTCTTCTGTGCGGGAGTATGACTGTGGTGGTCCAGATCAGGACAAGGCCGAACGCTTGTCCTGCCCTCTGAGCCCTACCACCTGCTCTAAGGAAGACTTAATGAGTGTCTCAGATGCTGCTTTTCTGTCAGCTTAATACTGGACAGGAAAATGACGTGCCCTCCGAAGCACGATAGTGCTCCGACAGAAATGCCACTATCGGCCACCCATCCAAGTAGGGGCCGAGCGGCAGGTTGCTTAACATTCGTAATGAACTAACATCGCTTGCCAAACTACGCCACGAGCGATACAGCAAGCTTATGGAAAGGATTACCACTTTACTAAGTACTTATGAAAGTATTGAATATGATAAGGTTCTAAGCGCGTATTTCCTTTGAAGCTGAGTGGAACTAAGTCGACCAATCACAACACATTGAAATTGGCAAGCAAGACATTGATATTGTCAAAATCTTTTTGCAATATATACCCGAACAAATTCACACACGGTTAATTAGACCCAAAGTAAGCTCTAAGCTTGTATTATGAAATCTAACTCACTGATACTACTACATATATATATGTTACGGCTAATACCCGAAGTGCGGCTACACCTAGTTCTAACCGGCTAAAACTAGGTGTAGCCGCACTTCGGGTATTAGCCGTATGTCATTTTAATGAAAAGAGAGAGTTTAAACATGAAAAAAAAAATAACCCTAACCTACCGAATTACTTACTATTCGGTAGGTTAGGGTTATTTTTTTTTCATGTTTAAACTCTCTGTTTTCATTAAAATGACATATATATGCACCTAGTTCTAACCGACTAAAACTAGGTGTAGCCGCACTTCGGGTATTAGCCGTAACATATACACAAATACTTTATAAAAATATATTCATGAGTTGTAGTTGTGAGAGTAATGGACACCAAGACGTCGTCGCCAGCAACTACGTCTTCATAAATTGTTGACTCCCAGCGGGAATCGAACCCGCAACCCCCGACGCAGTAAGCGCTCTCACTGCCACTGTGCCAATGGGCTTGTCAATGCATTGTGATCGAATGAGCTCCGTACAGCTCCGCTCCGTTTAAATGCAAACGCACTTTTAGGTGAGTATACTTAAATTGTCATTAGCCTCCATCTACACTAATATTATAAAGAGGAAAACTTTGTTTGTTTGGTTGTAATGAATAGGCTCAAAAACTAATGGACCGTTTTTAAAAATTCTTTCACCATTCGAAAGCTACATTATCCACCAGTAACTTAGGCTATTTTTCATCCCGAAATTCCCACAGGAATGGACACAACGCGGGTAAAACCGCGAGGCGCTGCTAGTGTACAATATTTTTTTAAATCCCTTATTATATTTGCATTTAGTCAATGAAACAATAAGTAGGTATTCGAAATTCGATCTCTTAAATGTACTTTAATCTTTACATTATCTTTATGGTATCTCGGTGATTGTACACAGATCTATGTATAATGGAAGCGACATTACCGTACCAAATCTTTGTTGGTAAAAGTGAAAGTTGTTATGCTTTGACTGTATTCAAGATGGAGAAACTAGATCATATAAGATTATGTATGCCTAATATCTCAATTCGTCTTACTACGTTTGTGCGGTCGACGCACTAGTTTGAATGTACTTCAGCCACCGAACGCTATCTTCCTTCTACTGTTCATAAATACCTCGAAGTATTTAAGATTAGTGCGATCAAATAAACAAAAAATTAAACTTTTTAACAAATCTTACTAACTAATATAATAAAATAATATATTAGTTAGATATTAGTTAGTTTCCAATAACAAAATTATACATTTCAATATTTTGTTGTCACTGTTATTTTTGTCGCTTCCAGTATCTTTACCTCAACGTAATATCGGACCAATTTGCGTATAATAATAATATCAGCGATTGTTATGATACTACTTACAAAAATGTTTATTTACATTGGGAAAGATAATACGAATGTGTACTAAAAACATTTAAAAGTTCTTTATTATGAAATACTAGCGATTTACCTTCCCTTCGCTCCGAGAATCGGGCTATCCCGTATGAAGATCAGGTTAAAAAGGTTATCTCTAGGGAAAGCTTCTTTCATCATCTTCCTATAGTAATATGTAAGTACTTACTATAAAACTGAAGACTGTATTTTGTTTTTGTTTGACCCCGCTAATCTAGACTACTGCCATCTGATTTGAATAAAACTTTTTGTATATAAAAGCCATCAAAAATAAGGTTATAGCTTACAATTCACCCCGAAATTCTAAGGTTTTAGGTTACTAGCCACGCCCCGCGGTGTTACCCGTTTCCGTGGGGATATCGGGGTAAAATGTATCCCATGTGTTATTCTAATGTATTATATTACTGTAAAATGTCATCCAAATCTGTTAAGTAGATTTTTCGTGAAATAGAAACAAACATACATACATCCATCCTCAGAAACTTTCGCATTCATAATATTAATAGGATACTTTTCAACCCAATTGTTTTAAAGGAATGGTTAGAACGCAGGTAAAACCGAATGCGCTATTAGTCTCTTTATAATTTAAGCTTAGATTAATAAATAAACAAATAATTAACGATTATATAAATTCTCTTTAAAAATGTAAATGTCAAGTGATGCAAGAGGCGGCAATTAGTCAAGTCATATCATCAACCAGCCGCCAATCAAACGGTCATTATGAAGTCAAGAGCGCTCGACAGATTTTGATGAGACTCATTAAAATAAATAAGGCTCTTAATTAATACTATTATTGTAAGAGTGTCAGAGTACTGCAAAAGTGATTGCGACGAAAAAAAATGTAAACAAAAGTATTTCATTATTGAGTTTTTGTAAAAAAATAATAATTCAATTATGGCCACTTTCGTTATACCCTATAGCCCCTATGTCCCCTAGGGTAGTCTTACAACAGTCTTACGCGTTCACCCTAAAAAATCGATATAATACGAATTTTATGATGCATATTAAATACACATTTTTCGTAAATGTAAATCATAAAAATTGGGTTAATTTCATTTATTGATTACGAACAGAAACTAAAAAAGGTGATAAGGAATAATAAGCAGTCGGTTTTAATTATTTCTACTCGAATTTACGAGTTATGTAAGACAATAAAATCGATTCAAAAAAGGGTTTTTATTCGTATGTTGTGATACTTTTAATGGTAGTTTAGACAACTTGTCGCCGTTAACCGATTTAAAAAGGGGGTTCTGAACTTGAAGGAGATTTCAAAACAGTTCCAATCCATGCGAATAAAATATGTAACAATATGTAACATAATAAAGCTGAAAACAAAAAACTTTCTATACAGAAAGGTTTAGTGATCCAGTAGTAATTGAATTTGCACCAGGGCACGTTAAGCCGTCGGTCTCGGTTACTTTTTACGGATAGTAGTCGTTACATGAGCCATGTCAGAGGCCTTTGGCGGCTCAATAACTCTGGCACCAGGATTGGTCGGGTTGACCGTCAACTCGATGAAGAAGAAGAAGTAATGAAATCGCTAAGCCTTTTTCTTCTATAAAATCTAGGAAATTCTTGTCTTGTCTAGGAAATTCGGCCATAACAGGACCACATGAAAAGAAATAGATTGAATTTACTTAGCATTTGGCTAAAATAAACTTTCGAACGATACGAATCATATTTGTTTACTCTTAATATGAATACAAATGTGTCTTTAATTATATTCGACTACCCGTCTATCCATTACGCCTCACTGTGCTAATATCTTCAGTCAGTTGAGAGGCTTTTGCTTAGCAGTAGGACATCTAGTACTTGTAGTATAGGATATAGTATTTTAATTTAAGAATTAGAATATTATATCTTCTATCTAATTCTATAGATACCTAGATAGAATAAACTATCTACTATACTATAAATAGTAGGATAAATTTATAGTAAAATGTATCGTACTATCTAATACTTTAGATACATCGTAGAAATAGTACTATCTAATTCAAATAGTTTGGATAGAATATACTATCTACTAGCCAGGCCTCACGGTGTTACCCGCGTTGTACTCGATCCCGCGGGAATTTTGGGATAAAATGTATGTCATGTTCTATTCTGATGTATAACCTATATGTTTGTAAAGTTATATCCGAGGCTTCCGGCGAAATGGCCCGCCCAAACCCGTCCAGCAGTTTTTGCGTGAAAGAGTAACAAACATACATACCTACATCCATCCTCACAACTTTCGCATTTATAATAATTATTAGTAGAATACTACAGATAATAGGATATCCTTCCAACATCAATATTCAAAATAAGTTTTACATAATAATCAAATTGTAATCCTCATATGAGCGCGTTACCTAACAAGCTTTTGATCCACAAAGCTTGTCACCTTAGTTGCGCTTGCGCACAGGGGACGAACTAACGTGTCTTGAATAACGCGTGGACCGTATTACAGTGGAATAGAGTTGGCTATCCCGTGGCAGTGACAGTGAAATTTTGAGTGTGATTGTGTTTTGTTTTTTGGTTTCAAAGAGGTTTTTAATGTTTTTTAAATATGTATGAGACTGCTAGTGGAGTAATTCGGATTGGTTGACAAAAATTGCTAAAAAAATATAAATAGATAATTTTAAAAAAAACCAAATAAGTACATACATCTTAATGTGACTAAACTAGAAAGGAACAAAAAATATATGAAAAAAAGAAAGATGAACAAAAATTTTATCAATGTTTTTCGAAGATCAATAAATCTATCAAAATTATAATTAACTAGCGACCCGCCCTCGTTTCGCATCCAATAAATAAATAAATACATAAAAATCATTAAAATATCGTCTATCGTATCTTTAAAGGGATTACCACGGTGAGCGATGGCAATGTCTAGTGATATTTTTGGAAAAAAACTTTTTCATTTTTTTTACCGACTGCGGCAAAGCCCAAAGAAAGAGTTATTTAAATAATCACTAGTCGCTGTTTACGTTTACCCTGACCATGGCATCCCCTTAAAATAAGATGAATATTATTGTAGTAAACTTTGTATTTAAGAGTACTAGGGGGTAGTTATTGAAACTTCGCTATTGTAACCCTCCTTTTCCGGCACATCTACCGGCTGGATTTCAAAATACCATATTTTTTTAATATAAATAATATATATGTATACCCGGGTAAATTCACACACGGTTAATTAGACCCAAACTAAGCTTTAAGCTTGTATTATGGAATCTTACTAACTGATACTACTACATATACATAGAACACATACTTTATATTATGTAATCTAACTCACTGATACTACATTTACATACACAAATACTTTGTAAGAATATATCATTGACACCCAGACGTTGTCGCCAACAACTATGTCTGCACGTATTGTTGGCTCCGGGCGGGAATCGAACCCGCAACCCCCGACATAGTAAGCGCTCTCACTGCCACTGTGCCAACGCTTGTCAAATGATGTGCACCTATCGTCCTATTATCTCTGAGACAAAGGTTGCCTTACGCTACTAATCCTACTAATATTATACCTAACTGCGAAAGTTTGTGAGGATGTATGTTTGATACTCTTTCACAAAAAAACTACTACACGGATTTGGATGAAACTTTACAGTAATATAGGTTACATATTAGAATAAGATATAGTATATATTTTATCCTGAAATTCCTACGGACACAGGTACAACGCGGGTAACACTGCGGGGCACGGCTAGTATATATAATATATTATTCTTAAAAAACAATACCTTTTTACACCTTAACAAAAGAAATATAACGTTAAATACCTTTACAATACAAGGAAGTAATAATCTTATACAAGATAAGTCATAAAACGCTTTATCTCTGCGAAGATGTTCTAATTTACATAACTAGAATATAATATTATGCCAATATCTATAATAAATGATATTTATGTCGACCATAACCAATCAGGTCTTTGAACTATTTTTATGGATTTCCCGTGTAGGGTACCTTACCACTCGATCTATGAGATGCTACGCTGCTATGCTACGTTTGATGTGATTGGTGGACCACTATACTTCTATTACACTAATTTGTACTTCACTACATAGTATGAAACAAAGTCGCTTTCCGCTGTCTGTCTGTCTGTCCCTATGTATGCTCAGATCTTTAAAACTACGCAACCGATGTTGACGCAGTTTTTTGAATAGATAGAGTGATTCAAGAGGAAGGTTAATATGTATAAAAATTCCTGAAATTCCCACGGGAACGGGCACAACGCGGGTAGAACCGCGGGGGGCTTATAGTTTCATCTAATTTTGAAGTCGGTTAGATAAACAATTTACAGTAATCTGTGTTTTCGAAATTATATAAAGTACGAATTTTTTTTTAATGTGCACGCAAATTGAATTAACCCAGCTAAAAGTATGAGCGAAATAGATGAGCTACATTATCAAAGATGTATATTTTCACGGTTGAATTGAAATGGCTATTAAAATTAAGTTAGGTTTCGCAATTAATTTAAACATGGCTCGGATTTGAGATCACCAACCCGCATTAGGCAAGCGTGGTGATTACGCCTAATCCTCCTCACTGTACTGATATGTTCAAGGAGATGAGAGGCCTTTGCCCAGCAGTGGGACATTACAGGCTAATACTTTTTTTTAGTATGTCAACAACAGTCACAACAGTAGTCAGTATAAATTAATGAGTCTGGTTTTTATTAGACTGTCTTAAAACGGTAAATTAGGTAAGTTTGAGTTGGTTAGTGGCCAACCCTGGTGTCGGAGTTATTAGACCGTCCAAAGGCCTCCGACATGGTCTATCGATGGAAACAACCGGGATTGATAGCTTTAAGTACTCCCGGAAGTACGGTAGCGCTCAGACAGAAATGTCAGTATCGGCCACCCATCCAAGTAGGAGGACCAGCACGTTGCTTAACAATCGTATTGGGTAATATCAAATTAAGTCATAAAGTAAGTTCCAGTAAGTCAACACTGTTGTTAGAGTTTTTTAGACCGCCTAAAGGCCTCCGACATGGTCTAACGATTGTAACAACCGGGACCGACGGCTTAACGTGCCCTTCGAATTAAGTCATGATGCGCTACAGATACAGTACAGGCTATACGAGTAACGCGCCCCGCGGTTTCACCCGCGTTGTAGGTACCCGTTCCCACGAGAATTTCGGGTTGAAAAATAGATGTTGGCCGATTCTCAGACCTACTCAATATGCTCACAAAATTTCATGAGAATCGGTCAAGCCGTTTCGGAGGAGTATGGCAACGAAAACTGTGACACGAGAATTTTATATATTAGATTTTTCATCACATAGCTGTGGTGTTTTGGTATTTAAATTACATACGATTAGATTAAAACATATCCAAAGTAATGTGGTTACCTAACTTAAAACCGAAATAAACACCATTTTATTGGTAATAAAAATTGCTCAAACACAACAATTAGTTAATTTAGCTTTCCAAACCGAATAGAATATAAACGCGGTAATTCATAAAACTTGTTCTCATTCTATTGGGAACGGAATCAAACACTTTCACTAAGCCATATAAAAGATTAATTTATTACCATTAAAACGATCATTTTGAAATTATTTCTATTGAGTTTAGAGATCCTTGGACACTTACTGCCTTTTTCATAAACGATATTTAACTTAAACAGTGTTTTAAAGTGTTTTGTCCCTTTTGCTCTTTGGCAAATAGCGTCTGTCGGAAAGGGACAAACCATATGATAGCTAAAGTGGTGTTATTAGCGTTTATGAAAGAATATGTTAATCTTAGATGTGTGTTTTCGGCTGCAGCAGGCAGCACTACTGGTCTCTATGAAGTTTCGAGCGCGGCGACACTGCGGCCGGCAGTTACTGCCTGCAGCTGAAGTCGTTACTGAAAACAAACCTTTATATTCTTTCGCATGACCATCCGAAAATTTAAAATGTTGTGTGTAGATTCAAGAATATTTGAAAGTTAATTATCTGTTCCACATGTGATATTCTATTTCATCATATAATAATTATCTTAACATATTGATGAAATTAAAAAACAAATTCGAAAAACATTCGATAACAAATAGTGTTCTATGATGTGCAACATTAAATAAATTTTTGAATGAATACCTTTTGTTTCTTAAATGTGTAAATAAATACAATTAAGAGTTACTGTGCAAGTCACCGTAAAACAAGTAATAAAATGCATTAACCTGCAATGTATCTTAAAGCACTAATATTAAACACGAACATAATAATAAATATTTATGAAGTACGGAACCCAAATGTATAATTATGACTCCCACATATGTACTCGTATACACGTATGATTAGATTTAAAGCTATTGCAGATAACATGACAATGGTGGCGATTCGGCGTCCTTCGAACTAAACTAAAATAAGTTTAGTCCTGTCAAACTAGGTTTTGGTATTCGGACGGCCACACGATTAAACTAATTTGAAGTATGTCGACTAAATTGGTTTTAGTTACTCAATTTAGTTAAAACGCAATTCGGCTGCACACTTTTAGTGTCATTTTTAGTCCAAAATTATGACGTCAAACGTCATTTTAGTTGTTATTTAGTCGGCACATAAAAGATCGCGATTAATATTAGGTGAAGGGGAGTTCTATATGTTTTATTTGTTATATTTTAATTTTAATCTTCAAATATGGAAGAATTTGTGGTGGCGGCGACCGTCAATTCATTGGAAAAGGTATGTAAAAAGCAAAACACCTATTTTTCTTGATTTACAGAACAAGTTGTGAGTTTGCGTGTTGTTCAACTACTTCGGTGATAAAATTCGAATCTAATTATTTTTGCCAAGTGAGACTTCGATTATGGAATATTAGGAAAGCTTCAAATCCTTTTAAGATTGAAGAGGAAAAATTTAGGAAGCTATTTCGAGTTCCAAAGTCTGGAGCTCAACAGTAGATTGATTCTCTCAGATTGAGGTTGTATATCGTGGCCTCCTAATCAGCATGTTATAGTATAAAGAAGCTAGATTTATATCTGTATAATAAAAATGTATATCACTTTGCAGATGAGGATGACACGGGAGACCAGTTGCAGCAAATTGAACCAGCTCTTGATGCAATAGAAGAGACAGAGGAAGATCATGATCATGATTTTCTGTCATAAGCCAGATTAATACAATAATATTTAATTGCTCGTTTTTAATAAAACAAATTGTAATAAAAACATATACTAATAATTGTTTATTATTGTAAAATTATTTCATAATTATTAGGGTTCAGGGTTAGAGGAGTAGGGTTGGGTGTTTAATGAGCTTATTGCTGCGCCTATAACATATGCAGCCTGCAGCACAGTCTCTCCAAGCTTGTCCGTTTTCGTTGAGAGCCATAACTAAGGCCTCACTTGTTGTTGGGCGTCTGGATCTTCCACGACGTGACCGAGGCTTCCTTCCGAATAGTCGTGGCAGATCAGAACTGCGGGATGCTGACGCCTGGATTGGGGAAGAGTGGCACGTTGTGAGTGTGGGCTGAATCGGTGCATTATCATTATCACTGGGAATTCATCCTTGAAAGCACTCGATGTACATGGTACATCGTACTTGATGACGCAGACAATCCCTGCACTTGATGTACTTGGTACATGAAGAGATTGTCGCTTAGTTGATGACTGTATACCCTGAAAACAAAATAGTCTTTTAAAAAATGAAATAAAAAATAAGTGGACATATTTCTTTTGTTAAAGATTAATAAAGTTACTTTATTTGGGACTGTAGATAAGTAAAATCCACGGTATAGCGAAGTACTTACTGCGTAAGTCTCTATATTGAAAAGCTTGCGAGAAAAAGAACGACTTCTAGTAGTTGCATAAGGATTGCTTACCTCTCACAACCTCGATGTTGGCGTGGAGTCGCTCCAAATTCACCTCTTTTTGCCTTTTGTTGGCGCGTTTCTTGTTTAAATTCATTATAATGTTTTTTTATGTATTTGACTATTTGTAAACATCCAATTTAGTTATTTAACATATTTGAAGTTTGAACCATAGATACGTATAATAATACCTATATGGTTCAAACCTCAAGCTGAAACCAGAGTAAAATATGTGATTATATTCTCTTTGTTTCAAACTTTTTGACGTTAATATTGCTACTCGCCACCAGACGGCGTAAGTGGCTCTACTCAATTTAGTTCATCTTTAGTCGTCGACCAAATTTAGTTCGAAGGAAACACCGAATAGCGTTTGCACTAAACTAAACTAAACTAAAATTTTTAGTTTGACATATTTTAGTTTAGTTCAAATGACCCCGAATCGACACCAATTGTATACGTAATTATAATGTTTTGTAACTTGTTACTCAATTTATTTAAATTGATTACATTTTTACAAAAAATCCGACCCACACGTAGATATTAGTCATGAATCTAAATTAATTAATAAGTTAAGCCAATTTTATTTTTCAGATCTAATTCTTAAACCAGTCTTTAAATGTAAACTACTAAGGCCAATTTAATATCACAGACAATTTGTTCTACAGAGGAAACCTATGGATTTGATAATGGGATTCATATAATACGAATTGTATTTCCATTCTATTTTTACTGTGGAGGCTTCACTATTTTTTTTCTCTATAGCAGAAACTGTCTTTGGCTCAAAAATCAGCCATAGCTATTTACATTTTTGGACTCTTAAAAAATATAGTTTACATTATGTTTTACTGAAGCGTTACGCAGGCGGGTCTTTAGTGATAAAATTATAAAATTATAATATAAACTTAATTTCAGTATAGGTACACCAGTAATGAAACAAAACTAATGAAAATAAATAAAATAATGAACTGATTAAAACAAACAAAACGAACATGTCGTCAAAAAATGGTGATTTAAAAACCAGTGACAGTGCAAACAGTGACAAAAACAATTCAAACATAGAACTTAAAAATGGAATACAAATAAACGTTAACAATGACAGCTGTCAAAATAAAAACGGTGGGAACACTGACAAGTGTGGGACAACCGAGAATTCGAATATAGAATCGAATGGTAAAGGTGTTGCGAAAATTCAGATTTCCGAGTTGTTACCAGTTCCGTTAACCAATGGGAACCACAGGATGTCTTTTATGGAAGAGGAAAGTGCGAAAGAGAAGCTGAGATTGACGTTGCTGAAGCAATGCGCGGCCATTTTAAAACAAGGAGACCAGCGATACACCAAGGAGTCTTTACACAGGACTTTTCAAGATGAGGTGAGTTTTATTTTTAACCACGCCCCGCGGTTTTTCCCGCGTTGTGCCTGTTCCCATGGGAATTTCGAGATAAAATGTATCCCATGTGTTATTCTGATATGTAACCTACTAGCTGTCCCGCGCGGTGGCTCCACCCGCGACCCAATAGATGTCACTAGTGTGAATCTAAACCATCCAGGGTGCCACCCAAACGCATACAAAAAAAATCAATCAAATCGGTCCAGCCGTTTAGGAGGAGTTCAGTTACAACGAAAAGTGGTATTGATTTTTAGATACTACTAGCTGCGCCCCGCAGTTTCACCCGCTGTGTTGTTCCCGCGGGAATTTCGGGATGAAAAATAGATGTTGTCCGATTCTCAGGCCTACCCGATATGTACACAAAATTTCATGAGAATCGGTCGAGCCGTTTCAGAAGAGTTCAATTACGCACCCCGTGACACGAGAATTTTATATATTAGATGATATTAATGTAAAGTTTCATCCAAATCCGTTGAGTAGTTTTTGCAAATCCTCACAAACTTTCACATTTATTGGTTTGATCGCGGGTATTTTGAAAACTACCAGATGGATTTTAAATTTGATTTTTGTGTACGATAGCCACATTTTATTAGAAGATTATAGGCTAATTTTCAACCCAAAATTATATTTTGAACTGGAATAACGCGGTCAAGAGTCAAGACCGCAGGCACTCGGTATAAATAAATTCTCGCTAAATACGATGGTGCGCGTTGATGTTTTTTGTTCTACAAAGTAAAATTTCAGTGGTAAATCCATTGAGTTATTTGTTCCAAAATTTAGTATATAATAAATAACTCAATGATTAAACCCGAAAAAACGAGCTTTAATGAATAAATCGGTCATAATTTTAAATGTTATAGTCAAAATGCACTTAGATAGGTTAGGAATATTGTTTTAACCGACACAAAACTACCCAATATTTTGCAGTCAAAAGTTGTTTTGACCGGTTATGAGATTTGACTGTCGCATATCACAAAGAACTGTAGAAATAAAAAGTAATCTAAAAGTAAGACTTACTATTGGTCAGCAACGGGCAGCTCGGCCCCTACTTGGATGGGTGGCCGATAGTGGCATTTCTATCTGAGCGCTACCGTGCTTCGGAGGGCACGTTAAATTATCGTCCCGGTTGTTTTTTGTCGGAGGCCTTAAGGCGGTCTAAAAACTCCGACTTCAGCGTTGGCCACTTATACTCGAAATTACTTACTACTTATTAGTAACTAGCAGCGCCCCGCGGTTTTACCCGCGTTGTACCCGTTCCCGTGGGAATTTCGGGAATTTTTATACATATAAACCTTCCTCTTGAATCACTCTACCTATTAAAAAAACCGCATCAAAATCCGTTGCGTAATTTTAAAGATTTAAGCATACAGACAAACAAACAGACTAAAGTAGCGACTTTGTTTTATACTATGTAGTGATAAAAAGTTATCTTAAGTATAATTGTGACATTTCTCTGTTTAGAACACTTTGATATTACAACCTACGCTCAGTTATTACGTCATAAAGGATAATATACTGAGTATAACTGTACCAATGATAAAGGTTATATTAGAGGCTTATAGCTAATTAATATACATAGGTTTATCTGTTTCGAACTGTCAAGCAAGTGAGTTGGCTGTAGTAGTTGGCCACATTCCTGACAGTTGGATGCAATCTAATATTCGTTTCTTATTTTATTATACGGTTAGTTAGTTCGCGTAATATGTTAGTTAGCGAACCCTGGTGTGTGAGTTTTAGATCGCTTTTTACTAATACTATTAGTGCCACGCGGTTTTACCCGCATTGTGTCAGTTGCCGTGGAAATTTCGGGATGAGAAATAGAGAAATAGACTTCTACATAATAAAGTAGCAGCGCCCCGCTGGTTTACCCGCATTGTGTCCGTTTCCATGAGAATTTCGGAATGAAAAATAGCCTATAACCTTTCTGTTGAATGTGGCTATCTATTACAAAAATAATAATTCAAATTGGATTGGTAATCTCTGAGATGAGCGCGCTCAAACAAAGTCTTCAGCTTTATTAGTTAAAGTATTTGTGTATGCGTAATGATTGGTATCAGTTAGATTCCAAAATACAAGAGGTTAGTATTATAGAGGTCGAATCAACCGTTTGTAAAGTCGGGGTGTAAACATATTCGTAATGTTGTATGTATTCTAAACGTATTTACCGATCAACTTATTGCAACAGCCCAACTACTACACCATCCTATAAACAGTCGTTCCTTGCACCTACTTTCATAACCTTTATTGAGATCTAGAGCTTATGACCTTACACTAGATACTAACACACATACGAACATACATTGTCATATGTTAAGTCATGAATAAAAATATCGCACACGGGATTGGTTGAATTTGTTTTATTATAGCCAATAGGAACGTTTGACCTAGCTACAGACCTATAGGTATTTATTTTGTATTTAATTATAGTTTGATTGATTGATATCAAATGAATGATAGGTACTTATTCTATGGCGTTTAAGCCTCCAATGGAGAGTGGCTATAAGTTATACGTAAGTATCTCTATCACATCAGATAAGCTTCCAATCAGAAACATTGGGCACGTTAAGCAGTCGGTCCCGTTTGTTTCAATCGTAAGACCATGTCGGAGGCCTTTAGACGGTCTAAAAGCTCCGACACCAGGGTTGACCACTAACCTACTTGAAATGAATTAATAATGACTTCTACGCATTGATTAAAGTATAAAACATATTATATCTCTTTCTCGAAGTGGGGTAAACGCATTGTCTATTTATAGAATTATTCCAACCAAGTGCGTAGAACTAAATGGTACTACCACCTGCAACTATCAATTAACGAACATATATTACCGTTTATATTCATATGTTCATTAACTATCAATTTATGTACGTATATTACCGTGCGCACGCATAATTACTGCTTTCTACTTTACAGTAATAAAGACCAGCCCTTTTTATCTTTCTTAATCGACCGTGGTAATAGACTTGTTGTACTATCGACAAAAGTAGTTAAAGACCAATTTTAGATATTGGTTTGTACGTCGATGTATAAGCATGATTATAGAAAAAAATATTAACAATATACTCGGTGGTCTAGTGGTATGTGCGCTCGCCTGCAAGACTGAGGTCCCGGGTTCAATTCCCGGGTAGAGCGAAAACATGTTTCCTTATCAAACATGGCTCGGGTTTGAGATCACCAACCCGCATTTGGCAAGCGTGGTGATTATGCCTAATGCTCCTCACTGTACTGATAACTTCAGTGAGATGAGAGGCATTTGCCCAGCCGTAGGACATTACTGGCTAATACTTACTTACTTACTTACTTACTTACGATCATGTACCTATGTAAATCTTCTAGAAGAGATTTTTTTAAAGCGGAACCGCCTTTATAACCTAGATTTCTATAATTACCGCCATTTTTTAATTGGTTAAAATAGGGGAATATAGGTAACAGAACTTTAGTTAAAATGTTTTTGGATTCGGATCATTGAACAGATATGAGATATGCAACTAACATATAAAAAAAACACGAATTGAGAAACTCAAAATCAGAAGTTCAAAAAATGGTTGAGCATCAACGTTGCGGACAGCACAGTTACCATGTCCCACTAAAAAAGCTTACAAAACACTGCAACGAAAATACTAAACACACCAAAATTACTAAGACAAAGTCCCAGAGTCAGTTCTTGCGTTACACGGGAGGTTACACGGTGCGATTGTATCAATAAAATCGATACGCCTCAAGCGTCTAATCGATATATAATCAGTCATAGTTCGGTGAGCGCAGTGCGGTAATTATATCACTCGGTATAGAGATTATAATCGATATGTTTTGACAGGTAAACGATATTCGAATAACTCTGAAATGAGTTATGTTTAACTAGTATTGAGCGGATAAAAATTTAACTTTGATATTATCATCCATTTTGAATGACACGTTATTAAAATTAATGTTGAATCTTCGTGAATTAACTAATTTCCCGTATAACGCCACTTGCTTTTATCTACATATATTATATTATGAAGAGGTATTTTTTTAAGTTTGTTTGTGTGTATGTTCGAGTTAATCTCGGGAATTACCAGAACAATTTTAATAAATCTTGTTGAACAACATTCAACGGGAAGGTTTTAGGCTATTTATCATCTAGAAATTCACACGGGAACAGGTACAGCGCTGGTAAAACCGCGAGTCGTTGCTAGTTTATAATGAAATAGGGTCTATCCTATGTAGCGGGAGACTGCCTGTGCCTTTTTGTTCACGACCCTGAGTTCTTTCTTTCTTCAAAAGTTCATTCATACATTTCATTCTAGTAACGTGTTTAACTATAAATTCCTTTTTTAATTAAATTGTTCAAGATTAACCTTTTTTTTATTTTACCCTACTGAACCTAACTTAGGTACCTAGGTAGGTTTTAGTCTATCTTAAAATACGTTATACCTATGTATATTATAGGTAGTGATTATTTCATCATCATTATACCATTAGCTTACTATCACACTCAGAGACATTCATTAAATCGACAATCAAATAATTGACATTATTTTGCATACATCACATGTCAAAATCAGTCATTAAATCTCTACTAAAAAGTATTTGACGTCTGTGAGTACGAGCGTTACACTAAATGCCATTTTCAAAATATAAATCTCTAATCACTATCGCTACAACTACCGTGGCACCATCTTATCTTTATCAACAAGTGAGACATCCACAAAAAAACTGCCACAGACCTATAATAGTATAGACAGGGTAATTATGCCAACTGGACTCTCGACACGGTGAATATAAGCAATTACATGCATTTTCCACTATTATTTATGCATGCAAGTCTTTATTTGTTGCCTTTTACGGGTGTGATTACCATAGTTAAACCATATCTTCATGCTGTGAGGAATTTCTGCGCTGTTTTTAGATCTACAATAGTTTAGCTGGTTTTAGTACGAAGTTAGATGGTTGAGCTATCAGTGCGTTTTATAAAGTAGGATTGAAGAAACGGTATGTAGTGGTAAAGCTTTGCTGCTATCAAAATTTATGAGTTTGTAATATGAACGTCATCGTCATGCTATCGTAGATGTAATGAAAAAAAAAATGGCAAACAAAAATAAAAAATAAAATAAAAATCTGACAAATAAAAATATATTTCTGAAACAAATGATTTATGGAGCGGGTTATTTCAGCTTACTTTTACGCACCAGTAAACGTTAAAAAAATGTTAGACGTAATCGTGGTTTTCTACTGGCAACCCGAATAACTTTAAACAGACTGTCATTTAGGTTTGGAAAAAAGGCTTTGTATTTTACAGTGTAAAAAATGAGAAATTTTATGAACGTATGTTACGACACCAACCTATAGTCTTTCCTGCTTGCCTAGCACAAGGAACGTAACAGAAGGCGACAAGACATCATATGATAAATACTGTGTGTTGATTGGTGACTCGTTGACGGAAAACTCAAAATTTACATCATGCCATGTCGCCTTCTGTGACGTCAACAAGCCGGCATATAGTTCAATTTTTTTTAATGTTTTTGGTTTAAATAATAATTGTTCTATATTGATAAAAATTACCACACCTTGGTCATCAACAGGCATTTTCCATCCTACCATCTTTTTGTAAAGGAACCAAGGAACCACTACTAAAAAAAACTTCTACATATTTTCACTGTTCAGGTTCTAATTAAGCAGCCCTAATTAAAAGCATCATCATTAGCTCGTAGTAGGCGGTCGGCTTCTAGATTTTCTCAAAAAAAAAATGAGCCAATTACTGGTCCATAAACATGGGCCGGGTGGTTTTTGTGGCGCGACTAAAATGGCACTAATTACGGCTTCCCGTCGACCACGAGGCACGCTCGGCGCTCGATAAAAGTAGCGCGACGCCTGCCAGATTCTATCTTAGTGATTATAGGGCTTGCGCGGAGAAAAATGAGCTCTTTTTTAGTTTTTGTGACAAATTTATTGGTTACGGGGTATCACGGTATGATAGCGGTGAAAATGACTAATTGAAAAAGAAACTGTTTCGAAAGTTGAAAAAATTGACATCTTTAGTTTTAAAACCAAAAAAGCCGCCATTCTTCAACACCCCCTTACTATAACCACACTACCATGATTACGATTAGGCTTTTTCCGTTAGCTTAGTTTCAGCAGACAAAAAGTTACTGCAGAAAATCTGCTTTTAGTGCGTTCACTCTTTAGTTGAATCTGACAGACTACGTAAAATAGACTTCGCAAAAAAACATATTTACGATACAATTAAAAATCCTCCTCCTTTTTCCAAGCCGGTCAAAACAAAAAACAAACGATTTTAATTTCCCTCCACAGTTTAAAAATAATCTTATACCAAGAATCGCCCATACATCTCATATCAATAAACTCACGCAAATAGTTGAAGTATTAAAACGTCAAAATAAATTGCCATCATAATTACATCTAGTTGACTTCTGTGCAATTTTCTTGTCGTGTTTATTAGTAGATTGGAAAATGGTGAGTTGTCAACCCTGTGTACTGGGTCAATAAATAACGCTAGGTATTGGCAACACTGGCACGTACGACGCTGTACTCGTATGTAGTGTTATGTGTGCGTGTTACATATTTTTGTTGCTGGCAATGTTGTTGGTTATCACCTGAAGGGGTGGTATACTTTTGTGCCAATGTACACAACCCTATTTTTGTTGATACCTATATTGTTATAAAAAAGTATTATGATGAAATAACAACGAACGAACGGGCACGAACTGGACGCCTACAAGAGCGAGTGGCAATTGGTGGCACAAAATTGAGAAGAGTGGCGGGAATTTGGGGGAGGCTTTTGCCCAACAGTGGGACAAAGGTACTAGAAATATGGGCTAACGGTAACAGTATCATCTTCTTCTTCATCGAGTGGATGGTCAACCTGACCAATCCTGGTATCAGAGTTAAAACAGTATCATCAAATGTCCCAATGCAACGCGAAGAGTTAATGATTTGAAACCCGAGCCATGCTCTAAAACTAAAATGAAAAATGTACCGCCCGGTCCCAGGTTCAATAACCTGGGATTTGATCTTGGCAGGCAAGTTCACATGCTATTACACCTCCCAAGCATTTGATAAAGAAATTAGGTATTTTTAGATGGTGATCAATGTAGATCACCAGTTAGAAATATTTTTTATTTACGCCATATAAGATAAATATGAGATTTAACGATCCAAGATTATGTTAATAGTCTTATTCCCAATTTGAAAATTGCGATTTAATCCACACCATATTAAGTACAGTGAAAAGACATCGCTCTAAATATTTGATCCCTTAAGCGGTATTAATACATGTTCATCAACGCAAGCCATCCAAACACTTCATACATAAAACAAAACTCCATACAAGAGAATCATTCATAAATTAATTTTAATAAATTAAGCTTTGGTTTTTAAAGGCCCAGCCATCCGTTATATTTATTACTAAATCAAGAAGGCTCTTTAAATTAAAATCTAGTTTTTTAGACTATTTAAATATTGTTTCCTTCATTAAGGTGCGTTTCCATTGAAGTAGAGCGGAGTGGACCGGAGCTGCGTGGAATCGACCAATCACAACGATTGAAATCGTCAAACATTGTCGAAATCTTTTCGTAATGCATTATGATTGGTCGATTGAGCTCTACACAATCGAGGTTTGCACGAGCATTCTTAATTTAATTAAAAGCGCCTTCATATATAAACAAGCCCGTTGGCACAGTGGCAGTGAGAGCGCTTACTGTGTCGGGGGTTGCGGCTTCGATTCCCACCCGAAGTCAACAATATGTGCAGACATAGTTGTTGGCGACGACGTCTAGGTGTCAATTATATATTCTTATAAAGTATTTGTGTATGTATAAGTAGTAGTATCAGTTAATTAGATTCCATAACACAAGCTTAGAGCTTACTTTCGGTGTAATTAACCGTGGGTGAATTTGTCCAGGTATATTTATTTATTATTATAAAAAACAGTCTCAATACTGTCTAGGTCTCCGCAAGCTCCAATTTATTAACCCTAGTTATTTCTATTACCTACCAATTTTTCAGTTGCATTCATTTGTTTTAAGAACTAGGTATCCTAAGCTTCTTAAACCTAACCAAGCCAAAGATAGCTTCGTCTAGTCTAGAAGTCTAGATAACACTCAAACACCAAACAAAGATATCGTAGATCAAACAGCGTACCTTTCATACATTCATTCATAAATCATTCATCTCCTTCCCACTTCATAAGTCAGACCGAGACAAAACACAATTAAAATTGAATTATGTTGCTTTTGCTTTAAATGAAGACTATTTTTGTAAGATTGAAGATTAATAGCTTCGATAGCGCATTTTGAAAATGAGTTATTGACAAGTTACGGCTCATAAGTTATGATTGGAATAAGTTTTATCGAAATACGTTATGAAAATTGATGAGTACCTTATTAGCCGACTTAGAAAAGGAGGTTTTAAATTTAATATTTATTTGTGCATTGCATAGTTATTTATCTTTTATTTATGCTTGTATTTTGATAATTCTTTTTTTGACCTATGAACATTCTATGAAGGTTAATTTCGAAATGTCGTGACGTCAAGTGTCAAGTGTCGCACCTTTTATTGCTTTTGTTTTTTTTTTGCTACTACTACACACAAAGTACTCCTCACTGTCGTCATCTTCGGTGAGATAAGAAGCCTTTGCCCAGCAGTGGGACATTACAGGCTTTTCTACTTTAACTACAAAGTTGAATAGATTTGAATAAAATTCAGCTGTTGGTTAGTTAATAAACCGGGACATACTATCTAGGTACTGTTATAAATAACTGCTATAAATAATAACTGCAATATAATAAGATCTTTGAAAATTAATTCACACAAGTAAAACGCAGGTAAAATAGCAGGCACTGCCAATCTACCTATAATGTCCATAAGTAAAAGCGTTTCAACACAATTTACCCAGTCTACCTAGCACTTATAAGCAATCGACATTGTTATTAATAGGTCCACATATGAGCACTAAGGTGATCTAGAGGTCAATCAGAACCTATAATTCAATGTCTAGTGCCTAGGTGACCTAAACATTAGATTACGGATACATGTAGTTAATCATAGATAATTTTAATAGGTATGTTAAGCAGGTGCAAGCGAGCGAAAGCGACAAGCGATTTTTAACCGACTTGAAAAAAGGTCGTTTGTCAATTTGTTTGAATACTTTTTTTCAAACTCAAAATTATAGCGTAAGAGCTGATCATAGTTTTAAAAATAGAAATTCAAATATCCCCCGTTAATTATATCTACACTAATATTATAAAGAGGAAAACTTTGTTTGGTTGTAATGAATAGGCTCAAAAACTACTGGACCGTTTTTAATAATTCTTTCACTATTCGAAAGCTACATTATCCACGAGTAACATAGGCTATTTTTCATCCCGAATATCCCACAGGAATGGACACAACGCGGGTAAAACCGCGGGGCGCTGCTAGTGTATTATAAATGCGAAAGTTTGTGAGTATGGATGTATTGTATTTTCACAAAAAACTAATTTACAGATTTGGATGAAACTTTACAGTAATATAGGTTACTAGCAGCGCCCCGCGGTTTTACCCGCGTTGTGCCCGTTCCCGTGGGAATTTCGGGAATTTTTTTACATAAAAACCTTCCTCTTGAATCACTCTACCTATTACAAAAAACCGCATCAAAATCCGTTGCGTAATTTTAAAGATTTAAGCATACAGACAGACAAACAGTGTGACAGACACGAAAAAGAGACGACTTTATTTTATACTTTGTAGTGATACATCAGAATAACACATATGATACATTTTATCTCGAAATTCCCGCGGGAACGGGTACAATACAGGTAAGACCGTGGGGCGCTACTAGTATTCTATAAAAGTCTGTCGAAATAAACTAACTTTAGTAAACCGCAAAGAAATAATATTAATTACTTATTACATATTAACACATCCATCAACAACTATTATATATTATATTCAACAAATCGCTAATTAAGAAATAAAAAGTATTAATAAAAACGTATCATGTATAAACCAAGTGAATATAAAACGGAACGGGTTCTGTAGGTAATTAAAATTAATAGCTACAATGATCTTGTCAAAGCAAAGAGTGTTTTTTGTTTGTTTGTTATATCGTTTCAATCTCTGTATAATCATATTTTTTTGGATTGGCACAAAATGTGGTTAAATGTCGTCAATTTCCAGCCGAAGACGATTGCTTCTGAAGAGGAAAAAGGTTTAGAGATTGGGTAAGAATGAAATAAAATCACTTAACCTTTTTCCTCTGCAGGAGCAATCGTCTTCGGCTGGAAAATTGACGACATTTAACCACATTTTGTGCCAATCCAAAAAAAATAGAGTATAACTACCAGTAGCGCTAATGGCGTAGTTTGACTAAGCGATGATAGTTCATTGCGATTGTTAAGTAAAGCGGGATTTACATTACGAAATTAGTGTCATGCATGATGAAACTAGTTCCGTGAAACTAATTTCAGCACATGTGAAACTACTTTCGTTGAAATTATAGTTTCGTGAAATTATCAGTATCGCGGAGATAATGGCCCTGTCAATATCAAAGCTATTGCTGCTGCTGTCTCTGAAATTCTGTAGCGACACTACTTTCGCGTCGCATTTACATGATGAAACTAGTTGCATGACACTAATTTCACCTAAAAATCGCGCAGGGCACGAAACTGATTTGCTTTCATGAAATTAATGCATGCATTACGAAAGTATTAAATTACACGTGAAACTGTTGTTAAAACTAATGTCACGAAATTAATTTCATGCCACTAATTTCGTAATGTAATTTAGGCTTAACGTGCAGCTCGACCCCTACTTAGATGGCTGATAATGGCATTTCTATCCGAGCGCTAACGTACTTCGGAAAGCTCTTTAAATTGTCGGTCCTGGTTTTTTCAACCGTTAGACCATGTCGAAGGCCTTTAGGCGGTCTAAAAACTCCGACACCAGGGTTGGCCACTAAACTACTCGAAATATTTTTAATATACATTTATTATTTACGTATTTTAATACATACGTTATTATATTTTAACGCGATACAGTTCCGGTTCATTTTATATAAAGAGTGCAAATCGCGTGACTTTAAAAAGTATGTAAAACACAGGTAAAACTGCAGGGCGCTATAATATAATGTAAGTTGTAGGAATGGTCGTTAGTGCTTGCATCTCGATGTAGATCCAATCTGATTAAAAGATAAAGTATAAATAATTGTCAAGAATGTTCAGTTAGATTAATGTTAGAGATTAATAAAAGTATTGCAATGAAAACACTTAGGACCATTAGTTGGATGCAAGTCATGTTAACATACTATGCGTAGCGAGCCTGTATTTACAGTTAATGCATTTAAAAACCACTGAAATAAGACTTCTGATGGTCACTTTTGTATGAAGCCACACGCGGCGTGCTCACGCGCCGTGCGCACGCCGCGGGCGCACGCGACGGTTCAATTTTGTATGAAACCGTGGCGTGCGCACGCTTAACGCAGTGTCCGCCCTAAAAGTAAACAGATAGAAAAAGATGGACCACTTACGAGTATTAAACCACTTTTCTAAAACTAGCCCTGTGGATTCCAAGCAAACTAATATTTGTCTGTAATATTCTGTAAGATTTCTTAATACAGGCAAAGTCTCAGCTTCAATTTTATCAGTATAATGAAGATGATACGAATGAATTCAGCTAGCCTGACGGTGGTAGTATTATCAACTTACTAGCCATGCCCCGCGGTGTTACCCGCGTTGTACCCGTTCCCGCGGGAATTTCGGGATAAAATGTATACCATGTGTTATTCTGAAGTATAACCTGTATTACTGTAAAGTTTCATCTAAATCCGTTCAAAAGTTTTTCCGTGAAGAGTAACTAACAAACATACATACATATATCCTCACATACTTTTGCATTTATAATATTAGTAGGATACTCCGTTATCACGCACGGAACCCTAATTGAACATGTGTTACATTAGACCGTCATATCGGAGGCGAACTATCAATCTATTGATTATATCGATCTACTTTCGATTATCTGTGGCATTGAACACATTACGCAGAACAAATTTAAATAATTTTTAATGTCTAACTTGGACACACCTCGGTGGTCTAGTGGTATGTGCACTCGCCTGCCGAGACTGAGCTCCCGGGTTCAATTCCTGGATCGAGCGAAAACTTCAAACATAATATGGCTCGGGTTTGAGATCTCCAACCCACATTTGAGAAGCGTGGTGATTATGCTTAATCCTCCTCACTGTACTGATATCTTCAGTGAGATGTTAGGCCTTTGCCCAGCAGTGGGATTTTACAGGCTAACACTTTACTTTTCCGTTGTTACGATCTAATGTTTCGTTATACTACCTTTACTAAATTCGCTCAAAACTTCATAGTTGCCGATCGCTAACTTTGTTGATTGTACCTTCTAACCTCACAAGACTTCACTAGAGTGTTATGTGTGTAGGTGACCTCCACTTAAACATACATTATAATTATATTTTATTTACACACAATAATATATTAAAAACCACTTACATACATCACACATTCATATCCCAGTAACATAACATTCATAACACAAATAAATAATTTCTAACCAAATGTAAACAAACAATAATTCGGCAAGCAAACCCGCGCGATATGCGTTGTTCCGAATTTGTGCAAATCTTGCATTTAAGTTAATTGTGGAATGTGAAGCCACGCGGAGGCGCATCGCGCGCGCGCAGTCGATCACAGCGTATGCCACGAGAGACACATACAACTCGTTCTCACGCGCACTCGCGTTTTGCCCACGCGTGAACTGTTCACTTACTACTTTGATTAATTACATGATATGTATTATGTGCTACATTGATCCTGTCTTGCTATCCTTCTAAAAACTTAAATAGTGTGTGTTGTGTGTGGCTAATAAACTTTGACAATTCATCTTTGTGGTTTAATTCAACCAATATTACCACGCACACCCCCCTAAAATGTGTATCCGTGATCTCGTAAAGTCCTTGCATTCACTTACAGCCACGTGATTGGCTGGAAAATGTCACCTTTGACAGCTGAGGTGATTTTTAACCAATCACAGAATTAGATTTTTATGTTATACCTTTTTTATATGTTGGGAGGAATTAATTGAAACTACTAGTTAAATAGGATTAGAATAAAATGCATGGATTTCTAATTATTTTACTAAATAGTGTCGTGATTTAAAATGGGCGAGTTTACTATCTGTGAGCCAGCGAAACTAGTTAGCGATTGATTGTATGTACTTGTGACGTTCGCGCTCAAAGTAGCGAATAAGTACGAATAATCTCAATCAAAGTCAAGTTTTACTCAAAACTAAAGCCAAAATAGGTTAAATGTTTCAAAAAATTATGACACTAACACACGTATGTACAGAAAGTTCTCTTCACTGTACTGATATCATCAGTGAGATGAGAAGTCTTTGCTCAGCAGTGAGACATTGCAGGCTAATACTACTACACACAGGTACAAGAAAATCAAATATCTTATACCCCTTTTTTCGCTCGATTAAAAAGTCTAGATTTATTTCTGCAAACCACTACATACATATCTATACCTATATGTAGGTACCTATCTTGAACATAAAGCCTATATCACTTTGAAAGCTAAACCTGTAGTTTATTACCTAGCTCGTTAGTGCACCTAGGTCTTAGGTAATTGATGCGTGTGTCCAGTTAGTGCTCAACTTAGGTCATAAATATATCTTGGCAACTCAATCAGCTTGCATTGTAGTTAAGCACTAAGATAAAATAGGTTTAATATTGAAATTTAATTTTAAGTTGAAATTTAAGTTTAAGTTTTTGAAAAATTGGCGTCTCATCTATAGATACTAAAAGGTATTTTAGACGTAAAATTTGTAACTTTGTTTGTTTATATGTTTGAGGTAATCTCAGGAATTATCAGTCCGATTTGAATAATTCTTTTTGTTATAAATAGCCACATTCAACGGGAAGGTGTTTCTCAACTTCACCTAAAGAATACTCGCTAGAATCCCTTTAGAAACTCTTAACAAATCATTAGAAAACGTATATTTCCTTCCGTTTCAAAATAAAATATTTTACAAACCTGTTTCATTCACAATGCCGAACGAACATAATAGATGTTCGGTAACAACTTTCATTCAATCAATCATTCATTCATTCGGTCATTACGACATGCAGTGACAAATGGGTTGATTTATTATTGTTATGTTATTCGCTGTTAAGCTACGTTTGATTCCTTAAGGTAGTTCTGATGTAATACGTATTACATGTGGTTTTTAAGTTAGTTAAGTATGATTTATATTGAGCGAGCTAACAAAATGCGAGCCAAGTAAATATTTTTACCCAGTTTTGTCTCCCAAGAGACTCTTTTGAACGTACAGTCAATGAATCCTACTAATATTATAAATGCAAAAGTTTGTGAGCTCTTTCACGCAAAAACTACTAAACGGATTTGGATGAAACTTTACAGTAATATAGGTTATACATCGGATTAACACATGGGATACGTTTTATCCCAAAATTCCCACGGGAACTGGTACAACGTGGGTGAAACCGCGGGGCGCGGCTAGTTATGAATATAAAGTTTAAAGTTTTCTAGTGTGGCATGAATTGAGATCCTTCTTTGAAGTCGAGTAAAAGTAACAAATCTCTAGAGCGGGTTGCTTCAGCCTTACGCTCACGCACCAGTAATCATTAAAATAAATGTCAGTCTGAACATACGTAATAACATGAAAAATCATGGCTTTCTACTGGCCGTCGAATAACTTTAACAGACACTTAACAGCGTATATTTATGAACTTTTTTACCAACGTATGTTACCATAGCCAACCATTTTAAATTAAGTTTGAGGGCCGACACTGCGTTAAGCGTGCGCACGCCGCGGTTCCGTACAAAAGTGTACCGTCGCGGGCGCCCGCGGCGTGTGGCTTCATACAAAAGTGAACTGTAGCGTGCGCCCGTCGCGTGCGGTGTCATACAAAAGTGAACCGATGCGTGCGCACGCGACGGTCGCACGCGACGGGCGCTCGCTTAACGCAGTGTTGACCCTGAAACAACCCACCCATAGATCATATTTATACGTTTTTTAGCTCACTGTCGCCGTCGCTTAAACTATAGCACCACCTAAATATCTCGTATTCTTTCTTAAAGAGAGAGAGAGACAGACATTTCCTCAGTTTTCAATCAGGACATAATCCGATGCGGTACGACGGCGTCAGCTAGTCTCAAACCATTCGTTACTAAATAACATTTTGTAAATCAATCAATCACGAATACAATCAGATGTATTGTAAGATTCAAATCAAAACAATACAGGCGTTTGACACGATCTTACGAATGATGGATTAGGTGTGAACTTTCTAACTAGCAGTTAATGATAAGATTAGTTCTAGAACTATTGAGCTGGACAATTACTCAATCATTGAGTACAACACTAGTGGCATTTCTATCTGAGCGCTATCGTGCTTCGGAGGGCACGGTCCCGGTTGTTCTATTGTTAGACCATGTCGGAGCCTTTAAGGCGATCTAACGTCTCTGACACTAGGATTGGCCACTAACCTACTTGAACAAAGAACTCACAATCAAGTCGACTAAATCACACTCAAGTCGAACCTTTGGGGTTGTTATTCTACATATTCAGAAGGTTATAATTAATTATAACGGCTTCACATTTTTTTATAAATACTTTTCTTTTAATTTTTGAAGAAAATCATGCTGTTCTCCTTATTGTTCAAATCCGTAACAGAAAAGAAAAGGCTAAGAAAAGATCTTCGTGTCTATTTCAGTTTAAGAATCGCCCATACTGGCCGTTGATAAAGCCTTTCTATACCGAGTATATCTTGTAGTGTAATAGTAGTTTATGCAACGTCATATAAAGAAGGTATTAAAACACTCGTTACTATTATGAAACTCGCTGCGCTCGTTTCATAAACTCACACTCGTGTTTTAATACCCGTGTTATATGCAGTTGCATACACTACTTTATCTTCACTATTTAATGCAATTAATCAAACAAAATTTTAAAAACAAAACACATTGCGAAACATTAAATTCACGCGTAGGTACGTGTATTGTCACAGTGAACTTGCCGCCATTAAAATCTAACCAATGAGAGCGCAGCTGCGCGTAGGGCCAATCAGGAGCGAGCGAGATCTTACCAAAGAGTTTTGTGTATGTAGTTTCGACGAAGTTTTCACGTATAACCCAACTATTTTAAAAAGCCAGCCTAATATCAAAATTTTATACAACTAGTATGAGGATTTTGACATAAGGCTCGCCAGGTTAATTGGTCGCGTTATAATGATGTTATAATGTTAAATTATAATGATATTATAACATCATGTGCAATTGCTTAAATTGAGTGTTTTAGTTGTCTGCGCTATAACAGTAGTAATTATAAGTCAAGTATTGGAAACATAAGTAGAATGTTACAACATTAGTGTAGATAAATACATATTTGATATTGTTCTTTTTTATAAAAAAGCTTAAACCATCCCTACATCAAGTCTCAAGGACTTTATCTACCTAATCCAACGCGAGGTGACACCTTGAAGTGGTTTCAGTTCGCGATCTAGATCGTTACGTAACTATGATTGTCGCACGTCTATGCCTAATGCGAACTTCGTGAGTCAAAGATTAAGTATTGTTTATAGTGCGGGCGTGGCAGACCGGCGATAATGTTCAACGATATACGCTGAGGTAACGTGAATCAAATGTAGGTATCCCATAAGACGAAAGAAGATGTTTTTATAAATGGGTCAATATGGCAGACAGAAATGGAAAGATTCATTGGTATCCTAGCCCAGCTCTAAAATTAGGAAAAAGTATAGAGGATTAAAGAAAAAGTCTAGAATCTAATTTGTTTTTGAACATGGCTCAGGTTTGGGATTACCAACCGCAGTAGGTATGGTGATTACTGTTTTATAATTCTCTTCACTGTTCTGATATCTTTAGTGAACGTAGCCTTCGGGTCTTCAATAGGACATTACAGACTACTACTACTTATCTACCATTCATAGAAAAACACATTTTTCTACTACTTTAAAACCATAATAGGCTTGCAGCACCACTAAATGTCAAATCATGTACGCGTGAAAACCGCCTATTTTATACGCCAACTAACAAACTATACCTAGTTTGTTAGTATGATACCTCATAGATAGAAAATTAATCTTATATATAAAATTCTCGTGTCACAGTGTTCGTTCGCGTACTCCTCCGAAACGGCTCGACCGATTCTCATGAAATTTTGTGAGCATATTGAGTAGGTCTGAGAATCGGCCAACATCTATTTTTCATCCCGAAATTCCCGCGGGAACGGGTACAACGCGAGTGAAACCGCGGGGCGCAGCTAGTAATATATAGAAACATATTTGTATCAAAGCTTTTATTATGGCTTTAGCCAAGCCCAATACACATTGCACGCTTCAAAACCGCACATTTTACGCGCTCGTCTGCACACCACTACAATATAGAGCAAGTTCACTATTAGCGGTGTAGTGTTGGTAGTGTTGTGAGTTATTGTGACACCATCGCAGATACCACCGGTGGTATCAAATGATCGCGATTAGGAGCGCTGGTTCACAGTATCGTATCGAGAGATCTACGCTTTGAATGAAATATGCACGTGTGGGGTTATGAGTTTTAGTAGTTATTTCACCTGTCTCGGTTCAATTGTCCTAAATCTATTTTCTTATTAGGATGCTAAATTAGAATGGAAGTTGAGTTTATAGTTACAAGGGGTGAAAAATTCCGATCGAAGCCAATATCAAAGCTAGTGCAGTTATTAAGGGTGTGACTAGAATGCAGTCGCCACACATAAGGCTAAACAGCTTGATATCAAGCCTCTGATAACAGCCAACACGTACTGATTAAAATATCTCGTGTAATGAGCAAAAAGTACAGCGGAAAGGGATATGTCTATCATATCCCATTTATTTATGGAAAAAATTGGTATGTGCGTTGTGAACATACTCGGCAGTGGAGGGTTCCGTAATATAGGATAGGGTGTCTCAATTTATGTACATTTTGTCATCTTTCTATACTAACTAGCAGCGCCCTGCGGTTAACCCGCGTAATGCCCGCTCCCGTGGGAATTTTGGGATGAAAAATAAAAACCTGAGAGGTGTCAAGGGACACCCGGATGGAACGAAGTTTATTTATTATCAACAAAAATAATCGTCGCGACACCACACTGTTCAATGCGAAAACACAGATGCGCGGCGCGCATGTTTCTGTGTCTGTCTTTCTCTGGCGTGTGCAAGTTTCTCTGTCTGTCCCTCTCTGGCCTAAAAAATGTCGTTACCATTTTTTTCCGTCTAGCCCCCTTTCGCAACGCGCAATAAGGAACTTCGTTCCAATAGTCTATAACCTTCCCGTTGAATGTGGCTATCCATTTCATAAATAATTATTTAAATCCTACTGGTGGTCATAACATAGCCCCGAGCATAGCCCGAACATCAAACGAATAAACAAACTTAAAACACAAAACAACAAAAAGCAAAGTCTTCATTAAAATATAGGCTTAATTATACGAGTTATATGTAGTATAGATATCTTTTTAGTATCAGCCTACTCGAAATAAATGAATATAATATCTTTATACCACATTTCCTGTCAAACGGGTCCAGATCAAACCAACCGTAAGTATTTACCAACTGATCTCAATCTAGCTAGTCGGCGTCAAAATCAGCCGATCACCGGATGGTGTCAAAACTATGGGCTGTATCCGGCATCCGGCCCTTTGAGTACAGTACCTTTACTGTATTGCTGTACTATTTTTGATAGAATTGCTGAAAATGGATAGACGAAGTTTAATGTATTATGTTTTTTATTTAACTTTCACTAAAGATTAAGCCGTCTTTATATGAGGTATATCATCTCTTGGTATAGTAAGAATCATTTAGAAATTATTATATGAAGTTAAACTATACTATAAGAAAGTCGTGTTAGTTACACCATTTATAACTTGAGAACGGTTGGACCGATTTTAATGATTCTTTTTACTTTATTTGTGTTTAGGTATTAGGTATAAGTACTCGTAATAAAAATCCCAAAATTTCCACGGGAACGTGTGCGTTGCGGGTGAAATCGCGGGGCACAGCTAGTTTAGTAATAAATTATCAAAATTCAGCAAACATTACTCAGAACAAACTTCGGCATCGGTCGAAAAATCGGTATATAATTTACTAAGAACTTTTATCGTACCACCAACAACTTATTTTTTGAACGTTTTATATTTCCGTCTGTATATTACCGATAGTCTACTCAATTCAAATATTTTGATGACCTTATTAACGTTATCACGCCCTTTAGTTTAATCCGAGATCAGTTTAATGTGATAGACGTGACGTGACGCCTCGCAACGTGTTAATAACACTGAATGTGTTAATAGTTACTCTGAAGAAGAATACATTTGTCTAAATAAGGTCTAAATATTGTAGATAGAGTGATTGAAGAGGAAGGTTTATATGCACAAACATTTCCGAAATTCCCATGGGAACGGGCACAACGCGGGTAAAACCGCGGGGCGCTGCTAGACTTACTAAGCCACAAATTCACCGTGGCATTCAACTTATGTCTACGTCACGAGCTAAACTGAGATCTCAAATCCAAAATGTAATTACTTAAACCCAGTTCAGTTGATCGTGGTTCGAGATAGTAACGGTCAATTCATAAACGCTTATTAACAGCATTTTAGCTAACAAATGGTTTGTCCCTTTCCGACCTACACTTCTTTAAGAAAGAGCAAAAGAGACAAAACATTTTATAACGGTGTTTTAGCTAAATATCGTTTACTAGCAGCGCCCCGCGGCTTTGCCCGCGTTGAGCCCGTTCCCGTAAGAATTTATTAAAATCCTTTCTTAGTGTGCACTTACGTCACTTGAAGAACCTTCCTGCCAAATTTCATGTTCTAGGTGTAGCGGTTGAGGCTGTGCGTTGATTTATCAGTCAGTCAGTCAGTCAGGACTTTGAATTATATATATATAGATGAATAAAGCGGTAATACTCTACTCGTTTTACTTTTTAATCACGACTAAACTCCATGTCCCATTTAGTAAAATCACTTATTACGTAACCTCATGCCAGATTATGGTAATAGCAATTAATTTATAATTATGAGGCCGACACGTAATTGCGACTCGTGTTAGTTTGAAACTAATCTCTGTACAACATTGATTGGTAAAGGTGTTCGTATGGTAATGAGCTATGATATGCGCTAGATATGCTAAGCGATATGTATTAAAGCCTGTAACTGTCTTCGGTTTATGGATTTACATACTTGTATGAATATACAGTCGACTGCAAAAGTTGATACGTGTATCTGTATAATTATTAGTCAGTCCTTGTATGAATGTACAGTCGACTGCAAAATTGCATTTTACCCGTTATTTTAGGAAGAAAAGTTGCATATAACCTTTCTTTTGACTTGAATATGGCTATCATTTACTCAAATATTATTTTCAAATCTGACTGGTTCAAAAATTAGCGAATTTCAAAAATAATCTTGGATGTAATATTTTATTCATACTATTAATATAGTTTTAATCTACTGAACGGTCAATAGTACAAAAAAGTCCGCCTAAAAAAAAAGAAAATGTACACCTAATATTTTAATAACGCCTGAATTAAAATTAATCGCAAGCAACGTCTTGCTATAAGATTTTATTAAGGCGTTTTAACATTTCTATTTTTCACTGAGGGTACATTTTTAATTTACTTATATTATGTTGTTTTGTTGCAGGACTTATTGGAAAGGATATACAGATTGTTTGACGTGGATAATAAAGAATATTTAGTGCAGGAGGACTGGTTCGAGTTCTTGAAACAGAGATTAACGTGAGTATTCATATTAAAATATTATAATTTAACAACTAATATTATTCGTTGAAAAATTCTGGGCCGAATTCGACCATTATAATAATGTTAACAAACTTATTTCTTATTTATTACTAGCTGTGCCCGTGACTTTGTCCATGTGCAATTTTGGGATTTATCTAAAATAAAAGTAGACTAAGTTACTCCTTATTACATCAGCTACAAGTCAAAACCCCATCAAAACCGATCCAATCAAATCCTTGTTTTCCTTTTTACTTGATTCATTAATTCACAATTATCTAAGATATTTAATTAATTACGAAATATTTAACTCTTATTTCAGTGAAGACAAACAAATAGACTTCGTGGAACAAGTGGAGAGCGTCGCGTACGTGCTGAGGGGTAACGGGTTCATAACCCTCGACGCGTTCCAACTTATATTGAAGAATAAAGTGGTATGTATACCTACACTCATACCACCTTATTAATAAACGCCCTGTTATAAAGTGTTTTGTCTCTTTTGCTCTTCGGAAAATTGCATATGTCAGAAAGTGACAAACCGTTTATTAATATACTCGTAGCCCATAGAAAAGTTTTTGATAAGTAAATTCGAGAAGGTTAGTGGCCAACCCTGGTGTCGGAATTGTTACACCGCCTAAAGGTACGATATGGTCTTACGATTGACATCACTGACTAACTTGAAGTGCCTTCCGAAGCACAGTAGCGCTAATGCCACTATCGGCCACCCATCCCATCAAGCACGTTGCTTAACAATCGCAATGAACTAAGATGGCTTAGTCAAACTACGCCACGAGCGCCATGGTAATGTATAGGTCCCGTATGTTCCCAGGTGATTAACAAGCTGTTCCGCGTGCTGGATACAGATGGTGACGGGTACACCACCGCTGACGAGGTCATGGCGTTTATTTCGGCGGTTTCGAGTGCCAGGTAGGACCGTTGGAGGTTATAGTCCTAGCTTTTGTACCGTTTTGACGCAGTGAAGTCTGTTTTAGGCAGTACAAACCTACAATACTGCTTCTGAAACTGACTGGTTCGACGTTATCAAGTCTATCTATAATTAGTCTTTAAAATAATATGGGCTAATTATATACTATATATATTGTCACTGCGCGGTGGACGGAGAGTGAATCTGATGGTTGTGTGACTCGCAAGTAGTCGGGATGCTCATGGACTCGCAAATGCTCATGATAAATCACCATGTGCATATTCTTATAAGTGCTATATCTACATAAAATTGTTTAAAATCATCTGACATCTTTATCTAAGTTGGAATAGACACCAATTTGCAATACATTTTCAGACCGCGAGTCGGTTTCGACAAGACCAGCGTGGATCGACTGGAAGAACTCTTCAAGAAGACAGTTGGAGACCAGAAAGAGATCACCAAGGAACAGTTCAGGAAGATAATGGAATCGAAAAATGTGAGTCTAGAGTCCTGTCTTGCAGCTTTAAAGGTACCAGTCTGAATTGCAGACTGACTGCAGATGTTTAGTGGCACAGTCTGATGCACGGCTTCTCGTCGTAACTCGCGAGTTATATTATATGTACATCTTTGAGCCGAAAGTTTTACTTGCCTTATCTATGCTTTCTTACTGCTGGCAAAAAGTCTCAAATCACTGCCCACTGTCCCAATTTTTTATTTATTTATTCCTACGTTATCCTTTGATGTCAAAGGCAACAAAATCATAATTAATTATCTTACCTTTTAAACCTTTTCGCAGCCATTCTTCACCGAGCGAGTGTTCCAACTCTTCGATGAGGACAACAGTGGTGCCATATCTCTGCAGGAGTTCATAGCCGCGTATCATCTGTTCGCGGGACACACACCTGAAGACAAGATACGGTTCCTGTTCAAAGTCTATGATATGGATAGTAAGTGTATTGGACAGCTATCTAGCCAGTAAGTTCGCTTAGATGAATCATGAGATTCAGTGACGGCGTACATAAGTAACATCGTTGGACATTAAGTTCTAATAACGTCAAAAATTTAACCAAATCGCGATTAGTGGCAACAATTACAGGCTATATCGATATCAATTGTGAATTAATCCCGTCACAATTTCGATAGAATATTTTGGTAACATTTTGTTTCTAGCGAAAATTCAATTAACTTTTTTTTAATGAAGACTCAATTGATATTACCCTTTGTACATTCCTTTGCTTTACGAAAGCTTCTACACCCTCACATATTAACATCTCCACCACCAGATGACGGCCTCATCCAGCACCGGGAACTGCAACACGTAATGCGAGTTTGTATGGAGGAGAATGGGATGCAATTTAGCGAGTCACAGCTGTTGGAGTTGACGGCGGCCATGTTTGAAGACGCGGACCCCGAGGGGAGGGGCAACATCACGTATGAAGCCTTCAGGGAGATGCTGGACCATCATGGGGGGTTACTGGAGAATATTACCACTAGGTAAGGAGTTTGGGTACATAGTATAGTGTTTTGACATGATGAAACTAGTTGCATGACACTAATTTCACCTAAAGATCGCGCAGGGCACGAAACTCATTTGCATTCATGAAATTAATGCATGCATTACGAAAATATTAAATTACATGTGAAACTGTTGCTTAAACTAATGTCACGAAATTAATTTCATGCCACTAATTTCGTAATGTAATTCCGGCTTTACATTTGCCAAAGTGACAAAAGTATCCCAATCAATTTCCGGGTCGAACGAAGACATGTCACCTTTTCTAACATGGCTCGGGTTTGAGATCTACTCGCAGGAAGTAAGCGTGGTGATTATGCCTTACTGTCTCACTGTACTGATATCTTCAGTGAGACAGAGGCTTTTGTCCTTTTATCCAGTTGCGGGATATCAGAGGTTTCTTTTGTAAAAGAGTATTTTCTAGGATTTGTAAGTCGAAATGGTGTTAAACATGAATTGGTGATGATAAACGTAAGTTCGAGTAGGTTCCTAGTGTCGGAGTTTTTAGACCGCCTAAAGGCCTCCAACATGGTCTCACGATTGATACAACCTGCACGGGTAGCATGACAAGTAGACATACAAATATGTCTACCATCTATGGCGCAAGTTTGACGTCATCGCGATTTTGTCTACAGTAGCTACCGCGACATAGATTTGTCTTGTCGCGTACGTCATTTGTATACAAATGTCTACGCCCTTGAGCATGACGACCATATTATGTCTACGTCAGAGACTAATTTGACTTTGACATTTCAAAGTATACAAATATGTAGGCTACCCTCCAAGGTGCATACAAAGCTTGTCTTCGACTCTTTTATTATATTTTAATATTTTTGTAACAAAAACGAAAACAAGAAACAATAACCACAGACAAAAACGCACTGAAATGAATGAATGGCGAATGAATGAAATAGTGTTGTGACGGTGTTGTGCTTCAAAAAATTTATCGGTAATCATGTGTGACCATGTTAAAAATATAATATATTTGTAAAGGGCAATATTTCTATGTCTTCCGTAGCGAAAGTTTTGTATACAGTAGAGATTTTCGCTTCCTGTCATTATGTGCTCGCAACCGCGCCATAACCCGTAGACAAGACAAAAGTTTTAACCCTATAGAGATATATGTCTACCAGTGTTCATGCTACCCGTGCTGGACCGACAATTTAAAGAGCCCTCCGAAGCACGGTAGCGCTCAGATAGAAATGCCAATATTGGTCATCCATCCAATTGATGATGATGATTCGATATAATTCAATAGGAGTTACAACATTTTGATTCTTTGTTTGCCTTCACAGCATAGACCGCTGGCTAGTTCCTCCCAAAGTGGACACAGCACCCACCAGCTTCCTACAAAGACTCAACAAGATGAAGCCCTACCAACTGTCACTGCCCTACATCAGGAACAACTACGTTCTCATCTCGTATATGGTGGTCTTCTTCCTCGTCAACCTGATCCTGTTTGTGACCAGATGCATCGAATATAGGGAGCATAACGGATTTGTGATTGTGGCTAGAGGATGTGGTGAGTATTCTGAGTAGGTATATCAAAAGATATACTTAATTTATAAAGGGGAAGATTTTTTCTGAACAGCAAAATGTTTGGAGGAGTCCCCATTAAATCTTGTGGTAAAATACCGTATGCGCGGTCTACAATGTTATTGATCTACTGTCATTTATTAGATCGCAGGTGGAAACACCACGCGGAACAGCTAGTCTAGTAGTAGAACAGTGTTTGAATGCGCCAATCTCAGAAATTACTAATCCGATTTGAATAATTCTTTTTGTAATAAATAGCCACAATCAACGGGACGGTTACAGGCTATTTTTCATGCCGAAATTCCTACGAGATCGGACACAAAGCGTTCTACTAGTTCTCTTTAATCCTAATTATACTATTAATTTTAGTTTAAAAGGTCATAACTACATCACCTCCAAAACCCTAGGTCAATGCCTGAACTTCAACTGCGCCTGGATCCTGGTGTTGATGCTGCGGCACTGCATCACGCACCTCCGCGTGCGAGGGCTTGGCTCCGTGCTGCCACTGGACCATCACATCTACCTTCACAAGGTCACCGGGCTACTGATCGTGGTGTTCAGCGCGGTGCATACTGTCATGCATTTGTGTAATTTTAGTAAGTGGGTTCTGATATTCGTTTTCTTTTCGTACCGTTTCGTACCGATCGCAGAATAATGCATAAGAAGTGCGGGCATAAGTACCTACTAAATTACTGATGGTAAAATTGTAGATATATAGAGCTAGATAGAGATTAGAAGACCAAGCTTAAACTAAGAATAAAAATGAACCATGGTTTGGTTTATAGCCCTAAATTTCAAAGTTACTCTACATGTAGTCCATGAAAGTAATACGAACCGACAATCTATACTTTTAAAATTTTCAAGCTTTTCCTTTTTTGAGTCAGATAATCTTCCAATTTCTTCAAAAATAATCAACATATCATCTCAAAACCCTTAATCAACCAACTCCACCTCCTCAGCGATCCTCGTAGTGAACGACCCCGTGGTGAACCAGTCCAACCACACCCTGTACGAGTGGCTGCTGACGTCCTCGCCCGGCGTGTTCGGGCTGGTGTCGGGCTGGGCCAACCCCACCGGCTTCGGGCTCGTGCTCGTGCTCGGGGTCATGTTCGTGTGCAGCCAGAGCTTCGTGAGGAGGCGGGGCAGCTTTAAGGTAAGGTGCTTTTGGTAGGGAGTGAACGCACCTACTTGTTGAGGTTTTTTGATGAACGAGACTCGGACCTTGCCTCTAGAATCCCTGTTTATGGTGATCGTGGGCTTGATTTCCGCTCAGGGTCAACAACGGACGTGTCAGTGTCAAATATAATATACGATAATTTATAGTTATTATTGCGACAAAGTACAAAATTGCTTAAGATTTCCTTAAAATGTACTTTTTAACCATTTCCATTTCTAACTCCTCAGATATTCTACTGGACGCACCTGCTGTACATCCCGTTCTGGGTGCTGCTCATCCTGCACGGGCCCAACTTCCTCAAGTGGTTCGTGGTCCCGGGAGCCATCTACATCACCGAGAGGATCCTCCGATATGTGTGGATGATGTGAGCTTAGAAACTACATATCAGTAAAAATCTTTTTCATGGGGTTTCCGCTGTAAAGTAAAGTAAAGCCTAAGTAGCCAATAAAGTAGCCTTTGATGTCCCACTGCTGGGCAAAGGCCTCTCATCTAACTGCAATTAGAACATTAAAGAAACAGCAGTGCATATCTTGTTCATAATAAATAACCTTTTCGGGATTGAATAGACAAATTCACTTTGATCCAAATGAGACTTGAGTCATGAACAGGGGGGTGATTCTGCTAACTCAAATTTGCATCAATTAATTTATGAATTGAATCCCTGCTCAAATTTCCACATAACACCCCTCAGGTCTATCATTTCACTCCCCCTCAGGTCTGAACGCAGCAAGACCTACATCTCCTCGGGCATTCTGTTACCTTCGCGCGTCACACACCTGGTCATCAAGCGCCCCCCGCGCCTCGAGTTCCACGCCGGGGACTACGTGTTCGTCAACATACCCGCCATAGCTACCTACGAGTGGCATCCGTTTACCATCAGCAGTGCGCCGGAGTTAGAAGGTAAATGACAAATTAAGAATAACGAAATGGATAAACTTAAAAATTACTGCCGCGCTCGGATCATTTCTAAAAATATTCCTCATAAAAGCACCGTTCAGCCGTACACACAATAAAAACGCAATAAACCTGTGCATCCAGCCTATATGACACTATCATATTTAAGGGCACTCTTTTTCTCCTTAGTAACCGACTTCAAAGAAGGAAGTTCTTTTTTCAGATTATCAATTTCCTCATCTTTGTCTTATAACCTGTCATTCCAGGGTACCTCTGGCTTCACATCCGAGGAGTGGGCGAGTGGACCAACAGGCTGTACGCGTACTTCGAGAAGGAACAGGCGAGACTGCAGGCCCCGCAGATCACGCAACTGGAGAACGGACACGAGTAAGTAGTCATAACGACGTCAAATCATTGCCAAAGATGTAACACAATGGGAAGGATTAACAACATTATCACTATGCTATACATTAATACTCCCCATACATTGAATTAAAAATCAAATCAAAATTCTAAAGCAATGTCACCATCAAATTAGAGTCCGAATTTTAGACCGCGTGAAGGCCTCCAACATGGTCTAACTTTTGCCTCAATTTGATCAATCTCATAGTACTTAAAAATCTTTCCAGAAAACTAGACCGGACCAGTTCCAATCAAAGCAAGAGAAGCAGAGGGAAGATTGGATCCTTCAGGAAACCCAAGAAAGTATCTCTGGATCTCACTCCGGAAAGATTTCTGGAGGAAACTGGATCACAACTTGAGAGTAAGGAAGACATTCCATCACTATGTACTACTCGCGCCCTGCGATCTACCCGCACTATGCCCATTCCAATTCAAATTTTGGGATAAAAAATAGCATATAACCTTTTTCTTAAATGCTGCTACTCGTATCCAATACAAAAACAATCATTCAATTCGAAAAAAATAAATAATTGTGGTTTAAATTCACGTTAGAGCGACTTCTCTATTACGTGTTATAATTTGAAGTCACTAAGAACGACGGTTATACTTCGTTTACTGTTTCAGTGAACCTATCTCCCATATCAAGTCGGTCTGAGATCACATCGCCACAACGGCATCTCGAAAAGTCTCGCTCAATGCCTGACGTACAGAAGAAAGCCAAGAAGTTAGCGTAAGTAAAGATTAAAAGAAAACTTTTATCTATATTTTTGATGGTAAAACCATTATTTCGAGTTGAAAGTGAGCCTCGACCATGGCTCACTTTAGCACACCCTCAGGCAGTTTAAGAACATGTATGTGATTTGTCGACAGTCGTGCGACAGTCGCCGTGAAATTTTCGTAAAACAGCATTCGTGTGCAAAAGAACGCGCGTTGCAAAGAACATTGCTCGTACAATGTAAGCATTCCGCAATCTAAGAGCTTCTAAGAACAGTCAGAAGAATGGCTGTTTAAAGGAGATGATTGCTCGATTGCTCGTACAAGCATTCCGTTGCGCAATCTAAGAGCTCAAAAGACCGCGCAATAAAATTTGTTCCAGTCTCCGGGACTTCCTCCGCTCCGAGTCCGAGCACAGCTTCGACATGCTGCAGCCGCCGCCGTCGCCCGCCGCCTACAGCTCGCCGCACCACCGCGAGCTGGAGCAGCGCTTCCGGTACCTCCGCACCAAGCCGCCCATCATCGCCTTCAAGACTCCCAGCTTTGAGGACTGTGAGAGGAGGAGGAGTAATGAGAGTATTATTACGTTGGGTGAGTTTTTTGAAGGTCTCTCAGAATCATTGTTAGTTCTCTTCTAGTGGGAAGGTAAGAGTGAGACAAAAGTTCGGAGCCATGAAGTGTTTGCTTCAGAGCACTCTTTTAATTGTTTAGTGGTTATAGTGAGAAGGAATAATGTTATCATATAATCTAAATTACTAATAAGTAAATGCTAACTTGCTGCTTGTTAGCCAGGAATACAACTCGGGAAAGCCAGAAAGAGTGACAAATAAGAGATAAGTTTTTATTTTATAGTTCGTTTTTATTACTGCAATATCAAACTATGTCGGTGAATCTAAATCATATCCCACTTGTTAAATTCTCAAAATATTGCAGCGAGAAGACGTCTATCGAAGACCATATCACCAGACAAAGACGTGGAGTCTCTTCCTGATAAGATAGACGAGGAAAATACGGATAGCAACGTGCCACCACTGGAGTATGCTGCTTCCAACCTGCCTGTTGGGAAACCATTGGAGGTAAGGAGTAAAATTAATAGGTATCAATCTTTTATATTAAAAACATTAATCAATTTAACAAGTTATCAATTACGCCTTTCGAACCAAGCTGAACTGAAGACAAAAATAATACCACGACACTTCTCGGTACTTGATAGTTCGTGAAGAAAGTTTTACCCGTGGTACTAATGGTAGTACCACTGGTAGTACCACTGGTAATACCACTGGTAGTGTCACAGGCAATAAACGACTTTATCGGCACTTCAATTCTGAGAACTTTGGAGTCTCCGAAAACTGGGTCCCTGGAATCATTCAACAGAATCAATCCAATACTTCCTCTATTAATCAATGCTTAACTTCGTCACAGATCTACATCGATGGCCCGTATGGCGCAGCCTCCTCCCACATATTCCAAGCTCAACACGCAGCTCTCATAGCCGCCGGTATCGGAGTAACACCCTTTGCCGCCATCTTGCAAGCCATCATGTACCGCTACTGGCAAGCAAGGCAGACTTGTCCGAAATGCAGCCACTGTTGGACCAATAGCTTGCCCAATGTCAATATGAGGCTTAGGAAGGTGGGTATTAAGTTTTAAGTGCAGTTGGGTTGTTTTTAAACTGTGATTGCTACAAGTTGAAACTTTGTTATAGAAAAACAGTTTTAAATAGATAATGTACAGCTTTGAACCCACTTGGATGGGCCGATAGTGGAATTTATAATAAAGCGCTATACCATGCTTTGGATGACACGTTATATTATCAATGCTGGTAGTTTTAATCTTCAAATCATAGCGGACGCCTTTATAAATTTTGCCTGTTGGGGCCAGATTCTAATTGTACTCCCAAAGTCAATAAAAAAAAGTGCTCATACCAGTTTAAACTTTGACTAACAAATACATAGGTTCAAACAATCTTTTTAGACTGCCTTTAAACTCTCACACCATTTCTGACCATATCCTGTTAAGCAATCTTAATTTGTATTATTTGCATCAATCAACCTTCAAACCATGATTTATGTCCACAGGTGGACTTCTTCTGGATAAACCGGGAGCAGCGCTCGTTCGAGTGGTTCGTAAGCCTACTGTCACAGCTGGAGATGGAACAGGCCGAGTTGGAGGGAGGCTGCGAGAGGTACCAGTCAATTTATTCGTTTGATTTTTGTCCCAATGATTATTTTGATTTTGATTATGGTCTCATTTTGAAGAACTCCAGCCTTAGATGTGCATAAAGATCATGGTATGCAGCCACCAATTTATGACTTACTTTACGAATATATTAATATGTATTATTAAATGCAGGTTCCTGGAGATGCACATGTACATCACGAGCGCGCTGCAGCGGAGCGATATGAAGGCGGTGGGACTGCAGCTAGCGTTAGACCTGTTGCATGAGAAGGTGGGTACAGCTGCAACCACCTTGGCAATGCATGGAATTATTCCAGTAAAGCTAGGCCTTGAGCGCTACTATGGACCATAACATACAAATAGTTCAATTCCTTCGATCAACAATACACAACGTTGTGTATTGTTGATCGAAGTTCAATTCTATTACCTATTTATATTTTCCCAATTTTTTTAACGCCTCGGTGGTCTAGTGGTATTTACACTCGCCTGCCAAGACTGAGGTCCCGGGTTCAATTGTGAGTGATTACATGTTACCTACTTTTCAAACATGGCTCGGGATTGAGATCACCAACCCGCAGTAGGCAAGCGTGGTGATTACGCCTAATCCTCCTGACTGATATCTTCAGTGAGATGAGAGGCCTAGCATATACTTTTACTTTAATATGTATAGGCTAATAATTTTACTCTACTAAGTATAAGTATTTCCTCAAAAACTTTGTTCAATTTCAACCACGATTTTCTTCTTTCTTTTCAACTTCTCTTTTCATCCCACAGGAAAAACGTGACCTCATAACTGGTCTTAAAACGAGGACCAACGCAGGCCGCCCGAACTGGGACAAGGTGTTCAAACAACTCCAAGAGCAGAACAAAGGGAAAGTGACCGTGTTCTACTGCGGACCACCACAACTCGCGCGCACCCTGAAGATCAAGTGCACACAATACGGGTTCTTGTTTAGGAAAGAAGTGTTTTAAAGAGATAGATCAAATGAAAGTATTTAAAGATTGAAATAGATCAATTCTTAATTAAATAAATTACGCCTAATCCTCCTAACTGTACTGATATGTTCAGTGACACGAGAGGCATTTGCCCAACATTCTTAATTGCTAACAGCTGATCCAATACTTATCCGTATCGACGGCAACGTCGCTTTCCGTGCACCGTGGCACCTCACCCGTATAGATACAACACACAAGCTTTTTAGATTGCTTTAGATAATTTTGCTTGTTTTTAAAACTCAGGCGTTAACACAGCAAGGCATAGTTTGTATATTTTATTTTTCTTACGAGATTTAAAATTCATACTATTTCAAAGAGAACTTCTTCTATTGAGGAAAAGGGCTCAGTGATGGGATAATAATGGAATGAAATCACAAAAGCTATTTCCCCTACAGAAGGAATCATCTTCGGCTGGAAAATCGACAACATTAGTCCATATTTAAACTCTTCGAAGTAAACCTAGAATTTATAAATTGTTCCATGCCCGGCGACTTAATCCGTCCAGGTTATATCGCCACTACCATTACTTGCTTTTCATGTGAAGCAAAACCGCAAAAGAATTTATTATCCTTGACCTTAATAGTATAATTTTCATTCATAGATACGTATGTATAAAAATAGCCTATGTTACTTTTTGATAATGTAGCTTTCGAATGGTGAAAGAATTTTTAAAAACGGTCCAGTAGTTTTTGAGCCTATTCATTACAACCAAACAAAGTTTTCCTCTTTATAATATTAGTGTAGAAGTGTAGACTAGCAGCGCCCCGCGGTTGTACCCACGTTGTGCCGGTTCCCGTGGGAATTTTGGGATATAAAATAGCTGTAACCTCTCCGTTGAATGTGGCTATCCATTATAAAAAGAATTATTCCAATCGGCTTGGTATAAACTGAGATTAGCGCGTACAAAAAACTCTTCAGCTTCAATATATTAGTATAGATACAATGAAATATACAGTATAAATAGTTTTATTTATTTCATAACTAGCAGCGCCCCGCGCTTTTACCCGCGTTGTGCCCGTTCCCGTGGGAATTTCGGAAATTTTTTTACATAAAAACCTTCTTCTTGAATCACTCTACCTATTACAAAAAACCGCATCAAAATCCGTTGCGTAATTTTAAAGATTTAAGCATACAGACAAACAAACAGACAAAATAGCGACTTTGTTTTATACTATGTAGTGATGTAGGTAATGACATTAATGACTTTAGTTACCAATTTTATTATCTGTTACATGACATTATGTATAGATTAACGTTACGTTTTCATTTAAGCGGAGCGGAGCTATGCTGAGCAAAGCCAACCAATGACAACACATTGAAATGTCAAACAACGCATCGACATGTCAAAATCTTTTCGTAAGAGCGAGGCCCCATTAGTGCGTTGCGCTGCGTTGCGTCGCGTCGCGCGCGACGACGCTACGGTCTAATGGGTCATGTCGTAAAAAATATATGGAAACCGTCGCAGCGTCGTCGCAGCGAAGACGCTGCGACGACGCAACGCAGCGCGACGCACTAATGGGGCCTCGCTCTTATGCGTTGTGATTGATCAATTAAGCTACGCACAGCTCTGCTCCGATTTAATGAAAACGCACCATAAAGGTCTCCGTTCAACTAACGACCCTGCCTTGGCCAGCGTTGCCTCTGTCCGCGGCAGTGCGTAAGAATGAGAATCAACAAAATGGCGGATGGAGATACGATGACGTCATGAAATGTCGGGCCGTTTAATGACCGATGGCCTTTATGACCCGCTTCGCTTAGAATACAAAGTTTATGGTAATGAAATTGTCGCTTAGAATCGCGAAGTAAAGTGCTCCATAAAAATTGCTGAAAGATTTCATTAAATTGAATTCGGAGATCGGACAAACTTTACCTCTCTTTAATATAAGTAGGGATACATAAGCCTTTTTCATCATTCATGAATCATGAATCATGATAAGCAGATGGTATAATCAGAATAGTTGGACTTCCACCACATAAAGGCAAAATTACCCGATAGGTGTTGGAGTGTAAAACCAATAAATAATGCGGTCGACTATAAACTTTTCTGATTGTACCTGGTGATTTAGTCTTAATTTTAATTCCTCTGTCTTATTAAAGATAGTTATAGGTAAAGTAAGACACAATTTTATAAGAAAAACTCTTTGTTATTATTAAATCAATTTTTTTAAATTAATTAGTTACGATCAAGAATAAAATAATTGTCGATACAATCTCGTTCTTGACTGTACTAAATGTGATTATTTATTTTTTGTATGTTATAGAAGTTAAGTTTTATAATTGTTCCAAATTTTATTATTAATTAAATATGTATTATGAATGAAAGCATGACTTTTGTTATTTCAAAAAACCTTAATATTAAGAAACAATCTTCATATTATTACACTTTGATCGAGTTTAAAATATTGGTAGTATAGTCCATTGATAAAATACTTTTCAACAAAAAAATATTTTGTATCAAATACCTAACATTTTTACGTTAACAACACTGTATCGTTACAATTTTTAATTACAGCAACATGAATAATCTGTCAACATGACATCACACGTCAAAACAATGTCATTCGATTACGCATGCGCGACAATTGACAGTCCAACAAACTTAAACAAAGGTGAGAGAAAAAGGAACTAATAAAATCGTATGAAATAAACTGTGAAATCGTTACATTTACATAGATAGTAGCGCCAATTGTAATAGCTTCACAATTTTGCAGGCTTACAGTTGGTAGCAAGTAACTTTGCTTGTGGATGAATTGTGAACTAAAGTATTACTGAACTAATTCTGTTAACTTTCTTGTACAGTGCGATACTAGCGCCAATATTGAGAAGCAAAGTTGTTGGTGTTAACGCGGAAGATGTGCAAATGTGTGTAAAAATACTTATTTATTGGTGCAAACCTTGAATCCAATGCCAAGTTTAAGGTCATGTCCTTTCCGGCAAGGTTCTTTCATATCCGACCTCCATTGGGAAGGTCTTTTGGTAACCTCCAAACGTGGCCTTAGTATTTGGCGGTCGAATTTTCGCACGATACAATATACCCTTGGCACCAAAAATCCTTCAACACAAATCATATCAATACTTAGTTGATTTTCAATGAAAAATTCATACTAGATTTAAACGTTAATTTCTTTTAATTTTTATACTTTTTGATGCTGAAACACTTGTGTTTTTGGCAATTTTTAGTATTTTTGCGAATGACCTTATGGAATGAAAGGCCTTGGTTGAGGACATGTCCTGAGAGAGGTCGCTTCAGTGCGTTCAGTACAGATGTACGGTTTCAGGAAGTTAATTTTATAAATACCTATGGGTTTATAAGTAATTTATTATATATATGTAGATACGTAAGTCTCTCGAGTATTTCACGTCATTCATACATAAAAAATTAAATAAATGTAAGTTTAAATTAGGAATAATATAATATTTAAAGGACTAGGAATTATTTAAAAATGTTTATTTTACATTTATTTTCGGGAGCCTATTATTATGTGACAATAATAATTACACACCAGATATATTTTTTTTAATTAAATAAAATAAAAACAATACATTTAAACGGCCACTAACAATATGTACTAACGTGCAGAACATAAAATTAATTGTTTCATAAACTTAGGAAAGCGCTATCTACTGTAAATACCTAGAACTAAGTACAGAACGATGCCATTTAAAAACTACTAATACATTACACTAAGTTTGTTTCATTTTAGTTCTACAATATTTTGATAGATGGCGCTATAATTAAACTGATCGCTTCTGGAATAAATACTAACATATCAACATTCGGCTCAGGTTTAATTATACAAAGTGTAATGTTACAACTATGTATAATTGTATACAATAATATTGTTAAATTCTTAGAAAATCTTTGTCCGAATCAGTTAATAATTGAATACTTAGAAATAGGAACGCGAGCTGTTTTAAACCAACATCAAAGAGGAAGGTGTAAATTAAATTTGAGTTCACGAATATCCGTATTATAATTAAAAATATAAATAAGTACATCATATGACTAATTCGCACGTTACTTAGACCCAAACTAAGCTCTAAGCTTGTTTTATATGGAATCTAACTAATAATGTTCACACAGGTATTTGACAAGGTTATTCCGAATTGCCCCTGAAACATTTCCCTTGGGGTGGATTTTTGGGGTAGATACAACTTTTGTGACATCCCGAAATTCCACGCGACAATTTCAGCTTGTTTTCAAAATTCCCCATGAGACAACTTGTAACATTTCTGACATGCATAAGAGTAAAAACGTAAATTAAATATAATATAACATCCGACACTTACACAAATACGACTATTATAGAGATGTTATAATATAACCTGGGAATTTCAAAAAGGTAAAATAGTCGAGAATGATACAGTACTAATCGGTTTATTGCCTGCCTGTTTATTGCCAAATGACAGTCAACAAAGTCCGCTGTCGACTAAAATTGTCTTACAGGCAGAATAGAAAAAAAACTTTGTCTATTCATGAAGTCATGAAAGCGCTTGAAAACGAAGCAATAAGTATTTTCAATTAAATTATTGGAACGATCTTCCGCCTCCCTTGAGGTCTAGTTTAAACTTATAAAGCTTTAAAGCAAAGTATAAAAATGCACTACTTAATAGGCAGATTGATGCTGAAAATCTGAAACACACATACCAAAATAACTCAAACCTAAATCAATACTTCACATAAACCCTAATAAGCTTATTCAAGATTACAACACACACACACACTCACTCAACTAACACGCACAAACACACACTAACACACACACACACGCACAAACAAACACAAACACACACACACACACACACACACACACACACACACACACACACACACACGCGCGCGCGCGCGCGCGCGCGCGAAAGTACGCACACATATTCCTGGCGAACACGTCGTCCCTCTTTCTTTACTTCTCAACCCGCTTAACATCCTTGGGTTTTCTGGTGGCGGCTGAAAAACAGCGCGCTGTACGAAATCCTTTCGACCAGCACAAGCTGAGCCTCCCACCATTTGCCTTTTTATTTAGTAGGTATTACTTTTTTATTATTATTATTGTGTTTTTAAAGTCTATGCAAATTTTGTTATTTTTAGTAATATTAGATTTAGTTTGTGTTCTATTAATTAAGTTTTCTGTAATATTTTTAAAAGGCAATAAACATGTTTTTTATTTTTATTTTTTTTTTATTATTAATTAAATTATTAACTTAAATTACAATATTCATTGAAAATACTTATTGCTGCGTTTTCGCTTTGAACGCAGCAATAAGTATTTTAAATGAAAGATATTTTTGTAAGAAGTTTATATCAAGCTTTTTTTGACAATTATGTATCATTCAGACCAATGTATCCAAACTGTTTAACAGAAAATCGGAACCTCATAATTTTAGTGTACGATTATTTCTGAAAAAGAGGTCTTAAATCAAACTATTCCCAATGTATTCACTTATCAGCGAGTCTCCGCGTAAATAAGATATCTTGTGATAGTTTATCACCACGTCTAAGAATTCATTATGATTATAATAGTGATGTGCTTCTATTATTATTTAAGGGCTATCACAATCGTCCTAATAGGCTTTGATTTATAATAACTTTTATGGCGAAAATTAAATTTTAATCTAGTTAAATCTTTATGAGATATGTATGTTTATTACTATCACTACATATTTTAAAACAAAATCCCGGCCTCGTCTGTCTGTCTTTTCGCGGTAAACTCAAATACTACTGGACGGATATTGATTTTTTTTTGTTTTAAAGATAGAGTGATTCAAGAGGAAGGTTTATATGTATAAAAATTCCCGAAATTCCCACGGGAACGGGCACAACGCGGGGCGTACCTAGTACTCTTAATATGACAGTTGTTAAAGGAAACTCACCGGTAGCAGAAACACTAAACTATGTACTTACTTAATTAATTAATGACTGCGTTTAATTTTCATCGTTTACGAGCAGACTGACGCATCACCTAATAGAACCCAGTTATATTAATTTTGCACCTCATTGGGATGGGTTTTTGCACCCAATTTTCACAATACCAGCTCAATATAGGAAGAGTCCTAAAAAGGACTTACGAATTTAAGTCTTTCATAAAGAATTTAAAATCTAAAAGTTATCACCTCATAAACGATATTTAACTTAAACAGTGTTTTGTCTCTTTCGCTCTTTGACAAATAGCGTATGTCGGAAAGGGACAAAACATTTGATAGCTAAAGTGCTTTTAATAAGCGTTTATGAACAAGGCCCTTGGTATCTACCCACTGTAATCTGCCTGAGTATGCCTGCTAGCGTTCATACCTAATTTTTCTCTATTATGACTTAGATATAGATAAGACTTTAATTTCTTTGGAAACATGAATTACTTTTTCACCTCAAATTCATTACAGATTACATGTGGGACGCTGCTAATTCTAAAGGTAGTTTTAAACGTGTAAAACAACGACATAAGTAAATAAAAAATATAAATTTTTGACTTATTTCAACCAGACATAGCTGAAACTACCCAATCTAATATATAAAATTCTCGTGTCACGGGTTGCGTGGTTGAACTGCTCTGAAACGGCTCGACCGATTCTCATGAAATTTTGTGTGCATATCGGGTAGATCTGAAATCGGACGAAATCTATTTTTCATCCCGAAATTCCCGCGGGAACGGTGAAACCGCGGGGCGCAGCTAGTATCTTTATGATAACCCCGGGCCGTTACTAGTGGTAGTTTAGATATTAGTTTTAAACGTCTAAAGAACTATATTATTAAACACGTTTACATAAAAGAAGCTACCTAATATTGCTATAGGTACTAGGTCCTATAATTTTAAATAATCTATATAATTACTTCTATGTCTTAAAAAGTAAAAAGTATTAGTCTGTAATGTCCAACAGCTGAGCAAAGGCCTCTCATCTCACTGATACTGATAATAACTTCTCTGTACTAATATTTTTTAATAATACTCTATTATTAAAAAATAATAATAATGTCACCCATAATGACCATCGCAGCCCAACCCTAGATCAAATCGCACGTACAAAATACAAATTTGTGTCAGTACTAAAACGAATATCGGAACCGGCGCGCGCGCATCGCTACGTCACGCCGCGATCTCACACGGATTATTGTAATTGGATTAATAATACTACAATAATTATTAATAATAAGTTAAAGTGAAGTGAAATGAAATAGTGTACAATGAAGATATTCTTTGTGTCTTCTTTCCTTTTAGTGTTGTTCGTTTTTAGTAGAGGTAAGATTTTATTTATATTACTTGATTTGTTTGACCTTTTCGAGTTTCGAATTTGTATTTTAGTAAGTAATACATTCTGCCAATATATTATCTTTCGTTTTCATGATTATTTAGGCTGCACAAGCTATCTTAATGTTATTTAGCACTTAAATCAATTTAAAAACAAATGACGTTCGCTATAAATTGCGTTCTATTTATCAAAATACAATTTTGAAAGAGCAGATTTAGTTCTGGAACATATTTAGGTACTAAATACATTTAGAGCGGACTGCACAAGCATTCTTAATTTAATTTAGCGCCTAAATAAGATTAAAAACAAATGACGTTCTTTTGAAATTATGCTCTATGTGGTACAAGATAAAATTCAATTTTGAATGAACAGCTTTTGTTTTAACAGTTCTTGTGCAAGTCGCCTTAAGATTTTTTTGCGCCCTAAATATTAAGTTTTGTTTATTTTCCGTAGCCACTTATTATTAACATTATAATAAAAAGTTAAAACTATTTCTAATGTTAAAGGTAATTTCTCAAATGTGGTCATAGTCATTTTGTCTATTTGTAGTAAGTACAGTGTCAAACGTTTCAAAACAAAAGTGTTCAAGTATAAAAAGATGATTTTTTTTTTACATTTTGGAGTTAAGTTTCCCCAAAAAATATTAACCGATTTTGATGAAATTTTAGATGATTAATACATCAGATTCTTTAGAAAAAAATGGATTCGTTTTTATCCTTAATCTCCTACAGTAAATTAGGGATAATTGTGTAGGTATTACTTAATTATCTAGTTTCTACGTTATATAATCTGAAGCGAATGCCATTTCCAAGCAATGTTTAGATTTATTTTTATTGTTATAAATAAACATGGAATGGAAGCCGACGAGTATATTATAAACTATTATTTATGTAATAACATCAATTCATTTCCAAGTAGTAGGTACCTATATATATTATACAAAACGTCTCAACTGCAGTACTCAATTTCATAATTTGTTTAAAACTTTTTGTTGATAGGTATTGTGCGAATAATTTGAGTAACCTATAAGTATTCGGTCATCTGTCTAGGTCTCTGTCTGTTACCTTTTCAATCCTAAACTATAGAGTTGCAATCGCAAAATGGCATACCTAAATATTGTTTAGGGGACTTTTTACTAGCCGGAAATTCCCTCGGGAAGGGGTACTCTTGGAGTGAAAACAATTTTAAATATACAAAAGCGAGAAGAATGATTTTTGTCGGTTTTGCGCAGTAAGAGGTCGCGGGCTAAATGAGGGTTCTTTGCGGGTTAATTACGGGTCGGTTACGGGTCGAGTAGCGTTGAACATCTTATATACGAGATACACTTATAATACACTTATACACTATACCTTATAATGCCTATTTTGAATCAAAACGATTACGTTTTACGTTACGTTACGCTTACAGATACACTTCGCTTTTTTACACTAGCCTCGCCCCGCGTTGTACCTGTTTCCGCGGGAATTTCGGGATAAAATGTATCCCATGTTCTATTCTGATGTAACGTAATGGAACCAGTCCTCGACATGTTTAGGTCCGTGCGTGAAACAAACTTAAGTAAAACAAAATTTCAAAACGTTACGGTACTAGTTATTCTTAAAAACGATTAAGGATAGATTAAAGTTACATGAGTAATACAATTCATTACTCTCTGATATATGAGCTTACGAAAAATTTAATGCAAAGTCAAATTTATGGAAATCACCACTAACCGACATTGAATCTCCATAGCTCGACCCCCAGTATTCAACATATGCCAGAAATCGACTACCAGTATTCAACATATGCCAGAAATCGACTACCAGTATTCGACATATGCCAGAAATCGACTACCAGTATTCAACATTTACCATTAATCAGATTTAAATTTGTAAATACTCTTCAACCAATAAACCAATTTGTTGACGCTTGTCAATTATGAGATATATAACAGGGCAGGGCAAAAATTAAAACCTTATTGATTTTTTATATACTTTAATCAACATTTAAGTAACTTTAGGTATACTAGCGTAATTCTGGGTACACCATATTATTTTAGCTATCTTTTCACTTTGCCTTACCGCTTCCATTGCCCACCGCATTTGTTCTGGGGTTTTTTTTTGAGCCATCTGGAACAAGTTTCTAAGTATTTATAGTATTTTACTATTAATTGAAACGGACGTTAATGCCATTATTATTTGTTTAAACGGGAACTTACGTACTTCGGAGGCTACTGTTGAGAGTTCCTCAACACGTTTCGGTCACATTCGGTGACCTTCATCGAGGTCACCGAATGACCTTCATTGAGGGCTGATTCCCACCACACCCCTCGCACACCGCATCGGTTCCAAGGACACGAATCAACAGAGCCCTGAGATTATGAAATCCCGAATTAGGACGCCGAGCTCTCTCATATGCGGGGAGTGCTAGAGAGAAACGGTTACAGCTGGAGACACAGTCTACGGGTTGCAAATACGTCGTGCCGCGTCCGGGAGCCCCCAGCAGACAGAACGCTGATGTACCTGCCTTACATAAGGGGTGTTACTGAAAAAATCTTAGACAAGGATCTTAGCCCGGGAAAAACGAAAAACGGAAAAACGGTCACCATTCGCGAGGATTTGCGAGGCCAATGAAATAAGTCGTTGTCCGAACTTTAATCAAAATAGTGGATGAATGCTGCCTACGGCCTGGAAACCATGTCTTCAGCTATCTTCGGAGAGAGTCACAAACGGGGTTAGTGTAGACACCGTGAGTTCGTTCTGCGTTTTGCCTCTACATGTAACGGACTCCGGGAGTACGGACAACTCCAGTGAAGGCTCTCTCTCGCCTATACAGCGCGGACCCACTCGTACGCAACCTCCACCTCAACAACCACAACAACAGCTCTCTGCGCGCGTGCTCCGCACGGCGGCGCGCTAGGCGTGAGCCCCGAGACCAAGAGGTGGGTGAAGGGCCGAAACGTGTTGAGGAACTCTCAACAGTAGCCTCCGTCGTACGCAAGTTCCCGTTTAAACAAATATTAAATATTGGGTAAAAATTGTGTCAATACTTTAAATTTTAAAGTATTGACACTATTTTTACCCAATGATCGACACTAATTATAACCAATGTTCGACACATTGTCGTTCACTGGTAAATGGACGTCAATGCATAAAATTCAAATACAGATTTGTTTAGCATCTCCTGCAGAACAAAGGCCACATGATAACTTAGAAAGTCACAATTAACGTAAGAATCGACACACGTCGAACACTAGAGAACTTCAGTATTCCAAAACCAGTAAACGACATCAACATCAACTTCACCTAAAAACAGCTATTCGCTTTGAAACTACATTCTATACCCTTGAAATCTCAACACCAAACCCCGAAACAAGTAAAAGTTCCGCTACAAAACCTATTTTTTTTAGTTTTTGTGAAAACAATTTACTCACCTTCTAATCGATTTCACTAACAAAATGGATTTTTATCATAACGCGCCAATCGCGAATACATATTTTTTGACCAAAATGTCCGAGTGCTGTCAACTCATTATCAAAGTCAGTGGTACGTCAGCTGTCACCCATCGCAGTGTTGCCATATTAATAAAATAAACAACTACTCTTATTTTTGGCGATGGACCAAAAAAAGTGTCGGTTACTGGACCTCGTCGATAACTGGATCCATCACGTTATAACCTATATGTCTGAAAATTATCATCCAAAACCGTCCAGTAGATTTTTCGTGAAACAGTAACAAACATAGGTACATACATCCTCACAAACTTTCGCATTTAGGTATAATATTAGTTTAGTAGGATTTTTATCTGACGTTTCAGCTCCTTTACAGGAACAGTATCATAACACCTCATTCCTGTGAAGGATGATTTCTGTAACGTCAGAAAAAATCCTAACTAATATTATAAATGCGAAAGTAACTCTGTCTGTCTGTCCGTTACGCTTTCACGCCAAAACTACTGAACCGAACTTGAACTTGAATGAAATTTTGTACACAGTTAGTCCAGACCTTGAGAAAGGACATAGTCAACTTTTTATCCCGTAATTCCCGCGGACACGGGTACAACGCGGGTGAAACCGCGGAGCGCAGCTAGTTTAAAATAAAAGCTAAGTGTATACGTAAACTTCGAGCAGTGTTCGCTGTACCTATGATACGGTTATCATTATACTTAATACATGTTCAGTATTGAATATTCTAGAAAGTAAAGAATTTACTGTGTCTCATGCATCATAGTAGTTAGTCATACACTTAAGTGTATTTATTTTATTACTAACAAAATATCAGATTGTAAAAACATACGCCAAATAGGTATCTATAGCCGTTGAGAAACAATAGACAAAGGCAACAATAAATAATTCGATATCGGGGTCTTATCAGTACCTAATATTAAAAGAACATATTTTTATCACTAATTTATCAATACTGTTGTTTTTTGTCAAATTTGCCGTGTTATTAATTATAGTTTTAAAGTAATTAGGTAATTATATGTGAACTAGTAAGCAAGTAAGTTCGGATAGGTTAGTGGCCAACCCTGGTGTCTGAGTTTTTAGACCGCCTAAAGGCCTCCGACATGGTCTAACGATTGAAACAACCGGGACCGACAATTTCACGTGCCTTCCGAAGCACAGTTGCGCTCAGATAGAAATGCCACTATCGGCCACCCATCTAAATAGAGGCCGAGCTGCACGTTGCTTAACAATCGCAATGAGTTAACACTGCGCAGTCAAACAACGCTACGAGCGCTACGAAAACACATGAACTCAACACACACGTATCTTAGAATTAATTATACAATAGTAAGACCGTGTCGGAGGTCTTTCGGCGGTCTTTAACACCACAATTGACCACTAACCTACTTTAGATGACTCAGGTTTACTTTACTTATCTATGTTTTTCAGATGAGAAAAGGAAAGTGGAATATTTGACTTACAATTCTATAAACATAAAACTTAATGCCTCTGATAATATTAGTTAATATCCAACGGACAAACATAAACAAATCTATTAGAATTAATCTGTATTGTCGTTAAATTTTGCCATTGAAAATTAGGTCTTAGTGCCATAAATTCAAAGTTTATTATCCTAACTCAAATACAGTCAATAGTAACACATGTTACAGCTAAAAATATGGTTACGTTGACGATACGATGAAATGTTTACAATGTGTTGTAAATATTTAAATGTTGAGTTTTTAATGTTGGAATGTGAATAATATCACGTTTTAAGTAAAGAAATAATTTTATAAAAAACTTGGTTTTGAAATAAGTATTCATGTAATCGCCGAAGTAAAATCCATCGAAGATTTTTTTTTTTTAAACTCAAGGATTAAGAATACCCTCCTTCGGATTTTAAAGTTGGTTGAACGACAGGACAAATACCACTTCATAAACAAATATCTTGTAATTTAAAAACATATTTTTGCAACTCCTGACTCACTCTGATAACATTAGATATCAATTTGTTATCAACTCATAATTATCAGAACACAAATACACAATATTTCATATCGTTCACTTCTCTTTAATAATATTGAGTAGCAAATAAATGGTATTGATGGAAAACTCTCTGTTAATTGCTGTGGAAATCCCGGAATTTTCATAGCAACCGAAAATGAAAACTCACGCACGCCATGCGCCCGCCGCGTGTCGCATTATATAAAAGTGAACCGTAGCGTGCGCCCGTCGCGTGCGGTTTCATACAAAAAAGAATCGCTGCGTGCGCACGCATAACGCGGTGTTGGCCCTTAGAGCGTTTTCACATTATCCGATCCGATATCGGTGTCGGACGCCGATCCGATATCGGGGTAAGTAAAATGTATGAAATATGTACCTGTCTTTCATATTGTCCGGCCCGATATCGGATCGGCGTCCGACACCGATATGCTGGCGGCACCATCGGACGCCCGTGAGCCGTCGGGCGATAATGTTTGTATGTGTGCTGTACGTGTATCTATATTGTCTCTGTGTGCGTAAAGCCCGATGCGCGGCGGCCATTTTAAGCTTGTTTACTAGTTTGGTTGTCATCATGGCGTCGTCATCATTTAAATACGATATAATACGGCGTTTTGTAGCTTGCTAAAAAGAGTATAAAATGCTCCCTCTGAATATCTAGCTTCCACAATGGGATGTATCCAATACTGTCTGTGGACAGATCTTTTTTTGCGTCTTAAATTTAATAGATACAGCAAATAAAGTTTTCTATTATAGTCTGCCATGATGACCTGCGCGCACTAAGCTATCGAGCAAATGGCCGTATCGGAACGATTTTGTCGGAAATATGTAAAAATAGCACATGGTGTCGGCTATCGTCGTCCGACACCGATATCGGATCGGATAATGTGAGTTTGTAATTTTCAGAACAACAATAATCTTATTTGAAAAACAATGTCAACAGTACATTTCGCTGTTCTATCAGTATTGTTTCGGCCTCAAACATGAACCTTAGTCACAGAATTAATTACCATATACTACAAATTACAGTATTGTGACTTACTAAACAAGTGAATTAATAAATATATAAAACATTCCCAAAATAGGTTTCAAAACTTAATCAAAATAAGTTCATTCGTTTAGTGCCACAGACAGATAAAAGGAACATGTCAAACATACAACCTTTCTATTTTAAATCGGCCCTAAATACATAACATACTAATACATACATAATAAATAAATACACCCGGACAAATTCACACACATGAATATTTAATTCATACCCAGACGTCGTCGCCAACAATTATACAATTATGTCTGGACAAATCGTTGACTCCGGGCGGGAATCGAACTCGTAACCCCCGATACAGTAAGCGCTTACACAAGCCACTGTGTTAACGGGAATGTCAATAACGAAGCTCTTATCCATGTTTATCCTAGATTAATTAATAGTCAATAGAGTAAGTTAATATGAGTTAGCATTTCATTCATTCCTATAACAACACAATTAGTTTCAGGCCAAGATTACAAAAACGAAGATGCTAGCGAGGATCTGGTCGAGAAGGGATTCTGGGAGGACAAGGAATACGATGGGTACTTCGACGTAGATAAATTAGTTAACGACTTTAAAATGAACATCGAGTTAGCCGACGCAGTCGCAGAGAACGACAACATCGAAATCAAAGACGGAATGGAAAACAAAGAGATAAATGACGACAATCCACACATCAACAACAAAATAGACCAAGTAATAGAAAAGGAGCCTATGCAAGACTATCAGTACGAAGATATCAAAGATAAGTCTAGCAAGCGAAGCAACGATGAAGAAGAATACAATGATTACATCGATTTTGAAAGTATGGAAGATGGAGATGAAGAAGATATTAACAACAAAAGTGATGACTACTCAGTCATGTGGGGGAAAATTATGAACCCTGAGAAGGAACACAATGATTTAGAAGTAGTTGAAGACATGGATGATGCTGTTGCTGATGATAATGTTGAAAATACACCTCCTTCTAAAGAAGTCGAAGCTAGAGACGAAGATTCAAAACCCATAATGTCTTATTTCGCTCCAATAGCACAAGAAACAAAAATGTTACTTGATGGTTCTGATGATTTCTTTGAAGCGAACAGTGAGATAAAGCGACCCGTGAAGAAATCTGATGATGATAGCTTTGAAGCGATTCCTGGGAATAAAAATCAAGTGAACTCATCTGACGATGAATCAGTTCAGAAAACTCTTGAATCCTTGAATGAAGATCTCAATGCGCTGTACACAACTATTGAGAAACTTTCAGAAAACAAAGAAGATGTTTCCAAAAACGATTACTTTGACGGTGATAACGGAGTAGATAAGGTTGAAGATGATGACTACGACTCAGTCGGTCTCTCCGAAGAAGACACCAAAGAGGACGCCACTTTGATTGAAACCGTCCAAGCAGAAGAAAATATTTTCGGTGATAATATTGTAGATGATCTACAAAACACAAATAGTCAACTGGAACAATTCCTAGACGAATATAACAAAGGAAAAATAGACGATATGTTTGATTCTAGTGAGAATATTGACACAGATCAAAATAACACGTCAAACGAAGATATTAAACAAGTTTTTGCCAGCGATTTAGGTAGCGCTGAAATAGACGATCTTACCAAACAATTCGCATTAGCACACAAAGACGAAATTGATGTAAACGGGAAAAACTTTGCTCGTAACATCGCAGCTGTACACATTAAGTTGAATTTCGACGACGCGACTGAGATCACTTCACCTGAATATCCCAATCCCTATCCCACTAACAATATAGTTGATTGGATAATTGAAGGTGATGGGATCGGTATTGAAGTCAACATAACAGATTTTGCTGTGAACGGTGCTTTGGGAGACTATCTGCTTATCAAACCAGGTGAGATTTTCTTTATAAACGTGAGCATAGCTTTAGGATATGTCCATAGAATACTTGGACATTGTCCAAGTCGTTAAACACTACCGTGATAATTCCATCGTCCTTACTATAGAACCCTGAGACCCCATACTAACTAATCCTACTAATATCATACGAGTAAATATACAAGTTTGTGAGGATGGATGTACTCGTACGTATGTATGTTTGTTACTCTTTCACGTAAAAACTACATGACGGATTTGGATGAAACTTTACAGTAATATAGGTTATACATCAGGATAACACATGGGATACATTTTATCCCAAAAATCCCGCGGGAACGGGTACAACGCGGGTAACACCGTGGGGCGCGGCTCGTATTATATATTGTAAAGGGGTAAAGTTTCCTACTTTGTAAGAGCTAATCTCAGAAACTACCAATCCGATTTTAATAATTATTTTTGTAATGGATAGCCTCATTTAACGGGAAAGTCATATTTTTCCTCTCAAAAGTTCTATGGGAACGGGGATAGCTTGTTGTAACAGCCTCCGTGGTCTTGTGGTCTGTGCGTTAGGCTCACAACCCAGAGGTTCCGGGTTCGATTCCCGGTGGGGACAATCTCACCAAAATCTCTTTGTGAGACTGTCCTCAGCTTGGTTAGGGCATTGCAGGCTGAATCAATTTAATACCTGGATATACCTGGACAAATTCACTCACGGTTAATTAGACCCAAAGTAAGCTCTAAGCTTGTAATATGGAATCTAACTAACTGATACTATTACATATACTACACAAATACTTTATAACCTGATTTCCCGAAAAGTAAGACGACTCCGTGCTTCGGAGGGCACGTTAAGCCGTCGGTCCCGGTTACTTTCTACGGATTGTACATGAGCCATGTCAGAGGCCTTTGGCGGCTCAATAACTCTGACACCAGGATTGGTCAGGAGGACCGAATGGTCCTCCTGACCACTCGATGAAGAAGAAGAAGTCTTCTTGTCTAAACTTTTCCCATAATTCCCAGGTGGTATCGACGCCAGTGGAGATGCCGGTCTTCTCTTCACGTACAGACTCAATTCTGTCCGGAAGTATCGCTTCACAGACGTAGATAAGATGTTCATCAGATTCCAGTCCAATCTAGGGATGATGTTCTACAATGGATTCAAACTGAGCATGAAGATGATTGGTGAGACATTTTAAACTCATTTGAATAAAACATATCTTTTGAGAACATTGCACGCGTTTTCAGCATTTTCTTCCAAAACTGAAGGCATCCATTTTTCTTCCAGCCCCCAGGGTAACAACAGACAATTCGGTCACCGTTCCCATAGAAGAGCCCGCGCCGCTGCAGCCGAACTCCACCGCCACCTTCACCTTCGCTGTAGACCTCTTCAGCTTCAACAACACCTCTCAAGCCTTCATGAAACTCTTAGACGAGATGGTGCTAATGTTCCGAGAGGAGAACGAAGGGTTCGAGAATATCATGTGAGTACTCTTTCTTGTTCATTCGTAACGATCTTTAACTAAAACAAAACTCATGTAAATTGTTTGTCTCTTTCGATCTTTGTAGAACAGCGTATGACGGAAAGGGACAAACATTTTAATAGCTAAAATGGTGTTTAAAAGAGTTTATGAAAAAGGCTCTGTGCCTGTTATATTCTTTAGCATTACTATTTATTGACTAATCGCGCCCCGCGGGTTTGAAAATGTTGCACCCGTTCCCGTAGGAATTTCGGGATGAAATAACCTTTCTGTTGAATATTACAAAAATAATGATTCAAATCAGGTTGGTAGTTTCTGAGATTAGCGCGGTCAAACAAACAATACTTTTCCGCTTTATTTTATTAGTATAAAGAGATGACTTCACCTTTCTCTATAGAGACAAGTCTTTGGTAGGTATGAGTAACGGACACTTAACTCAATCAATTCAACTTAATCCTAATCTCGAGTTAAACTGAGATCAACACTTCAAAATTGATTTACTTAATCGAGTTCGGTTGATCGTGGTTAAAGATAGAAAGTGAATTTAGAGCTAGACTTTTTTTAGGTTTTAATTAGTAGGAAGAAAAAGACCGTACAATTTATTGTTTACCGCATGCGATACATACAGTTACAATCATGTGAGTTGGTTACCAACCTATCTACTCGTACCTATATACTAGTATTATAAAGAGGGAAAATTAGTAATTTTGTTTGTTTGTATGTTTGCTCTAATCTCGGGAATTATCAGTCCAAGTCCAATAATTCTTTTTGTAAATGATAGCCGCATTCAACGGGAAGGTTATAGACTATTTTTCATCGCGAAATTCTCACGGCAACGAGCACAATATGAGCAAAACCGCGGGGCGCTGCTAGTACTCGTATATATCTATACACTGCAGTAGTTTAAGGTCATCCACAAGTAATGTATTCCAATTGTGAGCGCTATTCTTACGTATACATTTAATCATAGATCAAAGTGATGTTTACAATTGCAGCTAGTTGAATGTAAGTGACGAGATGGTTATAGTTGTTATGACCTTCAGACTTCGCAAACCAAGAAGTAGGTTATCCATTCATATGTTTGTTTTTTTGTATACTAGCAGCGCCCCGCGGTTTTACCCGCGTTGTGCCCGTTCCCGTGGGAATTTCGGGATTTTTTTTACATAAAAACCTTCCTCTTGAATCACTCTACCTATTACAAAAAACCGCATCAAAATCCGTTGCGTAATTTTAAAGATTTAAGCATACAGACAGACACGAAAAAGAGACGACTTTATTTTATACTATGTAGTGATTGTTTCTTCGTCGTTTAGCAAGCGATTTTGAAAATTCTTTCAGTATTTGAAAGCGTATGGTAACTGATGGCTATTTCGAAAACTCTTTCGACACACGAAAAAGTACGGAATTGACACCCAATCGTCGCCAACAGCTATGTTTGCACATATTGTTGACCTTGAGCGAGAATCGAACCCAGAAAAGAAAAATAACTACGGGATAATGCCGTAATTCCTACGGGAACATGCAAATCCGGCTCGGCTTTAAATAAAACAGTATATCAAAAGACGTGGCAAGTTAAAGCTTAGCTCGGTATTGAAGGTATTTAGGTCACAAGATTACGTAAATAGATTTGTGCCATTTCTTCAGTGAGACTTCGTTAAGATGAGCGAATTAGCGAGTAGCGAGTTGACGAGTTGATGAATCTATCCTACTAATATTATAAATGCGAAAGTTTGTGAGGATGGATGCATGTATGGATGGTTGTATGGATGTATGTTTGTTGCTCTTTCACGCAAAAACTACTGAACGGATTTGGATGAAACTTTACAGTAATGTAGGTTTTACATCAGAATAACATATGGCATACATTTTATCCCGAAATTCCTGCGGGAAAGGGTACAACGCGGGTAACACCGCGGGGCGCAGCTAGTACTAATATAATAAAGCTGAGGAGTTTGTTTTCTTGTTTGTTTGAACGCTTTAACCTCAGGAACTACTAATCCAATTTGAATAATTATTTTTATAATTGATAGCCACATTCAACAATGAAGTATTTTTTATCGCAAAATTCCCGCGGGAATGAACACAACGCGGGTAACACCACGGGGCGCGGCTCGTAAAGAACATATTCTAAGTCTAATTTTACAAAATAAATCGGTTTTAATCTACCATAAATTCTTGTGAATATTACATGCAAATGACGAGATAAGTAAAAGAAAAATGTGATTATAATAAAACAATAGGTACTTACATAAACTTGTTTTCATATTATGAGAGCATAAACAAATAAGCTTTACCTCTATTCTCTATGAATGGTAATGATTTTTGTTTCTGGGTCGGTTTAGATGAACACGTTGCTTGGTTCAGTTTTATGCTGGACAATTTTAATGCGTCGCAAATTAAAAGTAATTATTAAAATGTGTACGAGTATGTATGTAAAAATTAATTAAGAAATTAGGTAAACCTATAGGTTTTTTAGTTGTATTTCATTGATATATTTTAGCACATTTTTGACATTAGTGAAAAAATCCTTCATTTTATCATCTTTTTAATAATACATTTGTTTTTCAAATAACGTGCAATAATGACTTTTTCATTCATTTATTTCATAACCCATAAACAAAAACAGCGTAATTCCCTCCACCCCATACACAGTGACCCAATCATTCATAGCTAAGCATTGATTTTAATTCAGACTCCAGCAAAACACCGCGATATGATCCACCTACCACGCATGCGCGAACCGCTGAGGCAAGCGCTACACCAAACGTCAAAATCTATTTTCAGTCCACGCAATACTGCACGAGCTTACCGCGAAGCTCCTGAAAACGTGTTCCAAATACAAAAAAACAACGCGAAAAAACAAAAAAAAACAACTGTTCGAAAATGTGTTCTAAAGAGGTTGAGTTACAAAATGTTTTCTGATTGTTAATCTTTCTGTTGCGTCAATGCGGATGTGAGAAAATGGAGCCCTTGATAGATAGGAATAACTTCGCTATTAGCGCGATGGTGACTGTGGCTATGCAGATACTATTCTTCACTATAGCCTCTCTCTCTCAGAGCGACAAAGTGACTGATTTCACTGGTGGAGCCAACTTCATAATCATTGCTCTGTTAACCTTTTTCCTCGGGCAGGGCAACAACACTTGGAAAGCGTACGACAGTCGACAACTGATGGTCACTGCGTTTGTGTGCGTTTGGGGGTTACGGCTCTCCGGATACTTGATTTATAGAATCTATCATATTGGAAGAGATAAACAGTTCGAAGATCGGAAGAGTAATACGTTAAGATTTGCAGTCTTTTACACATTCCAAGCCGTATGGGTGTATTTGGTCAGTTTGCCAGTGATCATAATCAATTCCCCTCATCACTCGTACCCAAAATCGCCTAAAACTATGACTACTCTCGACTCCGCTGGCGCAGGCATCTTCGTCATTGGATTACTCATTGAAACGTATGCGGATCTCCAAAAGTTTGCGTTCAGACAGGAGCCATCGAATCAAGGAAAATGGTGCAATGACGGTCTTTGGGCGTTATCACGACACCCCAACTACTTCGGCGAAATAGTGCTCTGGTGGGGCATATTCATTATATCACTGAACATAATCGAGGGCGTGGAATGGATCGCAATCATTTCGCCATTGTTCACAACGGCGATAATTCTGTTCTTATCAGGCATACCGTTGCTCGAAAGATCGGCGGACGAAAAATATCGCGATAATCCCGATTACTTGTACTATAAAATGTCAACGTCGCCTCTGATACCGATTCCTACTGCTATCTACGTGGAAGTGCCCAAGTTCCTGAAGTGTGTGATGTGTTGCGAGTTCCCGATCTACGACTCCACCTGCGACGAGTTCCCGGCCCCCACCATCGTAACTGAGACCACCAGCATATCCATAGTCCAGTCACAGACATAGCTAACAAACGCCGCGCGCGAGAAGGCCGCGGCTAAAAGCGAACCCTCCAAAAGTCCTAAACAATTGTGATATACAACTGACAGACAAGTGAAGCTACCCAACTCTTTGCCACTAAAGCAGAGCAACACTGTAGATATGAATATGTATAACACATACATGGATAACGTGAGGAAGAGTAAGCGTATAGCGTTAGGTATAATAGATGGTACTAGGGAAGTCCTTGAACTTGACGATGTAAAGCTAGATATAGACCCCGTGCCAAGTACGAGCAAAGAGAAGCCAAAAAGACCTACAGAGATAGTGAAGTACGGAAAAATAACATTTAACACAACTGCCATATTACATCACTACCCGCAAATGGCAAACGACTACGATAAAGTAGCAACTAAGAAATCAGATTTAAATAAACAAGAAGATAAAAGTGAAAATAATAATCGTGAACACGCTGTAGAAACTAAGAAAGATAATATATATAATAATAACGAAATTAGTATAGACGCAAACGATATATTAGATGTAACGAATAAACCGTTAAAATTTACGGAGGAGAAGTTAGTATGAACATACGACTCTGCTGTTTAAACATATCGCGAAATATTTAATATTTAATAAGACTGGGAAAAAATATAAGTAAAGAGAATAAAATCTAGTTTCTAGCTAAAGGAATACCAAATTATTGTTGCCAAGAATGTCTAAAGCCTGTTCCAATGTATTGATAATATATACTAGATATAATCCGTCTCGAAGTACCTATAGTATTAAAGTATATAAAGTATATAGTAGTATATAATATATGTTGATTAGTGTGCGAATTTTAACCTTAAATTATTGGCGGCGTAGGCGAGGCAAGGTGAATAAAGCTTAACTATAATCATTCATTGTTTTAATTTACCCTGCTTTTTTGCTTTTTATGTTTCTTATTTAATAATTCTCTTAAAATCTGGGTCTAGTACAGAAAAAAAGAGCCTATCTAAACAGGATCCAAACAAAACAAAATAAGGCTAAGTTTCTCTCTGAACTGAAGATGATTAGTATCATTTCGTCTAAAAAGCAATTCGTCTATAGGGCAACTCGTCTAAAACGCAGGTTGTCTAAATCGCGGCTCGTCAACATATCAACTCGCCTTAAAGCAACTGGTCTACATGATTTTTTCAGTAGCAGCTCGTCTAATTAGCTATTGGTCTATATAACGTTATTTTTATTTTTATTTAGAAGATAACTAGTGGCTTAGGTACTATTCGGTAGGTTAGGGTTATTTTTTTTATAACAGTAAATATTTGCGACTTAATTTGAATACACTAATTATATACCTAATCCAACTGATTTTTGATTACCTGTACCGTATCTACTAACTAAAATTAATGTGAACTATTCTGTGACTGACTGACATTCTGAACTAATGTGAGATTTCGCCAAACATTTAATAGAAAATACGCATTATTTTATCAACGACCACTGTTTTGACTTCTGATGGCAAATTATTTTTGTGGCAAAGATTTACGGGTCTAGAACATCTGAAAATAATTCGGTGTGTGAAGTGGCATCATAGTCAGAGCTGCACCTCTCCGGTGTAGTTTTTGCTGACGAGTTGCGATTTTGTCGAGTGTCGACTTAGGCGAGTCGTTATATAGACCAATAGCTAATTAGACGAGCTGCTACTGAAAAAATCATGTAGACCAGTTGCTTTTAGGCGAGTTGATATGTAGACGAGCCGCGATTTAGACAACCTGCGTTTTAGACGAGTTGCCCTATAGACGAATTGCTTTTTAGACGAAATGATACTAATCCGGTTTTACTACCGTAATAAGATAAGTCAAATTATATCATTGATGTAGAGTCTCAATGAGTTTCTGAGTATGACAGTAAAACAGCTGAATGTGATACAAACATTCAATACATACGTCAAAATCGGTTAAATCATTTCGAAGTCAATTCACAACAAAAGATGAAAAAACAAAAGACTAACACACTCATCGTATCCAAAATATAAATATGTTAATTGTCACCCAAGGGTTAATATCAATGTTGTGTAACCATTATTTACTTACGTATACTACAGTAATCTTTGATTTACGAATCAAAGATTACTGTGGAAATGATAACGTTTGTAGATAGGCAAATCAAGTAGTTATTATTCATCATATAATTAACTATCATAAGATCCTACTGCAAGGCAGGGCTCACTGGAAATATTTTAAATGCAAACACGAACATGAATTAAATTTTCTATATATGACATATGAGGTAAAATTTGTATGATTGTTTGTATGAGCTAATCTCGGGAATCAACAGTCTGATTTGAATAATTATTTTTGTAATAGATAGCCGCATTCAACGGGAAGGTTATAGGGTATTTTTTATCCCAAAAATTCCTATTGGAACGGGTATAACGCGGGTAAAATAGTATATTATAAAGAGATTAAATTTGTAATTTTGTTTTTGTATGTTCTTTGAATATCTGTTCATTCAACTGGAAACAGCTATCCCAAAGCAAGCGTTCATTGGAATGAATGAGGAAATCCTCTTTTAAACAAAGAAAAAGTAAACAGTAGCTCAAAACAAGTTGTTTACTTAGAATACTAAAAGTGAAAACGTGGCTTCAGATATACGATGCTACAATTTGCTGCAAACAGGTAGATCAAAAATCGACAGATACATATACAAACATCAAAAAGCACTTTCAATTTAATCGTTTAAACTCGTCCAGTTACGCGCCGTAGTAGTGCGCAGTCGACGCGAGCACGGATGTTCTTTTGTTTTTCATATAAAACGCAGCAAGATGATCGAACGATTAATATGAAGGAACTGAAACAAACCTCTTTTATCCTGTTTAAACGTATAATGTATTTTTTTTGGATTGGCACAAAATGTGGACCAATGCCGTCAATTTTCCAGCCGAAGACGATTGCTCCTGAAGAGGAAAAAGGTTTAGTGATTTTATTTCATTCTTACCCTATCTCTAAACCTTTTTCCTCTTCAGAAGCAATCGTCTTCGGCTGGAAAATTGACGACATTTAACCACATTTTGTGCCTATCCAAAAAAAATAGATTATGGGAAGTAAGTAAAAAATCACGACTACTTATTTATTCACGATTACATTCAGTTTTAACGACCTTCAATTCAGTTTTATCTAGTCTTCCGGCGAACAAACCATAAATAGAAGTTCTATGTATATGCGGTGCATTGTTGCTGCAAAGTATTTCTAGCCTTGTAGACAATACGGGTGCTTGACTTTGTGGAAATGAATTTTTAGAAACAGGAAAAGTTTTATACTATTTTTAGCTTGTCTTTTTGAAATCTCGAAATCGAACATAAACGAACATAAATATTGTTTAAAATTATTAAATAACATCACTGGAAATTCCATGCTTCGGAGGGCACGTTAAGCCGTCGTTTACTTTCTACGGATAGTAGTCGTTACATGAGCCATGTCAGAGGCCTTTGGCGGCTCAATAACTCTGACACCAGGATTGGTCAGGTTGACCATCCACTCGATGAAGAAGAACTGAAAGTACCTTGTATTAAGTGACCGTTCCCGTGAGAACTTCGAGATGAAAACATCCTTTAACCTCCCCGTTGAATGTGGCTATCCATTACAAAAATAATTATGCGGATCTGATTGGTAGTTCCTGAGATTAGCGCGTTCAAACGAACAAACTCTTCAGGTATAATCTTATCTTCTTATATATAAAATTCTCGTGTCACAATGTTCGTTCCCGTACTCCTCCGAAACGGCTTGACCGATTCTCATGAAATTTTGTGAGCATATTGAGTAGGTCTGAGAATCGGCCAACATCTATTTTTCATCCCGAAATTCCCGCGGGAACGGGTACCGTGGTTGAACTCCTCTGAAACGGCTCGACCGATTCTCATGAAATTTTGTGTGCATATCGGGTAGGTCTGAGAATCGGACAACATCTATTTTTTATCCCGAAATTCCCGCGGGAACGGGTACAACGCGGGTGAAACCGCGGGGCGCAGCTAGTATTAGTATAGATTACTAACGCAACGTCATAAGATATCACTCATACCCATATCAAAACAACATTATAAATCAAATACCCTTCTACTGAATATAAGTGGTTTGGTCCATCATCGATGATCTAACACGGTGGTGGCATGGTGCAAGCGACAGCGATTTCTTTAAAAATAACTTCTTTAAGCGAAAAGTTGACTTCAAACTTCAAACAAACAAAGGTTGACACCTTCTTTAAGTTGGTTAAAAAGGCATTGTTCTGTAATCATTCCTACTCAAATACTGAAAGAATTTTCGAACACTGATCAGACCGTAAAGTATAGTAGCCAGGTAAAGTATTGGCCTGTATGTCCCACTGTTGCGCCAAGGCTTCTCATCTGACTAAAGATATCAATACAGTGAGCAGAATTAGGCGTAATCACCACGAATATAAGTTTTATTAAAATTTTCTTCAAAGCCAATTTAATGCAAAGCAAGTGCGCGTCGGTTTAACATATGTTACCTTAACAATGGAAAGGAAAATTACTTACAGCGATTATCTTATCAATAAATATTTATGATTGCCGTCACGTACGTATTTTATCTAAAACACAAAACCTCTGCTAGCTATATGAGGGCTGTGCATAATAAACTCGCTTCTAGGGCTCCTTTCACACTCGTCGTTTTGTAAGAAAAACAAAAGACCATGAGCGGTGTAATCCGCTCAAAACGTCGGGTACGTATTTTGAAAAATACATTATATATTCTACAGACCCGTTTCATTAAGTATAATAAAAACAAAAGAAAATCCGAGCGCGGGACCGACTGCGCCATACCGCAGTGCGTAGCTTGACGACACATAGATTCATTCATTTTCGTTTAGGTTAGTGAAGTTCTTAGACCGCCTAAAGGCCTTCCACATGGTCTAACAATTGAAAAAAACGGAACGGACTGTTTAACGTGCTCTCTGATAGAAATGCCATTATCAGCTAAGAATCCGCTTAAAATTCGCAATGAGTTTACATCGCTTAGTCAAGCTACAGCATGAACCCAACTGTATAAGCTTATGCCGTAGTTAGTGCTCATAGCGTAGTTTGACTAAGCGATGTTAGTTCATGGCAATTGTTAAGCAACATGCACCTCGACTCCTACTTGGATGGGTGGCCGATAGTGCCATTTCTATCTGAGCGTTACCGTGCTTCGGAGGGCACGTTAAGGTATCGGTCCCGGTTGTTCTATTGTTAGACCATGTCGGAGGCCTTTAGGCGGCGTAAAAACTCCGACTTCGATGCTCTGGCAAAGGAGAGACCGATTGCTACATTTTTCTTTAATTTTAATTACTTAGATATGGTTTATTATTGTAATTTTACAATGTACCGCTTAGATAGAAATATTGTCTGTGGAAATGCCACTATCGGTCATACAACTGATCTGCTTATCAATCTATATCTTTCTTTTAATCTATCTCAGATATATAGATGACAGGTGAAGTTTTCTTTGTCTGAAAATATCTTAATGCCAAATAAGTCAATACAGATACACACTAGGTAGGTATAATTCATTTAAGAAACTGCGACTGAAATTCTCTCAATCATTTTTCGACAAGAATCTTTGGCTGATTAGCTTGGGAGCTATAGTGCCATTGACAAAAATATAAAACTTATAACACCCCCTTTTGCGTCAGGGATTAAAATAGCTAACTCTATACTCTATAGCATTGTAGCTATGTATACAACAACACCAACAAGTGCAAACATCAAAATATCAAAACCTTCATTTCTTACAAAAGTAAAAAAACGAAATTGGCCTTTACGAGTATTCCTTCTACATATATTAGATGACTTGAATCGCTCAGCGGTTTAACCTGCACTGTACCTATTCCTGTAGGAATTTATGGATAAAAAATACAACCTATAACCTTGTTTTTGAATGTATCTATCCGCTATAGAGAGAATTATTCGAAGCGGACGGGTAGTTCCTGAGATTAGAGCGTTCAAGTGTCAATGTAGATGTTAGACTTAAGTCTTGCAACTTAATGATATGACGGGCATTACCTAGGCATGGTTAAATGTTACATGCTTGCTCCTATACCGTCCTCTCAACTAAGAAGACAAACAAACTTACATATTATAATAATGTTTATGGAACGAAAGGGATTCCAATAAAAGTGATATTATTAGACTTGGCTTCGTTTCAGCTGAAAACATTTCGTACGCCGATACTTATCATTTGTAAACAGAATTCTCATGTTATTGGTATTTGGCAGTGTATTGGATTTTACGAGCTCTTTGATTTACTCATTATTACTAGACTAGACTAGACTATACTTTAGTAGATCATGCCTAGACTTTACTTAGGCTACCTATCCACTGAAACGTTCAACGTTGCTATTACAAAATAATTTTGGCCTGCTATGCTGTGTTTGATTTTGATGCTACCCACCTTAGTTACGTTATATTGCTACTAGCAACGCCCCGCGGTTTTACCCACGTTTTAGCCTTGTGGAGATTTCGGGATCTTAAATAGCTTATAACCTTTCCGTGAATGTGGCTATCCATTACCAAAATAATCATTCAAATATTATTGTCAGTTTCTGAGATTAACGCGTTCAAACAAACAAGAAAACAAAAAATCTAATTCATCTTTATTATATTGGTAAAGATACTAAGTTTAATATGATTGTTTGAAACAGCATAGCAAAGTAGGATAGCATAGCTCTGGTTGGAAGGCATCTTTAATCTACGACACAAAAGAATGAAATTAGCAGATACGAGTCTTTGTATCTGAAGCATTGTAACTTCAGGCGAGTTGAAGTCACCACTAACTCAAAGTAAATGCACTTTGATTACGTGTATGGGACCCCGATTCACCAATCACAGATCACAGCGCATTGAGGTTGACAGACATCGCAATGACATTGTCAAAGTCTTTTCGTAATGCATTGTGATTGGGCAGATGAGCCCCGCACAGCTCAGCTATCCTCTCTGTACTGATAAATTCATTGTGAAAAAGGTCTTTGACCAATGAGATCTGTCTTCTTTCATGACGTGAATCTATTTCTATGTGATTTATAAACAACTGTATAAATTGCTTCATTCAACTTCATAGAGAATATTCTTAACAAAGAATTTGCGTTCTTGACCTATTTTATTGACGCCAAAATATATGATTGGAAAGTCGATTAACTGCGAATTTACTTTAGTAGGTATAAATGAGGGTTTTCACGAAAATGACACTTTTGACAGATTTCTGGACCTCACGTCTCAGTGCTGCCGCCTAGTGGGTTTTCAGAAAACCCTCATTGGTAGTTTGGCATCAAAATCTTCCACATGCTTATCATAATTAGTAACAGCTTTATTTATTTAAGGACAACCAGCGAGAGGTACATTAAAACTATAAATAAAACTTAGCACTAAATTAAACACCTAAATGCACTCTCTATAGGTGCCACAACATGCGTAGTTGGTGAACAGAACTGCACCATTTATAATAATAATAGTGGACTCACATTAGTTTTAATTCTTTACCTACATCGCCATTTTAAGAAACACTCTGTAACTAAAACACTGTTATAATGTATTTTGTCTCTTTTGCTCTTCGGAAAATTGCGTATGTCAGAGAGTGACAAACCATTTGATAGTTAAAATATCCTTAATTATATTGCCGTTAAGGTTTTAATTTACTTTCGCTTTGACCGTGTGCGAATTTGTCTCGATACATAATTTTTGGTTACAAATCTCTTGTTCCAGTGACCACGTCATCATCATCAAGTCTGCCTCCACGTGCCCTATCAACTGGCCCAACTTCGTGCAATGCTCCTCCGTGACTGTCGCGGTGGCTCTGGAGAAGGACTCCGGAACTACCTTCATGGATGAACAGGATATCTTCGACGCCTGGTACAATTATAAGGGCATGGAGCAGTTTGCTGAACAGATTGAGCTTTTGGGATTGTCGGTGAGTTGAACACGCTTTTAATGTGTGAGAGGGTTAGGGAGAGTAACCTTATCCTACTAATCCTACTAATATTATAAATGCGAAAGTTTGTGAGGATGGATGAATGGATGTACCTATGTTTGTTGCTCTTTCACGAAAAACCTACTGGACGGATTTGGATGAAACTTTACAGTAATATAGGTTATACATCAGAATAACACATGGGATACATTTTATCCCGAAATTCCCGCGGGAACCGATACAACGCGGGTAACACCGCGGGGAGCTAACAGAAACGTCAAACGTATAACACCCCTCTTTTTGCGTCGGGGGTTAAAAATAGGTAATATTGATTACTAACGTTCCCATTAAAGCCGGTAAATGTTTACAAAACCCGCCGATTACTTCTCAATGTTTTCCATAATTCTGTAAACATATGATAAACTCTTAAAGTACCAATAGCTGGTTATCAAACACGAAACCTGTCTTTAAATCGTAACTCTAATTTTATGTTTTTACGAGTAATTTTGGTGCGAAAATTTGGAAAACTTCCAAATTTATTTTTGAAAAATAAGTACTTCGTGATAATAACCAAGGATTTATATTTAAAGTAAATTTTAAAATTTTTATTTATATACATGGATTATACAATATATATTAAATCAATTTTTGAAAATTATTTAATTCTAATCCTAATCCTAACTTCCTAACTAATATTATAAATGCGAAAGTAACTCTGTCTGTCTGTCTGTCTGTTACGCTTTCACGCCAAAACTACTGAACCGATTTAAATGAAATTCGGTACACAGTTAGTCCAGAGCCTGAAAAAGGACATAGGCTATTCCGGCAGGAACGGGTATAACGCGGGTGAAACCGCGGGGCGCGGCTAGTTAAATAATATACAATTTTAAAACCGATTTGTAAATTAAATCAATGATGATCACGGAAGACTGAAGTACTAACTAGTTACAGGATTTAATATACAAACTCATACATTAAATAAATAATAAATATACCCGGACAAATTCATGGTAATTTCGACATGGTATATTCGACATACACATGGTAAATTCGACCCAAAGTAAGCTCTAAGCTTGTGTTATGGAATCTAATTCACTGATACTACTACTTATATATACACAAATACTTTATAAGAATATATAATTGATACCCAGGCGTCGTCGCCAACAACTATGTCTGCACATATTGTTAACTCCGGGCGGGAATCGAACCCGCAACCCCCGACACAGTAAGCGCTCTCACTGCCACTGAGCCAACGGGCTTGTCTTGTCAAATTAAAATACTAATAAGTTTTAATTTGGTTTGAATATAAAGTCCTTGCAGTGATCACAGACCATATAACTCTCTATTAGACAGTATTGCTCACGAAATATAGAATCCTTACGCCTTCCTTACGCAGTTCGCTCCCCGTGGTATTGCTCAGTACCATAGAGAAATATAACAACACTCGACCTATAGATAACACATATATAACTGCTAGAAACTCAATGCTCTATGGTGACAGCTTTCCAGAAAAACATTAAATTTGGTTCGTGGCGCTTAATATAACTTTAAATTAAATTATTATTATAAATTAAATTATTATATTAACCTTACGTTACAAACAATTATGGGGTGAACTTCCAAAATGCCAACCATCATCGTAATCAACTACATCATTCGTTACATGGAATGGTTCCAGGACTTCACTCCCCCGGAGTCTCCGATGACAGCCTGGCTGCTGATCGCGTCCGGCATCGTCACCTCGATGGCTATCCTCGGGTTCATCCTGTGGAGGTACTCCTGCTTCCAGACGTACACCAGGTAATGTACCTTTAGAGATTCAGGTCCATATCCACCGTTTCAATATCGGACCACGATTCACTGAACTCAGTTTTAGTGAATCATTTTTGACGTAGCTCGTGAACTCGGATTAAGTTGAATTGACCGAGTTCATTGTAACGGTGGAATTGGGGCTTAGCGGCTTCCATTCTTGAAAAATTTATGAGACGCACAGGGTTAAGGGTGTGTTTCCATCAAAACGGAGCTATACCGAGCTCGACTGACCAATTGGAATGTATTACGAAGAGATTTTATCATTTGCAATGCGATGTGATCAGTGGATCGGGCTCGACATCGCTCCGTTCACCTTCTACATAATATCAGACGTTATTTGAGTAAGACTATTACAAATTTCAGACGTTTTACGAGTACCTACTAGTAGGTAGTTAATTGCTTTCATGTCAAAAATAACAAAATCTAGGTTTTTGTGGTCCTTCCATCATCACATAGACCATTACATTAAATATTCACTAACTTATTTCCTTGAAAACAATTCCAGAATGCAGTCATACAACGATATGGAGAACTACGTTGACGAGAAGCGAGGCTTGGACCTGTATCCTACTCCTCATCAGACCCTGCCGCCCCTGTTCAACGAGAACGAGTACAAGTGGGCCAATGAGAATACTGACTACTACAGAGGTACGTTTAAAGTAACCATGTTGAATCTCCATTAGAAATAACTTGCTGTGCTAAGTCCTCGTAAGAATTTCGTGATAGAAAGTAGATAATGTTCCGACTATGGTTCCGACAATATGTGCAGTTGTTGGCGATGACATCTGCCTATCAGATATATGTTCATAATTATAAAGTACTAGCTGTGCCCCGCGGTTTCACCCGCAGCGCCCCCGTTCCCGTGGCAATTTTGAGATTTTAATTCCTTATTTTTCTTATATAAAAACCTTGTCCTGACAATAAGGAACACATTAAAAAAGAATCATCCAATTTGGTGCAGTCGTTCTGAAGTTATGCGCTTACCAACACATTTTGCGATTCATTTTTATATTATAGATTTGTGTATGTACATATATGTATCAGTGAATGAGTTTCTCTAATACAAGCTTAGAGCTTAGTTTGAGACTAATTAATCGGGTGTGAATTTGTCTGAGTATATTATTATTAATGCCACACACACTATTAGGCCAGAGCCCCAAAATTTAAAACTGAATTGATTAAGGCAGAATTGAATATTTTCTGTGAACTAACAAAATCACGAACTTTTTCATAGCGTTTTAGTACTGCGCCTCTCATCTCTACACTCAAAGAATTAGGTTAACCTTGACATTGAGAGGAAAACAAACTGAATCACTCACAATCGGTACAGTTGTTTTATTTCACGAGAGCTCCCCTTAACCATGCCAATGTATTTGTAATGACACGTGTCTATGTGTGCGTAAATATCAGTACCGTCGACAAGATCATTGTTTATATTCATTTGTCACTCACTGGGAATAACTATCGAATGACTTTTCTCCGTTTAATTAAACCTACCTTGCTGTCGCTACTTCAAAGACAATTTTGGCAGGGTGATGCCACAGTATAAATATATTTATACTGTGGTGATGCGGACCATGATGCACACTAAGACATTGTGTATACACATTTACCTACACAAGCAAGGCTCAAAGGCGCTCGTGAGATGAAATGTCTATAAATACTTGTTTGGTAAATAAAACTGAAGTGTATCGAGCGAGAGAAAATCTATCTAATCTAATATGTATTATAATAATCTATACTAATATTATAAAGCTGAAGAGTTTGTTTTGTTTGTTTGTTTGTTTGTTTAAACGCGCTAATCTCAGAAACTACTGAACCGATTTGAATAATTCTTTCACTGTTAGATAGTCTATTTATCGAGGAAGGCTATAGGCTACATTTTATCCCGGATTTCCTACGGGAACGGGCACAACGCGGGTAAAACCGCGGGGCGCTGCTAGTGTATTATAAAGCTGCAGAGTTTGTTTGTTTGTTTGAACGCGCTAATCCCAGAAACTACCGATTCGATTCGAATAATTCTTTTTGCAATGGATAGCCACGTTCAACGGAAAGGTTGTAGGCTATTTTTCATCCCGAAATTCCTACGGGAACGGGCAGCACGCGGGTAAAACCGTGGGGCGCTGCTAGTATTGAGTAAATTGCTCCCAATTAGTGGTAATCTAAAATATTAGGGTTGTCCACATACATACTAGAAATTCATTTTTCTACTGTCAAAATTATATAAAAATATTATTTTTTATTTTAATGATCAACCAATTTCTCTGTATTTTCCAGTGGACGGAGGCCTTACGAACAAATCGTACGTGCGAGAGACTATGTACGATTTCGAGTCGGACGAAGAGTTACCCAAAATGGAGAAGTAATTTGTCTTTAAGTCTTAATCCTGACGCATTTTTATATTTATTTTGTTCTAAAATATTTAGGGATTTTACTAGTCCCTTATTAGTAGTCCCTTCCATGCTAGTCCCATCATGCCCTGAACCTTAAAAACATTAAAAACACAAACTTACTTCAAAGTATAATTTGTTCTCAATAAGGCGATTGTCACACAGCACCGCGTACTGCCACGGTTTTGTTCATTTTGTAAGCGACGCGCCGTACGGTCAGATGGTCTACTACATATTTTTGGCAGTTTAATAAAACAAATGCGACGCGAGACCTGCTTTACCGTGCATCGTCGCGATGCGCGGTCCCGTATGACAGGCGCCTTGATTTGAAATCACATACGTGATTTAATTTCATCAATATTGTCAGAGTTGCTAAAGACAGTTCATTATCGCGGCTCTATCACCCGTACTCAGACACGTCAAATGCTTCCATAGTAAAGAGTTACATATTAGTTAAGTGTTGATTTAATGGACGTCTTTGATTACGGCACTCTAACCCAATTAATATTTTTTCTCTATTCACTAATTTTAATTGCCACATTTATTTCATATGAATACTTCACATTATGCACTTAATATTCTCTCCAATATTTTCATGCTCCTCACTGTATGATATCTTTAGTGAGATGAGAGTTCTTGGCCCAGCGGTGGCACAGTACATTGAAATTGTTTTGTCAAACTTCATTTCATATCACTATTTAACGCCTTTATAAACAAGGCCCCTTTCACACGGATCATTCTCATTACAGGTACACCACAGACGTGTAAACCTTGCCTAAAAGCTTTTTACTACAAATTGGTATGTTAACAGTATAGTTTTTTTTATTTTTGTTGCTTTTTGAAAATAATTTCCTTATGAAAATTTACATGATAATACCTAAATAATTAGTATCGGAACGATTTTAATAAGGATTGGAAGGAGTTGGCTATGGAAAGAGATAAATGGAAAGATCTGGAAGACTTTTGCCCAGCACTGTGACAGCGAGGTTATGTAAAAAAAAAATTAAGTTTTATAAATCGTTCGACGATATTAAAGGCCTTAAGGCGGTCTAAAAACTCCGACACCAAGGTTGACCACTAACGCATTCGAAATGAATGAATGATGAACGCGCGTCAGTCATTGCGTAAACAAACGTTATGTCTACAGGTTTCAATGACTTTGATGTCCTGAGTTCAAGAACCTAAAGCATTTTAAATATTTAGGTTTTCAGCTACTGTCTATAGTGCTATTATATTCTATGTCAGCGCTACCGTGCTACAATGTAGATCCCGATTGGTTCAGTTTTTAGATTAGGTCATAAACCTTTAAGAGGTCTAGAAACTTCAACAACAGTTTTGCTCACAAACCTAGAAAAGGTACATTTACGTCAGTATTGTAAAATTTGCGTCTGATCAATTTGTAAATGTACCTATTTCTGTTGACGTCAGTAATATACAACGTTCTAAAATAATACGTTTTATTTGATTTCAGTAACGAAGGCTTCGCACCAAGAAGTTTACACGAAACTAAATAGGATAAATAACGTATCAAATATCTATAATACTTATAGTTACGAGTACCTACGTCCAAGTGATTCCTCTTTCTATCTTATATACTTATTCTATTATTACCTTATTCTTAACGAAATGTACTGCAACTTCATGTAAACTTACTTTTTTTATCTTACTGACGTGGATCGTCAGTAAGTCAGTTAGAAAAAAAGTGGTTCAGTTACCGTTATTTTATTACTTTCCACACGATGATAGAGCCTATATGTAATGTTTTTTTATAATGTTTTTACTCAACTGACGTCAGCGATGTGAAAAAGAAAGTAACATAGAGTAAATTGTAAAAATACTTTTAAAAAGTTGCAGTATATTTAAATATTATCTTCTTGTTATATTGTTAGTTCTAAATCCTATAAGCTAATGATACACGTACAAATACTTTTAAATAAATATTATTATATATGTAAGATATATTTATATTTTCTTCCTTTTCCCTCTTATTCTTATTCTATTCGGACTTCTCAGAGTCGAAATAAGTAAGGTATCAAAGTGCACTCGCTCCATGCATTCGTTCGAGTGAACTGTGATTATATCAAGCCTACTAGACTAGCTACACATGTGACGATTAATCATTGCGTATAAATAAAAAAACTGTACAAACTAAGTTGCGCAGATTTCGATGTCTGTAGCCAATAACAGCAATAAAGATCAATGAAAACTGTCAATTAGCAATAACTGTCAATGACTGTCAATGATTACCAATGACTGTCAATGATTATCTATGACTGTCAATGATTATCTATAACTGTCAATGATTATCTATAACTGTCAATGATTATCAATGACTGTCAATAATCATCAATCACTGTCAGTGAGTATCAATGATTATCAATGGTTACCAATGATTTCCAATGATTATCAATGACTGTCGTCAATAAATAGTCTACAATAATGTGTCATAAACATGATACGAATAGGATAAATTCAATCAAGCAATCCAACAATTTTATCGTTATGATTAATCGTAACGTGTGTTGCAGATCTTACAAAACAATACGGGCCTTATTTATAAACGCGTATTAAGAACATTTTAGCTAAGCAATGGTTTGTCACTTTCTGACATACGCAATTTTTCGAAGAGCAAAAGAGACAAAACACAGTATAACATTGTTTTAGTTACGGCGCGTTTATTAATAAGCCGATAAGAGATTTAGGCAAATCCTATTCTTAGTACTCTAGTGTTTAATATGCTAGTGCTTTAGCTTTCTTCTCAGCATCTCAAGGCAAAAACAATTGTATAAACAAAAAAGAAAAGTTTATGCAAAAAAGCAAATTTCTATAATTATTCCCAATAAAATAAGATTTATTAAAGAAATTCTTATATGTTATGTAGGTAGGTATTTTAATAATTGTTATACTAAGCTCAATTTGCATAACAAAAATTATTATTATTTACAAACATAAATATATTTCAAAACAAATTTTTATTTATACTTTATGTCATACGTGTTATGTATTGCAGGCATAGGCATATGTTATATAGCAAATGCGCCTAATTGTGCCAAAATAACAAACAAAATTCATATAAAATTAAGTATATTTATATCTGGTCTACCTATATTATAATATTATATTTTTAAGTATACATATATTTTATGGTACCCGCACACTGACAACTTGTATCGGCAACTATTTAAAGACTACGTTTAGAAGCTATTTTTACTTTTCATTATTAAATATATCAAGAAATACCTAACGACTCGGTGGTCTAGTGGTAACTGCATTGCCATTGACTTTCCGGGTTCGACTCCCGTGTTAAGCGAAAAAATGTTTTCAACTTTTCAAACATGGCTCGGGTTGAAGATTACCAACCCGCTGTAGGCAAGCGTAGTGTTTACGCCTAATCCTAATCACTGTACTGATATCTTCGGTGAAGTAAGAGACCGCCTAGAAGTAGGGACATTACAAGCATTACGCTCAACCCCTATGTGTACGTACAAGTTTTGCTTTTTCCTTCTAGAAAGTAAAATATTAGTAAGCGACCCGTTTAGTTTCATTTTGGTTGGAAGAAAATTTATTACATGTAACTTTCTTTATAATATTGTTACACATCAGTTCTGTATAAATTTGTTACCAACAGATTAGAAATTCAGTTGACAGTGTGCGGTAAGCCTTAATTAATTCCATATTATAGAGAGTAGTTTTATCTCACGAGTGATTTTGAGTCATATTTGTATAGGTAATTGCACATGCACAATGTCAGTGAATTGCACAATCATTATTAAGTTTAGCGGCTAAATATGTTTAAAAAACGAAAGTTGTTTATTGAAATTTGTACTTTAGGTTGCACCAAATAGGACACTATTTAAAACGAACGTCATTTGTCACAAGAATGTTTGTGCAATTCACCGGGCGGCGGTCAGCGCTCACAACTACGCGGCGCCGAAGCGCGACACGTACGGGCGCCGACCCGCCAGCGCTCACCGCCATACGCGCTGATAGCTACGCGTTATTCTAAAACGCTTCGTAGAAGTTCATATGTTTTGGCTATCAGCACCGACGGTCAGCGTGACTCTGAAACCAGCCTTAGTGTGAATCATGGTCCGCGTCAAAATTTTATCAAAATTCTGTTTGAAGTATTTCATAATCTACCTAGATTTGAATTAACGGAGTCATTCAATGGTTATTCGCAGTGAGGTATGTCAAATGAATATAAACAATGATCTTGCGGGCTGTACTGATAGTTACGCACACAGAGACGCGTGTCTATACTCATTACAACTACAAGTATGACTCAGGGACGCCCCGTGAAATAAAACAACTGTAACAGGTTGGGTTATTTAACAGATGCCAATTGTTGTAAAATGAAAAATAAAAAACAATAATAATTATTTTTACGTAAATTTTCCAAAACGTACTTGCTTGATGATTAAATTATATTTAAAAGTGCGCAATATGCAATTTTTTTTGACCAATCATTCCGTATGCGGTGAACCTAATCGCTGAATCATAAATTGTCTACTATCAACTGACTTGTAAAAGTACGTAATTTTGTTTATTTGTAAACTTTATGGATTTTCTGTTGTAAATTATTTCTGTAATTTTATAGTTTGTTTTAGTACCTTAATAAATAGTTATGTTGAATTGTGATTTTCTTTTCAATGTCTGTTCCATATGTTTATTCATTGTAAGTTATCACTACATAGTATAAAACAAAGTCGCTTTCCGCTGTCTGTCCCTATGTATGCTTAGATCTTTAAAACTGCGGAGCGGATTTTGATGCTGTTTTTTTTAATAAATAGAAGAATTCAAGAGGAAGGTATAGAGTTATAAAAATTCCCAAAATTCCCTCGGAAACGGGCACAACGCGGGTAAAACCGCGGGGCGCTGCTAGTCTATAATATACCTACTAAAGCCGAAGAGTTTCATTTTTGTTTGTTTGAACGCGCTAATCTCAGAAACTACCATCTGATTTCAATAACTCTTTTGGTAATGGATAGCCACATTCAACGGGAAGGTTATAAGCTAATTTACATCCCGAAATTCCTACCAGGAACGGGTACAACGCGGGTAAAACCGCGGGGCGCTGCTATATAAAACAAAAGGGCTTATAATTCGAGGCATAGTATTCTTGCTTTAAAATGATGTACCTATTTTAATGGCATTCGTTGTGTACTTGCAATTGAATATGCAGACGTCACTCGAAAAGATAAACATTCCTGTATCTTGTCTGTTTAATTGATATCTTATGTAAATATTTGTTTATGTTTTATAATTAGCATTACAAATATTTCATGTAATTCTTACATTATGTAGTTTATGCAGTCTTTTGGTTTCCAGGAACTTTTGGTTTCCAGGTTGGAACCAGGTGAGAACTTGACCAGTCCAAGCATATGACTGAAGACATAATATCTCTACTCTTTCCGGGAGATTGTATGTCCCTCGAGCGACAAAAATAGGACGCATCTTGCCGTTTGTAGATACAATGTAGAGAAAACTCCCCAGATAATAAAACCATTCGCATTTAATCTTCACTTGAGAGTAAAAACGAGAATTTATGACTTTGCATGTTCAATTGCTCCTGAAGAGGAAAAAGGTTTAGTGATATTAATTCATTCTTACTCTATCTCTTAACCTTTTTCCTCTTCAGGAGTAGTCGTTTTCGGCTGGAAAATTGACGACATTGGTCCACATTTTGGGACGAGTAAGAAAAAGTAGAGTATAGGTTCGGATAGTTCACATTTTTGGACAAATAAGAAAAAGTAGAGTATTCAAATAGATTTCATTCCACGATTTCAGCATACTCCTTAATTTCAAGTACGTTTACACGCAAAACTGTTAGTTTGTAATGTAAACAAGATTACGGTACAAGTACATACATATGTGACACGGTCGTATGTAGTGTGGTACATAATGAATCAGCTTTGAGCTCTCTCATACATACTGTTTATGTGCTGGGTGGTTCTCAGAAAATTAGTTTCTTTGACAAGCTTATTTTCTAATTAAAATTACATCCAATAACTTTTATTTTAACAAAATGGACGAAATTCTGGGATTGACGGATATTACCAACTAGCAGCGTCCCGCGGTTTTACCCGCGTTGTGCTCGATTCCGTGGGAATTTCGGGATGAAAAATAGCCTATAACCTTCCCGTTGAATGTGGCTATCCATTGCAAAAAGAATTATTCAAATCGGTTTGGTAATTCCCAACTTTACCTCGAACAAACAAACAAACGAACTCACAAATTTAGATTTTGTCCAAAATATCGTTAAGGTATATTAAATAGGTATTATAGTAATAAACCACCATAATCATAATCTTTCTGTAAGTAAAACTCTGTTGTAATGTTTTGTCTCTTTTGCTCTTTAGAAAATAGCGTAGGTATGTCGAAAAGAGACAAACTATTTCATAGCTATGCCAATAAGCGTTAATGAATAAGGCTAAGCCCCAATTATACCTTTACAACTTGTAAAGAGGACTTTCAACGAGTAGATCAGTTGTCAACTGACATAACCTGTCGATTGAAACAATCAGGACCGTTAATCTTACGTGCCTTCGCCACTATCGGCCACCTATCCAAGTAGACGACGATCTGCACGGTGCTTTACAATAGCAATGTACTAACATCGCATAGTCAAATTAGCTGTAGCAATAAATAAGTTATTAAATCCTAACTAATATTATAAATGCGAAAGTAACTCTGTTTCTCTGTCTGTCTGTCACGCTTTCACGCCAAAACTAATGAACCGATTTGAATAAAATTTGGTACACAGTTAGCCCAAAATCTGAAAAAGGACCTAGTCTACTTTTTATCGCGAAATTCCCGCGGGAACGAGTACAATGCGGGGGAAACAGCGAGGCGCGGCTAGTTAGTTATACAATACTAGCAGCGCCCCGCGGTTTTACCCGCGTTGTGTCCATTCCTGTGGGAATTTCGGGATGAAAAATAGCCTATGTTACTCGTGGATAATGTAGCTTTCGAATAGTGAAAGAATTTTTAAAAACTGTCCAGTAGTTTTTGAGCCTATTCATTACAACCAAACAAAGTTTTCCTCTTTATAATATTAGTGTAGATTTTCCTTATATTAATTTCTTTACCTCAGAATCACCCACATTCTCCAAGGTGACAGCTTAGAGTCCATCTCGCAATTACTAGATAACGAGATAACACTGATTGTAGTGTCACATTTTACATAACAAAGTGTCGTTAATGTGAGGAAATTACTAACTAATTGTATTCGTGAATTGAGCAGTTACAGTGAACGTACTAGAGATTTTACATGAAAGATATAAAAATTTATAGGAAATCATTCTGTTGTGTGGTAAGTAGACACCGTATTAGTCCCACTAATGAGAAATGAGAAAGTTTGGGACGATGTATGTTTGTTGGTCTTTAACGCAAAAACTTCTGAACGGATTGGGATGAAACTTTACAGTAATATAGGTAGGTGATACATCAGATTATGATATGGGATACATCAATTCATCATTTTACACCCTTAAGGTGGTACTGCGTCTGTGTTGCTAGAGAAATAAGTTGACTAATTTTTATTTAATATTGGTTCCTTGGTGATTCTAATTTTGTCTGATTGACCTACATACAAAGGTTTGTGATTTCATATTATTTTGTGTTCTGAAAATTCCGATCAGGCTGAAATTCGACCGTAATACAGTTTCTGAATTAAAAACTGAATTTCGGGACCTTTGCCTCACAAGTATTTCAGAGTAATTCTTACAGATTGTTCTGAAAAAATTTAATCTTGCAATTCAGCATCAGGTGCCTTATTTAATCTAACACCTGAAATACCATTATCAATCAAATTAACTTTGACGGCCCCACTCAGTGACGTCGAATGCTTCCTTAGTAGATATTTAATGACCGATTTTAAAATGTAATGTATGGAATATGACGTCATTAGTTAAGTGTCGATTTAATGGACGGGTCTGAGTGCCGCAGTAACCACAAAATCGCCCAAACTATGTGGTCCAAAGCCCCAGGTAAACATAAAGATACGCAGTCTTATGATAATGTACGAGCCGCGCTCCGCGGTTTTACCGGCGTTGTGCCTGTTCCCGTGGGAATATCGGGATAAAATGTATCCCATATGTTATTTTGATGTATAACCTATAATACTGTAAAGTTTCATTCAAATCCGTTCAGTAGTTATTACATGAAAGAGCAACAAACAAACATCCATCCTCACAAACTTTCGCGTTTATAATATTACTAGCTGCGCCCCGCGGTTTCACCCACATTGTACCCGTTCCCGCGGGAATTTCGAGATAAAATGTATCCCATGTGTTATTCTGATGTGTAACCTATATTACTGTAAAGTTTCATCCAAATCCATTCAGTAGTTTTTGCGTGAAAGAGCAACAAACATACATCCATACATCCATCCTCACAAACCTTCGCATTTTTAATATAAGTAGGATAGTAGGATAGGATATTTAAAGTCTTTGTATCTCTTTACGTCATTGTTTAAAAATACTTAAACCACATTTTATCAGTTAATTTACTTTCTTGTTCAACTAGATAAATGGCTCATTTCCTAATTCTTAACTCGATTGTGAACAATTCGTCAGTCTCAGTTAAACATTCGTTGAGTGTAGTGTGTCGTTCAGAAAATAGAGCTTGCGTGTCAGGACTTTTTAAGGAAAACGTGTTTCAGTAATTTTTAGTGTTTCAGGATTTTTTCTGGAAATTTTGTGCGTGTTTGATTGATAATAATGATAAGTGTTTTGAAATATAACCTATAGGTGTACTAATATTATAAGAAGGTTAAAATTAGTAATTTTGTTTGTTTGTATGTTCGGGCTAATTTCGGGATGTTCCAGTACGATTCGATAAAATCTTTTTATAATGGATAGCCACATTCATGGTGAAGGTTATGGGCTATTTTCCATCCTGAAATTCCTACAGGAACGGGCACAACGCGGGTAAAACTGCAGGGCGCTGCTAGTTAATAATAAATCAATAATATTATCAAATTGGTCAGAAATATAATTGTTTGTTAAAATATTGTTTTAAAAATCCTCAGATATCCCAAAGATCTTACTGTAATAAGACAACAATGGAGCTTTAAAATAAAATAAAAACATCAAAAAATGATCAGCAATTGAAGTAACAATGGCCGAATACGCAACTATAAACAAAATTAATGAAAAATCAATTGAAAATGATAATCAAATGGAATTAACCAATTTTGATGCGATCTACAACGAATGTGTCAATTATTTGAAAGATGAAAAACTTGATATTAATTTTGAAAAAGAACCAGACTACGAAAGTATTGAAGAAGTTAAAAAAGGAGATATTTTGACTGAAGAAGAGATGAATAGAGATATTATAAACGAAAATAAGAGAAACGAAGATAACATAAACGAATATAATAATAATGACGTAGAAAGATTTGAAGAAGAGATAAATGATAATGATTTAAATGGAGAAGATCCTAAAGAGGAACTAAGCAACACAGAACAGCATGAAGAATCATTTGAAGAAATAATCAACCCAAACCATGCACCCAAAAACCAAGATCAAAGAATTGTACCTCGAACGATATTCCAAATTGAAAACGAGCTTATTTCCGAAAGCCTAACATCAATACACTCTGAAGGAAGATCGGAGAGACTTAGAAAATTCTCTCTTCAACTCCCCAAAATCATAATAACACAAAGTAACTCAAGTCTAAATGTTAGAGCAGAAGAATATAGACTGAAAGAAAGAAACAACATGCTAGATTACAAACTAGAAGAAAGAGATAGACATATTTTGAAAACGAACAGCTTGAAACATTTCAATGAAACGATGCATAAAACAAGTGTGGGGTCTAAATTTAGTAACCATGGTTTCTTTGGGAATAAAAGTGTTAGTAAGAACGGGAAGAGTCATGTTGGGAATTATTGGTAAGTAGGAATCTGTAGTAATGTAATAGAGTTTACTTATATACAGGGATATACTAATATAGAGTTGTGATTTTTAAGCTATTGCATAGCTTCTATCGCGGGCCTTGAGCGCGGGGACCAAATCCAAAATTTCCGTAACGAAAAAACCTCACGCTTACCCGATCCGACGGGAAGGAGGTGTGGCTTGAAGGCCGTGCATCGTCTAACGTCGTTTCAGTTCGGCAGTCTTCGACACGGCGTTGTGTGCGATTGTGCGTTGGGGGTGAGAGAGGGGGTGAGAGAGGGTGGTGAGAGAGGGGGGTGAGAGAGGGTGGTGAGAGAGGGGGGTGAGAGAGGGGGGTGAGAGAGGGGGGTGAGAGAGGGTGGTGAGAGAGGGTGGTGAGAGAGGGTGGTGAGAGAGGGTGGTGAGAGAGGGGGGTGAGAGAGGGGGTGAGAGAGGGTGGTGAGAGAGGGGGTGAGAGAGGGTGGTGAGAGAGGGGGGTGAGAGAGGGTGGTGAGAGAGTGTGGTGAGAGAGGGGGGTGAGAGAGGGGTGAGAGAGGGGTGAGAGAGGGGTGAGAGAGGGGTGAGAGAGGGGTGAGAGAGGGGTGAGAGAGGGGGGTGAGAGAGGGGGGTGAGAGAGGGGTGAGAGAGGGTGGTGAGAGAGGGTGGTGAGGGAGGGTGGTGACAGAGGGGGGTGAGAGAGGGGTGAGAGAGGGGTGAGGGAGGGGGGTGAGAGAGGGGGGTGAGAAAGGGGGGTGAGAGAGGGTGAGAGAGGGGAGTGAGAGAGGGGAGTGAGAGAGGGTGGTGAGAGAGGGTGGTGAGAGAGGGGGTAAGAGAGGGGTGTGAGAGAGGGTGGTGATAGAGGGGGGTGAGAGAGGGTGGTGAGAGAGGGGGGTGAGAGAGGGAGGTGAGAGAGGGGGGTGAGAGAGGGTGGTGAGAGAGGGGGGTGAGAGAGGGTGGTGAGAGAGGGTGGTGAGAGAGGGGGGTGAGAGAGGGTGGTGAGAGAGGGTGGTGAGAGAGGTGGGTGAGAGAGGGGTGAGAGAGGGGGGTGAGAGAGGGGGGTGAGAGAGGGGGGTGAGAGAGGGGGGTGAGAGAGGGGGGTGAGAGAGAGGGGTGAGAGAGAGGGGTGAGAGAGAGGGGTGAGAGAGAGGAGGCGGGAGGGGTGAGAGAGAGGAGGCGGGTGGGGTGAGAGAGAAGAGATATCAAATATATCAAATATAATTGCATAAGTTGATACAAAATGCTATGCAATAGCTTCACCGCGGCAGTCCCCGAGTGCCACACGTCTTTTTTTTTGTTTGTTTGAACGTGGTACTTCTTTCAAACGTTCTCCAAGTTACTTACAGAAAGATAATGAATAAGGTGGTTTATTACTATAATACCTATTTAATATACCTTAACGATATTTTGGACACAATCTATACTTAATATTATACAGAGTTAAAATTTGTATGTTTGTTTGTTTGTTTGTTCAAGGTAAAGTTGGGAATTACCAAACCGATTTGAATAATTCTTTTTGCAATGGATAGCCACATTCAACGGGAAGGTTATAGGCTATTTTTCATCCCGAAATTTCCACGGAAACGGAACGAAATGCGGGTAAAATTGGCGCTGCTAATACTACTAGTATATACTCGTAAATAGTAACATATCTCTTCAATCTAAAATAGCAGATCTAGTTTTGGCATTGCGATTCGGATTTAAAAAAAACCTCAAAAATATTTTATGTAACCCACAGCTTTAAAAGCTATAATTTTTAAATATTCCAGTAAATCCAACGGCCCTACCAGGAAGTCAGGGTACGGAGACCACCCCAAGCGACTGGTCTGCAAGCGAGGAGTCGAGAATGTGGCTCTCATCACCAACGTGCCGTTTGAGAGGATCCGACTGCTCAATGACACTTTCCATACACTGGTAAGTATTGATACACTAAGAGAAATGAATTCAGGTTGAAGAATTTTGCTTAGTAAAGGACATCGCCAGTCGGGGGTCTCGCCTTGAAATACTAAATCAATCTATCTATTTTGAATCACCTGATTGCCCGAAAAGTAAGATGATTCCGTGCTTCGGAGGGCACGTTAAGCCGTCGGTCCCGGTTACTTCCTACGGATAGTAGTCGTTACATGAGCCATGTCAGAGGCCTTTGGCGGCTCAATAACTGTAACACCAGGATTGGTCAGGGTGACCATCCACTCGATGAAGAAGAATGGAAACTACGTTTACGGATACACTTCGCTTTTATTTTTTTTTAAATATCCGACAATATGGCTCCCCCCTATTATGGTTAAATTACAATTTACCCGAAGGAAGCTAATATTTGGTAAATTCAAGATGCCTGACAGTCTCGTGTTGTAATCTGATACTTTTATCTCTTGATTAGACACATCCCCCCTTCAAAAAGGACTATAATATCAGTTACTAGCAGCGCCCCGCGGTTTTACCCGCGTTGTGCCCGTTCCCGTGGGAATTTCGGGAATTTTTTTACATAAAAACCTTCCTCTTGAATCACTCTACCTATTACAAAAAACCGCATCAAAATCCGTTGCGTAATTTTAAAGATTTAAGCATACAGACAAACAGACACGAAACAGAGACGACTTTATTTTATACTATGTAGTGATATGCTTTTATTTAAAAAAAAAACCGGATAGAAGGTTGTGTAAATTAACTATGTCTTAAGACTAAGCATGTTCTAATTTAATTTGCATGCGTAGTGATTACGGCTAATCCACTTCGTTGTACCGTTATCTTTAGTGAGATGGAAGCCTTTGCTCAGCAGTGAAACGTCACAGGCTAAGAATGCGTTTCGAACTGTACGGAGTTAAGCTGACCAACCATAATGCATAACGAAAAGATTTTGACAGTGACAATACCAATGCGTTCGTGATTGGAGTTGATCTCCACACAGCTCCACTCAGCTTTAATGGAGACGCACTTTTAGCCTGTCATGTTCCTCTACTGGGCAAAGACCTCTCATCACACTGAAGATAGCGGTACAACAAAGTGGACAAGGCGTAATCACTATGCAAAGCAAATTAGAACAAACATTGTTAGTCTTGAGGCTCCTATCCGATTTAAAAAAATTAAAGCTGCTTTACACTGACTCCAAACTAGTTTCTATGTAGTCCTTTTTAAAGAGGGATGTGTCTAATCAAGAGATAAAAGTATCAGATTACAACACGAGACAGTATCATCATAAAACCAATAGAAGCACACTCTAATATGTGTTGTCACCTTCCAGATAAACCTGCGCTGGCGTTGGATCGTGACCGGCACGATCGTCGTCCACTTCGCCATCTGGCTGGTGTTCGCGGTCTTCTGGTATATCACGGCGTGGGCCCACTACGACTTCGAGCCTGATGCGCCGGCGCGGACCTGCGTCACGGGTGGACATGACTTCCTGACCATATTCCTGGCCAGTGTGGAGGCGCAGGTGAGGGGAGTGGATGAGGGGATGGATGAATGAGAGGATGCGTGAGATGGATGGATGGATGAGAGGATGCGTGAGATGGAGATTGGAGAAAAAGATTTAAATCTTTGGGATAGTATAAATAGATTGATGAGTGGTAAAAATCTTATACTATCGTTTAATAATGTAATTTTTTTTACTACGTCTGGACCCCGAATGACAGAAAAAAGAAACACTGGAACTGCGTTAAAGACATTCATATATGGAATGGTAATAGAAACAGCATAATATCTCTGGAAGCAGCTATATAGGGTATAATTCTTTGTTTTAATCATGTTTATTATACACCTATAAATCAATAAATAATTCACAAAGCTAAAAGTTTCTTTGGTGCCAAAATTCACGAATCCACATGGAAACAAACAAAACTAACTTCTTCAGTAATAAGGAAACCTTCAAACGGTATTAGAACCAGAATTCCATGATTGAATTACCAATCAGCGCTTCCGTAGCCTCAAACAGGAAGTTCTTTTGATTGGCTAAGTGCACCGAGCGAGCGAGCGCTTTGATATTCACTCGGTGAGGTAAACTTTTAATTGAATAATTGGTACAGTTTTGGTGTTCAGTGGGCGGGTAGTTGGTTGGCAAAGTATAGGTACCACAGTGGATTTTAAATTGCTTAGTATGGGCAATTCTGAAACTACAAGACATACCAAGATTTTTTCTTAGGAACTTGATCATGGAATTTATAGATTAATTAAATTGCATCAACTATTTATTTTGAAAATTAATATTAACATTAGTATTATCTTAGGACTTATGTCTATTTTAGGGAATAGTTATACAAATCTAAAATTTAAAAATGACTACAAAAACGAAATCTGACACATAATAAATAACATTTCCACAATAATTGTTTTGTAAGATGATATTCTATATGAATGGGGGGGGGGGGGTATTTATGGATTTCAGATGAACCAACTTCAAAAAGTATATTTTTTTTACTTATTAGTAACATCGATTAACTTGAGAATACAATATATTATATTAAGTTAATATATTAAGTTTATCGATATTACTGCCGTTTATAAACGAATATTTGTATGTACCTATATGTTTTTATTTCAGACAACCATCGGTTTTGGAGATCGCGCCATCGATGAAGAATGTCCGGAGTCCATTTTCCTCTTTATAATGCAGGTACTACAAAACTACTAGTAATTACAAAGTTGATAACACATTCATTATTACTAAACAACGCAACATTTAGGGGTTTTGCAAGAATTCTTAAATCTATTTGAAATGAAAATGTTCAAGAAACGAAAGGTGTTCATTCAGAATTGTATTTTATAAAACACCAAATAGAACACAATTTAAAACGATCGTCATTTGTTTTTTTAAAATATTTTTTAGGAGCTTTAAATCTGTGTCGTGGGTAGACAAAATAATCTTAATAATAGAAAATTTGAGAGACAACTGCAGGGGTTTAACTGTATATAGCATTATTGTAAATAGCATTATTCTGAGTAATTATCCCATGCCTTTCTATATTTCAACCACTAAAATATTCCCGGTTGTAGTCCCTTAGGGTGGTATTCCATTAGTCAAATTTCTTTGTCCAATTTCAATGTCCAATATTTGATCAAATTTCTTTGACGGATACCAATTCCACTTGTCCAATATATTTGTCCAACATTCGCTTAGTTTGAAAAAATGGAGGAACATGGAGCAGCTTTGTGTGCTGCCATTGTCGTTAGATTGCTTGTAAAAAAGAAAAAAACAAAACAAAAAAAGCTTTGGGTGAAGCCATGGATTCAAAGGCGAAAACAAAAAAGCATTCAAGACAATTTGCTGAAAGAATTACAAGTAGAGGACAGATATGCCTACATGCGTTTTTTACGCATGAATGACTCTACATTCAATTACATTGTAATGAAAGTGTCACCGTATATAGAAAGACAAAATACAAATTTTAGAGATGCTATCAGTGTAAATGATCGCGTTATGGTAACACTGCGATTCCTAGCTACTGGTGAAAGCTTTTCCAGTTTACAGTTTTCTACAAGGATACCACAATGTACTATAACCAAAATTGTACCTGAAACGTGCGAGGCCATATATCTTTCAATGAAAGACGAATATTTGAAGGTAATTATAATATTTATTTATGATCATTTTCAATACAATTAATGAAATCTGAATGTTGATTTTTTTACTCTTTAATGTTGTCAATCTGCAACTGTATGCTATTCCATTCAGTAACACCAGCATCATTTAGGGCTTGAGTCAAAATATCTTCATTTATGTATGTGGTGTATGAATCTTCTTCGTTTTGTATGTGTGTGATGTGAGAGTCGGTGTCTGATGTACCTGGTGTTACTTGACATCGGTATAGAGAAGGAGTTTGTGAGGATAAATTTATGGATTCTTGTGGTGATGTTTGAACAGGAACTGTGGATGTGGATGTATGTGGGGTAGTAGATACTTTTATTTCTGTTGATGAAGGTGAAGCCACTGAAGTAGTAGGAATTTCAGTATATGTTGGTTCTCTCTCAATCTCCTCCCAAGCTTCTAATAAATATTTTTGAATTTTTGTTTTTATAGTCATAGAAAACCTTTCATTTTTAATTAAACTAATGCTTCTTAATTCACTTGCAACAAATGAACCAAAAGTATCAAAACAATCAAGTTTTTGTTTTTTTCTGGCAATTTCAGTCATTTCATGCATTGTTCTTGTAGCTTGCTGAAGCAAAATATCATCACTGTTGGTTTTTGTTCTCCTTCTTTGTGATGAAGCATCACTGCTTTGCGAAGAACCAGGTCTCGGTTCTGGACTGGACTGTGATTGTGAATAATTTCCCTGCAAAAATTAAAGGATTTATTTTTATTTTTCAGACACCAAAAACACACAGTGAATGGGAAAATGTATCAAAGGAATTTGAAGAAAAATGTAATTTTAATAATTGTATTGGTGCTATGGATGGAAAACATGTAAAAATTTATTGCCCTGCAAATGGTGGTTCACATTTCTTTAACTATAAATTATACCATAGTGTTATCTTGTTTGCTCTTGTTGATGCAAACTATAAATTTCTATATGTTGATGCTGGTACTAATGGCAGAATTGGAGATGCTGGTGTTTTTGCAAAAAGCACATTGAGATCATGTTTATTAGATAGATCAAAATTAAACATTCCTGACGAAAAATGCCTTTCTAGGACTAACATAAATCAGCCGTATGTTGTGCTAGCCGATGATGCATTTCCATTGAGTTATAATATTATGAAACCGTATTCACTGTCAGGAATCAGCAGAGACGAAAGAATATTTAATTACCGACTATCCAGGGCAAGGAGAATGGTGGAATGTGCATTTGGCATACTTGCTAACCGTTTTCGTGTTTTCACATCTGCAATTAATTTATGTCCTACCAAAGCAACAAAATTGATTTTGGCAGCATGTACTTTGCACAATTTACTGATAGAAAAAAGAAAAGGTTTGTATACAAGAAGAAACGTAACAGAAACTGAAGAACTAATAAACATTAATATGCAGATTGTGCGAGAAAATCATCGCCATGGTCCAGAAATCAGAGAAATTTTTAAAAACTACTACAATGGTTTGGGAAGTGTCTCTTGGCAAGACAATTATATTTAGGTTAAGTTGAACTTACATTAGAAATCTCATCCAGATTTGAAAACGAGTCATCGGCAGTAACTGATATGTCCAAAAATTTGAGAAGTGGAAACCAATATGCTGTTGGGGTATAAATGCTGTCTGCGTCGGCTCCACTTTTTAAGCTTTTCGTTATCTGAAAATAGTAATAATAATATTTAAGTACACAGATATATATCATACGAGTAGGTAAATGTAATGTAATCGGAATATACTTACATCTTTTACTTAATAAATACTTAAAATGCAATAAATTATGTTTTATTTAAGAACATCTCAAGAATCTTCCATTGGTGTCGGACGTGGTGTCAAGTGGCTTTGTATGTCATTGATATTCTGCTTACCTCGCTAGGCATGTAGGCGTGATACTATAAATTAAAATTATTTAATTAATTACATACCTTTAATTTTTCTGTTTGGTACTGCGTCCGCAAACCATTTACTTTGTTTTTTAAGTCTTGCTCTGTACACTGAACATCAAAATTTTCATTTATCCGTCTTGCTATAGCTGCATACATATCTGAACGTTTTGATTTATTAGTATAATCTTGGTGTCTCGTATTATAAAGAAATTCATTGCTTTCATAGCAATTTATTAAAAATTTCGTCATTGCAATTGTCCAAGAAATTTTATGAGCCGCCATTTTGAATGAATTGACACAATCTTTGATCAAATATCAGTGTTGCTAGTACATTTGACAAAGTCATCCAATTTCTTTGATCCAATACATATTGGACAAAGAAATTTGACTAATGGAATACCACCCTTAGTCCTAAACCATGCTCTTCCATTCCCAGCTGATCCTCGGCACCGGGTTGTCTGGAGTGCTGACGTGCGTGGTGTACGCCAAGCTGACCAGGCCGGAGAAGCTGTCTAGAGACGGAGTGGGGTTTAGCAAGAAGGCTGTGGTGAATATTGATAACAAAACTCCCCGCGAGTTTACCCGCGTTGTGCCCATTCCCGTGGGAATATATATCTTTCTGTAATAATAGTAGCCTAAGTTACGCCTTATTACATCAGCTGCCAGTAAAAGTCCAAAATTAGTTAAAATCGGATTTCAACCATTTCAGAGATTAGCAGAAACAAACAGATAGACGGACAAAAATTATGAAAATGTTATTTTGGTATAATATATTGCTATATTTTGGTATATATGCATGTTGTAAAAAGCGGTTATTTTAATATTACAAACATACACTCCAATACTATTAATATATATGTATAGATATCAATACTTTAACAATTGATCTCTTGATTTGATAATAAAACACAGTAAAACAGTAAGTTCGACTGGGTTAGTGGAGTTGGACTTACGAAGTTTTTAGACCACAAGGCCTACGACATGGTCTGACCCTGTGCCCTCCGAAGCACGGTAGCACTCAGATAGAAATGCTACTATCGGCCACCCCTGTAAGTAGGGGTCGAGCTGCAACTCCAAACTCGAACTCCGACGCCAGGGTTGGCCGCTAATCTGCTCAAAGTTAATGAATTATTTACTATCAAGTCCGTTGTCACAGTGGCAGTGAGAGCGCTTACTGTGTCGGGGTTGCGGGCTCGATTCCCGCCCGGAGTCAACAATGTGTGAAGACATTAGTTGTTGACGACGTCGTCTGGGTGTCAATTATATATTCTTATAAAGTACTAGCAGCGCCCCGCGGTTTTACCCGCGTTGTGCCCGTTCCCGTGGGAATTTCGGGATAAAATGTAGCCTATAGCCTTCCTCGATAAATAGACTATCTAACAGTGAAAGAATTATTCAAATCGGTTCAGTAGTTTCTGAGATTAGCGCGTTTAAACAAACAAACAAACAAAACAAACTCTTCAGCTTTATAATATTAGTATAGATTTGTGTATGTATATGTATAGTAGTATCGGTGAGTTAGATTCCATAACACAAGCTTAGAGCTTACTTTGGGTCTAATTAACCGTGTGTGAATTTGTCCAGGTATATTATATGACTGTTTCCAGATCAGCATCCGTGACGGTCACCTGTGCCTGATGGTGCGGGCGTGGGACCTCAACTACGACCACATCATCAGCTCGGAGTTCTCCGCACATTTCATACATACTCATCGGTAGGTAGTTAGTAGGTAGGTAGTAGGTGGACTGTTTATTCAATTTGGGACGAATTGTAATAGTGTAGTGCACATTGCTGTTATTATTTTTGAAGGCGTTGGTGTAATCAGTGCGACTAGTAATTGCTGTTATTATTTTTGAAGGCTTTGATCTCAGTTTTAATAATACTCGGAACATAGATAGTCCTACTAGAACCAGTGAAACTATATTTCCTTTTGTATTTTTTAAACAAATTATTAATTTCACCAATATTGAAAAACTAACGGATAACCACTACGTAATATCTTTCAAGTTTTTAAAATACTGCAAAATAGAGAAAAAGTAGTTTTCGTTTAGTAAAGTAAAAGCGTCCTAACTCCTAAAGCATCCCTAGCTGTTCTTAGATAGGGAAGGGACATTCTGGGAAAGGGATATTGTGGGAAAGAGACAGTAAGAGAAGGGGAGTTCTAGGTACATATGTGCACTGGCCTGCCAAGACTGAGGTCCCGTTCAATTCCCGGGTCGAGCGAAAACATGTTTCCTACTTTTCAAACACGACTCAGGTTTGAGATCACCAACCCGCATTTGGCAAGCATGATGATTATGCCTAATCCTCCTCACTGTACAGATATCATCAGTGAGATGAGAGGCTTTTGCCCAACAGTGGGACATTACAGGCTAATACTTATTACGTTTGACTCATGTTCCAGCACCAAAGAAGGCGAGGTCCTCCGCTACTACGCCGAGAGCCTGCTCCTGCAGCAGAGACAGTTCCTGCTGTGGCCCGTGACCCTGGTGCATGTCATCGACCGCAGCAGCCCGCTGTACCGTTACTCGCCAGATCATATAGCTACCAGCAGGTAATCTTCTTCATCGAGTGGATCGACATATTCTGGTGTCAGAGTTATTGAGCCGCCTACTATCCGTAGAAAGTAACCGAGAACAACGGCTTAACGTGCCCTCCGAAGTACGGAATCGTCTTAGTTTTCGGGCAATCAGGTGATTTAGCCTGCAATGCACTAACCAAACTGAGGACAGTCTCACAAAGAGATTTTTGTGAGCTATTGTACCCACCGGGAATCGAACCCGGAACCTCCGGATCGTGAGCCGAGCGCTCAAACCACAAGACCACGGAGGCTGTTATTTGTAATCATTTGTAATAAACTTCAGCAATTGCTTACATTCTAGTTCTACGTTTCGAACTTGTAATGATAAATGGCTGCTAGGAGTTTGCAAAGAAAGCATATTTGACTATCCATTTTTTGTCCAGTTACGAAATAACAATCAGTCTGAAAGGAGCCTCGGCGTCAATGGGCACCTTCACCCAGAGCCAGACCTCGTACCTGCCCAAAGAAGTGGTGTGGGGCCATCGCTTCCCACCAGTTGTCAAGTAAGTTAATAACTAAAGCAAATCTTTACTTGTACTTTGTATAGCAGTGGCGCCCGCGGTTTCACCCGCGTTCTCCCCATTTCCATAGGAATTCTGGGAATGGAACTAACTGCATAACCCCACATAGCATAGAATAATTATTCGTTACTTCAATTGTCGTCGATCACAACTTTACGGTTTACTGTGTACAGATTTCAATCACAACTGGTGACCAATAAACTTGGAAAGCCGTCCTTTCTCTACAGCCTTCAATACAGCCTGAAAATCATCTTATTTTCCACTCTCAGGTATGACGCGAGGAAACAGAAGTACGTGATAGACCACAAGAAGTTGGATCTCATTGAACCGATTGACACTCCATTTTGTAGCGCTTACCAATTAAATACGTAAGTTGTTGAACCAGACTGTTTATTTTACAGACACTCAACTAAATTCTTGTAGGTTAGTGGCCAACCCTGCTGTCGGAGTTTTTAGGCCTCCGATATGGTCTTACGATTCAATCAACCGGGACCGACAATTTTACATACCCTCCGAAGCACGGTAGTGCTCAGATATTAATTGCCACTCTGATATCGGCCACCCATCCCGAGCTGGACGTTGCTTAACAATCGCAATGAGGTAACATCGCTTAGTACAACTATGCTACCAGCGCTGATTGTTATCTACATATATTGTATATACGTCACCATCAGTAAAAAAAGGCTTTGCTGTTCTAAGCACCAATATAATAAGCACTAGCCCCGCGGAATCCTACGTTGTGCCCGTTCCTGTGCGAATTTCGGGATGACAAAATAGCCTATAACCTTCCCGTTGAGTGTGGCTATCCATTACAAAAAGAATTATTCAAATCGGATTGATAGTTTCTGAAATTAGCACTTACAAACAAAGTTAGAAACTTTACATCATACAATATACTATAGACTAACCAATAAATCTTTCCAGTTCCAGTGCCTCATCAGACAAGCTGAATGTATCTCCCACTCCAGGGACTCCCACCAGTTTCAGCGACCAGATATCTTCCTTCCAGCTCGGAAGGTCTTCATCCTTCAGGAGGAAAGGGACTAAAACCTAGAAACCTTCGATTTAGATTTAATGGATTGTTGTATTAAGATAACATACTAGCTGCGGCCCGCGGTTTCACCCGCGTTGTACCCGTTCCCGCAGGAAGTAGCCTATGTCCTTTCTCAGGCTCAGGACTAACTGTGTACCAAATTTCATTCAAATCGGTTGAATAGTTTTGGCGTGAAAGCGTAACAGACAGACAGAGTTACTTTCGCATTTATAATATTAGTTAGGATGTAGTTAGGATTCTATGAGGAACATATACATTAAGGCTTCGCTAATGTTTAATCTTCGCTAAGTTTTACTGTACTGATATCTTCAGTGAGATGTGAGGTCTTTGCCCAATAGTGGGACATTTTTACTTAACGCTGTTTGTCACTGCAAGCTGGGACCCATAATAGGTCCATTGGTTTGCAATGTTTGCAAACCAAATGTCACTCACTGGGTATTTTTATAAAGTGTCTATAGTTGCGGAGCAGAGATAATTTTACGCATTGTATGGCTTCGTGATAATGTTCTTCAACTTATTATTGGTATTAAATGTATCGAATAGTAATCGTGGTCTTTTATTTTAATCTAGAAATAAAATGATAATTGGTATTTGGATGATAATGTTTTTCCTGGTAAACTAATTTGCATTCGATGGTAGGATTCTTGATGGTAGGATTTGGATTTTTGAAGTTTACCATTTTACTAGCAGTACCCGGTGTTTTAACCCGCGTAGTACCCGTAGACTTTAATTAAATCATAGGACTATTGTGCAATAAACCCCGTTCAAGAAAATAATTTTGAAAAAAACCGACCACAAATGATTGAGTTGCGTCCTGACCACGAGAAGTAATATATAAAAAGTCTTAATTAAAAATCTGTCCCGTTAACTTCGTGAGTAAAACCGCAAGCTGTCACTAGTTAATGTTTTCACCAAATTTACAATCCCACTGCCTATTCTAGGTCAACATTCGACAAAACATTACATGTAGAAAACAATATTTGTTCTTTATCGCTGACAGGATAAAGCATCTTATCTTATAGATAAAGTATAATATATTGTAACACTGTACCTTTAAGACGTTAAGAAATATATTTTAATACATATTGATGAAGAAAATGGTGTGTCTGGAGTTAACAGTGAAGAAATAGAAAGTGTTGTAGTTAGTGTTTGAAATTATAATTAAATTAAATTAGTTAGCAGTTTATTTACCATAGTTAAAGCAGATGTAAGGAAGCGTATATAGATAAATAACAAACATCAATTTTATGTAGAGAAGAAACTTTAAGAAAAAGTAAATAAAAAATGTGCTATCACAAATAACTTCTATTGCATATATATAACTTAAGTGAACAAAGCGTGTGGTCAAGAGTTTATATTACCAATAGCTTCCAAAAATAATAGTCCTTTAAGTGAATACACCTTACAAACATGGGATCCGAAAGTCGCAGAGGAAGCCGCTCAAGAGCGTTAGAAAGATCACTCAGTTACTCCGAAGCCATCGGCTACGGATCAGCCTCTTCAATAGAAATCCCTCGCATCGTCAACACTGACGTCTACACCAACGAAGAACTGAAAAAGCATTTCAGAATATCCCAAACCTACGTCGAAGGCAAAGAAATCACTTTCCCAACACTAATGACTACTACAGAAACAAAAGAAACTTTCCACAGTGATGGAATCACTACTGATGCTTCTCAGTATTCCAGTGAAGATGATATGCCGGACTCTGGTCTCGTCATGACTATTGACGATAGTGATGTGACGAAGAAGATGACGGATTTGTCGTCACAAGTTGTGACTAGTGAGGATAATGCGTTTTTTGATCGGATTGAGATGATCGATTTTGAGGGTCATTCTACCAGTCCTGCTGGTGTTACTTCTAACTTTAGTAGGAGGAAGAGGAAAGGATCCAAACATAGGTTTGTATCTGAGACTCTTTTTAATACAAATAGCTAAAAAGGCGATCTTAAAATCTCCAACTAGGTGACTAGGAAACTAGGGTTGACCTCTAACATACACGAACTTAGTTACTTAGCTGTACAAAGTAATCTATACTAATATTATAAAGCTGAAGAGTTTGTTTTGTTTGTTTGTTTGTTTGTTTGTTTAAACGCGCTAATCTCAGAAACTACTGAACCGATTTGAATAATTCTTTCACTGTTAGATAGTCTTTTTATCGAGGAAGGCTATAGGCTACATTTTATCCCGGATTTCCTACGGGAACGGGCACAACGCGGGTAAAACCGCGGGGCGCTGCTAGTATACTAATATCACAAAGATGCAGAGCTTGTTTGTTTGAACGCGCTAATCTCAGAAACTACTGGTCTGGTTTGAAAAATTCTTTTTGTAATGGATAGCCACATTCAACGGGAAGGTTATAGGGTACTTTACATCCTGAAATTCCCACGGAAACGGATACAACGCGGGTAAAACCGCGGGGCGCTGCTAGTTCCGTTATATGTTTTGACTAAGACGAAGACTGAGTCATACTATTACTTGGATTTTAAAGCCAGGAGACACCAGGAGATATAGTTAGTTAAAAACAAAACATTTTTCAACAATAATCAAAACATATCTCGTAAAAGTTCCATATTTGTACTAATTTCAAAGTTACATTCAATTTTTCCAAAAATTATCGATTTATCCTCTTCGGACTCAAAACCTTCGAAAGACAAGATTAATATATTATTTACTTACAGTATTGATAAGATTAGAAAAATAACGCGTAGTAATGCCAATTCTATCGTAAATATTTAGTCATACGACCTAATCCATCAACCTTCACAGAAGACGTCACGGTAGACCGACCAGGTCTCGTCGAGTAGTCCTGAAGGATGGAGAGGAGAACGTACCCGTCAGGAGCAACATACCGGCCAAGTCCATCAAGTACATGAGGGATATCGTTAATACTGTGGTGAGTTATGGTAACATCTTTTATGTAGTTATACTAGCAGCGCCCCGCGGTTTTACCCGCGTTGTGCCCGTTCCCGTGGGAATTTCGGGATTTTTTTACATAATAACCTTCCTCTTGAATCACTCTACCTATTACAAAAAACCGCATCAAAATCCGTTGCGTAATTTTAAAGATTTAAGCATACAGACAGACAAACAGACAGACAGACACGAAAAAGAGACTGCTTTATTTTATACTATGTAGTGATTCCGTCACAATTGACTTGATAGCGTGAAAAAAAAATATACTTACCATCTTTTACAAGTCGGTTAAAGAAGAAGAAACTTCATAACAACTTAATATAAACCAGTATAAATGCGTTAATCTTATACTAATATAAATGCGAAAGTTTGTAAGGATGTTTGTTACTCCTTTACGCAAAAACTATTGAACGGATTTGGATGAAACTTTACAGTAATAAAAGCTATACATCAGAATAACACATGGGATACTTTTTATCCCGAAATTCCCGCAGGAACGGGTAACACCGCGGGGCGCGGCTAGTTCTGTATTATATCTTCAAACTCAATGGTTTTTACGTTGTTGGTGTTATTCAATAAGAAAGAAGTTGTTTTTTTCACTAAGTTATGAAACAATGACGGGAAAGGAAAAATAAGTATTCTTGACCATCAATATTGAATAATATTTCATCTATAATATCTCAAGAACCAAGAAACTAATATCTAAGGTCTGAACAGAACAAAGCCACTTGAGTCTGATATTATTAAGTGGTATTTATTAATCTTTGACCGATAGTGAATTATTATACAATCAAGCCACTTGTGGGAAATAATATTTATTTATAAACTTTAGGCAGCCTGCATCACCATTGCGGTCTAAAAACTACACCAGGGTTACTTCCCTACCTACCTGCCTATTAACTTACTAATAGTTCGAACACCGAATATAATATGCGTTTTCAAAATATTATAAAGAGGTAAAATTTGTAAGTTTGTTTGTACGTTCTAGCTAATCTCGCGAATTACCAGCCCGATTTGAATAATTCAACGGGAAGGTCTATTTTTCATCCCGAAATTTCCGCTAGAACGGGCACTAAGCGAGTAAAATCGCGGAACGCTGTTAGTGTAAAATAGAAGCAAAGTGTATCCGTAAACGTAGTTAAAATTCAACTCTACAGATTAACAGTAAATGGCGTTTCATAATCCTGATGATGGTCTTCTCTCACTTCGTGTTCTGGCTCGTGTTCGCCGGCATCTGGTACGCCGTGGCGACCTCCTACGCCGACGACATCGGAGACGGAAAGGAGCACTGCGTCACCGGGACCTCGTCCTTCGCTGGCCTGCTGATGATGTCCGTGGAAACACAGGTATAGAACAGACTACTGTACAAATATAGGAAGATTAATAAGTAATATATTGTTGTTAGAGGAATCTGTGGTACATTTTCATCAATAAGGTCTATTACTACACTAATTGTTCCGCGCGGTGGTTCCACCTGCGATCCAATAGATTGCGCTTGAGTGGAAATTTTGTAGATCGCGCTGACTACCTTTTGTTAAGCAAGTAATAATCTTCTTCTTAATACAATATGTATACATTGGAAAGTATCTTTTCTACTAATATTATAAATGACAAAGTTTGTGATGGATGTATGTATGGATGTATGAATGTATGGATGTATAGTCCATATTTCACGAAAAAACTACTGAACGGATTTAGATGAAACTTTACAGTAAAGTAGGTTATACATCAGAATAACATATGGGATACATTTTATCCCGAAATTCCTACGGGAACGGGTACAACGCGGGTAACACCGGGGGCGCAGCTAGTATCTCATAAAACAAATTGTATTCAAACTTCCTCTCAGACATGGAATTATCAGTTCAAAAGATAATGTAAACGCACAAAAGATTTCTCCTGGTCTTTGTTTGACAATTTCCATGGGTTGTGATTGTCGATTGAAGACGATTGAGTTCTGCTCTGCTTCAGTGGAAACGCACTCTAATGCGCCATGCTGATTAACTCCAAGCTATGTTAGGAAACTAATGATTGTGTTTTGTTTTCAGATGACCATTGGTTATGGAGTAAGATATCCGAATGAAGAATGTCCAGAGGCCATTATCATTATGGTTTTCGAGGTAAATATTCAGAAAATTGTTCCGTATTATAGTACAACCAACTGCAAAAGTTGATGGACGCATTCAATATTCCAAACAATTGTATGGAATCTTCAAGTGTTCATAAATTTTTGTAGTTGACTGTACCTTAGTAATGAGATCTTCAGCATTTTTTTGTCTCTTCTCTCATATTTCAGATAGTAGCTGGCACTGCGCTGTCAGGTGGACTATCCAGTTTACTATTCACGAAGCTAATCAGACCGAACAGACATGTGTCGTCTGTTGGGTTTAGTAAGAAAGCCACGGTAAGTAAATGAGGCATAACCTCCAGTAAATGAGGCAAAATAACCTTCAATAAATGACGCCGTACCTTAAAGTGACTAGTTGTATCTTCAGTTCTATCTATACTAATATATAAAGAGGTAAAATTTGTAAGTTTGTTTGTATGTTCGAGGTAATCTCAGGAATTATCAGTCCGATTTGAATAATTATTTTTGTAATAGATAGCCACATTCAACGGGAAGGTTATAGGCTATTTTTCAGCCCGAAATTCCCACGGGAACGGATACAACGCGGGTAAAACCGCGGGACGCTGCTAGTCTTTTATACGAGTATGTTTATATCAATCTGAAGTTTCGGGTTCAATTCTGAGGACGAGCGATAACTAGTTTCTTACTTTTCAAACATGGCTCGAGTTTGAAATCACCGCATTAGGCAAGCGTGGTGATGACGTCTAATCCTATGACGTCTTTAGTGATATGATAGGGTGTCCAGCAGTGGATCATTGCAGGCCAATACTTTTTTACTTACTTACTTTTAAAAATCTATTTTATCAACAGAGACACGTGTTTATTTCAGGTATGCCTTCGCGATGGGCACCTGTGTCTTCAGTTCAGGGTGTGGGATCTCCTCAACTTGCATATGATTGGGTCCACCATCACAGCGTATATGTTGAAGCCGATCAGGTATGACTAAAATACTGTTTCAATCAATAATTGAGGTAGCATTCCAAGCTTGGCTGCAGGTCGCAACTGCAGAGATGCTTGCAGGAATGATTTTATGCAATCCTATAGGTTAATATTTCTCCGTTTCCTGGAATACTACCTTTTTATATACATAATTATATTGAAACTATTGTGTAGTATGAAACGCACACTAGTGCAAATTCATTGAAAAAGATTCTCAAACTTCTTAATCTATAAGAATGAAAACCATTTTTTTCAATTTCTTTCATCCACAGAACTTTGGAAGGTGAAACAGTAAAGAACTACATCCACCAATTGGAGTTGAAACAAGCCCGAGCGTTCCTGTTGTGGCCAATCACGGTCGTCCACGTCATAGACGCGAAAAGTCCTTTGTTTGAGTTCTCGGCTCAGGATATGATGGATTACAGGTGCCTAATCAACGTAAATTGAATAGTTCTAGAATATACACAAAATTCTTTCAAGGTTGTCGAAATAATAACATCCTAATTTCAGCGCCTAGAGTTAAAATATTATGATAATGAAGACTTTAAATTGCAGATTTGAAATCGTGGTATGCTTGACTGGTTCCTCAAAGAACATGGGCACCGTCACCCAGAGCAGGACCTCCTACTTGTCTAAGGAAATCATTTGGGGATACCGGTTCCAGAATGTATTGAAGTAAGTAGACAGTTCAGCTCAATATGGTTCCAGTTAAAATTATATGGAGGCAGACCAAAACTTTGCATCAACAGAATGCGCTTTCGGTGGCTCTGCACAGGTCCTCCATAGTAGAAAGACATAGGGTATGTCAGGAGATGGGACATAGTTTGGGGATGTTGCCGCAGGGGCATTGGGTGATGCTGGAGTAGACCCATTTCGCCAGTAGTCAGTTAAGAACTTATCACTAGAAAGCAGTAGTGCACAATTTTAAATAAGTTGATTTATCGATAGCATCTTAAAATTTAAGGAAATGAAAAATCTCACACGACAATCGGTATGATGGCATAAATGAATTTTCACCACTTTTTAAACAATTCTCTTTGTAATGGATAGCTTCATTCAACGGGCAGGTTATAGACTTATTTATCATGCGGAAATTCCCACGGGGACGGGTACAACGCTAGTAAAACTGCGATGCGATGCTTATGTCATAATTATGTGAAGCCATCGTGATAGCATCGTGTTTCCTGATCTTTCAGCTACTCGAAAGAACAGGAATCTTACGAGATCGACATTGAGAACCTGAACACAGTAGAACAAGTGGAAACCCCTCTCTGCAGCGCGAGTAGACTGAAAGACTTCGAAGATGACATCAAGATGTCGACCCTGGTGCTGTCCACGCCAACTATCTCCATGTCTCCTACCAACCTGAGCTTGACTAAGGTAAGGTTCCATTTAATAGTAGTTGGTGAGGAAATTGCTGGATTGGAAGGAGGGAGAAACCTTGTCGCAATAATGGAAAAGCAGAAATTAAGTTTACTTTCGAGAGGTTGGAAAGATGTCGGTACATCTGAGATTTGTAAGTAATGTCGATCGAACAAACGGCTTTTAATGTTCTTCTGTTAAGTATAACAACCTCTCAGATCACACACCATGACAAAACAGCAAAAATAATGTCATTGAAAGGGAAAGCAATCTATAGGTGATTCATTTATTTAGGACAGCCAGTAAAAGTTACATTACAAGTATACAAGCACATGACATTACAGTAACAAACATCATTCTAATAACAAAATTAAATCTATTTGCACTTTTTTAGGTGCAACCATACTGCCGCACTCAGAGCCATCCATAAAATCGAACTAAACTAATTGACGTAATTTTTTCAACATTACATGTCAACATCACTAATTTAATCTTTACTAAGGAAGTATTTGACGTCTCTGAGTAAAGACGTTAAAGCAATAAATTAACTTATTATTAAATTAACACATGACATTATGTAGTCTCGTAGTAGTCGTAGTAGTGTTATCCTGTAATGTCCCACTGCTGGACAAAGGCCTCTATGTCACTGAAGATATCAGTACAGTGAGGAGGATTAGGCATAATCACCACGCTTGCCTAATGCGGGTGGGTAATCTCAAACTCGAGCCATATTTGAAAAGGACCTCAGTCTTGACAGCCGATTGCACATTAAATAATCTTCAACTAAACGATACTCTTCTTCTTTAATAATCTTCAACTCTTAAATACTTTCAGGACGACTCCACTCTCTCCAAGGCTGGTGACTCGATCCCCTCTTCTCCGAGTCTCAACCGGATGGCAGGAACTCAGAGGAGCTTCGGATGGAACTTCAGGCGGTTCCATCCGGAAAGATATGTTAACGCTGACGCGACGGTCGAGAAGATGGAGTGAAGAGATGATGGAGGGAAGGGAAAAGATGATGGCGTGAGAGGAGATAGTAGAGAGAAGAGATGAAGTAGAAAAAAGAAGAGATGATGAAGTTAGCGAAAGGGGTGATGGAGAGAAGAGATGAAGTAATGACAAGGAGATAGATTGCTAAGAACAAAAAATAAAAGAAGATAAAGTTAGAAGTTAGACGAAGTTGAGAAGAATGATGCATTACTACAGGATATTCGATTTTACTTCGTGTTCAAAATAAGACTTACTTAAGGCGGCTTGCACAAATACTCTTAAATTATTCTTTAACATATTTAGCACCTTAATATATTTAAGAAACAAAAGAATCGACATTGTTTTTTAGGTTGCATGAAAAGAAGACTACCTATAACGAACGTCATTTGTTTATTAAATATATTATTTAGGCGTAATAATATTAATATTAAGAATGCTTGTGCAATACGCTCTAAGTATCAGTTATTTAATTCTACCGCTTTATCAGAACATAATTATACTAATATTATAAAGAGCTAAAACTTGTTTGTATCTTCCAGCTCATCTCGGGATTTACCAGTCCGATTTGAATAATTCTTTTTGTACTAGATAGCCACATTCAACAGGAAGATTATAGGCTTTTTTCATCACGAAATTCCCATGGGAACGGACACAACGCGGGTAAAACCGCGGGGCACTGCTAGTATAAAGGAGTCGATTGAAATAATTATTCAATATCGTTGTAGTTATAGTTTGGTAATGTTCTATTAGATAATTATTATTAAATGATAAGTTTGTAAATAAGTCGTAATTATGTCATTAATAAATTACAATTATTTTAATAACTGATTTTCTTTCATAACACAACCTAATACAATGCAACGCCTTTGAATTAATTAAGAGCAAAGTCATAATGGTTTATCTTCTTTTCTACAGGAGTAATCATCTCCTTTATTTACTGAAGTTGGTTTTTTTTATGAGAACTACCACCTTTATTTTATCGGTTAAAATAGGACCTTTATTCAAAACATACCAACTACATCTGTCAGTCTGGTCGCGCCAATGTCAATTTTTTTTAGCTATCTATCATTTTACGAGAAATTTGCAATCTTGATTAATAAATCCAAGCTGTAGTACTGTAGTTGTGTGTACTTAGGGCATTAGTGTACAACTGTACACTAACAAAAATGCCTACATACTTACCAATCCTAACCTACTAATATTATAAATGCGAAAGTTTGTGATGATGGATGTATGAATGTTTGTAGCTCTTTCACGAAAAACTACTGGACGGATTTGGATGAAACTTTACAGTAATATAGGTTATACATCATAACACATGGGATACATTTGATCCCGACATTCCCGCAGGAACGGGTACAAGATGGGTAACACCGCGGGGCGTGGCTGTGTTTATACTTTTCAAACAAATAGGTCGAAGCCCCACACGAATCTAATAAATTAAGAAACTAAATCTGTCAAAATGTTTACTCGATTCGAATATAAGCACATGCGGGTTCAATGACCCCACCAGATGGCGAAATCAAAATATTTACTTAACACACTTTTGGTTTGAGATTTTCATCAGATTCTAAATAAATGTTTTGATTGAGTTTTATGAAGCTTCCAGTTCTTTGTTTGAAAGGGAATTGAACCTGGATAACTAAGATCCTTTGTGATATTGGTTCGAACAAAAGTGGGTGCCATCACGAAATAGAGACTAACATAGTCAGTACTTCGATCGTCTATGGGTGCCACGGTACAGTGACCGACGACGGCGCGGATGAAGAAAATCTATTAGTGATCCCAACTTTTTAAAAATTAGTTTTCTTTGTAAACTATGTAAAGAAAAGATAAATATAAATAAATAAGTCAGAGTTATCTTTCAATACCTTTTGCTTCCTCTATATTATCAGTACTATATATATTTGGTTGTCATTAACAGGAAATCGATTGCGGATATTGATAAAATTAGGTGAATACTATAAAGATAACTTTGTTGATATAAATTAAGTAACAATTTTTGTTTTTACGGTTCCGTACCCAAAGGGTAAAAACAGAACCCTATTACTGAGACTTCGCTGTCCGTCCGTCCGTCTGTCACCAGGCTGTATCTCAAGACCGGTGATAGTTACAGTTAAAAGTTTCACAGATGATGTATTTCTATTGCCACTGTAACAATAAAAGAAATATTCAAGGGTTCCCATACAAGAAACGTGATTTTTATACTGTTTCTTGCTCGATACTAATAATTTTAATACATAATCGTACGGAAGCCTTCGTCTGCGAGTCCGACTCGCACTTGGCCTGTTTTTTAATTTGCTCTAAAATTTGGTTATTTCCAAAGGTTCGGTTGAAACGGTTAGTAATCGTAACATACGTACGTTAAAAATTTCAAGATTTACGTTGTTAAATGTCTGTTAGATACAAAGCATTGTTTCATAACTTAGATAACAGTTTGTTAAAGTTATTCAGGCAGTAGAACGCCACGATTTTTCATTTTCTTACGTCTACTTAACGCCTCGGTGGTCTAGTGGTATGTGCACTCGCCTGCCAAGACTGAGGTCCCGGGTTCAATTCCCAGGTCGAGCGAAAACATGTTTCCTACCTTTCAAACATGGCTCGGGTTTGAGATCACCAACCCGCATTAGGCAAGCGTGGTGATTACGCCTAATCCTCCTCACTGTACTGATATCTTCAGTGAGACGAGAGGCCTTTGCCCAACAAGTGGGACATTACAGGCTAATACTTTACTTTTTTTACGTCTATTGAGACTGATTGTATTAACGTTGACAGGTGCGTAATCGTAAGCCCAACAACCCGCTCTAAGGGTGGATTGAACAAGACTATAACAATTACTTCACTATAGAATAACTATATTTAAATGCATTGAGTATTTGCAGAGACCGGCTCATATACTCGTACTTCATACAAACAACTCTTCCGGATCATTCAATATTTATTCGTAAAGACCTCATTTCTCATATTGTCGAACATGACAATTACATAAAATGAATATTTCCACGTAATGTTAATAAAACAACCGATTTCCTTGTTACGTGATGTTTACAAACAAATAATTGCTATTGTTTATTTCGTACCTATTGGTACCTACATAATTACAATATATTATTTATATTTTTACTCCTTTTTTTATCTAACTGGCAACACGTAATTCGTTTTGAAGAGGTAACAGTTCATTTTATATGTAATACCAACTTAAAATATATAATATGTAATGCGTAAGATGTCACACCTTTCATACGAATACTAGAATACATTGTCACGCTACCCGCAACTAGCTCGCACCCGACCCGCACGCTACTCGCACCCGATCCGCACCGTACTCGCACCCGATCCGCACCGTACCCGCACTACGTGAATCTTGCGCTTTAGTACATGAAACTATTTAATACTAGCTGTGCCCCGCGGTTTCACCCGCAGCGCCGCCGTTCCCGTGGGAATTTTGAGATTTTTATTCCTTATTTTTCTTATATAAAAACCTTGTCCTGACAATAAGGAACACATTAAAAAAGAATTATCCAATTTGGTGCTGTCGTTCTGAAGTTATGCGCTTACCAACACATTTTTCGATAGATTTTTATATTATAGATACTTAATTAAGCTCAAGAGATTACATTATTGTTTGAATCTCTGAAACTATCCGTTAGATTATTTTTTTAATCTACGAGAATAAAAAAATCTAACCTATGTAATAGGTACATATAATAAAGCTGCAGAGTTTGTTTGTTTGTTTGAACGCGCTAACCTCAGGAACTACTGGTCCGATCTGAAAAATTATTTTTGTAATGGATAGCCACATTCAACGGGAAGGTTATAGGCTGCTTTTCAACCTGAAATTCCCAAGGGAACGGGTACAACGTGGGTAAAACCGCGGGGCGCTGCTAGTAATATGAAGAGACATTAATATGTACTAGTTCCTTAGATCATATAACTCAATGTGGGAAGAGATTGTTTTTTGTGTCCAGACTCTAACACTCTAATATCAAAAAGTAACTATCCGATTTGAATAATTGTTTTCGTATTTTTTTATAATGTATAATAATTATTTTGACAGCTACAATCAACGGTAAGGCTATAGGCTATTTTTCATCCCAAAATTCCCACGGGAACGGCCACAGCGCAGGTAAAAACGAGCACTACTACTTCATAGTATAACAGAAAGTACTGGAATGATATATTTTTTAAACTTTTCGTAAAAGGGTTTTAAGTAATAGAAAAAGCACGTGAAAGGGGAAACTGTAGGACGGTAGGGTCTACGTTTTCTCCTTTTGTGTATACTACCTATGTATTCATATGTATGTACCTACCTATACTAGTTGAACACTTAGTATGTATGTACTTAAACGTGATAGTAAATTCCAGAGTTTCTCAAATACGAGGCAGAATAATAATATCTACGTGACAAGTCCTACGTGACTGACATCACAACAAATGCGAAAACAGCGATTCTGATTATAATTTAATTTGTATTTTTACTAATGTTTTGTCGAGCGAATACATGTTTCCTAATTTTAAAACATGGCTCGGGTTTGAGATCACCAACCCGCATTGGGCAAGCGTGGTGATTACGCCTAATCCACCTCACTGTACTGATATCTTCAGTGAGATGAAGCCTTTGCCCAGCAGTGGGACATTACAGGCTAATACTTTAACTTTTTAGGCCTTTGGAGTGTCCAAGGCGCTTTTACTTCAGTTTTCGTTGCAAATTTTTAATTACCACCTTGTCTATAGTATGCTTTCTTTAATGTGTAGCGCATGGTGTAGTTTCATTAAGCGATGTAAGCTCATTGCGATTGTTAAGCAACGTGCAGCTCGACCCCTACTTGGATGGGTGGCCGATAGTGGCATTTCTATCTGAGCGCTACCGTGCTTCGGAGGGCACGTTAAATTGTCGGCCCCGGTAGTTGTAATCGTTAAACCTTGTCGGAGGCCTTTGGGCGGTCTAAAACTCCGAAACCAGGGTTAGCCACAAAGCTACTCGAACTTACCTACTTATTAAATTAAGAAAACTTAAATGCTTATTTATAACTAGCGGCGCCCTACGGTTTTACCATCGATGTCTGTTCCCGTGGGAATTTTGGGATAAAAAATAGCATATTCTCATCAATCTCAGGAACTATAAATACAATTTGAGTAATTATTTTTATTATGGATAGCCAGACAACGGAATTGCTATTTTTCATCCCGAAATTCCTACGGGAACGGGCACAACGCGGGTAAAACCGCGGGGCGCTGCTAGTGTGATAATTCCCGCTGAAGGCACAAATTGTACAAGTACCGGAAATTGAATAGGAATTGTGTGCTTAAGTTACAATGAATGAATGAACAATCGAGCTTTATAAAGTCTGTTAAAAGCAAGTATGTGAATTCATGTAAATACACAATATTGTTGTTGTGTATTTCGTTAGTATGCGAACGATATTCGTTGAGAGAAGACGTGTAGTGCGGACGACATATTGGCGCGAAAACTGTGGCTGAATGTTCATACAACATCGTTGCAGAAAAAAAATATTTACGTTTGTCAGAAAAAAGTTTAAGTAAAAAATAATTTAAATTCTTTATTAAGAAATAACTGTCTGAAATCTTAACACTCATTGTGCCATTTTGAATTTTTTTTGTGACATTTTTTAATTTTTTTTTGTATGCTGTGCAGTGTTGCTGTAAATTTTTATATGTGTTTTGTTAGAAATGAAATATTTATTAATTATCCTGCTGGCTGGATATGCAGTTAGATGCGACGATGACAATAAGTAAGTATTTTAGTACATTTTTGCACCTTATTTAAAATAAAGTACAATCGTGTACTAAGTAGAATGCTATTTTTTTAATACAAGTATTAAAATGTTATTATAAATAAGTATGAATTTAGTAAATGTTATGGTATATGGGAAAAAATATTTCTGCTATGTACCAACTAAAAAATATTGAACCAATACTGAAATTATCTGATAAATTAAATTACTATTAAACGCTCATTATTTTAATAAAAATAACTGCAAATAAGTAATTTTACTGCGAAATTCCTTCCTCGTAATTTGACATTGATGATGGTATACTCTACCATACCTCTCTATAAAAAGTCCCGGATAGCGTAAAAAGTTAATATATAATGACACATACCTACAGTTAATATAAGTAACGGGTATATGTCTGATTGTCTGCAATAAATGACTTGTTATATTATTTAAGAATAAGTATAATTAAATACAGAACTAGGAAGTAAAACTGTTTATCATTAAACTAGCAGCGCCTCGCGGTTTTACCCACGTTGTGCCCTTTTCCGCGGGAATTTTGGGATGAAAAATAGCCTATAACCTTCCCGTTGAATATGTCTATCCGTTACAAAAAGAATTATTCAGATCAGGCTGGTAATTTCCGAGATTAGCTCGAGCATACAAACAAACAAACTTACAAATTTTACCTCTTTATAATATTAGTATAGATGACATTTTAATTAAAATGACACGACAAACTCTTAAACAAAATATCTACCGGTTTTTGACAGAAAAAAAAACTACAATGAAATTTTTTTTCATGTAGAAAATTTTGGAATTAAACTTTTTCTAATTAAAAAGATGACAATCCTAAAATATACATAATTCCTGAACAATTAAAAAAACCTATGTATATAAAAACAGCACAATAGTTGTTTGTTTTTTTTTGTACTCAGGTTTTTTCCTTCTCCTTTTTGCAGTCGGTTAACAGGGGTACGTAAGGTACAAGTATTTAGCAACATTAGTAAATATTCCTCAACGTATGTCAATTCCTTTGTGTTCCCTTGGCAGTAACAATAACTATATTTATAGCTTGTGTCAATGACTTTTTAATACTTTTCTTGCGTAAAGGTGTAAAAATATTTTCTCCGTTTTTAAGGAGTTTAGATTAGGTATAATCTAAACTACCTCTATAATACGTTAAGCCGTCGGTCCCGGTTACTTTCTACGGATAGTAGTCGTTACATGAGCCATGTCAGAGGCCTTTGGCAGTCAATAACTTTGACACCAGGATTAGTCAGGTTGACCATTCACTTGATGAAGAAGAAGAAGACTTCTATAATCGATACTACGAGTAGCTTATAATAAAGCTGTTTGTTTTTTGTTTGTATGAACACGCTAATCTCAGACTTTTTAAGGCCCGGCAAAAAGGAGGCGTATAAAGGTTACCACTGACGATACGTCCATTACTCCGAATGGAGTAGTCGTCGTCCAAAATCGTCCCATGAATGGTAAAAATATATTCCATTTGGATGGACGTCAGGCAGCTCTGGATTTCCAAACGGATTGAAATCCATGCGTCCAGGCCAAATGGACGTCATCCGCGGCCGTCCGTCAATGTAGGAAACGTGCGCCACGCCATATGGAAGCAGTCGGAATTGTCCGTGAATGGGCGAAACGGCTTCCATTTTTTTGAGATTATTGTTTCACTTTATGTTTTGATGTCGATGGTGGTGCGTGTGCTTTGTATTTTCATGCATCCAAATAGAAGTATCGTGAATGGTACCGTGATTGGATACATTTTCATTTGGAGTGCATCCAAAAGGAAGTCTACTAAATGGACGTATCGTCAGTGGTGGCCTTTATAAGCTTAACTTATAGATATGTTGGCATTCGTGTTTGTGTGTGCCAAAGCTCCTAAACGAATGAACCCATTTTTATCTAATTTTTTAAAGGTTTTATGAGATGTGTTCTAACATATGATTAGGTAATAATAAACATGAATTCTAGAGTCTATTTTAGTGTTCATTTTATTTGTATAAACAAAGCTTGAACGTAAGTTAGTTAATAGAAGAATTACCTCTCACCTTACATAATAATGACAAACGAGAGACACTCTGGAGCTAAGAATAAACATATCAATCTTCACCGAAGCAGTTTCATCAGACCAAATAAAAAGTCATCCCAGTGCGTTGTCACAGTACACTGAAGCCTATTTTGTCAACATGCACACAATATGCATGATGATGTAACCTTGACGCATCATCGTAAACAAATCAATACGGTGTAATCGTTAACTAGCAGCGCCCCGCGGTTTTACGTGCACTGTGCCCGTTCCCGTGGAAATTTTGGGAATTTTTATACATGTAAACCTTCCTCTTGAATCACGCGTCAAAATTCGTGTAGTAGTATTTGAGTTTATCGCGAACAGACAGACAGACAGACCGACGCGGCCGGGGACTTTGTTTTATAATATTTAGTCCAGGTATAAGCTTTGCCTTGATAGTAAGCTAGATACAAAGGACCTTAACAGGGGTATTTAATAGATACTCGTCAAGTTTTAATCAATCGATTAAAAATTACATAGTGTTCATCCATATGGAGGATAAGACATTAACGTGTAACTTCTGGGGGAAGGATATAACTGAAGACAAAAGTTTTCTCTTCGTTTTATCTCTACTTTTTAGACAAACTTCTCCATATCTACGTGTAACGTCAAAAAGCTGACGTTTGTATTCTCAACTGAACATTAAATGCACTGAAAATGTGTCAAACATGTCACTGTCATACAATATCCAGCCAATCTTAACAGAGTAAGGGGAATACCAGTAGAATAAGGGTTTTCTGAAATGACAACCACTAGGCGGCAGCACTGAGACGTGAGGTCCAGAAATCTGTCAAAAGTGTCATTTTCATAAAACCCTCATATGAATGAATCCGGTGTTGCAACGTCGAATTATTAGGTAATATATTAGTGTTAACATGAGTTTCTCTACCAAATCTCTCGAGACGAGTAGAGATATGTGTCTTCGATTATATGCTTGCCCGGCTGGGTTGGCCACTAACCTACTAGAAATGAAATTATAATGTACATACTTATTTATTTATTAAACTTATGTAAAATTACGTAACTTAGTTAATTGATGATTTAGTTAATATCTCTGAGCATGCAGTAAGAAATAATTTTGAATGTTTTTGTTTTTTCAAATCGCTAGTCGCCGTCGCCGCCGCTTAAACCACAACACCACCGTCACATAATTTTTTTTAGGTCCAAGCCAGTTTCAAAGCGTAATGACCTATAGTTTATTTATTGTTACCTCAAAGAACAATGCATTTAGTCTGACAAACGACTTTGGATCTAAATATTTCGAGATAGATGTTATTTTAGTTTAACGGAGATTGTTCCACTTGGAATCCGTTGCTAGGCAACCAGGGTTTGTTACCTTTCTGCAAGTATTGATCAGCTTTATTATAATTAACTTGCATAGGAGGGTTTAGCCGACTTTCAAGAAGAGGAAGTACTCACTTTGTTGGACTATTTCAAATATTTATGAAGATTTAGGATGTATTTCCACCGGAGTTGTGCTATGCTTTGCTGTGCTACGTTTGTTATATAAAAAATATAATTTACTGTAAGTTATTTGGTCCGCGGAAATAATGATACATTGCTAGACTACTTTCATATCATAAAGATAAGTAAGGTGACGGAATTTCTCCACTTGATCTATTAATTAAAACACCCAAGACGATAATTTAACGTGTCCTCCGAAGCACGGTAGCGCTCAGATAGAAATGCCACTATCGGCCACCCATCCAAGTAGGGGTCGAGCTGCACGTTGCATATTGTATCGCATTTATATTCACTGTTACTATAGTAATAGTCAAATTATGCAAAAAAGCAACAAAACCATTACATTCAAATAAATAGTTATTACCTATACCTACGCGTTTTTGATTAAATCACTCACCAAATGTAAATTCTTGAGGTAACATAAATTTCGCGATAAACAGCTGTTTATAGAGTTCCATTAATTTTTATATTATTTCCTGACGTTCGAAAGGTATTTCTCATGGTCACGGGCGCTATTTGGTCATATAATCTTGGTAATATCCCACTAATATTATAAATGCGAAAGTTTCTGAGGATGGATGTATGTTTGTGACTCTTTCACGAAAAAACTACTCAACGGATTTGGATGAAACTTTGCACTAATATAGGTTATACATCAAAATAACACATGGGATACATTTTATCCCAAAATTACCTCGGGAACGAGTACAACGTGGGTAACACCGCGGGGCGCGACTAATAATTACATATGTATTTGCAAATATAATTAAGCTGAAAAAAATTGTTTGTTTAAACGCTCCTTTCTCTGAAACTACCACTCGGATTCAAAAAATATGTTTGTACATATAATAGCCACGTTCAATAAGAATACTGTAGGATACTATTTGTCCCAAAATTCCCACAGGAACGAGTACAAAGCCAGTAAAACCGCGGGATGATATCATGATATAGTCCTAGTATCGGAATATAGGTGAGTGGAATTTTATCGGTAAGGTGGGTCTGTCTGTGCGTCCAACACAAAACAAAACAAATGACACACAAACACGATAACTCGTGATATTTTTATTTTGATGAATACCTCGGATTATGTCCCAATGAATATATAAACGGAATAATGAATAGTAACGGACGGTCTCAATAACCAATCTCGAATATTTGAAAACATTTTAAAGGTGTGAATGAGTCCTGCATATAATACACTAGTAGCGCCCTGCGGTTTTACCCGCGTCGTACCCGTTCCTGAGGGAGTTCCAGGATGAAAAGTAGCCTATAACCTTCCTGTTGAATGGGGCTATCCATTACAAAAATATTTTTTGAAAAATAATGCTACATTGCTTTGCTACTTTTCATCCTGAAATTCCCACGGGTATGAGTACAACGCGGGTAAAACCGCGGAGCGCTGCTAGTCAGGAAATATGAGACTTGGGACCGATGAGGTTTGATGAAAATGATCTGCACTTACTGCCGCACTCAGAGACGTGATACGACACTCAAATGTGAAATCACTATTTAAATCTAAGGAAGCATTTGACGTCTCCTGGTAAGTGCGTAGAACTTCACCGGAGCCGAAGGGCACTTGTTCTATCTGTCTTATATTCCAGTCTCACTTGTGCCACGCCATCTATCGCAAGTCTCCACTGTCCTTGATCGCATTAGTCCCAAGTCCCATTGGTCCAAGTCCTATTTGTCCAAGTCCTATTTGTCCCAAGTCTTATTATTTAACCCCTTTGGCGGCTCAATAACTCTGACACCAGGATTGGTTAAGTTGACCATCCACTCTGACACCAGGATTGGTCAGGTTGACCATCCACTCGATGAAGAAGACTCAAGTATCATCTTAAACGTCATCTGTCCTCTCGTATTTACTAATACTATCTTCAATGAACATAGGGCCTTTTTTGCAATGGCAAGTACTTGTAAAAGACGTTGACTACTGCGAGAGATAATAAAAACACCGAACATTATTTTATTTACAAAGATTACTTAACATATTGACCTAATTTAATAAACATGGTTCGTAATCAAACGGAGATAAGTAAATATATTAAATCAAATATTTGTATTTGAAAGTTTAAATATTTATATCTCGGTGACCGCAAAATAACGCCGTTAGATATGGTAATATAACGAAAGGAATATAATATTTATAAGTATTGTAAAATAAAGCTTATAATTATGTAGGTAACTATAAATAATTACGTCGAAGCTAGATCTAACATTTATCTATACTAATATTATAAAGCTGAAGAGTTTGTTTTGTTTGTTTGTTTGTTTGTTTGTTTGTTTAAACGCGCTAATCTCAGAAACTACTGAACCGATTTGAATAATTCTTTCACTGTTAGATAGTCTATTTATCGAGGAAGGCTATAGGCTACATTTTATCCCGGATTTCCTACGGGAACGGGCACAACGCGGGTAAAACCGCGGGGCGCTGCTAGTATATGTATAAAAAAATATTCATTTTTCTTCTTCATCGAGTGGAAGGTCAACCTGACCAATCCTGGTGTCAGAGTTATTGAGCCGCCAAAGCCTCTGACATGGCTCGTGTAACGACTACTATCCGTAGAAAGTAACCGGGACCGAAGGCTTAACGTGCCCTCCGAAGCACGGAATCGTCTAACTTTTCGGGCAATCAGGTGATTCAGCCTGTAATGCCCTAACCAAACTGAGGGCAGTCTCACAAAGAGATTTTTGTAAGATGTTTTTGTTGATTGATGTGTTTTAATAAACACAAGCGTACCCCGTGGTGATACATACATACATAGCTTTGAAACTGATTTATTACTAGCATCCCGCGGTTTTACCCGTATTGTGCCCATTACCGTGGGAATTTCGGGATAAAAATAGCCTATAATCTTCCCGCTGAATGTGGCTATCCATTACAAAAATAATTATTCAAATCGGATTTATAGTTTCTGAGATTAGCACGTTCAAATGAACAAAAATCAAATTCTTCAGCTTTAATATATTAGTACTAGTGCACCCCGCGCTTTCACCCGCGTTGTACCCGTTCCCGCATGAATTTTGGGATAGAATTTCCTTTAGGTTATTCTGTTATTCATCCAAATCCGTTCGGTAGTTCTTGCGTGAAAAATCCATACATCCTAACACCCCTTTTTGTGCCGGGGACTAGAACACACTTAAACAAATAAATACAATAAGTACTCTGACATCATTTCTATGTAATCTCAAATCGATAATATTATGCAACTCTATGTAAATAATAACCTTAACAATGCTCCATTTAATCACTAAGCTATATAAAAGAGAAAAGTATTAGTTTATTTGTTTGTCATTTGCCTAAACTCAGTACAATAGGCATTATATTATAGAGAATGTAATAATGACAAAGGCCTTATAAAATTACAAATACAAAAACGACTACAAAAAGTATTATTATATTAATCTAATAATACGCGTTAATAAGGCCCGTAATGTCTCTATGGTCTCACTGCTGGGCAAAGGCCTCTCATCTCACTGAAGATATCAGTACAGTGAGGCGGATTAGGCTAACTGCGAGCAGGGAAGACGCTTCACTTGCAAAAAGCTATTAGAAAATTCTGAGCCAAATTGTCTCTTTGAGTTCATCTAAACTAAACAGTTATTATTGTCGCCTTAGCCAAAGCTAACATGTTAATTTTGGAAGCTCGTCCAAAACGTAAATGTTATTGTTGGCACAAGTGAACCCGTATACGTCTGGTAGTCTACTACTCTATGGTTATATTCCGCTTCATATCACGTGACCTTGAGTCGGACAAACAAATGATTAGAACTGTTTGAATACGTCACTACAGCGACGGATTCAGGCAGGGGGTCATAATGACCTATTTAAGAAAACTGTAACAGTGCCCTGTGGTCGTACCCACGTTGTGGCCGTTCCCCTTCGATCAACAATACACAACTAGATGTCGGGTCGGCGCAAATAATACGTCTCGGTGATAACGCCTCATTTGAAAAGTGAGGCGTTATTCTCACTTATTTTATTCATAAGATTTGCTACTTTATTGCTAGGTATCATGGTTGTAATTAGGTTGAACTTCGAACTGTTTTAAAACTTTTTTTTCAGTTCTGTAGTAAACAAAATAAGCTGTCAAACGTCATCCACGCGGACATTATTTAGCTTTGATTTTGTACGTGACCCGATATCTAGTTGTGTATTGTTGATCGAAGCCGTTCCCGTAAGAATTTTGAAATAAGCCTTAAACCTTCTCGTTGAATTTAGGATCCATTACAAAATAAATGGTTGAAATCGGCTTGGTAGTTTTTGAGATTGGCGCGTTCATACAAACAAAAATCTGCTTTATCACTACATAGTATAAAATAAAGTCGTCTCTTTTTCGTGTCTGTCACACTGTTTGTCTGTCTGTATGCTTAAATCTTTAAAATTACGCAACGGATTTTGATGCGGTTTTTTGTAATAGGTAGAGTGATTCAAGAGGAAGGTTTTTATGTAAAAAAATTCCCGAAATTCCCACGGGAACGGGCACAACGCGGGTAAAACCGCGGGGCACTGCTAGTCTTTAATATTAGAATAGATTGCTGTAAAAGAAATCTGGTAATCCAATTTGAATAACTCTTTTTGTAATGGAGAACCACATTCAACGGGAAGGCTAAAGGTATAACATTGGAAAATGTCCACAGGAACAGGCCTAACGCGGGTAAACCCCGGAACTCTACTAGTAAAGATATATCTTAGCATCTTAAGCCCCTCAAACCGTATAGTTGGGTCCTAGGTCCGTCTCTGTATATCCATGTACAACTAATGGACATGAAATCATGACGGCGAGGTTGAAGACAATTAGTGCAGGCATGTGAGACTAGATTGAAAATGGCATAAATAGCCTTCACTTGCGCTTGTACTCAGAGACTTCAAATGCTTCCTTAGTAGAGATTTAATTAGTGATTTTAACATGTAAAGTATTGACAGATCAGTTAAATTATGGACGTATTCTTGAGTGATTTTTGTAGGAATCAAACAATTCGATTGATGATGAATAAAGATTGTCTAGACATTAGTCTGCGATAGTCCAAGCAAAGACAACAAAAAAGATAATTAGATTAGTTGATAAAACGTGTACCAATCAATTACAAGTATCAATTAAGGTAACCAAGTACTACTTTTTGTCAATACTCTCCCACGCATACTCCCACATATATAGGTAACTAGTCGCGTCCCGCGGTGTTACCTGTTTTGTATCGGAATCCGGAGGAATTTTGGGATAAAATGTATCCCATGTGTTATTCTGATGTATAACCTATATTACTGTAAAGTTTCATCCAAATCCGTCTAGTAGTTTTTACGTGAAAGAGCCATAAACATACATCCATCCAAAATATTAGTAGAACTATATTATGACCGTGACATTGTATACAAGTCTACACCTACAGTTCATCGAACTAAATGATGTAACCACTTATTGGTAATCGTACTCATCTGTGTACTATTCTTACTAATAAAAAACTTAAATGAGTCTGTTTGTTTGTACGGTGACATTAGTGTTAGATAATACGAGCCGTGTCCCGCGGTGTTACTCGCGTTGTACCCGTTCAACAAGGTTTTTAGGAGTATAGTAGATAGTAGATACTGAGGACCAAGTTAATGATAATCACTACATAGTATAAAACAAAGTCGCTATTTTTGTCTGTTTGTTTGTCTGTTTGTCTGTATGCTTAAATCTTTAAAATCACGCAACGGATTTTGATGCGGTTTTTTGTAATAGGTAGAGTGATTCAAGAGGAAGGTTTTTATGTAAAAAAATTCCCGAAATTCTCACGGGAACGGGCACAACGCGGGTAAAACCGCGGGGCACTGCTAGTTATCTATAAATTCCTTTAGCATTTAGCTTGTCTGCCAAGACTGAGGTCCCGGTTCAATTCCCAGGTCGAGCGTATATGTATCCTACTTTCCAAACATGGCTCGGGTTTGAGATCACCAACCCGCATTAAGCAAGCGTGGTGATTACGTACGACATCCTCCTCACTGTACTGTCACTGTAGTGGGACACTACAGGCTAAAGGCTTTTTTCATAAACGCTTCCTAGCAGCATTTTAACTATCAAATGGTTTGTCCCTTTCTGACATACGCTATTTTCCAAAGAGCAAAAGAGACAAAACACTCTATAACACTGTTTTTGTTCGAGAGCGTTTATAAATAAGGCAGTAATACTTTACTTTATTTAACTGGAGGGAAACCGCAGGCAACTGCTAGTGAAATAATAAAAAGTGCCAACTTACTAAATACATAATTAGATAGTGACTCATGTTTCTCAAGAGAGTAACTTGATTCATGTTATGGACTTGTTTTCGGTTAGAATAAGTACACACGTGATACCACTGCAAGTAAGTTAGTAAGTACTAGCAGCGCCCCGTGGTTTTACCCGCGTTGTACCCGTTCCCGTGGGAATTTCGGGATTTTTTTTACATAAAAACCTTCCTCTTGAATCACTCTACCTATTACAAAAAACCGCATCAAAATCCGTTGCGTAATTTTAAAGATTTAAGCATACAGACAAACAAACAGACAAAAATAGCGACTTTGTTTTATACTATGTAGTGATGAAGTATATGTGATAAGCAATAAAGATATAAAAAAAATAAGTTCGTGTATGTCAGTGGCCAAGTAAGAGTACTTGCTACAAGTGACGGTGTTAATTATCTTTTTGTTAACATTTTCAGAAAGATCTATGCAATTAATTAATTAACAACTATGTCTTCACATATTGTTGACTCCGTTGAATCGAACCCGCAACCCCCGACACAGTAAGAGCTCACACTGCCACTATGTCAACGGGCTTGTCAAATACATGTGGTTGTATTGCCAGGACTAACTACTAAGGCCTGATACTGCGTTAAGGGGGCACCCGTGCGGTTTCATTCAAAAGTCGTGGGGGTATACGTCACGGAGAGGCGCGCCCCGCACACGGTTTGCCTGGATGAATAACCGATAACTGAGCGCTACCGTGCTTCGGAAGGTACGCTAAGCAGTCGGTCCCGGTTGTTGCAATCGTCAGACCATGTCGGAGGCCTTTAGGCGGTCTAAAAACTCCGACACCAGAGTTGGCCACTAACCTACTTCAAATTAATTATTTTACTAACTAAATACTTTCTTTTCCAGTTACTTCGTGATACAAAATTCAGATAACAACAACAAGAAGCTACTCAAAGTGTATTGGAACGTCCCAACGAAGCAGTGCAAGTCAAAAAACGTTGTATTTGACGGGCTCTTCGACAAGTATGGGATCATACAGAACAGCGCGGACAAGTTTATGGGCGAGAACATCACGATACTGTACGACCCTGGGTTGTTTCCGGCGCTGTTCAAAAATGAGACCAGTGGCACATATAAGTAATTATGATACTTGATTTTGGTTTGTATTAAAGACTAGCAGCGCCCCGCGGTTTTACCCGCGTTGTGCCCGTTCCCGTGGGAATTTCGGGATAAAATGTAGCCTATAGCCTTCCTCGATAAATAGACTATCTAACAGTGAAAGAATTATTCAAATCGGTTCAGTAGTTTCTGAGATTAGCGCGTTTAAACAAACAAACAAACAAACAAAACAAACTCTTCAGCTTTATAATATTAGTATAGATTATCCTACTAAATGCGAAAGTTTCTGAGGATCTATGTATGTGTGTATGTTTGTTACTCTTTCACGAAAAAAACTATAGGCGGATTTGGATGAAACTTTACAGTAATATAGGTTATACATCAGAATAGTACATGGGATACATTTTATCCCGAAATTCCCGCGGGTACGGGTAAGACGCGGGTAATACCGCGGAGCGCGGCTGGTAGTACAAAATCCATGGGTTTTTGGGGGCTTTTTCAGACTACTTTTTCATGCGTGGTGTCTGTGTGTTGCTTAAACTAAACCACAGAATCGTCTGCTAAGCCCGAGGTCCTGAGTTCAAATCCCGGGGCGACCAAAACTTGTTTCTAATTTATTTTATAAACAAGGCTCGCTTTGACACCACCCGCAGTAGAGGCACGTGGTGATTACATCTTCTTCACTGTACTGATATTTTCAGTGACATGAGACATTGGTAGTTAGAATTTAAATTGATTGAAATATTAAATTAATTGACAGTTATTAAACCAATTTTGATAATATTTTCAGGTATAGAAACGGTGGAGTCCCGCAGAAGGGGAATCTTGAAAAACATCTGGATCAGTTCAAACTAGATTTAGAATACACCACCAGCGAAGATTTTGATGGTGAGTCTAACAATGATCTCCAACAAACTTAATTAATAGTAATTACTTCAATCTTTTGAATTCAGAGGAAATGAGAAGGGATAGACATAAAGAGAGATAGAGAGAGAGCGAAAGAGACAGCGACAGACAGAGAGATATGTGAGAAAGAGAAGAAATGGATACAGATATTCGAGGCACAATTATTATTCATACCCGATCCACAATTTCACCAATTATTCAGGTTCAATCCCACCCTTAGCACAGACAAAAATAGAAGACTCCAAAACGCCTGTCGCGCATGTCAAAATTAAGTCGGTATGGCGTTTCCAAGTTTGGTGTGCCTTCACACTTATATACTTTACTTCCTTGTACATAGAACTTGTTTACTAGCATTAGTTGTATGAATGAATTATGTGATTGCGTAAAATTAATATTACTTATAAACACTAATAAATACGCATTTTGAATGACACATTGAGGAAACAATTACTGTAATGAGTAATCATTGCAAACACGACTAATGCAATGACCCACATAAGAATATAGTAGTAGTTAGCTGAGTAAGTACAGTGGGAAGACATTTAGTTGGGTAATATCTAACTAATAAGATATTTTATTTTAAAAAGTTTGTGACGATGTTTCGATGTTTGGATGTATGTTCGTCTTTTACGTAAAAACTAATTAATGTTTTTTGATAAATATTGCCACAGAGATAGATTAACATATGGGCTACTTTTTATCCCAAAATTCTCACGGGAACGGGTACAATGCGGGTAAAATTGCGGGTAAAATTTAAAAATGTGTGAAAACTGGATTTACGTATATATACAATGATTCACTTATATGTAGGTATACTATACATCGCAAAAATAAACAAATACAGTAACTGAATTACATAGATAAGACCTGAAACATAAGACATTTTCACATATATTTTAACAAACTCCGTGGTCTTGTGGTTTGAGCGCTCGGCTCACGATCTGGCGATCTGGCGATCACGATGAGGCTGAATCACCTGATTGCCCGAAAAGTAAGATGATTCCGTGCTTCGGAGGGCACGTTAAGCCGTCGGTCCCGGTTACTTTCTACGGATAGTAGTCGTTACATGAGCCATGTCAGAGGCCTTTAGCGGCTCAATAACTCTGACACCAGGATTGGTCGGGTTGACCATCAACTCGATGAAGAAGATAAGAAATTATTGACAATCTTATTATAGAACAATTCAGTAAGACCAGCATACATGATGTTTTCAAAATAATACATGTATTTTACATAATATACTTTAGACTGAAAGTGTCTCTTATGCAATGCAATTCAACTTCTACAAAGGACATAGGGTCAAGTCTGATGTCACCTGTGATCAAGAATTAATGTCAACATGGTGTCTCAGTTGTGTCTCGACACAATAGTTGACACAGTGGTTTGTAGCAAAACGCCAAAGTGTCAACAACTAGTGACAACGCTATAGAATGAGCGAGAATTTGTTCTTACTAGTGTAAATCACAATAATACTTTGACAAGCCTGTTAGCACAGTGACAGTGAGGGCGCTAAATGTGTCGGGGGTTGCGGGTTCGATTCTCGTCCGGAGTCAGCAATGTGTGAAGACATATTATAGTTGTTGGCGACGACGTCTGAGTGACATTTATTCATATAAAGTATTTGTTAATGTATATGTACTCGTAGTAGTATCAGTGAGTTAGATTCCATAACGCAAGCTTAGAACTTAGTTTGGCTCTAATTAACCATGAGTGAATTTGTCTTGAAAATTATCTCGATTTGAAGAGAAAAAATAATCAACGGAGATACAATTTATTTAGCAAAACTGAACCATACGTCTCAAGTAGAAGGCTGAATCATACTTGTACTTATGTAATGAGAATAGACGCGCGTCTTTGTGTGCGTAACTATCAATACCGTTGACAAGATCATTATTTCTTTTTTCATTTGTCATACCCATGAGTCAAACCTCACTGTGAAAAACCATCGAATGTCTTTTCTCCGTACTCAAACCTGCCATGTTGTCACTACTTCAAAGACAATTTTGACATTATTTTGATCTACACAAGCATGCCATAAGGGCGCTCGTGAAAAACTACTGTAAAATTAACTGTATTTAAATAACACGATATGGACTTTTGTCTCCATAAGTTAAATATGCTGCCTAAGTTAAATAGCCTGTCATAACAATTAGGGAGTCTAATAATCCCATAATCCTAACGGAATTAATTCTATAAGCTTGAAATCTACAAAAAAAATCTTTTCAAAATATTTATTTTGTATCTAACAAAGCAAACAACATAAAAACAAATAACGATAACCTATTTTATTGAAGTCGGTTGATAAAATAATTCGCAAAAAGCCGAGATAGCTGCACACTACGTTGCATTCATACAGTTTCTATGAAAACTAGAGTACGTAGGACCGCTGCGTGTTCATGAACGTATTCAGAGGGGATATGATATGATCATATGATAGATGAAGATATGCAAAGGGGATATGATTTGATAGACTCTTGGATGGGTGGCCGGAATTTCTTCTTTTCTTAAAGTGCCTCTCCGACAAGACACTTTGGCATATACTTTCCTATCTCTGGCGAGGCGAAATAGTTCAGCGGCACTCGCTATTCCTGTTCACTCCCGATGTGGAATTTCTATATTAATAAATTCCCTATGTTTGCAGGATACCTTAAATTCAATATAGTTCAGTTCAATATAGCGACTATGTAAGTTTTATTACAAGTGACTTAGTAAAAACAGTAAAACGGATTGTATATTTGATAAACTGTGCGAATTTGTCCGGGTATATTTATTTATTAAACCTGTCCCTGGTTTTCCCTTTGACCATGTCATAGTCATAGAGGCCTTTAAGCAGTCAGAAAACCTCCACACCAGGGTTAGCCGACTCGATAAGAAGATAATCTAGCTTCAACCCGTATTAGCGTGGCCTAGGGTTTAATTTAGCTTAGACCATGGCTTAATCCTAGGTCAACGCAATGTCACTTTGATAAGTAGTCTATGGAATGTTTTTCCTATAAATAAATTAGTGTACATTTTATAATGGACCCGTATTAGAAAAAAAGACGAAGGTTTTTTGATAGCCTATCTGTGATCTAATAAATATCAAAGTCAATGAAGCCGTTAAAAATATCCGCAGAATCACTAGAAACATTACTACATACTTACTACATAGTATAAAACAAAGTCGCTTTCCGCTGTCTGTCCCTATGTATGCTTAGATCTTTAGAACTACGCAACAGATTTTAATGCGGTTATTTTTATAGATAGAGTGATTCAAGAAGAAAGTTTATATGTATACAAATACCCGAAATTCCCACGGAACGGGCGCAACGCGGGTAAAACCGCGGGGTGCTGCTAGTTTAACTTTTTTTAGCTAGTTTATAAATGCTAAAAGACGTATGTACGTTTGTTACTCTCTCACTCAAAACTTTTGTACGGATATATGAGTACGTTATACATCAGAATAACACCTGGGATACATTTTATCCCGAAGTTCCCGAGGGAACGGATACAACGTGGGTAAGACCGCGACACGCTGCTTGTACCCTAAATAAAGTAATGACGTAGGTACTACTATTGTAGGTATTTGACCCTTCACAACAAAGAGATGGATTTTAAGATATAACAGACTTTATCTTGATAAAAAGAGATACATGTAAACACACTAGATAGGTACCGCACATAGCGCTCATGGCGTCGTCAGTGACTAAGCGATGACTAAGCGATGTCAGTTCATTGCGATTGTTAAGCAACGTGCAGCTCGACCCCTACATGGATGGGTGGCCGATAGTGGCATTTCTATCTGAGCGCAACTCTGGCGGGACCGACAATTTAACGGGCCGTCGGATTGTATCGCCCTCCGCACGTTATGTATAAACTTGTACTTTTTAAAATTCCAGGCGTCGGTGTCATAGATTTCGAGTCATGGCGTCCGATATACAGACAGAACTTCGGCGAGCTGACTCCGTACAAGGACCTGTCGTATGAGACGGAGAGGAGTGCTCACTGGTGGTGGTCCAAAGCCAGGATCGAGGCGGAGGTAAGGAATTACAATACATACTACCAGCTGTCCCGTGCGGTGGTACCTGCAACCCAATAGATGTCGCTTAGCATTGCAAAATCTTTTCGTAAAACGTTGTGATTGGTCACAACGTATTATGATGATTAATGAGCTTCGCTCCGCTTCTATGCACGCACCCTTATGGATAAGTCTACTAATGAAGTAGGTGTATAATGCACACACACATACATACACACACACAGATATCGACGTCACACTTCAAACGCCTCTGTTTTGCGTTGAGGTTCAAAAGCAGTAAGTGATATTCCAAATTACTCGTATATTAATATACGCGACACACATAATATTCATTGTCACTAAAGGTGTGTTTACATTGGAGCGGAGAGGAGCGGAGCTATGCGGAGTTCAACTGACCAATAAAAAGACGTGTGGCACTCGGGGACTGCCGCGGTAAAGCTATTGCATAGTTATTTTTTGTATCACTAGATGGCGTTAGTGGGGAGCGTGAGGTTTTTACACGTGAGGTTTTTTCATTACGGAATTTCTGGATTCGGTCCCCGCGCTCAAGGCCCGCGATAGAAGCTATGCAATAGCTTAAAAAGATTTGACTATACCAATGCGTTGTTTGACAATGACAATGACAATGACGATACGCTGTGATTAGTAAATCAGGCTGCGCACCTCTCCGTTTTAATGGATACGCACTCTAATGTTGCATTTGCCTATTACTCCGATAGAATTCATATCATTAAAATAATTTGTTTAGAAAAATACCCTACCCGATTTCTGAACTCAAGTATTGGCCAATAGACGTTGATTATGTGGCTCAAATGACCGGAGCGACGGAATCTCAACCGCTGCCAAGTGTCCCCATTACGGATGATAACTAATGAAGATAAACTAGGATCGTTACGTAATAGGGCAACTAATGGAACTATTAAATAAATTATTTAAAATTGACGATACATATGTATAGTGCGGGTCCAGGTCGCGAGACGTTGTATTATTTTTATTTGTATGAAAGGAGTTATACTGGCTGGTTGCGGGCACTGTGTGTCTTGCTCTTAGTGCTACAGTTTAGTTCCGACGATGACCACAAGCCAATTTCGAAAAAAGATGATGCAAGATTTCAATTCATTCTTCTTCTTCTTCATCGAGTAGATGGCCAACCTGACCAATCCTGGTTTCAGAGTTATTGAGCCGCCAAAGGCCTCTGACATGGCTCCCAAAGGCCTCTGACGTGGCTCCCAAAGGCCTCTGACATGGCTCCCAAAGGCCTCTGACATGGCTCCCAAAGGCCTCTGATATGGCTCCCAAAGGCCTCTGACGTGGCTCCCAAAGGCCTCTGACATGGCTCCCAAAGGCCTCTGACATGGCTCCCAAAGGCCTCTGACATGGCTCCCAAAGGCCTCTCATTCATTGCGATTGGTCGATTGAACTCCCGCTGCTCCGATCCGCTTCATATAGACTCCCAGTCTCTTTAATGAAAGCCTCAAAGTTTTCATCCACTTCCCGGAACCGATTGAGCTGTACACGGTTAGATGACAATGTATGATACCTTAGGGCCGACACTGCGTTAAGCGTGTGCACGCCGCGGTTCCATACAAAAGTTAACCGTCGCGGGCGCCCGCGGCGTGCGGTGTCATACAAAAGTGAACAGTCGCGTGCGCCCGTTGCGTGCGGTGTCATACTAAAGTGAACCGACGCGTGCTCACGCTTAACGCAGTGTTGACCCTTAATAATAGCTTCTTAAAAACCTTCTTTCAGGCCAAACGTAGCTTCGAGGAGTCGGCCCAGATCTTCATGCAGCAGACGCTGGATATGGCGCAGAAGATGCGGCCCCTGGCGCGCTGGGGCTTCTACGGGTTTCCGTACTGCTTCAATGTGGCCAACCACAACATGCAGCCCGAATGCGCCGCCAAGGTCTCGCAGGAGAACAACAGGTCTAATGTTTTCTACTACCAGTATTGTCTCAAAATGATCTTATTTTTCTCCTGACACAAAAGAAAGGTCATATGACTTCTCAAATGTATGGACCGATTACAATGCGGTCTTTTTTTATTTGAAAGACAGTTTCTTTCCTATGGATCCTAGCTTTGTCAAGTCTGAGTTTACTCAGTCTAGCGACAGTTTTTGATGTATTTCCTCAGTCTGCATTATTACCCTTATTACCAAAAACTTGTCTACATGCAATTCGTGACCCAAGGACTTTTTTATTACTATTTTATTTATCTCACAATCTCCAACCATTTTACTCCCTGTTCCAGACTCCAATGGCTCTGGCGCCACAGCTCCGTTCTCTTTCCCTCAGTCTACTCTCCATCTACTCTCTCTGCCACACAGCTTTCTTCTCTCATAAGAGGGAGAGTGAACGAGGCAGTACGCTGCGCCCACGGAAAACCAGTGCTGCCTTATTTCTGGTTTAGGTACCGGGATGGCGGGTACTTTAAGCCGGTAAGTGGTATTTTTTTCCAATGACTTAGTTACTGTACTTTAATTATTCGTATTTTCACCAAAAGTAATTTTCTTAGTTATTTGCAACAATAACTAAGAAAATTACTCGCTTATACCCTTAAAAAAGTTATTTGAAAAACGATAGTTTTTTGCAGTCAATTACAAAAGTTGACGAACACATTATAATGTTACAACAACACTTCAACACGCCTATTTATAGCGTTCCTATTGAAACGCGAAGCTGTGTAGACCTCACTCCACCAACCACAACGTATTACGAAAAAAAAAGTTACATACAATTTCAACGCGTTAAGGTACTGCCAGACGTGCTCAAAAAAAGCATGCTTATAAGCTTGCTTAAAATTAGCATGCTCTGCAAACTGTTCACATTTGCCAGAAATAAGCATGCTTATTTTAATTAATTACATCAATTAATTGCATAAAACATGTTCAAACGTGCTCGGATCACGTCCCCCCCCCCCCCCCCTACCCGCGCCTCAGGTAGCATGCTTGAAAATCAAACGTTGTTTGATTTTTGAGCATGCTCAAAATAAGCATGCTCATTACATTACACACGTGCTACTAATGAGCACTTGCTCAATAAAATGACATAAGCATGCTAGTAATGAGCACGTCTGGCAGTACCTTTATAATGGTCGTTTGAGCTCCGTACAGTTCCGCCCCGCTTTACTCTGTTATCAAACCCTAACCCTTAGGTACAGGGTTTTGGGAACGGCCACAAATAGCGTAAATATGGGTTAGTTTCAGAATTACTAGATCGCAATATGTTATTCTCCCAAATATACATAGTATCATTAAAAAGTACTCCTCTTATTTCCAGGAGGCCCTGTCCATTGCTCTGGAAACGATGTACAAATCAAACGCAACAGGATTCATAATCTGGGGAAGCTCCAAAGATGTGAACACATTAGACAAGTGCAAAAGTCTACTTGAATACGTCTCCAATACTTTCGGCCCGGCTGTAGCGAAATACACAAAGTCACATCGACTTGTAAAAAAGCACGGTCACAGGATCAGACATTACAAATTCGAACCTCTAAAAGGGGCGGAACCTATTTTTGGTTTCACTAATAAAGTAATGACTTCAAAATATACTGTAGACTACCCAGATCAAGTCACTGAATACGCCTTGAAGTCTGTAAGCAAATCAGAGGATGAAATGGCAGAAATAAAATTACAACATACAGAAATTGTAAAAAATATATCTGAGCATGAGAGTAAGATAATGAAGAACATGAATCTCTTATACGTAGACTATATTGTGAAAACAGTTTTAGATAAGTACTTTCAAAAGGTTAACTCTAGTCTTAAAATTAACACTAACAATCAACATAGCACTGAAAAACAAAATATACAAATGACTACTGATCCAAATTTGATAAAAGAAGCAGATACTATTGTAACTACGACAGAATTACTATACAACATACCAACAACAACTGAATTTAAAAATCCACTTATTAGCATTTACGAAGAGAACCCAGAAGAAACTATAGAAAAACCTAAACCTAAAGAAGAAATCCTAGAGCAAAACGAAGACTCGAATACAAGAAACATTTCAACTGATGAAGACAATATAGACCCAAATTCCATAGCAAAATTCGTTAATTATAAGAACAATGGTTCAGAACAACTGAAAGGAAAAGACGTAATCGGTATAATACATAAAAATACTGTTAATCAAACTACACCACTACTAACCACCACTACAAAACCTACTACGCCTTTTGTAGAAGTTGAAATTCCAGTAACCGTAGAAGCAGATTTCTCTATCTCTTTCGTAGAAGCAGCTACTACAGCAAAATATTTAGATTCAACGCAAGTCACTTACCAAGACGAATACAATGTGAAAAAGACAAAATACATAGATATAGATAATGATATGCAATCGGACAGAAACAACACGCTACTACAAATGTATTTGAAAAAGAAAAGTATACCAGAAGTTAAGGCAGTTCTAAATAGAAGCATCGGAGTTATAGACACTATATTAAAATCAGACTCGACAGCTAGAGAAAAGCTTAAAGTTCTAAGAAAATTTAAAACTAGTTTGGATTTGGAGCCGTTATCTCCCAAAATAATAAAGAAAAAGGAATCGGGCGATAGCTTTTTAGAAGATTTGATTAACAATCTAGACGTTTATTTAGAAAATAGGACAGCGCATGTAAATTTCGCTATGTACGATGACGATTACCACATTTCTACCGTACATTCTCCTTTTAGTACTCCAGATAATATAGAACAGCCTATCACAACCGAATCAACCCCAGCCACTACCAAATCAACTACTACCCAATCAACTACTACCCATTTAACCATGACCGAAACAACCAAAACCGACACGCCAGAAAAAAAAAATGTCGATCAAAATACTAAAAAAGATTTCAAGAAAAATTATCCCGTGACTCCTAATCCAGACGTTTTAAAAAAGATAAAAGCCATAGCCTCTCATAATGCACAGAAGGAAATCGTCGAAACTTCTCATACAATTCAAATAACTGATAAAATGAAAATAGACAAAGTATTTACTACTGAAACGAGTAAAAACCAAACGGAGAATAATAATTCTACTGAAAAATTACAGGAAACAACAAACACTACGACAACAACAAAAACTACGACAACAACAAAAACTACGACAGCAACCGAGGAATATGAATACACTACACCAGAAAAACCGATATTTTTAAAGACAAAACCTGCATTCGGAATAAACATCGCACAACAAATAGAAAGATTACGAATGATTGCAGAAATTGCAACGACTACAGAAACAGATCAAACAACAAACATCACATCAGAAAATCCAGACGAGCAGTTCAACCTGGAAACTATCATACAGAAAGATACAGAATCATTCGATTCATCGACAGATAAAGTTATTTTCGACGTAGATCTAATGCCTACAGTAAAAAGTAAGATATACGTTAATGAAACCACAACTAAAGGAGATGAATCTTTAATTCCATTTGATTCTCCGTTCAAAACTCTATTTTTGGATTTACAAACTAAGTTTACGAATACGACTACTACTGAACCTACCACTACTACTACTGCGGTGACTACCACTGAAACTCCTATTATTACTACTGAGTCTAGTACAGAACAGAGCTATGCTGTGACTCCAATTATTACATACACTACAGGAGATCAACTTGAATACAGTGGAAGCCACACAGAACGATTTTCCGAAGGCGAAAGTTTCTATGACATCAATAGAGTGTTTTACAAATTCGATCTAGTAGTACCAGATTCCAGCAAAAAAGACTATCATGATGTAGCCGATAACAACTCGAATGAAGATTATTTCAACCAACTTGATAAAAGTAACAAAATGGGTAAAAATAAAGCAGATACGATTACTGAACAAACAAATTCTTATCTGAGTCATATTGTGTATAATGGTCATGCACCAGTATTGCAACGGGCAGGTGATGATGAAGAAACAACATTAAATGCACCAATGGCGAATGTTCAACATATAGACAGACTAGTTTTAAATACAGATATTTATGATACAGAAAAAGAAGGAAGTGCATTCGAGAATGAGGATGAAGAATTCTTTCCAGTTGAAGAAGAAGATAGCAGTTTAGTTCAGGTGCCTGTAGATTCGTAAGGTATTATTAACATTACACTAATTAAGCAGCTTAATAACATGTTTTGATTTAGTTCCAACTGTTTTAACTAGATGACGCTTGTTAATGTAAAAACGGGACCCTATTACTGAGACTTCGCTGTCCGTCCGTCCGTCCGTCGGTCACCAGGCTGTATCTCAAGAACGGTTATAGCTAGACAGTTGAAATTTTCACCGATGATGTATTTCAATTGCCGCTATAACAACAAATACTAAAAATAAAATAAAACAAATATTCAAGGGGGGCTCCCATGCAACAAACGTATTTTTTTCCGTTTTTTAAAGTACGGAAACCTTTCCGACTTTCCGACTCGCACTTGTCCGGTTTTTACTGTTTAGTCCCACCGTAGTTTCACTTTTATTAAATAGAAGTTTTTAGTTGTTTTTTTGCACTTTTTATCATATTTTTCTTATTAATTTGCCATGTTTTTTGAATTCACTAGATAGAAAGTAATCTCTAACTTAATTAGATCAAAACTTTACCCATTTTTTTTGTCTTGATTATTATTAATATATACTTAACAATTTTGTTTTTTCAGTTCGCCTTTTCATCGGCAGTGCAGACAAAACCAGATATTCATATAGTATGCGTTATATATTATTTTCTTGCCTGTTACTTAAATTAGGGTAAAGTACTTACACCAAATGATTTTGGAAAAGATTAAAAGGTCTTGTTACTATATTCATAAAAGTTTGAATGATTTTGGGTATATTTTAAAATTGTTGAGTTTTTAGATTAGAATGTAATCGTTAGTTTATTCGTAGTAACTTACGTATCTAGTAGTAAAATAAGTTTAAGTTGTATTAAAGTCTATCTTTTTTGTAAATTATTATCAAAAAAGTAAAACGCAGAATCGTTTTCAAATCTCTATATAAATTCTACTTAAAGCGATTACTTGATTTTTCTACTTGTTTGCTTATCTACATAATAAAAATGAATTGCGGTTCGTTAGTCTGCTTAAAACTCGAGAACGGCTGAACCGATTTGGCTAATTTTGGTCTTGAAATATTCATGAAAGTCCAGGGAAGGTTTAAACGGTAAGCAGTGACGGAATAAATGCGGGTGCAACCGCAGGGCACAGCTAGTGATAAATAAATTGTAAGATCAGATAAGTGCCTATAAGTAAGACTATGTTTATGTGAAAATTGTCTTTTAGTATATGAACACTGGGTGCATGATAAATGTGCCTATCGAAAAATCACTACATATTATAATTAAACAAAGTCCCGGGCCGCATCTGTTCGCGATAATCTCAAATACTAGGTACTTGCACGGATTTTGACGCCATGTTTTTTTAAATAGGTAGAGTGATTCAAGAAGAAGGTTTATGGTTTATGTATTAAAAATATGTATATATAATATTTTTGTGACCTTATTCCACTAATGGGAAACTAGTATAAAAATGATAGTAATAATGATAAATGTCACAACCACAAATACAATGTCACAATCAATTCAAAATGGCCGCCACCGCCATTTTCTAAATAATTTAAATACAATATTTACTTAAGTATGATATTCACAAGCTGTGATACAAATGTTTTTAATATAGTAATATTTTATTTTATTATATTTAATAAGTTTTATTAAGATCAATCTAGGTATATAATAAATAAATATAGAAGATTTAGTTATTGGTAACAAAAATGTGAATTAATATTTAAGTTTAGTCGATGAAGCTTCTATGACTTTAGCCCTTAGGGCTCTTTCAAATTAATCGTTTGCACTCGTCCTGCTACGTGCGTTTTGTATGAAAACTAAAGAACATCCGGACGACTGCATACTACTGCAGCGCGAAGTCGGACAACTAAACACACTTAAGGCGAATACATAAGAATTCTTAAAACTATTTAGCGCTTATATATGACTAAAAAACAAATGACGTCCGTTTTTAATTGTGTTCTATTCGATGCTAAAAAAATCTTTTGTTTCGTGAACATATTCAGGTAGGTACTAAGGGCCTTTTTCATAAACGCTTAATAATCTATCAAATGGTTTGTCTCTTTCCGACAGACGCTATTTGCCAAAGAGCGATAGAGACAAAACACTTTAAAACACTGTTTAAGATAAATATCGTTTATGAATAAGGAATAATTTATAGATTTTTGAGTTCTTGTGCAATCCGCCCTTAACTTGAAAAATCTGTTAGTTAACTTAAGGTCTAACCCCCACTCCTAAACGCTCTAACTAAAACACTGCTTTAAGTGTGTTGTCTCTTTTACTCTTTGGCAAATAGCGTATGTGGGAAAGGGACAAACCATTTGATAGATAAAGTGCTGTTAATAACCTTTTATGAATTAGGCCCCAAACCCTTAAGGTCTAAACCTAACTTTAGGCCCTAGCACACTAACGTCAAGACTGGAGTTAGACAGTGTAAATATGACTACCTACATATGACGGACCATACACTAGAGACGAGACGTCAAAACACCTAACCTACTTTTTAATTTGTTGGCCAAATCAAATTGCCATGTCGATAGTTTTAAGATATGTTTGTCTGGAAGAGATCTCTAGTATAGTTAAGCCCACCTTAGAGTAAGTATTTTAGTCACTATTGTTGTATTAAAGTTTTAATAAACAATGCAGTTCAGTTCTGAGTTTTATTTCACCTCTTTTTGAAAAAGGGGAAAGTTGTATTAGCCAATAATGTCCCACTGCTGGGCAAAGGCCTCTCATCTCACCAAAGATTAGTTAAGTTATGAGATTTATTTTACTAATCTATAATAATATCTAATATAATGGAGGGATATAAGGGAGGTGTTTGGAGGGCAAATGACAGTGCAATAGACCTGGCCAAATGGTCTAAACTTATTTAATTTAATTCAAATAATCATCTCGACTCGAAAAGAAGAAGAAGAATAATATAAAATAACTAACAGCGCCCCGCGGTATTACCCGCGTTGTGCCTGTTCCTGTGGTAATTTCGCGATGAAAAATAGCCTATACTATAATAATCTTCCCGTTGAATGTGCCTATCGATTACAAAAATAATTATTAGAATCGGATGGTAGTTCCTGAGATTAGCGCGTTCAAACAGACAAACTCTGCAGCTTTATAATATTATAGTATTGATACACGCGGACAAGTTCACACACCGTTAATTAGACCCAAAGTAAGCTCTAAGCTAGTGTTATGGAATCTAACTCACTGATACTATCAATGCTATCGTTCAAAGGTGGACTGACTTCCGATCGATAGAAAAACGTCTTTCCACTATAACAATGCAGTGCTACGTTTTGCTTCACCAACCATATCAAATAACGTAGAACAGCTAAGGAGAAAAGGCAACTTTACATATATCTTTATACTTAAGACTCTAAATACATCACTACTTAGTATAAAACAAAGTCGCTTTCCGCTGTCTGTCTGTCCCTATGTGTGCTTAGATCTTTAAAATTACTGCACGGATTTTGACGCGGTTTTTTTGTAAATAGATAGAATGATTCAAGAGGAAGGTTTATATGAATAAAAATTGTCGAAATTCTTACAGGAACGGGCACAACGCGGGTAAAACCGCGGGGCGCTGCTAGTTAATAAATAAAATAAGTGTATAAATTAATTACATTTTTAATTCACACAAATCAACACCCACAAATAATAGAAAAACAATAATTTTTAAACAACAAAGGCATTTCATCGTCCGTTATAAAGTTCCTATCCGGTCGCACACTCGCAAAGTTATTCAAAATCGGTTCAGTAATTATTTTGAAGTCTATTTCTGAAAATTCTTTGATTTTCGCTATATCTTTTCTGAGTTCTGGGATTGTGTATGACGTTAAGATGAAAGGCGTTTTGAGTTTCAAAATGGCGGATATAGTTGATGGCCACGGGTCTTTTAAGTTGTATGCTGAAGATCTCTGAATGCTCGGGTTGTAGGCACAAACTGAAACAGATAAAAATATAACAACACTTAAACACGACTAATCAAGCTCGTAGTCTTACCCACCGTGGGAATTTAGGGATAAAATGTATCCCATGTGTTATTCTGATGTACAACCTATATTACTGTAAAGTTTCATTCAAATCCGATCAGTACTTTTTGCGTGAAATAGTAACAAACAAACATACATACAAACATCCTCGCAAACAAGTTGTGGCTAAGCTTTACAATCGCATTAGTCAGTCTACAACATATATAAATACTTCTTTGTATGTAGACCATATCCTGTTATATATATAACACAAGAGAGAAGTGTATTTCTGTCTGTGACATTTAAAACTGATTGTTATTTAAAGCATTGAATAGGAACAATCGAGAAATACTGTCTACAATAACATACTAATACATATGTACTAGTTATTTCACCCGGATCGCACTATTTCCCGTAGGTATTACCGGAGGAAAAACATAGCCCATAACTTTCTTGTCGTATGTAGCTATGTAGTACAAAAGAATTATAAAAATATTTTGATTAGCCCCTTGAAAAGAAAACTTTAAATATTAGTCTACTAAAAAATCTACAGCGCCTTTAAAAACTAACTCACTTTATTATCAATACTAATTCAATAAAGAGGAAACTTTTTCCAATCAAAATATATGTATGTTCGCGACCCCACTAGATCTGGGGAAGTAACGTAAGCGCGCTTTACAAGATTTTCATACTAGCGACATCTATTGGATCACGGGTGGAACTACCACGCGAGACAACAATATTAGTATATTCGCACTTGAAAAGGTACAAAGGTACCTCAAAACTAGATGTTTAAAACTCACTCAAGTCCGGTTGAAAGAAATGGTGAAAACTCACTCAAACTCAATATAAAGAAATGGTTAAACTCACTCAAATCCGGGTGAATGAAGTCCTCGCATCTCCTGTACTCTTCATACGCCTTGTCTTGGAAGCTGAACGTCACGCGGCGGTTGCTGTTCTGACAGCTCCCACACGGCCTGAGGAAATAAGAAACATAAACTTAGTGTGTGACACACGTTAGTATGTGATACACTGGGCCTAATTCGTAAAAGCTTATCTATCAGCACTTTAGCTATCAAATGGTTTGTCCCTTTCCGACATACGCTATTTGTCAAAGAGCGAAAGAGACAAAACACTTTAAAACACTGTCTTAAGTTAAATATAGTTTATAAATAAGGCTGTCCGTGTTGTATTTAAAACAGGGAATCGGGCATAATTATTTTAAATGCCTAACAAAAGTGGAGGTACTCGTTAGGGCGCTTTCAAATTATGCGTTTCGTGTCGGACCGCTGCGGTGCCGAAGCGGTGCGTTTGTCGTATTGTGTACGTACGATCGTGCGTTTTCATACAAATCGAGCAGCTCGGCAACAGTGCGGCGTCGGTACCGCGAAATAATTTTATTACGCCCTAACTGTTTATAATCACGATTAAACTAAAATAAAATGGAGAGTTGTAACTCTAGTGTTATCGATATGGAGATGTAATGGAAAATATTAGTCATTATTAGTTATTAAATACTACTGCACAACCAAAAAGGCTCTTTTCAGAGCCACAAACGTCCCCGACCGGCGACTTGGAAGAATCATCCCAAACGATAGCGCATCTGCTGACCTGCTCTCTATGCCCTGTTAGATGTACTACATCCGACCTCAACAGGGCTACAGATGATGCAGTTACCCTGGACAAGTTCTGGGCTGGTTCAATTTAATGCCCGTGAAAGTGAAGAAGAAGAAGTTATTGAATTGTTGGTCACGGTTGTTTCAATCGTAAGACCATGTCAGAGGTCTTGAGGCGGTCTTAAAACTCCGACACCAGGGCTACTCAAATGATGATGATGATGAGCCATTTACCTGGTCTTACCAAGTAGGTCCAGCGGCAGTTGTCCCGGGTTCAGTGCCGGGCTGACCAGCACCACCGTCAGTTGGGCCACTTCTGGCTTCGCGTGCAGGAAGAATACTTCCCACTTGTTGAGCGCGTCGGCTTCGAACTGGAGCTCGGCGCCCACCACGTGCACGGTGAAGGGCTATGAAGAAATAGCGATTTGGGAGGTATTTCTACCAGAGATATGCGATGCTACGAAGGGGACTATGTCTGCTGGGATTTTGTACTAAAGGTACATGTATGCTACGGAACGATTCTATGTTATGCGTTGTCGAGTAGGCTATGCAATGGGCCTACGTTATGCTATGTTAAAGGACTAACTGCTGCACTCAGAGACGTCCATTAAATCGACACTCAAATGACGTAATTTTTCATATATTACTCATTAAATCTTATTACGGAAGCTTTTGAAGTCTCTGAGTATGGGTGTAGTATGTCTGCTGGCAATTTGTGTCCAGCAAAAAAACTACTGAACCGTTTTTTACCATTTGCACCAGTAGAAAAAATTCAAGAGATAAGTTTTATACCGAAATTCTGACTGAAATCTAAGAGCCGACACTGCGTTAAGCGTGCGCACGCCGCGGTTCCATACAAAAGTGAACCGTCGCGGGCGCCCGCGGCCTGACGGGCGCACGCTTGACGCAGTGTTGACCCTAACTATGTTGATATAACCGCAACAACAAGAGAATGTCACTAGTATAAAATGAACTTAACTAACCTACCTTATTGAAGCTCCCATTGTGTGCACTCTGACCCTTCTTGCTGGAGTACAGTTGGTGACAGTAGACGGCTGTCAGAGGCGCGGTGGCGATCTGCGTCAGAGCCGCGTATTGGATGTCGTTCATGTCTGGAGGGGAGGATCGAAATGGAAGTATGTAATACAAAAGTAGAGTGTCAAAAATTCTACCGCAGACAAGTGGTCGTGCACTCAGAAATGTAATTTGCCGTTAATGATTACGCTAATGCTTGATGAAGATAATTAATTACTGATGAACTCAGGACGTTCATTAAATCGATTCATAAATTAACATAATTTTTCATACAATACATGTCAAAATCAGTCATTAAATCTCTACTCAGGAATTATTTGATGTCTCTGAGTATGGAAGTTACACAAGCTTAATGAAACAGAAAATGACTGTTTGGTAAAAATATCAGTTAATGTCCACATTTTCTTGGATCTTAGATAAAGTCTCTTGATAAAGCCGCTATCTGTTAGAGTTTAAGGGTTTCCTTTTACTAGCGTTCTGTTGCTATGCTTAATTTAGCATCTATTAATCAGACCAAACATGTCATAGCGTAGCTCTGGTAGAAAGACACTTTTATGAAAATATACACACATAGGAAAAACACCAACTTTTCTCAAATTTTCCATCAAACTTTAAAGTCACTAACCAATCTTCTCCTCGTACATAGAGGCCAGTACTTCATTGAGCTTCCCCGGGATGCCCTGCGTAGTCATCACCTTGGTTGGGAGCTTCGGCTCCAGCCTTCCCTTGGTTTGCTGGTACGTCACCAGCTTGGAGTACAAAGAGTAAGACTTGCACCACTTGTGGTGGGTCTTTGGAAGATGATCCGGGTTGTCGGTGCAGTAGGATAGCTGGTGAGAAAATGATGTATTAGCATTTTAATTTCGTAAACTTTTAAATGATCTAATTCTTGAATTAATGAAAACCAAGGAAGTTACTTGTTATACTAGAAAATACGACGAACTTTTAATTTTTTATCTTGTACCAACAAAAAACTGATAACCAACTTAGCTGCGTCGAAAAAGTCTGTCCAAAAACTATCTAGCTATTTTATAGGGTTAATTTCAGCTATCAAATGGTTTGTCACTTTCTGACATATGCAACTTTCCGAAGAGCAAAACAGACAAAACACAGTAACAGTATTTTAGTTACACCGCGTTTATTAACAAGACGATAGACTATTATGAACCCTACCTGCCCACACCCCTCGCAATCCTTCAGCTTCCCCTGCCGCCACTCCCTGCACCCCACGTCAGCACACATCCTGGGATACAGCAGCGCTTCCTGCTCCCACGGGACCAGCCTTCTTTTAAGCACCTTTTCGCATGAAACGATCATCTGCATCCGGAGAATGCGAAAGTCTTGGCCGGTCACGTTTTTGGCATCGGCGTAAATGTGTTTTTGATCTGTTGGAAGCGATTAATAGACTTTTATTGCAGATTTTCTATTGTGAAAAGATTTAAGCTTTTCGATTAATTAATTTGTTGAATTTGTACCTAACTTTTAACTTTAACTGGAGCACAGATCAAATCAGGAGACGCTTCGACAGTGACATCTATTTACGAAATGGATTTATGCTCAAAAATTATATTATTATGTAGTTTTACCCAGCTTTTTTAACGATTATGAAGTGATAGTAGTGTGGCAAAATTATTGATGTATTAATTTAGTTTATCTACACTAATGTTGTAACATTCAACTTATGATTCCAATACTTGACTTATAATTACTACTGTTATAGCACAGACAACTAAAACACTCAATTTAAGCAATTGCACATGATGATATAATATCATTATAATATAACATTATAACATCATTATAACGCGACCAATTAACCTGGCGAGCCTTATGTCAAAATCCTCATACTAGTTGTATAAAATTTTGATATTAGGCTGGCTTTTGAAAACAGTTGGGTTATACGTGAAAACTTCGTCGAAACTACATACACAAAACTCTTTGGTAAGATCTCGCTCGCTCCTGATTGGCCCTACGCGCAGCTGCGCTCTCATTGGTTAGATTTTAATGGCGGCAAGTTCACTGTGACAATACACGTACCTACGCGTGAATTTAATGTTTCGCAATGTGTTTTGTTTTTAAAATTTTGTTTGATTAATTGCATTAAATAGTGAAGATAAAGTAGTGTATGCAACTGCATATAACACGGGTATTAAAACACTCGTTACTATTACGAAACTCGCTGCGCTCGTTTCATAAACTCACACTCGTGTTTTAATACCCTTCTTTATATGACGTTGCATAAACTACTATAAATACTTATAAATCACACACATTACATTATATTATCAAAGCGTAGTTATAGCGTGTTTAATCGTTAAAAACTAATTGTTTTAATTTAGTTTACCTTTCAAATGTACAATGGTAGAGACAGCAAAGCACAGCGCTTGATGTTCAGCGTAATCTTCATCCTTATGCTTTGGGCTGCAGTAGAACACCAAGTTGCAGAACCCGCAAGGAACACGAACTTGAGTCAAAGACTTCTTGCAAATGTGACAAGCGCTTTGAAGGAAAACTTTCCGAAAACTATACTTGTACACGTAATCATTATTATCTTTCACGATTTGAGAGAAAGAGTCTTGCGATTTCTCCTTCTTGAACACTTTTTTACTATCAGTCTGTGATTCTTTGGATATCTTCTCAATATCTTCCGAATCTTTTATCTTAACTTTAGCCTGTCTTTCGTTCGGTGTTTTATTCTTTTCCTTTTTGTAATCAATTCTATTCGATGGTACAGGAATATCGTGGTGGCCTAACAAGTTTTTTGGCTGCGAAACAGGGTTGATTTTTTCATCTCTTTTTGTACTTGTATCTTCAGCTTGTGTTACGTTTATTTCTGGTTTGTTAGCTGCTAGGTTTTTTTGGATGTTGCTGTTTTCTGTTTCGGCGTCTTGAGCTATCATTTCGAATGTTTTGTTTACATCATCCATGCTTGATGTTAGAGCGTCTTCAAAGTTTTCTATCGGCTCGTAATCTAGTTGTTCGAGTGAGTCGGAAAATGTTGTGTCTGATTTTAAACTTGATTCTCCTTGAGTAGGTTTTTCTATACCATCATCATCTATAGTATGTTTCTCATCTAAAGCTTCATTATAAGTAGTCCCTTGCGACTTCTGTTTCCCTTTATTTTCTGATTGATCTTTGTCACTTTTCTGTTCACTTTCTTTACTTTTATTAGAATCTTTTTCTTGTGTACTTGTACTACTTTCTTGAGTAGTAGTAGAAGAACTCTGGTTTGTGGATTCAGAGGTAGCAGCTGTGGCATCTTGTTTACCTTTTTTGTTTTTATTTTTTCCTTTCTTGTCCTTTCTTGGTGGCTGTGGTGGTTCGGTTTTTGACTCTTCTGTTGTGCATTTTTCAGTAGATTTTGTCTCCTCAGGGATGATTGTCTTTGTTTCTTCTTTAGCAGGTAAAACAATAGGTATGTCTTCCTTCTTTACAACTAACACGGCCTGCTTTACTTTTCGTTCTGGGATGGGAGTTATTGGTTTCGCTTCAGACACTTTTTCTTGCAAGATCGTCTTCTCTTCTTCAAGTTTCCTTTCTGTCTCCAGTTCCTTCTTCTCCATTGCTGTAAATTCAGCTAACGACCTTTCAATAGAAAGTCGTAGCTCTTCCATTCCTTTATTGACGTCCATCATTTTTGATTTTACTGTTTCTTTCTCATCAGATTTCTTACCCTTTTCACTTGATTTATGTCCTTTCCCATCTGATTTGCCTTTTTCTTCTTTTTTTTCGTCTATTTTAATACCAGATGAAACCATCTCTGGCGTACCCAAAGGAGTGCTTCCAGAACCTTCTATCAAAGGCTTAGGAATCGGTTCAACTAGTTTGAATTCTTCTAAGCCACTGACTTCTTGTATGTTCATGTTGTTGTTGTCGTCTAGTTGTTGGTGACTCGCTGACCTTTGGAAGATGACGTCAGGTGTGACGTCATAGCTGGAACCTTCTGATTCATCAGCTCTTAAGCTTCGTACTTCAATATCTATTAGTGGGATTGATTGTACAGATTTTGGAGATTCTTTGGCTGTACTAGATTCTTTCGTGGTTGGTTCTTTAACTTTAGTAGATGTTTCTACTTTAGTTTCAGCCCTTTCCGGAATAACTTCTGTTGTTGGTTCAATTTTCTTTTCAGTCTCAACTAAAACGAACCTTTTTTCAGTAGAAGTATCTGCGATTGGTTCAATCTCGGTAGGTATTTTAGGAATTTTCTTCTTCTTTTTACCTTTGCCGCCTTTATCTTCCCTAGTAACTTCTTCAGTTGGTTTCATTTCAACTTGTTCAGGCATTGGTATCTCTATAGAAGTTTCAATTTTCATTTCTGGTATTTGTGGTGTCACTGTTTTATGTTCTTCTTTAGGTTTTTCAGGTTCACTTGGTTTCTCTTCTTCTGTCTTTTTACTTGGTATTGGAGGTATTTCTGTAGTAACAGCTTCTATAACGTCTGGTTTCATAGGTTCCACTTTAATTGGTTCAGTTTGTTGTAATGTTAAATCTACAGGCAACTGTGGTGGCATTTTTGGTTCTGATTTTGGTGGTTTAGGTGACTTCTTCCTTTTCTTCCTATTGCCATCTTCTGGTACACTAATATTATCAATAGGTTTGAATTCAGGTGGTGCATCTAATATTATAGGTTCAATAATGTCAGTTATTAGTTTTATATCCTCAACTGGTTTAATTTCTGATTGTTCACAAGCGATGTCTACCTTTTGATCTTTGGGAATATTCTCAGTAGTAGGTACTATTTCTTCCTTCTTTTCTTCTGCAGCATGTTCAATATTTTCAATGGTCAGATTATCAGCTGACTGTTTATCTTTACGTTTCTTTTCAACTGGTTTAGCTATTTTGGCTTTAGGTTTAGGACTTGCTTCTTTCTGAATATTGATTTCTTGTTTAATTTCTGGAGTAACCAAATCAGGTTCTATTGTCTCTGGAACTTTTATGGCAATATCTTCTTTAGCTTGTTCTGGGAGATTTATTTGTATTGGAATAATGTCTTGTTCTTTTTGAGCGCCTTTTTTATCTTTCTTATTCTTCTTTTTATTTTTATTTTCTTCTTTGGCAGCTTCTTTAGTTTCTTGTTCTACTACTGGTTGAACTTCTGTAATCTCAATAGAACTTTTAACATCTTCCAAAATAGTCTCAACAATCTTCTCAGCAATAGGTTTATCTGTAGTTAGCTTATCAAATTCAACGTCAATGGTCTGTGTATCTTCACTTTCAGCTAATAACATTTCGAAGGCAGATGTACAAGATTTCACTTCCTCAGCTTTATCAGACTTTTCTGAATCATTTCGCTTCTTCTTTTTATTTTTCTTCTTCTTACCTTCCTTTGTTTGCTCAGAAGCCGCAAAGAGCTCCTTTACTTCTGTGTCAACATCTAAAGTTGTTACTTCTGTTAAATTGGAATCGATTTCTTTTGAAGCTGGTTCAACTTCTGTAGTTGATTTAATCTCTTCGACAGCTTTAGTTTCAGTAGGTTTATCTTGATTCTTCTTTTTATTCTTCTTCTTGCGAGCACTTGGGGTAACAGAGGTATCAACATCTTTATCACTTATAGCTTTATTTTCGGATTCTTCTTTCATAATTTCTACTTCCACTTCTTCAATATCTTCTGTTTTCATTGGTTTAGGTTCACTTTCACTTTCTTGCACATTTGCTTTGTCTTGTTTATTCTTCTTATTTTTCCTCTTCGGTTTAGTTGGAGTATCGATTTCAGTGTCCTTCTCAGGTTTAATTTCAACAGCACTTTCTTTCATTTCAGTCACTGGTATCGGAATTTCAGCTTCAGCAGCGGGTGACTCGACTTCAATTTCAGATTTTTCTTCAATTTTCTCTTCATTTTTGACAGTTTCCGCTGGATTACCTTTCGGTTTTTTATGTTTATGCTTCTTAGTGTTCATTTTAACGCCACGTCCGCACGCTTCTATATTCAGATGTGTTCTGACCGATTTGTGTGTCTGTACGAATTATTTGCGGTGCAAGAGAATCGGTAACTATTGCAAAATGTCATATGGGGTGTGCTAATCTAAAATCTGCTTAAAGTATACTGATATAAGATTTGTTGTCGACTGAAAAGTGTGTTAGTAGTGAGACATACGGAAGGAATAGCTTGCCAAACTGCATACTTACGTTGTGTCTCGAAATAGAACGGTGCATTAATTCCTCTCGGTCGGGAGGTAAAAGTGTAACAATATATTACGAGTGATAATTAGATTGATGTCTGATTAACCGACTGCGTTGAACTTAAAGTGGTGTGTTTGCTGTTATATTTTTTGGGATTTTCATTGATGTATATTTTGACGAATTCGAGAGTTTTTTGACCACATAATAATGGCTGTAAGAATGTTTACCTTAAAATGAAATTACTCTAATATTCCTTTTATGACAGAAATAATTACCATACAATTATAATCTATGTATTTATACTAATGTAATAAAGATGAAGAGTTTGTTTTTTGTTTGTTTGAACGCGCTAATCTCAGAAACTATCAATCCGATTTGAATAATTCTTTTTGTAATAGATAGCCACATTCAACGCGAAGGTTATTAATTAACTATTTTTAAAAAAAAAAATCAAATGAGTGAAAATACCAATATGATAACTACATATTCAATTTTTCTTGCATTGAAGATAGTATAGTCTTTTTTGCTTAATATTAGCTAACTTTATGGTTATTGTTCTGTACGTCATCACGTTGTTTACTAATATTTTTACACAGTTACGCCAGTGTTCAGAGATCTCAAATTCTTCCTTAGATTTGAGTGATTTTGAAATGTTATGTCTGATAAATTACGTTAATTAGTTAAGTGTCGTTCTCTGAATGCGGCAGTTAAATTTAGTATGCTTGCAAGAGATAATTATTATCAAAACTATAATTTTTATTTTTAATAATCTTTCACCAACATGTTAATTCATCATTCAAATTGAGGCTATTATTATTATAGCATTTATTATTTATCCATACCATACCAACCTTTATCATAAAATGTTGTTGCTAACGTGAATTCCAAAGAATACTAAAAAAAAATAGCCCAAGAGCCAATCTGTCAAACTGAGACGCAGATCGATAATCAGATGTCTGCCAATAGCTGTCGCTACGCCAAAACACACACACACAATTTTAATAAAATATCTAAATCTATTTAGGGACTTTTACCCAGTCAATAAATGCCAGTCCCATCATACCCTGAACCTTGAAAAAAAAACAATAAAAACACAAACTTAAAGAACTTAATAATAACCATTTGTATTAAACTTAACCGCGTCAGAAAAAGGAGAGCCTAACTAATAAAATAATAACTTTCAGTTAACTGAAAAATTTGAACCAAAAATCTTTATTTCAGAGACACGTAAACAAATAAAATTTTAAATATCGATTTATTCATCTTTCACGGACTGGCTCAAAAACTGTCCGTGACGTATCTATATCAAAGGGATTTTAAAAGCACAACATAAAACTAACATTTTATTCAAATATAAACCTTAATGTATTGCAATAAAGGTCTTTAAAACTGCATCAAACTTGGCTTAATTTAGAAATGAAAGGGATGAGTGGTAGCTAGTTTTATTGCAGTTTTGATAACGAATTTTGAACTCTATTTTAAAGGCAGTAAAGCTTTTACCGAATGATGTTATAGTGTATATTTAATAAACTTGATTTTAGAGGGTGGACACCCCTTATAGTCTAAGAGTCAAACAATGTAATATCAAAAGCATTGTTACCAAAATAAATGTATTATGATTTTGGGAAAATCGAGTTTTGTATTATTTAATGTCATGTCCAAGTGGACAATGAGAAACGGATTAGCATTTTGTATTTTTAAACGATGGGGTCGTGTGGCCTAATTTTTAATTAGGTCATCATTTTTATTTATTTTTTTAAACTTTTTTTATCAAAACCAATTGAGTTTATTTGCTATATTAGAATAAAACAACAAAAAATGTTTGCAACCAATATATTTTGAAATATTATAGGAATTAATCAAAAACTCTATCACATCTCAGTACCGTGTATCAACAGTGAAAGAATTGTTCAAACCGGACCAGTAGTTCCTCAGATTAGCGTGTTCAAACAAAGGAACAAACAATTAAATTACAAGACCATTACATTAAAGATCCTCTCAAACTTAGCCTTAAATAAAAAATCACATCAGACAAAAAAATACACCCACTAGCTCTTAAACTAAAATTGAATCTGACCACGAGACAGGAAGGGTGGTCCACTAATTACGAGTGCAGCCAGGCGCGTGCGTTGTATCAGTCTAGATATATAACGTTAATATACTGGAGTCTGTCTGTCTGCTTTGATTTGATGAAGGGGACCGGTAGCCGGGTGATATTACTTTTATGACTATTTTAATTAACATCAAACGGAGGTAAACATAGAGAGATATATCTTTGTTTTCATGTATATACTAATACTAGCAGCACCCCGCGGTTTTACCCGCTTTGTGCCCGTTCTCGTAGGAATGTTAGGATGAAAAATAGCTTATAGATTTCCCGTTGAATACAGATATCTATTACAAAACTAATTATTCGTATCAGGTGGGCACTTTTTAGCTTTTTACCAGTTTTAGACTGATGTTTTCGATGCAAAGAAAGCTGTAGTCTGACAACAGTTCTCAGTAGAGAGACACAAAAGTATGTGAGGCGTGTCTTTAGCGTGTGTTTGATAATAGACTTTCATGGACCAGAAGATTATAAGACTGTCTAACAATCATTTAATGAGCTCAAGCTCTCACTGCCCTCTCTCACTCAGAAACATCAATAAAATCGACAAATAACTCATCAACGTATTTTCTAAAACCACTCATTCACTTATTTATTAATTTAATGACACATCAAATGTGTTGCATCGTATTTTACACTCAAATCAAGAGTTACAGAGGACATTTCTGAAATGAGCACCAATAACAGATGTGTACATTCATTACAAGTAAACACAGTACAATTTCAAGGAAAACATTTAACATAATTAATAAGCTATCGTGACAAAATCAAACAACTTCTTAAGTAACCATAGGTGACTCTGAGACAGTAAGACATAGTCACTACACTACTAAAGAATTCCAAGTTAAGTCTAAGCCAAAACTGTAAACATTAGTAAAATATGTCAGTCCATAGTGAACACATTATGAATTCCCCGCGGCCGCCGGCGAAGCGTGACATAAAACACACACATGTCACGTTGTCTGTACAGAGTTAGATATGTTGTAGACAGGGCTTGGGGAAGTGGGTAATGACTTGCCGCCGTTCTCAGAGAAGTCAATTAAATTAACAATTGATTAATTGCCGTAGATTTCTTTTCACGTCAAAAAGTTTGATGGCTCTGAGTACGGTGTTTATTCGGTTACGGTTAGACACTGGAACTTTCTTATTTCTTATTCAAATAGAAATAGAAACATTTATTTCAACGTTTATCAGGAGAAGTGTTGTAATTACTTCGCGATCGCGTGAGCTAGACAGACCGCCGCAAGCACTACACGTTATCAACTACAATGTAACCTTCAATCTTTTACAATATAGCAGTCAACGCATATTGCATGTCGCCGACTTAACTTAAAGGCCTTTTTAACTTCGGAGCAAATAGAGAAGTATTATGAGTTTGACGTGTCTGTATCACTTTTAGCTACTGTTAAGATCACCTTTATTGATAGACTTGCAATGCGTCGGGTTGTACTCGTTCGTGGAGGATTTAAGAATGAAAAGTAAGTTATAATTCATGTACAAACAAAATTCAAAACATTAGAAACAGTCAGTTAGTTATAGGATTACCAAAGTCAAACTAACAAAAAAACAAATCTATCAATTTCTATAATGACTTGTAAAATTTTACATAAAGATAATATTTTACTGTTCGTGATGGATGACACACAGACGAACTATTTTAAAAATACAAACCCAATATGAAAGTGGCTTGCATATTTCAAAACCCCTCTACCCATTACTAACTCTATACATATTAAACTCGAGAATGCATGTATGTCTGTATGCAAATCTCCAAAACACAACATAAATTTTGTTCCGTTGAATAATTTCAACTAAAAGTTTTATAAAAAATAGCACAGCAATGGAGGGTTAGATAATATGATAATAGCAAGGGTTATTTTTAATTTGACATACTTTTATCAAATAAGTAGGCACTTTCCGCGGCAAAAAGAAGGGTGCCAAAGACAATATTGTAGTGTATGTACACCTTTATCATGTTACATCTATAAAACCCTGTGTATTCGTTACAATAGATGAGTCTTATACCAGCATTCAGTTGTTTAAGTTCTCTCCTAAAATCCCCTCCTTACATGGCGACCCTGCCAGCGCGTACCGAGCGCGTTATTTGAGATATAGCATTCCATTGCTCAAATATGGAATAGTTATTATACTTTGACAGAAAATAGACTTTTATTAATAAAATAAATTCAATGAATAAAACACCAATATGCAAAAGAAGATTTTGAAAATAAGAATCACATTTAGCTAAGGGAGAAAGAGAAAATGGACTCATCAGTGAAGTTCAAAATGAAGAATAAAGCAAAACAAATCTATACAACTTCTACTTCACCGCGTGTTTGAGTAGTAGGAAAAGGAAATGAATAAAATATAGGACAGGAGAGAGGGACCAGCCAACCAGCTAGACTTGGAGAGGATGTGGCCACCATACTACATCAACGAGCCACGAGCTGCGACCGAGAACAGCACGTCGTAGAAGAAAAAAAAAGAAGATAGAAAGTTATGTAGTGCGGAAACGATGTGTTATAATAAGTGTTGTGAAGTGAAACAACAAAGTGCGGAAAGATAAGTAAAGACTATTTAAAGACATTATAAAGGGTTAGTAAGACAAAAATAAAAGTTATCCAAAAATTTATCTTAATCAGTTAATTAACAAAAAAAAAATATATATATACTATGTAATCTTAATGTTAATTTCAAAATATAATAACTAACTAGTGCCATGTAAACATAGGCTCCGTAATTAATAATGTTTTAAAATTAGAAAAAGTTATAAATTAATTATAAAAACAGTGCTAAAATATTTGTCTAATTAATATTTAGCTCCACAAATGTTAGCAAGTGCTAAAACATATTAATAGTGATATTCTGAGTGTTTATAAACTTCCTAAGTGTACTACTAACAATAACAGTAAAAACAATAATAAATAGTGTAAAATAGTGAAATCTTCGAACAAAACCTAAACTCTTAGTTACTGTGACTATAAATAAACAAAATAAGTGAATAAACTTTCAAACAAAGCTAAAAATATATACAAACAATGTGAAATAACAGTTAGTAAAAATTTTCAAATATTCTCAAATAACCCGCGTCTCTGTTAACGAACTTTCACCTTTACAAACCATCTATTAATTTCATAAATTCTGTTACGAGCCGCAGTGGCTGAACGGTACCTATATATGACTGCTGAGCAGCAGGTTCATGGTTCAAACCCCACTGATTAACAAACAATTTTTACACTTTAATTATCATTAATTTAAATGGGTTAATTTTCCACCTCAATTCTGATCAAAGCAAAGATAATAATATTATAACAAAAATCCGTTGTTGACTACAAACGCAAGATGACGCAATGCGCAGGTTGCCTCCAGACACTGCCAAGGCGCGAATTCCTTACTTGCAGTTTGTGTACTAAGCAATATGATTTAGACTGCGCAAATGTTTCTATTCAACGGTTTATAAACACCATGACAAAAGAACATAAATCGGCTTGGATATGCCAGAGCTGTCATTGTAAGCGACCAAAGAATAACAGCGATCTTACCCCAATTAGACAGCAGTAATATAGACACATACCAGAGTCCTTGTAATGTCAATTTAAGGAGAGGAGGATCCCAAAATATCCATAGCTTGGACAATGAGGACGATGAAAGTATAGCAGATGATACACAAATTCCACCTGTTCAAGAACTTGAATTCGAGTTAACAAATCATATCAGTTACAGGGTATTGGACAAGCTTCTAGAACAAAAATTAACAAATTCCAGAGAAGCATTAATACTTGATCTGAAAGCCATAATACAAACGGAGATATTGGCATCTATTTCACATTTGAAAGTTGAAACAGAACAAAATAACAAAAAGGTTTCACAGAAACAGAACAACATGATCAGCGAAATAAATAAACTGAAAACTGAAATTGAGAAACTACAAAAAGATAAAGATGCAATAATAAAGGACATTCAAAGTATAAAAGCGTACTTGAAGTCACCAACACAACGGATACACCAATACTCAACACAACAGAATATGCCAATAGAACCTTGTGGAAACAATGAGGATAACAAAACAACTCCAAGTCCCGTTGAAGATGACAACACTTTAACACCCCCTACATTATGCCATTCGTCTACAATAACTCAAAAACCCATAAGTTATTACTTTAAGCGTAATTTGTGTATCTTAAGTAATAAACAATACTCAGGCTCAATTCACACTATTTATGAAACATTCTCCGAACATTTTAACGTATGTCGCTATTCTTCACCAAACGCTAAAGCCTACCAACTTTTATCTAATATTGGTAATAAACTTATCAATTTCAATATGAATGACTATTGTTTAATAATTCTCGGAGAAGCTGATTTTAAAGTAAACTGTAACTACATTGAGTTAGCTAACATGATTAAAACATCAATTAGTGACATATGCCACACTAATTTGATAATTTGTATACCTACTTATATTAAAGGAGCCCCCATGTATAACTATAAAGTTGAACTATTTAATAATTTGTTAAACAAGGAACTACAAAACTATGATAATATATTTTTATTCGATTCCAACAACAACCTAACGCTGAATATGTTTTCAAACTTTACTGGTAAACTCAATAAACTAGGATTACAATTTTTCTATAACACTATTATGGCTAACTTAAAGACAGACATTGATAAATTCCCTATTATTGCAACTTTAAACACTAAATCAGATACCTATTTTGATAACGCCGATGCTGCAACTAATGATCTGAAATCAAGGTCATCTAGTAATTTATTTCGTATTTAATTACCTTAATATTCTTCACCAAAACATTGATGGCCTTATAAATAAATCTAGTTCATTTATGGTAAATTTAGAGACTTTAAAAGACTGCGGTAAGACTATTGACCTAATCTGTGTAACTGAACATAATATGACTGAAAATGATCTCCGACACTTAGATATTATTAACTACAAACTAGGCTCTTACATTTGCAGGCCTACGCACAGAGGTGGATCTTGTATTATGATTCATAATTCTTATAACTATGAAAACTTCACAGATATAGTAAAATTGTCAGTTCATGATATAATCGAATGTTCGGCAGTAAAACTACCAGAACATAAATTGATTGTAGTGTGTGTCTATAGACCACCAAGATCCAAAATAGAGCAGATAAACGTCTTCCTAAACAAAATTGATGAAATATTACATAAACTTAGGAGCTACAAAAATTATAAATTCATTCTAACTGGTGATTTTAATATCGATATCTTAAAAAATAATAAAAACACACAAGAGTTTAAACAAATCTTATCTATGTATAACGTAAAAATTCAGTTTAATGAACCTACAAGATTATGTAGTGGTACTTGTATTGATAATGTTATACATAATATACCAGGAACCACAGGAGAAATTAAAGAATTTGCAATTTCTGACCATACCGCTCAAATAATTAAGGTTCCCATTAAAAAATCATGCAGAATAAAGTTCTGGTATGAATTCAAACGTGATTTTAATGCTGAAAACGAAAATAAATTTAGAAATTACATTGATAGTCATAATTTTAGCGAAGTATACAATTCAAACAATGTTGATGAAGCTTTTAATACATTCCATGATATTTTTAAACTTGGCTATGATTTATGTTTTCCTAAATTAAAAATTAAAATATCCACAGCCAGAAAGCCCAAATGGATTTCGAAAGGCATTAAGCTGTGCAGTAAGAAAAAACGCCAACTGCTATGGAAATATCGTTTTACTAAAGCTAGTCATGATAAATCTTTATTCCTTACTTACTCTAAGCGGTACAAAAAAATTATAACTCTTACTCAAAAATCTCAAAACGAATATTATATAAATAATTCTAAAAATAAATCTAGGGCTACTTGGCAAATAATTAATAAATATAATTACAATTTACCGAAAGAGAATATTTCAAGTGTTATTATTAATAATGATGAGATAACTGAACCAAAAAGGATATCTGATGAATTTAATAACTATTTCAATAATGATTTAAATAATAATAATAATTCTAAGCCCTACACCAATAACATCAAGTACAGTAAATCAAATTCCATATTTCTCACACCAACTTCTACCTCTCATATACTAAAAATCATACAGTATCTTAAAAATACTAATAGTGTAGGATATGATGAAATCTCAACTAAAATGATTAAGAGCGTAGCAAATAGTGTAGCACCAGTTCTAACTCATATAATAAACTTAAGTTTAGAACAAGGCATATTTCCGGATAGACTTAAATTAACTATTATTAAACCAATATTTAAAAAAGGAGATAAAAAATGCCTTAGTAATTACCGTCCCATAGCACTCATACCTATCTTCTCTAAAATCATTGAAAGTGTTATTTACGAAAAATTATATGCATACCTTGAGGCCAATAACATATTTACAAATAGACAATATGGTTTTCGAAAAGGTAAATCTATAAATATGGCAATATACGAGTACCTAAAAAAAGTAATTTGGAATATGGATGATAGAAAATTAATTTTATCCCTATTTATGGATCTATCAAAGGCCTTTGATTATGTAAATCATAAAACCTTACTGAAAAAATTAAAAGCATACGGCATTAGAGGCAATGCATATAAATTAATTGAATCCTACTTAAGTAATAGAAGACAGGTCACACATATACATAAAATTGATACTAAAACGAATATAGATACTAATAACCCATCTGAGGAAAAAAATATAAACTGTGGTGTCCCACAGGGAAGTATTTTAGGACCACTATTATTTATAATTTATATAAATGATCTCCCTAATGTAATAAATCACTTTACGACTCTTTTTGTAGATGATATAACGATTTTATTTGAATTTAATGATAATAATAATATTGAACACGAGATTAACAACACACTTATGAAAATAATAGACTGGATGACACAAAATGACTTAACTGTAAATTTAACTAAAACATACCTCATGAACTTTAAACAAAGAAACAATAATCCTTTAGATATTAATATAAATTACCTAGACCAAAAACTTTCCGAAATCCAATCAACAAAATTTTTAGGTCTCACAGTTGACAATAGACTTAATTGGAAACTTCATATCAATGATTTAGTGAAAAGAATTAATCAGTTTACATATGCACTACGCAACTTAAGTAAGGTCACCAATGTTAACACTATACTAGCAGCATACCATGGGTATGTTGCTTCTATTTTAAGATATGGCATTATATTCTGGGGCAACACTACAGATGCTCATGAAGTCTTGCTAGCACAAAAAAGATGTATAAGAGCAATGTTCGGAATGATGCCAATTGAATCTTGTAAACCATATTTTAAAAAGTATAACATACTAACAGTTCCCTCGCTATACATAAGTGAAGTTGCAAATTTCATAAAAAATAACTGTAGTTTATTTGAGTTTAATCCACCAGGAACAAGACGTGAGGGTACCATGAAAACTATTAATTACTGTAAAACGAACCTTAAAAGTAAATCTATTTATTGCATGGCACCTAGCATTTACAATAAGATTCCCCTTTTAATTAGAAATATATCTCAAATTCAAAAATTTAAGTCCGTCCTGAATAAATACCTTACTAGAAATACGTATTATGATATAAAAGATTTTTTAAATGATGTGTAGTATTTAGGTTATTGTTTAATGTTTAATATTTTAATATTTTATTAGTTTTACTTCAAGTTGTTACATTTGTTATTATTTTAAGTTGTTTGCTCACTTTATTTTTTATTTTTGTTTTTGAGTTTATTTCCTATAAGTTTTGTATTACTTTATCTGTCAACTGTTCGTATACCTTTGAGGTGAAACATGGCTGTTCTCTACTACAATACCACCTAAGAATGTACCCATGTTTATGAACAAATAAACAATTTGAATTTGAATTTGAATTTGAATTTGAAAAAAAATCTTTGCTTAGCCAAAATATATAAAGTTGGTAAAATTGTTGGTAAAAAAAAAATGTAATCAAATCAAATGTTAGTATGAATATAAATTTTATGTATCTAATGTTACGTACGGAAAGCATTCTTAGACAACATTTTAAATATTGAATAGGTAGCATCAAACATATAAGAAACTTTTTGTATTTTTTTTAGAGATTTGGTACACGATGTACACACTGAGAAAGAGGTAAGTTGTTATATTTTTTTTTATACAAGGAATTCGGTAGATGTCACCAGAAATAAAATGGTACGTACATAATTTATTATTTATTTTATGACAATGTTAGACAGATTATATGTTTCATTTATTAAATCAAAATCATTATTTTTTTATTTGGAATCATTTCTATAATTAATTTGATATGGTATCTATGTTTAATTATATTGCGAGATATATTATTTCATCAGTTTCTTAATAAGCAATTGGTTAATGCTACTGATGATGCGACATAATTGTTGCTAATGCAACTTATGGTTAAGTACTGCATTCCATACCATATAGGGAGAGTTTGGATAGGAGTAAGATGATAGTGTGCTAATTATGGTATGATATTATTGTTTGTTTGGAATGTTTGAAAGTTTTGAATTCAAATTAATAATACTTTGAATGATTTATAAAGGCTTATGTATGATAATAGGAGAAAATAAGATGATTTGAAATATAAGTAAAAATAAAGTTGATGTTAGGAATTAACGATAGGATAGAAGAAAGATTTGGATTAGGATTTGTTACTTGTTTGGTTTACAATGTTTCGATAAATCAATGGTTTGATCACCCAGAGATAGTTGAAATATTTGGACACGAAGTGCTATGAATTAGTTCAGTAATATGAAAAAAAAAAGTATTAATGATGACTATATAATGAAATATAATAGGTATAAAATAAAGGATAAAGATAAAATTATTCGTATTCTCGATTATGATTAACGCGAGACGTTTTCGTAAGAGATATGAAATTATGAAGTGAAAATATATGATGAAGTTACAAATGATATAAAAAAAAGAGAGTATTAATGATAATGATGAGTATAATATGAAATAAAGGAAAAAGAGTTATTCGTATTCTCGATTATGATTCACGCGAGCCGTTTTCGTAAGAGATATGAAATTATGAAGTGATAATGAAGATATATTATGATGAAGTTATATATAATAATGAGGTAAATAAAATGATATAATGAGGTAATTATAATGATAAAATGAGGTAAATAAAATGATATAATGAAGTGAATAAAATGTGAAAAGAGAGTATAGGACATGATTTATTTTTAAATATAACGTGACAAGTGAGTGTAGGAGATAATTTAAAATATAATGACGATGACTAAAAGTATAGTAAAAAAAGATAATGTGTTGAAAAATACGTTGACAAAGAATGGTAATAAAAAGAAATCAAAGTTAAAGATACAAAAGTAGGTATTTAGTTTCAGAAAACTATGAAATGTGTGCAGTATAAAACATGTAAGATTTCTTTTGAATTTTTGTATTACAATGTATCTGCATGTGTACAGATTTCACCTTGGCAATGACATAGAGGTACGTATAAATGGAAATTATAGTACTATTAAATTTCAAATATTATAAGTAAGTACGAGTATACCAAATAATAAAAAAAAAAAAAAAACTGTGAGTGCTTTCCCTACACTAGTATTTTGTATTCCCTAGAATAAGATTTTATAACCTTAATTTTCAATATTATTATCATTGTGTTTACTGTTTTAACTAATTGATGATTTTATGATTTTAGAAATATTTTTATATTATTCCATTTATTTTATTTTATTGACATAATGTTGACTTTTAACTTTTTACATTATTAGTATGTATTACTAATTAATTTTTTCTAAAAAAAATAATTGTGTATTCTTTTGTTTAAATCAAATCTAAGGTATATTTTTTAAATATTTTCCAAATTAAAATTTTCATATATTGTAATTGTTTTATAATAACCATATTTGATTTATTTGTTTGCAGTATAAAAAAAAATTCAATTTAATTTATTTTAGTTTTTTGGGAAGGAGATGTAGTGTATGTACACCTTTATCATGTTACATCTATAAAACCCTGTGTATTCGTTACAATAGATGAGTCTTATACCAGCATTCAGTTGTTTAAGTTCTCTCCTAAAATCCCCTCCTTACAATATTATTATCTCTTAACTCTTTTATTCTTGTATCACTACATAGTATAAAACAAAGTCGCGTCTGTTTGTCTTCTGTTTGTCTGTATGCTTAAATCTTTAAAATTACGCAACGGATTTAGATGCGGTTTTTTGTAATAGGTAGAGTGATTCAAGAGGAAGGTTTTTATGTAAAAAAAATCCCGAAATTCCCACGGGAACGGGCACAACGCGGGTAAAACCGCGGGGCGCTGCTAGTGTACACTAAAACGCGCTGCCGTACTTCGGAAGGCACGTTAAATTGTCGGTCACGGTTGTTTCAATCGTTAGACCATGTCAGAGGCCTTGAGGCGGTCTAAAAACTCCGACACCATAGTTGGCCACTAATCTATTCGAACCTTAAGCAAGTTCAATTTTCGATATATTTAATTAATCGGAGTAAAGCGAGGGTTTCTCCTATAAATAAATAAATAGGCACAACTGTTATACATTGTTGACACAACAGTAAATTAAGGGAAAATGTTGATAAATTACTTCAATTCCGGTAAAAGCTTTGCTGAGAATTAATCTAATGATGTTAAACTAAAAATATATATATATACTAGCAGTGCCCCGCGGTTTTACCCGCGTTGTGCCCGTTCCCGTGGGAATTTCAGGATGAAAAGTAGCCTATAACCTTCCCGTTGAGCGTGGCTGTCCATTTCAAAAAGTTTTTTTCAATTCGGACCAGTATTTCCTGAGATTAGCGCGTTCAAACAAACAAACAAACAAACAAACTCTGCAGCTTTATAATTAATTAACTAGCAGCGCCCCGCGGTTTTACCCGCGTTGTGCCCGTTCCCGTGGGAATTTCGGGATAAAATGTAGCCTATAGCCTTCCTCGATAAATAGACTATCTAACAGTGAAAGAATTATTCAAATCGGTTCAGTAGTTTCTGAGATTAGCGCGTTCAAACAAACAAACAAACAAACAAACTCTGCAGCTTTATAATATTAATATAAATATAGATAACAGAATAAGTTGAACAGATTTAACCAAAAACTTATTTTATAAAAGTAAACACTGTTAGTATGTAATCCATGTTTTTTTTGCTGGGAAAATTTCTCTCTTTAAATTTTGCTTCAGCTGTTTATATTGAAGGCAGGAACGTTGAACCGAACACGATACACCGAAGAAACAAATAACCGATGCTTTGTTCAGATTAGCTGATTCATCATTTGCTCGATCAATGTAAAGTGTGCACGAAGTAATAGGCAAAGTGCAAACCCAGAAAAGGAATACCTACTTTAAGTAGGTGAATCACTGTTCCTTTTATCGATAACCTATAATAAAAAGACGTGTGGCACTCGGGGACTGCCGCGGTGAAGCTATTGCATAGCATTTTGTATCAACTTATGCAATTATACTATATATATATTTTTTTAAATTATTTTATTCATGCAGTATTGCTTATTGTGGGTTCACCCCTCCCGCCTCCTCTCTCTCTCTCCCCTCCCGCCTCCTCTCTCACCGCTCCCGCCTCTTCTCTCTCACCCCGCCCGCCTCCTCTCTCGCTCTCACCCCTCCCGCCTCCTCTCTCTCTCACCCCTCCCGCCTCCTCTCTCTCTCACCCCTCCCGCCTTCTCTCTCTCTCTCACCCATCTCTCTCACCCCTCTCTCTCACCCCTCTCTCTCACCTCTCACTCTCACCCCTCTCTCACCCCCCTCTCTCCTCCCTCTCTCTCATCCCTCTCTCTCACCCCCCTCTATCAGCCCTCTCTCCCACCCCTCTCTCTCACCCCTCTCTCTCACCCCTATCTCTCACCCCTCTCTCTCACCTCTCTCTCTCACCTCTCACTCTCACCCCTCTCTCACCCCCCTCTCTCACCCCTCTCTCACCCCCCTCTCTCACCCCTCTCTCTCATCCCTCTCTCTCATCCCTCTCTCTCATCCCTCTCTCTCACCCCCCTCTATCACCCCTCACTCTCACCCTCTCTCACTCACCCCCCTCTCTCACCCCTCTCTCTAACCCTCTCTCTCACCCCTCTCTCTCACCCCCCTCTCTCACCCCCCTCTCTCACCCTATCTCTCACCCTATCTCTCACCCCTCTCTCTCACCCCCCTCTCTCAACCCCCCTTCTCACCCCTCTCTCTTTCCCCTCTCTCTCACACCTCTCTCTCACACCTCTCTCTCACCCCTCTCTCTCACCCCTCTCTCTCACACCTATCTCTCACCCCTCTCTCCCACCCCTCTCTCTCACCCCTCTCTCTCACCCCTCTCTCTCACACCCCTCTCTCCCTCCCCTCTCTCTCACCCCTCCCTCTCACCCCTCTCTCTCACCCCTCCCTCACCCCTCTCTCTCACCCCTATCACTCACCCCTCTCTCCCACCCCTATCTCTCACCCCTCTCTCCCACCCCTCTCTCTCACCCCTCTCTCCCACCCCTATCTCTCACCCCTCTCTCTCACCCCTCTTTCTCACCCCTCTCACTCACCCCCCTCTCTCACCCCCCGTCTCATCTCTCTCTCTCACCCCCAACGCACAATCGCACACAACGCCGTGTCGAAGACTGCCGAACTAAAACGACGTTAGACGATGCACGGCCTTCAAGCCACACCTCCTTGCCCGTCGGAGTGGGGAGCGTGAGGTTTTTTCGTTACGGAATTTCTGGATTCGGTCCCCGCGCTCAAGGCCCGCGATAGAAGCTATGCAATAGCCAACTCGCCAGCTCGCCAGCTCGCCAACTCGCCAACTCGCCAGCTAGCCAACTCGCCAACTCGCCAGCTCGCCAGCTCGCCAACTCGCCAGGTCACCAACTCGCCAGCTCGCCAGCTCACAATCTCGCCAGATCACCAACTCGCCAGCTCGCCAACTCGCCAGCTCGCCAGCTCACAAACTCGCCAGATCGCCAACTCGCCAATTCGCCAACTCGCCAGCTCGCCAGCTCGCCAACTTGCCAGTTCGCAAACTCGCCAACTCGCCAGCTCGCCAACTCGCCAACTCGCCAACTCGCCAACTCGCCAGCTCGCCAACTCGCCAACTCGCCAACGCGCCAACTCGCCAACTCGCCAATTCGCCAATGCCAAATGCACGGCCTTCAAGCCACACCTCCTTGCCCGTCGGAGTGGGGAGCGTGAGGTTTTTTCGTTACGGAATTTCTGGATTCGGTCCCCGCGCTCAAGGCCCGCGATAGAAGCTATGCAATAGCTTAATAGGTTACCTAATAAATAATAATAAATAAATAAATAAATATACCCGGACAAATTCACTCACGGTTAATTAGACCCTAACTAAGGTCTAAGCTTGTGTTATGGAATCTAACTAACTGATACTACTACATATATATACACAAATACTAATACCTATATAGAATAGATAATCTATTCTCAGGAAGTGTACTTACTCTTTTTTCATATTAAAAGCGAGAAAAACAAGCTATCCCGAAATAAAATACGACCTAAAATAAAGTAGCAATACCCTAGTACGATAGGCTATCTAGATCTAATACTTACTACCAACCATTCTAGGTCCTACAACCTAGGAAAACAGGCTATCTAGAAATGAAATACGATCCTAAATATAGTTGAGAAATCCTGGGAAAATAGGCTACCTAAAAATAGTAGGTGCTTAAGTACACTCAGAGCATGAAAAGTCCTTCTAATATTATAAATGCGAAAGTTTGTGAGGATGTATGTATGTATATGTTTGTTACTCTTTCGCACCAAAACTACTGTACGGATTAGGATGAAACTTTACAGTGATATAAGTTATTTATGGATTATAGACTATTTTTCATCCTGAAATTCCTAGGGGAACAGCACAAAGCGGGTGAAACCGCCGGCACTGCTAGTCACCTATAAGAAGAAAGAAATTGAACTCTCAATTTTTCACCAAACACAAACCTAGTTCACTATTCTATCTAGACCTAAAATTCGATCTAAAATATAGCCTGAAAGCCCCACAGATCTACCGGGCCCGGAACATTCAGCGACGGTGTCATTGACCCCAGGGGTGGGGGGTGAGGGGTGGTACCGTGATTGCGTTAAGCGCGTGCACGTTGACTGGGTAGGTAGTGTTATTAGATTTCCGTGGTCATTTTCTTTGTTTATTAAAGCTGTGTTTGGATATATTGTACTTGATCTTTGTGATACTTTGCTAAGATCTAAGGTTCTTCAGCAGTCAATAGATGGCGGTAGGATAGAAATAATCACAGGAAATTAGAATAGGATATATAATTACATCTGGGTCTATCTTTACGAATATTGTAAAGAGGTGCGGCTTCCGGCGAAATGGCCCGCAATAAAGGGATCTTCCTCTGAGAGTCCTCCGTCTAAGGAAATGGCTTAATATGTAATATTAGTGGCAGACATTGACATTTAAATGACCTTTATGAATATATTTTTTGGAAATTCAAGTTATTTCAAATATAAAATTGCTCGTTAAATATAAATACTTATTTTTATCATATGGTTTTATTTAATCATTAACTTAAAACAATATTGCTAGTGTCTGTACTGTTTTGACTTGAACAAAAAATTTCTCATACCATTTATGTGTGGGCCCTTTTGACGGAAGAAAAATATTTAAAAAACAGGAATCCGGCGAAATGGCCCGCGGGTCCTTTTTATTGCGGGCCATTTCGCCGGAAGCCTCAAGAGGTAAAGCTTCTAATTGGGTTTGTTTGTAGGAGCTAATCTAAGAAACTAACGGTCCGATTTGAACTATTCTCTTTGTCATGGATAGTCACGTTCAATGGGAAAGTTATAGGCTATTTTCCATCCCAAGTTCCCAAGATTCCCAAGGGAACGAACACAACGCAGGTAAAGCCGCGAAGCGCTATTTATCTTATATGCATTTTGATGGCCAGGAAGATTTCCATTTTAAATATGAGTATAGGTAGATAGTATAGATTAGTCTAATTCCTATAATTTGTCCCCTCTGTACTGATATCTTCAGTGAGGAAAAGGCCTTTGTCCTGCACTTATGTATTAATTACATACAGAACGATTATTTATTACTCTGCCTGTACTGATGTCTTATAAAGTTTATTTAAAGCATCTTTATCACATACCTTCTTTACCAACTCGGTTAAACACTTTTATCGTCAATGAAAACACGCAGCCACCCTCAATTCGTGAGAAAAGTACATTCGCAACACCCTAATAAAGACATTCCCAGGCAATTCCCGTATTTATCCCCTTGTGTTACAGTCGAGAATTGCCTAACTACCTGCAACTTTTATCATATTAACCTCATATTTGTGGCAAGGGAAAAAGAACGTTATTCCTTTTGAGATAGATAGAAAAATCGTTTGGTACCTAAACGTAAATTGCCAATATTTCCGCAACTAATTTTCGTGCGATATTACACCCTGTTGTGGTAGGGATAGAGGTGTATTTCGATTGTGAAAGTAGTAATAAGCTTTTCTTTGCTTCTGCGAATGTCGAGTTGTGGAACATTTTCAACGAAGATGGGAGGTTTCACACAATCTTTTTGTATTGTAACTTCAAATTAGATTTTGTATTTTGCCTTCTCTTATTATGTACTGAAAGAAATCTTTGTGGTGTGGGCAACACACTGAATAATCACGAAATCTCATAAACTGTGAATCTCAGAAATAAGTGCGACGAGCCTCAAATTTTTCATGGGGGTTCGTTTTGAGACCTAGATGCTCGCTGAAGGGATTTTGAAAAATTCATGAGAAGTTCAACCCCCATCTACCTACGACTCTCCAACTAATAAGATTCAACTTTAAAAATTTGTCTAAAACTCGACTTAATAGATTATTTCTACCTATTTAGTTGTACTCTTAGATTTCGAAGTCGGTTAGATTGTTATTAAAAAAGTGTTTTTAAACATTTTGAAGTGAAACGTTAACGGATACACTTCGCTTTTATCTATACTAATATTATAAAGCTGAAGAGTTTGTTTTGTTTGTTTGTTTGTTTGTTTGTTTAAACGCGCTAATCTCAGAAACTACTGAACCGATTTGAATAATTCTTTCACTGTTAGATAGTCTATTTATCGAGGAAGGCTATAGGCTACATTTTATCCCGAAATTCCCACGGGAACGGGCACAACGCGGGTGAAACCGCGGGGCGCTGCTAGTTTTACATATTTATCTGACGTCTCCTTTAGGAACTGTGGCTACAAAAGACACTTTTTTAAACGCTAAAAAACGCTACCATTTTTAGTTTCAATTAATCATCCACGTAAACGGAGTTCTAGACAAAAGAGTTTCTGCATTAATATCGGGTTGCTGGCGGATGTAAATTGGCAGACACCGCCTGGAGGTATGCCTTTGACAAGTTGGCGGGGCATCCAGTATTACCATTTATATTGTAGCGGTGTAGGGTTGGAGCTGGACGGAAAAAGAGATAGATTTGTGTTTTCTATCTCTTTTTGTTACTGTACTGATCATCGGTGAGATGAGAGGTATTTTCCAATTGGACATTTATGAACAAAGAAACTATGTCAAGACACCATACCACTGTTATAAAAGACTAGCAGCGCCCCGCGGTTTTACCCGCGTTGTGCCCGTTCCCGTAGGAAATCCGGGATAAAATGTAGCCTATAGCCTTCCTCGATAAATAGACTATCTAACAGTGAAAGAATTATTCAAATCGGTTCAGTAGTTTCTGAGATTAGCGCGTTTAAACAAACAAACAAACAAACAAACAAAACAAACTCTTCAGCTTTATAATATTAGTATAGATCGATTATTCGAACCGGCTTCTACTCTCCAGTTTCCAGTTAGCGGAATATACATCTACTAGCAGCGCCCGCGGTTTTACCCGCGTTGTGCCCGTTTTCTTGGAAATTTAGAGATGAAAAATAGCCCATAACCTTCCCGTTGAATGTGGCTATCCATTACAAAAATAATTATTCAAATCAGATTGGTAGTTTCTGTGATTAGCGCGTTCAAACAAACAAACTCTTCAGCTTTCCTATAAGTCTAATAAATAAAATTCTCGTGTCACGGGGCGCGTGGTTGAACTCCTCTGAAACGGCTCGACCGATTCTCATGAAATTTTATGTGCATATCGGGTAGGTCTGAGAATCGGACAACATCTATTTTTCATCCCGAAATTCCCGCGGGAACGGGTACAACGCGGGTGAAACCGCGGGGCGCAGCTAGTCTTATATATAAAATTCTCCTGTCGCAATGTTAGTTACGATACTCCTCCGAAACGGCTCGACCGATTTTCATGAAATTTTGTGCACATATCGAGCAGGCCTACATCAACAGGTCAACATCTATTTTCATACCCCTAAATGTTAAGGGTGGTCCACCCCTTATGTTTAGTAAAAAAAAAATTTTTATATTTTTTTAAGATACAGTATTCAAAAATACATACAGCCCTAAATTTTCACCCTTACGATCAACCCTTATTTTTCCATCGCGATTTTATATGGCAAAACAACGTTTGTCAGGTCAGTTAGTGTAGATTTTAGATAGCACTTATTGTTGACATCTTCCCCTAAAGCCTAGGTCCAATATAAAGAGCGTAGAATCCAACTGAAACTACACATCTGCGAGGTGCCACCCCGGACAAAATACCTGTGCAACTTGGCATGGGGTTTTTGCACAAGTATAGGATGAAGTGCGAATATATAAACTGGGAACTTTGACCAAAGTGCACTCTGATTTTAATTTATTTTTGGCCGGTAGAGGCATTTCGATCTGAGTGCTACCGTGCCCACTAAACAGTCAGTCGAAGTTCATTTAATTGTAGATCATGTCGGAGGACTTTAAGCGGTCTAAACTTTGACTCCAGGGTTAACCACCACCTACTCGACTCGAACTTACTTTACTCGCTTCAATACATACCGCGTCTGTCTGTCTGTCTGTTCGCGATAAACTCAAATACTACTGCACGGATTATGACGCGGTTTTTTTTAAATAGATAGAGTGATTCAAGAGGAAGGTTTATATGTATAAAAATTCCCAAAATTCCCACGCGAACGGGCTCAAAGCGGGTAAAACAGCGGGGCGCTGCTAGTTTTATAGTGTACTTATAAAAGTGCATTTTTCCTCAAATGTTAATAAAGTATAAAACATTGAAGTTTTGAAGTTTACTTTGAAAGTACCAGTTCGATGTCCGGAAGTTTTTGTTACTTTGAATGCTTACCTAATATAACCTGTTGGTTAGACACCGACTCAAAAAAAGGGTGTTATACGTTTGCCGACTTTGTAGAGTAAATGTGTGTGAGTAAATGTTTAACGTATAGACCTATGTCTAGATCTATCTAGGTATATTTTTATGTTTTTTAGTTAAAAGAAGAGTTAATCCAAGATGTTGTTAGGATGCCTAACTACGACAGTTACTCTATACTACATTTAATTTTATATATTTTGTACATCAAAATTAGCATAGTATTATAGCAACGTAACATAAAATAACCCTGGTGGACACGTTCATACTACTTTTTTCTTAAATCAGGGTTTAAAAATTAAATAAAAATTGTAAGCCAAGTCCATATTTCCAGTAGTGTCAGCTAGGTTCTCTTTGTACTTTTCAGTGACGGCTTTGAGCTGAAATTTTCACTCCACAACGTACAGACAGCATGAAAATCACTGAACAATTTTATATTTTGTTGCAATTTTGTCCTATAGTACAGTTTGTTCTGTTGTACAGCCGGCGCAGCCCGGCCATGCAATAATATATACATACTAGCTGCGCCCCGCGGTTTGACCCGCGTTGTACCCGTTTCCGCGGGAATTTCGGGATAAAAAATAGATGTTGTCCGATTCTCAGGCCTACCCGATATGTACACAAAATTTCATGAGAATCGGTCGAGCCGTTTCAGAGGAGTTCAACCACGGTACCCGTTCCCACGGGAATTTTGGGATGAAAAATAGATGTTGGCTGATTCTCAGACCTACTCAATATGCTCACAAAATTTCATGAGAATCGGTCAAGCCGTTTCGGAGGCGTACGGGAACGAACATTGTGACACGAGAATTTTATATATAAGAAGATATATGTATATGTTTGTTTACTGTTTTTATTATATTACAATGATAAGGTGATAAATTACAAAACTATTCGGTACTAGCAGTGCCCGCGGTTTTACCCTCGTTGTGTGGGAATTTCCGGATGAAAAATAGCCTATAATTCCCGTTAAATGTGGTTATCCATTACAAAAACAATTATTAAAATTGGATTAGTAGTTTCTGAGATGCGCGTGCAAACAAACATATTATCAAATTCAACTTTGTTATATTAGTATACATACTCGTACATACATACAACGTCGACTGTACAACGTATTAACGTGTACTTGGGTAGGTATAATAGGTAAAATATCTTAATTATTTTCCCCTTTGCTGATCAAAAATCAAAAATAAAAACAACACCTTAAAAAAGTAAGGTACAAGAATCCTCCTCACTGTACTGATATCTTCAGTGAGATGAGAGGCCTTTGCCCAGCAGTGGGATATTACAGGCTTAGTGGGATATTACTTTACTTTTATAAGTACACTAGCAGCGCCCCGCGGTTATACCCGCGTTGTGCCCGTTCCCGTGGGAATTTCGGGAATTTTTTTACATAAAAACCTTCTTCTTGAATCACTCTACCTATTACAAAAAACCGCATCAAAATCCGTTGCGTAATTTTAAAGATTTAAGCATACAGACAAACAGACACGAAACAGAGACGACTTTATTTTATACTACGAGTATGTAGTGAAGATCCCAGAGCCAGGTAAAGGATTATCATCTCCTGAAGATAGCGGTACGGTGAGGAGGATTAGACGTAATCACTACGCTTGCTGGTCGGTGGTCTCAAACCGGAGCCATGTTTGAAAAGTAATTTACAAAACTTCGCATGTCGAATGAACCGTTTCTTATCTATCTAGACTATTATAATAAAGCTGAAGAGTCTGATTTTTTTCTTTTTGTTTTTCGTGTTTTGTTTGTATGCGGTAATTTGGCGGTAATCTCAGAAACTATCAATACGATTTTAATAATTATTTCTTTAATGGATAGCCACATTTAAGGGGAAGGTTAAGCATTATATAGGCTATTTCACATCCCAGAATTCCCAAGGGAAGAAGTGCAACGCGAAGCACTGCTGCCAGTAGTATAAAACTATCTATAGAATCTAAAGGTACTATCGTCTATAGCATAGAAGCACAGATAGATAGCGCATAACAAGGCATGATAGGTATATCAAACTCTACTGTTATAAAAAGAAAAATATAAAGCATGTAATTCAATATGAGGCAATTTTTCCCTTTTAGCAGTTGATATTTGATGTTTGATTAAGTTCTGTCGGAGCACTCTCATACCGGAGTGGACAGAGGGCTCAAACAAAGGGTGCAACCCTTGCTATGTAAATTCAATACCATGCGCCCATGTATTAGAGTTTAAATATTTCAAATCACTAATTATGCAGCTCAATTCTAATTAAGTAAACAGTGTTTGGAAAAGGTTGTTATAAAAAAAGTATTATTCGTTTTTCGAAATGTTCAAATGTTTCGAATGTTTCCAATTAGCTAAGGAGTTGTTTATTTATTTTTGTTTCTCATAATGATTAGATACTAATGACCCTAATGAGGAAACTTTAATCTTAGTATGTACTCGTATATTGCTATTATAATTATTCAATTAGATAAATAATTACCTACTTATGTTTGTTTCAGTTTAAAATGTCCTTATCGTAAGCTCGATTTGACAAAAAATACAAAAATAAAGCAAAATTGTTATTATACATTAAATATTGACGCGGAACTATGTTCCGGAGACAAAGGAAGCGGCTCCGGCTAGAGGCAATGCCCTGTAGGCGCAAACGTGAATTATTCAATCGAAGGGTGTTCATAATAAATGTTATAAGAGTCAGTATCAAGGTTGTGAATGTTAAGTTTTCAGTTTATTTGGGTCAAGAGGTTGATTGGTAGTGTAAGAACGTGTGGTGGAAGCGGGAGGGACGCGGACGGATGGCGGTAACAAGTGCAGCCCGGGCGGGTCGATGAGGGGTGGATCTGGTTTTTTCGGACAGTGTACCACGGGGGGTGAACGAACGGCGTTATGTAACGGGTCGATAGCGGCGGGCCTGCGCCGCGCGCGCCCCGGATCCCTCAATCCGACCGCCGCGCGCCTCACGGACGGACGTGCGTTTTCTTTTACCGCGTTTTTCGTTTCCCTTTCGTTCGTTTCCGTTTATGATTTAAGCCAAGATGTCGAAGGGCGACAGCGAGCAACAGAACGGCTCCGGCGAGGAGTCCAAGACCAACCTGATCATCAACTACCTGCCGCAGAGCATGACGCAGGAGGAAATCCGCAGCCTGTTCTCCAGCATCGGCGAGGTGGAGTCGTGCAAGCTGATCCGCAACAAGGGCGCGGCGTTCCCCGACGCGCTCAACCACGCGCTGCACGGCGGAGGCCAGAGCCTCGGCTACGCGTTCGTCAACTACCACCGCGCCGAGGACGCGGAGAAGGCCATCGCCACGCTCAACGGGCTGCGGCTGCAGAACAAGACTATCAAGGTGTCGTACGCGCGCCCCAGCAGCGAGGCCATCAAGGGCGCCAACCTGTACGTGTCGGGCCTGCCCAAGACCATGAGCCAGAGCGAGCTGGAGCGGCTCTTCAGCCCGTACGGGCGCATCATTACATCGCGCATCCTGTGCGAGAACGCCGCCGGCCGGCCCTTCGCCGCCGGCGAGCAGGGCCTCAGCAAAGGCGTCGGCTTCATCCGCTTCGACCAGCGCGTGGAGGCGGAGCGCGCCATCACCGAGCTCAACGGCACCGTGCCCAAGGGCGCCACCGAGCCCATCACTGTCAAATTCGCCAACAACCCGAGCAACAACGGCAAGGCGCTGGCGCCTCTAGCCGCCTACCTGCCGGCGGCGCTGCGCTTCCCCGCGCCGCTGGGCCGCTTCAGCTCGGGCAAGTCGCTGCTGGCCATCAACAAGGGGCTGCAGCGGTACTCACCGCTGGCGGGCGAGCTGCTGGGCGGCGTGCTGCCGGGCGCCGTGGGCTCCGAGTGGTGCATCTTCGTGTACAACCTGGCGCCCGAGACGGAGGAGAACGTGCTGTGGCAGCTGTTCGGGCCCTTCGGCGCCGTGCAGAGCGTCAAGGTGATCCGCGACCTGCAGACCAACAAGTGCAAGGGCTACGGCTTCATCACCATGACCAACTACGACGAGGCGGTGGTCGCCATCCAGTCGCTCAACGGGTACACGCTGGGCAACCGCGTGCTGCAGGTGAGCTTCAAGACCAACAAGATAAAGACCATCTAAGGGGATCGAGGAACTGCCCACTACCGGCTGGTAGCTAGGACGGCACAGCAGGCGCGCACCCATACATGCCACACTCTAGCGGACTTCACCCGCGTTTCGCAACCAAAACTGTATAACGACACTTTTGGCTGTGAAAGTGTATCTCGGACCTGACAGACTGTCTTCCCGGCGGCTCGTCCTATGACGAGTGTTTTGTATTAATTGTATAATCTAGAATATACCCAAGAGGAGGGCCCTTTGTGCGGGCTCTTTGTCCGCCCGCGGGCCGCGCCGCCATGTTGGCTCGGTTATCTATATATCACGCGGAACTGGGTTAAGTGTTGCGGGATGCCAAGATGGCGGATTTCCGCGAGCGCCGCGGCCGGGGCGCATGCGCGGCGGGCGGGTGGAGCCTCGGCCATGCAATAATACTTTAGGGGCATCTAATGCCCGTCCTGCCCGGACTTTAACCATGCATATTGGTAATAGTCAATAACAAAATAATGATATTAAACTTCGCTTATGAACGGTTGTGGTTATCGAGAAATAGTTTTCGAATATAATAAAATAATATTAGCAATAATAGCCTAAATGCTATGCTCCAATTTTGTATGCGATCATATCGTATAAGTACTAGAGGGGTCGCCGGCTGCGTGCGGCGCGGCGGCCTTCGATGCCAAACTAAGATATCTCTCGAGTCTGTAAGTCGCTCAGGAGTCAGGCGGGCCCAACACCAGTCGGCTCACATCCGAAGTCAAATAGTGTTATATTGTTAAACATTCGAATATATATATTATATAATATTATCTATACGTATATTTTAATCATTATATTAAACTTAAGGATGAAAAACTAGTCTAAAACTGTGATAGGTTTTGATAAAATTTTAAAAAATGGCTAAACAGCGCGTGACGGCTTGCCGCCGAATGGAGTGGTAGTTAGGTTAGAAATTTTTGAGATAAATTTTGAAGATGTAATACGCTTAATGTATAACTCATTGTCATTAGTGCGTGGGATCTGACACTAGAACGAGGCTGCCGAGTTCAGGGGGGTAGGGGGGGCGGGGTGCGAGGATACGAGGTAGCGGGGGAAGGGGGATGGAAATCGATGGAGCTGGCGTGTCCCGGGCCGCGCGGGCTCGGTGCTCACGACTCGACGCCGCGGCGTCTCCGGTACCTGCTAAACTATGTATGGATGCGAACCTGCGTCTAATCCACTAGGCTTTAATTGTATTAGTCTAAATGGAAATTTGTACATAGAGTTGTTTAATTTAACTAATTAATAATTAAAATCGAATCGCCGCGTGTAAAGTTGCAACAGCCACAATAAATCATACGATCCGACATGACCTATATGAAACATCGAACTTGTATAGATTAAAATATATTGTGCCGTCCTAACACCCCTAAAACGATTTTTGTAAAAAAAGATATATATTGTACTTAATATATGTAAAAGAAGCAGTTTTGTAACATTTCAAATATTGAAAATAGGTACTCATAACCAAAGATGGGGAAAAATTTAAATTTACAAGTATTTATATATTTATTTTATATTATGTAAAACGTGCAATAACTAATAGTGAATAAATATAATAAAAATATATTAAATGAAATAAATGACTCGAAGAGAAGAGATTGACAATGAAATGTGTCGATATAGGCGGGCGCCCGGGCGCGGGCGCGGCGCGTGCGCACGCGAGGTGCTGCGTGCTACAGTTTGTTTACTATATTTATTGTAAACCGTTCGTTTCCGCGCAAAAGCGACCACACTTTACTTTTAACGTTTAAAAAATACCAAAAAAATCGCTTATTTTCCAATACAGCTTATAATGCTTAACGTTCCATTTTTAGTATTATTAAATTAGACATAATTTTAATTTTAGTCCAATTCTCGAGTTACCATAGGCCGGTGCTAAGCGTCAGTTAATTTCTAATTAGCAATAATGATTGCTAGAGTAATTGTTAATGACAATTGGCGTTTGGTTAGGTGACTAATTTGATGTTTAATTAAACTATAAGTTAATATTTAATTGTACGTTTGAGGTCGGGCGAAGCACAATGCAACTTATTGTACTTAACTTAGAGTGTTAGTTTAAATGTTCATATTTGTTGTTTCGTCTTGTTTTCACTAAGCGCATGAAAATTACATTCTAGTCACTTTAGAGGCGTGAGTCTCGAACTAAATCAAAATATATTTGATAATCATAAGTTAATGTCTAATTAAAATTTACAAAAAATATTACGTAATTTTCATGCATTATATGTTCGTAGATTTACTATTTATTAATTAATTTAGTGTATGTGCAATTAATCGTACTTTATGTCTATTTATAACCTAGGTGTGTATTTAATAACCTTATTTATTATTCTTAATTGTAATGTACTTACTTAATTATTAGTTTACAATACTCTCAAGGCTCGATAAACGACCTGAATTGATTTATTTATTAGGGAAAGTACTACGAGCGGAGACATTAGGATTTCTGTGATTATAGTCCAAGAGATGAAGACGGTTTTCCTTGTGTCAATCTAAAAGCAATCTTTGACAAAAAAATGTAATAATATCAAATTTAATTGAGTATAGCAGTTGGGGCATGGGCAATAAGGTCATAAATAAGTAACCTAGGAATAACACCCGTATCCGCCTCTCAAAAGCAATAATACTTTATAATTCGACGACTTACCTAGTAGCATTAAACTAAAGCAAGGGAAACCGGCTCTACTATTTTGAGCTTAAAGCGTTTCACAGACTCTTAGGAAAAATCTATTGAGTTAGTTAAATTATAACTCATTTATAAATTTAACTAACAAATATTTATTTTCAAATCGATTGCCTAATTTAATTTGGAATCCAAATAACACCTATGAACCCAATAAGTTGTGTCACATAAAATATCATTTCGATAAATTGTTATTTTCAAAGTTTGTGTGAGATTTACGTCGTTTGAATCGAAACAAAAACACCAAATAAATATAACTCATCGACTTTTTAGATAATAAATAATATTAAATGCAAAATAATATTTTGGAGCGGTGGAATGTAAGTACAATCGGATTAGCTAGAGTAACGTCACTTACGGCAGATCATTTTGCGTGTAACCCCTTCTTTCGGTAATAATTATTAAAAATAATAATAAAAAATAATAATAATAGTGCTCAATAGTATAGTGGGCGCGAGCCTGTTTAGTGAAGTAACGGGAGAAGCAATAATAAATAATTGTGACTTTTTAAAATATTAAAAATAACCATTTTTCTGACGGGTAATTGACTTAATATTTTTATATGTATTTTAAATCGTATACTGTTAATCATATCTTCATAGTTGTAAGTGGAACACGCGCAAAATGTTCTGCTCAATAATTATTAATATTAGATTGAATTTTAATAGCTTATTCGTTAAGCTAATTAATAACGTTCGCTTAAATGTTTCCGTCTCTCCGACTATTTCGAAATGAAATTATTTTTAATATATTGATCGTCCTAATCCGTACTCGTTAGTTACTTTCAGATGTTTACCTCCTAGTCGATGTTATTGAATCTCTATGTAGTGCTATCGCTATTAGTTCAATGAAGCTATTAAAATTGTAATCGCGCGACTCTGTCTATCCCCGGCGACGTTGAGAACTCGCTGCGGACACACAAGTCGGTAAATTAACCCCAGTAAGTGACAAGGGACTATCAGACCTATTATCAATAGCATACGGCTACTTTTTGAACGGTGTTTTGACGCATTTTTTATGAAAATAAAAATATAAGGTTTAATAAAAAATATATTAAAAATTCTTAATTAATTGGCAACACACAACAATACTCTAAATACGCATAGGCTAATTGACAACGTGGCTGTGAAATTAGCAAAATAAAATTTTAAAGAAAACTACATGTGAAAGAACTTAATTGATAAAAATTATGATAAGTCGAGACTTAGAACCGAGGGGAGAAAAACTAAGAAGTCCTTGAAAAAGAAATATACCTTGACTAATGATTATCTTAAACGATGACATACCGAAATTACGGAAATTCGGTAAAAAACGCTTAAACAGAGTGTAAAAACGGCTACGAATCGTTAAACAAACACTACGCTACGAGAGTGATAAAAAAGTGCTACGCAAGCAATAAAAACCGGCTACGTAATCCGTAGCAAAATCGCTACGGAAGTAGAGACTTAAAAGACTACGAAATCTGTAGAAAAGCGCTACGATATCGGTAAAAAACGGCTACGAAATCTGTAGGAAAAGCGCTACGAGAGCGGTGAAAACGGCTACGAAACCAGTAGATATGCTACGAGCGGCAAAAATGGCTACGTAACCAGTAGAAATGCTACGAGCGGTAGAAACCCCTTTTCTCTCGGTTCTGCGTCTTTATGCACGCACGCGTACAAAGGATGGTTGGTATCCCATTAATAAGTAAATCAATTGAATAAAAAACCCATGAAGCGTACACGGCGAGTGTTGACTGTCCAAGCGATAGATAGACCTACAAGTGATGACATGTAGCGTTTTCTACAGCTTGTAAACGTGTTCGAATAGTCTAGTGTACGGCTACGTCACAGGCACAAATACGGAGTGGCCTAGTCAAGCGCTATTCTAGACGCATTCAGAAAATGAAATCTTCCATAGTTTATGTAAGTTATTTACGTCGCGAGAATATTTCAATGTGATCATCCTTTGTGTCGCCACATCGCGATAGTGACAAAATGCTCAATAAAGGAGTCGTGTTGTGACAATAGTTGTATTGTTATCGTATTCGAGACGCGATCGGGGCGACTTTGAGTTCGACGCTCGGGCAGTTAGCGCGTATGTTGTCCTACAACTTTCGTACAGTTTACAAACTCACTTTGTACTATAGATTGTGCTATTTGACATTTAAGAGCGTCCAATCGAAACTCGGTCTTGAAATTGAAATATTTTTGTCGCCGTTAAAATCGAGACATCGACAACATGTGTTACTATTATTCATAAAGTCGCGAACTTGAACACCACCTCAAGCTGAGGCTGTTCTTATAAAATTATTTTGAATAAAATCGTATATATTTGAAATACATTTGCTCATGTCGTACTTCCTTCGTGTTTTGAACTTTTTAGCTTTATATTTTCGAAGGATAGTTTTATAACTACAGCCGCATGCGGCGGCGTCCTGCATCCAGAGAATGCGAGCGTTCGTTTCATCTCTACCTAGACAGTGAAGCTAGCCCCCGACTTCGAAACAGTTTAATCGTCCTATAATTTGACCGTCGGGTAAGCAATTTGCAATAAATATGTAAATAAACATCTAAAGGATAGGTCCAGCTTCGGAATGAATATAAATATTTACCAATAGTTTCGAATTTAATAATAAAACAATTAAAATATCATATAATATCAATTCACTGTCTACTTAGCATTCGTTTTCGGTGTTGATTCCTTGTGCTGTGCGACTTGGTTCCTATTGCGTCATTGGCTATTCGATTACAGCCGGATCATATCGACCAATCGCGGTCGAGAAGCCAGCGTCGGTGACCAATAGCGCGCAATGGAAACGAATTCGTCGCTCAGAGTAGATTGTGATACTCTTAGTCATTTTTATATTAGCCAATCATAATCCATTATCTCGATGACGTGTGAAAGTCTCACTTTCCGGTCTGTCCTGAATCTATTAAAACTTCCGTAATTCGAAAGTATTTATAGGAAATAATTTAGACAAAAGTGCATCGTAAGATAAGGTCTCAAAGTATTGAATAAGTATTTTACCAACTCCAAAGTTAAATTAGAGAATGAAAGCAATGATTATTTATAATGATATTGTAATAGGATGCGGTCAGCCAACTCTTTGTTCGTCATAGCTGACTTCACTTTGATACAAAAATAACGTTTTATAAAATTGAACAAAAAAAAACAAAAAAATATTTAAAAAAACACTTAAGATCTTCCGGTTTAAATAAAAAAAAATCAATGTTAAAATATAAAAATTTCATTTTCGTCTTTTTATGAATTATTGTAATAAAAATAAGATGTAGTCAGTATGTGTTGGTGGTAATAAAATAACCGATTTAGTTGATATTATGTACCTAAAAGTTAGGTATTTCTATATTATACTTATTGTGTCGTTTTAAATAATTAATTACCTCTATAGCTTTTGTGAGAATTTTTAATTTGCACAACAAATAGTAGTGAATTAAGATTAAGCTGGTTGGAACTTTACTTGGTAGTGGAATCTGATATCACATCAGTGGAATCTGATCATAGGTCGGTTTCCACGACTAAGCAATATGGCCGACGATAGAATTACAACAACTATCAAGCTAGCTGATGTAATTGTATCATTAAAACCAGTAATTTACAGTTTTTAGTGTCGTCTCTAGATTTAAATGTTGTTCCCAATAATTTGTAAGACATATTTAAAAGTGGTTCGTGTGAATCTTTTTTAAACTTTGAAAAAAATTTACGTTTGCGGGACGTCAGTTCGAAAAAAGTTCACACCAGCCATGATTCTTTCGAGAATAGAAATAAAAAGAATACTCTGTCTTAAATTATAAGCATTACTATCCATATTTACACCCGTAGTCGTTATTTGGCTGTTTTTAAGTAATTTATTCATTAATATTTTCACGTCATTTAAGTGTCTATAATTAATTTATTGCAATTAATTATTAAATTGAAATAATAAAAAAAATATGGAAAAAAAGTCACATTCTCTTCACTTTATACAATAGTTTTTACAATATGATATTTAATATCCTTGATGGTTGTAACTATACATTTCTTGTTCTAAATATATAAAAAACCCGATGTATTTTGTTTGTTATTTTGTACCTCTGTTCCCAATTTACTCTTCCTTTAATATAAGTGATATTACACCAACACACAACATTAAACTAGACAGTGATAATGTAGTATGTAATAAAGTAGTATGAAGTATAATCAAATTTGATGCAATTTGAATTTTAATAATGTATTTCATAACTGTTTTCTGAAGTCAAAGCGAACACTACTTCATTTTGAATTGAAAATACGTTTACGGACACTATGCTTTTATCTCACACTAGCAGCGCCCCGCGGTTTTACCCGCGTTGTGCCCGTTCCCGTGGGAATTTCGGGATAAAATGTAGCCTATAGCCTTCCTCGATAAATAGACTATCTAACAGTGAAAGAATTATTCAAATCGGTTCAGTAGTTTCTGAGATTAGCGCGTTTAAACAAACAAACAAACAAACAAACAAACAAACAAACAAAACAAACTCTTCAGCTTTATAATATTAGTATAGATTTTTATGTGACTTTTCGGTCCCGTTACAGGAACCGTGGTCACAGATGGTACAGTATTCTTTTACACCATTCTACCGTACTAACTATAGACAGACTATTATACACATAAATAGGTAGATTAACTTAAACTATTTTTAAAGACATGCTACATTTGCCTGACCTAGGTAAATTCAAGCGAACTAGTGCAAACCTCTTGACCTAATCTCAAAATAGGTCACACAAAGTTACCAAAAGACACCACGACCTATTTCAAAAGGCTGTGTCTAAAACACACTATTTACCTATTTTACTCTATATGGATATGTATGTAGCAAGAAAGTCTTAATCCTTTTATCTACCTAAGGTCTTCTTGTCTTTTATCAAAAAATATTTTAAAGTTTTAAATTATAGGTATGTTTATTGTTTACTTACGAGATTCAAAATTTAAACCATAATCATTTTTCAATCAAAGATAACTTCTTTCATTGAGGAAAAGGGTTCAGTGGGTAAGAATGGAATTAAATCCCTAAAGATTTTTCCTCTTCAGAAAGAATCGTCTTCGGCAGGAAAATTGACCACATTAGTCCACATTTAAACTCTAGTAAGAAAACAATAGAGTAGTTATTAGTCTTACAAATAGGTTAATGTCAAAAGTGAGTGTCACAAAGTGAGTATGGACGATGTAAGTAAGTATTCAAAGGCTTCTAATCTCACTGAAGATATCAGTCCAGTGAGGATTAGGGTCCGTTCACACAGACCGGCTCGTAGAGCATCGGCGCGCATATTTCTTTTCACACAGACCGGATCGTATGCGCTTGGAGTTGGTCGGAGCGGAGCCGCCAACTATTTCACATAGACCGGCTGGAAGCGACCTGAAAGCGGATGCGCTCGGAGCCGGTTGGATGCGCTCGCAGCCGGTCGGAATCGCTCGCAGCCGGTCGGATACGCTCGCAGCCCGTCGGATGCGCTCGCAGCCGGTCGGATGCGCTCGGAGCCGTTCGGATGTGCTCGGAGCCGGATGGGTACACTACAAAGGCAGTACCAGTCTTCCGATCCAGCACGCAATCGGAGCCGATCGGCTGCGCGAGCGAGAAAGAGCACGCAATCGGAGCCGATCGGTTGCGCGAGCGAGAAAGAGCACGCAATCGGAACCGATCGGCTGTGCGAGCGTTAAAGAGCATGCAATCGGAGCCAAACGGCTGCACGATCGAGAAAAATTACGCGATCGGAGCCGGTAAGCTCCTCTTATTATTTCACACCAAGCGCCTTCAAGCATTCTTAATCACAAAAGCAGTGCACATGCAAAAATAAACCTTAATACAAATACTAAAAACTCTGTTTTCAACGTGATAAGAATCTGCTCTCCTCTCCGAGCCGGTCTGTGTGAACGGACCCTAAGTCGTAATCACAACGGTTGCCTACTGCGGGTTGGTGATCTTAAACTCGAGCCATTTAAAAAAAAACACGATGTACCTACGTAAACTTCATCATCATCATAAATTTAAGAGCTCGTCTCTTGTCGGTGAGTCCGATGCAGACTTCTCCATCTATTCCTATTCAGTGCAAGTTCCTTCACATCTCTATACGACATGACAGACACTTTTTCTTTAATCTGACTCATGTAACTGATTCTAGGCCTTCCCCTACCTCGCTTTCCTTCAATTTTACCTTCTATGATATTATTAATGTAGGTATATGTCATGTCATGTAAACTTCATATTTAAGTATAATATCTGAGCGCTACCGTACTTCGGAGGGCAGGTTAAGCAGTCGGTCCTGGTTGTTTCAATCATTACACCTTGTCGGAGGCCCTTAGGCGGTCTAAAACACCGACACTTACTTAATTTAATTTCTTAGGTTAAAGAGAAAAGAAAATTACACATATTGAATTAATTTGTGGTCGATGACCACACTTCCAGTATAGAGGTCGAAACATCAGATAAAAATGTAAGTTAAATAAAACAAAAAAGGTGAAAGGAATCAGAACATCTTGCAAAACATCCCCATTTTCATCCCCATTTAAAAACCTCTCTCGTCTCTACCCTTAGAGACGAGAGACAACAACAGTACGAAATTAAAATAAGGGCGAAAATCGTCTATTCACAACTTACTTGTACTACAACCGTACTTACTACGTGACTTTACATTAACAAAAAGTATTAGAAGTCGTCCATTCATACTTACACCCTCTACGTAATGCGCCCCAAAAATGTATTAGACACAGTGACGTCACAGTGCGTTGACCTCAAACACCCCAAGGGGTGAATGACACCAAAATCTTGGGGTCGGAAATTGCAATTTTTTTTGGATATCTATGACAATAGATCTGGAGATCCTCACATGTGGTATAGACAATAAATTGGTATTATCGATACTTTATATGGTATTGGGTCTCCCCTTGGATTGTGTGTTATTGTATTATTCTTGTTTTCGTTTGTCTAACAATTTAGTTAAAAAATTAAATATTATTTTACGGCTGCACTTAGTTAGTTAAACTTTGACTTTCTTTCTTTGAGAGCACTAAAGATTAGTTTAACATTAAAAAAAGAAGCATAACACCACAGTCTTCAGTGACCACGGTTCCTGTAAAGGGGCCGAAACGTCAGATAAAAATGTAAAATAAAAGCGAATTGTATCCGTAAACGTAGTTTCAATTAAAAATGAGCAGTGTTCGCTTAAACTTAAGAAACTAGTAAAAATAAGTGAATTAAGTTGCTAAGTTTTGGACCAATGTACTTTGGCCCAGAACTTAGAAGCTGTTACCACGAAGAAGACAGCAAATAAATATTGAAAGCAGTATCTAAGTATGAAACTTTATTTTTTCCTACGTGAGTTAATGAGACTAATGTCGATTTTTCAGCCGAAGATTACTTCTAAAGAAGAAAAAGATTTAGTGATTTCATTCCATTAGTACCTTATCTTATCAATGAACCCTTTTCCTAAATGGGAGAAGTTATCTTCGGTTTAAAAATCAGACGTGTTAAATAAACTGTCGTAAGAAAAACATATATATGTATATTTATTTTCATTCCATTTCTTTGGTTTCAAAATCAACCATGCAACTAGGTAGAAAATTTAATTCTCGTTAGAAGAATAGAAAACGCCTCGGTGATCTAGTGGTCACACTCGCCTGCCAATCAACTGAGGTCCCGGGTTCAATTCCCGGGTCAAGCGAAATCATGTTTCATATTTTTCAAACATTTCGTTTTTTTCTATCGATTGTAACAACCGGTTCCGAGAATTGTACGTGCCCTCCAAAGCACGGTAGCGCTTAGAAAGAAATGCCACTATCGACCACCCCTCCAAGTATTTAATATCTGCTAATCCATTGGATTATTCATATTGGTTTATTTAATCTGTTATTGTTGAATTTTATCCGATTTTGGAAAAAGGATAGGAATACCTTTCTGTCCTTAAATTGTCGTTGTTTATAGTTGTATTATTATCATCTCCTATTTCTGATATACGATGTGCCATAATCCAATTATATCTGGTACCCCAAAGGACAGTAAATTATCATTTTATACGCCTTATGTTCGAAATGCGATTGGGAATATTAAAAAATAGTTTTATTACTTCAATTTGAAGGGATAATGCGACTCGGAGTCATATCCCGTGGGGAAAATGGGATAAAATAAAATAAAGTAATATGTTACTGCTGGGCAAAAGTATCTTAACTCACTGAGGAATTCAGTATAGGGAGGAGGATAAAATATAATCTATACTAATATTATAAAGCTGAAGAGTTTGTTTTGTTTGTTTGTTTGTTTGTTTGTTTGTTTAAACGCGCTAATCTCAGAAACTACTGAACCGATTTGAATAATTCTTTCACTGTTAGATAGTCTATTTATCGAGGAAGGCTATAGGCTACATTTTATCCCGGATTTCCTACGGGAACGGGCACAACGCGGGTAAAACCGCGGGGCGCTGCTAGTATCTAATAAAAACAAAAACAATTAAGTAAGTAGTAGCCTGTAATGTCCCACATCTGGGCAAAGGGCTCTCATCTCAAGACATCAGTAAAAAAATGTACCCGGAAAAATTCGCACACGGTTAGTTAGACCCAAACTAAATTCTAAGCTTGTATTATGAATCTATCTCACATATTAGAAAAACATGAATAAGTCTTCTTTTCCTGGTAGGATACAAAAAAATCACCAGCAGTGGGACATATCACTACATACTCGTAGTATAAAACAAAGTCGCTTTCCGCTTCTGTCCCTATGTATGCTAAGATCTTTAAAACTACGCAACGGATTTTGATGCGAATATTTTAGATGGATAGTGATTCAAGAGGAGGATTTATCATCAACATCATCATAAATTTAAGAGCTCGTCTCTTGTCGGTGAGTCCGACGCAGACTTCTCCATCTATTCCTATTCAGTGCAAGCTCCTTCATATCTCTATACGACATGACAGACACTTTTTCTTTATTTATATGTATAAAAAAATTCGAAATTCCCACGGGAACGGGCACAACGCGGGTGAAACCGCGGGGCGCTGCTGGTTAAAAATAAAATAAAGTACAGGAATACCCCGGACTTACGCGATAGGTGGGACTGAGCGCTATCCGCGTAAGTCGAATTCGCGTAAGTCGGGGTACAATTTTGCATATAAAGACATACAAAGTATGTTTAATTGGGACTGGAGACTAAATAAAACAATCATTTAGGAAATAATTAGTATCTAATTCTGGATAATATGACAAACTATATTAATAGAGTGTATAAACACAATCCGAAGTTATTTTGATGTAGAAGGTTTCATAAATTGTAACAAAGTCGTCTGACGAGTCAATGATTTTTTCTTCTCCCAGCGATAATACCATGCCGTTTACGAATGAAGGTCGATTTATATCTACAGACATTGAGCGTGGCAGACACGTGCCGTGGCAGATAAAATGATATTCTTCCATACAGTAACTATTAACGTATTTATATCTATCGTAACGCGGCCGTACAGACGCGTACAGACACGTGTCGTGCCCGGCCAGTATTCTCGGAAAGAATATTTTGTCTGCGCGGTACATGTCTGTACGTGTCTGTGGCTCCTTGCCGGGCAGTGTGAATAGAGTATCGGAACTGCGTACTAACTACTCCGGTCAATTTAGACATTCGAGGTTGCATAAAGTCCCAAGCTGAAAATCAGGAAAATTGTTCAAAACATAATTATAAACAATGTGTAAAAGTTCCCCATCATTCCCGTGTATGGTTTTTTTTTTATTCAAGGTCAAATGTAAAAAAAAAGTGTTTTTCGCGAATATCTGAAAAACGGTGCAATGTAGCAAAAAAAAAGTGTATGATGAAATGAAAGCTTATAAAATTCTCTATAACTTTAATTCTATCCACTTTTTCCATATTCCAAACCGTTATTGAACTACACGCTCCAGAAATGTCAAAATTAAGGACCTCGGGCAGGTAACTATGGAGCCTGCCCCAATGCTCAACAGTGACATGACCCATGTCATTTGAAAGGTCTTGAAGAGTTGTACAAGTTACTCCTGGATAGTTATATCGAGTTCGATGGCCAACTCGGTGTTTTCGACCACCGAAGAATTACCACTGGAGGTGCTGTGGAACCTGGACGGAATGCTCAACAGTGACATGACTTACGCATTTGAAAGCTCTTACAAGTCACTTTTTGATAGTTATGTCGAAATCGACGCCAAACTCGGTGTTTTCGACCACCGAAGAAAAAACTCTAGGTGTATGTGCAATAATGTGCAGTTGACCCTGATCGTATTGCTCAACAGTGACATGACTAATGTCATTTGAAAGCTCTTACAAGTCACTCCTTAGTAAAATGTCAAACTGGTACCGGCTCATCCGAAAATATATGAAAAATTTTTTTTCATCGTCAACCAGTTCTTTAAAGAGTGTCCAGTATTCTCCTTCTAATTTTCTTTTCTTAAGCATAGGATGTACAGCCATGCGTTTTGCTCTTTTTTTAGTTTTATCTTCTTCTTCTAACAATAATGCAATTATGGACAAATCTTCAATAGAGAAGTGTTTGAACATTTTCAATAACATGCTTTTTCTTCTAAAGCTATGCAGTAACTGCCAGTGAGAGCGGACGCCGATGACGGTGTCTGTCGGTAGCCGGGGTGTCTGTCACGGCACGTTTCGATACGTTACATATAAATAAATGGTGTCTGTGGGTGTCTGTCACGGCACGTGTCTGCCACGCTCAATGTCTGTAGATATAAATCGACCTTTATGCTTGAATTCAAAGACTGAGCGTTTTTCACAGCTTCGAGAATTTTTTCTTTACTTTTCGTAATTGATCTGACTGTCGATTCCGGTAGATACTTCTTCGTTAAATCACAAATTTTTATTTTTGCATCGTAGTCTTTAATAATGTTAAGTTTACACTCCAAAGAAATGTTTTTCTCTTCTTGTTTAAAGCAAAAGAGTCGGTTCTACTTCGTTTGGATGCCATAGTACTTAGTAAATATCTCAGGTCGTCGCACAACGCACAAAAACACAAAATCGTAACTTATGTACTTATGTGAAAATTAAATCGCGTAACTCCGAATTCGCGTAAGTCGAGGTAACGTAAGTCGGGGTATTACTGTACATACTAAAGTAGGGACCATAAAACGCAGATCTTTAACAAGGATTCGTTTCGTTTCCTTTGTCTCAAAACCCACTTCTCTGACTCCTTTCAATCTACCTACTTTAAAGTCAGTACATACTTATTTAAAAAATATTCATAAAACTCTGATGGCTTGCGTGATGAACTACTCATAGAAAACTAGTCATACATCGGAGAAGTGGGTTTTAACATTTTATTACAGACTAGCAGCGCCCCGCGGTTATACCCGCGTTGTACCATTTCCCGTGGGAATTTCGGGATGAAAAATAGCCTATAACCTTACCGTTGAATGTGGCTATCCATTACAAAAATAATTATTCAAATCGGACTGATAATTCTTGAGATTACCTTGAACATACAAACAAAGTTACAAATTTTACCTCTTTATATTATTAGTTAAGACAAAGAGAAATGAAATTAATGCTTGTAAATCTTCATCATCAACTATTAGAACAAACATTTTTAATTCTTTATATAGACTGAAACAATTCAAGCAAACCAAAAAACAGTTTTTAAACTCGATGAAAAAAGTATTGACTCATTCTGATGTCCATAAAAAATGAACAAACATGATTTTGCAGTCTTTTAATGTCTCTTAATTCGGACAAAACGAACATTTTGGACTCTTAAAAGTCTGTCAATTCGGACAAAACATTTTTGGAAATCTGCTAATGTACTATCAAACCACCAAAACCACCCTTTAGTCGACTAGATACATGTAAACGTACAAGCAATCACTATGATATGCAACACCCCAATTTATAGGGTTGTACCTACGTCTGTCAGACGTGAATTATTGATCCGGTCGCTATGGCAACGGGTGAGTCGATAGGGATGGGCTAAAGGCTGAAATATTGACATCGATAATGACATTTAATTTTTGAATGTTAAAAAAGTTTGAAAAAAAAGTATTAGCCTGTAATGACCGCTGGGCAAAGGCCTCTCATCTCACTGAAGATATCAGTACAGTGAGGAGGATTAAGCGTAATCACCACGCTTGTATAATGCGGTTGGTGATCTCAAATCCGAGCTATGTCTGAAAAGTAGGAGACATGTTTTCGCTCGACCCGGGAACTGAACCCAGGTCATCAGTCTTAGCATGCGAGTGTACATACCACTAGACCACCGAGGCATTGAATGTAAAAGGTTTTTTAGGATTCATTTGAAAGAAAGTGTTTGTTTTAAATTTAAATCAATGAAATACTTATAAAATCATAATTTATCGACAATCGTACTAAATACATCACTACAGAACATTGATATACCAGCAATGTGCCAATACTACTAATACCTATCAGAAGTACACAATTAGCATAGGAATATACCTCTTATCACTACGACTGAAGGTTCAAAATACATTAACAGCTTTAAAATTGGTAGATAAATCTATGTATTACCTAATATATTAAGAAACAAAATATGTTCGTTCAAAATTGTACTTTTTGTCGCACGAAATAGAACGCTATAACAGAAACAAAATAACAGATTAACGTTTGTATTGTAAATGACTTAGCGTTCTGTAAAAGGTAACTAGGAAGTGTTTCTACAAAGGACAAGATTGTCCTGTAAGACTCACTGCAGGCCAAAGGCCACACAGATACCTATCAGTACAATATAGACGAGATCTATGTATATCTTATATATAAAATTCTCGTGTCACAGTGTTCGTTCGCGTACTCCTCCGAAACGGCTCGACCGATTCTCATGAAATTTTGTGAGCATATTGAGTAGGTCTGAGAATCGGCCAACATCTATTTTTTATCCCGAAATTCCCGCGGGAACGGGTACAACGCGGGTGAAACCGCGGGGCGCAGCTAGTCTTATATATAAAATTCTCGTGTCACAGTGTTCGTTCGCGTACTCTTCCGAAACGGCTCGACCGATTCTCATGAAATTTTGTGAGCATATTGAGTAGGCCTGAGAATCGGACAACATCTATTTTTCATCCCGAAATTCCCGCGGGAACGGGTACCGTGGTTGAACTCCTCTGAAACGGCTCGACTGATTCTCATGAAATTTTGTGTGCATATCAGGTAGGTCTGAGAATCGGACAACATCTATTTTTCATCCCGAAATTCCCGCGGGAACGGGTACAACGCGGGTGAAACCGCGGGGCGCAGCTAGTACTAATATAATAAAGCTGAACAGTTTGACTTTTGTTTGTTTCAACGCGCTAATCTCCGAAACTACCGATCCAATTTGAGTAATTCTTTTTGTAATAGAAAGGCACATTCGAGAGCAAGCTTATTATTACACTAGCAGCGCCCCGCGGTTTTACCCGCGTTGTGCCCGTTCCCGTGGGATTTTTTTTACATAAAAACCTTCCTCTTGAATCACTTTACCTATTACAAAAAACCGCATCAAAATCCGTTGCGTAATTTTAAAGATTTAAGCATACAGACAAACAGACAAACAGACACGAAACAGAGACGACTTTATTTTATACTATGTAGTGATGATAATGATGCACATTGTCTTTTGTGCATCATAGTCCGCGTCAAAATTGTTTGTCTAGTAGTGACAGCATAATAGGTTACAGCCTCCATGGTTTTGTGGTTTGAGCGCCCGGCTCAAGACCCGGAGGTTCCGGGTTCGATTCGCGGTGGGGATAACTCACAAAAATCTCTTTGTGAGACTTTCCTCAGTTTGGTTAGGGAATTGCAGGCTGAATCACCTGATTGCTCGAAAAGTAAGATGATTCCGTGCTTCGGAGGGCACGTTAAGCCGTCGGTCCCGGTTACTTTCTACGGATAGTAGTCTTTACTTGAGCCATGTCAGAGTCCTTTAGCGGCTCAATAACTCTGACACCAGGATTGGTCAGGTTGACCATCCACTCAATGAAGAAGAAGCATAGTAGGTACGGGTAAGCAAAGAAATTCATTCGTAGTTTATTATGTCAAATGTACATAAACAATGATCTTGACAACGGTACTAATAGTTACGCACACAAAGACGCGTGTCTAGTCTAATATATAAAATTCTCGTGTCACAGTTTTCGTTGCCATACTCCTCCGAAACGGCTCGACCGATTCTCATGAAATTTTGTGTACATATCGGATAGGTCTGAGAATCGGCCAACATCTATTTTTCATCCCGAAATTCCCGCGGGAACGGGTACCGTGGTTGAACTCCTCTGAAACGGCTCGACCGATTCTCATGAAATTTTGTGTACATATCGGGTAGGCTGAGAATCGGACAACATCTATTTTTCATCCCGAAATTCCCGCGGGAACGGGTACCGTGGTTGAACTCCTCTGAAACGGCTCGACCGATTCTCATTAAATTTTGTGTACATATCGGGTAGGCTGAGAATCGGACAACATCTATTTTTCATCCCGAAATTCCCGCGGGAACGGGTACAACGCGGTTGAAACCGCGGGGCGCAGCTAGTGTTCTATAAAATCCTACTTATATTATAAATGTGAAAATTTGTGAGGATGTATGTATGTTTGTTACTCTTTCACGGAAAATCTACTGAACGGACTTGGATAAAACTTTACAGTAATATAGGTTACCAGCCGCGCCCCGGTTTCACACACGTTGTAACCGTTCCCGCGGGAATTTTGGGATAAAATGTATCTCATGTGCTATTCTGATGTATAACCTATATTACTGTAAAGTTTCATCCAAATCCGTTTAGTAGTTTTTGCGGGAAAGAGCAACAAACATCCATCCATAAATCCATACATACATCCATCCTCACAAACTTTCGCATTTATAATATTAGTAGGATAGTAGGATTGGATAGGATAGGATACATCAGAATAACACATGGGACACATTTTATCCCGAAATTACCGCGGGAACGGGTACAACGTGGGTAACACTATTTACACGGGTTTGTGTTCTATAATGTTGTGTTACAACTACAATTAGTATGGCTCCGGGGCTCTTGTGAAATAAAACTACTATATAAAGACTTTAAGGAACTATTACAATAAAACGAACTACTGCATAAAATATAGTTTATTTTATCTATCACTTTTATACCCGACTTCTATTTGGAGTATGGAGCTGTTTTATACTGACCAAAAGTACTATTCACTTGACAGTTGCATACTTCACACTTGAACGATTCTGTGGTACCTGTGGTAAAAAAAAAACGCATTTTAAATTAATATTTAAAATACAATCAGTCCCCGCAGTTTCACCCGCACCACTCTTCTCGATTCGAAGCCACCAGTTACCAGTCAAGCAATTAACATTAGAATTAAATTGTACATGAAATACTTACTCTGATGTTTCTTAACATGTTGCCGCAACATACTGATACTGTCGAACTTCTGTCGGCATATCCGGCATCTATAGTGATACGAAACCAACTGCAAACAAATAGAAATATTACATATTGACTAGCAGCGCTCCGCGGTTTTACTTGCATAGTGCCCGTTACCGTGGGAATTACGGGATGAATAATAGCTTATAGCCTTCCTGTTGAATGTGGCTATCGATTACAAAAAGAATTATTCAAATCGGATTGGTAGTTTCTTGGATTTGCGCGTTCAAACAAAAATCTATTTTTTCAGCTTTATTTTATTAGTATAGACAAAGAACTCTGGAGGTCTCTCGTTCCTCAACACGTTTCGGTCACGTCCGGTGATCTTCATCAGGAGGTGGGTGAAGCGAGAGCGTCTCGAGCCGCACTGAGGAACACTTATCAGTAACTTCCGTGTTACGTTCTAAGTAACCATTTTAACAAATAACATAATTAACGTATGTTACAATTAATATTGGTAGTGCTCGTGGCGTAGTTTGACTAAACGATGTTAGTACACTGCGATTGTTAAGGAATGTGCAGCTCGGCCCCTACAGATGGGTGGCCGATAGTGGCATTTCAGAGGGCACGTTAGGCAGTCGGTCCCGGTTGTTACAATCAATGTTGTCAGAGGTTGTCAGAGGCATTCTAAAAACTCCGACACCATGGTTGGCCACTAACCTACTCGAAATGAATGAATAAATGAATGAATGGATAAATGAAAGAATGAATGAACTATTGCATAAATAAATAAATGAATGAATGAATGAATGAACGAATGGATAAATGAAAGAATGAATAAACTATTGCATAAATAAATAAATGAATGAATGATTGAATGAAAATGTGTCGGTAGGGTAGTCTCACCCCGGCCATGAGGTTGGAGATGATGTTGCGGGAACGCTTGAGCTCGCGCGCCGCGTGCGTCTTGAAGTGCGACAGCAGGTTGTACACCGACACGCTCGTGCGCGCGCACACCGGGCACACGAGCGGCTCTGAAACAGTCAAGCACGTAAAGTCCCACTGCTGGGCAAAGACCTCTAACCTCACCGAAGATATCAGTATAATGAGGACGAGACCTCACGAAGGGTGCGTTTACATCTGCGGAGCGGAGCTGTGGGGAGCTCAATAACCTATCACAACGCATTGAAATTGTCGAATTCGTTTTGTAATGCGTGCTGATTGGTCCATTGAGTTCCGCTCCCATTCAATAATAAAAAAACTTGAGAGGTGTCGAGGGACACCCGGATGGAACGAAGTTTATTTATTATCAACAAAAATAATCGTCGCGACACCACACTGTTTAAAGCGAAATAGAAAGACGAAACGAAAATTATCTGGCTTTCTTTCTATAAGAGAGAGAGAGAGACAGACAGAGAAACATGCGCATGTTTCTCTGTCTGTCTCTCTCTAACGCAAAGTGTCGTTACAACTTTTCCGTCTAGCCCCCTTTCGCAACGCGCGATAAGGAACTTCGTACCATAAATATATTGAGATTGATGAGTATATAATATCATATCATTTCTCATAACAATGACGACTGGTTTATGCGACTAGGGACTACAAGGTAAAATGACGAGGTATAAAAATGTCTACTGGTCTTATTTCGTCCCAGTATAATATTGACATGGTATATGTATGTATGTCGATGTATAAAAATGTCGCTTTGATAATTGGTGAAAAATTAACTGACAATGAGTAAAATTGTCGAAGTATAAAAATGACTACTTTAGTTGTAAGTACAGTCAGCTTCATAAATTTTATTCTATTTTCTAAGTAACCGATAACTATGGAACTAGTAAAAAAAAAATAACCCTAACCTACCGAATAGTACGAAATTGTGAATAGTAAGAAAATTGTTTTTACGTAACTGGTTACAAATCAGTATTTTCTTACTATTCGGTAGGTTAGGGTTATTTTTTTTTTATCGGAATAGATCGTACTAACTGGCCTACATTTTTATACGTTGTCATTTTTCATTTTAGACCAAACTTCCTGTAATTGTAGACATTTTTACATCGGTTTTATTAGACTAAGACGTTTGTATACCTTGGCTTTATAATACTCAGACGAATTAATTTTCAGAAAGTAGACATTTTTATACCTCGTCATTTTACCTTGTAGTCCCTAGTCGCATAAATCCAATTAATATCCAATAAAGAAGAATTGTTTATCAGACCGGTTGTTCCCTATGTAGGTGACCTCCACTTAAACATACATTATAATTATATTTTATTTACACACAATAATATATTAAAAACCACTTACATACATCACACATTCATATCCCAGTAACATAACATTCATAACACAAATAAATAATTTCTAACCAAATGTAAACAAACAATAATTCGGCAAGCAAACCCGCGCGATATGCGTTGTTCCGAATTTGTGCAAATCTTGCATTTAAGTTAATTGTGGAATGTGAAGCCACGCGGAGGCGCATCGCGCGCGCGCAGTCGATCACAGCGTATGCTACGAGAGACACATACAACTCGTTCTCACGCGCACTCGCGTTTTGCCCACGCGTGAACTGTTCACTTACTACTTTGATTAATTACATGATATGTATTATGTGCTACATTGATCCTGTCTTGCTATCCTTCTAAAAACTAAAATAGTGTGTGTTGTGTGTGGCTAATAAACTTTGGCAATTCATCTTTGTGGTTTAATTCAACCAATATTACCACGCACACCCCCTAAAACTGGTGACCCCGGAACAAACTGAGGAACACGGAAGACAAGGAGCAATTCGCAGCCTGGATGTCGGCGTCGAGTGGTTCAGATACCACCGGTAACGTGGACACGCGTCCACGACGCCACTCCAAAATCAAGATGGCGTCTCCCGTCGTGCCCGCTTTAACAGTTGCAAGTAATCCAGTGAGCATAAGAATACCACCTTTTTGGCCTGAAAAACCAGCAATTTGGTTCGCACAAGTAGAAGGACAGTTTGCAATCATGCGCGTGACAGACGAAGCAGCCAAATTCTACCACATTTTGGTTTCGCTCGACCGTCAGTATGCTGCTGAAATAGAGGACATCCTCACTGGTCCTCCCAATTACCAACGCCTCAAAGAGGAGTTAATCAAAAGGTTGTCTGCGTCGAGAGAAAATAAAGTCAAACAACTTTTGACCTACGAGCAGCTAGGTGATCGCAAGCCGTCACAATTCCTTCGGCATCTTCAACATCTCGCCGGTCCAGATATCCCTCAAGAATTTCTCCAAACAATCTGGACGAGCCGACTACCCGTTTCACTTCAGCCTATCGTTGCGTCACAGCCTACCCTGGGTCTTGACGCACTCGCTGAACTCGCTGACCGCGTCCATGACATCGCAGTGCCATCTCATCAAGTTGCTGCAACCTCAACGGTACCGTCATCATCAATAGCTGTTGAGGAGCTCACACGCCAGGTAGCTCAGCTGACGCGCCAGGTGAGCGCTTTAACTATCCAATCGCGACATCGACCTCGACCCACCGAGCGCCGCAGAGATGCGCAACGCAGCCGATCGACGTCACGACGTTCAGCGTCGAACTACCGCAAGTACCCAGTTTGTTGGTACCACTCACGGCATGGTTCCAAAGCTCGTCGGTGTATCCAGCCGTGCGACTACAACCAGGGAAACGAGAGAGGCAGTCAGTGATGGCGACTGATGATTGCCACAACCCCAGCTCAGGTCGCCTCTTCATCACGGATCGTGGTTCACAGATACAGTTTCTAATAGACACTGGAAGTGACATTTGTGTGTACCCGGTTTCAGCCCTTAAAAGGCAACTTTGTAAATCAACATATCAGCTCAGTGCTGCCAATGGTTCGACTATCGACACTTACGGCTACATGCAATTAAATTTGAATTTGGGTCTGCGGCGTGATTTTCCGTGGCGTTTTGTTGTTGCTGACGTCACAAAAGCAATCATAGGCGTAGATTTCCTTTCTCACTATCGTTTGGTTGTTGATGTTGGCCAACAGAAGCTTATCGATAGTCTAACCAATGTTAGCACTGTAGCTTGTTTAGATTTAAGCGACAATGCTGTTTTAAGTGTTAAGGTAGCTAGTTTTAATGGTGATACTGTGTATCATAAAATTTTGTCTAATTTCCCGGAAATTACACGTCCTTTTGGAACTCCTCAAATCGCAAAACACAATACACAACACCACATTCGCACCACACCAGGTCCACCTGTATCATGTTCTCCTCGCCGTCTCGCGCCTGATAAATTGAAGGTAGCTCGTCAAGAATTTGACGCTATGATTGCAAGCGGTATCGCACGTCCTTCTGACAGCCCTTGGGCATCACCTCTTCATCTCGTGACTAAAAAAGATAATGGGTGGCGTCCATGCGGCGATTACCGCCAATTAAACGCTCGTACTATACCAGATCAGTATCCGATTCGTCATATACAGGATTTTTCGCAAAACCTGTCGGGTTGTACTGTATACTCGAGTATCGATTTAGTGAAAGCATATAATCAGATTAGTGTTAATAGGGCAGATATTCCGAAAACTGCAATAACAACACCCTTCGGATTGTTTGAATTTTTAGTCATGACATTTGGACTTCGTAACGCAAGTAAAACCTTTCAGAGATTTGTTGATGAGCTTACTCGTGGCTTAGACTTTTGCTGGCCTTACCAGGACGATTTTCTTGTGTTCAGCCGCACGCCACGTGAGCACGAAGAACACTTGCGTCAACTTTTTACGCGAATGAGAGAATTCGGTATATTAATCAATCCGGCCAAGTGTGTCTTCGGTGTGTCTAATATTCAATTTCTCGGCTACGAAATCTCTGAAAGCGGCACCAAACCTCTGGACAGCAAGGTAAAGGCAATGTCTGATTTCCCTCTACCAAAAACCGTCCGAGAACTCAGACGATTTTTGGGCATGGTAAATTTTTACAGGCGATTTTTACCCAACGCCGCTCAGATTCAAGCACCCCTGAATGCCTTACTGTCCGGATCGGTTAAGGCATCCGATCCGATTGTTATGACTAAAGAATCATCGCAAGCGTTCGAAAACTGCAAGAAGAGTCTGTGCAATGCAGCACTTTTAGCTCATCCTGATTCGCAAGCTAAATTAGGATTGGCCACTGACGCCTCAGACACGGCGATAGGTGGTGTCCTGCAACAGCTCAAGGATGGAGACTGGCAGCCATTAGCATTTTTCTCTCGCAAGTTAAGCCCGTCACAAACGAAATACTCTCCGTATGACCGTGAGCTCCTTGCCATTTACGAGAGTATAAAATACTTCCGCCATATGCTGGAAGCTACTCACTTCACTATCTATACTGACCACAAACCTCTTTGTTACGCATTCAGTGAACGTAAAAGTAACTGCTCACCACGTCAGTATAGACACCTTAATTTCATCTCGCAGTTCACCACCGATATCGTTTTTATTGCTGGTAAGGACAACGTGGTTGCCGACACACTATCACGCGTCGATGAACTGCAGGTACCAGTTGACCTTGAAGTGATGGCTGAGCTCCAAGGTTCAGATCCAGACCTTGCGGAACACCTCAAAGGTGACACTTCACTTCGCCTTACACAGATGAATATACCTGGGAGTCGTACCGTTCTGTACTGCGACGTCAGTACACCGACACCCAGACCTTTCGTCCCTAAACAACTTCGAATGCAAGTTTACAACAGTCTCCACTCCCTCAGCCACCCCGGTGCAAATGCTACCGCCAAACTCGTTGCACAACGTTTTGTTTGGCCACTGATGCGAAGGGACTGCCGAGAATGGGCTAAGTCATGTTTGGCATGCCAGCGCTCGAAGGTAACGAGACACGTTGCCTCACCTTTAGGTACGCACGATTTACCTTCAGCACGGTTCAAACATGTACATCTAGACCTAATCGGCCCACTACCATCATCCAATAATTATCGGTACTGCCTCACAGCCGTCGATCGCTTTACGCGATGGCCGGAAGCTGTGCCTATTACCGATATTTCCGCGGAAACAGTGGCCAAAACGTTTATTTCCTGTTGGGTGGCACGATATGGTTGTCCTACCGAGATCGTAACCGATCGAGGCGGACAATTCCAATCGGCACTGTTTCAACAGCTTTCTCAGTCCATCGGTTACGATCACCGTAGGACAACGAGTTATCATCCGCAATGCAACGGATTGGTGGAGCGTTTTCACAGGCAACTAAAAGCTGCAATTACCTGTCATGCAGACACCAAGTGGACCGAATCACTTCCACTTGTGTTGCTAGGCATTAGGAGTGCCTTTAAGGAAGACCTCCAGACTTCATCAGCTGAGTTGGTGTACGGTGAACCACTTCGTCTCCCTGGCGAATTCTTCGGTCACGATATTGCGTACTACACCACCGACATCACCGATTTCGCGGCTCGGTTGAAGTCCTTTGCGGAAAATATTCGTCCGGTTCCCTCCCAACACCACTCAAATCGCAGAGCTTTCGTATTCCAAGATCTAGCTACATGCAGTCACGTATTCCTTAGGGAAGAAGTGATGCGTGGCTCATTCCAGCCTGCTTACACTGGTCCATACGAAGTGCTCAAAAGAAGGAGTAAAACATTTATTATTCGCGTTAGGAACAAAGATCTCACAGTAACTATAGACCGCCTTAAGCCAGCCTATATACTAGACGTTCGTGTACCCGTTCCTCGATCCTACACTGCAACTCCAGAACGTGTCCCTGTTCATCCACCGCAGGAAAAGACCGCGCTAACAACTACGCGTTCAGGTCGTACAGTACGGTTCCCTGACTTTTATCGCCCTTAGTCGGTCTCTGGAGGGGGATGATGTAGGTGACCTCCACTTAAACATACATTATAATTATATTTTATTTACACACAATAATATATTAAAAACCACTTACATACATCACACATTCATATCCCAGTAACATAACATTCATAACACAAATAAATAATTTCTAACCAAATGTAAACAAACAATAATTCGGCAAGCAAACCCGCGCGATATGCGTTGTTCCGAATTTGTGCAAATCTTGCATTTAAGTTAATTGTGGAATGTGAAGCCACGCGGAGGCGCATCGCGCGCGCGCAGTCGATCACAGCGTATGCTACGAGAGACACATACAACTCGTTCTCACGCGCACTCGCGTTTTGCCCACGCGTGAACTGTTCACTTACTACTTTGATTAATTACATGATATGTATTATGTGCTACATTGATCCTGTCTTGCTATCCTTCTAAAAACTAAAATAGTGTGTGTTGTGTGTGGCTAATAAACTTTGGCAATTCATCTTTGTGGTTTAATTCAACCAATATTACCACGCACACCCCCTAAACCCTAGACCCATTCAAACAAACAAAAAACAAATTCTTTATCTTTATTATATTAGTATTGATAGATGTCTTATTACTTACTCTGCTTGGCCTTCTTAGCTCCCCTCCAAGAAGTTTGGAAGCATAAGGAGCACATTTTAGTGCACGTCAGCTCTTTAAGGTACATTTTAGTGTCCTCGTCGCTTTGTGTTGCATCATCACATGTGCGGGTACTGAAAGCATTCAAAACAGTTTTATGAGTAAGTGTAAATAGGTTAGTGGTTAGTGGTATCTGAGATTTTAGACAGTTGAAAGGTGTCAACATAGTCTCAGGGTTACAACAAATAGCAGGAACAATTTTACGTGCCCTACAAAGCATGGTAGTGCCACTATCTGCACTTTGCTTTATAAACATAATTCATTGATGATGTTGGTTTACTCTACCCACCGAATTGAGAACCTCCTCCTTCGGTTTTTGAAGTCGGTTAAAAAGTAGCCAAAATTCTTTGAAAGGGTGGATAATAATGCGAGGGGCTACTAATTAAATTATATACATGCATAAAACTATTGTAGAGCTAATGGCATAGTTTGAATTAGTGGCATAGGCACTGAAGATATCAATATTTTGAGAAGGATTAGGCATACCATGCTTGTCAAATGCGGGTTGGTGATGGCACACCCGCGCGATGTTTTAAAAGTAGGAAACAATATAGGAATATAGGTTACCCATTATACAGTCATCCCGTGACCACGAGCGGTGAAATTCGCTCGAAACTTCGGGTACGTAATTTCTACTAAAATTATTCGGGTATTCTACTAAAATTAATAGAATACGTAAAATTATCTAACACGATACAGACCCGTTTCATTTAGTATAATGAGTGCAAAACGTGTGAGTTTAAAAATTATAATATAGGTTACCGTTTATCAATCAGTCCGTAAACAGCAGTCATGGAGTCCTTTGGCTTGTACACTACAAGCGATTCACCATCCTTGTGGTCCTCCTGGAACAATTATCAGGATATTATTAAACATGCTGTGACAACTGTTAAAAGGTGGTTTGACCATAATAGATGGATTTATGAAGTTTGTTCCACAATCCTACTAATGATATATATAAATGCCAAACTTTGTGAGGATGTATTTATGTTTGTTACTGCTTGAAACAACTACAAAAACTACTGGACGGATTTGTATGAAACATTATAGTAATATAATTACATCAGAATAACACCATGAGATACATTATATCCCGAAATTTCCGCAGGAACGGAAACAACGCGGGACATGCTAGTATTAAAATATGTAGTTGCATTTGATCAGTTTAAATATGACACTTTCAAACAAACACATTATCATTCTTACTAGCAGCGCCCCGCGGTTTTACCCGCGTTGTGCCCGTTCCCGTGGGAATTTCGGGATAAAATGTAGCCTATAGCCTTCCTCGATAAATAGACTATCTAACAGTGAAAGAATTATTCAAATCGGTTCAGTAGTTTCTGAGATTAGCGCGTTTAAACAAACAAAGAAACAAACAAACAAAACAAACTCTTCAGCTTTATAATATTAGTATAGATATAGATAATTTAGTAAAACTTTTATTTTACCTAAGGAAGGCATTTTATCTAAGTACTAATATAACAATGCTGAAGAGATTGTTTTTCTGAAATTCCAAGTTACTTTCAATCCAATTAGAATAATTATTTTTGTAATAGATAGTTCCATTCAATAGGAAGGTCATAGGCTTTTTTTCATCCCAAAATTACCAAAGGAACAGGCACAGGATGAGTAAAACTGTGGGGCGCTGTTAGGAATATGTATAGCAGTGAACAAATAATCTTTACACAGTAACCGCACACCTTGCTCAGTATAACTTCATCGATATTCTTGAGAAACCGTTTCTTTTGCTGCCTCAACAGTACGGAGTACTTAGTAACTGGCTTCTTCTCCCTATACCGCGGCAAGGTACATTGGAAAATCTCCGATTTCTTGTCTCCGTCCTCATTCTCCACACAGGATTTACTCCATATTGTTGTTTCTGAGATACCTGGAAAGAGTAAATAATGTTTTTGAGGATACATGATTGTTACTATTTCTTTCACACAAAAACTACAGAACAGGTCTGGTTCGAAATTGGAACCAGGCAGATTAGAGTTTGAAAGAACAAAAAATATTAAGATTACCAACCTGTTTGCTTATTAACAACATTCTTAAACACTGCAGTTCTTATCGAAGCCTTGGTCTCGCCTCGTTCCGGCTTCAACAGACTATCACAATGCTTAAAATGCTCCAAACACACGTTATTCCAATTATTCAACCTTTTCACATCACTGTCATTTGTTTTAACCGCTCTCACTGGCAGGCACAACGGATCCTCATAATCAGGCACCCGAATATTCATTTTCTTACGATTATTCACGCGTTGCGTCAAGAAACTAGCGAAATCCCGAGCTTTTTTAAACTTAGGGGCCTCATTTTGAATATTCGGCTTTACCCTTTTATAAGGCGGTTTTCTTTTACGAATTTGCTCCAAAGGACTTGGCGGGCTCAACACGTTCTCATCGAAAGGATCGTAATCCGAATCATCCTCTTCCTTCTTTCTTTTCTTTTTCTTTTCGGAGCTAGGACGCTCAACAAGTAAAGAGGAATTGCTTTGCAATATTCCAGTACTGAACTTCACGGGTTCTCTCATGTCCAGTGTTATTTGTACGCATTGTTGTACGATGTCGGCATCTTCTTCCAAATATTCTATTTCACCCTCCGATTCAGTCATTGTAAAGTTGAGTCAGGAAACGTAACACGACTAAAAACAAAAAATATTTTTTCAAATCGAAAAGCAATCTACAACACACAAGACAACAAGACAAGATAGTTTAGTTTTTAGGTAATAGATAGCAAATCAAATTTATAGCAAGAAGCGCAGAAGGAAGAGAGGAAGGGAAGGGAATTGTCAATTGATTTGACTGACATTGGCATTGACAGCGAATAACAGGGAATAAATAAAGGAGAGAATTAAGAACCACAGAGAAAGCACGAACGAACGAATTCAATTAAATAAATAAATCCTACTAATAATCCTACTAAACTTAATACCTAGTTATAATATAAATGAGTAGTTATATGGGAAAGTTTGTGAGGATGTGTATTTATAAATGTATTGATGTATGATATACGCAACACAGTGCTGAAGCTTTATTATTATTATAAGTAGAGATTTATTAATCATAAACGTTTAGTTACACGAATTAACTACCTACCCTGTCCAATTTAGGAAAACGTCACTATTGAGTTATATAATTTACTAGCATGTTTACTAGTTATAGAGCTCAATGAGCGTCAAACATTTTCCTGAAATCGGTAGGGTTGGGCCTACTATATATTAATAGTCACGTCTACAAACATCAATTATACATGGCATTTTCCTATTCAACAGGTGCATGCAACAGTACAACGAGGATAAATAAACGTTATTTTTCGCAAATATTGGTTAATTACAAACGTGCTTATCATAATCTTTAAATATAAAAATTATGCGTCATGTTGTTTGTCCGCGATGGACACCTAAACTACTGAACCGATTTTAAATTTGATTAGCACACCATGTGCAATTTGATACAACTTGAAAGATAGGATAGCTTACATCTTAATTTACGTGTACATCTAAGCGTGCAGGTAATCGTTACAGCGAACGCAGTGACCAGCAGCCTTAGAACCCTAGGCACCAGCTCCCCCCCCCCCCCCTATCTACACTAATGGACCATACGTCCCCCTCGTCTATACGGGGAAATTACTTAGTGCCTTTCTGTATAATGAGTGCAAAACTAATGCCCTAAAACCGAGTGTTGACTGTGGTTAGAGATAAAAAACGGAGAATTTGGACCTCAAATGCTGGTGTTAAACGAGTGTTGACAATCGTGCCTCGTTCAAAAGCCCAAGGGTTTCTGTTAAGTAGACTACTAGTATATACAGGCCCGTTGGCACAGTGGCAGTGAGAGCGCTTACTGTGTCGGGGGTTGAGGGTTTGATTCCCGCCCGGATTCAACAATATGTGAATAGTTGTTGGCGATGACGTCTGGGCGTCAAGCCGCGTACCCACCTAGGGCACAGGCTCGCGAGCCATGGCTCGCGAGTCAGCCTCAGTAGTTTTGTTCAATTTACACGAGGCCGCCTCGCGAGGCAGGCTGAGCCATCATAAGTCGTGTATATTCAGCTGCAGCTATTTTCCTAGCTTCGCGCGCGAGCCAAAACATAACCGTACCCACCTAGCGCACAGCGCTCGCCGAGGCACCTTTGAGCTCGTCAAGTTTACCGACAACAGATGGCTCGGGGCCGAGCCGTGCTCAGCCGAGCAAACGCGCGCCCGAGGCAGCCCGAGGCACGTCCACACCAGCCGAGCATTTGGCTCGCGAGCCATGGCTCGCGAGCCTGTGCGCTAGGTGGGTACGGGGCTATTTGCATATTCTTATAAAGTATTTGTGTAGTAGTATCAGTGAGTCAGATTCCATAACACAAGCTTTAAGTTTACTTTGGGTCTAATTAACCGTGTGTGAATTTGTCCGGGTATAAGTATTATATTATGCACCAAAATGTATACTTATAAGGGTAATAAGTACGTTAGTTTTGCAAGTATGTTACGTACGTTAGCAAGTATGATTAATTTCATATTATGAGTTGTTATTGTATCATATAACACATTTACGTTAATTAGGTACCAAATTTCCGTCCCCAACCGCAAGTTGAAAACAGATCGAATTAAATGTTTACCTAATATTCTAATAATAAAATAGGTACGTAGGATTATTAACTGAAGTTATTAATCTATACTAATACTAGCAGCGCCCCGTGGTTTTACCCGCGTTGTGCCCATTTCCGTGCAAATTTTTATACATATAAACCTTCCTCTTCAATCACTCTATCTATTTAAAAAACCGTGTCAAAGATTTAAGCACACATAGGGCCAGACAGACAGACAGTGGAAAGTGACTTTGTTTTATACTATGTGGTGATTATAAATGTGTAAGTTTGTTCGCGCTAATCTCGGGAATTACCAGTCCGATTTTAATAATTATTTTTATACTTAATAGATATCCAACGCCAATCACATTCAACGGAAAGGTTCAACGGAATCTTAAAAAAAATAGAGATTATATAAGTCATGTAAAACCCTCTAAATGTATGTACCGCTACTTCGGCGCCGTCATCTCGTTTTCGGTGACGTGACGGTGGCGGTGGACAAACGCTCTTAATGTTCAAAGTAGGTACTTATAACTGCAGCAGTGTGCAGTCTGTTTTCCCCATTTATAGACTAGCAGCCCGCCCTCGCTTTACTCCGGTTAATTTGAGTCAGCTGTGAGGCTTGAGTCAACTGTAAGGCCCGTGAATTGACCAATCACAATGTAATTTAAAAAGAATTTGACAATGTCATTCACAGATGTCAAGGCGGTGTTTGACAGCTCCCAACCGCTCCACTCAGCTTTAATGGAAACACCCTGGAAACACACCCTAAAATGCAAGTAAAATATAGGTAGGTACTACATACGTAAGAAAATTGCCATAAACATGCCATAAACAAACTTTTTTATTATTTATCTGGAAGGATAACGGCAAGACAATCGGATATTAACTTTAAAAAAAAAAATCGCGCATGTATTTAATGCAGCATCAGCAAACTTACAGACAAACGTAACGTGGCGGGAGAGTTACCTATTATGTAAGTAAAATGATATGGTAAAGTTTCTCATTTTGTTTTTGTCCTAACTATTCATCTGATTTCAAAAATTCTTTCACCAATAGGTAGAGTACACTGTAGTTATGGATATAAGCTATGTTTTTTTTTTATAGGGTTACGTACGTACTCAAATTGCAATAATGTAATTCTAGGTATGAAAATCATGCCTAAAAAACTTAGGTATTGGCGTGCGCTGCTAAAACTACAAGGGTATTGATGATACATAAAAACAATTTTCTACTTATTTAAAGTACTTATTATTGCATTCAAATAAGTTCACGAGGGCTATTAAAGGCACAAGAATCGCTTTTTGTTAAAATTTGTTCGTTTAAAATAGAATTTGAAGTCGATGATATGCATAATATGAATGACTAGGATGTACTTTTTTATCCCAAATTTCCTTTGATTAACCGAAGCGAAGCAAGGGCGGATCGCTAGTACAAATTTAAAAACGATATTTTTTCCGCAATTGGCGTATAAATTTGGTTGATCTGAATTGGTATCGCCATATTATTATACAGTACTCAGTCAGTGGGGTTTAGCTTTTAATATTAAATACCGTTTAGCAGTAATAGTAGTAAAAATGAATCCCTGTTTTTCGTGTGTAAAATATTTGATTTATACGTTTAACCTGCTTCTGTCTGTAAGTATATATTTTTTTCACTTGTTCCAGTGTCTGAATTAGTGTCCATAATTAATAATTGAATTTCTATCACTCGGCTTGCGATAAAACTGAAAATATTACAAATTCATATCCGCCATATTTTTACTCATTTAAATTCAGTTTATAAACGATGCAAAGGTACCAAATATAAAAAAACACAAATTGAGAATCTCTTACATACTTCGGCTTTTGAAGTCGGTTAAAACTAGAAGCTTTTTGAAAAATGGTTCCTGTATATTATATGCTTGTTTTTTTGCAAATAGTCTTTTAAATAAAAAAAACAGGGACTTAAATCGATATCACTACGATTTGCTACCGTTAGCTGTTATTAAAAACAGTTTGACTGATTTTTTTTTCATTTTCCTTGTCAGGTGGCCAGTATAGCGCTAATCGGTTTCACAGTCTATGTCAAGATAAATCAAGACATTCCTATGAAGCATCCATTGTGCCTCGTAGGAATAATCCTGGGATGTAGCTTGTTCGTCATCACATTTTTAGGTTGCTGTGGGTCTATACAAGAATCAGTGTGTTTGCTGGTTTTAGTACGTATACATAATATTATTTTATCATTGTAGTTGTATATTTTATACTCTCAGATAGAAAAAGCTGGTAATTAACAAAATATCACGGACCAAAGCAAAGTTCAGCTTACACTATAAACATTTTTTTTTCAGCATGCCATAGTGATGTGTGGGATCTGTTGTGCTTGTTCATATGTGACATATTATGTATACAGTGATTTCGACAAACTTCAAGACTTAGTTTTACAAATGCGTGTAAGCGATATTCAGGAACAGGTAAGAGATTATTTATATGCTTACAATAATTTTGGAACGAAGTTCCATATCGCGCGTTGCGAAAGGGGGCTAGACGAAAAAAATGGTAACGACATTTTTTAGGCCAGAGAGGGACAGACAGAGAAACTTGCGCACGCCAGAAAGAGACAGACAGAGAAACATGCGCGAGTCTGTCTCTCTCTGGCGTGCACATGTTTCTCTGTCTGTCTCTCTCTCTCTCTCTCTTATAGAAAGCAAGCTAGATATTTTCGTTTCGTCTTTCTATTTCGCATTGAACAGTGTGATATTGCGACGATTATTTTTGTTGATAATAAATAAACTTCGTTCCATCCGGGTGTCCCTTGACACCTCTCAAGTTTTTATTACGTATATCTTACGGGCTTTAAAATGTAAAATATTTAGTGCAAATGCTATAAGATCAGGATTGGGTGGGACCCAAAGCTTAGTCTTCCCGCCAAAAAAATTCAATTTTAATTTTTCATATTGAAAAAAAAAAGAAAATGGCTCTGGCCGATGTATGTCTCAATTTCGAGCTAGAGTTATAGGGAAGGGTAGAAGGGGAGGGCAGGGGAGGAGGAGAAATAGAACCTGCTATGATTTATTACAACATTTTCTTATATTTATTTTAGGCACACTGTTGTGGTATAGATGGCCCGGACGACTACAAGTTAGACCCCCCGATGAGTTGTTACAATCCCGATGATGGTGAGATTTATGACAGGGGATGTCAGGATGTTGTTCGGGAGGCAATATCTCCACTGGATGAGAATATTTTAAAATATGTGCAATACGGTGTAATCGGTGCTACCGTGTTAGCAGTAAGTATCTAAGTATAGTATACATTTTGAGTAGTGAGTTTTTTAAATGTTTTTTTTCTTTAATTTTCGTACGATTTTTGTCGTCCTAACGAGTCCTACTAGGCACCAACCGGGCGGCGGCGAAACTCGCCGGAGCGCATTTCACACTGTCTGTACTGACTAAAGTAATAAAATAAGACTTCAAATTACATGCTTCAAATAATCATGTCTGAAGTTATTTCCACTGATTGAATTGCGCGCCACAGACTAGGAAACAAGTGCGCGCGTACGTCCCCCCCGGCAGGCGATTGGTTCGGTCGCGCGTCGAATTATTCGTTCGTTTGGCGGGAAACGTTCTTTACTCTTCAATTAACAATGTTCTTTTGTTTCAGTTCCTTTGTTTCATCGCTTCTCTTTACATGTCGTGTGTGATTGGATGCAAATATAGTCGAGGTGGATACCACGATCACCATACTCGCACTGTGGTGCTCACATAAATATGAACATATTGGCGGCGCGCCCTCACTTCGCTTCGGGTGAAAGGGCTACCCCCTGTTATGTTAAGGGTCGAATATCGTAAAAATTCTTTCTTAATGCTCACTTACATTATAAAAGGAACCCTTTTACCAAATTTCAAGTTTTTACAGTAGTTTCGGCTGTGCGTTGATATAAATCATGATAATAACTTATATAAGTCATGTTTTTTTTATATGTAGATTAACTCTTGTTGTTTAGCTGGTTTTGTAAATATTTGAAAATGTAGGTCTAGTTCCAACTATCATAGTTCGTCTTCATCGAGTGGATGGCCAACTTGACCAATCCTGGTGTCAGAGTTATTGAGCCGCCAAAGGCCTCTGACATGGCTCGAGTAACGACTACTATCCGTAGAAAGTTACCGGGACCGACGGCTTAACGTGCCCTCCGAAGCACGGAATCATCTTACTTTTCGAGCAATCAGGTGATTCAGCCTGCAATGCCCTAACCAAACTGAGGAAAGTCTCACAAATAGATTTTTGTGAGCTATCCCCACCGGGAATCGAACCCGGAACCTCCGGGTCGTGAGCCGGGCGCTCAAACCACAAGACCATGGAGACTATCATAGTTAAAAATGAACAACACTTTCGTGCGTATGCGGCACGAGCCCTACGGTTTCCACGCTGTGCCCGTTCCCGTGGGAATTTTGGGATGAAAAATAGCCTGTAGGTACTTAACCTTCCCGATGAATGTGGCTATCCATTAAAAAAACTTTTTGTAATGAGAATGGACTCATTCAAAGGCATTAGCGCTAATTAGCGTTTCTGTGATTAGCGCGTTTACTCTGGCTATAGTATTTTAGTATACTAGCTTATTAACATGAATTATTGTATTTTATTTAGGTTAAATGTTCTTACTATGTCATAATGAAAAATAAAAGTCACTGTGTGGGTGGTGTTTTCTATGTATTAAAATGCAATAAATAAATATCCCACGGTATTATTATTATTACACAGTTAGTTGCATATTTATTATAGTAGTTTATGCAACTGTCATATAAGGAAGATCATTATATAAGGAAGATATAAGGAAGATCATTTTAATACCCGTGTTATATGCAGTTGCATACACTACTTTATCTTCACTAATGCAATTAATCAAACAACAAGAGTAAAAGCTGACAATAGTTTTTCACGCGTACGTGTATTGTCACAGTGAACTTGCCGCCATTAAAATCTAACCAATGAGAGCGCAGCTGCGCGTAGGGCCAATCAGGAGCGAGCGAGATCTTACCAAAGAGTTTTGTGTATGTAGTTTCGACGAAGTTTTCACGTATAACCCAACTGTTTTCAAAAGCCAGCCTAATATCAAAATTTTATACAACTAGTATGAGGATTTTGACATAAGGTTCGCCAGGTTAATTGGTCGCGTTATAATGATGTTATAATGAGATTTTACGATATCGATGTGGATATTATAACATCATGTGCAATTGCTTAAATTGAGTGTTTTAGTTGTCTGCGCTATACCAGTAGTAATTATAAGTCAAGTATTGGAAACATAAGTAGAATGTTACAACATTAGTGTAGATAAAGATTATTTTATTATTACAATAAGGACAATAAAATGATTTCATCTTTTATTTTGTAGTTTTTAACACAGACCAAGAAACTAATTGTTTGTTTAAACGCGCTAATCTCAGAAACTACTGAACCGATTTGAATAATTCTTTCACTGTTAGATAGTCTATTTATCGAGGAAGGCTATAGGCTACATTTTATCCCGGATTTCCTACGGGAACGGCACAACGCGGGTAAAACCGCGGGGCGCTGCTAGTTATTATTAATAGTAATCGTAATGACGTAAGCGTCCCATTTTTTGCAAATGGGAAATCATATAGGTACTTAGCCCTACAGTGCATCCGGTGCCTGAACAGTCACAACCAATTTAATAGCCTGTACTAAAAAAATAATGATAATAATAATGTACTAAAAATAATAATGTCCTTTATGTGTCACAACCATTAAAATTGTTTTTTTTATTGAAAATATCGACTTTTATTTTTTTCTTTATTTTTCCCATCATCTACTCGTCCACTAAAACCGTATGTATTTTTCTCACCAAAAAATAAAAAATCATGCATGGTAGGGTTAAAGCAAAGTCAATACGATGCGTGCTCCGTGCTTGCAGTACACGCGGTACGAGCCAGTGGACGCATCTTTAGCTCTCTACTATTATGTCATTTAGATAGAGATGTGTTTGAAAAAAATGGGATTATCGCCAATATGAGGATTTTTTATGTTCAAGTTAAATAAATATCGCGTTGCGAAAGGGGGCTAGACGAAAAAAATGTAGACGAAAAGTTGAGACAGACAAAGAAACATGCGCACGCATAATATAACGAAGTTCCTCATCGCGCGTTGCGAAAGGGGGCTAGACGGAAAAATTTAGACGAAAAGTTGTAACGACACTTTTTGCGTTAGAGAGAGACAGACAAAGAAACATGCGCACGCATATTAGAACGAAGTTCCTCATCGCGCGTTGCGAAAGGGGGCTAGACGGAAAGATTAAGACGAAAAGTTGTAACGACACTTTTTGCGTGCGCTTTCGCAACGTGCGTTAAGGAACTTCGTTCCAATATTGTCTCCCTGTGGTTTTATACATAATTCATTCACTGGTTCGTGGTCTGTGGTTTTTTGTAATCTGTGGTTGGTGTCTTTGGTGTGAATATATATTCTGTGTTTGACGCTGTGGTTTGACGTTTGTGATCTGTGTTTGTCTTGTCTTGTCTGTGGTGTTGGTGTTTGTTGTAATTCATCAACATGTCGGACAAGTGTGTATATTTTTAATTTTTACAAAAAGTTTCTAAATCCAGATTAATTACAATCTAATTAACAACTTCTTGTTCAAAAATCCAATATCTTATCTTTTGTAATATAATTTTATACATTTTTATGTCCATAGTATTGCATCATTTTGTGATTTACATTGTAGTGCGCATATTGAAATTTTGATACGATTTTCAGTGAAGATTTACTTGGTGAAGATTTAGGAGATCACAGCCTTGCTGACTATAACCTTGGCAATGAGGAGGAGGAGCAGCTCCTGGCTGATGATTACGAAGGCGGTGGAAGTCAGAACGTCCCCACTTCAGGAGTCGACATTGTGCCTACGGAATATGTAGCTCATAGTCACAACATTGAATACAATGTTCCGGTAAGTTTCTAGCTAATAGACATAATTAAAACCTTACATCGGTGTTTAGAATGGAATGGTTCATTCTTCATAAGTGTAGTGATGTTGGCAAAGATTAAAGTATGATTTGTTTTGTTGAGTTTCTTAGGCATTTAACAATAGTGTACGCTATGGCGTTCACTGAACACTGTTTTAGTGACATTTACTGGTATTAGTGAAGCCAAAACATTGCTTGGATCATTATTGTAAATACAGTAGCAGTAGCAGAGGCCATAATTGCTTTTTGTTTTTTTTTTCAGCCGATGCCTTACCAACCAGTGCCCGAGGCTGAATGTGTAGTTCCCAACATTACCGTGGAGGTTCCAAACATACCTCCACCTCATTCGACGTATGCTCCATATGAGCCAAGGCATTATGATGTTGAACATGCAGTACCTCCAGCCATTGTAAGTTTTTAAATAAGTATTATTGAGAGGCCTTTGCCCAGCTGTGGGATGTTACAGGCTTTAGTAACTTTATTATGTCAATTAAGTGATTGTTTTTGTTTCAGCCTGCCGGTCCCATTGAGTCTCCACAGATTGTGCCATCGGAAGTACCCAGTGCACTGGCAAGTGAGTGTCAAACACACATAATGTTGTACGGTCAGCCAAATATGTGGTCTACCACCCTACGGTTGAGATTCATTTGAACGTCATGAAACAACAAGGTCAATTTTAAACGTCATAACATAATTGTGCATAGAAAAGTCAACCTTAGCGATTGTTACATCTCGCAGAAACTTTTGTCAAAAGTGGTAGACCACTTTCTTGGCCGACCGTACCCATTTTTAATCAACTTCAAATTAAAAAGGAGGTTTGAATTGAACCTACGTATACGGATTCTGTGGTCACAGAAGACATTCACAGTCTTCCGTGATCATGGTTCCTGTAAAGGGGCCGAAACGTCAGATAAAAATGTAAAATAAAAGCGAAGTGTATCCGTAAAAGAAGTTTCAATTCAAAATGAGTAGTGTTTGCTTAAACTTAAGAAACCAGTAAAAGAAATGGCATATTAAAGGACTTACAGAATACTCCAGTATTTAACAGATATCCAAGAAAGATGGTAGTTTTAATAACATTTAATTAGAAAGGGAAATTTTTTAATGTCTCATTTCAGACGGAGACATGAGAGAGAGATTCACAACAGAGAGGCCGATCGGTGCTCAAAGAATGCCTCAAATCAGAGACATACCGGACACACTCGGTGAGTTACATGATAACCATCCTCTTTTCTTACTTAACTTCCCTGTTAGTTCCCGAACTTAAAACATTATTTATAATATAAAAATGAATTGCTGAATGTGTTGCTAAGCGTAATCCTCAGAAACTACTAATCCGATTCAAATAATTATTTTTGTTATATATAGCCACATTCTACGGAAAGGTTATAGGCTATTTTTCATCCCGAAATTCCTACGGGAACAGACACAACGGGAAATTTAGAGCTTGTTACAGTAAATTGAAATCCAATATAAAGTAGTGTGATGAATGTCCCCGTGCGTGTGCAGACAAGGTGGTGATCCCGGGCGCGGCGCGGCGCACGTCGTGGCGCAGCGCCTCCTTCAACGCGCGCTTCGCGCAGCCCTACCGCCGCCACCACCGGGTGCGTACCACATTCACTGCCATTGTTAAGCCCAGTTTTTTTTCCCCAGTTTAAGTTTTCCCCAGTAAAAGTAGCCTAAGTTCCTTATTACAACACAGGAAGAGTCCCGTAAAAATCGGTTCAGCCATTTCAGAGATTAGCTGTAACAAACAGACAGATGAACAAATAGTAGTTTATGCAACGTCATATAAAGAAGGGTATTCAAACACGAGTGTGAGTTTAATAATAGTATCGAGAGAATAATAGTAACGAGTGTTTTAATACCCGTGTTATATGCAGTTGCATACACTACTTTATCTTCACTATTTAATGCAATTAATCAAACAAAATTTTAAAAACAAAACACATTGCGAAACATTAAATTCACGCGTAGGTACGTGTATTGTCACAGTGAACTTGCCGCCATTAAAATCTAACCAATGAGAGCGCAGCTGCGCGTAGGGCCAATCAGGAGCGAGCGAGATCTTACCAAAGAGTTTTGTGTATGTAGTTTCGACGAAGTTTTCACGTATAACCCAACTATTTTAAAAAGCCAGCCTAATATCAAAATTTTATACAACTAGTATGAGGATTTTGACATAAGGCTCGCCAGGTTAATTGGTCGCGTTATAATGATGTTATAATGTTAAATTATAATGATATTATAACATCATGTGCAATTGCTTAAATTGAGTGTTTTAGTTGTCTGCGCTATAACAGTAGTAATTATAAGTCAAGTATTGGAAACATAAGTAGAATGTTACAACATTAGTGTAGATAAATGTTATTTTGGTATTTGTAATGTCCCACTGCTATGCAAGGGCCTCTCATCACACTGAAGATACCAGTACAGTCATATCAGTATTTTTAATTATTACTCATACAACTGGTTTTTACCCACATCTTCCCTTGCATATTGATTGCTTCTGAAAACCTGCGACGTGCGAGTATTAATAACCCTAAAAGAACAATTAAAATCAGTTTCGTATTTGTAATGTTATTTTAACTGTACATTATAATGTGTCTGATTAGTTGAGGATATGCACAATACTATACTTTATGCCTAGATAATATTTTGTCCTAGACATGAAACCAACCTAATCTAAACCTTATTTTCCAGGGCAACTTCTCTCAGCGCCAGTCCTTCCCTCCCCCGCAACAGCCCCGCCCCGCTCCCCCGCCGCGACCCACTCTCACCCCCCCAGTTCCCCAAATTTGCCCCGAAATATCGCCAGAAAGACCGCCCCTAGAACCGTTCAGACCACCTATAGACCAGCGACCTTTTAACCAGAATGAGAGACCGTTCAGTCAGGACAGACCACCGATGGAGAGGCCGTTTAATCAAAACGAGAGGCCTTTTAATCAAGAAAGGCCTTTCAACCAAGAACGCCCATTCAACCAGGAAAGGCCATTCAACCAAGAACGCCCATTCAACCAAGAACGCCCATTCAATCCAAACTTCAGATTCAACAACCAATTTCAAGAGCGTCCCATGTTTAATCCAAGGGCTGGATTCGAGCGGCCATCTTTCCCGTACCCGCCGCGGTTCACGAACCGATTCCCTGGGGCTCGGGACGGCGGGCCGAGTGTCCCCGCGCTGCCCCGCGGGCCGGGCGCTCCGCCGGGCCTGGCGGGCGCTCCGGCGGCGGCCCCGGCCGCTCCGCCCGTGGTGCGCATGTTGCCGGTGCCGCGCCCCGTATTGCCGGGTGGTTTGCCCGGCAAAAAAGTGCTCATCAATCCACATTTCAAAGGCAATTTTGCGCCTCCCGTTGATGGTGAGTTTTCTACTTTTTGAACCGTTTTTTATATAATTTTATGTTGGTGAGACTATAAAAGTACTTAGTAATATTTAAGTACTAAAAGAAAATAATAGTACCGTAAATTATATATTAGAGTTGTATCACACACCGGTAGACCGGCATTATTCGGCATAGCCGGTTAGTAAAATAAAGTACAAACACTCTGTCGGCACCAGACCAAATAAACTTGAACTATTTTTGTCTAAAATTGCTTCGGGTCTGTTTAATTGTTCGACAAATATTGCCGAACCAATAATGCCGGTCCGCTTATGTTGTTATCCTTTAAAATGCCGATTTCTTAAATTATTATTTATTAATAAAAAAAAATTGAATTAGGTATATTCACGAATTTAGGAAACAGAATATTTATAATTTATTATTAAAATAAAATGAAATCATCATCATCAATTTGATTTTATAATAATGGTAGCACTTGTACTGTCGCAGTGTTGCCAGTATACATTCCGACGCGGATACAAAAGTCGCCGCCGATCAGCCCGACCTTAGAGAATAAATTCGGTAAATTGTGTGTGTGTTTGCATGCACGCTTTTATATATGTATACACCTACACATATAACTATGTATAATAATGCCTATATCTGTAGTACTGGCGGAATAAGTAGGTATGTGTATTAAAATATATATAAGTCTATTACTAGAGATACCAAGAACTTTTCTTAGGAACCATGTCTTCTTTTTTAGAAATAAGATTTTTTTTTATTGTAGCTTTAATTTTTATTTTCCCAAAAAAATATATAAAGATTTTTTTTTTATTAAATAAATATGGCTAAACATAATCATGTTATATCTTTAATCTTTCATCAGCCATGTTTCTTAGCAAAAATGTCTCTTTGTAATTAATCTTATCTATTGTCATAATAAAATTACAGGGTGTTATTAAATCTGACACCAGGATTGGTCAGGTTGACCATCCACTCGATCAAGAAGAAGAAGAAGGCTGTTATTATTTCGCATTATACCCGGTTCGATTCCCGGGCGTAGAAAGAGTATTTACAAAAAATATGAATGCAGTTTTTCATTGTCACTAACATCTATGACATGGTGCTAAGAAAAGATCTTCGTGTCTCTCGTAGTGTCAGACTTGTATTGACCGTTTTCAAACGGTCACCCTGTATTGTATAGTAGTTTCTGATTTATTTACCTCGTATGTTTTTACTTTAATATTATTTACTGGCACCTGTGGATTAGCTTATGTTTGTCACATTATTTTATGACATTACGATATGACTTTTAAAATTTGTGACATTTAAGAATTCATTGTGACAGATGACACTAATTATGTATTTTAGCGGCCATATATGCCTTGACTTATTGGTTAAATTAAGCGTAGTTTACAATATAGACTATATTTTGTGTCATAAGCACAAATGCACTTGTATGTAATATTTTTATTTCATATATTATATTATACCCGTTCCCGTAGAATTTCGTGTAGAAACTGTATCCTGATAAACTCTTAAACCTTCCTCTTAAATGTAGCTATCCAATATTAAAAGAATTATTAAAATCGGACTGGCAGTTCCAAATTCAAAATCTCTAGCTTTATTGTATATAGTATGTAGATGCCACTAATAGTAAGTAACTTACGGATGTACTCGCCGTATGTATTTCAAAGATGTTCCGTAATTGATTTTAAATCAATCGTTTAATATTAGTTCGACGATCTAACTTCATATGTTAAGATATGTGATCGAATTTCGATCGTGATCGACGAAATGTCACAAAATCTTTAAGGGCCGTATATATTATAGATTTAGTCAAACGATAGGCCCCAGTATTCGTGGTATGTATAATTTAAATATTGTCTATACTAATATAATAACATTGAAGATTATTTTTCGCTTACTTTTTTGTTTTTTTTTAAACCGCTGATCTCAGAAACTATATATCAAAATTTGAATAATTCTTTTTGTAACGGATACCCACATTGAGCGGGCAGGTAATATGGTATTTTTCATCCCGAAACTATCCCTAGAACGGGTATAACGCGGGTAAAACCGCGGGCCGCTTCTAGTAATAACATATACTTATAACATATCGGCATCTCTTATATTAATAAAAATATTCTAGAATTCTAGAATACATAAACCAATTAAAACTATGTTTGTTTTTTCACACAGGACCTATTAAAGATATAGACGACGCCGCCGAACGGTTTATAGCTGAACAAAGGAATGCTTTAGCCAGAGCTGCCGGCAGAAAGTTCCCGAGACGATCTCCGCAAAGGTAACTTAGTTATATGTACATTTATCAGAAACCAACTTAGAACTAAGTTCTTTAGGATTACTATCACCTTTTTAGGGTTCCGTACCCAAAGGGTAAAAACGGGACCTGAGACTTTGATGTCCGTCCGTCTGTCATCAGGCTGTATCTCAAGAACGGTGATAGCTAGACAGTTGAAATTTTCACAGATGATGTATTTCTATTGCCACTATAACAACATGAAAATAAAATAAAACAAATATTCAAGGGGGGCTCCCATACAACAAACGTGATTTTCGGCCGTTTTTTAAAGTACGGAACCCTCCGTGCGCGAGCCGACTCGCACTTGGTTTTTATATATTTAAGTACAAAAGTGATGATACTTATTATCAACTAGCCGCGCCCTGCGGTTTTACCCGCATTGTGTCCGTTCCCGTGGGAATGTCGGGAATTTTTATACATATAAACCTTCCTCTTGAATCACTCTATCTATTAAAAAAACCGCATCAGAATCCGTTGCGTACTTTTAAAGATGTAAGCATATACAGGGACAGACAGCGGAAATTTATACTATGTAGGGATGATTAGCAGCGCCCCGCAGTGTTAAAAATAGCCATCCCGTTGAATGTGGCTATCCATTACATAAATAACTAGCAGCGCCCCGCGGTTTTACCCGCGTTGTACCCGTTCCCGTAGGAATTTCGGGATGAAAAATAGCCTATAACCTTCCTTTTGAATGTGGCTATCTATTACAAAAAGAATTATTCAAATCGGACTGATAATTCCTGAAATTACCTCGAACATACAAACAAACAAATTAACTTAAAAATTTTACCTCTTTATAATACGAGGGCGGGTCAATAAGTCCGTGACTTTTGCAATAAAAGACAGATTTTTTTATTAAAAATATATTTTATTTTTCAACGTAGTCTCCCTTGAGCTCTATACACTTTGTCCAACGCTTCTCCAATTTTTTTATCCCTTCCAAAAAATATGATTTGTCGAGGTCGTCAAAATAGGCCTTTGTTTGCGAGATGACTTCATTATTGGAGTCAAATCTTTTTCCACCAAGCCATTTCTTCAGGTTTGGGAACAAGAAGTAGTCGCTCGGAGCCAAATCTGGAGAATAGGGCGGATGAGGGAGCAATTCATAGCCCAATTCATGGATTTTGGCCATGGCAACTGCACATGTGTGCACCCTTGCATTGTCTTGGTGGAAAAGAACTTTTTTCTTGGCCAAATGAGGTCGGTTTCTTTTTAAATCGTCATTGAATCGGTCCAATAAGTTGGCATAATATTCCCCATTGATTGTTCTTCCCTTTTGAAGGTAGTCAATGTGGATTATCCCGCGTGCATCCCAAAAAACAGTCGCCATAACTTTATTGGCCGACAATCCCACCTTGGCCTTCTTTGGCGCCGATTCACCCTTGGAAACCCACTGTTTTGACTGTTGTTTGGTCTCTGGTGTGTTGTGATGGATCCACGTTTCGTCCACGGTTACAAAACGGCGCAAAAACTCCTCCATATTACGATTAAACAATGCTAAACCTTCCTGTGAAGTTGTTACACGATTGCGTTTGTGGTCGACTGTGAGCAAACGCGGCACCCATCTTGCGGACAGCTTTCTCATGCCTAAGTGATCATTCAAAATTGAAACCACTGAGCCATGCGAGATCCCTACTTCTTCAACAATCTCTCGCACTTTCAATCTTCGGTCGGCCAACACCATATCGTGAATTTTTTCGAATGTTTTGGGTGTAGAGACCTCAACTGGGCATCCAGGACGCTCGGCATCTTTAGTGCTTGTACGGCCACAACGAAATTCAGTAAACCACTTTTTTACCATGGAAATCGATGGTGCAGAGTCCCCATAGTATTTATCAAGCTTTGCCTTGGTCTCGGTAATGGTTTTTTTTCGCAAGAAATAATGCTTAATAAGCACACGAAATTCACTTTTGTCCATTTTCTCGTCAAATTAGTGAGTAGTCTGATAAAGATAGCTGTAAAACACAAACTAACTGACGCAGCAAGTTCAAATTTTCAGAGGAGTCAACTGACAGATGCCTGTTGACGGGACCAGTATTATTGTTTCAGTAAAGAGGTCGGAAATTCAAAAAGTCACGGACTTATTGACCCGCCCTCGTATTAGTATGAATTATTCAAATCGGATTGGTTTCTGAAATTAGCCCTTACAAATAAACAAAGATAGAAATGGGGTATTTCGGCTACTCATCCAAGTATTGACCGAGCTGCACGTAGCTCAATTTCAATGGACTTAGTAAAACTACCCCACGAGCGCTACAAAAGTTTCTAAAAAGAAGTTCGGCATTTTCATGAATACTTCTTCCACAGATACATAGAGAATACGACCATAGAGATTGAGAACGATTTGGCTCGTCGACCCATAGACAATCCGGACGATGACCTGCTGCGGAGACAAGAGGAGTTCATACACCAGAACAGAGCGGGTTTGAGGCGAAGGTGAGGGTGTGCTTAGCTTGTTCATATTTCATTTAATACTAGCTGAATAATAGCATATAAAAAATAAGGGGTGGACCACCCTAATCACTATAAATTGAGATGTAAGCTATCCTATCTTTCAAGTTGGATCAAATTGCACACGGTGTGCAAATCAAATTTAAAATCGATTCAGTAGTATGGGACTCCATCGCGGACTAACAACGAGACACGTAATTTTTATATATGTATGCCTTACCTGCCAAAACTGAGGACCCGGTTCAATTCCCGGGCCGAGCGAGAACATGTTTCCCACTTTTCAAACATTGGGGTGAGATCACCAACCCGCATTAGAGGCGCGTGGTGTTTACGACACCACTCTACTGATGTCTTCGATGAGACGAGAGGCCTTTGCCCAGCAGTACAATACCGGCTCATACTTTACTAAAACTTGTGTTATATATAGGATGCGATCGCCGTCGCCGCCGCGTCGCTCGCCGTCGCCCGCGCGCCGCTCGCCCGAACGCCGACCCGCCAACAGAGACAAGAACGACGAGGTACTCACTCACTCACTCACTCACTCACTGACTCTTGACTGTACGAATCGGAATTAATTCACTAATGTCGAGTAAACAACCGGGACCGACATCTTAACGTGCTCTCCGAAGCCCGGTACATTAGGCAAGCGTGGTGATTACGTCTGATCCTCTCCTCACTGTACTCATCTTAGGTGAGATGAGAGGTTATGACCACCGAGTTATGAAGTGCTCTGTATGTTACAGGACAGTGAATACAAGCGTCGGCTGAGAGAGCAGGAATCGATGAGGGAGCGAGTGTTTAGAGCCAAGGAGCTGAGGAGACGAAGGAATGCGCTGCAGACTCACGAGAGGTATGTGTTAATGGTTTCTTATACATCTTCACAAACTTTAGTATTTATAATATTAGTAGGATATTCTAATGCGATACAGTCCCGTTACATGTAGGAACTTGCGGAATTTCGCCGTAAAAAAGCCTATGTCTGTATCATCTTTGTATATGTGCAAATTCATCAAAATCGGTAGGCGTGAAAGTGAACCTCTCCAATCAAACATAACAAACACACATATGTCTTCACACTTTTCTATTAATAAATAACATTACCCATTCACAGAGAACAACAAGAGAAAGAAAAATTAGAAAAAGAGAAACTAGAAAAAGAAAAGGAAGAACTGCGAGTGAAAGAGACAGTAACATCCCTTACCATCACTGCAAAAGAGAAAGACAGAGAATCGGAAAAACCGGAATCCAATCAGAAAATTCAACCGGACACGACCAAAACGAGTGACAGTAGAGGACACACGCCGGAGACGGAAATGAAGACGAGAGACGCGAGAGACAGGTCGCCCGTGAAGAGAGTCGACGAGGAAGTCAACTCTACTTGTGGTGAGTTGTATTACATCTCTATACTAATATAATCACTACATATTATAAAACAAAGTCCCCGGCCGCGTCTGTCTGTCTGTTCGCGATAAACTCAAATACTACTGCACGGATTTTGTGCGTTTATATTATATCCCGTATTTCCTACGGGATCGGGCAAATTGAACAAATAAATAAATAATTCATAATCAAAAGAGTACACTGGTAATAGCGATCAATTTTTTTTTCTATATGTCACAAACACTAAGAAAGAAATAAAAGGAAGTATTAGCCTGTAATGTCCCACTGCTGGGCAAAGGCCTCTCATCTCACTGAAGTTATCAGTACAGTAATTCTCCTCGGATTAGGCATAATCACCACTAAAAAACAGCCAATTGATCGATGCGTGTAAAACAGCTAGGCGTTTCTAGTATTAAATCAGAATATCATTACTTGTTTCAATCGGTAAAAGTGTCCGTGTGTGTGCAGAGGGAGCGACGCCGCCGCGCGGCGCCAGCGACGACGAGCTGGAGCTCATCCTCGGGGACATCGACGGCATCCTCTCCGACGACGACGACGGGTAACTTATCTGTACCAGCTGTTCCCGCGGGAATTTACGAATAGAATGTGTGAAAAAAATCGCCTATAACCTTCCTGTTAAATTAAATGTGGCATTACAAAAAACAAATCGAATTGGTAATCATTCATCATCAATCAAATTCTTCAGCTTTATTATATTAGTATAAATAGATTATGATAAAAATCCCAAGTATCTATGACTGACGTCCGTACTCCTCGTCAGGTCCGAGCAGCCGAAGTCCCAGCCGGTGCCTGATCTCCGGTCGAAGCTGCCCCCGAAGCCCCGCGATTCGACGCGTGACTCGGGCCGCGACTCGGCTCGTGACTCGACCCGTGACTCGGGCCGCGACTCGACCCGCGACTCGACCCGCGACTCGGGCCGCGACTCAGCCCGCGCCCCGCGGCAGAAGATCGTGTTCACCGAGCCGCGGGGAGCGGAGCGACGTGCAGGTGACACACACACATACACATTACAGCTTAGCGTTTCTTAGACAGTCACACACATTTATAACTAGTGTCTCACCCTCGTTTCGCTAAAGTTGAAAAGGCCACCCCCTGTACCAAATTTCAAGTTGCTAATTACAGTAGTTTCGGCTGTGCATTGTAAAGTCAGTGAATCAGTCTGTATAGATACTAAAACTTTATGTGAAACCTGTCAAGAACGCTTATGTACAGGACCAATGTCTCGGTCGAATAAAATAACTTTGATAGATCAATAGCCATATCAGAGTTGTCGTTTTAGAGGAAGTTCTTATTTTATTTGGTTTCTGGTACATACTACTAACTTTTATACAATATTCACAGAGAAATCCCCTCCGCGACGGGCCGTAGTGACGAGCTCAACCAAAACGGAAGACTCGGAGAATGTTGACAAGAAACAGACGAAGGTAACAATTCATATCATATCAACTGATCTAATTGATTCTCTCTCTCTCTCTCTCTCTCTCTCTCTCTCTCTCTCTCTCTCTTCCTGGCTATGTGTCCCATGGTGATGACATTCACCTTACTTATTAAATAAAATTTGTGAGAATGGATGTATAAATGTATTTTCATTGTTCACGCAAAGGCTGATTGCATCTAAATTAATTTAATTAATTAATGTATCTCGACGAAAATTGTCACGGAGATTAATAGAGTGGAAGAACATCCAACTAATATTATAAATGCGAAAGTTTCTGAGGATGGATGTATGTTTGTTACTCTTTCACGCAAAAACCTCTGAACGGATTTGGATGAAACTTTACAGTAATATAGTTTATACATCAAAATGGGTGTAACAAAATATTTAATCTTATTAATTGTTATTTGTTCCAGATTAGTAAATCGAAAACCGAGACGAGTACAAAATCGAGACAAAGGATCACATTTACCAGTAAAGAGGTTAGTTTGTGATAATTTAATGGAATACTTTAGCACATGCATTACCCTGTTTTACCATGGTATATCTTTCATAGACAAATATACAATCAACGACAAATTGGAAATAGATTATACAGTTAAAACATAAACAGCCCGATAGTGGCATTTCTATCTGAGCGCTACCGTGCTTCGCGGCCACGTTAAATTGTCGGTCCCGGTTGTTTCAATCGTTAGACTACGGAGGTCTTTAGGCGGTCTAAAAACTGCGAAACCAGGGTTGGCTACTCTCGACCGACTCGAATTTACTTTTTTAATAATTTTTCGATTTACATTTAATATACACTAGCAGCGCCCCGCGGTTTTACCCGCATTGTGCCCGTTCCCGTGGGAATTTCGGGAATTTTTTTACATAAAAACCTTCCTCTTGAATCACTCTACCTATTACAAAAAACCGCATCAAAATCCGTTGCGTAATTTTAAAGATTTAAGCATACAGACAAACAAACAGACAAAAGTAGCGACTTTGTTTCATACTATGTAGTGATATACATAAAGTAAACTTCTTTATCCCAACAGGCGGAAAAGGAGAAAGAGAAACAAACAGACAAACCGACAGACAAGCAAGCTTTCTCCAACCGCCGCGTCATCCTGCAACGCAAAACGAACAAAGACAAATCCGTGTTCTCTCGCATCGAAGTCACCAACGATCCCACTAAGCCCACGGCTGGGATATTCAGTCGGGCGATGCGCACCGCTATTACCGACATCAAGGAGAAGGAGCCTCAGATAGAGTACGGGTCCGAGTCTGACGATGAAGATACTCCGGCGAAGGAGGAGAGCGGCAGCACGGCGCTGGTGCGCAACCTGCCGCCCGCCATCACGCACACGCGGCTGCGGACGCTCGCCGGCGCGCTCGTGCAGGTAACGCGGGGGGGCGGGGCGGGGCGGGCGGACACGTGCCAATATCATGCAGATCAGTCAAGCCAAACTAAAGTTAATCCTGAAATATTAACACTAATAGTGTGATAAGATGATCCCAGTAAATAGAGAACAAGTAAACTCGATATCAACAAAAATAGTATTACAATATTAACGTGATACAAATAAATTATAAGAGCTTAGAGGTCGTACTTTGGGGTCTAATAAACCGTGTGTGAATTTGTCCGGGTATTATATTAAATCATCATCATAATTAAAACGTAAACATATCCGGGTGATCTCTAGACATTTTTAACTGACTTCAAAAAAAGGAGGAGGTTCTTAATTCGGCTGTATGGTTTTACGACTTGAAAAATAAAATAATATAAAAAGTGTAAGTTTACGGGTTACAGATTACGGGCCTGTACATGTGTATGTCACTGAACTCCCTCTAAACGGCTGGACCGATTTGAATGTTTTTTTTTGTATGCGTTTGGGTGGAAATGCAAAATCGATTCATCAATGCCTTTCGACACACAAGTTCACCACCAACCCACCCTAGACCTATCGAGACATCGACTAGTATAAAACATTAACAATAAATAGAAAAAAAGTTAACCTCAAGCCGTCAATCAACTAAAATAGTGTGAAATATTATGATGATACTGATAAATAAATCAAGTAAAGTAGTACTCCGTTGGGGATGACCACTAACCAACTCAAACTGGCTTGCTGAGTATGTCATGTGCAATGCCTGTAATATCCCACTGCTGGGCAAAGGCCTCTCGTCTCACTGAAGATATCAGTACAGTGAGGAGGATATCGTAATCACCACGCCAAATGCGGGTTGGTTTTAATAAATGAAATATGTATTTAAATCTTTAGTACGATCATAACTCAAATCTACTAAAATTATACTTAAAAACTAAATAATACTAATGATTTCTATAAAAATAGCGGAAATTGAATAAAATAACATTTATTAATTTAATGAATAAAGAAACCTTTACTACGGAAAGAAGTTGAGATAGTATTTTAATGTGATATTAAATACCATCTATACGGCCGGCTTGCCGTACATTAGTATATTTACTAGGCTATGTTTAATAATTAAATTCGTTTATTGGGACATGAAACAGTAAGTGTCTCTTTTAAAACATAATTTCAGTATACAAATAATTTTTTTCTTCTTTTTAAATGATTTTAGTAATTAAGGTAACGTTTTTAGACCTAAATAATCATAAATATATATCAAAAGTATTAGTAGTATTAGTCTATAGTAATGTCCCACTGCTGGGCAAAGGCCAAATCTATTTAAAATTTCTAAATTATTTGAATTCATTAGTCGTTTACTGAATTCACTGAGTAATATAAATAACTAGCAGCGCCCCGCGGTTTTACCCGCGTTGTGCCCGTTCCCGTGGGAATTTCGGGATTTTTTTTACATAAAAACCTTCCTCTTGAATCACTCTACCTATTACAAAAAACCGCATCAAAATCCGTTGCGTAATTTTAAAGATTTAAGCATACAGACAGACAAACAGTGTGACAGACACGAAAAAGAGACGACTTTATTTTATACTATGTAGTGATTATATTAATTTTCATGTGGTAATTACACTCAGCACCGCCCCGCCATCGCCTTAATAAATTAAAACCTATATAATTTAAATTGTAATTATAAAGTGCCATTATTTATCATGCACGTTTTGTTACATTATAAGTAGAATAAGATTTATATTTCAATGTATTATGTATTTTGATCGATATCTCCTTTCTACAATATTAAACAAAGTTAGTTATTCCATTTACTTATAAAAACGGCTGGATCGATTTTCATTATATTAAGTTTATTGGATTCGTCTTTGCCGCGATACGCAGATAATGTAAAAATTAAATTATCCTGGTTTATTTTTTGGGAAATTATATAGGCTATTATTTATCCCGAAATTCCCACGGGAATGGCTCAGCTGTGGGTGAAATCACAGTGAACAGCTTATAAAATGTAAATCAAGAAAGAGTCTCTCCCTTTTGAAAATATGATGGCTTATGTGAAGGATTATCCTACTGGACAATTTAGTTGGTTGATAGTCAATGCCATTTGCCCAGTAACTGGATTTTATTTACTGGTCTAAAAATAAACCCCGATCCAAAAATAGGGGTATCTAAGTGTAATTTGTATATGTTTATTTGTGTCTTAATTTATAGCATTGAAAATATATAACTTTATGATTTACTAGCCACGCCCCGCGGTGTTACCCGCGTTGTATCGGTTCCTGCGGGAATTTCAGGATAAATTGTCTCCCATGTGTTATTCTGATGTATAACCTATATGACTGTAAAGTTTCATCCAAATCGGACCAGTAGTTTTTACGTGAAAGAGTAACAAACATACATATAAACAAAAAAAACATACAGCCATCCTCACAAACTTTCGCATTTATAATATTAGTAGGATAAGTAGGAAGTAGGGATTTGCCTCCGAAAATGTTTTGCATTCTCCAATTGAGTTAAGTCATATATATAATTTTGTTTATGTTATATCGTTCAAAATACATAATTTCCATGTGTAAACTATCTGTGATATTTATTTATGTATATTATATTTGATATAGTTCTAAAAATTTGAGATTTTTATATGTACGTGTACATAATCGAAATTTAAAAAATAAGAGATACGAAATGAATTACAATTTATTATGTACAGTATAGTGATATAATAAGACTGATATTATCTTTTAATTATATAAATATGTTTTATTTGCTTTTAATGTTGGTGCTGAAATTTTTTGAAATGCAAGATAACATTTTCCATGTGAAATGTAGTTAATTTTTTTACGTAAGTATTAGACTATGTTCAATAGTCCTGAGCCGAAATTTTAATTTTTTTTGGTAGAGTTTTCTTGTTATTCAGTTATATCCTACCTATGTTTATTCATAGATGAATTTTTAGAATTCTTGTTTCCAAAAATCATTTTCACACTTAATTACACACCCTGTATATTAGACGTTGTATAATCTGTCAAATGTTCGTATAATATCAAAATAATTTGAGACATGTAATAGTTACAGTCATTTAACCCAAACATTTTATTGTTACACCCTGGGGTCAAAGTTTTTAGGAGGTATAAAGGGTCTTAGCCATGGGCTTATAAATCAACTGGCATCGACGATTTAACGTGCCAATTGTGGGCATTGGTTAAGAGACTTTTATCCAAGCAAGCCATACCATGCCCTGAATATAAAAACACAAATACTTAGCAATTATATATTAACAAAATATTTGCATTTGTAAAACTTTCAGCACGCATAAATATACGAGTATATGTTTATTGGTCTGCGAAACAGTTCGCTATATATGTTTCAGAACTGTTTTTCGTGTATGCGTACCAAATACATTGTACTAAGACTATTTTTGTACAAAATAAAGCTTGAAAAGCTAACTGTGATTATATTAATCTGTATGAAGTCACAATATGTATTGTAGTCATATTTTAGACTTGTAACAGAGTCTTGTATATAAATAAGGTACAACCTTAATCTAACTTAATCACAACCTTAGTCATAAATTTAATTTATGCACAAGTCAAATTTAGTCATAAGTCTAGTCTAGTCACAAAAATTTAGTCATAAGTCCATTTTAGTCATAGTTATAAACGGAATCAATTATTATACATCCACGGATTAATTTTGCAGAGCTTAAATTTGGATAAAGAAGAGAGGAGCGCAAAAATCGTATTCAAAACCACAGTAGCGGCGGAAAGCTTCAAGAAAAAGTTTAATAATAAAATGGTCGCCGCGTCCCGACTCACTGTCACGTTGAAATAGAATATTTTATATTTAATTTTGGTATTTTATAGTAAAGCGTAAAGTTGTACTGCCTAAATAGTCTTTATACTGTAACTGCCGATATATTGGCACCGAACGCCACAATACTTTGCAGTTCCGTACATTATTTGACAATTTATTCTATTTGACTACTATTTGTCAAAATTGGTCACCGAATTACTTATTACCTTACTTGTCAAATCGGGAGTCATGTAAATGTCAACTTTTAATATCGGTGGCTACAATGTAAAGCTTGAACTTTTTAAGAACGCTAAATGTAATAATTATCGCAATAATTGAGTTAGGTACTTTTTGACTAAGTTATCTACATTTAATTTTGCTAATTTTGAGTTCAATTTTTTTTGACATGACATTCGAAAATTCAAGCTATCTTAGCCTTAATATATTTCCTTATACATTTGACTTATTACTTTGATAGGTTAAAATGCATACAATTCGGTTGTATTTTTGTATAAGTAAATAAATGTTCTGATGTACATGTGGCGAAGCGATTTTCTGACGACCACGGTTGTTTCACATCTACTGTAATTTTATTTTGTCAATATTCTATTTTAATTTGTCCTCGCTGCGCATCGGGTGAAAGGGTCACATCTGTTATGGATTGAGTTCCGTAGAATCCTTTTTAGTGCTCACTTACATCATAAAGGAACCCCTGTACTAAATTTCAAGTTTCTAGGTACAGTAGTTTCGACTGTGCGTTGATATTCCGTTAGTGAGTCAGTCTGGTTTGCCTTATATATATAGATTGGTAATCATTTGATCTTATAGCTCAATTACTCCGATAATTAATGCTTTTAGCTTCAATAGCATTAGTTTAAAAATTAAGCTGTTATATTTTAAGCTTAGTTTAAAATCTGCTCGAATTTGTAACTGTAAGCTTTGACTATCCTTGTAAACTGCTGAAAATAGCACTCATTTTCATAGATGACTACAAGAATTTGTTCATTATATAGAAATTCATAGAAATAGCCATTTATACAACCTAACATTGACTTCTGCTTACAACTAGTATTGTTTGTTTGTGACAGTTTTTTTTATACGAGCTAATATTTCAATTAAAATTCGTAGTCAATATTTGTACAAGTTTAAACATAATGTCAAGTGTGTACTACAATAAGAGGCTTTATACAGTAATATGCAATTCAGTTAGCGGATACGATTGTTTGTCGTAACAATGTTGACATTCAGTGATGAAAGCAATGCTTTATATAGAATCTGCAAAATGTAAATCGACGAAATTTCGTGATTGGCAATTATTTTGACAACTACTGCATTTATCCAATGTTTTACTAGTACATATGTATGTTATTATTGAAATACCACATTTGTTAATCAAACTCAAAGAGGTATTATGTTTTACCAGATCAATGAAGAAAGGTTTTGTGTTTTACATTACTAACAACTTGTTTGAGATATAGCTGTAACCAAGTGACGTTATTCCAACATTTTTATTTAGAAAAAATATCTGAATTAATGTCCAGTGCCTTTTTGTTTCAAATCCTTTAATATTTTTTCTTTGGATAAGTTAAAAATGTAAACTTTTTTGCATCATAAAATACTTTATATTGTGAATTTCATTCGAAATTATTTTTCGAATTTGACTGTTTTTCATTCTACCGAAGATGTTTAAACTTAATTACCAATAGGTGTAATTATTGTTTTAGTCCTATATTATTGTAATACACAATATATTGTTAATACATCTCTGATAGTGTGTACTATTTGTTGTATCCACATACAGCACTGGACTATTATAGGTATGTAGAGCTTAATGTATAGTTCTGATTTGAATCGTTATTTTTGGCATGTATGCCTTAACTTAATAAGTAATAAGTAATTCAACTTACACAAAATAATGCTTCATACATAAAACCATACGTCCTATGCCTATATAATGTATTTCATCAAAATTTTAGTTGCAATTTTGTTTATACATATTTAAAGCAGTATGTTTGTCACGTGTACTAAATTTAATTAAAAACCCTATTCCTACTTCATCCATAACAAGTATGTTTTTTAATTTTTGGACACTGGATATACTTTTGTTTATATCTAAATATTATATCATTGTTTTGTGTAATAAATATGTATGTGTAAACATATTATAATGTTCATCTATAGTGTAATATTATATGCATATCCAATGTTATTTTATTAGGAATGTAACAGTAATCTTTATGCTTTAAATAATATTCGTTTGTGAAGGAACATCTACATTTTATTTTTGAAAATATAAAATCTGTATACATTATAGTACACTGTTGTTACACACATTATCTACTTATGTAACAACAATACATCTACGAAATGTATTAGATAGTTTACTTTCGCACGAAAATAGTTTTTTTTAAATTCCCAACCTTTCTTTAATGATAGATATGTATTAGTAAGATTTGTTTGACAGACTTGATAGATACAACATTAAGTGATCACTTGTTTTTTCTTAAACTTGGAATTGTAAATGTATCGAACAACAAAGTCTTATTGTGTGTGAGGTTGTAGAAATATTATCAACGAATTTTATTCTATAAAAATGCAATAGATATATAGAAAATGTCTAAACTGCTATAATGTTATTAGAATTAAGATTTTTCGTTTTATCACCATTTAAATAGTATTGTAGTGAAGCATATAATAATATAGCCATTGCAAGATTTTAAGAATGCAAGAATGATATTATGTTAATTCAGACTTCGATAACACTAATCGCTATGTCTACTATGGAATCTAATTTAGTGATACCATAGTTTTTTATGTGCTAAGTAAAATATAGAAAACTGTATTGCATTTATTTTGATGTACTACATATTATAATTCTATTAACCTATAACATTAAATAGTTTTGTTTTTCATTTAAGGAAATGGTAGTAAATATGTAATTTGAAATAGCTTATTAATCTTTGTTATTCGGTTTTAGTTCAAGTATATACTGTATCTACTCGATGGAACTTTTGGCAAAATACAGAAAATTAAAGTTACTATTAATACTTTTCGGTCTTATGTTGTTGCACCCAAACAAGTAAAAATGTTTATTTTAAATGACAATAGTGTGTTTACTTATCGTGTATATTTGAAGTTATAATCGTATTGTAACTTAAAGTTGTAGAATTAACGTACTTTACATTATTTGACGCTTACATATTGACAACTTGGAAAATGAGTCGATTTACATCATCGAATATTTTTGAAAACTGTCCTTTTATGAAAATAAATAAGTAATACATAAAGTAAATAGTTTAACACAAAATGCTGTTAAACCCTATGACAGGATAAAGATCTTTCGCTCCCTGATATCAGCACTTTTTTAAAATAAAATAACTTACTGTTTGAAATAGCTGTATCGATATCAACAGAGTTTTTTTATAAACAGATTATAATATGGATTTTCATTAGCTATATGTTCATAGTTCTGTGTGGGAATTATTAAAAAAATGCTTGGTTTAAAAATTTATCGACAATTTTATAATGTCGAAGTATATTAATTCTACAGCTTTAAAAGGACATTAGGTTTTAGACTACCTTATAAAAGTTTCTAAAATATATTTTGTCTCTTTTTTACAATTCATAAATACGTTGTGTGTAAGTGAGACGCACTTACACTTTTAAGAATTAGCGTTAGTCTTTAGTTTGTTGTTTCAATTAAATGTTAGATAAACTAAAGTATCGTTTTATTGAACTTGACCGACTCGACGAAAGGAGGTTGGTTTTTTTGCCTTTTCGGTAATTGTGATATTTTGTACAGATCTCGTTAATAAAATAATATTTTTTATTTTCAATATGTGTTTTTATTGTTATGTACCCTTAATGTAAATATTAGTACATTTTCGTACTGTATTGTCAATCTGGCCTATAAGTTTTGCAGGACAAAGGATTCACACTGAATTACAGTAAATTGAAGACAATAAAATTATTTTTTTATTTTTATTGACTTAAACTATGAAAATAATAATGTTGTAATTATAAGGTAATACAATGTACATTTTACAGTTGTGGTCATTTTGTCACATATTTTTACAAGTTCTAAATAAAGTCTGAATTACATTTAGCTTTTAAAGTTAAGATGTAATTCAGACTTTACTACATATTAAAGTTAACCACAAAGTTTGTATTCTTTTATATTAAAAAAACAAGACTGATTTTTACACAATAAAACACGTTTCAACAATCCTTTTCTTGTTTTATTTAACACTTAACAATAGGTAACATTAAATTAAATAAGACAGTTCTAACAAATTCATAAATATTTTTTACAAAAAGTAAGTAGTTTTTATACGAACAGTTTTTTTTGTATTTATCAACCATTTCAAATTAAGTTTGACCGTTATTTCTATGAGAATAAAGTCCAATTTACTTAATGCAAGTTAGTTACTTGCCCATTCCAAATAATAAAAAATGTTTAGTTAATCCTAAACTGGTTTTGGTATTACAGAGTATTATTGAAATCAAGTTTACGTAAATTATTTTCAATGTACGAATTTAACTCGTAATTTAACTTGAACACAACATTAAAACTAATACTCGTATAATTTTTCATTTGGTTTCATTAAAATTGTATTTTGCCATTCAAATATTGAGCAACCTTCAATTTCATACAATTTTAACAAAATAGTTTTAATAAAATGTATTAACATTTCATACATTTTTGACATAATTTATGAAAGGATCTCGTGTGTGTGTCGAAGTGCGGGGGTTTTGAGTATTTCGGGGTGAATATTGTCTTTAAATAAGATTTATAAACTATAAAGGTCGAAAAATATTATGTCTTTTAAGCTTACTGGATGAACAATAATATAATGTTCTAAAAACCCAAGGTAATCACATTTTAGCCTCAAATATATAACAAAAAAGTTTCACGATTGTGACTTTTTTAAAGTAATTCACTATAAATAAGAAAAAATCTTAGGTCATGTAAAAGGAACATTTATACAGTCCACTAGAGGTACAGAACAGTCCATACAACACTAACTTAGGTTAAACATAATAACTTGTTGGCAGAACATTATGACAAACTGTTTATTTTGGATTACATCAATACATCCTAGCAGTCATCTTTGGAAAACATACAATTATCAAAATGGCCTTTAGTTTCATGAAAAAGTACCCTACTGGTTTCTTAAGTTGAAGCGAACACTACTCATTTTGAATTGAAATTACGTTTATCTACACTAATGTTGTAACATTCTTCTTATGTTTCCAATACTTGACTTATAATTACTACTGTTATAGCGCAGACAACAATTGCACATGATGTTATAATATCCACATCGATATCGTAAAATCTCATTATAACATCGCGCCCTGCGCGGCGCGCGCCCTGCGGCCCTGCGCGCGCCCTGCGGCCCTGCGCGCGCAGCTGCGCTCTCATTGGTTAGATTTTAATGGCGGCAAGTTCACTGTGACAATACACGTACGCGTGAATTTAATGTTTCGCAATGTGTTTTGTTTTTAAAATTTTGTTTGATTCATTGCATTAAATAGTGAAGATAAAGTAGTGTATGCAACTGGATATAACACGGGTATTAAAACACTCGTTACTATTATGAAACTCGCTGCGCTCGTTTCATAAACTCACACTCGTGTTTTAATACCCTTCATTATATGACAGTTGCATAAACTACTATTTAATCACTACATAGTATAAAATAAAGTCGTCTCTTTTTCGTGTCTGTCTGTTTGTCTGTCTGTATGCTTAAATCTTTAAAATTACGCAACGGATTTTGATGCGGTTTTTTGTAATAGGTAGAGTGATTCAAGAGGAAGGTTTTTATGTAAAAAAATTCCCGAAATTCCCACGGGAACGGGCACAATGCGGGTAAAACCGCGGGGCGCTGCTAGTTAAAAATAAGTATTAGCCTGTAATGTTCCACAGATGGTCAAAAATACAGTATTCATCAAAATTTTAGTAGACATGTACTATAAACATAGCCTGTAGTATTTTCTAGGCCCGTTTATGCCCGTACTCAGAGATATCAAATGCTTCCTTAGAAAAATTTCGTCTATTACTTAAGTGTCGATTTAATGTACGACTCTGAGTGACAGTTATAATCATCATCTTACTCTATAAAATTATATACAACTTTGGTTTCAAACAGCCAAGACAATACACTTTAAAAGTCTAATTTCAATTCAGAAAAGCCTGTAATGTCCCACTACAGGACATAGGCCTCTCATCTCACTGAAGATATCACTACAATAACGATAAGGCATAATCACCGCGCTTGCCTATTAAAATACATATGATTTGTATGGGCCTGTAACAAGAACATGTATAATATATGCCTGTAATATTTGGATATAACAGGCTATGCAAATACCTCTCATCACACTGATTGTATGCTATACAATAAAGATTCGGCGTAATCACCACGCTTACCTACTAAAACACATACATATAATAAAAGCCTGTAATGTCAAAACGCAGGACATGTCTCTACAATACGTAGTCGTTTCTAAAGGAGATGAAACTCTGTATGTTGAAGTAGGCGGGCGCCGCCGCCACTATTCGTCGGTATTCGTCTGTGAAGTCCTCCGGGTGGTATATTTTGTGCGCGTGGAATGTGACGTCTATCTTCGGTTGGGTTGTTGGTTGCAGGTCTCGGGGCACCTGGAACGGAGTGAATACGTTTTATGGTCATGAAAATAAATGATGAGAATATAAATGTGAAAGTTTATGCGGGTGTATATTTTTTTGCGCCAACACTACTTTTAGTCTATGAAAAAACATATCCGTTCTTTTTTTCTCCAAATTCCCACAGCAACGGGTACAACGCGGGCGTTGCTCTTTATTCAAAATTGTTATCCCCACAGCTGGGAAAAGGCCTGTCAGCTCACTGAATATATCAGTATGTCAGTAATGTATAGAGGATTAGGCCTAATTTACATTTCCAAAAATATAAAAAATGTTATGCTTCAAAATGTCATGTTCTATTATGGAGGGCCTGTGCAGAGCCACCGAAAGCGCTACTGATGCCGCAGTTTTGGTCTGCCTCCATATTAAAACGATAGAAAAGATATACTTATGAACTTACCACAGCCGTAACATTGAACCCCCACACATGTTCCTGCTCACTGAAGGTCGCCCTGGACTCCACGATCAGATACACAGGGCGGAGACGGAGAGAGAGCGACGGCGCGAGCGGGACGGGGAGAGACCACTGGGAGAGGGAGACGCGCTCGCGCGGGGAGAGGGAGAGCGTGCAGTGCGGCGGGCCTGCGGGCACGGAATCAATCGGTATTACGAAAGGAATATGACAGTGTCAATGCATTGTTTGACAACTGCAATGCGTTGTGATTTGTCGACTCTGCTCCGTTCCTCTTCAATGGAAACGCACCTTTAGTAAGTTATCAAATAATTCTCTATTCTTTTATCCTATTATTATTATAAACGCGAAAGTTTGTGAGGATGTATGTATTATGTTTGTTACTCTTTAAGAAAAAACTACGGAACGGATTTGGATGAAACTTGGTAATATAGGTTATACATCAGAATAACACATGGTATTATACATTTTATCCCGAAATCCCCGCAGGAACGGGTATACTTCTATAGTAACTATTCATTCCATGTATGTATATTCAACCAATGTGTTCGTTCACTAAATATTCCTTCATTCGTTCACCATATCTTGTTTGCATTCACTCACCGCGCACTGTAAACTCGTAGACACATTGCGTGCCGACACACGAGTAGGCGGCGGACACGGCGGCGGGTGGAGAAAATATCGCCGGCGGACCCGACGGGAGCAAAACTGATTCGGGGCTGAGGGGGGAGAGAGAGGATAGTTACACTTTTGGTAAACCACCTTTGTTCGCTGGTTTGTACACGTTATCAATTCTTCTTCATCGAGTGGATGGTCAACCTGACGAATCCTGGTGTCAGAGTTATTGAGCCGCCAAAGGCCTCTGACATGGCTCGAGTAACGACTACTATCCGTAGAAAGTAACCGGGGCCGACGGCTTAACGTGCCCTCCGAAGCAGGGAACTTTAACTATAAACTATGACCTTCTAATATAAACTAACAGCACCCCGCGATTTACTCACGCTGTGCTTGTTTAGTGAGAATTTCGGGATTAAATATAGCCTTCCCCTTGAATGTGGATATCCATTACGAAAATAATTATGCAAATCTGATTGGTAGGTTCTGACAGACAGACATACACAAACACACACACATCGACGTATTATATTCTTAATACCCATCTTTAGGGTCGGCAGTAAAAAACTATTACTATCCGATCCGGAGGTTCCGGGTTCGATTCCCGGTGGGGATATCTCACAAAAATCACTTTGTGAGACTGTCCTCAGTTTGGTTAGGGCATTGAATCACCTGATTGCCCGAAAAGTAAGATGATTCCGTGCTTCGGAGGGCACGTTAAGAGGTCGGTCCCGGTTACTTTCTAGGGATAGTAGTCGTTACATGAGTCATGTCAGAGACCTTTGGCGGCTCAATAACTCTGACACCAGGATTGGTCAGGTTGACCATCCACTCGATAAGAAGAAGAAGAAGAACTATTACTATTCACTGTACTGATATCTTCAGTGAAATGAGAGGCCTTTGCCCAGCAGTGGGACATTACAGGCCCACTCGACTCACATTTGCCGCACCATGCTGGTCCGGAACACGGGCACGCCGCAGTACAGGCCGGCGCCCGCGCACTCGATGTGCGCCCCGTTCAGTACGCGCACGTTGTTCGCGTCCGTCTTGAGGGCGAACACGCCGGCTTGTTGGCGAGTCTGCGAGTGCGACACGTCGTACTGGGTCGTTTGGAAGTGCTGTAAAATAGATAATACTAAATTTAGCAGTAACTAGCAGCGCTCCGCGGTATTACCCGCGTTGTGTTTCTTCCCGTAGGAATTTCGGGATGAAAAATAGCCTATAACCTTCCAGTTGAATGTGGCTATCTATTACAAAAAGAATTATTCAAATCGGACTGGTAATTCCTGAGATTACCTCGAACAAACAAACTTACAAATTTTACCTCTTTGTATAGATTATAATTCGAGATTTTTCATGATCCTGCATGTAAAATTTCAGCTCAATCAGTAACCAGAAGTGAATTAAATGTAACTGCCAGATTTGATTAGAGACACACATCGGAACAGGTATAAAAACAGGCCTTTGGCGGCTCAATAACTCTGACACCGGGATTGGTCAGGTTGGCCATCCACTCGATGAAGAAGAAGAAGGTATAAAAACATGTTGAATAACTACTTACTTATTTAGGAAGTTCACGGAATTTTGTAGCCAACCCTCTAGTGTCAGAGTTGTTACACCACCCAAAAGTTTAACCGCCTTCTTCATAAACGATATTTAACTTAAACAGTGTTTTAAAGTGTTTTGTCTCTTTCACTCTTTGACAAATAGCGTGTGTCAGAAAGGGACAAACCATTTGATAGCTGATGCTGTTAGAAAGCGTTTATGTAAGGATTTAAATAACCGAGACCAAGAATTTAACTTTCATTCCGAATCACAGTAGTGCCATAGCACTATCATAATAGAAGTGCCAATACCCATCTAAGTATTCTTACCAAAAAATTGATAAAACATTAGGTAAACAATAACGGGTGCTAATTAAATAGGCTTCTTTTTATATCATATTTCGCCCCCAAAAATGTATGTTGCCTTCTAAATTACTAAGTCAGCCACAATTAACGAGCATCTAAATAATACTATCTTAGCCACTAGTTATCTTCTAAATAAAAAAAAAAATAACCCTAACCTACCGAATAGTACCTACATACTATCTTAGCCACTAGTTATCTTCTAAATAAAAAAAAAATAACCCTAACCTACCGAATAGTACCTACATACTACCTTAGCCACTAGTTATCTTCTAAATAAAAAAAAAATAACCCTAACCTACCGAATAGTACCTACATACTATCTTAGCCACTAGTTATCTTCTAAATAAAAAAAAAAATAACCCTAACCTACCGAATAGTACCTACATACTATGTTAGCCACTAGTTATCTTCTAAATAAAAAAAAAATAACCCTAACCTACCGAATAGTACCTACGCCCGCAGGCTGAATTGACCCTTGGGTCGAGTTTCTATAGAATATTTAGTGGCGTTGTAAAAAATACGAATTAGGTTTTTAGAGGCTATGTCATTTTCCCGTTGCTTAGTTATAAAATTAGAAGTTTAATCACGTGTCCAATAAATAATTTTGTGGCTAGACTTATAATTTCCCAATAATAACTGCCTTATTCACGCTCTCTGACTAAAACACTGTTAGTGAGTGTTTTGTCTCTGTTGCTCTTTGGAACATAGCGTATGTCAGAAAGGGACAAACCATTTGATACATAAATTCTGCTAGTAAGCGTTTATGAATAAGGTCTTTAATGTTTATGTATAAGTAGTCGTAATATGTATGTTGCAGTGAATACTCACAAACCAGTAGTGTCTCATGGTGACGGGGCCGGTGTCGCTGTAGGGCCAGAACGGGACGAACATCAATATGATGCACGGGATCGACAGCAGCAGCAACGGCCGCCACAGGCGTCGGCTTGAGAATAGGAGTTCCAGACCAGACTGAAAAAAGGGGAAAAGTATTAGGAAATTAATAGAATTAAACAAAATATAAAAAAAAAAGTGTTTTTGTAGTGAATTACGCATTACGTACAATTTTGACGATGTCAATACGTTGTGATTTCCGTTTTATGTAGCTGACCTGGCAAACGATATTTCGCCATATAAAAATTAAGATTAGGGTAGTCCACCTTGGACCACCTTAATCACTATAAATTGAGATATAAGTTATGCCATCTTTCAAGTTGGATTAAATTGCACACGGTGCGCAAATCAAATTTAAAATCGGTTCAGTAGTTTAGGAGTCCATCGCGGACAAACAACGTGACTCGTAATTTTTATACATAAAAAAGATAATAAGGCGAAAATAATAAAAAATACTAAATATATAACTCACCACACACCACGTGCACAGCACGGCGAACAGCACAGAGCACGCTGCCACGGCCGCGTCCGCCGGCAGCGACGGCGACCGGCCCATTATGGGCAGCGCGAACGCGGAGAAACGCAGCGCGATGCACAGCGAGAACAGCAGCGCGGGCGACGAGAGGGCGAGGGAGAGGAGGAGAGAGCGCCACGCTGGAACGAGACGTTATTACCTGTAGTACTACAAGAGCGATAAAGCGCGAAACATTTTACGCAATTATTCTACTACCACAAGAAGTTACGTGCTCTGACGTAAACCAAACCATGTTTTTTTCATTGGTAAGCGATAAACACGATGTGATGCAAACAGATACGAGACGTGACACTACGAGACGTGATGCTACGAGACGTGACACTACGAGACGTGATGCTACGAGACTTGATGCTACGAGACGTGATGCTACGAGACGTGATGCTAAGAGACGTGATGCTATGAGACGTGATGCTACGAGACGTGATGCTAAGAGACGTGATGCTAAGAGACGTGATGCTAAGAGACGTGATGCTACGAGACGTGATGCTACGAGACGTGATGCTACGAGACGTGATGCTAAGAGACGTGATGCTAAGAGACGTGATGCTACGAGACGTGATGCTACGAGACGTGATGCTAATGCCCCATTTAGACGGGGAGAGTTTCTCGTCTCGAAGATACAATTATCGAAGGAATATAAAACATTTTTTTCGTCTAAACAATCGCTCTCCTCGCTCGTTGCCTTGGGCGACAATTGCCTTGCAATGGAATATTATTATGTCCGTGTAAACAGAATTTCAAAGCAAAAATCTTATTGCGAGATTTTATTAAAACGATTCAAGCTGATTTGTACGATTCTCGTATCAACTTGAAAATATGTCACAGGAGATCGTGTTTATACAAGTCGAGACTCTCCTAAGCAAGAATCTGCTTACTATACTTTTGTTGTGTAAACAAACATAGGCAATTATCGCCTAGCGATAAGTCATATGCGAATCTCGTATGACATAATCGTAGGCGAGATTTTAGTTCTTGCCTGTATGTAAACATTTTGATACGATTGTGTTATGGCGATTATTGCTTGTGATAGTAGCGTATGGTTTCTCGTAAGGAAACGTACGAGAAACTCTCCCCGTCTAAATGGGCCTTAAGAGACGTGATGCTACGAGACGTGATGCTAAGAGACGTGATGCTAAGAGACGTGATGCTACGAGACGTGATGCTACGAGACGTGATGCTAAGAGACGTGATGCTACGAGACGTGATGCTAAGAGACGTGATGCTACGAGACGTGATGCTACGAGACGTGATGCTAAGAGACGTGATGCTACGAGACGTGATGCTAAGAGACGTGATGCTACGAGACGTGATGCTACGAGACGTGATGCTAAGAGACGTGATGCTACGAGACGTGATGCTACGAGACGTGATGCTACGAGACGTGATGCTACGAGACGTGATGCTAAGAGACGTGATGCTAAGAGACGTGATGCTACGAGACGTGATGCTACGAGACGTGATGCTAAGAGACGTGATGCTAAGAGACGTGATGCTACGAGACGTGATGCTACGAGACGTGATGCTAAGAGACGTGATGCTACGAGACGTGATGCTAAGAGACGTGATGCTAAGAGACGTGATGCTACGAGACGTGATGCTACGAGACGTGATGCTAAGAGACGTGATGCTACGAGACGTGATGCTAAGAGACGTGATGCTACGAGACGTGATGCTACGAGACGTGATGCTAAGAGACGTGATGCTACGAGACGTGATGCTACGAGACGTGATGCTAAGAGACGTGATGCTACGAGACGTGATGCTACGAGACGTGATGCTAAGAGACGTGATGCTAAGAGACGTGATGCTACGAGACGTGATGCTACGAGACGTGATGCTAAGAGACGTGATGCTACGAGACGTGATGCTAAGAGACGTGATGCTACGAGACGTGATGCTACGAGACGTGATGCTAAGAGACGTGATGCTACGAGACGTGATGCTAAGAGACGTGATGCTACGAGACGTGATGCTACGAGACGTGATGCTAAGAGACGTGATGCTACGAGACGTGATGCTACGAGACGTGATGCTACGAGACGTGATGCTACGAGACGTGATGCTACGAGACGTGATGCTACGAGACGTGATGCTAAGAGACGTGATGCTAAGAGACGTGATGCTACGAGACGTGATGCTACGAGACGTGATGCTACGAGACGTGATGCTACGAGACGTGATGCTACGAGACGTGATGCTACGAGACGTGATGCTACGAGACGTGATGCTAAGAGACGTGATGCTACTGGCACCGGGGTCGGGGAATAAGTTTTACAAAATTTGAGGAAACTTAAACATCAATAAATACAAATGAAAAATATTACAATAAAATCAAAAACCGACTCACCATCCAACTTGAGATATCTGTCGACCGCCATACTAATGATTGCCATCACTGACGCTATACCCAGCGGCACGGACAGCACGTAAGTCGTGCCGCGGAGAGACGGCACGAACACGCACGCGAGCGCGAGGACAGAGAACGTGAGGCGAGACGCGCACGCGGCCTGCGCGCAGCGGAGCACGCGCGGCAGCGGGTGCTGCGGGGGTGGAATAATCTTCTTCATCGAGTGGATGGTCAACCTGACCAATCCTGGTGTCAGAGTTATTGTGCCGCCAAAGGCCTCTGACATGGCTCATGTAACGACTACTATCCGTAGAAACCGGGACCGACGGCTTAACGTGCCCTCCGAAGCACGGAATCATCTTACTTTTCGAGCAATCAGGTGATTTAGCCTGCAATGCCCTAACCAAACTGAGGACAGTCTCACAAAGAGATTTTTGTGAGATATTGTCCCCGCCGGGAATCGAACCCGGAACCTCCGGATCTTGAGCCGGGCCCTCAAACCACAAGATCACGGAGGCTGTTATGGAATAATAATACACCCGGACTATTTCACACCCGGAATTTTAATCGTTTAATGTATGTGAAAAAGTATTTCGTATAGAGCTTGAATAAAATAAGTGCTAAATAAGTTAAAATATTATACAAACTAGCAGCGCCCCGCGGTTTTACCCGCGTTGTGCCCGTTCCCGTGGGAATTTCGGGAATTTTTTTTACATAAAAACCTTCCTCTTGAATCACTCTACCTATTACAAAAAACCGCATCAAAATCCGTTGCGTAATTTTAAAGATTTAAGCATACAGACAGACAAACAGTGTGACAGACACGAAAAAGAGACTATGTAGTGATGATGTAAAGAATATGTTACTTTCCAATTATATTTAAAAAATCAGTCTTTTGGACATATTATCCATGTTATTATAACCCCTACATCATTAATTACCCAGTAAAACGTTTTTTATTCATTACGACACTTTATAATAATATGCAAAACTTGTAATACCTTGTTATTCCTCCAGCTATCAAAAGCGTGTGATGTGGCGATGGCTGCGATCACGAACGGGAGCCAGTAGAAGGGAACCACCAGCCACGGGCGGGATAAGTACCTGGAATGTAAAGGACGGCCTGTGACATTACAGTGACGAAAGGATTTTCAATATGTCTGGAATCAAATTCCTGCACCAGCAACACAACCTGATTTTGACATGTAATCTATAGTTATTAGTATTAAATTGGGCTTTTGAAAAAAATAAAAATGATTTTTTTTATGTATTTTAAAACTTTATTATTAATAATATTGATATTTAATGCAAAAAACTTAAAAAAAATATTTTTTCAATTAATTATAAACAATTAAAAATTGAATAAAAATCACGTGAGTATAATCGCGCCATAATTGGTCACCGTGGTTGTGACGTGATAATGTATAGCTATTTAACCATAAGTACGTACAGCGTTTACGGCTATTACACGTGTAACCGTATGGGGCTCTACATTATGACGTCACACGCACTCGGGTTTGTTCGGGAGTTGTCCGAGTGTTTTCGGTACTGGATTCAAAAATTAATTTTTATTTTGAAATAACTTTTGAATTATTGCGAAAATAAAATAAAAATAGTTTTGTTATAAAACTAATAATTATATAATCTTTCCATTTATCACAAAAATTTTTTATTTTCAAAAGCCCAATTGTGTTATACTCTTATACAAAAATAACCAGCAGAGTTTCTTGTCCATTCTTCTCTGCTGATGTTCTTCCGAATGGGTGGTAAGTTCAAAAGAGCCTCTAAAGGGCCAAAACTGAATAAAACATATTTGACTTTGACTTTGACAATTAAAATTTGTCGAAAACAACTTGTTTGACAAAGGGTATACATATTCATTTTGAAATTACTAGAAAAAAAAATGCATGACATAAGATTTTTTTTCTGTAGGAACTCTAATACAGTAATGTTTTGATATATCATACGGATACAACGGGTATCCGTAACAAATATTATAAAGAGGTAAAATTTGTAAGTTTGTTTGTTTGTTTGTTCGAGCTAATCTCGGGAATTGATAATTCCTAAGATTAGCCGATTGATTAGTTTACATTAGATTAGATTAGTCCGATTTGAATAATTATTTTTGGAATAGATAGCCACATTCAACGGGAAGGTTATAGGCTACTTTTCATCCCGAAATTCGCATGGGAACGGGCACAACGCGGGTAAAACGCGGGACGATGCTAGTAAATAAATAAGAAGGTATCAAAAAAACTTGAGTAAAAGTCAAACTTGGGTTAAACTATAGGACATTAGGAAGTTACTTGACAATCACTGACCTCAGCTGAGTGCTGGTGGCCACCATGAGTGCAGTGAAGACGGTGACGAGCACTGCGCCCGCCAGCGCGCTCGCCAGCCGCCCCAGTACACTCCACGCCAGCTCGCGCCACGACGACCACCCTGTAACGGCCGGGGGGATTACACAAGTGTATGTATAATCTATATCAACAAAAAAACCGGCCAAGTACGAGTCGGACTCGCGCACGGAGGGTTCCATACTTTAAAAAACGGCAAAAAATCACGTTTGTTGTATGGGAGCTCCTTTGAATATTTGTTTTATTTTATTTTTATTGTATTAATTGAAACAACCGGTCAACAATTTAACGTGCCCTCCGAAGCAAGGTAGCGCTCAAATAGAAATGCCACTATCGGCCACCCATCCTAGTAGGAGCCGAGCTGCACGTTGCTTAACAATCGCAATGAACTAACATCGCCATGAGCCAATTTTATTGACTTGTATAAAAGTTATAAACTTATAAATGACAACTCACTTGGCCCAACAATCCAAATAAAATACCCGATACTAAGCCAGGATATGATTATAATGATAACATCAACGACAACCGCCGTGCTGGTCTCGTACGAGATCATGAACCAGTTCACGTAGTCATAGTACACGCCAGTGGTCGCGGGCACCTGGAATGATCAGTGATTGATGTGTAAAATGATGTAAAAAAAAAGTGATTTTTAGGTAAAAAGTTGTAAAAAGTGATTTTTGTGTAAAAAGCGAGTTTGTTATAATGTGATGTCGATGTAAAAAATTACCATGAATTTAAAAAGTGACATGCAAATTAAAAATTATTTAGATGTAAAAATTTAAAATCTTAATATTTATGATAAAATAACGTGTATGCATTTATAAAATAGCAATTTATGGTAAAAAGTGATTTTGATGTAAAAAAAAGAGATTTCATTGTAAAAATACAAACTAATACAATACAAAACCGGTACATATTAACCTTTTCGGCCATCTCGTCCATATCGGCCAGCTGGGTGAGTATATTGAGCACCATGTCGCCCGCGTTCTGCACCACGCCCGGCTGGATGAGAGCCTTGTGGTCGTAGCGCGTGTGGTACACCGCGCCCCACTTCACGAACGCTATGTCTATACCTGGAGTATACGTAAGTTAAAGTTGACAAGTTCGGCACAGTGGTAATGAGAGCGCTTACTGTGCCGAGGGTATATATATAATGTCTGTTGTACAACTATGTCTTCACATATTGTTGACTCCGGGCGGGAATCGAACCCGCAATCCGCGACACAGTAGCTCTCACTGCCACTGTGCCAACGGGCTTGTCGATAGTGTGCAAACATAGTTGTTGACGACAACGTTTGGGTGTATGTATATGTATTTGTATCAGTTGGCTAGATTCCATAATAGAAGCTTAAGCGTAGTGTAGGGTCTAATTAGCCGGGAACATCAATATCTGACCGTGAATATGAATATCTGACCGTGAATATGAATATCTGACCGTGAATTTGAATATCTGACCGTGAATATGAATATCTGACCGTGAATATGAATATCTGACCGTGAATATGAATATCTGACCGTGAATATAAATATCTGACTGCCAACATGAATATCTGACCGCGAACATCAATATCTGACCGTGAATATGAATATCTGACCGTGAATATGAATATCTGACCGTGAATTTGAATATCTGACCGTGAATATGAATATCTGACCGTGAATATGAATATCTAACCGTGAAAATGAATATCTGACCGTTAATATGAATATCTGACCGTGAATATGAATATCTGACCGCGAACATCAATATCTGACCGTGAATATGAATATCTGACCGTAAATATGAATATCTGACCGTGAATATGAATATCTGACCGTGAATATGAATATCTAACCGTGAATATGAATATCTGACCGTGAATATGAATATCTGACCGTGAATATGAATATCTGACCGCGAACATCAATATCTGACCGTGAATATGAATATCTGACCGTGAATATGAATATCTGACCGTGAATTTGAATATCTGACCATGAATATGAATATCTGACCGTGAATATGAATATCTAACCGTGAATATGAATATCTGACCGTGAATATGAATATCTGACCGTGAATATGAATATCTGACCGTGAATATCCCCGAAGTCGCGGAACACCCGGAAGTCCGTATCGGAGGGCACGAGTCCGGAGCGGAACAGCGTCTCCGCTATCCCTTGCGCCGACGGGCGCGGCACGGCGCGACGGAACGCGCGCAATAAGCGGGCGTCAGATACCTGCGGATAAGCGGATACAGGGAGGTTTTCAATCGAAAATATTTAATAACTCCTAATATTATTAACGCCTCGGTGGTCTGCCTGCACTGCCTGCTAAGACTGAGGTCCTGAGTTAAATTCCCTGGTCGAGTGAAGACATGTGTCCTTTTCAAACGTGGCTCGGTTTTGAGATCAGCAGCCCGCTGGCAAGCGTGGTGATTATGCCTAATCCTCCTCACTGTACTTTATGTATGAGAGGCCTTTGCCCAGCAGCAGGCTAATTACTTACTTTTAAACATCTAAGGATACGATCGATGCGGGGTTCGAAGCGAAATCTTTGTGTTAATGAAAGAAATATATAAGGGTTCTTGAGAAAAATATTGGTGTTTAAATATATAAGATTTTTATACAAGTTTTCACACAATATTCTAAGCTACATTTTTCCATTTTTTTTTATATCTCTTAAAAATGGATCAATTTATTTAGCAATAGCGAAATAATTGAAAAAAATGGGTGACTTCGGTAATTTTGAGACCTGCTCCTTTCACAATTTAGCCCTATTTGCTTATTTGGCGTCAACTAAACCTCCGATCTGAGACATACCTGGAACAAGGTTGGCTTCCCGTTCATCCCGGCGGAGTCTAAGTTGATGACAGCTGTCACGCCTTGCGCCCAGCGGTGTTGTAGGAACGCGTGGCTGCCCTGAGGGAAATATTAATAAAAGTAAAAAAATGTCCCACTGCTGGACAAAGGCCTCTCATCTCACTGAAGATATCAATACAGTGAGGAGGAAATATTAATACTCGATAAATTGTACCAGACTTGAATTAAACAGTTTATAAGCAAAAAACGTAAATAATTCCTACTAATAATAATATTATAAATGCGAAATTTGTGAGGATGCATGTATGTTTGTTACTCGTTAAGGAAAAAGCTGCTTGATGGATTTGGATGCACAATTTACAGTTATATAGGTTACACATCAGAATATCACATGGGATACATTTTATCCCGAAATTGCCGCAAGAACGGGTACAAAGCGAGTAAAACATGGAACACTTACCTGCAGAGGATTTTCTTCGGCACCATTGAAGAGAAACACGATACTGTGCTTGAATTTCTTAGTCCTTTTCGAGAATCTGTTCAGAGTCTCCGCCATTACAGCACAAAATATGCCATTGTCGGATGCACCTGAAAGTAAATGTCATGATGTCCCACTGCTGGGCAAAGGCCTGTCATCTATTTGAAGATATCAGTCCAGTGAGGATTAGGCGTAATTATGGTGATTGACTTAAAAATGCTTGTTTGTTAAAAAAAATTTAGTTGACACATTTTTTGTCACGATATAAGTATGTTAGTTATTCTCATATAGGTATTTTTTTTACACTTTACAGGTTTTTACAGCATCGTCATATTTAGCCAAATAATGTCACAACGATATTTGTGGCAATCACTATCATATATTTTTGTCAACATGTGTTTGTGACAAACATTTTTGTTAATAACTGTCAAAGATATGTACACTTTACAAGCTGAAGAGGATAAAGGAATATGTATCTTATTACCCATAGCAAAAGGCACAGAGTCGTAGTGACAATTGATCAGTATCGCTGATTTGAGCGTGCCATTCTCATGGAATCCTGACTCCCCTTCAAGTACCGCTATGATATTCGACACGTTGTGGTATTTGTTGACCACTGCGGTGTCTCGGTCTAAGCTGTATGAACCTGCAAGGAAAAAAAATTGTATAACAACCGACTGAATTTTGGTATTCATATCTTTAGACTAGCAGCGCCCCGCGGCTTTGCCCGCGTTGAGCCCGTTCCTGTAGGAATTTCCGAAAATCCTTTCTTAGTGTGCACTTACGTCACTTGAAGAGCCTTCCTGCCAAATTTCATGATTCTAGGTGTAGCGGTTGAGGCTGTGCGTTGATTATCAGTCAGTCAGTCAGTCAGGACTTTGGATTTTATATACGAGTATATAGATCATTGTTTGCTCTTAACAACTAAATTATGGCGCTCGTGGCGTATTTCATCATTCATTTCGAGTAGGTTAGTGGCCAACCCTGGTGTCGGAGTTTTTAGACCGCTTAAAGGAAACCAACTACTATACGTGCCCTCCGAAGCACGCTAGCGCTCAGATAGAAATGCCACTATCGGCCATACATGAACTGATATACCTTGGTCAAACTACGCCACGAGCGCTACAGGCTACTACGTCGCGTAGTTTGACTAAGCGATGTTAGATTGTTAAGCAACGTGCAGCATAGCCATTGCTTGGATGGGTGGCCGATAGTGACATTTCTATCTGAGCTCTACAGTGCTTCGGAGGGCACGTTAAATTGGCAGTCCCGGTTGCTGCAATCGCTAGACCATGTCGGTCTAAAAACTCCGACTAAAAACCAGGGTTAGGCACTAACCTACTCAATCTTACTTACTTACAAAACGTATTGAAGTGTTACCTGACGCTATCTGCCAGTCCGTGTGCACGCTGGTGTCGGCGTCGGCCGCGATGCCGTCCACCAGGCTCTTGAGGTCCTCGGTCTTCTCCAGGTGGTACCGCGTGCCGGCCACGCGCGGCCCGTCGCCCAGGATGTCGTCCAGGTACCGCAACGCCGAGGTCTCCGAGAATATTGACGATTCCTGAAAGAATTAACAAAATTGTTGATGATGTTAGCCGGTAATTAATTATGTATGAGCGGTGAATGAAATAGAACCGAAGAGTGAATGAAACAGGCCGTGAATGAGTGAGAGAAAGAGTTCCATCTATATAAATAGAAATGAATCGCCGAAATGTATGTACGCGCATAACGTCAGAACGACTGCACAAATTGGATGATTCTTTTTTTTATGTGTTCCTTATTGACAGGACAAGGTTTTTATACAAGAAAATAAGCAATAAAAATCTCTAATTTCCCACGGGAACGGGGGCGCTGCGTAAATAATTAGAGATTGATAATCGATAAACTAAACCCTAAAAATATTTTCTGCTACCAAAAAAAGTATACTCATTAGGCGGATGGCAATGGAAAACTACAGAACTGAAACATATTTATATTTTTATCGGATTGGTTGTTTCTGAGATTAGCCCCTACAAACAAAGTTAGAAACTTTACCTCATTATAATAACAGTATAGATGTTGGAGAGCAAATAAGGCGGAGGAAATAAACGTAAATCCCAAACCGTTTTGTTACTAATGATATGTACGTTAAACACATAAATACACTAGCAGCGCCCCGCGGTTTTACCCGCGTTGTGCCCGTTCCCGTAGGAAATATCGAAGTAGAAAATCCCGGGATAAAATGTAGCCTATAGCCTTCCTCGATAAATAGACTATCTAACAGTGAAAGAATTATTCAAATCGGTTCAGTAGTTTCTGAGATTAGCGCGTTTAAACAAACAAACAAACAAACAAAACAAACTCTTCAGCTTTATAATATTAGTATAGATATTTGAACAGGCAATTACGTACGTGTATGAATTATGTACTTGACAGTTTGGGCCACATACATGACCTTCATCAGGAGTTAGAGCGATCCGCACCGACGAACATGGGGCGAGACACATTCATACAAATAGTATATGTAAGTAATATGTATATACTAATATTATAAAGAGGTAAAATTTGTTTGTATGTTTGAGGTAATCTCAAGAATTAATAGTCCGATTTGTATAATTATTTTTGTAATAGATAGCCACATTCAACGGGAAGGTTATAAGCTACTTTTCATCCCGAAATTCCCACAGGAACGGGCACAACGCGGGTAAAACCGCGGGGCGTTGCTAGTTGTTTATATAATAACTAGCTGCGCCCTGCTGTTACTTGCGTTGTACCCTTTCCTACGGGAACTTCGGGATAAAATGTATCCCATGTGTTATTCTAATGTATAACCTATATTACTGTTAAAGTTCCATAAAAATCCGTTGAGTAGTTTTTGCGCGAAAGAGTGGGAATTTCCAGTTAAAAAATAGTCTATAACTTTACCGTTGAATGAACCTATCCATTACAAAAAGGATTATTGCGAAGTTTGGGATATTAGCCCTTAAACATACAAACAAAGTTAGAAACTATATCATTTTAGAATAGAGAATAGATTTCCATACCCGTTTACTGAGATCATAGTCATTGATAACTCTCGGCATGCTATCCTCGATCAGTTGAACGAGGTACGCCAGGAGCATGTACCATAGTAACACGAGTAGTATGTACTCGCTCTTCACCTGAAAATCGTGAAAAAAATATTTAAAAATAGAAAAAATTTAAGGTACTTGCAGAAAAGTCGACAACCAGAGGCGTATAAGCGTTTCTAGGGGATCTGCGATTTTTTTGATTTAATAAATAATTATGTTAATTCAGATTAATTTAAAGTAAAGTAATTTGTTCTCTCGAAGTCTGTGCGAAATTATTTAAGGTTTTTAAATTCATTCAAATTCCATTTGCCGAAAAGAAAAGCATGATTATAGTAGAAGGTTCAATATCTAATAGGACTTGGTATCGACTTTCCTGAAGTACAAAACGTTCCCACAGCAAAGTATAAAAAACCTCATTTTAGAAGACAGTTATTTAAACATATAGAGATAAAAAACGGTATACATAAATCGCGTTTCCATTTAAGCGGAGAGGAGCGGTCCGGAGATCAATTGACTAATGCATTAAAAGTAATCGTATTAGCCTGTAATATCCCACTGGGCAAAGGCCTCTCATCTCACTGAAGATATTAATACAGTGAGGAGAATTAGGCAGAATCACCACGCTTGCCTAATACGGGTGATCTCAAATCCAGGCCATGTTAGAAAAGTAGGAAAAATGTTTTTGCTCGACCCGAGAATTGAACCCGGGTCCTCAGTCTTGGCAGGCGAGCGCACATACCACTAGACCATCGAGGCGTGTGACCAATGCGAAGATATTTTGACACTTTTAATGCGTTGTGATTGGTCAATTCAGCTCCAGGCCTCTTCGCTCCGGTTTTATAGAAATGCTTCTTAATTTCGATCAACAATACACAACTAGATGTCGGGTCGGCGCAAAAAATACGTCTCGGTGAATAAGGCCTCATTTGAAAAGTGAGCTCTTATTTTGTTCATAGGATTTGCTACTTTATTGCTAGGTGGCATGGTTGTTATTAGGTTGAGCTTCGAACTGTTTTAAAACTGTTGTTTCAGTTCGGTAGTAAACAAAATAAGCTGTCACACGTCATCCTCGCGGACAGTATTTAGCTTTGATATTGTACGTGACCCGATATCTAGTGTGTATTGTTGATCGAAGATTTAATGCTAATAACACCACGAATGTAGAACATTAGACACTAGAATACACAATAAACAAACATATTTCGAAAAATATTACAGAATCTGTCCAGATGATTGATTGGCATTTTTTTTTATTTCCCAAAAACAATGTTAAATGGCCCATTAAAAACCCACATACATAGCAAAAAATATTACACCATATTGAGAAAAAGCATGCGTTTGATATCACATAGATAACTAAACAATTTTTGAAGACACACAAATAAACTAAAATTAATATAAATTAAAAATAAAACACAAAAAAATCGAACACAGAAAATCCCACTCCCATTAAAAATACATTATCAACTATAATTAGTTCAAAACCCGAACTGAAATAACTAAAAAGCAAAATAACAAACTTTACCACGTCGACTGAAACAAAACATTTCTACTTTGTATTTATAACGGCTTCATTTTTAAACACACTATATCGCAACTCTCCCAAAATTATTAACAAAAATAATTATCAACCCAAAAAACACATAAATTAAATCACCTCTTTCATTTCGACCCGTAAGCTCCCCAAACAATTTTGAAAATCCAAAAAAGGTGATCAAGTTTAATTTAAATATAATAAACTACAGAAACAAATTATTTAAAATAAATAAAATGTTTCTTCAGAATACATTACAGGAACGTTTCACGGTCAAGCGTAGAATAAAATAAAACAAATTGTTATGCTTAGGGTTTCCTCGTCCTTTCAGTACCTTTATTTCCTTTGACAAAACAAGTTTTAGGATTCGTCACTGCATCAAAATAAGTCTTAAGATTTTTGATGACTAACACTGGTCCCATTATTAAATTAAATTAAGGGCAAGTTTGTTTAATTATTATATCCAATAAAAGATCTTTGGACTGCCAAAACAATTACCTCCTTATTCATAAACGATATTTAACTTAAACAGTGTTTTAAAGTGTTTACTCTTTCGCTCTTTAACAAATAGCGTATGTCGGAAAGAGACAAACCATTTCATAGCTAAAGTGCTGTTACATTTTGCATCAAAATGATGGCTAATTGGCTATCATTTCCTTTATTTTCGTCTAAGATAGTGTAAAACAAAGAAATCAATTAATAATATACCCTTTAAATATCGCATATCATTACATCAATGACCTATTAAGCCAATGACCTATTGTAATCGTTTGTTTACAGACAATCGCTACATTATCAAAACACTAGCGTACATAAGATACGATACTTTATTGAATGATTAATTATTGTTTGTATTAAAAATATACATACAATAATATCTTTTTTATCACATGACCAAAAAGAATCAATAAACTTCATTCGTTTCAATGGCCTTTAATTTTCTCCGGTCCAGTATTTAGTCAGCTGAAGGGCAGTATCGGAGACTTTAAGTCTTACTTGGAGCAGGTGATAGGGCACAGAGGGCAAGACAACGGGTGGGCCATGCCCTTATTTTTTTTTTTTTTTTTTTTTTTTTTTTTTTTTTTTTTTTTTTTTTTTTTTTTTTTTTTTTTTTTATTAAGTAGGAGAAATGCGTTTATGCATCCCCGGCAGTTCGGGGAAACGACCGGGGTATGTGGGACTCGTCCCGACGCGATAAACGGGCCGGGAAATACCCACTAAAACTCCTACTGTGTTCCATCGTCAGCGGCTCACTGACAAGAGTCGCGGGGCTACCTTGCGGCATTCCTCCGCTTCTCCAGTCGCGCCGACAGCTCGCGTTGACGAGCACGCCTCGGAGGAAAGGGAGTGCAACAGCACCTACCCCCATCTCTCTCAGGCGGCGTGCTTGGAACACTTAGCACGCCGCCTACCTTCGTAGGGCCTCGCTCACAGTAAGTGACATCCATCTCTTACTGCGAGGAAGGAGTCAGACTTCCCACATCTTACCCCCGAGGCCCTGGCGGTGAATACATCGGGGTCTAGAGGCGACCCCGGTGCCTTCTTCGTGCTTGGCGGAGCGGGAGAGCAAGAGGATTTGTCTCCCTAGCCCGTTCTGCGACTTCTCTTTCAAGGATGGCCTGCTCCGCGAAGGAAGAGACCGCCTCCCAGGACTGCTCGTCGCCGACCATCTTGGCCAAGACGGCCGGCAAGGAGAGGTCCTCTCCTACCACCGCGACCAACTCGGCTCGCAGGCCGGCTGCCCCTGAGCACACCTGGAGTAGGTGCTGCGCCGTGTCCTCGGCGCAGTCACAGTGGTGGCACTGAGGGGTGGGCTCCCTTCTGGCTACTCGATGCAGGTACCTCCCGAAACAACCGTGTCCCGAGAGGACCTGCGTCAGCCTATACGATAGGAGCCCGTGTCTCCGTTCTACCCATTCTTTCAGAATGGGCTGAACCGCTTCTAGGAAGCGCAAGCGGGATCCCGGCTCGCCTCCGGCTACGCTTGTCTCCAGTCGTGTGCTCCATGTTAGGAGTGCGGCTTCGCGGGCCTCCGTTCGCCAATGCGCGATTTCGAGGAGGGCTGGGCGGTTACCCTGGGCTTTTTCGTCTGCTCGACGCCAGTAGACTGAGCGTAGAATCTCAGCTTCTAAGTCCCACGGGAGGGACCTGGCGAGGACGCTAGCTACCTCGAATGATATGGTGCGGTAGCCTCGGCTGATCCGGATCGCCATCATTCGCTGAGGTTTCCGCAGCAGTGCGAGGTGGCGGACTGGCGCGGTCTCAGCCCATATCGGTGCACCGTACAGGGCCATAGCCTTCACTATCCCCGTGTATAGTTTACGGCAAGTGTCGTCTCCACCTCCGAGGTTCGGCAGTAAGCGGCTAAGGGAAGCCGCCGTACCCACTAGTTTCGGAGTTAGCCCACGAAGATGGTCTCCGAAAGACCATTTGCTGTCGATCACTAGCCCAAGGTACTTAAGTTTACGACCAACAGCAATTGGTGTTCCACTCACCACAATCTGTGCTCTAGCGGGCGGTGCTTGACGGGGTCCGTAAAAGCAAATAGCCTCAGATTTGTGGAGAGCTACCTTGAGTCCTAGCCTCCGTATTCTTTCGATGACTGCTGCCACCGCCGCTGTAGCTAGCAAGGCGGCGCTTCTGTAGTCCCGCCCCCTGACTAGCACTAGAGTGTCATCGGCATAGCAGATGATGATTATGCCCAGAAGAACCTCCACCATTCTGAGCACCCAGTTATACCCAAGGTTCCATAGCAAGGGCCCTAGGACGGACCCCTGAGGAACCCCGCAGGTCATATTGCGCAGCTGCCAGCCATCACGTCCTAGAAATAGGATCTCTCTCTCAGAGAGATAATCTTTGATGAGGGCGCAGAGGTACGGTGGGACACGGTGGTAAATTAGCGCCTCAAGGATAGTTGCCCACGGCAGGGTGTTAAATGCATTTAATATGTCTAGAGACACTGCAATTAAAACTTCTCCGCTGGCAATCGCTTCCCTCCAGAGACCACGGAGGTAAGCTATGGCATCCACCGTAGAACGTCCTTTCCGGAATCCGAACTGGCAGTCCGCTAAGTCGGGGCCTTCCGTCTCTAAGTGGTTGATGAGGCGAGCAGCTATGATGCGCTCTAATAGCTTCCCCGCTTCATCCAGTAACACAATGGGCCGGTAACCTGCTGGCTCGTCTTCTGGGCGCCCTTCTTTGCGGATCAGTACTAATCGACCTCTTTTCCATTGACGCGGGAAGCGACCTTCTCTTAGACACCGATCAAATAGGCGTCTCACACGGCGCTCGAGGATCTCCATAGCCAGAACCCACACTTTTCCCGGGATTCCGTCTGGACCGGGAGCTGTGTTTTTGCCTTTCAGTTTTTGTACTGCGTCCGATAGCTCTCCTGCAGTGATTTCTGGCACTTCCTGGTCAGTTGGCTGCGAAGGCGGTGGCATCGCAGGAGGGACAAAGGTATGCCCTGTCACGTCGGGGAACAGACCGTCTACGACCCTTGATAGGATGTGCGGCTGTAAGGTGCTAGTCAAAGGTGGCGCCCATGGGCGCAGTTTTTGCCTTGCCATCAGATATGGTCTACCCCACGGGTCTCTTTCAATGGAGTCTAACAGTTCCTGCCAGGCTGCTGCCTTGGCGTTAGAAATAGCCATCCGCAGGACTTTTACCGCTTCTCTGTAGGAGCTGTACAAAGCGTCTCCAGTGTCGGATTCCCGGTGTGCTCTTCTCCTCCATCTCTGAAACATGCGACGTCGTCGGTGGCAGGTGCGTCTGAGCTCTGCAATTTCCGTCGACCACCAGTAAACCTGCCGACGAGGTGGTTGGGCTTTCGCTCTTGGCATGGCGGCGTCGCATATTTGGGTCATAATACTGCATAATAGCTCTGCGTCCGTGTCTACGCTGTCGTGCACTGTTGGCTCTGGATTCCATGCGGCTATTAGCGCCGCTACCTTGAGTGCCTCTTTATCCAATCGCTTGATAATCCAGCGAGGTAAAACATTTTGAAGGCCTTGCGTGGTACTGCTGGTGGGGGGCTCTGCAGAGGGTAAGATGTTGAACCTAATATATCTGTGGTCCGATAGTGTCTCGACATCCGTCAAGACCTCCCAGCCACTGACTCTGCGTGCCAAAGAGGGGGTGGCGAATGACACGTCAACCACCGACCCCCCATTGTGCCGGACACAAGTGTGAGCCGTTCCGCGATTTAGAACTATTAAGCCGTACTCTACCACCCACTCGAGCAGAGCCCTCCCTTTGGCGTCTGTTCTTGCTGACCCCCATGCTGGATTCTTGGCGTTAAGGTCGCCCATGATGATCACCTGTCGAGGGTGGCTACGGACAATAATCTCCCCTACTTCCACGATATATCGTTCAAAGTCACGGAGGAGCCTGTTCGGGGAGAAGTAAACCCCTATGACGACAATTTCGTCCACAGTTGCTGCAACCCAGCCATGGCCCTTTTTGATTTCCCTGAGAGGGTAAGTAGCTGAGGGTGACTGCGTCGTTATGGCAACTATTCCATCAATGTCGCCGGCCCAGTCACTTCGTGGTGGAATCCTAGATTCCTCCAATGGTCGGTTTTGGCGGGGCTTGTGATTCTGTGACTCTGCTCCTGCGATTGTCGTTGCCGCGCTGCGTTGTTTGTAGCTTTGCGACTTGGCACATGCCGTGCTCCCGGACAGGTGGTTTGCTCGTTTCCCTGCTTCTGCACAAGCAGGACAATGCGGTGGGGCCGAGCACTCCTTGGCTTTGTGCCCTGCCCTACCACATCGGAAGCAGTTTTGGCTCCTATCAATTTCAGCCTTACACTTAGCACCTATGTGTCCCGGCATCAAGCATCGGAAGCATTTTTTTGGCCTCTCTTTAAGAACCTTTACTTGGACCTCGCCCCAACCTATACGGAGAGGTATTTTTGCCGTCTCCGCTACTACCTTTTTAGCTACAGCGATGGGACATTTGACAAATGCTGTGCCCGCGCCTTTGGGGCCTGGTCGGATTTCCCCAACCCTTACGGACTCTGTTAGACATCCGCCCCTGCACGCAATCTCCTTTGCTACGTCATATGGTTTTTTAAGTTTGGTTTTGTAAGGGTATGTGTGTGTATGTGAGTGTGTGTATGTGTGTGAGTATGTGTGAGTGTGGTTGTGTGTAATTATAGAATGGTATAAGGGTTGTATAGTGCTAGGAAATAGATTGGCTTATATGTTACATTTTAAAAGTCGTTCTGTTTCGTCAAAAGAGAGAGTAAGAAGCCACTTTGTACATTTTAATTTTAAATTATGGCGAGACAAAGGGTAAATATTAAGTAATTTGTTTATTTTATTGTAGAGGAAAGAACTTAAGTAAAGATAATGACGGCTAGCTAAGGCTGTACGGTGTAGCTGGGTTTGACAAACTTTGTCGGATCTCCTTTTGGTTTTATAAATGTTCGGGTTATAAGTAGTACTACAATGCTTTCGCACAATTGTCTGAAGGATGAATAATTGGCGTACGTTCAAAACTTCACACTTATTATAAATTTGAGCTGTGGGGAACCTTAAAGGCTTGCTACACATAACCTTAAGCACTGCTCTCTGAGCTATATCAAGTCGATGCATATAGTTTTTGACAGCCCCTCCCCAGGCTGTAATACAGTAACTCAGAATAGACTGAGCAAGAGCCAGATAAACTGTTTTAAGGCTGTCAAAGTCTAATACAGTTCTCAGGTTCTTGAAAACATATATAAGTTTTCTTGTACGGGACACTAAGTTAGCAATATGTAGTTTCCAACTCATTGCACTGTCAATCCATATTCCCAGGTATTTATGGTGCGAGGTATGCTCAATGTTTATGCAGTTGCAGTTAGTAGCGTCTATATTGCAAGTATGAGCTTTTAAAGTTAAGTTCTGAGGTGGTTGAGAAGCTATAGAATGTGAAAAGGGAATATATAGAGTTTTTGAAGTATTTAGAGTAAGTAAGTTTCTTGATAGCCAGTTTATAACATGTCTTAAGGCCACTTCGGAGAAATGGTACACCTCTTCCCAGGAAAGGCCGTGAACAATAAGAGCAGTATCATCCGCATATGTGACAATTCTACAGTTTTCAAGAGGGATATTACACAGTTCGTTAATATATATAAGAAAAAGAGTTGGGCCAAGCACACTACCCTGAGGAACACCGTAGAACACGTTATCAGGGCAGCTTGTGACATTGTCAATGGATACAACTTGAGTACGGTTCGTTAAATAGCTGCGAAAGAGTTCCTTGACAATACCTCGAATACCGAGCCTCTCGAGCTTGTTCAAGAGTATGGCGACAGACACAGTATCAAAGGCCTTAGTAAGGTCGAGAAAAATGCATAAAGTTTTTAGTTTAGTGTCCATATTTTTTATTATAGTATTAGTAACTTCAAGTGCAGCGTCTTCTGTTGATTTTCCCTGTCTAAATCCAAACTGGTTGGGTGATAAGCTATTATTTTCATTTAAATACCTGATTAGTCTGAGATTTAAGAGTTTTTCAAATATTTTTGATAGCACAGTGAGAATTGAGATAGGTCTGTAATTAGTTATACTGTGTCTGTCTCCAGACTTATGAATTGGATGCACAACCGCAAGTTTAAAAGCTCTAGGAAAAATACCTGAGGATATAGCAGAATTATAAATATGCAGTAGTATAGGTATAAGAACATGTCTGGAAGCTTTGATTAGCGCTGTAGAAATTCCGTCCCAACCCACTGCGCATTTAGTTTTCAAGGACAATATAATATTCTCTAGTTCATTATGATCAACTTTTAGGAGAGCCATAGAACAGGTTGAAGGAGAATCGTCAGTGACATCAAATGACGGGCCTATATTGTCCAACGGTGAAATTTTACTTGCAAGATCATGACCAATTTGTGCAAAGAATTTGTTAATTTTATTAACCGAGGATATTGGGTTATTATCACATGCCTTAGACAGCTGAGTAGCTGATGAATTTTTCTTTTTAAGATTAGCGATTCTTTTAATAATGTCCCAAGTAGCTCTTGGGTCATTCTTAGCTTTAAGGACTTCTGCTCTTTCATATTCTCTCTTAACTTTTTTCAGAACAGAGTTACAAAATTTTCGATATCTAAAATAAATTACTTTATTTGTCTCATTTGACGTATTGCGTTTAAATTTACGATATAACTTATCTCTATGCCGGATACATTTGAGAAGACCCGAGGTAATCCATGGCTTAATAATACGTTTTTGAGAAGGGATCTTAGTATTGTGAGTGTTAGCTTTTACGATCGGTTGAATCAATTTAATAAATTCATCCGCAGCATCATCAGCATTATGTAAGTTAAGTACAGTAGTAAAATCAGTGTTAGCCAGATCCTGTACAGCATTCGGAATATTAATGCGATTTGTACAGTGTGAGGGAATATAACTATTGATTTTTACTTTGTTCAGAACGGAAATTACCGGAGCGTGATCAGTTATAAATGAATTAAGGACTAAGGTGGTGGCCGGTGAAGGTGTGCGTAATATAACATGATCAAGACAGTTTCCCTCTCGAGTAGGAAATAAGTGAGCCGGAAGCATACCGTGCGAAGCAAGTAAATTGCTGTAGTCATCCGATGAGCTGTCATTGCAGGAAGGAGTTAAATTAATATTGATGTCACCGATTATGGCCACAGAATTAAAGGGCTTCAAATTTAGAAGGGTAGAATCTAAGTAATTTAGAAACGGATTAACATTTTTGTAGGATGGAGAACGATAAAGAGCAACTACAGCAAGTGTATCAGAGATTTTAATGATTATGGAATTAGCCTCCTGAAAGTCGGGTAAATCAATACTGTATTCCAAACAGGTATTAATGTAAACTACTACCCCTTCATTCTGGTTATGGTAGGTTGATTGGTAGTGTTGATAACCAGGAATTGAAGGGATAAGAGGGTTTTTACTTAGCCAACACTCGGATAAAACAATGATATCAGGTTTGAATGAGATTCTTTGAAGCAATATAGAGAGATCGTCAAAGTTGCGAGCAATACTTCTAATATTCACATGAAAGATTTTGATGGAATTGTTAATGCCCGGAGTTACGTAATTGGGGCAATCTTCTGGTGTACAAACAAAAGACTCCGACACTGATATATGTTCAATATCATTGTCAATGTTATTGATATCGTTCATAGAAGGATTTATATATTATAAGTTAACATAAAAACTAACGGGACTGTGAGATTTACGAGACAAATTACTAAACATAACTGTAATTTTAGCAATCTATACGTGACTGGACTATACCATATTATTATGCGATTAAGTGTATGTAAATGTGCAGTAGGTTTCGTGTCCCAGGGTGGGGTGAGTATACAATAACTATAAAAGTATAAAAAAATTAAACAATAACTAGCAAACTTAAGTAAAAGAATGACATGCAGACAATTAATACATAAAGCACTCTGAAGTAAAAAACAGAAATGGAAATCTTTAAAATAATAATAATTTTGGCGTCAGTTAATTTTCGGCAAGTTCTGGAGGTCCAATTCAGCAGCAACTCTAATAAGGCATAAGGCTAATAAGGCCGTTCTCTTTATCGCGCAGAAAGATTTTACCGTGAGATACCCAACAATATTTATAATTGTTTGTTTTGGCATATTCTCTGGCCAGGTAAAATAGCCTCTTCATGTGTGGTGTAAGATTTTCGGATAAGAATATCGGCTTAATAGGACCACTTAATTTTAGATGCTCTGTGGTGAGCCTAGAGGTCCCTCTATTAAATTGGCGGAACATATTTATAACCTTCTCTTTAGAGATAACACTATTCAGGTCCACTAAGATGGTTTTATTTGCTGGGTCTCTTGTCTTGATCCGAAAGATGTCTCTGACGTCCGAGGGGTTAATTGGAGCATTGATGACTTTAGCGGCTTGAATGAATGTATCCAGTAGAGAGCTCTTAGTTTCTGCAGTACTGGAGGGCACATTTCTTATTTCAATGCATGTAGATCTTGCCGAGCGTTCCATGCTTTCAATCCTATCTTCAATAGTTTTAAACCTTGTATAGAGCTGGGTTCGTTCCTGCTCAAATTTGTCAATCTGACTTTGAAGGTGGTTGCATTTCTCGGATAAAAACTCAAAGGTTGTTTTAAGCTCTTCGACAGTCGAGAATAGTTTATCAAACCGGCTACTTTGATCATTCTTAAAATCCAAAAACATCTTCCTGATTTCCGACATAAAACTACTTAGCTCGGTACTATTTGAGCGCTTACGCTTCCTTTGAGCGATATTTGAATTTTCCGCCATACTTGAATCGGATGAAGAAAGTTTACTCTGTCGACATGGGACCATAAGAGTTGTTTGCGGTTGAGGAGTAGACGCTGTCACTGTCACAGGTGACTTTTGGCACATTTGAGGAACCGGTGATGGAGCGGGCGAAGACGGGGGCGTGCGCTTGAGCGGCATATTAGTAAGAGTGGAGTACTAGGCGCACAGCAATGCACGCGCCTCCGTAGTTGCAGATACTGTGTAATGTGGGGCGTGTCTTCGCAGTAGTGTGCTTCACGAAGCGCAAGCGACGAACGTTTATGAACTCCTATTATTTCGGCGTATTTAAATTTAGTGAATTTGAATTATATCAATGAAAAATTAATAAATAAAGTATCTAAACACGTCTGAACTGTACAGAGGTCCGGAGGGAAGGTTTCATTGAGGGTCCAAGACCAGACACTTTAAGATCAACTGTGAGGGTCGGTCTTGCAATGCTAACCCCTTGGTGGGCTCCAAGCACCTCCTTGAGCTGTCCAGCGAGGTTGTCTGCCTTTTCTTCTCGCCCTTCGCCAGTAACCTCGACCATGGTGGCACCGGTAGCGGCCTTACGGTATCGTACCGATGCGATGTCGAGTTCGGCCAGACTAATCTTGGCCTCCGCCTCTTCTATCACTTGTGAGTATGAAAGCCCTCTTTCTATGGCCTCTGGGCGGAGTGTGATAGTGACCGCAGCAGTTTTTGGTGGACGCAGCTTCTTAGCCTTGGTTTTCTTCATCGGATTTTTTGTCGGCAGTGAAGCTTGACCAGGGGTTGTACCGAGTCTGCCGTTTTTCCCTTTTACTACTGTGGACCAAGTAATCGGAGCGAGAGTTGCATTATCTGAGTTGGGGCCAGGTGCAGGGACTGGCTGCAGGTCAACCACCGGGGGACAAGTTGGTTTTTTGCCCTTTCCTCTGTTTTTTGCCTTCTTAGCGGCCTTTTCTGCACTAGTGCCTGCCGTTGCCACTGATACCTTTGACGTTGGCTTTGGAGTCTGTGAAGGCCGCTCCTTAGTGGTCAAGACTGCTTTGTCCCCTGTTATTGGTGGTCGATGCGACCGCTCTTCTAAAGCTCGCAATCGTGCCTGGACAATGGAGCCCACCTCGCTCATTAGGTTACGCGCCACTGCAGTAATATCTAAGGCAGGATCTATGAGGCTCGATGTAGAAGCGTCGCCTTGTGCAGTGGGTGTTTTTCTCATTTCTGATCGGAGTTCTTGAAATTCTTTACGAATTTCGAAGATCTCCGCTTGGAGGCGAGTGTTTCTTTTTTCCTCCGTAGACGATCTATGAACAAGGATTTCCGTAGCGTGTGCCATTGCTCGTGCCGCCTCTTTTACGGCGCGTTTTAGTGGGCCTTCGAGCTCGGACAAACCTTCTACAACATTTTCAATAACTCCAATACTTTTTACCATTAGATTTTGTATTGAATCTATCGGCTCTTCTTCCAGCCTTGTTGTCTCTGATTTTTTCTCAGCTAGGCGCACCTCTTTCTCTTTTTGGTGAGACTCTTTCTCTGAGTCGGAAGTTTGCTTTGGTTTCGCTCTTACCTTAGCTCCGATGTATTTTCCGTGGGTAGTAGGTCTGCCTCGACCCCTTTTTGAGTCCCTTTTAATGTTGCGGAGAACTTCCGAACCGCTGTCAGAGCTGTCTTCCCCTCTGTATCGCTTACGCGCGAGTGTTCGTCTTGCAGCTGGACGGCTAGAGCAGACCGACGTCGTCGAATCCGACTCCAGCACGCTGTTGCTCGCGCTAGCCTCCTTGTATATCGCCGACGAAGCCCATTCATTGCGTGTATGCGTTATTTTAGAGCCACGTCTACTGCGCGTATTCTTACTTGGGGCGCTATTCAGCTCCATCAACTTTTCTCTCTCCAATCCAACGGTCGGAACCGACGCCGCGTGAAAATCTCCGCCCGTCGCGGGCACCTTAAACAACACACCGTCCTTCTCGGACTCTTTCTCCATCCCCCCCTCCCCAGACTTAGGCGATTGTTGCCCCCCACGTATTACGATGGGGCAGACGGTAGCCGAAGCCACCGTGTGGGATTCCCCGCGATGCGCGGGACCCACCCGTGGAAAAGTATCACAATTCGCTTCTATCATTATTTTTTGGGGCTGATCCACAGCTTTGGCTGATCCACAGCTTCGTGTGTGTGAGTTAAAGTGTTACTGTGTGTGTATACTGTAGTGCTTTGAATGTGGTGTGTATTGTGAAGGTGTGTAAAGTGAATGTAGTATTACCCTGTCCCACCCTGTCTGATTATTGGCCGTCAACCCGCGAGTCACCACAAAGGCGCTGAGACTCGCGGGTTCACGTTGCCCAGGACGCACCGCGTGGAGGTTATCTGACCAGCGGGGTGGGCCATGCCCTACTCTGGAGCGCCACAGTCACACAGAAGAGTAGGCCCACTTGACTAGGTTTGACCTGCAGCGACCTACTCCTGTCCGAAGACGGTTGAGGGTACGCCAAATAGGTCAATGCAGTTCATGCCCAGCTGGTAGGGTCTCTATCCATTCATAAACTTATATAAAAATTATGGTCGCTACTCAAACCAATAATAATTTTCTCTATAGAGTAAAAATAATTAGAGATTATATCGCACTCTTACCCCATCATTAAAACTTTTTCTTCTTTCCTCTGTAGTGATGGAAATGCCTTTAATTAAGTAAGGTAATTATACTGCTATCAAAAATATCACAAACAGTTACATGACTAACATGATATTTTATCTTATGTATGTTAAGAGTTTGTAGGAAAATCATGGCTATTCCTTCCTAGTTAGGTACTCAAAGTATTTATGTAACTAATATTAAATAATATATTATAAGGAAAGCGTCTTATATAACGGAATGAAGGAAAATATTGATCGTCTTGACGCTCTCAGACTTAATAAAAAATAAAGACCGGGCGCTGAAAATTACACCTCGTACCGTGTGCACATCATGAAATCAAAGTTACACCTGACTGATTCGTTCGAGTTACAATGACAACGAAGCATTTACAAGACCGGCTTCAATGCACTGTTAGGAGCACTTTTTCTGAACTTTTTATTGTTCTAAGAATTTCGTGCCTTTTTTTTGTTTTATGATCGCTTTGATACCTCTAAAATGGTCTTACAATAAGAGAAAATGGACCGTCTAGTATGCGATACAAGATAGTTTAAATCAGATAGAAACACCACTATCGGCCACCCATCCAAGTAGTGTCCGAGCTGCACGTTGCTTAACAGACACAATGCATCGGCAGTCTAACAACTAACGCTAACCGGAATAGTCTAATACTCTTCACAAGGAGGGAAATTGTACATTAATATACCATTTAACAAAATTATACATTTCCTTGTTTATTTCCTCAAAATATATATATTATTAATTAATTTAGATTTTTTTTAATAATTTGTAGTGATGTAACATGTTTTATGATATAATTTGTAATCAATATTTAATAATAGGATAAACTTATTATTGTGAAAGTAATAAATCGATTGATTGATTATTTTAATTCCTGTGCACTTGTTTTAATACATAAATTGTTTTCGACCGATTAAAATAACCTACCTCTAGACTTTTTCATCTGATAACTCTATTATATATATAACGATTCAGTGTTTTTATTTTTTTTCCATGTATTTACATAGAAAAAAATGTCAAATAATCTTTTTTAATAAGGTCTTCTTCTTCTTCTTCATCGAGTGGATGGCCAACCTGACCAATCCTGGTGTCAGTTATTGAGCCGCCAAAGGCCTCTGGCCTCTATCCGTAGAAAGTAACCGGGACCGACGGCTTAACGTGCCCTCCGAAGCACGGAATCATCTTACTTTTCGAGCAATCAGGTGATTCAGCCTGCAATGCACTAACCAAACTGAGGACAGTCTCACAAAGAGATTTTTGTGAGATATCCCCACCGGGAATCGAACCCGGAACTTCCGGGTCGTGAGCCGGGCGCTCAAACCACAAGACCACGGAGGCTGTTTAATAAGGTAAAACGAGTAGGTTAGTGGCCAATCCTGATGTCGGAATTTTTAGACCGCCCAAAGGCGATGACATGGTCTAACAAGACTTTATTAACTCTACTCTGTATACACATCAATAGTTTATTTCTTCGATCAACAATACACAACTAGATATTGGGTCACGTACAAAATCAAAGCTAAATACTGTCCGCGTGGATGACGTGTGACAGCTTATTTTGTTTTCTACCGAACTGAAAAAAAAGTTTTGAAACCGTTCGAAGTTCAACCTAATTACAACCATGACACCTAGCAATAAAGTAGCAAATCTTATGAATAAAATAAGTGAGAATAACGCCTCACTTTTCAAATGAGGCGTTATTCACCGAGACGTATATTTGCGCCGACCTGACATCTAGTTGTGTATTGTTGATCGAAGGTTTATTTAATCTATTTAGTTTATTTTCAGTTACTAGTATAGTAGTTATGTATATGTTAATCAGGAAATACAAATCTACCTATAATATAATAATTTAGTAAATAGACATACAGCCTTACTCAAAAACGCTTATTAACAACATTTTATCAAATGTTTTGTCCCTTTCCGACATACGCCAATTTCCAAAGAGCGAAAGAGACAAAACACTTTATATCCGTGTTATAGTTACACCGCGTTTATTAATAATGCATAAAATCCAAATTAAACTTGATCACATTGAAGCCCAATTTGGAACCCATTTTGAAAATAACTTACTGATTTAGCATTTTCACGTAAATGCTTGCTTTTCCTAGTAATCCTGTATATCACCTAGAATGAAACCATAAGGACATGTTTTATCGAACAGAGTATAGCCCGTCATCCCGTGACCACGAGCGGTTTATTCAGCTAGTACGTATTTTAATTATGTACGCTGACAAAATGAAAGTAGTCGAACTAATGTGACATTTAGCAAGTTACATTCGTGCGAATCATCCAATAACCCTTTTCATGGGTAGGTTCGAGATCACTAGCCCATATTACGTAGAGTACAGTACACTAATAAAATTTACACACTAGCAGCGCTCCGCGGAGTTACGTGTGTTGTGGGTTTTCACGTAAAAATGTAGGGATATTAAAACATGTATAGTCTTGAATGTACTTAGCTATGGAATACAAAAATAATTATTTGAATCGGACCAGTAGGTTCCAAGATTAGCGCGTTCAAAAATCGAACACTTCAATCAATCAAAACTTCAATCGACAAAGGCCTCTCATCTTACTGAAGGTATCAGTACAGTGAGGCGTCGTAATAACTACGGTTGCCTACTGCCGTTTTGTGACTATCAAGTTAAATTATGTTTATTTAAAACAATTGAATATCTGTGTTATGTTAAAATCGTCGAACAATGCACAATGGAACTTAATGAAACATTTACAAATCACACTCACTGCAGTATAAAAACTTTCCAATACTATCTATAGTAATATTCTACACTAATATTATAAAGAGGAAAACTTTGTTTGGTTGTAATGAATAGGCTCAAAAACTACTAGACCGTTTTTAAAAATTCTTTCACTATTCGAAAGCTACATTATCCACGAGTAACATAGGCTAAAAATCTTTCAGTGTTGGATAGTCCACTTATCGAGGAAGGCTATAGGCTATTTTTCATCCCGAAATTCCCACAGGAATGGACACAACGCGGGTAAAACCGCGGGGCGCTGCTAGTGATATAATAAAGGTGAAGAGTTTCATTTTTTTGAACGCGCTAATCTCAGAAACTACCAATCCGATTTGAATGATTCTTTTTGTAATGGATAGCTACATTCAACGGGAATGATATAGGCTATTTTTCGTCCCGAAATTCCCACGGAAACGGGCACAACGCGGCTAAAACCGCGGGGTGCTCCTGCTAATATACCCAAAAGTTATATATCCTGTCACGGCCTATTATTAACGTGAAAGAAAATAAATTGATGTTTGTTACTTTCGCGCAAAAACTACTGAACAGATCTGGATGGAAATTGACACTGAGATAGATTAGAGTGTGGAACAACATATAGACTACTTTTTATCCCGAAATTCCTACAGGAAACGGGTACAAACCGGGAAAATTAAAACACTGCATCTTCCTCATGTATATTGAAGCTGTTCACGTTATCAATTCCTTCTAAGCCATCAAATGATTTAATTAACTAGAGTAAAGGTTAATTAAAGAGTAAGGGAATAACCATTGATAGGGTATCCATTGTCTGCATTACAATAAATATTAGCACACCACTGTTTTACCCGCGTTCCCGTGGGAATTCCAAGAAGAAAAATAGTCTATAAAATTCCTATTGAATGTAAGAATCACTACATAGTATAAAATAAAGTCGTCTCTTTTTCGTGTCTGTCTGTTTGTCTGTCTGTATGCTTAAATCTTTAAAATTACGCAACGGATTTTGATGCGGTTTTTTGTAATAGGTAGAGTGATTCAAGAGGAAGGTTTTTATGTAAAAAAATTCCCGAAATTCCCACGGGAACGGGCACAACGCGGATAAAACCGCGGGGCGCTGCTAGTCGTGTACAAGAAACACTCTTCACATCCAACTGTAGTTCCAAAGATTAGCGCGTGCAAATAAACTCTTCAGTTTTTTTACATTAGTACCAGCAGCACCCCACAGTTTACCTGTGTTGTGCCCGTTCCCGTGGGAATTACGGGATGAAAAATAGCCTATAGCCTTCCGCGATAAGTGGACTATCCAACACTGAAAGAATTTTTCAAATCGGACCAGTAGTTCCTGAGATTAGCGCGTTCAAACAAACAAACAAACTCTGCAGCTTTATAATATTAGTAACGATTTCTGTTATTGTTTATCGAGAAAGTGAAAGCAAATATTATTTATTTAATGTTGAACGAACTCGTACATACCGAAGTGTTTTCTCCGTTACTCATTTTGCACTGGAAAATTGAGAACTGAAGTAAATATCTCATTGTTACATTTTATTTTTGGTTGCGTATCAATCAACTATAAAATAATCAGGGTTCCGCAACTCGATGAGCTAAACAAAGCCTTTGTCTTTGTATCCTGACGTGTATGACTGTGATTTCATAGATCTTTGAATAGTATACGTAATAGTAAATACTAAAACCAATGGTACTATAACCTACATAGTATAAACAAATTCGCATCCGTCTGTATGCTTCCTCCTCACTGTACTGATATCTTCAGTGAGATGAGAGGCCTTAGCCCAGCTGTGGGACATTGCAGGCTTACACTTTACACTGTATGCTTGAGGTAAACTCAAAAACTATCAAATCAAGACAACATAATTCAAGACAAAACCGACCGATTAACAAAGAAAATCTAACTTCAATGCAGGTTTTTATAGAACTACCAACTTTTATAAATCGGTCAAACACGAGACCAATATGTATGTCTCTGTTTATATATCGAAAGAATTTTCCAAATCGGTTCACAAAGACGTACGAGTAGGTATCAAGTAACATAGAACAAAATACAGTATTTGAGAACTTCCTCTGTTTTAAGTCGATTAAAAATTACCCAGCACTGGGACATTGCTTACAAAAAAGCATACAAAGATACAATTTCTAAGCAATGTGTTGTAAGTTTAAAGAACTGTACCGATAGTGTTTACTACTTAGTATAAGTGTGTTTGTTACGTAACAATTGATAGAGTGATCATCCGATTTTTATATCAATCTGTTTTTATTTTAACAATGATTTCATCAACTCTCGACAGTAGTATCCGTCGTACGTAAGTTCCCGTTTAAATAAATAATAATGATTTCATCGAGTTGTGTACGTTATTTGAAGAGTTAAGCAATATATTTCGTTTGGGCTTGGGACACACTTAAAAAATCCTATAAGTATAAAAAAATCATGAAGTTCCCACGGGAACAGGCACAACGCGGGTAAAAACGCGGGGCGCTGCTAGTATTTCAATAAATATGAATCACCGAAATATTTGTAAAACGACTTCAACAAACTGGATAAATCTTTCCTTTGTGTGTTCGTTATTGTCATGAGAAGGTTTAGATGAAGAAAAAATAAAGCAAATATTTTTGAAAATATAACGGCTAGTTGAAAATTAAAACGTTAAAAAAACCATTATTCAGTCACATTTCAGTTATTTAAGACTACATTCCGTTCCGTGTGCGTTTAATAAAAATAAATTAAGTACAGAACCCTTGACAAAATATATCATTGAAAGATAAAAACACTTGAAATTGCCAATATCTATTCAGAATACCGAGTTCTCTTTTATCATTTTATGGTTTTATTTCACAACCATATACTTTTATAATATGCAGTATCTTATCAACGTTAAAGGTTTCGTTAAACCTTTCGATTATGTTAATATGTATTTAAATACCAGAGTTTCGTTTGTTAATCTGTTTGATGAAGTTTTGACTCATTGTGATTAATCATAGTATATCTGTGCAGATAATCATTCATTAATAGACTTGTATTACGTTAATTTCTGTACTGATAATTTCAGTGAGATGATTAACTATACTATTAACTATTAAACCACATGGTTATAATAGTGGTACGATATGGCATCTCGATATTATTCGTTGTTATATCAGTTACTTAAACATACGTATGACTAATCTTTTACTGTGTAACTAGCACCGCCCCGCGGTTTTACCCGCGTTGTGCCCGTTCCCGTGGGAATTTCGGGAATTTTTATACATAATAACCTTCCTCTTGAATCTTCCTCTATCCATTTAAAAAACCGCGTTAAAATCTGTTGCGTAGTTTTGAAGATCTAAGCATACATAGGGACAGACAGCGGAAAACTATTTTGTTTTAAATACTATGTAACTAGTGATACTTTAATCAACATAGTTCACAGGTGAATATTCTATTTTTCCTTACGAGCGTAATATTCAACGGTAGGTGTAAAAACAAGTCATTGGGCGGTTTTCCATTAGCCGGCCCGGCACCGGCACCTACGCCGGCGCCTTGCCGGTGCCGGGGAAGCAAAAACGTATAAAAATGTATGGCTTGCTTTTACACCTACCGACACCGGCGCCGGCTCGGCGTTGACTCCCGCCGGCGCCGGAATCGTTGCCGGGGTAGCAAGATTCCCAGTCGGTGACGGCTGGGCAAAACTGCATGTGTGCTGTATATGAATTGTAGCCGTGTACGTGTGTGAGTGCGCGGGGCGGGTAGGGGGACCACGCACCGGGCGTAAACCGGCATCGACAACCGGCGCAGTGGAAAAACAAAGCGCCGGCGCCGGTTTCCGGTGGACGGCCATGCCGGTGCCGTGACGGTGTCGGGCCGGCTAATGGAGAACCGCCCAATGTATATCTGATAGATTGGATTAATGTTTTTGACTTTATCAAAGCTTTATCTTAATCGATTAAGGAAGGTCTAACAAATGGATGCAAAAAGAGGAAAGAAGGCCATTAAAGGCAAATGCAGACCAACAGGAAGAGAGCGCGAATCTCGTGCAAGAACGGGAAGGCGATACTAGTCTTTTAAATAATAAAAGTATATTAAACAGTTTAGTATATAGAGGACTAGCAGCGCCCCGCGGTTTTACCCGCGTTGTGCCCGTTCCCGTGGGAATTTCGGGAATTTTTTTACATAAAAACCTTCCTCTTGAATCACTCTACCTATTACAAAAAACCGCATCAAAATCCGTTGCGTAATTTTAAAGATTTAAGCATACAGACAGACAAACAGTGTGACAGACACGAAAAAGAGACGACTTTATTTTATACTATGTAGTGATATCTAAACAATTGTTATATCTTTCTATATACGTAGTACTAATATAATAAAGCTGAAGAGTTTGTTTTCTTCGTTTGTTTGATCGCACTTCTTCTTCTTCTTCTTCATCGAGTGGATGGTCAACCTGACCAATCCTGGTGTCAGAGTTATTGAGCCGCCAAAGGCCTCTGACATGGCTGATCATGGCTGGATACATCTGATCGCACTTATCTCATAAACTAACAATACGATTTGAATCATTATTTTAGTAATATATAGCCACATTTAACGGGAAGTTATAGGCAACTTTTTATACCAAAATTCCCACGAGAACGGGCAAAACGCGGGTAAATCCTCGGACACTGCTAGTAGTAGGAGCAGTGGAAGGAACTCTATAGATTACGAAAAGCAATCAATTCTGCGTAATTTAATGTGGGTCACATTTGTTTTTAGCAGAATACCTAATGTGTCACCGTTTCTATCGAGAATTGATTCTGACTCAATGGATATAAAAATTGATCTTTTAATCGTTTAGCAGAATAAATAAATCTGTTTTGATTTCCTTGGACAGAGACGACTGGAATTCAATGGGTTACCTTTGCCCAACAGGTTAATAAGAAAAAAAATATCTCAACATTGACTGTTCCTATAATTGGTGTCTATTATTAAACAAATAAATATTGAAACTGTGGTCTACATTTTAAAATTTCATCAAAGTTGGACATGTAGCTTAATCCAGCCAGATCTTGCATTTACTATATTCATTTGAATGAAACATGAGTTGTGAAGTGGCTTACATCATCACTACATAGTATAAAACAAAGTCGCTATTTTTGTCTGTTGTTTGTCTGTTTGTCTGTATGCTTAAATCTTTAAAATTACGCAACGGATTTTGATGCGGTTTTTTGTAATAGGTAGAGTGATTCAAGAGGAAGGTTTTTATGTAAAAAAATTCCCGAAATTCCCACGGGAACGGGCACAACGCGGGTAAAACCGCGGGGCGCTGCTAGTCAGTAATATAAACAATGAATAAGTAAGTGAAAATTGTATTAGCCTTTAATATCCCACATCTGGGCAAAGGCCCCCCCTCATTTCAGTGAAGATATCAATACAGTGAAATCAATAAAAAAATAAGAATTGAGGAAAATTTAGTAAAAATTTTAAAGGAAAATTGCGAGAAAGAATTGATAAGATAATTATTAAGTATAGTTTGTTTTTTTGTTTGTACAAATGCACTAATCTCAGAAACTACCAAACTGATTTGAACAATTCTTTTTGTAATGGATAGCCACATTTCATCCGAGGTTATAGGCTTTTTTATCCTAAAATTCCCACGGGAGTAGGCATAATGTTGGTAAAACCGCGGAGCGCTGCTAGTATGTTATATAAAGACTGTATATTCACCAAATGCCATGGCTTTTCTTCATGATCGTCAATGTCGGGTACATTTGTGTATTCTTGCTTCTGTAAATAATAAATATACTTGATATATTATACTCGATTTTTTTTGGATTGGCACAAAATGTGGACCGATGTCGTCAATTTTCCAGCCGAAAACGATTGCTCCTGAAGAGGAAAAAGGTTTAGTAATTTTATTTCATTCTTACCCTATCTCTAAACCTTTTTCCTCTTCAGAAGCAATCGTCTTCGGCTGGAAAATTTACGACATTTAACCACATTTTGTGCCAATCCAAAAAAAATTGATTATACATAATATTTGTAATGACAAACTCAAACACATGGTAAGCAAGACCCAAAGTAAGCTCTAAGCTTGTAATATGGAATCTAACTGATGCTATTACATATACATATGCAAATACTTTATATGCATATGGGGTATTCTGAGGTATCATTTAGTTTACAAGTATCAACAATGTTTTAGTCAAAGATAATAAGTTATAGATAATAATATACATTTTGTGACTTTCAGGGAATGGATATATGTAGGGACCAAATCATAGTAAGCTATTTTTGTTTATTTGCAACCAAACGAAAGTATTATGCTTTTTTTCTTCATCGAGGGGATGGTCAACCTGACCAATCCTGGTGTCAGAGTTATTGAGTTATTTAAGCATTATGATTTGGTTTGATAAATAAACAATATCTGCTTATGTGAAAAAAATCAAGGTAAGTATTTGTAAAAATGAAAGAAAAAATATTTTTATACATATAAGTTTTAAAATTATGTATGTTCTCTCATATTTTCTATATAAAACTTTGCTCTATGAGACCAAATATTCTAAATGTAGAACAATACAGGAAATATCGACTCAAACAAATGACCTATATTCCGTTGGATATTTTGGCATTATAGATTAACCTCATAATTTAAGATTGTACATGCTAAGCATTTTTTTCTAAGAGACGAATAACATATTCATTATTGTGTAAATTCTTCGTTGTATGGTAAATTATTTAAGCACACAATACCTACTAAAATGTATTTAAATAGGTAGGAGAGTACATATTAAGTAGGTTAAGCAAACACACAAAAAGTATCAGTTTAAGGGCAAAACATAACCTCTAGGAAGAAAGGTCATGTTCGCGATAGCAAATTAAATAATCAATTAACATGATTCAGCGCAAAAACATCTTATCTTCATTCAATAAATGATGAAATTTATATAGAAAATCAAGTACTTACCCCTACGGTTGGTAATTCGAAGCCGGTGTTTGCTTTTCTTCTCAATGAAAACTTACTATCCGAAGGTTCCATGGTGTTGCAAATAATTTTATATCATCTATTTTAAAATCTTTCGCCTTTCCAATTAGATTAGTAAGCTTTAGAACTAATAATATCAATAAATATTGAATCGACACACACATTCAGTATTTAAAACTTCGCAGAATAATGTCAACTGTCATTGTCAAATCAAGCATGAAGTTCTTCTGTCTAATTGACATTGATAGATAACAAGCCACAGATATGACTTTGACATATTGGTTTGACATACCATGACAGGTGTTTTAAGACAGGTCCATAATGTTGCTAGCTTTTAATTTAATTTACCCTAAAATTGCTAATCATAGCTGTATGATGTTGTTCAACGTGTTGGAAGGGAAATGAAAATAAAACGATAGTAATATTGTATTCATTTTGTTATAATAATTATTATGTATGCTCACAATCTAAATACAGTGAATTATTTAACTACAGAATAAATTAACAATTCGTAATCTATACCAAATGTTAGCATAACTATTAATCACCCTTTTTACACGATTTATGTAAGTACATAGTCTGATATATTTATATCCGAAGTAGATACGTCTTATGTAAAATTAATCTCTAAATTGTCTAGCAATTTTTCTTTATTTTTTTTAATTAAAAATAATTGTTAAATACAGCATACTGATATTATATGTACGAACTATGTATATTATTTACATAATGCATAATAATGACTGTATAAAAGTGCTTTTTATCATACACATAAAATCACAAAACCTCTCATTAATTATTTGTATTCGCTACTCAATAAACTTAAAAATCTATATTAATAAAAATAACTACCTATACATTTATATTTATTTACAAAAAACTTATATACATTAGCAGATCTCGTAAAAAGTAAAAGCTGTTTATGTAAAAATATAAAAAATAAATACAGTTAACATTGAATAGGTACAATTAAGACTTAAACTAATGGTGAACATCACATAAATCAGTATCTTACAAAACTAGTAGTGCGTAGTAACCATTATTGAATGATAATTTACATTTAAAAAATAAGTACATGACCGCCATATAAAAAAACGAAACATTTTAAAAACACCATTTAATTGCACCTTACTTGTCAAGCAAACTAGTAACTCATACAGTTTGATTATGACATCTAAGTTTCGAAAATACGCTATCTACTTTTTTGTGCATTAGTATAGTAGGTATCCATTTTGTCTATTACAACCAACTACAATCAATTTCACGTTATCAGTCCTGTAACCTTGGACGTGGAGTTAACACTGGTGTTAAAGTTTCGAACGATATTGAAATCTTAAAACGTCTATAGACATGCTTTGTTTAGGTCTTTAGTTTATGAATATTACATGTTGTGTATATTTGTCTCTGGGAGCGCACTATGTGAGGCAACACTAGGGCGAGGGCGGCAGGCTGTCGTCGCTCTCGAGGTAGGTGACGTAGTTGTCTTCGCCCGGAGCGTGCGGTGGCCGCGGTGGGGGCAGCGAGGGCACGTCGTACCCGTGCATCTGGGAATGGGAATGTTCAGGTTATATTTTTGTTCAAAAAAATATCACGGAAGCAGGATGTTACAAAAGAACCTATTAGCCTAGCATAGTTTCTCCACCATTTCTTAATTGTTTTACATCTTTCCAAAACTGCGTTTATATTTTTATATTTGTTCGGGGAAAGGAGAAAGTTGATCTTGATGAAAATGAAATCTAGCTAATCTAGCTAACTAGCTAACTATAACTTAATCATTGTCGACTTAAGATGTTAATTCATCGTGATTTTAAAGCAACGTGCAGCTTGACCCTTACTAGGCAGTTCTAAGTGTTCTGTTATGCCTTTCAAGCAACTGTACCGTGCAACTCAGTTTTTTTAATTGTTAGATCACGTAGATGCCATAAGGTGGTCGAAAACTGCGACATCATGGTTGGGCTACTCGACTACCCTACTCGGCAGACTTACTTGTCTTACCTGGTTGACGAGATGCTGGAAGGCCTGCGTGTGGTGCGGCGCGCGGTCCAGGTCGGCGTGCAGCGCGAAGTCCGAGAGCGCCTTCCAGGGCGGCTGGTAGGCCGTCACCTCCAGCGCCAGCGCGCCCGCCTCGTGCCGCACCGGCGAGCCCGCCACTAGCGGCACGCCCAGCGCCATGTACCCCATTCGCCGCCCTTCCTGCACATCAAGTATACTGTTATAACTCTGCTGTAACTGTTATAACTGGGAAATTAGATCTTAAACGATTTGGTTGTTTAATTAAGAAAAAGTTGGTATACTAATACTTTATTTTCTTTTAGACAAAATGCCTGCATGGATTTCCCCAACTACGTATCTTATCCTATCAGTTGTCTTTCACTAAAGGCAGCGTAGATGGAAGTCAAGTTATACAATCAGTTTAGCGATTTAACAATGAAAGCGCAACAAGACAGACAACTTTTATCATTCTTCTTCATCGAGTGGATGGCCAACCTGACCAATCCTGGTGTCAGAGTTATAGAGCCGCCAAAGGCCTCTGACATGGCTCAAGTAACGACTACTATCCGTAGAAAGTAACCGGGACCGACGGCTTAACGTGCCCTCCGAAGCACGGAATCATCTTACTTTTCGAGCAATCAGGTGATTCAGCCTGCAATGCCCTACCCAACTGAGGAAAGTCTCACAAAGGGATTTTTGTGAGATATCCCCACCGGGAATCGAACCCGGAACCTCCGGATCGTGAGCCGGACGCTCAAACCACAAGACCACGGAGGCTGTTAACTTTTATCATTGACAATATCATATTATAGAGGAAATTCAGCCTTTCAACAAAATATCTGACACTGAAACTTCGACACCGGGGTTAGCACTAACCGAGCAAGTACTTAAAGAACTTACTCTTTTATAGTAAGGATATTGGAAAACATATCACAACTAACACATTAATAAAGTGAAGATATCCTAGCCGTATTTACCACCTTCTCCTGCTGCATTTGCATCTTGAGTTGCAGCGTCTTCTTCTTGTCTTTGCAGCGTTTGTTCTGGAACCAGACCCTGATGACGCGTGGACTGAGGCCTGTCATCTCAACGAGTTGCTCCTTCATGAGAGCGTCGGGCCGGGGGTTGGCGGCGTAACATGTTCTGGAAGGGTATTTAAAAATGTTAACTTAGGGTGATTTTCGCGTGCCGATTCAGCTAGACACCCTCGGCAGAGATTAGTCAAATTTTTCCTTTACGGTTGGAAGATACTGAGAAAGACCTTTGCAGTAGAAAGGGGCAGTACAGGTTGAAAAACAGTAAAGGGTAAACAATATTCTCAATTAGTATGGAAAATAAATTTTGGGTATAAAAAATATTTAATAAGAACATATTATTAAAGATAATAACGCTTTGATTTACCGTAACTAAGAGGAAATTCTTTAACCTGGCAATATTATGAAAAACGATTGACAATAATTTATCATGTTACAATATAACAGTCAATGTCATTGACCACCACAGAGAAAAATAAAACCTTCACAGACAAAAAAAAAATAAGCGCGGTTTTCAACATACTTTTTGAATCCTTCAAAGTTAAGTTTGAATAACTATAATGTATGCCTTGAAATAAAGATATATTTACCGTAACGTATGCAGCTGTTTCTCGTTGAGTACTGTCCGCACGCGGGTCGGCTTGCCGTCTGCGGCTGCTGTGGTCCGGGCCCGCCCGCTTTTGTGGGAGCCCGATTCACTGCCGGAATCTGAAATGGAATATGGTTTGAATGGAGTAAGGTTTTCAAATATATACCTTAGTTATAAATAAATATTTCTAAAAACATGCACATAATGAGAAATATCAATATGTGATTCAGTATGTTCTCATTCAAATTGCATAAAATACACCAGACTAAATATTTAGAAACATTTGCCGGTACGAATTTATTCAGAGCCGATTACTATTGTTATTTCTGTAAAGGTAGATACTAAGTACATTTCTAGACTAGCAGCGCCCCGCGGTTTTACCCGCGTTGTGCCCGTTCCCGTGGGAATTTCGGGATAAAATGTAGCCTATAGCCTTCCTCGATAAATAGACTATCTAACAGTGAAAGAATTATTCAAATCGGTTCAGTAGTTTCTGAGATTAGCGCGTTTAAACAAACAAACAAACAAACAAAACAAACTCTTCAGGTTTATAATATTAGTATAGAGTATAGATAGATGATTGGTAAGGTGGTATTATATTCTTTTACAAAATAAGTGACTAGGTATTGTAAATACTTAGGTCTAGTTCATTAATGTAACACATTAAGTATTCCTAGGTTACTTAATGAGCTAGCTAGATACCTACTTTTCTAAACGTAGATACCTACCGAACTGAAGGATAAAAGTTATTAGCTAATAACAATAACTACCTACCTACCTACCGAACTGAAGTTTTATTACATACTTCACAATAACATAACCCTTGTATCCACATAATCTTGTCCAAACAACTCTGTTTAATAATTAAAAGTTAATTTCATCCCTTAGGGTTGATCGCTTGACACACAGTCCGTCTGAAATTTGACACCACTTCACACTTCTCATAATCCTGGATTACGCTTGACCAATTTTGATTATTCGTACGCAGTTAGATAATCATCTTGGTTAGGGTGTTTGTAGGTTTAATTATGATGAGAGCATTTTAAAAGTTAAGTCGAATTTTTGTTTTATAATTGTTCAATAGTCTATTTTGTTTGATGTCTGTAACACGACTTACAACTATACATTTTTATCAAAGCAACATACAAATAATGTATTATTGTTAATACATTAGTCAGATGAAGTTAGTAAATTCACCTCAACTTTCAAGCGTTCAAGATACGCTTAAGTACCTACTAACCAAATATAAGTATAATCTATTTCTTTTGGATTGGCACAAAATGTGGTTAAATGTCGTCAATTTTCCAGCCGAAGACGATTGCTTCTGAAGAGGAAAAAAGTTTAGAGATAGGGTAATAGGTAATGAAATAAAATTACTAAACCTTTTTCCTCTTCAGGAGCAATCGTCTTCGGCTGGAAAATTGACGACATTGGTCCACATTTTGTGCTAATCCAAAAGAAATAGAGTATACTCAGTGCACATGGAAAACGCCACGCCTGTTACCAGAATTAATATCAGCCGTACGAGATACATGATAATATTATCTGAAATATAACAGGAACGATTAAACGAACACAGTATCGATACGATCTAATCGGTAACCAATGCTGTGATTACAGATAAAGCGCCTTTGAAGCGCGCCGACAAACACACCGCTGGACTTTGTCTAGCCGCGACCCTAAAGTTATCTCTTTAATTAGGTTTTTTATTTTGGTTCCTAGTGTTTTAAAGTGTCTAGTACATTGATTGATGCGGTATTGATAGACGAGCGACGCCAATGTTTTTAGATTAGGTAATACGCGCATACATAGTATCTAACTAATATTATAAATACGAAAGTTTGTGAGCATGTGAACGCCTCGGTGGTCTAGTGGTATGTGCACTTGCCTGCCAAGACTGAGGTCCCGGATTCAATTCCCGGGTCGAGCAATAACATGTTTCCTACTTTTCAAACATGGCTCGAGTTTGAGATCACCAACCCGCATTAGGCAAGCGTGGTGATTACGCCTAATCCTCCTCACTGTACTGATATCTTCAGTGAGATGAGAGGCCTTTGCCTAACAGTGGGACATTATAGGCTCATACTTTGTGAGGATGGATGTATGTATGTACCTAAGTATATTTGTTATTCTTTCACGAAAAAAATACTGGATAGTTTTTCATCAAATTTTACAGTAATATAGGTTATACATTAAAATAACGCATTTGATACATTTCATTCCGAAATTCCCGCGGGAACGGGTCAACGCGGTTGAAACCGCGAGGCATGGCTAGTTTATACATAATTATATTAGTTACATATTGCGAAAGTAAACTATATTATATAATACCTATTCTCAAATATAAATAAACGCCAGTCAGTATAGTGGCATGTGTGTTGTGCACTCGTGCTAATACCGGGGTCGCGGGTTCAATTCTTGACACGAGAGAGTAACCAATATACCCAAATGATGAACTACACTCTAAAACACACACTCACACGCACCATGGTAAACACTACCATCGTTAACACCACCCTTGTTGACACCACTATCATAGACACTACCATCGTTGACACCACTATCATTGACACTACCATCGTTGACACCACTATCGTTGACAACACCGTTGTTGACACCACTACGTTGCTCACCTGACATGGAGCCCAGCTCGTGCGGGTGGTGCGAGTTGTTGTTGCTCAGCGTGGTGTTGTTGTTGCTCTCTGCGTTGTTACCGCTTGTTGTGCTGCTCGTGTTGGCGCTCTGCAGCAATATAAAGATTTGTTAAATAGGTTATTACCCAAAATACATCTATATATGTACATACTTAAATTGATTAATTATATTGAATAATCATCCTTAATACGTACAGATGTATTTGGAATCAAAAAGCATGCACACTACTCATTTTAAGGACGGTTTGCTTCAGCTTACAATCACTAGTAAACGATAATACAAAATGTCAGTCTCCTCGTGGGCTTTCTTTAACGTTAACAGACTGTCATTTAAGTTATGAAACAGACATTTTAAAAGCGTGAAAAATCGTGCACTATTTAGCGAACTATATTATGATAACCGTATGCAAAAAGCCACCCTTAATCTCTTAAGAAAATATAGATAGTATCAATACCTTCCTTACCTTCTCCAAAACATCATGATCCTCCCTACAGTACAACGCACCCCCTTCCCTCAACGCGAACTCATCGCCCGGTATCAGCTGCCGTGCGCACGCGCAACACCGGAAGCAGTCAATGTGGTAGATCTTCGTTTTGGCGCGCATTACGAAGTCGTTCTTGTTGAAGGAAGCGCCGCATTTGTCGCATTTTGTACCGAATAACCTGTGAAAGAGAGAATACTATTAGTGCACTGTTACAGTTAACGTAACCTGTATCGTTTCTTAAGTTCAAGCGAACACTACTCATTTACGTATAGACGCATAATAAAATAACACCTCAGTCTTCTGTAACCACGGTTTCAGAAAAGGAGCCGAAACGTAAGATAAAAATCTTAGGTACTTACCTACTTAATATTATAAATGCGAAAGTTTGTGAGGGTGGATGTATGTATGGATGTATGTTTGTTGCTCTTTCACGCAAAAACTACTGTACGGATTTGGATATTTTTTTACAGTAATATAGGGTTTACATCAGAATAACACATGGGATACATTTTATCCCGAAATTCCCGCGGGAACGGGTACAACGTGGGTGAAACTGTGGGGCCCTGCTAGTGTAAAATAAAAGTGAAGTGTATCCGTAAACGTTAAGTCTTTCATTTGATTAAATTTATTACAGATATTACAGTGCCTTCTATATTAATATAATAAAGCTAGAGTTCGATTTTTTGGTTTGTTTAAACGCTCTGATATCAGTTCGTTTCGAATAGTTATTGTTGTATTAGATAACCATTTGTAATTTTAATCATAACATTCCCACTGAACTACGTGGGTAAACCCACGAGACATGGCCAGTCTGTCATCAAGTTAGCTATCTGCCGAATTTAATACAATGCGAGTTCTATAGCATGCAATTTAACACATATAATTTTACGCTTTAACATAGAATAATACAAACATTAAATCAATATTTCCTGAAAAAGTAAAAGATGTCAAATATTAAGAAAAAATAAATGGGTATTCTTCATAAACAAAAATTACAATAGCTAAAAAACACAAACAAGAATATTGTAAGCGTCTAATCTCCCAATTTCACTCATCTCGGAAATCCAAAAATATTCTCTTTATTCCACGAAAATTTTCAGAAAAAAATATTAATTCAACGGCGAAACTGTAAAAGCCTCCCTTAGGTCATTGACCGGCTCTAGGGGGCGGTACACACCCCGGGCAATAACGCTAAAAGCATCGGCTATACATACTTGTGTGTACTCTGCCTATGTTTGGAGGGGTGTAAAGTAGACGCGCCCTTAAAGGCTTAATGTGGGGGTTAAAAATAGCATTATTATTGATGCCTTTGTGTGGGTGTGTGGAAATCGCAGTCTGGGATATTTCACACTTACTTTTGGCATGAGACTAAGTCTATTAGGATGATTCGTCTTAAGTGTATGTGCGTATTTATATTACACTAGCAGCGCCCGCGGTTTTACCCACGTTGTGCCCGTTCCCATGGGAATTTCGGGATGGAAAATAGCTTAAAACCTTTCGGTTGAATGTGGCTATCTATTACAAAAATAATTATTGGAATCGGCCTGGTAATTCCCGAGATTAGCATACATATAAAAGTTTATAATGTTACAGTTCATAATCTGTCGACAGTTTATAATGTTACCAGTTAACTATTGTAAACTAACGGCATTAATTCATTAATTTCGAGTAGTTCTGGTGGCGGAGTATAAGACCGCCTAAAGGCCTCCGACATCTGATGATTGAAACAACCCGGACCAACTGATAGAAATGACACTATCGTTGCTTAACAATCACAATCACTACATAGTATAAAATAAAGTCGTGTCTGTTTGTCTGTCTGTATGCTTAAATCTTTAAAATTACGCAACGGATTTTGATGCGGTTTTTTGTAATAGGTAGAGTGATTCAAGAGGAAGGTGTTTATGTAAAAAAAATCCCGAAATTCCCACGGGAACGGGCACAACGCGGGTAAAACCGCGGGGCGCTGCTAGTGAACTACGAGTATAATATAACCGCTTGGTGAAACTATGCCACGAGTGGCGTTAACAATGTAACAATGACACATCCATCAGAGTGCTTAGTGCGAGTTTTCCAAGTTACTTTACGTTTGCGTTTAAATAGGTTCCCAACCAGTGGTCCGTGGACCACTGGTGGTCCGCGGAAGACAAAATGTGGTCCACAGACGCACCAAAAGTCGAAATATAATTCGCGAACATTTTCAAATTAATTTATGAAAATTGAAGGAAAGTCGTTGATAAAATACTGAACAAAATATATTTCACAAATTCGATTACATACACTCATAAACATGCTTCTCTACGTCTTCCGTCCAAGTTAACACTTTTCTTTCTTGGCGCTCGCTTGTTCTGAAATGTATAAGCTTCTCTACGTCTCTTGTTTACGTTACAAGTAAACTTTTCCAGTACAATTTTCGCTCACTTCACAAGTGCGGCCCAAATGTAGCCGTTCGCTGGTTTTTAATACCGACAACATACCCATATTGTGTGCATCTACTTTTTTTCTACCCAGCGTGACCAAATAAGAATAGAAAACTTTTCTATTCTTATTTCTAAGTAAAAAAAAATATTTGGTCACTCAATTAACATTCTGTAAGTTTAAAAAGGTAAAGTCGGCCTTAAAATGGCTATAAGGGCCAAGTAAAACATGCACAAACTTCGATCGCGTTCCGCTCTCGCTCAAATGTTTGATTGAATGAAGTCGAAAATACATTTTCTTTGAGGTCCAAGATAATAATAATTCATGCTCGAGTCGGACTCGCGCACATTCAATGTGAAATACAAATAAATTAAATCGCTAATTAATGTAAAAAAATTGACTGGAGGTCCTTGATGACAACAATAATTAAAAAGTGGTCTCCGGTCTAAAAAAGGTTGGGAACCCATGCTAAACTCTGTACGTAGTGAGCATCGAATAATTGTGAGTGCGAGTCTCTTTGAGTATTCACTTTTATTCACCGTAGCTCTGTAAAGTCCAGACAATAAACCGGCAAAATGGAATATACCATATCGACTGTGTTTTCATAAGGTATAAAGTACATATAACATTTATGCGGGTTATTTTATTAGACCTCGACCATGGAATTAGTATGTACTAGTTGTACGTAGTACATACTAATTCCATGGTCGATGTCTAAAAAAATAACCTTCTAGTTGTACGTAGTACATACTAATTCCATGACATCGACGTCGCGCACTTGACTGACATTGTTTGTTGTTTGTAGGTTGCCATAGCTCCTTACTTATGACATTTTTAACCGACTTCAAAGAAGGAGGAGGTTTCTCAATTCAACCGTTTATATGATTTTTTGGAAAAGCGATATCTTTTAAAAAAATAGTTTTCCGTCAATTCCGTCAGAGGATCATTAGAAACTCGAGCAGTAGAACAAACACTGGACATTATAACAAAGATCATCTTGAGCTCTTGCGGTCGTAAACATCTTCCAGGCGAAAAAATAATATGCTGACCATGACATCGTTTCTTTATAACACTACTAGAAGCACCCCGAGGTTTATTTACCCGCGTTGAGCCCGTATCTGTAGAAATTTCGGGAATCATTATACATATAAACCTTCCTCTTAAATCACTCTATCTATTTTAAAAAACCGCGTCAAAATCCGTTGCGTTGTTTTAAAGATCTAAGCAAACATAGGGACAGACAGACAGACACACAGACAGCGGAAAGCGACTTTGATTTATACTATGTATTGATAAATCACTATAGTTACAAACAAACAATTACATTTTACGTCATTTCGCCCGTCTCTCACCAATAAATTCAAAGTGAGAACTTTACTTTACGCACAGTGAGCGTAACTGTCAAACTTGCAACTCATCGTCGATGGCAGATTTTAGTTCGCATTGTGACCACTAGGGGCGCTTTTTAGCTACATATATTTCTGAGTTAGGCCGTGGTCCCACAGCAGGCGAGAAAACGAGTAACTCTCGGCGATTTTCTCTCTCAAGAAACGCACAATAAATGCATATTCCGTATAAACGAAAGAGGTGCAAATATTAAAAGTTTCTCGCTGACTGTTCACACTGCCGGCATCGACTCGTTTTACTACTTAGTTTTGTCGCTGAGCGAGGAGCTTCAAAAATAAACTCGCTCAGCGATACTCGTTCAACGATGCTAGCTCGAATTATCATTTCTTTACAGTGCGACAATGAAAGTAGATAGAAGTAGGTTTGCTCAGGATTGAGCAACTGCGGGCGAGTTGCGCGAGTAATCCCAGCTACAATACTATCGAAACTACACACTGACTTCCTGTTGATCGCCAACTCGTTTATACATAGTTTCTAGTTCTACTCGTTTCTCGTTCATCGTCAGCGTCGGCCTTAATGTTGACGCGTAAAAATAACTATGGCAACTTACAAACAACAGACTCACAGAGTTATTTCGTTTACATGACGGTAAAGTTATTTGGAAAACTCCCACTAAGCACACAGTTTTATCATGTCAATTCGACTATCAAAATCGTTATAGTTTACCCAAACTATGCACAAACATAAAATAATCATTAATTCGCGATCTTCAAACAATCGTAAAAACTTTACAACTTTAGGGAATAATAAAGATTGTAGGAATAATATTTGAAATCAATTCAGACTAATACGAAGATAACGATCTACTAAAATATAAAGATAAGTTCTTTATCGATCATCGGACGAGGCGACAGCAAACAATCGATATCATAATTATGTTCAATAAACAATTATTAATTAATATATCTTTGCTGGTAATCTTGACAAATTTTTGTAGTTTACGATAATCTATCAAATCTATGAAATAAACCACTATAGACCCTAATATCTTTTGAGGGACTTGTGCTATGCGAAGAAAAGCGCTTTCAGGCAATTTAATTTTTTTACATTCTTGTAGTTGTAATGAGTATAAACACCAGGCAATGTGCATGTTCATTTGGGTAGGTACCTACCTATATAAGTATGACTTAGGGGCGCTCGTGAGATAAGACTATAGTAAGTAAAGTTTAAAGGATCCCTACTGCAGACGCAATACTGAAATTTTAGCACAGGAATTACTTTTATATAGTGTTTTGTCTCTTTTGCTTATTATAAAATAGCGTATATCGGAAAGGGACGAACCATTTCATAGCTAAACTGCAGTTTATAAGCATATTCTCCGAAACACAAACACCGTTTTCCCATAACATGTAAAACTGACTGAAACCACAGTTGTACTAGCAGTTACTACAGCTGAAACCCGATCCCTAAACAAGGTGTAGAGTTGCACTAATTGGTTGTCTGTATAACTAACTATGCGTGTCCGTACAAACACACGACGTGTACGAGCATTAGAAATAATAGTCAATCTATACATCACTAGCAGTGCACCGCGGTTTTACTCGCGTTGTGTCCGTTCCCGTGGTAATTACGGGATGAAAATTAACCTATAACCTTCCCGTTGAATGTGGCTATCCGTTACATTGGTCAACCACCAACATTTCTGATCGTACCTGTATCTATTCTAATAATTATAAAAGGTAATTATAAAAGGTAAAGGTTTCTAACTTTGTTTGTTTATTAGATACTAGCAGCGCCCCGCGGTTTTACCCGCGTTGTGCCCGTTCCCGTAGGAAATCCGGGATAAAATGTAGCCTATAGCCTTCCTCGATAAATAGACTATCTAACAGTGAAAGAATTATTCAAATCGGTTCAGTAGTTTCTGAGATTAGCGCGTTTAAACAAACAAACAAACAAACAAACAAAACAAACTCTTCAGCTTTATAATATTAGTATAGATAATCTCAGAAATTACCAATCCGATGTGAATAACTATTTTTATAATGGATAGCCATATCCAACGGGAAGGGTATAGACTACCTACTTTACTTTTTCATCCCGAAATTCCCATGGGAACGGGTAAAACGCGTGTAAAACAGCGGGGCATTGCTAGTGTGTTAATATTTTGATTGTCCACATAAAACGGACATCATAACTACGGATACATATTGTTTACAATCCCAACCGGGAGACATCGCTTATAGATCATTTGATTATTTGTTCAGCGAGAGTTTTAACAAGATTAAAAGGAAACAGTGGATACTGTCACTTCCTTAGGAAGTTGGTTTGTTTATTTGTTGTGGCTTATTAAAGGATATCATATTGACGGTAGTTTGGTAAGTGTGCTGTACTGAGCTGCGGTACTGAGCTGCCGGTACTGAGCTGCGATGAATGGTGTCAAAATTAATAAAGATTTTAAGTATGTAGGTAGTTTAAGTATGCACACTTCAGACCACAGAGCATAGAACCACCTGGACTAATTAAAAAAGTAGGGTATAGAGTGCGTGAGAGGGTACCTAAGCGATTTCTTCAGAAACGTATTCAGGGTGCTTAGGGAGAAAACATACTAAAAGTCCTGACGTCTAGGAGGTGAGCCGGAGGGAGGAGGGAGGGGGGGGGGGGGGGTGCCAAAGTTAAAATCTTCTTGTCTATGAAAATCTGTCTAGATATAAACACTGAAACAAGACGTCTGCAAGATTTTTTTGTAAGACTAACCTCCTCATTTATGAAAGTTCTTTTTTATAAAGTGTTTTGTCGCTTTGCTCTTTGGGAAATAGCGTAAGTCAGAAAGGGAAAAACCATTTGATAGCTGAAATGCTGATAATAAGCTTTTATGAATAATACCCTAAATAATTGCATCTTGCCAAGATAGTTTGGTTCTTAGGACTTATCACTGTAGAACCCTATAGATTTCTACCTGTCTAGAGCTTAATTTTTAGGTCTAATAGTAATAATACAATCTTTATATTTAGCGTAGTGATACCTAGGTTAAAAGTAAGGTTAGTCTGTACTCAGTAGTGGTAGCTTGCTGAGTAAGCTTTTCTATTCACCTAACTATTAAAGTACCTATACACAGGTAGACAACATGCTTATTTTCTGCCTGTAGGTAGGTCCTTTTAAAAGGTTTGTGTTCGACCCATTTTTTCTTAGAGCTGGGCAAAGAGCGTAGTCAAACATTTCAGCTACCACTCCAAGGTGTTAGGATATTATTATTTTAATATTCTATTTGTACCCTTTCAAACACAGAATTTTAATGTAAAAAAAATATTGTAATAGAAAACCCGCTTATCCGGAGTCGAGCGGAAACAAACAGTCCACAGACGTATCCAGTTGCCGCCTCCCGCCGCGCTGTCACACTGACGTTTGTTTTGGCGCCAAATACATAATGTTCATTCAAACTCTGTTTGTTTTCTCTTCGGCACATCATAGCAAGGGACGACAAACATTCTGCCGGCTCTACTTGTCTATACCCGTTCAATTTACGACTTTATCGTCTGTGAAGTAAAACTCGTTCGAAATTCAAATCGTCTGGTAAGTAATTATAGAAATTTCTTCGCTGTAATTCTATATTTTGGTCGCATGTGATGGAAGGGTGGAAATGTAAACATAAGCAAGTTATTTTAGTGAATTTAGTCTGTGGTCTGTGTGTATAAAAAGTGGCGCCGTGTTGCGGAATGATTGACGTTTCATAAACTCTACATTCTTTTTTGTTTATGGTGAAATGAAGCTAATTTTAGATGTAATGAGATGACTGTTTATGTTGTTGATTTTGTTTATTTAAGCTTCAAATAAGCGTTGAATTAACTCAGGTAATTTATGAACTGGTAAGATTTCGATCAAAGTTAAGTTTTTATTATTCATGACCAAAAACTAAGGACCATATTTAGTCCAAGCAGTCTTTCTTTAGATTTAATTAGTTGTTTGTCGCAGTCAATTGTATATTAATCTTGAGTTTCTAGAGTCTATGGTGTCCAATTGGTGATACATTGATGGAAAAATCTTATTTTAAGCAATCCACCTCTTTTTCATTGTCCATCTAGCTAGTCTCTGTTCAGTCTCTTCTGTCACTACTGTCACTACTGTCGCTTAATCCATGTTGACAGCTTGACCTATTGCTTACTCTATGCATCATTCACGCTCTATGCTCGGTACCTATCTATACTAATATTATAAAGCTGAAGAGTTTGTTTTGTTTGTTTGTTTGTTTGTTTGTTTGTTTAAACGCGCTAATCTCAGAAACTACTGAACCGATTTGAATAATTCTTTCACTGTTAGATAGTCTATTTATCGAGGAAGGCTATAGGCTACATTTTATCCCGGATTTCCTACGGGAACGGGCACAACGCGGGTAAAACCGCGGGGCGCTGCTAGTCATAAATAAATCCGGTCATTCATTCATTCATTTCGAAAATGTTAGTGGCCTACATGGTGTTGGATTTTTTAGACCGCCTAAAGACGTCCGATATGGTTTTACGATTGAATCGACCGGGGCCGACTGCTTAACGTGCTCTTTAAGCTGCTTAACGTTCTAAGATAAAAAATGCCAAGATAATAAATAATACCAGAAATCCGGCAACAGAAGCTAATATAGACTTCTATAGCTCTGCCACGCGGTTTCACCCACAGCGCACTTTATTGCTCATTATCTTATTCCTGACAAAGATTAAAAAATAATCTTTAAAATCGGTCCAGCCGTTCTCGAGTTATAAATGGTGTAACTACTTTTATCACGACTTTATTTTATTTATATAGGTACTAGCAGTGCCCCGCGGTTTACCCGTGGTTTACCCGTAGTATACCCGCGTTGTACCCGTTCCCGTAAGAATTTTAGGATGAAAAATAGTCTATACCTTCTCGTAGGCTATCCATTCCAAAAAGAATTTGAACCAGATTGTTAGTTTTTGAGAGTAGACCTTACAAACAAACAAAGTGAGAAACTTTACCTCTTTATAATATATGTAGTATAGATCACGGTTTCTAGTATAAATCCGATAGCAGTGGCTAATCTCTATATATAAAAAGCGCCCCGCGGTTTTACCCGCGTTGTACCCGTTCCCGTGGAAATTTCGGGAATTTTTATACATATAAACCTTCCTCTTGAATCACTCTACCTATTACAAAAAACCGCATCAAAATCCGTTGCGTAATTTTAAAGATTTAAGCATACAGACAAACAAACAGACAAAAGTAGCGACTTTGTTTTATACTATGTAGTGATACAATACCACTTTTCGTTGTAATTGTATAACTCAAGAACGGGCTCACCTATCCAAACCAAATGTTTAGGCCTTGTTCGGACTATTTAGTAGATGGTTTATGTGAAGTTGCACAAAATCGGTCGAGCGGTTCTTAAATTCCCACGGGAACGGGCTCAGCTAGTACAGAATATCACACACGGTACCTAGTATAATCCCGTTTGCAGTAGGTCTTCCCGTCGCGCACGAAGCACGTGCACGACTCGTCGAGGTACTGGCGGCACTCCTGGCACTTGAGGCAGGCGGCGTGCCACTCCAGGTCCGGCGCCACCCTCAGGATGTACTGGTCGTGGATCTGGCCTCCGCACCCCACGCACAGGGAGAGACGGAGTTTCTCTGGGGAGGAGAGGAGTTGAGATTGAGTGGAGGATGCTGGTAAAGAATAAATGTTTTAATTCAATTAATGTCACTTTACATGTGATATATGGATCAAATTCAATCTTCTACACTACATTTACAATTTCATACAAAAACTAGCTGGCCGGCAAACGTTGTAGTGCCATGTAAGATTAGGTATAGACTAAAAATTTAGGGGGATGAAAAATAGATGTTGTCCGATTCTCAGACCTACCCCATATGCAGACAATGAGAATCGGTCAAGCCGTTTCGGAGGAGTTTAACTACAAACACCACGACACGAGAATTTTATATATTAGATTTCAATAAAGTCCAGCCTACCCTAACCTACAAAGTAACTTCACCATTTTACAAAACAGAATTACATTCTCTGATTACCCCGACTTTACCTCCAACAAGTTGACAAATAACCTTAGCTTCTAAAACCCGGACAAACAAACATACTTACAATCAAAAATATGAATATATTATACACTAGACGGATCGATATGCAGTGGGCGTGGCTTCTACAAGCCGCACCTATCGGATCTATCCCACTCTTTCTATATACCTTACTCTTTCTAACGAGTAAAAAATAGACGAAAGTTTAGTATTCTTTGTTTTGAGATATTGACGAAGGAAAGGAGATTTGTTTTCATTTGAAGGCAAGGCATTGAAGATTTTAATTAGCAGTGTTTTCGAGGTAAGATTTACTTAAAAATGTTTCCATAATCACTACATAGTATATATAACAAAGTCGCTTTCCGCTATCTGTCTATCACTATGTATGCTCAGATCTTTAAATCAGTTTTTTTAATAGATAAAGTGATTCAAGAGGAAAGTTTATAAGTATAAAAAATCCCGAAATTCCCACGGGAACGGGCACAAAGCGGGTAAAACCGCGGGGCGCTGCTAGTTATCAATAAAATGTTATTAAGTTTAGCGATACCTATATATAGGTAGTTATCTGCTACTGTTAGTTGTGCATGCTTAAACGCCATTAAATTTTATGTTCACAATCTATATACATCACTACATAGTCACTACATAGTATAAAATAAAGTCGTCTCTTTTTCGTGTCTGTCTAAATGCTTAAATCTTTAAAATTACGCAACGGATTTTGATGCGGTTTTTTGTAATAGGTAGAGTGATTCAAGAGGAAGGTTTTTATGTAAAAAAATTCCCGAAATTCCCACGGGAACGGGCACAACGCGGGTAAAACCGCGGGGCGCTGCTAGTACTCGTATAAAAGAAAGTTGTGTTAGTTACACCATTTATAATTCGAGAATGGCAAGACCAATTTCAATAATTTTTATTTTTATTTTATTTATCTTGGTCAGGAATAGGACAATAATTAATAAAAATACCTAAATTCCCACGGGAACGGGTATGGTGCGGTTGAAACCGTAGGGCGCAGCTAGTATAATTAATATGTATATCTGATATATATTCCTGTGGGAATTTCGGGATGAAAAATAAATAGCGTATGTTACTCGTGGATAATGTAGCTTTCGAATGGTGAAAGAATTTTTTAGAAACGGTCCAGTAATTTTTGAGCCTATCCATTACAACCAAACAAACAAAGTTTTCCTCTTTATAATATTAGTGTAGACTACCTAGGTTTAGCATTAAGTTAGTACTACTCGTAGATAGACTAATCATAGGTATCTATACTAATCACTACATAGTATAAAACAAAGTCGCTATTTTTGTCTTCTGTTTGTCTGTTTGTCTGTATGCTTAAATCTTTAAAATTACGCAACGGATTTTGATGCGGTTTTTTGTAATAGGTAGAGTAATTCAAGAGGAAGGTTTTTATGTAAAAAAAATCCCGAAATTCCCACGGGAACGGGCACAACGCGGGTAAAACCGCGGGGCGCTGCTAGTACTCGTATAATAAAGCAGATGAGTTTGTTTTTCTGTTTGTTTGAACGCACTTATCTCAGAAATTACCAATCCGATTTGAATAATTCTTTTTGTATCGAATAACTACATTCAACGGGAAAGCTATTTTTCATCCCAAAATTACCACGGGAAGGGACACAACGCGGGTAAAACTGCGGGGCACTGCTGCACGAAAGCTAAGCTTTTGCTTACAGCGTTTTTAGGATCTCTGACGCTCGGCGTCCTTAGCTATTCCAGTTGCTTCAATGTGGAAAGTTTAGGTTGTAAAATAGCCCCAAAAAATCCCGTTGAATGAGGCTATCTATTACAGAAAGAATTATTCAAATCAGATTGGTAGTTACTGAGATTAGCGCGTACAAAAAAAACCGAAGCTTTATTATAGTAGTATAGAAAATATAATCACTTTCGACCTCCGATCCTGTTAATTGTACTGTAACGTGCTTTATTGTAATTAAATGTAGGTAGTTCAATGTTAAACAAGACCATTTAAAAATTTCCAAAATACTACCATTAAGTAAAGGGCAAGGTTTAAATACTTGTTATAATTAACAAAATATATATAATAACTCTATTTTGAGAAAAAGTCGTTGGAACTACTTATAAATATTTAAAGTTTTAATAAAAGTAGGTAGGTATTACTAGCGAAGTCGCAGTAGCGTGGTGATTATGCCTAATCCTCCTCACTGTTCTAATATCTACAGTGAGATGAGAGGCCTTTGCCCAGCAGTGGGACAAATGGGCCAATAAGTCCTTTTTACTTTTTACTTGTTTTAGTAAGGAAACATGCTACAATTTGCATTCGCGCTATCGAGTTGCTTTTTAGAAGTTAAACACAACGATCCTACTTAGACAAACTTAACTATAAACGCAGCGATTGAGTCGGAAGTTCACATCAGTGCGCAAATTTGGGTGCGACAGATAGACAGACATACAAGTGATACATATACTATCCTATAGTTATCGCAATGGTTCCGTTTTCACCCGACTTAAAAAAGAAGGAGATTATCTCATCAATTAGTATATTTTTTAGAGATCCGCATTTGCCTTTTGAGGTACCCTCGGAACCCTAATAAAAAACAAAGTAGACATTAATAATAATTCTAAAATTGTTCTCCTTCAAAGAGTAAATAAATCATCAAACAACTTCACAATCTCATCTTGAAAGTTAAGCAATAAAACGAAGACTGAAAATTAAGATTTCAGACAACAAAAGACCCGCCACGCCAATAAAACAGAAATAAAACCTGTAATAAACTAAATTAACTGAAATATTCAATTAAAATACCATAATAACTCTTTAATTAATCAAAAACGTAATAAAATCCAAATAAACAAAGAAAGGATTTGCAATTAGTGTCAATTAGGCAGACGTTAAATAACTCATTAGTATTTAATTCGGTAATTAATTAACCGTAAGTTTAATTACTCGGTAGTTAAGTACCGTAAACATCGTAACTCTAATCAATATAAATATGATTCATTTTTTCTTTAAAGAGGTCAAAACTATACTTATTTGGGCAATATTGGTTTATTAAGTAGATTACCTAAGCGAACTCCTCTCATTTGGAATTGACACTACGTTTACGGATGCACTTCGCTTTTATTTTACACTAGCTGTGCCCTGCGGTTTCACCCGCATTTATTTAGTCAATGCTTACCGTTTAAACCTTCCCTGGACTTTCATGAATATTTCAAGACCAAAATTAGCCAAATCGGTTCAGCCTTTCTCGAGTTTTAAGCAGACTAACGAACAGCAAATCATTTTTATATATTAGATTTTTATCTGACGTTTCGGCTCCTTTACAGGAGTTTTCTGTGACCACGGTTCCTGTAAAGGAGCCGACCCGTCAAATAAAAATGTAAAATAAAAGTATCCGTAAACCCAATTCCTAGTTTTCCAACCAAAGACAAAATGCTTAATATTTTATTTCCAATTTCTAGTTTGTAGAATCCTTAGAGCCTTAGAGCCGTAGAGCCTCAGTTATAGAAGTTACGAGTATCATTTTAAACTCGTAAGAATAATCAATAATTAATACTATATGTTCCACCTATAACGTACCCGTTCCCGTAGGAATTTCGGGATTGAAAGTATTCTACGTCTTTTCTCAAGCTCTAGACTATCTCTGTACAAAATTTCATTTAAACCAGTTCAGTAGTTAAGGCGTGATTGCGAAACGCACAGAGCTACTTTCGCAATTATTATACTACTAGCCGCACCCCGCGGTGTTACCCGCGTTGTGCCCGTTCCCGCGGGAATTTTGGGATAAAATGTATCCCATGTGTTATTCTGTTTTATAACCTATATTACTGTAAAGTTTCATCCAAATAGGTCCAGTAGTTTTTGCGAGAAAGAGTAACAAACATACATACATACATCCATTCTCACAAACTTTCGTATTTATAATATTAGTAGGACTGGTAGTAAGGATCATTTTAGACACGATTTCTATATAGGTAAATGTTTATAAATAAACACCTAATTTAATATTTTCTCACGTTCAAATATGTACATTAAATATTTATCTAATCGTGCCTTTTGACTTTAGGATTGAACTTAGGTACCTAATTATGTATTAGATACTTAAGTTTAGATTTTACAGGTAGACTAGGTGTTATCTAATCTAATTACATATATGAATACTAACTACAGATTGACTTAATCTAAGTTATACTATATCTAGATAGATTATTTGCGTCTAAACGTGACTTGATTTTAGCACCAAATCTAGGTAATTAGGTATTTTAATTAGGTCTGCCCTGGATGTAAGAGCTTTTTATTTCCTTAAGCTTATTTTGTGATTAACAATCGTGTGAGAATAAGTAATGTCCCACTGCTGGGCCTTCGGTGAGATGATATCACCGAAGATATCAGTACAGAACAAACATATTTTTTGTCAAGCCCGCTGGCACAGTGGCAGTGGGAGCGCTTACTGTGTCGGGGGTTGCGGGTTCGATTCCCGCCCGGAGTCAACAATATGTAAAGACATAGTTGTTGGCGACGACGTCTGGGTGTCAATTATATATTCTTAGAAAGTATTTGTGTATGTATATGTAGTAGTATCAGTTAGTTAGATTCCATATTACAAGCTTAGAGCTTAGTTTGGGTCTAATTAACCGTGAGTGAATTTGTCCGGGTGTATTTATTTATTAACTAGCCGTGCCCTGCGGTTTCACCCGCATTTATTTAGTCAATGCTTACCTTTTAAACCTTCCCTGGACTTTCATGAATATTTCAAGACCAAAATTAGCCAAATCGGTTCAGCCGTTCTCGAGTTTTAAGCAGACTAACGAACAGCAATTCATTTTTATTTATATAGATAGATATTGATTCTTAACACGTTACACACATATTATTACTCTTTACTCATAATTAATTCCTTATAAACTAATTGCTTAAGTTCTTAATAAGTTCCTCAAAACCCAATAAACTTAACAGTTTTTAACCCTTAACATCCGGAAATGTCAGTTTCAAACGGACCTCAATACAATGTCGCACAGTTTGTATGTGTGTGTCTGTGTGTTGTGTGTGTGTTGTATGTGTGGCTGTGTGCGAGGCTGGTTTTAAACGCGTGAGTTAGAATTTATAGTGTCAATAATGTACAAGACTTGCCGCTTGCAGTCAGTAGGGCTGTCTCAGAGAATCGATATGTTGGAATCAATACGAATACTGATAATTTTATAAAGAGGTAAAATTTCAAACTTTGTTTGTTTGTAGGGGCTTATCTCAGGAACCAAAAATTCGATTTGAATAATTCTTTTAGTAATGGATAGCTACATTCAACGGGAAGGTTATAGTCTATTTTTCATCGCGAAATTCCTTCGGGAACGGGCACAATGGGCCACGGGTAAAACCGCGAGGCGCTGCTAGTTAAGTGCTAAAATGGAATTGTACTTGACTATTAAAATGGCACGGGGAAATTATTAGGGACCTTTGTCCAGAAGGTTGCGATACCAGAGAAGCGGTTCGGAGCTGTGCGGAGTTCAATAATCACAACGCATTGACATTGTCAAACGAGGCATTGGAATTGTCAAAATCATTATAATTCTTTTTTTATTTTTTTTTATTTGACACACGGTTAATTAGACCCAAAGTAAGCTCTAAGCTTGTGTTATGGAATCTAACTCACTGATACTACTACATAAATATACACAAATACTTTATAAGAATATATAATTGACACCCAGACGTCGTCGCCAACAACTATGTCTGCACATATTGTTGACTCCGGGCGGGAATCGAACCCGCAACCCCCGACACAGTAAGCGCTCTCACTGCCACTGTGCCAACGGGCTTGTCAAATGTTGTTTATTTAGGAAACATTGTGTTTTCCGATTTTAATAAGAAGGTAGTAATCCCATTATAGAGTCATGGCTTCTTATTGAAGTTACTTTGTAATAAAACAACTGTTAATCTCTCTAGTTACCACCGATGTTCAATAATGTCACTTTTTACTTTGAACTCTTAAAAGATGAAAGCACAAACCTTAATATAGGTAAGTAAGTAAGTAGGTTACTGGCCAACCCTGATGTCGGAGTTTTAGACCGCTTAAAGGCCTTCGACATAGTCTACAATATAGGTAAAAATAAATCTTATCGAAAATTTTTACGAAATATTTTAACTCCTCAAACCACCACCCGCACCCCTACAAACGAACGCATCTCGGTATCGCCTCAAAGGCACCGCCGCGCTATCACTCGCATCTACCATACATTTAATTACACCAACCACTATTCTTCGCTACTAATAATAAGTATTTAAATTCAATTGGCGTAAAGAGGCTATACTTAAAATAGTATTTGTCTATCTAAAATAGGATTTGCAGTCTAGCTAGACTACAGAGGTTTTAATCTAAAGAGGTTGCAACTCGAAAATTAATTCTGAAATTGAATTCATTCATTAATTTAAGTAGGTTAGTGGCCAACCCTTGTGTCGGAGTTTTAAGACCGCCTAAAGGCCTCCGACATGGTCTAACGATGAAACAAGCGGGACCGACTGCTTAACGTGCCCGAAATTGAATTGAAAAATGAATAAGGATAGAAATACTAACATTAAAGGCAAGTGCAGATTATAAGTAGTTACAGTTTTAAAATTGCTGTTTAGTCGAAACAAAAGTTAAGTTACAAAGTTTGTGGGTTAGAAATAGTTGACTTAAGGGAAGCGCACACTATAATATAATATCAACAGTCTTAAAAGAAGACACACTTAGGATGCGTCTCCATTGAAGCGCAGCGGAGCTGTGCGTAGCTTAATCGCTTATCACGACATATTACGAAAAGATCTTGACAATGTCATAATTTTGACGATGCGTTGGTTGTCATTTTCCATTCGTTGTGATTGATCCATTGCTCGAGTCCACTTCATTGGAATACACCCAAGGACATTTTCTAGGTTCTATAGGCTGACAAAGTCGATAACTTTAATATTATTATGTATATTAAACACAGTACAAACAAAAACTTTTCGTTGTTAATCGATTCATTCTTTTCAGACCTACGATGATTTAATAACATACACTTTCTTCCACATAGACAATCAATGAGATTTCTGAAATGACACCCACTAGGCGGCAGCACTGAGACGTGAGGTCCAGAAATCTGTCAAAAGTGTAATTTTCGTGAAAACCTTCATTTAACAAACAGACATATCAAGTCTAACCCCCTCTTTTCTAAGGGGTAGAAACCACCCAACAGCACTACATTTCCATATTCCTGGAAACGTTAAAGTATTTCTAAACGACCAATTATCATAGCTCGGCGCCATCCTACAAATGCTCGCATCGTTAAAGTCGGCCATAGTGCTCGTATGACCGCAGCAATACATTGGACACAGTGAAATTGAGAATACAGTGGGACGATAGCAGGCTAATGAGATGCTTGAAAGATTAAGTTAGTATTATGTTTTTGGTAAGCCACAGTTACAATATTAAGAAAATATGTGTGTTTATTTAAAAACTTCGTTGAATTATTTATGTATGTATTTAAAAATATATACCTATGAGTTGTTTGGTAATTTATTGCTGCTTAGAAATTGATTAAGTTGATTGAAAGAGGTGAATTGATAGAGAATAAGAATTCGTGAATGAGAATCTCACAAAGTTATTACAAACACAACAAAACTACATGACTTAAGAGTAAATATTTTAGTTTCAGCACTGAAGTCAACCAAGACTCTTTTTTTACACACGGTTAGTTTGACCCAATCTAGCAAAAAAGTATTTATATAGATCCTTTCCAAATCCTTTATATGAACTAACGTGCACTAGTATCACTACATAGTATAAAATAAAGTCGTCTCTTTTTCGTGTCTGTCACACTGTTTGTCTGTCTGTATGCTTAAATCTTTAAAATTACGCAACGGATTTTGATGCGGTTTTTTGTAATAGGTAGAGTGATTCAAGAGGAAGGTTTTTATGTAAAAAAATTCCCGAAATTCCCACGGGAACGGGCACAACGCGGGTAATACTAAATAAAATGTGACTGTATCACATTACAATATACATTACTCCTAAGTTATTTATTAAAATACGTGCCCGACGTTTCCAGCAGATTACACCGCTCGTAGTCACGGGATGACTCAATGATAAAATTACGAGCAGTTATACTTCTGTACACATCACACTGTGCCCCATGACTGTGGCACATCTCATATTTGCCTCAAAATCCACTATTTACCAATAATATTATCCTTCTGCCTCTTTCATTCGCCGCGGTAGGACCTGCTAACTTCTCCAATCCTTTTCAAATAAAGGGCGAAAACAAACATGCAACCAATAAATCTTATATTCGTTTGAACTTTTCAAGGATTTTAGTTGATAAATGTACCGAGGTAGGGCGGTGTGTGCACGCGGTTGTAGCCCTTAAGTGTTGTAAAGGTAATATTAATATGTTTACTGAATGGTTAGACGCGAGGTTCGTATTTGAGGTTGGATGTTAATTTTTTACAGCATTGTTGATGGTTAAAATTTTCCTTGAAATTCTGTTTTGTCTGCGGTTATTTTTGTCTGGATTCGTAACTTAAAGTTGCAATCTTAACTAATATTATAAATGCAACTCTGTCTGTCTGTCTGACACGCGTTCACGCCAAAACTACAGAACCGATTTCAATAAAATTCGGTACACAATTAGTCCAGAGCCTGAGAATGGGTTACTTTTTATCGCGAACGCGAACGAGCATAACACGGATTAAACCACAAGGCGCGGCTAGTAACAAGGTAAGTGAAAACGTCTTGTTAAAAAGGACATAACCCAACTCATGACGTCATCAGAATGTTCTTCATAAAGAACATAAAGCATGTCTGTTATCTCATCGATCTGATCAATTAATAATAGGCAATATATTATTTCATTATTAATATTATGAGTCACCGTGAGAACGTCCCGTGCGATATATTTATATTATTATCTGTTCATCATTTCATACCATTACTTGTGGGATTGCTACCGTGCGGTGTGGCTATGAAACCAGCGATCTGTATACATACCATAAGCGAAGCGGGTGCATGGAAATTGTCAAAATCTCTTCGTGTTGTGATTGGATAATGAGACTCTTCACCGCTTCAATGGAAACACACCCTTACACTCTGTACAAATGAGGCAGCTTTTGAAAATATAAAAGAAATTGATAATTTAATGTCCTTAATATACTGGTATGTTGATGTGACATTGTGCGACATAATAAAGTAATAAAAAGTTAATAAAGATGGCTAGCAATTATGACTACAGTTTTTTTAAACAAAGGATTATTTATACCAGTAAATAAAATTCTATAATAAAATTATATCTTTTTTTTCCAAAAAAATTGTAGTCACCGTCGCCTTCACTTACACAGTGGCACTCCGTTAACATTAAAACTTGGCCATCCTCCCTAAAACGATATCGTAACAAAAAAATCATGCGTTGATGTCTTTTGTATGAAAAAAACATAAAAAATGACTAATAAGATGTATTTTTGTAATAAATCGCTCCAAGGTTATATTCAAATAAAAATAAATAAATACATAAGTCGCGATGTTACTGGCCCAACGATACAGATTAAAATCGTTGACTTAGTTTGACGTCTATATTCAAATATCGGACGCCATCTTGGAATTAAAAAATGTAAAGCGTATAATTCGATCTTTGATTAGTTATCTATGGATCCGTGTAATAACTATTGTGGAAGGTTTTTAGGAAATTGCTTTTCAATCTGTGGTAGTGCTAGAAAATGGAGCGCTTGTGACGTAGCTTGACTGTGTTCAGGAATGTAAAGTAATGTGTAATTAGGACACTATTTGCCCACATGAAATCCACATAGTATATATCAGCTTTATTTTTAAACCCATAAACAATGAAAACCTGATCCTGTGGCTTAGTTTTTTTAAACATTAAGCTGTATTATAAGTTGCGAAGAGCGAACCACTGATTAATTGTAAACTAACGCTTAAGTTAACACTGTTCCTGCCGTGGGCAGGTTATTAATTTGTCTAAATATATAAAAAAATATTAACTTTGTTAATACAAGCTTTTATCTGTTACCTGTCCTGGTGTCTGTCTGTTATCAAATCTTGTATGTTAAGACCTACTTCCCGGTTGCCAATTACGCTGATGATCTTTGTTACCATATTTGTATAGTGTCTTACATGACAGACAATGCATAAAAATATTAAAGCTTGATAAATATACTTTTTTCTTGACTCAGTTTTGAGTGTGCAGTGGTTGCAAGCTAGCATTGTGATTACACCGAATCCTACACTGTACTGATATCTTCAGTTAGATGAGAGGTCTTTGCCCAGCAGTGGGACATAACTATAAAATACCTAATTATTCTTTTTTTCTACGTGTTTTATAAACAAACCTGATTGACTCAAAACTGTGCTAGTTAATAAGCCGCAATCACACTGAATGTTTCTTATTAGTGAATGCCCGCCGCGGCTCATAATCCGACAAGTGACGCTATTAGCTACCGGTGTGAAGGGTGACAAGCAGTAGCTGAGAATTACTCGCTTTGTTTTTGTTGGCTAAACTGGTTATAACAGGATATTAATCCTTTATTTCTTATTAGCTTTGCCTCGCGGTTTGAGCCGCAGTGCACCCGTTCCCGAAGGAATTTCGGGATTTATTACTTATTATCGTATCCCACTCATATTATATCAATGGTTTGAAAATTAATGCAATTTAATATTGAAGGAATTTAAAATCTAAATCTGATGTTTGAGGTAAGATAAATAACTGAAATACAAGTATAAATAAAATCCCATGAAAAAATCTGAGAATATATATTTAAGTGACTTTAATTACTTAGTAAGATTTCATTAAGTATTAGTTTTTTGAAAGTAACTTTAAGCTCACGTTTGAAATAATTAAATTTTCTTGACTGACAACTTCACTATTCCTTTTACTTGTTAAATTACTTTCTTTTGTCTTTCATAACAGCTTGTCAACTCAATAGTCCGTCAAGACAGGAGTCAAAAGCCGTAAATCTTTAGGGTCCTTACACACTTGGTCACTGACCCAAAGAGTACAACCTTTTTTTTCATTTTAACCGGATATCAACGGCGCGACTGTTGGCGACAAAATCCTGGCGCCTTCGGTTTTTTTTTCTATTTTTTTTTAACATTTTTTTTCTTAAGTATAGCTTTTGACATTTTTTGTTGACAGTAGTAAGTGTCAAATTACTGTATTATTTTCTATTTTTGTGTTCTTATAGAGGTAATTATGTGGTGTTTTTACGTCGTTATATAGTTATTAAGTGTCAATTCAATTATTTAATTATTACTCAATTTATTTATTTATGAAAAAAATATTTATATATTTGAAAGTTTGGTCAAAAAGAAATGTTGAATATATTAGATTTATGTATTTTTCCATAGGTAATATCCAATCTTTAATTACGGTATGATTAGGAGTAATCACCAAGCGCCTACTGCGGGTTGGTGATTTCAAACCTGAGTCATGTTGAAAAGTAAATTTTAACCCTACCATGCATGATTTTTTATTTTTTGGTGAGAAAAATACATACGGTTTTAGTGGGCGAGTAGATGATGGGAAAAATAAAGAAAAAAATAAAATTCGATATTTTCAATTAAAAAAAACAATTTTAATGGTTGTGACACATAAAGGACATTATTATTTTTAGTACATTATTATTATCATTATTTTTTTAGTACAGGCTATTAAATTGGTTGTGACTGTTCAGGCACCGGATGCACTGTAGGGTTAAAAAATGCTGCTGAAAGCAATTTACTTGATCCCGGACCTTCTTGATAGACGAGTACTTACACATCGCAATGACTTTAAAGTAAGTAGCTTGTAAAATTAAAATTATAGGCAACAAAAAAAATATACTAATAAAATGAAAGTTAGTCCGTACGTGACACATATACAATTCAGACACAACCCAAAACGTAATAAAATGCAGACAAGATAATAATCCTAATCCAAAAAAAATCACCTGACATTTTTGAATACAAAAACTAAAACCTTATCAATCCTTTACGAAGATAATAGCAAATATTTTGAGGATTCGTCACTCTGTAGACGATAATTTAAGAAAAAAATCTGTTGTCTATCGCCAACAAAGGGATTTAAAAAAATTCGCTCCGTCACTCGTCGAAATAGTTTAGACAAAAAAAAATGGCTTGAGTTGTCATTTGAATTTGACAGCTGTCAAAAGTGGGCGGCAATTTGGCAAATTATGATTGACGTTTCTGTGGGTTTGTGTTTTGAAAATATTTTGAAGTTTTAGTCGGTTATTACCTGTATTTAGGCTACATTGATAGATATGTTAAGATTTTTTAATTGATTCGTGTCTAACTGCTGTTTTAGTCATTCGATATCTTAGGACGGATTGCAAAAACATTTGAATTTTTTGAACGCTAATGTTTAAATAGTAATCCTTTTCGTGCAAGATAAAATAAAGATTTTGAACGAACAGCTGTTGTTTCTATAACGTATTTAAGTATTACCATATTTATGAGTTCTTCAGCAAGCCGCCCTTAGTTTTAATATGACATGTCAAGTATTTTCTTTATTCTATTCAAAACATATACAAGTTGTTTTATAAAAACAATTGGCATAAATTTATATTTATTACTAGCTGTGCCCTGCGGTTTCATCCGCATTTATTCCGTCACTGCTTACCGTTTAAACCTTCCCCGGACTTTCATGAATATTTTTCAAGACCAAAATTAGCCAAATCGGTTCAGCCGTTCTCGAGTTTTAAGCAGACTAACGAACAGCAATTCATTTTTATTTATATAGATAGATAGATTATTATAATAATTAGCAAGCACCCGTAACTATTTTGTAACGTAGATTTTAAAACACAAAACACATTTTTAGCTTTTGGACCCTTTCCAATAGTTATTTTTATAGTCGAATTAGCAAACTATGTAATAATTGCACACATAATTAATTAAAAACATAACATCCTCATACTAACTAGACTTTACAATCTTAAAACAAAAGACCGAACGAATAGAACGTTATCAAAAATGTCTCCGAGGCTCTTCGTAAAACGGCCGTTGTCCAGAAAAGAAAAAAATCCGAATCCCGCGTTATCTCCGGCCGGCGCCAGTGGCAAGGCGGGATTTTTTCTTTTTTTTCCCCGAGGCAAAAGTCGTAGAGTTTGTAATTGACAAAATTTACGCGTTAGATAAGAAGGCTCGAACCGGTTGGTCGGCCTTTCGATTTCTTTTTGAGTCTCTGCTTCTTTTTGGGTGTTAAATAAAGGTTTAAAGAGTTAAGTATACATATAGCATTCTAAAAGTTTTTAACTAACACTACATCACTACATAGTAGAAAACGAAGTCGCTTTTCGCTGTCTGCCCCTATCTATATATGCTTAGATCTTTAAAACTACGCAACGGATTTAGATGCGGTTTTTTTAATAGATAGAGTACTTCAAGAGAGAGGCTTATATGTATAACACATCACAACGCGGATAAAACCTCGGAGCGCTACTTACTAGTACAGTATAAAGGCCTCTCATTTCACTGAAGATGTCAGTACAGTGAGGAGGATTAGACGTACCTGAATACGCTTGACTTATACGAGTTGATGATCTCAAACGGAGTAAGATGATACACCTGCTTAAGACCTGCTTTGGTATACTAATATGTATAATACAAACGCTATCGCCTACTCACTGTATAACTGATATCTTCAGTAAGATGAGATGCTTTTGCCCAGCAGTGGGACATTACAGGCTAATACTTTTTTTAACGATTAGTACAATCAACCCCTGATAATGTTAACTAAACATACTAACGCCCGTACCCAGAGACGTTAAATCCTTGAAGTAATTTTGACATGTAATGTCATGTAAGTAATTTTGACATGTAATGTAAAAATATGAAAAAAAACGTCCATTAATTAAGTTTTAATGGACGTCTCAAAGTGTGGTAGTTATAATCTCAGCATGATCAAACTTCTGTAATCACTACTCTCATGTCAATAAGAATTAAGTTATTTTAAACTAGCAGCGCCCCGCGGTTTTACCCGCGTTGTGTCCTGATTCCTGTGGGAATTTCGGGATGAAAAATAGCCTATGTTACTCGTGGATAATGTGGCTTTCGAATGGTGAAAGAATTTTTAAAAACGGTCCAGTAGTTTTTGAGCCTATTCATTACAACCAAACAAGCAAAGTTTTCCTCTTATAATATTAGTGTAGATTATTATTAAGAATTAATTTATCAAGTTCTATTAACTGGCATAGTGCTTAAGTATTTCTTAGACGGACTGTGTCTATCTAGATTAGGTGTATAATTTTTGTTACGGTGAAATTTGATGCGTCTAAACTCGTTTGTCTATTGTATATTTTGTCTTTGATATTGTTTTTTAATCTATGCTTAAAAAAAAAATGTCGATTGACATGACATCATAAATTTATTTATTTTTATTTAAATTAATTTTATTTGATTGAATTATCTTTACAATACCTTTTATGAGACGAAACTATACTATTACCTAGGTAGACTAAGAAAAAACCAATCAATATCCCCGTTTTAATCTCTTATTTAATTAAGACACAAAGACAATTCCATTTCAGCCTAAAACTTTCATAAAACAATAATCACCAAATTATGTCACCAAAAACAAAAAAAAATAAAATTATCACATCACTAATTTAACACTTTCGAAAAAAGAATTGAAAGTTAGCGCCTTAAAGTTTCGGAAGTCATTCTGATTTCGAGATAAGCTCGCGGCGTGATCAAACGGAGCTTGGATCTCAAGCTTTTTAAGCTCGTTTTAGTTTTTTTTTCAAGTGAGGTGCTGTTTTCTTTGAGGTATTGAACCTTCTTTGTGCGCTGCCGATAGGTTTCATGTTTACCTTTTTTTAGGTTTCTTAAGTTGCCTGCGGATGTTCAAGGATGCCAACATAACATAAAAAATATATTCACGGTCGAATAGAGACACCGCCTCCTTTTCTGAAGTCGGTATAACACAAATATTTTGTTTTAGTACATATTACTGTGAGTATTTTAAATACTGAGCTTCATTGAAATTAATCTAGGACAGTTATGACAGATGCCACTTAAATATAATTTTAACAAGGACTTCCATGGATTTCAATGATATTAATAAAACAAGTAATTTCCAAAATGACAGTTGACGTCTTTGAGAAATTGCTACTATGTATATGTCGTAGGGTAATTTGATACTTCGAATCTTCGCGGAAATCCTAGGGATTTTGCGAAAACGCGGATAATTAGACATAGGCAACCGGCTAAAACTAGGTGTAGCCGCACTTCGGGTATTAGCCGTATGTCATTTTAATGAAAAGAGAGAGTTTTCTTACTATTCGGTAGGTTAGGGTTATTTTTTTTTTTCATGTTTAAAAGTAAGATTTGATAATTAAAAGTAAGATTTGATAATTTTTCGCTTATGTCTAATTATCCGCGTTTTCGCAAAACCCCTAGGATTTCCGCGAAGATTCGAAGTATCAAATTATCCTACGACATATATAAATAACAATATTTATACCAACTTTCAAATAAAGAGGAGTTCTCAATTCGTATGATTTTGTTTCTATTATACTAATGCCTCGATGTTCTAGTGGTATGTACTCGCTGCCAAGACGCTGTAGTCTCGGCTTCAATTCCCGGGTTGAGAGAAAACATATTTCCTACTTTTTAAACATGGCTCGGGTTTGAGATCACCAATCGGCATTAGGCAAGTGTGGTGATTACACCTAATCCTCCTCACTGTACTGATATCGTGAGTGTGATCAGTGGCTTTTGCCCAGCAGTGGGCATTAAATAATACTGTACTATAACTTCTTTTATAAAAATCGTTTTGTTCTAAAATTCACAATGCACAGACAGACAAAGAAATGATTGACACAAAACGTCTATTCGTATACATATTCAACTTATAACATCATTATTTTCCCTCACGCAAAAACTACAAAACCACCCCCATTAAAACGTCATTAACAATTCAAAAACATACCCTTTACAAACAGGCATACCGATAAACATATCATTTAAAGTTTGATAAAGCGAAACGTGGACATATATGGACATTCATAGATATCAAGACAAGTCCATAAATATCCAATGTATTCATATTGATAAAGGTTAACCAAGGAATAACTAGGAATATAGGAATAACTTGTGTACTTCCTGTATAGTTGGATTGAAATAGATAACCGCAAAAAGAACGTGCGAAAGTTTGTGATGGATGCATGTATGTATGTTTGTTACTTTTTCAGTAAAAACTGCTGGACGGATTTGGATGAAACTCTACAGTAATGTAGGTTATACATCAGAATAACTTAAGGGATGTATTTTAACCCAAAAGTCCCATGGTAACGTAACATATAACATGGCGAATGGCGCGGCGAGTACTTCATTACTTCATTTTTTAGAATTCACTGGCTTAGTTTAGGTATGTTATAACCCTAGCGTACTGCAGCCTTATTGACCGAACTATACCTGCAGGTAGGCGATATTAAGGTATCCTGTGTTTAACTACCAATCGATATAAAACGCATAAAATAAATATTCACATTTTATATTATCTAGCCCCCATATTTTATTTTTAGCTTCAAGCAACTTTGTATAGAATTTGTATTTTTATTAATACACTAGCAACACCCCGCCGTTTTACCCGCTCTGTGCCCGTACCAGTGGGAATTTCGGGATGGAATTTAGTCTATAACCTTGCCGTTGATTGCGGCTATCCATTACAAAAGAATAATTCGAATCGGATTGGTAGTTTCCGAGATAACCGTGTACAAACAAACAAAAATTCAAACTCATTAGCTTCATAATATTACTCGTAGTACTCAAAGACATTGTATTTCATTAAAGGACGTTTGATGTTTTTTGTCATAAAAGTCTTCTTTAATTAATTTTTAACTTTAACTCCTTTAAGCCTAGTTTACACAACGCTAGACTATGTTCAGACGAATACAAAACATTTAGTCGAGTAAATTCCTCGATCAACAATACACAGCTAGATATCGGGTCACGTACAAAATCGACTACTGTCCGCGTGGATAACGTGTGACAGCTTATTTTGTTTACTACCGAACTGAAAAAAAAGTTTAAAAACAGTTCGAAGTTCAACATGATTACAACCATGACACCTAGCAATAAAGTAGCAAATCTTATGAATAAAATAAGTGAGAATAACGCCCCACTTTTCAAATGAGGCGTTATTCACCGAGACGTATTTTTTGCGCCGACCCGACATCTAGTTGTGTATTGATCGAAGAGTAAATTAGTGAGCACTATCTGGTGAGCTACTTAAATACTCGCTACTAGTAGTGTGAATTAGGTTTTAGCGTTCGATTGAGAAGCGAGTTCAATACTAATATTAGAAATGCGAAAGTTTGTGAGGATGTATGTATGTTTGGTATTCTGCGAAAAATCTACTGGACGGATTTGGATAAAACTTTTCAGTAATATAGGTAATACATCAGAATAATATATGGGGTACATTTTATCCCGAAACTCCCGCGGGAACAGGTACACCGCGGAGCGCGGCTCGTTGATCATATAACTCATTGCTATGCTCGTTGCAGCTATGTGACTGACAATTCTATCTGAGCGCTACCGTGCTGCGAAGGGCATGTTAAATAATCTCGGTCGTTTCTGTTAGGTCGTCAGACCATGTCGGAGGCCTAAAAAAGGCAGGCCTACAGGCAGTCTAAAAACTCCGACACCAGGGTTGACCACTAGCCACTAACTTAATCCAGCTTACTTAACGCTGCTTAATATAGTTTAAAAACATTGTTCTATATGCTTCATATCTTCTATAAAAAAGCTATTAACTATAAAAAACTGTGACCGTCATATTAATCTATAAAAAAAAGTTGTGACCACTCTTGGACCAAACTTTTTTGACAAGTCTGACGGCCCCTTTTATTAGTCTATGGTCGGACATAGACCTACCACGGTTGTTTATGGTCATGCGAAGTCGGTAGCTGTAGTCTATAGCACCCTCATATAACTACAGATTATGTGGAAAAAAGGGAAAAAAATGTTATAGGTATGGGTGAATAGTGCTTTCACTATATTTGGATTCGGTTAAAATTGAGATAATTTTTATATTGGCATAATGTAGTAAATAAATAAAAGTATGCTTTTATGTAAGGCTAAGTTTTTCAGTATATACACCATCATAATTGACAACCACAATACAATCCGATTTGAATAATTATTTTTGTAATAGATAGCCATATTCAACGGGACGGTATTTATAATAAAAGCTATTTTTCATCCCGAAATTCCCACGGGATCGGGAACAACGCCGGTAAAACCACAGGCACTGCTACTTTCAAATAAAAACACTTTTGACATTCAGCAATATATTATTACCATCATCAAAATATATCAATAAAAATCTATGACAATAAAAAAATCTAACTGAAATATTTGACACCTACACGTAGACTTATAAAAGGTATAAACTATCATGTGTTGGGGTTTTATCAAAGTGTGTCCGTCCCTAGAATGCGTTTGTCGGGTCCGGGACTCTTCCTGTTGTAAATTAGTTAATACGATCATCGCAGGGAGAGGCACGCGCGGCAGACTGAGATAGCAATAAAAATATCTAATTTTTTTCTTGTGAGAGATATAACTCAAAACTACGTGACTGAGTTATCAACCTTTCTTCTATTGAGGAGAAGGGTTTAGTGATGGAAGAATGGAATGAAATCATTAAACCTTTTTCCTCTTCAGAAGGAATTGTCTTTGGATGGAAAATCAATCACATTAGCACAATATGTACCCTCTATTGTCTATTATTGTCTATTAACAGCCTCCGTGGTCTTGTAGTTTGAGCGCCCGGCTCACGACCCAGAGGTTCCGGGTTCGATTCCCGGTGGGGATATCTCACAAAAATCTTTTTGTGAGACTTTCCTCAGTTTGGTTAGGGTATTGCAGGCTGAATCACCTGATTGCTCGAAAAGTAAGATGATTCCGTGCTTCGGAGGGCACGTTAAGCCGTCCGTCCCGGTTACTTTCTAGGGATAGTAGTCGTTACATGAGCCATGTCAGAGGCCTTTGGCGGCTCAATAACTCTGACACAGGATTGGTCAGGTTGGCCATCCAATAGATGAAGAAGAAGATTGTCTATTAAAAAAAAAATTTAAGGCCTTTTATGGGGAACTTTGTGTGCGTTATTCGAAGAGTTATATCTATTTACTAGCAGTGCCTTCAGTTTGACCCGATTTGTACCCGTTTGTGTGAGAAAAGTATTCACTTTCTCTTGAATACCTCTGTATGTTAGTGCAGACCGCATGAAAATCAGCTCAGTTGTGTTTGAGAAAAACAATTACATACAGGCAGACTGCTCTCGAGGGACTTAGTTTTGTATGTATGTACTAAGTTTCATTAAAATGGAAAAATATCTATATGTACTTAGATATGCAGGGAAGAAACCTACCTGATTAAAAAAAAATGAACTTTATGTTAACTAATATAAATTATATATTTGAGCGGCATGTGAGAGGGCTTACTGGGCTGTGTGTCTGTGAGGGGCTACAGTTTCGATTCAACGGAGTCAACAATATGTGCAGACACTCATATAAAGTACTAGCTGCACCCCGCGGTTTCACCCGCGTTGTACCCGTTCCCGCGGGAATTTCGGGATGAAAAATAGATGTTGTCCGATTCTCAGGCCTACCCGATATGCACACAAAATTTCATGAGAATCGGTCGAGCCGTTTCAGAGGTGTTCAACCACGGTACCCGTTCCCGCGGGAATTTCGGGATGAAAAATAGATGTTATCCGATTCTCAGGCCTACCCGATATGTACACAAAATTTCATCAAAATCGGTCAAGCCGTTTCGGAGGAGTATGGCAACGAAAACTGTGACACGAGAATTTTATATATTAGAAGATTTATGAATGTAGTTGTAATAGTATCCGTGAGTAAGATTCCATAATACAAGCGTTTAGTTTGGTTACAATTAACCGTCTGTGAATCTGTCCGGGTATATTTATTTATTTAACCAAAAACAAACTTCTTTCAATCGCTCCACAAACGTGGAAAAAGTGAAAAAGCCTATCAAACTATCCAGTTATTTCCACGTTGATTACGTAATGGGTCATCGACATATTGACAGAATCACTTGTCAATTTGATCAGGACCGTTTACTATTTGCAATTGTTTCATGTCATTAACACTTGGTGACGTATCCGTGACGCGTGTTACGTCATCTAGTTAACATAGGGATATTGTTTTTGGGTAATCATGTGATGCAACTGGGCCTCGTTTGTACGAGTGTGCTTTTTTTGAACTCTATTTTTCATCATTATAAAGCGCTAAAAATAGAGTCCAAAAAACAAGTGTAAAATCACCCAATTCCCTCTTTATGTAATTTTATGCCTTCTTAACGTTCGTTTAAATATAAATAAGAATTTCACGCGCTATCCCCAATGCCTAGCGTTAAGGACTAATTGTCTAGACTGTCTTTACACTGAATCAAAAAATCGCAGTATTTTTACACTCAATGTTTTCTTAGGAGAGTTAAAAGTGGACTAATGTCGACTTTCAAGCTGAAGACGGTTCCATGTGAAGAGGAAAGAGGTTTTATGATTTCATTCCATTCTTACCTCTTCACTTATCATGTTCCTCAATGGAAGAAGTCGTCTTTGGCTGAAAAATCAGTTATCATCGTTTGATTTAACTCTCGCTCGGAAAACTGGGGTGTTTAAGACCATGGATTTTTAATATGCAAATATAAAGTCCTTGGTTAAGACAGATGACTTGTCACCTTCTGTCACATTCGTTGTGCTAGACAGGCTGATTCAAAGAAAATCCATCAAAAGTAGAATATTTACTCTATTATTCGTAGCGAAAACAATATTCTATTTGTCCGTAAACTTTTCCAATATTTTAGTGAATCATTCTAATCATTTAAGTGAATATACGTAATCGAGCAGAGACTACAGAGGGGGACTGATTGATTTATAAACTTTAGGGTGTGGGACGACCATTATTTTTGCTAATGCAAGCAATGTGTACGCTGCGTTAGGGTTAGCTAAGATTTATTTGGACAATCCGTTAAAAGGTTACGGTTAGGAATTGCAATCTTTGGTTTTATTAATAATGGAATCTATACTAATATTATAAAGCTGAAGAGTTTGTTTTGTTTGTTTGTTTGTTTGTTTGTTTGTTTGTTTGTTTAAACGCGCTAATCTCAGAAACTACTGAACCGATTTGAATAATTCTTTCACTGTTAGATAGTCTATTTATCGAGGAAGGCTATAGGCTACATTTTATCCCGAAATTCCCACGGGAACGGGCACAACGCGGGTAAAACCGCGGGGCGCTGCTAGTAATATTATATTCACTAATATAAAAAAGCTGAAGAGTTTTATTTCTTGTTTGTTTGAAGGAGTTAATGTAAGGAACTGGCTTCGCTTGGATTTTTTTTATATACCTACATCCTAGCTTAGAGGAAGGTCATAGACTATTTTGTATCCCAAAATTGCCATGAAAACAGGCACAACGCGGGTAAAATGCGGTGTTGCTGGTGATTAATAGGTATGTGAGTATTTTATGGATGTTTGGTGGCAAAACTACTGAGCCGTTTTTGATGAAATTGACAATTTGAGTAGAGATTTAGGGTGACTGTCCTATGTTATGCAACGTTGTTATAGGTATTTCCAGTTTGACATAATTGATAGATTACTATCGTAGGATAGCACAGTTGTAGTGCGAAGGGTTTATAAACCTTATAACTTGGATTTAAAGTATATATACGTAAACATAAATTGCTAATAGTTTTAAAGTATCTAATTTTCACGGATAAATATTAAATAACAATTTTCATACATATTGTAAGATTAAAAACGAGAAATATTCGTGTTTTATGTAAAATACGACTATTTACAACCTACCAAGACAACTGACATTAAATTAACATACAGCGATTGTAAATTACAAAAAAATGAATAGATAAACATGTAATTAACGCGAAAAACTTATTTTATTCACATAATTAGAGAAAAAGTGAATTGTTTACGTATTTTTGAAGAGTCTTGTCTTTTTGGTGAGAAGCTAAATGTTATGTCTGTATATACGAGTATATTGAGTTTAATTAACATCAAGATTTCAACTTTGACTTCATTTAAACCCCGGGTCAAGCGAAGCATATTCCCAGACATGGTTTTGAGATCATTAATGAAAATAATTGAATATCGATTATTCCAGACAGTTTTTAGACTGGTTAGACGGCCAGTCAAGTCTGTCTTTAGTAGCTTAGTGTATTAGTCTTAGATTGCGTTTCTATTTAAGCGGAGTGGAGCTGTGCGGAGCTCAGCCAATCACAATGCATTACGAAAAGATTTTGTCAATGTCAATGCGTTGTTTGACAATCCCAGTACGCTGTGATTGGTTAACCAGAGACCGCACGCTTACAGTGTAGTGAGAACGATTAGCCGTAATAACCACGCTTGCCTTAAAAAAGTTTTCGGTGCAAAAACTGAACATAGAACAGGATATGAGTAAGTTTGAATACTGTTAGTGGCCAACCCTGGTGCCGGAGTTTCTATACTGCCTAATGTCACAAGACATGATCTGACGACTGAAACAACCTAGATAAACAATTTAACGTGCCTTTCAAAGCACGGTAGCGCTCAGATAGAAATGTCACTATCAGCCATCCAAGTCCATCTATCCAACCAAGGGACTGAGCTGCACGTTGCTTAACAATCGTAATTAATGACAAATTAGAATTGATTTAAGATAATAACCTAGGCAATAAATAAGTAAAGTTAATTAGCACTGATTAACATAACAATTACAACTCAACTTGGTATCACAAAGAAGAGTTAATTGAAACCAAATTGGTACTGATTCTGATGCTAAGAGATCAAAAGGAGATAATTAATTAACTGCGTTAGAAAAAGTTAAAATATTGACATGAATTTTTTTACAAAATTGATAGTAATTTGTAGCACAAAAATAAGGTTATCATATCAAGTTATAGCCAACTGATCCTGATACTTATTTATCGTCACATCTCTGAGGCACCTCACAACTAAGTAAGGTGTATCAAAATAATTGATCCTGATACTAATCTACTAATATTACACTTCTGTGCCTCTTTCAAACTAACAAAATAACTAAATTGATCTTGATACTAACTTATTATAATCTCTAAGTTCCCTTACAATTAACATGACCAATAACTGATACAGACCCAAACTTATCATCACACTAACAACTAACTTATCATGTCCTTCCTTACTAACTTATCGAACATCTGATCCTGATACTAACTTGGCATCATCTCCACATGGGACGAGGTGTCCATGATGTTGTGGTGGTGCATCATCTCCGTTGGGGACTGCACGAGTCCCCCCCCGCCGCTGGCCATCACCATCCCTGAACTCACAGCGATGATGACCTCGCACTGAATCTGTGACCTACGCGGGCGTAGGGTGACCTACAAGTTCTGTGGTGACCTACGAGTTTTGTGGTTACCAACTCGGAGTGACCTACGCTTTTGACAGATTATTTTGTTTTTTTTGTTTCACTTTGTGGTGACCTACGCTTTTAAAAAGATTTTGTAGATTTTTTTAATTTCTTTTGTTCTATTATTTCAATTTTGTGATCTATTAGTTCGATTTTGATTGTTTATTTTAATAAAATTATCCACTTTGGTACCAAACAAGAATGTCCTACGCGTTTTTAAATGAGATTTATAGTTAGGTCTTAGTGTTGTCTTCAGGGTTTTTCCTTTATAAGATTTATGATTTCCTTGTTTTTCTTTTGTAATGAATCTAACTTTAATATTTTTTAATAAAATTTGTTTCTATATAAAAGCACTATAAACTAGTGTTCAAATAAGAAGTACGTCAAAATACAAAACGTCCAGAATTTATATCATCTAAAAGGTGTCATACGTCTTTGTTGAAACGTTGTTTAATTTTCGCTTAAAATCACAATATTCAAAAGCTAATTCACTTCTAAAACACAATTAAGTCACAAATCACTAATTAACACTATAAGCGAGACACATCGTCATTTGTTTCTTTTTTTTACAAAAAAATAATCGTGTCGCAGCACGACACCTCGCGTCAAAGGCCAAGCCTACACTGCCGTGTTATAGCTATAATTCTACGGTGAGACTCGAAAGCGCATGATCAACCCGTCCTCAAATTCTATTGGTCAAAAACTAGAACGCCTTTTCGAACCCGCGCACCTGATTGGCGGATTCCTTCCCCGTTTCCCGCCCTAATTGACGATACCCCAACAAAATGGCGCCCCCCTATAGCCTTTTGATGCTTTTTTGAACATTTTATTAGGTAAAAAATAATCCGGTTCGGATATAATGAGCATGATTTATGATTTTGATCCGTGAGCTGTATTTTTTTGAATATTTTTTAATCTGTGTATGTTAATCTTTGGTGTTCTTCGGTTTTGTTTTTGATTAATCTCTGTTTTTATTTTCTGTGTCGACGGTAGGTGTGTACCGAGCTTTAGTTGTCTGGTTCGTAGCGGCATTTAATTTACGAGCGGTGTTTTATAACAATTGTTGTGGATTGCGAGTTCTATCGAATTCACTGAATGTTTTGGATTTTGCACTCAAGTAGGTAGGTTGTACCTTTGGTTGCTTTAATTTATTTTAAAAAAAGTTGAAAACATGTAAGATTCTATTAAATTCGCTAACTTGAACCTTGTAAACTAGTACCTAGGTACTATTAGGTAAGGAAATTTAAAGGTAGAATAAATTATTCCTTAAGGATTTTTTTAAAATTTTGTCAATGTTTTAATTAATTGAATATACAATTGCCTGAATTTTGCTAAACTTTACTTAGATTATTAACTATTATTGACTTTAAAGTACGTGCTTTACAAATTGCAAACTGGCGAGTTTAGTGGAATACGAGCGTCAAACGAAGTTTTTTTTTGTGAACTCGCTCGCCAGCACCTCCTAACTGTACTGATATCTTCAGTGAGATGAAAGGCTTTTGCCCAGCAATGGGACATTACAGGCTTATACTTCGCTGACCGACTAGCAACTCCAACATGTCAACTCGCTCAATATCAACGGGTCCTTATTAACATTAAAATTATCTCATAATCTTTTCTTTAATACCATAAACAATAAATTCCTTCTCTAATGAGCTCACAACGTGTGAGGTGTCACCAAATTAACGCAAAAAAAAACACATTTTACCAAAAAAAGCACAATTTATCGCAAAAACGTCAAATTTAGAACTATGCATTTTATCGCAGAATTCGATAAAAAAATCACATTTTGATGTAGAAAAAGCATAAAAAACTAAACATGTGACGCTAAACGTCTCTCTTTCACTATTTTCGGTCGTTCGGCGCCTCTTTTTCGCGCCGTTACGTCGACACTCCATAGATAACAGAGTTTAAGAGATAAAGATAAAAATAAAAGCACTTAGAAGCAGATGTTTAAGTGTTTTAGGAACATGGAAGTGGTGGAGCTTTTACTGAAGGAGGAAGTGAAAGAAAAAATAAGTTTCTATGTGAAATAGTTGTAATATTTCATTTGAGATTTATTTAGTTAATCACATGGTTAATTATTACTACTTAGATCACTTGGATGGGTGGCCGATAGTGGCATTTCTATCTGAGCGCTACCGTGCTTCGGAGAGCACGTTGTCCAATTTGTTTCAATCGTCCGACCATGTCTTATACTTTACTTTTTTTCATTAGCTCTCGAAGCAATGAAATAGTATTTTTAATCCTCCGAACAGCCTCCGTGGTCTAGTGGTTTGAGCGCTCGGCTCACGATCCGGAGGTTCCGGGTTCGATTCCCGGTGGGGATATCTCTCAAAAATCACTTTGTGAGACTGTCCTCAGTTTGGTTAGGGCTGGGCATTGCAGGCTGAATCACCTGATTGCCCGAAAAGTAAGATGATTCCGTGCTTCGGGGGGCACGTTAAGCCGTCGGTCCCGGTTACTTTCTACGGATAGTAGTCGTTACTTGAGCCATGTCAGAGGCCTTTGGCGGCTCAATAACTCTGACACCAGGATAAGAAAAAGTATTTTAAATTTGGTATTTATTATAATTTTAGTTAGGTTAGGTGACCTACGCTTCGTAAGGCTTGACCGCGGTAGTTGATTATTTTTCCAACTAACTTCAATAGAACGGATGCATAAAAAATAACTAAATATAGTAATATAGGTACCTGATTGATGACTACAATTGTTAAGCCACGTGCAGCTCGACCCCTACTTGGATCGGTGGCCGATAGTGGCATTTCTATCTGAGCACGTTAAGCAGTCGGACCCGGTTGTTTCAATCGTTATCATGTCGTTACTTTTAGGCGGTTAAAAACTCAGACTCAGGCCACTAACCTACTCAAAATTAATAAATTGATGGAAAATCAACAAAGCCAATCGTATAATTGTATAAAAGCGATCTCCTCCAGTCATCCATACCCACAAGTCAACACACACACACACACAAACACGCGCGCGCGACCCTTACGTAATGAATTCGAACCAATCAATACCGAACCATCACTTCCGGTCAGCGGCTTCCGCTCAGTTTCCGTTTCCGGTTGGCGTCGCATCCGGTTCTACGTCTATTGAATCTCTTTGTCTGTCTGTCTGTCTGTAATGGGTATTAATATATTATTTTAATTGTTTGTCTTAAGTTGCTACTGATTCTGCTCTCAGAGTGTTTGAAGGATAATATTGTAGCAGGGCGATTCCGCAGTCGCAATATATCGCTGTTTTTTTTCAGTTAGGTATAGGTATCTGCTACAAAATATAAATAAATAAAAAAATTGGTACCATAACAGGTTTAATAACTAATATCATTAAGAAACCCTAGACAAAATGAATAAGACCTTTTGTCTCTTTAAACTCAAATCAAAATGACATCCAGCAACACCATAAACAAACAACCTCCTCATTTCGCTAATAGACTAACAAAAGACAAAAACAAATGACTGCTAAATTCCTCTGTCGAAAAGTTACCTAATTAGTGGTGTCACCGTAAGGGTCCGATAAAAACTAAGGTTTACCGCACACGAGGCGGCTGGCGCCAAGTGTGGCGCGACCTTTAGATAACGCTTTATAACTAGCTGTTGAAATTCTTCGGGCGACATCGAGGTGACGTCATTGTGTTATTTTGGATTAGTTTACGGTATCACAATTCAATTGTTTTTAACTGATCCAAAACTGGCTTTCAATTTGTATGATTCTATTACGTTTGTTACCTAATCACTACATCTATACTAATATTATAAAGAGGTAAAATTTATAAGTTTGTTTGTTCGTATGTTCGAGTTAATCTCAGGAGTTAGCTGTCCGATTTGAATAATTCTCTTTGTACTATATAGCCCGATTCAACGGAAAGGTTATATATAGGCTACTTTTTATCCCGAAATTCCTACGGGAACGGGCACAACGCGGGTGCAACACAACCGTGTGACGCTGCTCGACACACCGTTTTCTAAAACTATTGCAGTAGGCAAGAATAAGCGAAGTACTTGCTTCGTGGCAGTATGTAACAAAAGTCTGTTCTGAAATGGTTTCATCTTTCAGGTGTGTTTTCGGTAGCGACAGCAACAGCAGGCAGCAACTGCCGACCGCAAGCAGCAATGTCGCTTATTTATTCGTAACTCTTTCTTACTGCCACACTCAGAGCCTATTATTAACTCAGAGACTAAAACTTAAATCGGTACTTTACTAATTGACATGATTTTTAGCAGCGCCCCGCGGTTTTACCCGTGTTGTGTCCGTTCCCGTGGGAATTTCGGGAATTTTTATACTTATATACCTTCCTCTTGAATCACTCTATCTATTAAAAAACCGCATCAAAATCTGTTGCGTAGTTTTGAAGATTTAAGCATACATAGGGACGGACAGACAGCGGAAAGCGACTTTGTTTTATGCTATGTCAAAATCATGAGTGATTTTGACACGTCTCTGAGTACATTTGACGTCTCTGAGTACAGGCGTTATTGTACTATTACTCCCAAAATAGTTCGAATCTATAAATAGCTCGAGTATGATTGAACCCGCGACTCACTCGCTACCATGTTAATGACTGGAGGAGCCACTAATCAAATTAGGCCTCACTGGAGAGAGATGTTAGGGTTTAGGGGTCCGCGGGCTCGGCGAGGAAACGGAAGTCAATAGGTATTTTTACCTTAATAATTTAATTTAAATAAGTTAGAAGTCAATTTTGGAGTTTTTGCGTCTCTAGAAAGGGACCGACAGAAAACCCTGTCAATGTTATGTATCACTAATAATATCAAATTATACCTCTTATATCACTGCTTGGCGACGCAATATTGTACAGAACCCAACCATAAAACCTTCACACTCTTACCCAACCTGTTAAGAATGTTAATAAATAGAGCAATTGCTGTTACGGCTGGACCAAATTAGATGAGTTTGTTCTCGGAACGTGAAGTTAGGAGAAATGACTGAGTTATTAGGACTTTGTTTGAGTTTTTGTTAGAGATTATTTATTATAGTACCTGGCTGAAACATTTACCCATAGACTTCTCTAGGAAGAAGGACTTATTTCTGTCTTGACAAACTTCAAAATTCAAGTAGATGGTGTGATAAAAATACTTAAAGAAAAGATAGTCGTGTATATAGGGCAGACGTCAATAATATTTGTTCCTCAGTTACTTCACACGTCCTTGGTTCAAATGCTGTCAACGCATTTCGCATGCTGCGGTGAATAAAGTCTAGTTGCACCTGAAAAACGCTCAGTGTGTCATCGGTAACAAAAAGTGTCGACATTTGCAGCTCTCGCTACAATAAGATTAACTATTCTAATCTTTTACTCATTATGTCTACTTCACAGCATCCCAAAACTTTCAAACCCAAAAAAAAACCGATGAACAGAGATTTCTTTTTTTTGAAGTTGGTTAAAAAAAGTATCACCAAAAGAGCAAAGACGCCGCCATAGAACAAAACACAATCTACTTTTGATTTTTATAAAATCTCGGTATTAGGGCGACGCTACACACAGCGGATTTTACGCTCGCTGCCTGATGCGATTACGTAAACCCGGGCAGTGTCGGATTGCCCTAAGAAAAACTGTTTGTTTATTTCGTTGCGCTTTTACTGGCACTACTTAAATGTTGCATTACTTTGTATTTACGGGTTTGTGAGTAATTTGTATGGAATTAGGTTGTTTTTTCGTATTTTGGTGTAAAGTGAGAATGGGACACGCTTTTTGTATAAATAAATGGTTGCATTATAAGATAATTGTACCTGATACTTAAAAAGCAACAAATTATTTTTATTTATTTATTTACTTAAGCGTCTATTATTTTGGTATATGTACTTAGATGCGAGAAAGATATTATTGTGTTTTATATAATTTTGATAATTTACCGATTGATACACAGACAGAGAGCTTGTAATTTGACCTAAATTAATGTCATCGACACATAATCAATACCTAAATATTTTCTTGAATCACAGTAAGGTAAGGTGAGTTCGAGTAGGCTAGTGGGCAACCCTGGTGTTGGAGTTTTTAGACCGCCTAAAGGCGTCCGACATGGTCTATCGATTGAAACAACCGGGACCGACTATTTAACGTGCCTTCATGATCACGTGATATTCCAAGCCAAAAATAATTTTCGCGAGTACTTTTTTCCCAAAAAAGGCTGATGCATATTGGACATCTAAGAGAAACAAAGAGATCAATTGAAGTTATTATGTATACATATATCGAACACAGAACCTTTATCCGTCACTTCAAAACATTTAATACATTAGCCACTAGTTTCATACGATACCTTTGAACAGTAGTCCATTTTGTCACATAGCTGACACAACACAATGCTGCGCGATGCGACGCGCCGTCGATTCCATCCGTCAAATCTTTGACGCGACGCGTAAGTAATCCGCTGAGTGTGGGGCGCGACTTACGCACTAGGAGGGATTTAGGCGGCAGTTTATTGATACATAGTTAGGTTGTGATAATTATGTCAGCATTTCAGTGAGGAGAATATTGATCCTCTTATTGGTCTTTCATACTGGCCTTAGAGTGCGTTTCTATTTAAACTCCGCTCCAATTCAAAGAAAGCGTACATTATTGGCATTGCTGTCATATTAAACTCCGTGCGTCAAACACTATCCACAATGGATAGGTAACATCAAATATTAAGCAACAAATAAGTTCGAATCATACTGGTTTCTTCGTAAACGTAGTTTCAATTCAAGTTCAAATCAGTTCGTTGCCACTTTGTTTCAATTAAACCGGGGACCCAATTATATTAAATAGAAGAACTTATAAACTAAACACATTAAAATAAAAATCACAATTTGATAAAACACATACGACAGTAAAATAAATACAGAATATGACCTGTAGTAACTATTTTGTTACATAAGTCAAAACAAAATAAATCAGCACTAAAATAACTGCCTCGTTTTTCTCCCGCAGTGCGCGCCCGCTACCGGTATTATCACCCGCCGTTCTCTCAAGACGTGACCATATTACAAAGATTATATTTCCTCTAAGTTCCGTAATGGCGCGCGGTGTAAGCTTCACTTAACGCCGCAGAATGGAGCTTTCGGGAGCTTTTTGTTAATAGAACAGATTTTTTTGGAGATAGCCTTTTGGCAGCCTTTTTTTGGTGTGCTTGTGACCTAATTATTGGGTATGGATTTTTTTGCTTTTGATGTGAATGATTTTGGATAATTATCTATTTATACCCATTTAATAAAGCTGAAGAGTTTGAGTTTTTTGTTTGTTTGTTTGAACGCGGTAATCTCGGAAACTAAATGACTAAAAGGGTTCAATGATGGGGTAACAATTGAATTAAATCAGACCTTTTTTTCCTCTTCAAAAGGAATCGTCTTCGGCTGAAAAAGCGACCACAATTTAACTCTTGTAAGAATAAAACGTAGTAACTATGTTAAGAGAGCAAGTGAGAAAGTAAAATAGTTCAAGTTTGTTCCAGGTTTTCCAATAGAACCTCATTATAAACTGAAACCAAGTCAGCTCAGTATTTAGTATAAATTTTATTTATTTATTTATTCCTACAGGAACAGGAACGACACGAGTAAAACCGCAGCTCGCTGCTAGTATAGACTAATCTTGGATCAAGCTGAGACCGCCCAAGAGTTGACATGGTCTGATTATTAATATCTACACTAATATTATAAAGAGGAAAACTTTGTTTGTTTGGTTGTAATGAATAGGCTCAAAAACTACTGGTCCGTTTTTAAAAATACTTTCACCATTCGAAAGCTACATTATCCACGAGTAACATAGGCTATTTTTCATCCCGAAATTCCCACAGGAATGGAAACAACGCGGGTAAAACTGCGGGGCGCTGCTAGTCTCTTGATAAGAACAGACATCGCATTTGAAATGACTATCTTCAGGGTAAGTAGCGCTCAGATGCAGTTTAAACTGAAGCAGATTTTACTAGCAGCTCCCCGCAGTTTTACCCGCGTTTTGGCCGTTCCCGTGCGAATTTCGGGATGAAAAATAGTCTATAACGTTCCCATTGAAGTATGTATCTAAGTTTAAAGAGGTTTATATACATCATATGTTATTCGTCTGATGTATTACTGTAAAGTTTCATCCAAATCCGTCCAGTAGGTTTTTCGTGAAAGAGTAACAAACATACATAATATACGTACATACATACATCCTCACCAACTTTTGCATTATAATATTAGATAGATAAGATTCTCTTATAATTGGAACTTACCTTAAAACTATTGAAATAAGTCCAATAATCAATTCAATTCTATGTTTGCAACAAATATGTACGATAAAGGCGAGTACACACAGTCTTTGATCGATGATAACGGCCGCTACACACTGTAGATAATGTGGTTGGAACGTTTTGTAAACACACGCTTATCTTTACGATTCGAGTGCTTCGCCAGTGTGGACTGCGCTTAATTTATGCTTCGAATACAGGTCCTGACTTTTATTAGTGTAGATTAGACTTAAAATATGTTGTTTGTGGTGATTTTATGTTTATGTTTGTTATGATGGACGTACAGGTATATGTAGTAGGTTTTATAGTTGATGGAGACTGCATATACATATGGACGATTTTTCAATTAAAGACGGTGAACTACACTACATAGTATAAAACAAAGTCGCTATTTTTGTCTGTTTGTTTGTCTGTATGCTTAAATCTTTAAAATTACGCAACGGATTTTGATGCGGTTTTTTGTAATAGGTAGAGTGATTCAAGAGGAAGGTTTTTATGTAAAAAAATTCCCGAAATTCCCACGGGAACGGGCACAACGCGGGTAAAACCGCGGGGCGCTGCTAGTCTTTCTATAAAAATGATAAATATTTACGTAAATGATGACAAGAGAACAGAACGAAAACATATCAATAAGTTACCTTTTACCTTTTTTGATATGCAGGGCACGTTCAATTCTCAGTCCCGATTGTTTTAATCGTTAGACCATGTCTTAGCTGGCATGGTCTTGAGGCGGTCTAAAAACTCCGACACGAGTGTACACTAACCTGTGAACTTACTTTTTTTGTGAAAAGGCGAAAACAAAATGTACTACGTGAACTAAGAACAAAGTCTATACTTTGAGATAAACCATTCTTGCCACAATCATATTGATTCGATGTTCAATTAGCACCCCGCGGTGTTACCCGCGTTGTACTCTTTCCTGTGGGAATTTCGGGATAAAATGTATCCCAAGTTTCCCATCGCAACGCTTTTAAGTTATTAACTCAAGCCATCCGATTAACTAGCCCCGTGTCAATTCCTTATCATCTGATAATTCGTTTATCTCAAGTACTTCGACAAATAGAGTTAAAAGCTATGACACAGTGTTATCTGCTACCTAATCCTGACTCCATATGGTTTGATATTGTTGTTAGTGGACATATGTTTCGTGTTTATTTAAAAGACTGGTAGGAAAACATGACATTGTGCAATCCTATCCTACTATATAATATAATAATATTATAAATGCGAAAGTTTGTGAGGATGGATGTATGTATGGATGTATGTTTGTTGCTCTTTCACGCAAAAACTGAAACTGAATGGATTTAGATGAAACTTTACAGTAATGTAGGTTATACATCAGAATAACATATGGGATACATTTAATCCCGAAATTCCTGCGGGACCGGGTACAACGCGGGTAACACCGCGGGGCGCGGCTAGTACATTGTATGTACCTATTTGTTAAATGTAAATGCGCCTAATCTTCTCACTGTACTGATGAAACCTTTCTTTAGTTACATATCTTTTTCTACTCAAAATCTGTATCCTTCAATGGATGTTAAGACTGCGTTTCTATTGGAGCGAATCGGAGCTGTGCGGTGCTCAACTGACCAATCATAATGCATTACGAAAAGATTTTGACAATTTTTCTTATCGAGTGGATGGTCAACCTGACCAATCCTGGTGTCAGAGTTATTGAACCGCCAAAGGCCTCTGACATGGCTCATGTAACGACTACTATCCGTAGAAAGTAACCGGGGCCGACGGCTTAACGTGCCCTCCGAAGCACGGAATCATCTTACTTTTCGGGCAATCAGGTGATTCAGCCTGCAATGCCCTATCCAAACTGAGGACAGTCTCACAAAGTGATTTTTGTGAGATATCCTCACCGGGAATCGAACCCGGAACCTCCGGATCGTGAGCCGTGAACAATGTCAATGCGTTATTCATGCGGCTTTAGGCGATCTAAAAACTACGCCACCAGGGTTGGCCGCTAACATACTCGAATTTACTTTCGTTTAAAACCGTATACGAGCCTACTGTTACATTTTCCTGATCACAACATTTATACCTATTTGGTGTGGTGTAAAAAAGTACTTACTTTAGTGTGGTGTACACACTATACTAAAAGTAAGTAAGTCGAATAGGCAGTGGCCAACCCTGGTGTCAGAGTTTTTAGACCGCCCAAAGGCCTCCGACATGGTCTAACGATTGAAACCACCGGGACCGACAATTTAACGTGCCCTCCGAAGCACGGTAGCGCTCAGATAGAAATACCGCTATCGGCCACCCATCCAAGTAGGAGTCGAGCTTAACAATCTTAATATCGCTTAGTCAAACTTCACCACGAGTGCTACAGCTACTAACTATTACCCAATCTGTGTCATCACCTCACAAGTCCTCAAAGATTTAGATATAAACAATCCTACAGACAGCCGGACATTCCTTGATGGCGTCTCAGTTATCTGGCGTATAAATTATCCGATGTCTATACGACAGGTTGTGTCACGTGACCAATGGGTTGTGTCCTTTGTGGTTTATAGATTGTCTCTGGTAGGCGGTGACGTAAGCAAACCCCTTTTGAAAAAAAATTTTGTAATATATTTGGTGTCTATGATTAAGATTATTTTAATGCAAAAAGTGAAAATTTAAAATCTAATGTACAAATCAATCGTCATAAATCATGAAATCTTTCCGGTAGCTTTCGTATTTCGGAACCAGTTTTTACAACCAGTTGCCAATCAAGAGAACTATTTCCTAAAGTGTGGTCCAGCAGGTTTAAGATTCCTTCGACATACGCTTTTTTCCAAATAGTATAGGAGACAAAGAACATTTATTATTACATTCATAGCTAAACTATCTAACTAGCTGTGCCCTGCGGTTTTTCTTGCAGTGCACACGCCCCCGCACCGCGCTGTGGGCATTTTAGGATAGTATTAGTTACGAGTTATAAATATTGTAAATAGCACGAATTTCTTTTAAATTTTTGACACCTTTTTTATCAAGGGTTGAAAATGATTCATACTAAACCTCTTATACTAGACCAACCCATACAAAACTAGTAATCGATATTCATAACGATGAGATGAACGATGATTATCAAAATTCAATGCGAATCATTAATATCAATATATTTGGAGTTCTTTTTTACCGATCATCACCCATGTGTTACTAGATGTTTTATCGAGGGTTGTAATAAGGTTTTAATATCATTACATGAAGACAAGACATGTTCACGTGCAGGCATGTTGAGGCTCTTTTTTACCGAGGATTAAACAAACGTTAAATGAAAATATAACAAACTCATTACCAAGTCAATGCGAAAGTTTGTGATGATGTATGTAGTTTGTTACTCTTTCACGAAAAAACTACTGAGAGGATTTGGATGAAACTGTACAGTACTAAAGGTTATACATCAGAAAAACACATGGGATACATTTTATCCTGAAATTTCCGCAAGAACGGGTACAACGCGGGTAACACCGTGGGGCGCAGTTAGTATAGCATATAACACCAAACGTATAAATCCATGACATAATTATTATTAATAATGACATTTTTAATAGATATCTGATAAAAAATTAGCATGTTAATTTTTACCCAACTACATACGAGTACAAAGAAAGGGTTATTTTATTACTATACTCGTATAATAAACATCAACAATTTAAACAATATTTTCTAATAATGCATAACATGTAAAAAGATCGGGCTCCATAAAAAATTACCTTACAGTTGTCAATCATTAGTTACAAAAAGAATCTCAATTATTTTGAATTTACCCCTTCACTAAAACATACTGACGCACGGACATATTCGTTTCATTACAATATAATATGAATATTGCATTATTTAATTAATGTATTCATGATGCATTGAAAATATTTTTCTTTTAGATGTCCGTCAAAGTCACCCCAAAGTGTGCCGGCGTTGAGGGGTGAGGCGAGCTGTTGTGTATTGATACTTTATGAGACTTATTGTAAAATAGAATTTCAAACTAATATCAAATTCAAATACACAAATGTCAAATATGTCAAATTTGATTGACAACGTCATATTTTCAAGTATTGTCTTTAACTGGGTGATTAATGAAAATTGTGCTTTTTGTTCATTAATAAAAAATAACTGTTTGTTAAAAATTTAATTATTGTATAGTTTATTTTGATTGTTCAATAATGTTTATGTTATTTTCATTTCGTCTATATGTAATCAATACTTAATAATAATAATAATAATATAATTTCTTTATTCAAGTGACCAGTGACTCATTATGTTAGTAAAACTTATCTCTATATTAGTAGGACATATTACAAATCATAAATTACATTAAATTAACTCACATAGGTACCACTCCATGCGCAGTGGAGCTACACCGATTCATATAGACACAATCCAGTCTATCTGCGATCATTACCAAAATACTGTTCGCACTACCTCGCACTCTTCTAACAAAGGAAGCACACCTTTTCCGCATTATAGAGTAAAAGCAGTCAACCCGTGCTTCGGCAAACATACCTGACGCACTACAGTAACGAGGCAGTGCCAACAGTATCCTGAAAGCATTATTAAATTGTTAAATATAAACAATACCCTTTATCATTGAGAGTTGATTAACGTGCTGCGTAAATAGGTACGGTCAGCCAAATATGTGGTCTACCACCCTACGGTTGAGATTCATTTGAACGTCATGAAACAACAAGGTCAATTTTAAACGTCATAACATAATTGTGCATAGAAAAGTCAACCTTAGCGATCGTTACATCTCGCAGAAACTTTTGTCAAAAGTGGTAGACCACTTTCTTGGCCGACCGTACACACATATAATGGAGATACAAATCTTCCCAAGAATTAATTTGACACCTTTCAAAATCCATGTGACGTTCATCTTTACCTAATCATCTATCATGAGTGCATGCATCTTGTTTGTCGTTGACATTGTATATTTATATTGTAACTCAAGTATCAAAACCATTCGCGCTACACTGCACATATGCGCAGTTTAGCGGCCGACTTACCTCGGCTCATTGCGCACGCGCATAATTCAATTATACTTCTTTATTAATATTATGTTGCTTGCCTGTGCAGTTTTTGATGCCGTTTTTGAATTAACTTGTAGTGAATTTGGGTAGTCAATTGTAATTTTTAATGGGGTTAATGATGTATGATTTTCATCATTAGCATATTGGAGAGGGTGTATCTTGCTTGTAGGATATTGGAGATAGTAAGCTAGTTTTAGTTCTGTAGAGCGATATCAGCCGTTGTGTTAGTACGTCAACTTTATTTGTAACTTGTGTGTGTGGAATGATTAGTAAAGCTGATAAAATACTGATGTCTAAGGTTGAAGCAAACACTTCTTACTAAGAATTGAAACGAACTTTACGGATACACTTCGCTTTTATTTAACATTTTTATCTGACTTATCGGCTCCTTTACAGGAGTCGTGCTCACAGTAGACTTAAGGGGCCGAAACGATAAAAGATAAAAAAATAAATTAAAAGTGAAGTGTATCCATAAACGTAGTTCCAATTCAAAAAGGACTGAACCAAGAATAATAGATCGCGAAATCTATGGAACTCGACTACTCGCGGATGGTAAACTTGCTAAATCAAAATGACGCCTTATACTATCAAATTACAGGAAAGCTATTGCAAGCATCTAGTTAATAATCTTGTAAGAATCATTATCCAAAAAAGAACAAAATCTCATAAGAATATTGAATTCAGAAGTTTGTAAAATATTGACAAAGTAAAATGTCCCTTCAAACAATCACACTACACCATCGGTATCAACCACACCATTACAATAATTACACCATCAGTTTACCTTTCCCATAAGCCGCACCAACAAACGGACATTCTAATCAAAAAGACAATAAAAGTCAATCTCATCGTTCAAAAATCACAACTCCAATCACTGTAATTATTGACTCACCGTAATTTGATTTCAGATATGCGTTGGACACTATCGCACGTGTTCATTGCATACAAAATTAATATTTTTACGTGTTTTTTGTGTTTTTTTCATTATCATTATGGGAAAAGCATGGTCCCCTATTTGTTTGGATTTCACACCCACGAGTTTTTGATTAAAACTGTCGTTAATGTTGGGGTGTGCCGCAAGGGTGCATCCTGCGCCGCGTCCTCTAGCTCGCAGTTGATCCGGGAAATATTTTCTATTGTTATTAATGTCCGGGAAGTGATTGGGCTTTTTATTTGGATGTATTGTTTTTGATGGAGAAAAGAAAATTGAAAGTCAATGTTTGAGATGCTGCAATTTTGCTGAGAGAATTGGCTTTTAAGCTTTTGTTAATGAATGTTCTTTTGGAATTATTTTCCTCTTAGTTAATGTGCAGATCGCGTAGAATTGTAGTTTCATTAAGATTACTTAATTGTTTGAAGTAATTATAATGACAATAACATTTTTATTCCAACTAATTCAAAGTCTTAATATTATTTATTCGTTTTTAGTGCCAAAGAGGCTTTTTTACGTACCTTTGCACCAAGTGGTACTAAGTGACTCTTTTAACGATACTTGAGTAAAATAAATTTTGAAGATTTTGTATACCATACTCAATAAAAAAATCTTAGTAAAAAAATAAAGAAAAAAAAATTAAAAAAATGTGAAAATAAAGAAAAACATACCTACACTATTAAATTAAATCCTCTATAACGTAACCAAAAAAACCCACCCACACCCAAATCCCAAACTACCAATATCCATAATCCTAACTACTATAAACCATAAAATTAATGTAAAACCCAAAGAAAACTAACTAATCAACGAGGGTGCATTACAATCGAAATGAATACAGCATGTTATACAGGGTGGTCGCGGGGTGAATATAGTATACAGGGTGGTCGCGGTGGATTTGAGAACTTGATAAGTACCTAGCCCTTTTATAGGATTAAGATATTAGTAGTAAGTAGGAATTAGAAGTATTATATTATTAGTGTCAGTGTGTATGGTTCTGTAAGTATTGTGTTAACTATCTAATAATTAATATATTTTTCTATTATATTTTTTTGACACATGTTTATAAATATTTATTCCATAATTACTTCTTAATTTGGTTTTGTTATCATCTACTTTTATATTTTTATTGGAGAACCTATTAGATATTATTCTTTGATACTATTTACAAAGTCAAAAAATACAGCTTTCATATCGCTGCAGAGACATGATTGATCACAACGGGTGTAATACAATTAAGAAATCAAAAACAAAACATTTTCAAATTTAATTACTTATAACACATTATACTTATTATTATACAGAAAATCTATTTTAACCATCTTCCAAAAAGGAGGCGGTTTTTCAAATCGACCGTATATATGATTCATCAACATCAACCTTAACATAATAACTTTCTTTTCCCGACACAGTCGGCTCAACATCTCGGTCCTCCCCTGTTTACAATATTTGCTTACATCCAATTACTCTAATGCAGCGACCGCACTGCCGCACTGCCGCGCCAATGCACCGCAACGCACATATTCATGAGTATTATAATAATCTTTATTGATCTATTGACTGGATGATGGTATAAGATAGAGAAGCACGATTTTAAATATAATGTATGCACTAGTATCGGTCTTACCCGCATTATCGCCGTTCCCGCGAGAATTTCGGAAAAAAAATGTATCCTGAGTGTTAAACTGATTTATGACCTATCTAATATATAAAATTCTCGTGTCACAGTTTTCGTTGCCATAACGTTGTCTCCTCCAAAACGGCTTGACCGATTTTGATGAAATTTTGTGAGCATATTGAGTAGGTCTGAGAATCGGCCAACATCTATTTTTCATCCCGAAATTCCCACGGGAACGGGTACCGTGGTTAAACTCCTCTGAAACGGCTCGACCGATTCTCATGAAATTTTGGTAGGTCTGAGAATCGGACAAAATCTATTTTTCATCCCGAAATTCCCGCGGGAACGGGTACAACGCGGGTGAAACCGCGGGGCGCAGCTAGTATTACTGTAAAATTTCATCCAAATATATTCAATAGTTTTTGCGTGAAACATACCTCACAAACTTTCAATTTATATTGTTAGTATGAAATGTGTATCGTCTTGTCTCTAGGCTCTTGCGATCCCATCCTAAAGTCTTCATACAACCATAGAGAACAGAAGACTAAGGTCTGCGCATGCTCTTAGAAGATACCACGGCAGAGGCGGCTGGTGATTTTTGAAAATGAAAAAAAAAATTTAAGAGCTGCAATGCAATTTTTCCAACAAAAAAAAGGTGTTAACTGCACTTTAGCAACCCCGATACGAAAATTAAATAATATTTATAACCTGTATTAAAGATCCATCATATTTTGTAATTATTCGATTTTCTTCAAACTGCTCCCCTCTCGCACACTCTCGATTTCCACAATCACGTTACCAGATGACACGAGTGGCCACTGTATGACGTCACGCTAATAATCTTTATTGATTGGTCCGCTGTGTTTGTCTACGGATCTAACTTTAAGTCAACTTTGGCTATGACTAGCTCCCTGCGGTTTTACTCACGTTAAGGGTACGTTTGCATAGAAGCGGACCGGAGCGGTGCGGAGCCCGATTCACCAGCCACAGGCGTATAGAGATCGTCAAAGATGAAGAAGATGAGATGTGTCAGTAAAACCCGCATGGAAAACTGTTGCAGTGGGATTTTTTGGTTGAAAAGTAATCTAAAATCGTCAAACGCGGCGGTGGACTTAGTTTTAAAAATATGTACGAATGTTTATAAATGTAAGAATATGTAAATGTAATTAATGTTACAAAGATTTCGTGGGCGGTAATTTTCAACACCCTGTATTTAATAAAATTAAAGTTTAATTGATGTATCAGTGAAATAACTCCGAAACAAAAACTAATAAATATGTAAAATAAAAAGTTACCTAATGCCTGTAATGTCCACTTCTGGGCAAAGACCTCTCATCTCACTGGGCACATCATGACATCAATCAGTACCGTGAGTAAATAAACTAAACGATTAAACCGAAAATAGGTGAGTACCGTTTACTTACCATTTTATTGCATCCATAAAATATCTTCCCCCTCCATCCCCACAAAAGAGCAAAAACATCAATATCCATATTCCTATCCGCCATTAGCACCGGAAGCGGAAATATTAGCGCACCGATTTATCATCGTTCAACAAAAAATAAACCGCGAAAATCCGCCATCATAAAAATGGAGTTTCCCGCCGATTTTATTCAATATGGCGCGTGGCGGCTACAGTAATAGGTATTAAGATGGTTATTGATGAATATGTATACATTTTTGTTGATGTATATGTTTTGTAAAGTAATTTTAAAACTCGACACATATTATACTCTTTACTCCTTAAAATCAATATCTTAAAATGCACTCTGTCATAATTTGTTTTCGATTTAGTAATAGTAATTACAGAAATTATCATAGGGTCATTGAGATTGAGCGGGATCATGCAGCGAATTGAACATAAAACGACAAGCAGATACGACGATTACGATACAAGTCAATAGTCGTATTACTCTCTCGCTCACTCGCGTCTTATTAAACTAGCAGCTCGCTTGTAAACTCGCTGTAAACAAAATTTTAAAACTACTTTCCCTCACACACCCAAAGCGGAAAACCCACATAAAGTCGAAACAGTAACAAAGATTAGGAAACGCTACGGAACCCTACTTTAAAGGGAGTAACAATGTGTTGTGAACAATACTAGCAATTTACAGACACGCGGACGCACGCGGCCATTACTGGGCTGTGTCTATTGAAGTAATGACGGACGGAATGTTATAGCACAGGTTATAGTGTGTGTAGTTTACGTAGGTAAAGAGTTTAGTTTATGAAGAGTTTAGTGCATGGAAAGAGGTTACAAGTGCTGAACTATCACATGACGATGTTATAAAACCCAAAATGAAATAAAAATGTCTCTGAAAATCTTTATTTAAACAAAAGAATATGTATCTTTATGTCTTTAAAAAGCATTTTTGCCCTTAAAATTAAATATCAATTTTATCACATACAAATATGATAATCGACAATTTCTATTGGAAGCTGCAATGTCACAGAAGGATCAAGATTATACATATCTAGCAAATTGACACCTATATTTGGCATTTGGGGTGTAATAGACTCTTGTCTCAAATATACAGTACAAAAATATTTTTGGAAGCTATCGGTAAGACAAATTATGTAATTACACCATAATAAACGGTGGCAACGGGACCATGCCATTCGATCATGTCGGAGCCATTTAAAAAGGAGGCATTTAAAAAACTCTGACACCAGGGTTGGCTACTAACATATACCAACTTACTTACTATAGAGTTGTGGAATCATCGTAGAATGTTATTAGAATATTCATTGCCTAAGCCAATTTTAATCCCAGTAATTATGGGATGATAGCTGCACATAAAGAGTTGGTTATAGTCTCATTTTGAAGACCTCCAGCCGCAGATATGAAGAAAAATAAAACAAAACCTGTCATATGATTCAAAATTCAAAAACAATCTGATGAATAAACGCGAAGTTTCGCAGACGACTCACTAGTTTCATTTAATCCGTATGTTCCGATTAGTGTTGGTGAGTTGTTGATGTAGTGTTGACACGCGCGGCTCGGTCACGGGGCGCGGTCGCACGCCTCCGGCGCGGATGCGATCCGACACGGGAACGAGTCGCGCACGGGGTGGGACGGAAAGTGGCTCTACGTTCAATATTTTTATACTCCTATGTATATAGAAAACGTACTCACACGTGGCAACACGAGTGGTGAAAAGGTGTTCGCGTGGAAATTTTTGGTATGAAAAATAGCCGTTCCCGTTGAATGTGGCTATCCATTACAAAAATAATTATCCAAATCGGATTGGTAGTTCTAGAGATTAGCGCGTTCAAACAAACGAAAAATTAAAAGAAAAATAAACTCAGCTTCAGCTTTATTATATAAATATATATTACGTTTTATTGAACTAATCGGCTCTAAACTGCGCCAATACAGAGCTTTAAATGTTGCTCAATAAAGGCCTTGATAACAAGAGTGAAAGTAGACCATAGAGGCCTTGAGGCGGTCTAAAACTTTGACACCAATGTTGGCCACAAAACTACTCTATCTTATTCAAAGTAGAGCATCATTCCACCCCTCGCTCAGTGAATGGGGTAGATTCTACAATATGCGTTATAATGAAGTTCTCATGATCTCAGGGGTAATTACCATCATTGTTGCGACGCCCCGTAATATATTGATAAGTAGGTATATTTATTGATACAAACAGTGTGATAGCGCGGTGTTTGACCGAGCGATGTTAGCTCATTGCAGTTTTTAATTGAAAATACATTTACGGATACACTCCGCTTTTATTTTACACTAGCAGCGCCCCGCGGTTTTACCCGCGTTGTGTCCATTCCTGTGGGAATTTCGGGATGAAAAATAGCCTATGTTACTCGTGGATAATGTAGCTTTCGAATGGTGAAAGAATTCTTTAAAACGGTCCAGTAGTTTTTGAGCCTGTTCATTACAACCAAACAAACAAAGTTTTCCTCTTTATAATATTAGTGTAGATTTTTATCTGACGTTTCGACTCCTTTACAGGAACGTGGTCACAGAAGACTCATTGCAGTTGTTAAGCAACGTGCAGCTCGGCCCCTACCTAGATGGGTGGCATGTCTATCCGAGCGCTACCGTGTGTTGGAGGGCACGAAAATTTCTCAGTTACGGTTGCTTCAATCATAGACTATGTCGGCGGTCTTTAGGCGGTCTAAAACTCCGACACCAGTGTCGGCCAGTAACCTACTCGAAATTAATATGTAAATGAATTAATGTAAATGTGACAATTAAATGAAATAAATCATATCTGGCCAAATTTTATTTTTTTCGAAAAAGGATGAATAAAAATGGTTCCATATTAAATAAGCTTCATAGAAGTTTGTTATTAATCATGAGCCAAAGGACTTTTAATTGCATTAAAGTTTAAAACCATATATTTTGCCTTCAACCATAAAATCAAAATGTTACATAAAATAATTCTCTTAATATTATTTTTACACATTTTTTGTTTTCGGAAAGCTTTCAACTTAAATCGCGGCGTGTTGGGGTCCCTAAAAATTGCCTGTCAAAATATTGCCGGCAACATCAAGAGAGAACGTACAGTACAGACGCACACACGAGCGTAATAGTAAACGATGTTTTGGAATCGTATGTAATACATTTTATATTCTAACGCGATACAGTCCCGTTTTATTTAGTATAATGAATGCAAATCTTGCGAGTCAAAGTATCTTCAGACGTACGTTCCCTTCCACAATATGACCAAAATGACTGTCTTACATTGTATTGGATTATTCAAACTCGAGAGCATTATATATTTAGTACCTCCTTGATACGAAAAAACTAAAAACAATATTAATTACCTACTTTGTTTGGAACTAAATATGCTTACTACTTTTTATTCTGAAATTCCTACGGGAACGAGCACAATACCGGAAAAACCGACGGCACTCGTTAAAAGTTTAGGTATTCTTGAAATCGAAAAAAGACTCAAATAGGTTCCTTACCTCAATAGGTGCCTTTCCAAAAATCTCTAAAACACTTTTCTGCACGACTTCACTTTAAAATGACCCCGCATTTCCCGGGGTGAGATGGCATAAAAAGCTTTTAGTCGTCATTGTACCATTCGGGTCTAAATTAGACCAATTTCCATTTTGACGGCTAATTCCGACCCATCAATGGGAAATACCGTCGAATTACTGGGTGCATCGGCCCAATCATACATAATATTGATGGGCCTTGTAAGTATCTGCTGTTTTAACCGACTTAAAAGAGTATGTGTCATCTTAATTCGGTCGTCTGGTAAAGTAGGTATAACCAAAATTGTCTGTACATATGTTTTAATGTCTGTTAAAATGAATGAAAAATTATTTGCAATAGGTATTAGTTAATTATAACAGAAAGTTTTTACATTTCTGTACGTTTGTCAGTTCCAGTAATTTTCGAGAAACTTTTTCATGACTTTGGATGGTATTTACACATCTAATAAGAAGAACTTCGACTATATTTTCGTCTACAAATACTCATTGGAATTAAAACGGGGGAAATCGGTGGCTACCGCTAGTATACAGTGCACATAAATGTGTTATAGTAATATTCACTTGTATTTAACGATTATAAAGCCCTTATAAAAAAGTTATTCGAACACATTCGAAACAATAGCGTTCCTTGAAAAACAAAAAGGTTCTATTTTCAAAGCAAGCGCCGCTATTGGTCGTCGGAACAATGGCCGCCTTCCAAATGTCAGATTTGACAGATTGATAAACTGAGAAACCGTGTCATTATAAAACAATGGAATTTGTATGAAATCGTTTCTAATAGTCGTTTTGTTTAAGATTTAGATGATAAAGATTTTTGCCGAGTGCAATTTGAGGTGAAAATTATTTACTTATCAGTTTAAAATAACTTAAGAAACTTTCATTTGTTCTTTTTAATACATAAAAACTTTTCTATTGTGACATAAACATATACAGAAAAAACCACATCAGTATTTGGGTATTTTAAATACATAAGTCAAAAACGGACTGGAGACTGCCGCCGACACTACACGTTTCTACGAATCTCAATGACATTGTGCTGCAGTCTGCGGTCGCTGCACACCGCGGCTGTTACGCAGTGTGGGGCGACACTGCTTGGAATTAATTTCATAGACGTTTATAGAAACTGGCGCAGCCTGCTGCAGCAGCTTGCTGTTTGCAGCTGCAACGTATAGACTGCAGCTGCAGTTTGCTGCTGTCTTGACAACTTCCTTCATTATGTCGTGTCCGCAACAAAAAGTGTCCGCCACAAGACACAACAGCGCACCACCGAAGCTTTTAAAAGTTTTCTTTAAGTCCCAATTGGGCTTAAAGAACTTACTTTTTACGACTAATAATACTAATTTGAAAACATTATTGAGTTAATAAAATAAAATTAGTCCTAATAGAGACATTTTGAAAGATAAAATCGTATCCAAATTATAGGGCTCTAACCGTTAATTTTCTAATCTTAGATCTTCGAAATAAAACTAAATATTTAAAGGAAACTCTACTTTAACGCTATTGTTATAAGAGCGTCGGTACTTCAAGCTATTCGGATGGGTATACTACCAAATATTTTGACATTATTTTCTTTGTGTGTGACTTGGCAGTATTTTTTATTTAGATATAAAATAAAATGATCGTCATAATATTTTGCTTTAGTTAAGTTGTTGATTGGAGATTGATGTAAGTATATACCTAGTACTAGCCGCGGTGTTTAAAAAGGTACCTACATAACATATATTACTGTAAAGTTTCATCTAAATTCGTCCAGTAGTTTTTTCTTGAAAGAGTAACAAACATACATCCATCCTCACAAACTTTCGCGGCATGAAGCTCTTGATAAAGCTTTTGGAGATTGACATAACAACCTAGTAAGAACCAGAATGTGCTTAAAATTAAGCAACAATTCCTAATTTTGAAAACGGAGTAACAAAGAGCTTTTTCCTGCAGGACAGTTCATTAAGGCTTTACAGGACGAATATTCCTATTAAATTCCAACACTACACCTTGATCAATCCTATTTCTATTTAGTAGGTACATCCACGGTAGAGCGAAGAACATGCATCCACAACTTTACCCAATTAAAAACATAAAATCAAAAATATAAAATCCAAAAAACCTTTATAAAATATGGCACCCCGAAATCGATCAATAATTTAAAATCATTATAAAAGACACGCCTTGTATGATCTGTGGGCGGCCTTCGTTGCTATTGGTCGGTTCAACCGCGAGCTTTTGAAAATAAAACAAAATGTTTCTAATCATAAAACGTGCTATCTCGTCTTGTGTTATCTCTTGAAATGTTGCTTCGCAATAATTTTTTTAAATATTTTAAAGCCCGATAAGGTTCTTGGAATCCAAAAGTTTTATCGTCCAGTTTTAATCAATTAGTTAAAATATTCGAGCGTACAATCAACAAGATTTGTTGGACCCTTTAGGTGTATTTGCATGAAAACTGAAAAGATTACTTGACTTATACTGAAAAGATTGAATCTATGTCTATATCTATGAATATAATAAAGTTGAAAGATATTTTTTGTTTGTTTAAACACGCTCATCCAATTTGCAAGGTTATAGGCTATTTTTCATTTCGAAATTCCCACGGGAACTAGAACAACGCGAGTAAAAACACGCTGCTAGTCAAGTATAAATATAACATAACGCAATAAAAATTAAGTAAGATTTCTATGAAAGCTAGTGTCACCAAAAGTATTCTTAATTTTTTTTATTTAAAGTTTACCCGCCTTATTCGTGACGCTCTCTAACTAGAACACTGTTGGTGAGTGTTTTGTCTCTTTTGCTCTTCGGAAAATAGCGTATGTCAGAAAGAGACAAACTATTTAGTAGCTAAAAAGGCTAAAATGCTGCTAGGAAGCGTTTATGAATAAGGCCTTTTGTGTCTAAATTATTTATTCAACGAAATCAAAATTGAACAAACACAGACATCATTTTGACATATCAAATAGTACAGCTGTACAAATTTTCCAAGAAGCAAGAAATGGCAATAGGGTCTCGTATACGTATGTTTACTCGTATTAATATTTTAATACCATTTATAACGTCAATTTTTTAAGTATTTTCTATCGTGGAGTGCAAGCTGGTTTTTTATAAACTTTGTTGATAGTACCTATTAATAAATGTCAAAAATTAGTAACAATAACTCAAAAATAATTTCTCCAGATAAGTGGATCCTTCAACAGCGAACATTAAATTCTATTTAAATAATGTTTCAATATGCTCACTCGAATTCGATAGTGTTTATTCTAAATAGTAAGTTTATTTCGGGAGTAAAATGTGTTCGGAACTCGAAGCACTTAGCAAGTGATTGATATTGTTATATGTTATTATTTTTAGATTTGTAATTTGTATGTTGTGAATGGATAGATTAAGAACAGGACAGATTACTTTTTACTTTTCAGTAAGTTTATAGATATAGGCAAACGTGGTGATTATGCCTAATCCTCCTCACTGTACTGATATCTTCAGTGAGATGAGAGACCTTAGCCCAGCAGTGGGATATTACAGGCTAATTCTTACTTATAGATATAAAAGTCAAGAGTCCAAATATAATCGCTTCTGGTTTTTCAAACATTTAATATTTTTTTAACAAAAAAACCCTTCACTGCGTCTGTATGTCTGTGTGTTCGTGTTAAACTCAATAATAGCCAAATTGACTTCATAAAACGTATGACCCTTGTTAGTACTTAGACCCTTATGAGTATTAATATTAGCTGTTACAACTGAAAAGTTTCTATCGGATATAGTCACTTAGTCACCTGAGTAATTGAATTCAGTACGTTAATTGGTACGTGCAAAGGAGCCTCTATGGGGCCAAAACTGAATAAAAATATTTGACTTTGTCTTTGACTTTGAGTATAAAATGAAGCTTTTCACACCACTACTACCTATAGTAGCGCTCGCGACGTAGTTTGTGTAAGCGATATTAACTCAATGCGCTTGTTAAGCAATGGCAGCTCGGCCCTTATGTGGATGGGTGGCCGATAGTGGCACGTAAAATTGTCGGTCCCGGTTGTTTCATAGTCGAAAGCCTAACAACTCCGACACCAGGGTTGGTCAGTGACTTTCTTTTCCACCCAACCAAGTGTAGGGCTTGCTTCCTCCCACTACTTAGTAAGTTATGAGACGTGTTCACATTCCGCGGCGCGTCGTGTCGTGAGCGGCGCGTACGCACACATTCCCACGTAGATCAAAGACCCGCCCGGCGCCAGCGCGGTACAGAATACGGCGGCTGATAACGGGTAGGGATGGGGTCCAGGGTTGAGAGACTTGAATATATTTAAGGCATAAAGTGGAGACTCTATTTTTTGGTAGCGGGTTGAGTAGAAACTTGAAAAATTGGTCTCTATTTTGTGATAGCGGATTGAGTTGACCACAGAACACAAAAACCTCTGTTTATGTGTTCTGTGGAGTTGACACTTAAAAAGTTGAAAGAAGGTAAAAGGATCAGTGAAAAGGACAGGCCTGTGTCCTACAGTGGGCTGTGGGGTATTTGAGGCCTATTACAATAATACTCGTAGAAATTTAGATAGAATTAAAAGTTTGTCAAAGAAGCAAGATGTTGTTTTTACTTTTTAGACTTATTATTTTAGTTAGAGTATAAATTATTTATATTATAGTCGGTTTAGAGTTATAAAACTCGAAAAAATTTGTCACATTTTTTCTTTACATTTATAATAATAAATAACCTTTTCCAAGTCACATTACTTCCCAAACTCAAGACTCTACTTTCAATTTCAAGTCGCACTTTTCCAAGACTCCATTCCTGTACCCCATCACTATTGTCAAGTGGTCAGATGTAGTTTGAAGTGCATCCCAAACATATTGGAGTATATTTCTAACTTCTGGTGTTTGAGAGTTGCGGTGTCTTTGATAAGCAGCTGCCGGGACCGGGGTTCAAACCCGGTCGATGGGTTTTGGAGATAAATGCTTAGACGGTAGGTATTTAGTGCTTTTAATACCCTTTACTAAAGACTGTAGAGCTAAAATGGTCATCGAAGACAATACATCTATCTATTTATTTATTATTTACTGGCAGCGACCTGCGGTTGTACTCGCGTTATGCCTGTTCCCTTAGGAATTTCGGGATTTAAAATAGCCATTAACCTTCTCGTTGAATTTGGCTATCCAAAAGACAGTCTATAACTTTTCCGTTCAAGTGCCTCTCTATAAAAAAAACAATTACTTAATTTGGGATTGCCAGTTTCTGAGACTAGCGCGGTCAAATAAACAACCATAAAAGCAAACTCTATTCTGATGTTGTTACTACTAAAGCAATGTCTATTGCGAGTAGGTACGGTCGGCCAAGAAAGTGGTCTACCACTTTTGACAAAAGTTTCTGCGAGATGTAACGATCGCTAAGGTTGACTTTTCTATGCACAATTATGTTATGACGTTTAAAATTGACCTTGTTGTTTCATGGCGTTCAAATGAATCTCAACCGTAGGGTGGTAGACCACATATTTGGCTGACCGTACTAGGATACGTTTAATATGATTGGTGGATACCTAACGCAACACAATTCTAGAAGGTAATACGGTAGCGCTCGAGGCGTAGTTTGACTAAGCGATGTTAGTTGATTGCGATTGTTAAGCAACGTGCAGCTCGACCCCTACTTAGATGGGTGGCCGATAGTGGCATTTCTATCTGCTATGCTTCGGAGGGCACGTTAAGCAGTCCGTCCCGGTTGTTTCAATCGATAAACCGAGGGAAGGTCTTTAGGCGGTCTAAAAGCATCGATACCAAGGTTACTAACCACTAACCTTTTCGAAATAAGGTCTTAGTTATGTTTGTACATGTTTCTATTAATTTCGCTCCAAAACGTTGTTTTTCTGCAATACTAATGAAGTTATCGGTGTATAATAATTTGTTAAAACGGGAACTTACGTACGACAGAGGTTACTGTTGAGTGTCCCTCAACACGTTATGACATCAACGTACGTTTTAGTTATCAGTGTATCTAAGTAGTACTTATGTTTGTTTGTTCATTGGAGATCAAACGCATGTGTCGATTTTGATGATTATTACGTCAATCGATATGTCTTAATGATGTTTTGAACTAACTAACGCACTTCCGTTTATTAGATTCAAAAGTCAAGTGTTTTTTGTTTAAAATTGACCATGATGTATGGTTGTAAAATTCTCGTAAAGATTTTTCAATTTTAAATATATTTTAGTAGTTAGTTTAGTACCTAATTACTAGCAGCGCCCCGCGGTTTTACCCGCGTTGTACCCGTTCCCGTAGGAATTTCGGGATGAAAAATAGCCTATAACCTTCCTGTTGAATGTGGCTATCTATTACAAAAGAATTATTCAAATCGGACGGATAATTGCTGAGATTACCTCGAACATACAAACAAACAAGCTTGAAAATTTTACCTCTTTATATTATTAGTATAGATATAATGACAAAAACAAGAAATAAACTCTTCCGCTTTAGTTATACCGGCAGTGCCCCGCAATTTCACCCGCATTGTGCTCGTTGCCGCAGGGAGTTGGAGACAAAAAGTCTATAACCTCGCTTTTAAATGTAGGTATCTAATACAAAAATAATTTTTCGATTCAGACTGGTAGTTAGACATATTACAAACAAAATTTTAAAAAAATACTTTTTATAATATTAGTTTCAAAGTATATATTATATAGTTTTATTACATCAAAACATATATAAACCAAAGCAAACATCACTGGTTTTTCTCGGTAGAAAGTTTATAAAACAAGTACAACTACTTACTTTTTAATGGACTTCAAAAAAGAAGGAAAATCTCAATTCGTATTTTATTTAATTATATTACTTATACTTTTATTTAAAAAATACTATATATTTAAACCGTATAACCGCCTCCATAACACCCACCTAACCTCTCCTCCTACCCAGCTATCCAAACACGGACCCAATAATATGATAAACAGTTCGCTTAAGTGTTTGTCCTTCGCTCATTCAAATGCCTCATATCCTGTTTTAAAGCTCTCTCGACCCCGTCAACTTCCGATCATATTGAATAGTCTCTCTAGTGGTTTGAAATGGTTTTATTAAGGCGTGGGCGAGCGAGTTGGCGCAGCGAGGTGGCGAATTTAAAAGATTATAGAACGCGAGTGTTAGTTCAATCGACCAATTATAGCGCATTGACGTTGTCAAAATATTTTCCTAATGCATTGTGATTGGCCAGTTGACCTCCGCACAGCTCCGCTTCAATGTAAACGCAGTTTTAGAAGCTGGCACTCTATTGAACTCACCAGCTAGCCAGGACCGTTTTCAAAAACCCTATTTGCACCTGTCATAATTAACCGTACATACATACTTAAATTACCACTATCGATCACCCATCTAACTAAAGGCAGAGCGGCGCATTGCTTAACATTCGCAAGTTAACATACTTTACGACACCAGGCACTATCGGCCACCCATACAAGTACTGACCGAGCTGCGCGTTGCTCAACAATCAGTTAACATACTTTATCTACACTAATGTTGTAACATTCTACTTATGTTTCCAATACTTGACTTATAATTACTACTGTTATAGCGCAGACAACTAAAACACTCAATTTAAGCAATTGCACATGATGTTATAATATCCACATCGATATCGTAAAATCTCATTATAAAATCGCGCCCTGCGCGGCGCGCGCCCTGCGGCCCTGCGCGCGCAGCTGCGCTCTCATTGGTTAGATTTTAATGGCGGCAAGTTCACTGTGACAATACACGTACGCGTGAATTTAATGTTTCGCAATGTGTTTTGTTTTTAACACGCTTTTATTAGCTTGGCCTGTATGTATGTACGTACGTACGTACGTACAAACGTATGTAATGAAATCTTTGAACATCATTTTCACCAACTTCCAGAAGTCTGATAAATTTGAAACTTTGCATACGTATCAAGGACCGATGACAATGCAATAATTTAATAACAGTTTCCCATTATCCTTAATGGATTTGCCAGATTTACTAAAAAAATATTACTTCATATAAAAGACATCAACGGGCGCTCGCTGTGGGACGGAACGGGAGTTCTGTTTTATTTTACTAAATGGTACTAGACACTAACAGCGTCCCGTGGTTTTCCCGTGATGGGCCCGTTCCCGTGGAAATTACGGGATGAAAAGTTGCATATAATGTTATGCTTGAATATGGCTATGATGTAGAATAATATTTACAATGGATTTGCCAGATTTACTAAAAAATAAAAAATAAAATTATAGTTTAAAAAAACTAAAAAACACGCTTTTATTGCAAATTGAACTAAAAACTAGAAAATAATTTTTCACCTCAAATCAAAATTATAATAAAATTTTAGTTATTAACACAATGATTCAATTCAGAGTAAAAAGCGTGGGGTGCTTTATATTTTTTTTAAATATTACAATCATCATTTGTATCTATGAGAGGATAGTTATGAACTACAGTAAAATGCACCCCACGCTTTTTTACTCTGAATTGAATCATTGTGTTAATAACTTAAATTTTATTATAATTTTGATTTGAGGTGAAAAATTATTTTCTAGTTTTTAGTTCAATTTGCAATAAAAGCGTGTTTTTTAGTTTTTTTAAACTATAATTTTTTTAAATTTTGTTTGATTAATTGCATTAGTGAAGATAAAGTAGTGTATGCAACTGCATATAACACGGGTATTAAAACACTCGTTACGTTTTATGAAACTCGCTGCGCTCGTTTCATAAACTCACACTCGTGTTTTAATACCCTTCCTTATATGACAGTTGCATAAACTATCTACTATTACGACACAAGGCAGTGCTCCTGCTACACTGCCAATACCAGCCACCCTTAACATTCAATGAGTTAACATACTTTACGACACAAGGCAGTGCTCCTGCTACACATGCCACTACCAGCCACCCATCCTAGTACTGACCGGGCTGCACGTTGCTTAACATCCACGATCAGTTAACACACTACACATCACATCACTCCGTCTGACTCGCTCCACTGCGCTGACCTATAAACCTAAAAGTTTTCGTGTTACTTCAGAATGTCTTTATTGTTTTAAAAATGTTTGTTGGAAGGCCAGAGTTGAATGTTTGTTTTTCTCTTGTTTGTGTAGATTGTAAGTAGGTATGTAGGACATGTTTTGTGTCAGTGAAGCACTTAATGGAAGCTTTACTGTGCTTGATTATAAAAGAGTTACTTACAAAAATCTTTGACAGTTATTATATTGAGCGTGTTTATACGAATAAAATTACCTAATTTATGTTTTTTAAGTTTAGTTATGTTAGTTTCAGTTAAGTAGGTATTAAGTTTAACTTAAGTTTTCAGCGAAGTGTATCCGTAAACGTATTTTCAATTCAAAATGAGTAGTGTTCGCTTCAACTTAAGAAACCAGTAACATGTTTCCTTTCAAACATGGCTCGGGTTTGAGATCACCACCCGCATTGTGCAAGCGTGGTGATTACGACATCCTCCTCACTGTACTGATATCTTCGGTGAGATGAGAGGCCTTTGCCCAGCAGTGGGACATTACAGGATCATACTTTACTTTACTATTTTGACGTTGGAGTTTATTTCCCATAATTATTATTTCTCTCAAGCACGTATCAATATCATTTCAATACCGCACAACCAATAAGTACTCCCATTCAAACTCATCCAATCATATAAATATAGAATCAGTTGTCACCGGCTCACCCTCGACATGAACAATGGATGGTAATTCGCAGGTATACTGCTTGAAAATGAAAACAAAATCAGTGAGAAACTAACCCCTTGTATCGATTAAGAAGAAGTCATTTCTTCACTCCAGTGTTTCAACAAGAAAATTTGGAATATTACATATTTAACATTCAAGCAAAAGTTTAAGTACTTATTATCCTGTAATGTCCCACTGCTGGGCAAATTCTTCCTTGCTTCAATGCTTTCTTATTTAATGAGTGATCTTGAGACGTAATATATGAAAAATTACGTCGATTACGTAAATAAGAAGATGATTTAATGATTGTCCCCAAGTGTGATATACACTCAGTCAATTTTAAAATTATAATTAAATTATTACGTTGAGGGTTAAAAAGATAAATGATTTATTGTTGTAACTTCTCTGAGCTATCCCAGTACATTTCATAGAAGGGAATCCTTTCCTTCAGCCCGGCAATTTCTATGAGTTTCCCTTCAGACCTCTAATTTTTGTCCTTACATTAAATACACCACAGTGGCGACCCCACTTTAACAACGGTGAGTATAGACAATACAATTGACTGTTTATTTGGATGCGTTGTCATGGAAACGACGGTAACGAGAGTTGACAGATTTTGATGAAAAGATGATTGGTATGGGAACCGATAGCCGATTCGATAGGTTTAAGGGTTGTTTTGATTACTTGCATGTCTTTTACAAACGAATTTGAAGAAAAGACAAGGGTTGTGCAACTTGTAAGATGCGAAGTAAGATATACTTTAAATCGAAATACATATAACTACTGATTATTCGAAGCTCTTTATTAATTACTAGCAGTGCCTCGCGGTATTTGCCGCGTTGTGCCCGTTCCCGTAGGATTTTTCGGGATGAAAAATAGCCTGTAACCTTCCAGTTGAATATGACGATTATATAGAGTAAGATCTAGGCCAAAGTTATCTTAACAGATGAATATCTTGGTTATATAATGCTTTAAAAATAGCATTAAATATCTCTGTGTATAAAAAAGCTTTAGCTTACTTCTAATTGAAATTTGTAATATAAAAAACAAACCAACATAACTCGCCAAATCTCCAAACAAAAACAATTGCACCCAAGAATTGTAATAACTAGTATTTATATTGACAGTACGGTTGGCTGGAGGGGCCGTGACGCGAAGTCATCACCGGCGAGGTGGAATGATGGAGAGCATCCGAGGGTCGCGACAGACAATAGAGGGTAGGGGTTAAGTGGTGTATCAGGGGAATTAATTAAGATTTTTGTTTTTTTAAGATAATTTAAATAAAACTGTTTAAAGTTAGAAATGAATAACACTTATTGCACTTACTACATGTTGATTCAAATGATATTACGGATTCATAGGAGTGCCACGGTGAAGCGACAGCAACTTAGGATTCTGTTTTGGAAAAAAGCAATAAACATTAGTTCTTACTTACACTTTACATTCTAAGCTATTTTTACGTTCTACTATAATATTATAAATGCGAAACTTTGTGAGGATGGATGTATGTATGTTTGTTACTCGTTCACGAAAAAACTACTGGACGGATTTAGATGAAACTTTACAGTAATATAGGTTATACATCAGAATAACACATGGGATACATTTAATTTCGAAATTCTCGAGGGTAAGACCGCGGGGTGTGGCTAGTAATTTCGTTCTTTTTATTCTTTATAATATAAATAATTTAGCTGTTATATACATATTTGGTACTGGCAACCTTCACCTTCACCTTCGTCATTGACGTCGCTGCACCAAGCACATAATTATCATAAAAGGCAGAAACAAAAAATCATACTCTTCAATTTTACATATTAAGTATAGATAGAGAGTCTTCTTCGCATTCGATCGCATTGGGCGAAGAACTTAATGTAGCCATATAGAAAATACCTTTATCTAAAATATCTCATACTTGCCTAGTCATACCTATAACCGTATTACCCATCGTTATCTATTACGTCATACCTGACCCCACTAATAACCTATCAAATAAATCCATCCCCATCAAAAACAGTACAACACACTGCTAATGATCTCGTGATAACAGCTGGTGCACGCATGCGTGCGTATGCGCGTGCGCATCACAACTGTTGTCCACACGATGTAGCTACACTTATTGACTGCAAGCACGATATGGGCTATAATTTCACAAAGTATGTTCGAGTAGGTTAGTGGCCAATCCTGGTGTCGGAGTTTATAGACCGCCCAAAGGCCTCCGACACGGTCTAACCGTCTAACGATTAAATCAACCGGGACCGACAATTTAACGTACCCTCCGAAGCATTTCACCTTAAGTAAGGTAAGTAAAACCTTTAAACTAAAGGTTTTACGTACTTATAAGTATTTTATCTCACAAGCGCTCTTGAGTAGAGTTATACTTGTGTAGGTAATTGTACTTACACATTGTCTTAGTCTGTATCATGGTCCATTGGAACTACCAATCAAAAACTGCCAATCCGATAGCCACATTCAACGAGTAGCTTTTAGTCAAATTTTTCATTCCGAAATTTACACAGAAACGGGCACAACGCGGGTAAACCAACGAGGCGCTGCTAGTATTTATAATCTATCTCAAAACAAAGGGTCAGTTGCATGCAAACATCAAAAAGCAGGTAACTTTAAGCCCGAGGTGAAAATGCAATCAGCTAATTGACACATAATCCAAGCGAAAGGGTTAATACAACCCGCTGCCCGCAGGCAACCCTTTCTAATGTAACGAATTATATTACGCGTGAAACAAAGATATGTTTTAGACCAAGCATTGATGTGCAATAGTAATTAAAAACCTTTGAAATATCGTAATAAAATGCCTGAAAAGAAGTAAGTTCGGTAGGTAACAAACATACTGTTACTGTTAGCCTGTATCATCCCATTGTCGGGCAAAGACCTCCCCACATTCCCACCACTCTTCTCGATTCGAAGCCACCATTTGCCAGTACCAAAAATATAAATTATAATACCTTCCAAGTACTCGTAAGAAGGTACCTAGAAAAAACATTGTTTGCGCCGAACCACAAGTCAAAGCATAATAAAAGTGTGTATCTAATTACGCCACGGTTGATTTATTTATATTATAATTACATCGAATACCTATTGACGAGCGGAGGTCACCATTAATATAATGAATGACAGACGGTGATAGATTGATATTATATTAGATAGTTATTACTTATTTGTTGACCTCATGGTGTCTAGGTAATTATGTAATGTCGATTATTCGTGTAATGGTATTTTTCAACTATGGTTTAACATCACCGACATAGAATACTTTGAAACAATTGCCGCCATATTAATAAACGCGCCGTAACTAAAACAATGTTATACTGTGTTTTGTCTCTTTTGCTCTTCGGAAAATTGCGTATGTCAGAAAGTGACAAACCATTTGATAACTAAACTGTTCTTTACGCGTTTATATGGCCCTTGGGGTGTATCTTTACTGTCTTGTCTTGTAGCGTAGTTTATCTAAGTAATGTTACTTCTTACTATTGTTAAGCAACGTGCAACCCGACCCCTACTTGGATGGGTGGCGATAATGGTATTTCTATCTGAGCGCTGATGTACTTCGTAGGGCACTTTAAATTGAGGATTTCAGTTGCTGCAATTTTAAGCCCATGTCGGAGGCCTTTAGGCGGTTCAATAACTCCGTCATCAGAGTTAGCCATTAGCCTACACTTACTTACGTAGCATAGGTTAAGGTAGCTAAAGGCTAAAATAATTATCTATATGTACATTACCGGTATCCTTTGAGCGAGGGACTTTTGCTCCGCGAAAAATCTTTGAATGTTCAGTCAATTAAACAATTTTTAAATATTTTGAAAAACAATATTAGTAATCGAACGGCCAAGCATTCAACGTACTAGATTCTTACAGTAGTTTTCTCAAAATTCCTCGAATAATAACCAAAATCCCAAACACTGCGCTTCCCCATAATAAAATAAAACAGTATATATTTTTATTGAAACGTTAAGTCCCGCGCAAATGTCCGCCAGAAAATACACAAAGTTGTATGCGTTAAGTGTAGGCGAGGTCTTGTTACGACGAATAGGCGAAATATAAATAGTTTTAGGCCGAAATAATTGTAGAGAATCAAACTCAAATTTATAAAAAGCCACACACGTGTCAAACTTCCAACACCACTTTTTAGCTTTGGTTACAAATAGTATTACGTTGCTTTACCAAAACCGCTATGTGCTTTTTGTAAAGGAGTCAGGGGAGTCAAAAAATTACTGTAATTGATGCAGTTATAAATAAATTTAATATTTGGTCGCAATAAACTATTTGTGTTTTTATGTCTGCTTATCACGTTTACATACCGGGAGACGGAATTGTAATTTAGTTTTTTTTTAACTTTAATCTATCATTCTAATATATTTTAACATATTCTATAAAGCATATTACCCGCCGTTGATTTGGGCGAAACAAGGATCAAGGAAATACTTACTTTGGGGGGGTAATTTAGGTACTATTTATAAGTAGAAAATAGAACTCAAAACTTGTTTCAACATACTTTTTAAATCATCACAATTAACGACATCACGGCATTACCCTTCATGTTTAAGTCGGGTAAGTAAACACAGAACATCCCTCAACATTCGTCGTAGCGAGTCCCGCCCTCGCCCCTACGGACCGGGCCTACATAAATACGCTCTCCATCCCCTACGCCGCGCGCCGCCGTGTCGACGCATACAACACGAGACTCCGACTTTACTTAGCGGGATTTGCATTATTGTTGCTACTTAGATTGGTACTTGAGAGACGGAGGGTAGTTTCGTTTGTTTTAATTCTATTGTTTTAATTGACTGATCGAATGCAAAGGTCTTAATTTTAGCTTGGGATAAATGCTTCGTATGGGTTTTGTAACTATGCTTATGTGTGGCAAAAATACATGTTAAGCACTGTCTGACTGTGAATTTGTGAAAATTTCAACTGTCTAGCTATCACATGAGATACAGCCTGAAGGAAATTTTATCTAGCATCTTAGAAATCTTTGTAATGGCGTCCATTTTTACTTTTTGGATATGAATCTTTACAAAACTACACTTATCATTTGATTATTATCAGTATCAGGAAAATGCGTTTAATACTAACGAGATTATAATCATTCATTCATATCAAGATTTAGGTTAGTGGCCAATCCTACAGCCGGAGTTTTTAAATACATATAATTGCCTTACATATAATTACTAGCAGCGCCCCGCGGTTTTACCCGCATTGTGCCCGTTCCCATGGGAATTTCGGGAATTTTTATTCACATAAACCTTCCTCCTGAATCACTCTATCTATTTAAAAAAACCGCGTCAAAAATCCGTTGCGTAGTTTTAAAAATATAAGCATACATAGGGACAGGCAGACAGCGGAAAGCGACTTTGTTTTATACTATGTAGTGATTATAATAAAGAACAAATATTACATCTTGTTACCCAAAGCAGATGACTAACAGCTAAACTCATCATAATGAATATAAATTACACCCTGTCCGGTCTCATTACTACCCTATAGCACCCCATAGTATGGCCATAGCGTGCCCACCTGGTATGACGTCACCGTCGCAATTATATGAAGATTAACTTTATCATTGTTCGGTGATTAGCGGTCGCACCTCTATGACTTGTTAGCTTTATAGCTTTTTTGTTATTGTAATTGTTGAGTTTTGTCTTTTAGTTTCAACTAGCAGCGCCCCGCGGATTTACCCGCGTTGTACCCGTTCCCGTGGGAATTTCGGGAATTTTTATACATATAAACCTTTCTCTTGAATCACTCTACCTATTACAAAAAACCGCATCAAAATCCGTTGCGTAATTTTAAACATTTAAGCATACAGACAAACAAACAGACAAAAATAGCGACTTTATTTTATACTATCTTTTAGTTTCAATGTTCGGGTGTTTGTAGAAAAATCTTGGTTGTTTTTAATCGTCAGACCATACCGGAGGCCTTTAGGCGGTCTTATAAAACTCCGACACCAGGGTTGGCCTTTAACCTACTCGAAGTTCCTTAGTTTATCATAATAAAACCACAAAATCACTACGTACGTAGTATAAAACAAAGTCGCTTTCCGCTGTCTGTCCCTATGTATGCTTAGATCTTTAGAACTACGCAACGGATTTTGACGCGGTTTTTTTAAGTAGATAGAGTGATTCAGGAGGAAGGTCTATATGTATAAAAATTCCCGAAATTCCCACGGGAACGGACACAACGCGGGTAAAACCGTGGGGCGCTGCTAGTATAATATATTTTGTGATAAAACTATGCCCATGTAATGGCAATATTGCTGTAACCTCTATCCTGGCGAAAGTATAGCGACATTAGGCCGTACAGCTGCGAGTCAACATCGACTGAACAAACAGTAACATTATATTTCACGAGCCGACCGAAGGATCCAGTGACATCCGTAGACAAACATAACGTGTAATGGATGGGGTATATTCTATACTCTATGAAGATAGTGTTTATATCAATGTATAGTCTGACAAGCCCGTTGGCACAGTGGCAGTGAGAGCGCTTACTGTATCGGAGGTTGCGGGTTCGATTCAACGGAGTCAACAATATGTGAAGACATAGTTGTTGGCGACGAACGTAGGGGTGTCAATTATATATTCCTATAAAGTTTATGTAGCACTAACAGTGAGTTAGATTCCAAATATAATCTTAGAGCTTACTTTGGGTCTAATTAACCGTAAGTGAATTTGTCCGGGTACATTATTATATCTCTACTAGCCGCGCCCGCGGTGTTACCCGCGTTGTACCCGTTCCCGCAGGAATTTCGGGATTAAATGTATCCCATATGTTATTCTGATCTATAACCTACACTACTGTAAAGTTTCACCCAAATCCATTCAGTAAGTTGCGTGAAAGAGCAACAAACATACATCCATACATACATCCATCCTCACAAACTTTCGCATTTATAATATTACTAGGATTGTCAATGAGGTGTACCTCATTGCATTGTATACTGTAGTATAACCTATATTACTGTAAAGTTTAATCCAAATCCGTTGAGTAGTTTTTGCGTGAAAGAGTAACAAAGATACATACATCCATCCTCTCTAAATAACTTCATGTGAGTAGAAAGTAAGCATAATTTGTCCCTAGACGTCAATGAATCAAAAATCGATATTTCCATACGGTCCATTATGATAATCATACACGTATGTATGTATACATCTACATACAGACAGACACACGATGCGCGGTAGGTAATTACTTAGGGCGGTCAACACGCGATCGAGCTTACGGGTAACTTTATGACCGAGCTTTTGACCATCGTGTAAGCTTATGGATCGTTGTGAGCTTTTGGACAGTTGTAGAAAATTACTTCTCTATACTAATATTATAAAGAGGTAAAATTTGTAAGTTTGTATTTCGGGAACTACCAGTCCGATTTGAATAATTCTTTTTGTAATAGATAACCACATTCAACGGGAAGGGTTAAAGCTATTTTTCATCCCGAAATTCCCATGGGAACGGGCACAAAGCGGATAAAACCGCGGGGCGCTGCTAGTGTTTTATAAATATAATTACAAGCCTTTGTTATCCTTATAACGGCGTTCGCAGTGATGGTTACTCATCGTGATTGTTAAGCAACGTGCAGCTCGATCACTACATGGATGGGTGGGTGATATGGCTATCTATCCGAGCGCTACCATGCCTTGACTCATGTCAAAGCCAGTAAAAGTAAAATAAGTTCGTTTAGGTTTGATGCCAACTCTAGTGTCGGAGTTTTTAGACCGCCTAAAGACCTCCGACATGGTCTGACGGAACGCAACCGGTACCGACAATTTAACGTGCTACGTTTCTTTCGTAGCGCGGTGGTGCTCAGATAAAAATGTCACTAAAGTCGACCCATCAAAGGTACAAGTTGCATATCACGATAATTAAACTTTGCTTCAAATAACTTATTGTGCATATATAAATCAAACACCACGTTACTGCAAAAAGGTGACGTATCATAGGAGTCGAACCCGCGGTATCTACCCTCCGATCTGCACCGCTACGCCATGTGCGCGATACCATCTCGAGTAATTAGATGATACACTAATAAAATCATTGCGGGCTTGTAATCTAACATCTTTTATTGAATGCACATATGGACAGGGGTTTGTGTTGGACAAATTGTTTTAGGACTAATTTCAGCCTTTTAAACCGACTTCGGAAAAGGTGGAAGTTCTCATAAAAGATCGTTCTAAGTAGGTTTTTTATCTTAGACTAGAAGGGCCCCGCGGTTTTACCATCTTTATTGATTTTGAAAACCAATGGTTTTCAGAAACTCCCAATCCGATTAAAATAATTATGCTTGTACTGGATAGCCACATTCCACAGGAAGGTTACAGGCTATTTTTTTATCTCGTAATTCCCGCGGGAACGCGTACAACGCGGGTATCACCGCGGGGCACGGCTAGTTCTTTAAGTACTGAAAATAACTCAGTAGATTTAACAAAGATTTTTTCCATGAAAAGCCACGCGCAAAAGCTCACACCCACAACCTGTAACGCGAGTACATTTTTCATTATATTTACATTACATTAAACTAATCCCGCTAGTCGCGTGCGCATTATCTATCAGATAACCTATCCGCGCGTTTTGTACTAGATAAAATAAGTATCTATTAAGTTAACGAACCGTAGAGATAATATTTTATTTCTATTTGTATGTTTATGTTGCTTGATGGATATCTTGATGGAGTTGTGACTGTGAGGTAGTTAGCATTTAATTACTTACATATTTTGTTTTTGTTTAGCAGAAAGTTATCTTCAAAGACTAATATTTTATCAATTTAAAAGCTCTTTGGCATTCTTTCAGACTTTTTTCACAGTTTTCCACATATTTATCAATAATTTTAACATTTTTACAACAAATACTAGCAGCGCCCCGCGGTTATACCCGTTACCTTCGGAATTTCTCGATGAAAAAGCCAATAACCTTCCCGTTGAATGTGGCTATCTATAACAAAAAGAACTATTGGAATCGGACTGGTGATCCCCGAGATAAGCCCGAACATATAAACTTATTTAAAAACTTTACCTCTATAATATTATTAGGGGGCGTCTGAAAACCAGCGTTCTACCGAGGCCTCGGGCCAGGTAGAACATTAGCTGAGACGCCTCCCATTGCTACACAATTTTTTAGTTTTAAGTCTTGTGAATTTTTGTATTTTTTGTGGCAATAAATTTTATTTTATTATTTTATTATTATTATTACCTACAGATAGACTATAGTTTTGTTCTTTAATTCAATATGACTACAATATGACTACAGTTGGGTTCTCGTAAGCTCAAAGCCCCAGTAACATTGATAGCGCTCTTCAATCGGTTATAAATAAAATAATAATAATAATACGCTCCGGCGCGCGTCCGCGTCACGTCCTGAAAGCTTTTAGCGCACCTTGAGGCCGCCGCATGCCAGAGTGAAGCATACACTTGTAAAAACGAAAAATATATTTTATTTTATTAACCGACTTCTGATATCTTCAGTGGGATGAGAGGCCTTTGCCCAGTTATGGGACATTACAGGCTAATACTTTACTATTACCGACTACACAAAAGGAGAAGGTTTCTCAGTTCGACGGCATGCTTTTTAAAACTAAGTATACATAAGTCTTGTAAGTTTTGTATACTTAGTTTTATATGTAAACTAGCTGAGCTCCGTGGTTTTACCCACAGCGCCCCCGTTCCCGTGGGAATTTTTTTTCTTTGCTATAAACCTCACGGAGCCCGAGACCTTTCCAACGAATGCAAAACCGTGGAAATCGGTTCGTGCGTTCTGGAGTTATAGCGTCAGGGAGGAAAACCCGACTTATTTTTATATAGTAGAAGATATGTACTTACTTTCTTTTAATTTGGACCACCGTGCCTCAGAGTGCACGTCAAGCAGTCGGTCCTGGTTGCTTTAATTGTTAGACTATGTCGGAGGCCTTTGGGCGGTCTAAAAATCCCGTTACCAGGGTTAGACACTAACCTAATCTAAATCAATGATACTTAACTATAATTAAATAAATTATGTGTATTAGTACCTCTCGCATAACACTGTTCGTTTTACACAAGGCCGCGTCAAGCCGACATCATCTACATACGAACAGAAATACATTGAGTCGATCGTTTTGTCAAAAAAATATTTGAAATTCAAATTAAGTAAACATTTTTAATTGTCTTTGATTATACATATGAAACAATATCCAAATAAGAAACTTAAATTATATCTAACCTCCTGCGAAAATACATCTAGATCAATTTTATTCAAACATATCTATCACCCACTGCGAAGAAAACTGGCTTTCAAATGAAAAAAACCGCATCGAAATCGGTTCATCCGTTTAAGAGCAACGATGCCACAGCTCTCTTTGTTCGACATGTTATTCGACATTTTACAGTGAGGAGAATTAGCCACATGAATATTATCTATATTCACTAAGTAAGTATTTAAAAAGTACAAACTCACCAGTGAAGTCTCCGCGCCCTGTGCCGTCAGTGCTGGCGTGACGTCGGTCCCGGCGGCTGTCGGACGTTTATCGATCGCCACGGTTTACTTTCAATCCATATCATTTGAGACTTTTGAACATCACTCGGAAAGATCATTAAATATATGTAGGTTAGAGTTTAAGGTTACGGGTAGGTACTACCAATGTAAACTTTTAGAGGAAGGACTTTGCTACTCCGTGGCGAGCACGGGCCGTGTCCGGGCCCCGTGCGTGCTAAATGTTCGTTCATAGTACATTCTGTTTCTTTTCAAGTTTACTAATAAGCCCGACTGTTTTCTGTTTCTTTTTAAGTTAACTAATAAGTTCGACAAGCCCGGTGGCACAGTGGCAGTGAGAGCGCTTACTGTGTCGGGGGTTGCGGGTTCGATTCCCGCCCGGAATCAACAATATGTGCAGACATAGTTGTTGGCGACGACGTCTGGGTGTCAGTTATATATCCTTATAAAGTATTTGTGTATGTATATGTAGTAGTATCAGTTAATTAGATTCCATAACACAAGCTTAGAGCTTACTTTGGGTCTAATTAACCGTGTGTGAATTTGTCCAGGTATAGGTATAGGTATAGGTATAGGTAATATTTCAAACAACATAGTTTTACCGCATATTATTTAAAAGAATCTTTGGTTTCGACAAGTGTTTATTTTATTAATACGAGGGCGGGTCAATAAGTCCGTGACTTTTGCAATAAAAGACAGATTTTTTTATTAAAAATATATTTTATTTTTCAACGTAGTCTCCCTTGAGCTCTATACACTTTGTCCAACGCTTCTCCAATTTTTTTATCCCTTCCAAAAAATATGATTTGTCGAGGTCGTCAAAATAGGCCTTTGTTTGCGAGATGACTTCATTATTGGAGTCAAATCTTTTTCCACCAAGCCATTTCTTCAGGTTTGGGAACAAGAAGTAGTCGCTCGGAGCCAAATCTGGAGAATAGGGCGGATGAGGGAGCAATTCATAGCCCAATTCATGGATTTTGGCCATGGCAACTGCACATGTGTGCACCCTTGCATTGTCTTGGTGGAAAAGAACTTTTTTCTTGGCCAAATGAGGTCGGTTTCTTTTTAAATCGTCATTGAATCGGTCCAATAAGTTGGCATAATATTCCCCATTGATTGTTCTTCCCTTTTGAAGGTAGTCAATGTGGATTATCCCGCGTGCATCCCAAAAAACAGTCGCCATAACTTTATTGGCCGACAATCCCACCTTGGCCTTCTTTGGCGCCGATTCACCCTTGGAAACCCACTGTTTTGACTGTTGTTTGGTCTCTGGTGTGTTGTGATGGATCCACGTTTCGTCCACGGTTACAAAACGGCGCAAAAACTCCTCCATATTACGATTAAACAATGCTAAACCTTCCTGTGAAGTTGTTACACGATTGCGTTTGTGGTCGACTGTGAGCAAACGCGGCACCCATCTTGCGGACAGCTTTCTCATGCCTAAGTGATCATTCAAAATTGAAACCACTGAGCCATGCGAGATCCCTACTTCTTCCACAATCTCTCGCACTTTCAATCTTCGGTCGGCCAACACCATATCGTGAATTTTTTCGAATGTTTTGGGTGTAGAGACCTCAACTGGGCGTCCAGGACGCTCGGCATCTTTAGTGCTTGTACGGCCACAACGAAATTCAGTAAACCACTTTTTTACCATGGAAATCGATGGTGCAGAGTCCCCATAGTATTTATCAAGCTTTGCCTTGGTCTCGGTAATGGTTTTTTTTCGCAAGAAATAATGCTTAATAAGCAAACGAAATTCACTTTTGTCCATTTTCTCGTCAAATTAGTGAGTAGTCTGATAAAGATAGCTGTAAAACACAAACTAACTGACGCAGCAAGTTCAAATTTTCAGAGGAGTCAACTGACAGATGCCTGTTGACGGGACCAGTATTATTGTTTCAGTAAAGAGGTCGGAAATTCAAAAAGTCACGGACTTATTGACCCGCCCTCGTATTTTAGACATATATGTAATTATTTTACCGACCCACCCACACAACACTGCACACACAACTAACAACACCACTTAACAACAATACTAGTTAATTTCAAACTACCCTCAATTCCTAATTGATAATTCCAATATAAAATGTCACCATTCACTTTTGAAAATCGAAAGAATTAGCATATTAATCACGGAAGAATACACATGAATAGTTTTGCAAATTTTGTGAAGAATTGTGACGTAAAGTGAAGTATGTAATAGCTTCGAGCGATGAAATGGAAAATCGTTTTCCGGTTATACCCGTCCTGATGGTCCTTGCATATGAATTGAATGTGAAATTCTTATCTTTCACTTCCTGAAGGCTTTTATTGTGGTTCAGAATGATTTTTCTTTCGTTAAATGGCGTTTTGTCTGTGGGTTCATTATGACAATTTTATTTCTTGGATTATAAGAATTATAAGAACTAATGTAATGTTATGGCCCATCGCAGACGACAGACTTTTTGTGCGATCGAGTCTGCGGCGCACAAAAATTCGGTCGCGGATTGTCGCGGATTTTTGCGCGTCGTGTGCGTTGTATATGTAAACGCCAGTCAAATGAGAAGGTACCACTCAATTACATTGTTTAGAAATACATATTTGTCAATATTGAATGAACTGCTTTATATAAGTGACGTTTGAATATCCAGGTCGTTAAAAGATCTTGCTGAAAATAAAGCCAGGTTCAAAAGTGTAAGATTTTTTGCCAAGATACTGAAGCGAAAATTGATTAGGTCTCTAGTTGGACATTAAATGACACAAAAAGTTATTGTTACACAAATGTTTATTCGCCACTTACACAAAAATACACAAAGTTACACGCGAGTTATAAACGCTAAATAAATGAAATCACAGATAAGATAAAATACATTAGACGACTAAATACTGCGTTCTATTAACTAATTAAAAATATATTACGTTTCAAGCAGTAAATAATAATATTAAAACAAAAAATAAAATCACAGTTTTAGTAATAGTCGAAAATAATTATCACAAACAAAACGAAATGGAAATAAAGGGGAAGTCGATCGAATCGGCTAGAGCTTTCGGAAAGGTCGACCACGCGACTTGTTAAAAAGTTTCACAATTTTAATTTAAGGAATAACAAACTACCTTCCGCTTTATCACAGCTTTCCTAACGTTTTTTATAATATTAAAATACGTTTTAATATATTGACCTTCGACGAATTACAGGTAAGTGTCCCTCAAGGCACACCGCTAGCACTCCATTTCTTTCTAAGTTTCATAAAGGAGGAAAATAATTAAAATTAACTGAAAATTTTGGTAATTGGCGTTTGTTCACACATTTAATTTAATTTAAATATTAGAAAGTGCGGGTAAGTCTGTATGTGAACGTAATTTGTATCAATGAAGTGCAGAAAAGTCAATTTTCTTTTTCATATCTTGTTGTACCTTCTGATTATTTCAATTAGTGTTGTCACATGCAGACTTATTTGGCACTAACTTTACATTGATTTGACATCGATACAGACATACAGTGTTCAGGATTACGATTAACTGTACTATGAATAATAATTTATTTGAAGCCGCGCACCCACTGGGCAACATCTGCCTTTTTAGAACATGAAGGCAACTATTGTCGCTTCTTCCGTTGGAATAAATGTTGCGCATAAATTGCCACGTGGATACACAGCTTTATTATAATTAAACATCATTTTTATTACAGAAGCATTCAATAAAGAACATTGAAACGAAATGTACAACGATATTTGGAAGTCTAGAACCAACTAGGATAATGTTAGTCTTAAAATCTCATAAGATAAGGGTTCAAAAATAAAGGTATTTCTTATTAGAGTAAGAGAGAGATCCTATAAAAAGTCGAATATCCTAAATATTTCGATAAAGAGAAACACTAAAATAAAGTACTAAGAACATAAGTTCATTCTCTACGAGTCTCATACCCTGTAAATTTCAATTTTTAATCTCTAAACCCTAAGAAACACTACAAAGTAAACACAACTCTAGAGGCTAAATGATAAGGACTAGATTTCCAAATATCAATCGACGAAGAAGCATGGACATTCTGTGATATCTATACTAAGACCATAGAAAAATATACAATAGAAATTTACATTGAAAAAGTGTACATTTTCACAAGTATCTACCTATAACACCGACAACAGATTGTAGTTTATTTCGTGATAATATTCAACATTCATATTTTTATAATTAAATTTGCTTTGCATCGTCTACTTTGCATTGATCTTTGTTAGTTTCTATAACTATAAACCGATCAGTCACCTTTGTTGAATACGTTAATCCACAGGGGTTTACTTGATTTCGCTCAGATAGAAATGTCAGTGGTAACCCATTCATGTATGGGTATGTTTGTTACCCTACTGAGCATCAAGTCTTATCATCTATATGACTGTTTTCAGTTAAACGTTGTATGAACATTCTCATCCATTTTGGTCAAACCCCGGTTCATAGTTACGAATCAAACTCTTTCAAAACTTAAACTAATAAAATTCAAATCTAATAAATGACAAAATATATGTTATTTTTTGAGTATTAATATTTTTTCAGTAAACTTATTGCAACCAATGGCATCGGTAGCGTCCTCCATAGGTCCCCAAAATTTGTTGACTACCTACAATTCATACGTTTCCTCCATACATAATTGCCCACGATTAAAATGGCGGCGCCATACATTGCAAGAAATTGTCAAATCTAAACTATATGGTCACTACTCTAAACATATTATCAAACAAAAATTTTCCTAAAACCAAAGAAAAATTTTCAAAACTCCAAACTCTAGATGTCGAAAATAATGGAATTAGTACTCAAAGTAGCCGACACAAAACATGAAACACTATTTAAGATTGTACATGTTCAGAGTTCACATCAAATACTACATAGAAAATATTTTTTATATGTTACTACATAACATCAAGACCTTTGCAAAAAATGTCAAAATCGGGATTGTCTTCATCAGTTTCGTTTGCGAATTTACCGGTTTTATCTTTTAAGGATAACAAACACCCTTAAGGTATAAGTCAAAGACAGACCGCATACTGCAAGCAGCAGCTGCATATTGCTATGAATCTCCATGAAATAGGTGCAATCGCTGCACGTCACGGCTGCAGATCGCAGTGTCACAATAGGATGTTTATAAAAAAGTTGTTTTACTATGAATCGATATGAAAAATATTCCAAGTGTGATTATGCTGCGGTTTGCAGTCGCGGCTTGCAGCGACCGCGTGCTGCAGTACTGCAGTAACTAACTTCTTAGAGACTTATAGTAACCGTTAAGGTTAATGTGTATCTCTCCTTATTTGAGTAGTTTTTGGTATCCAACATAGAATTAACAGATAATCTCATTATGTACATTTGTGTATTGATAGACGTATGAATAAACGATTTGTATAAAAAAATGTAAATTAAAAAGTTTTATACTAAAATAAATTAAAAACAAGGACCTTATGTGTAAAATCCTTAACAAATTAAGAGTAGGAGTGAAAGGAATAGAAACACAACAGAGTAATAACACCTTCTTACGAAGCGTTAGAAGAGGTGATTATTTTTTAACCGACTTCAAAAAAGGCAGATTCTCAATTTAGGCCTTTCAATTTTTAGTATCTTTGAGCTGATAACAATTATCTAATTTATGGTTGAAATTTTCAAAATTATTCATATGTTCAAACGAGGTTTATTTAGAAATAGTCCCATAAATGTCATTGAAGACGGCTGATGATCATTTTTTAATTAAGAACCAGTCTATCAATACACAATGCTGCATGATATCAATCGTTCAGCTGCCGTTTATCAAAATCACAACACCACAGTTTAAGTATCTTCTAGTCTTTTTAGTACATTGGCTTTCACGAATTACGATTTATAAAGTTGTTTTTCGAAAATTCTTGACATTTCCTGAGAATCTCCGTAAATTCTTGAACCTTTACTGAAAATTCTCATTGAAATTCCTCATGTCTCACACTTGTCAATTCATGAATTGTTGGTCTTGTTTGTGCAAACATGTTTACTAAGATTTATTTAATACAATAGGGTCACTTTTTGTCAAAGATATTTCAGTCACATATAGTTCTAAGACATTTAACGACGAGAATATTTTACGACTAATAACGTTGACTGAAATATCTATATCAAATATATCATTTTCTTCGTATACTTTATTTTGACGATTGAAAAATAAGGTCTTAATAAAATTAGCTACTGTATCATCGTCTTCAATATTATATACCTTGTTGAAATAAGTATAAGGTTCAAAATCGTCAGCTCAATCTATGTCGTTTTTTCAATTTCTATAAAGTACAGCGTTACCTTTGCTGGAATCGTTAGTTTAATTGTCTTGTTCTTCATTGTTCTGTTGTTCTTGTTCCTTCTTCATCGCCTTCCTGTGCCGCTCTCTGCCTTGTTTGAATACTTGTATTAGTTTCACTTTTTGGGCGTCGGGGCTGTCGCAGTATTCTTCTAGCATCTGTATCGGACAATGAATTTATGTTATTCTTAGAAACGGTCCACCAAAGGAAAATTAAAATGGCACTCGATGGGTTGGGGATATTAACTTATTATTGATATCTTCAGTGGGATGAGAGGCCTTTGTCCAGCAGTGGCAAATGTGCGTAAAGTAATGACTTTACTTAACTTTTTTTATTAACAAAGAAAAAATATATATATGCGCGCTACAGAGTGTGATTTATTCTATAAATTTACATATGTATTGTTTATATTCTTGACTTCGGGAGGGAATCGAACCCGTAACCTCCGGTATAGTGAATAAACTCTTGTCTACCAACACACTTGTAATATAAGTGACAAAATAAATCATGTGAACAAATGAGAACCTTTTAATTACAAATGACTCATATCAGGTAAAAAGCATATAAACGAACTGATTTCAGAGTCCTCATTTGTTTTGCAAGCTCATATAAATAGTCCAATCAAAGCTGATAACCTAAATCGTAAGTATCATCTGTCCCAGCCGGTCGGTTCAGACAATATCATCAAATATTCAGCGGGTGAATTGATTCGAGTCCCCTGCGGAACACTAGCGTTCCGTAGCTAGTGGATGTAGATAGGGGATGAAGAAGGATAGGAAGGAAGGAGATATTCTCATGATAATATTATAAGTGTAACCAGTTTAAAAAAGAAAATAAAGGTGCCTTCGAGTATAATTAACAAATAAATATACTCGGCCAAATTCACTCACGGTAAATTAGACCGAAACTAAACTCTAAGCTTGTATAATGGAATCAAACTAATTAACTATTACATTTACAAACATACATATTAGAATAATAGCAGAGCCCAACGGATTTACCCGCGTTGAGGCCGTTCCGGTAGAAATTCGGGATGAAAAATAGCCAATGAACTTTCCGTTGAATGTGGCTATCCATTACAAATATAATTATAGAAATTGAGTAGATAGTTTCTCAGATTAGCGCGTTCAAACAAACATGGTAGTGCTAACATAGAAGTGCCACTATAGGCCACCCATCCAAGTGGAGGGCCGATCCGCTTACCAATCGCAATGGACAACATCGCTTTGTCAAACTACGCCACGAGCGCTAAGGCATATAGTTTGTCATGCTGAGCTAGTTTGTCTCTTACCTTCATGCTGAGTTCGGCGGCAATGACGGGTGCGGTGTCAGCCCGCTCAGCCAGCACTACCAACGTGGGCAGCAGCGAGTGGCAGTGAGTGGGCGACACCAGCCAGTTGCACGGCAGCGTGCACAGCGTCTTCACCACGCTCCAGTTCTCGCAGATCGTTTCCTGTTGGTTGGAATGGAATTCTACTTTTGAAAACAGCTGCAGGATAATCTGTATCTATTAAATAAATACACCCGAAAAATTCACACACGGTTAATTGGATGTTTCAGGTTGGAAAGTCGTATTATAGTCATATTAGACAGAAATAAGATTTAACTGACAATTTAATTTAAACTTTAAGAAAATAATACCTAAGAATAAGATAATTAAAATGTTTTTTTGAATTATACTCGCAATATGAGTAAAAAAATAAAGTTTTTATGTTTTAGTGGCAAATTATCGAGACCTACAAAGTTAAGATGTTTGCAAAGATTTAGTCTTCGTTTTCATTTCTCTATATACTATTCATTCTTACTGGTTTCTTAAGTTTAAGTGTCTGTGTAATGTCTTCTGTGACGTCGAGTCGAAAAACGCAAAGTGTATACATAAACGTAGTCTCATTTCAAAATACTATTCATTCTCTCTCTTAATATATGAAGAGAATAATTAAAACATAGACGAAAAACTGCAAAAAATGTCTAGCATCTAAGCCTTCTTGTCACACAAAAAAACCACAACAAAATTTCTTCCAACGCCAACCTCAATTACCCAAACGCAGGTGTCACGAAAACACTACAATTAAGTAGGACGGACTAAAAGCGTCATCCCTAACACAGGCACACGTTAAAAGTCGTAAAATCAATTATTAAAATACATTATGAGGGGGCGGCAAGTTAATGTGCAACGACCTTACTGCAGTAAGGTGTGATGTCCTGTGTCGGGAAAGGAGGTGATGCTACGTGAAGCGATGGTATGATATGTAAGTTATAAGTTGTTTGGTATGTGATTATTATGCTCGCCGCGCCCGCCGTTTTACCAACGTTGCGGTTGTTCCTGTGGGAAGTTTAGGATGAAAAATAACCGGTAGCCTTCCAGTTGAATGTAGTTATCCATTACAAAAATAATTATTCAAATCAGATCGGCAGTTCCTGAGATTAGCGCGTTCAACAAACAGAATATCTACTACAGCTTTATTATATTATTAACTAGTAGCGCCCCGCGGTTTTACCCGCGTTGTGCCCGTTCCCGTGGGAATTTCGGGAATTTTTTTACATAAAAACCTTCCTCTTGAATCACTCTACCTATTACAAAAAACCGCATCAAAATCCGTTGCGTAATTTTAAAGATTTAAGCATACAGACAAACAGACAAACAGACACGAAACAGAGACGACTTTATTTTATACTATGTAGTGATTATTATAGATATGTATTATAATAATATGAATTGGATAAGCTTAAAAATGAGCAGATTTTTCAAACGATAATCCAAAAAACGTGATATTCTCACAAATAAACATTTGAAGTTGGTTTAACGCTTCAAAAATTTACTAATCTTAAAATATCGCTTCGCCTCGCTCACACAAGACAATGCACGTATATACATCAAGAACAACATAGGTCCAAGTGGCACGCCTTGTGAGACACCTGTGTCCGTGAGAAATGAGCCAATACTTTGGACTCGTTGAATAATTTACTGCGTTTAGCGCGCCCAGGTGGTCATAGGAAATTAGTTTGTTTAACATGACAATATTTTTAACATTCGACGCCGAAAGATGTTAGATAGGGTGGTTTTTTTAACAAGTCAGTATGGGCAAGTCTGAAACTATAAGAGATACGAAGAGCTTTTGAAACTATAAGAGATACGAAGAGGTGGTACGTTCAAAAGAGCCTCTATGGGGCCAAAACTGAATAAAAATATTTGACTTTGACTTTATTTGACTTTGACTTTTCTTAACCATGTCATCGATTAGATAAAAGAACATCCATCTCTACTAATATAATAAAGCTGTAGTAGGTTTTTTGTTTAAACTATATATAAACGATATTCTCAGAAACTACTGATCCGATTTGAATAATTCTTTTTGTAAAGGATAGCCACATTCAACGGGCAGGTTATAAGGCTATTTTTTATACCGAAGATCCGACAGAAATGGGTACAACACAGGTAAAGCCGCGGAGCGCTGCTAGTCTACCGTAAAGCCTTCGCATTTATGATATAAGAAATAATTTTACGAGTATTAATTTCCCACGGAAACAGTTTTAACGAAGATCCCATTTTTATTTACACTTATCTTTAATACCAGGTGGTCACTAGCAGGAAATATAATAAAACTAACATTGCTTTGCAGTTTTACCCGCGTTATACCCGTTCCCGTGGGAATTCCGGGATGAAAATTAGCCTGTAAACTTCCCGTTGAATGTGGCTATCTATTACAAAAAGAATTAATCACATCGGATTGGTAATTCTTGAGATTAGCGCGTTCAAACAAACAAACAAACTATTCAGCTATAATGTTAAAGATTACCATTTACTTATAGCGAAGTAATTATTCTGATATCTCATATGTTTTATTAGTGTGTTCATGTTTGATAAATAAAGATGTTTTATTGCTCTGTTTATATGTTTAATGGATTATAAAATTGTTTTTATTTAATGTTTTCGTGTAATTAAATGCGCTATCGTATATGATACATGTTTTAATGCATATTTCGATCGGTCGGACTGTAAAAGTTTTATCAAAAACATTTACCATAAGAACTATAAAGTAGAAAATGATTAAAATGCATTAACAATAAATAAATACATCCGAATTAATTCATACACTGTTAATTAGACCCAACGGATTTGGATGTAACTTTGCAGTAATATAGGCAGAATAATACATGATATACATTTTACCCCGATCTAGCAGCGCCCCGCGGTTTTACCCGCGTTGTGCCCGTTCCCGTAGGAATTTCGAAATGAAAAATAGCCTATAGCCTTCCTCGATAAGTGGACTATCCAACACTGAAAGAATTTTTCAAATCGGACCAGTAGTTCCTGAGATTAGCGCGTTCAAACAAACAAACTCTGCAGCTTTATAATATTAGTAACGATTTCTGGAATGGTACGAAACACTATTAGTATTCTCTATTTAAATAGAGCTATCGACCACAGTTTAAAAATAAATAAATATACCTGGACAAATTCACACACGGTTAATTAGACCCAAAGTAAGCTCTAAGCTTGTGTTATGGAATCTAATTAACTGATACTACTACATATACATACACAAATACTTTATAAGGATATATAATTGACACCCAGACGTCGTCGCCAACAACTATGTCTGCACATATTGTTGACTCCGGGCGGGGATCGAACCCGCAACCCCCGACACAGTAAGCGCTCTCACTGCCACTGTGCCACCGGGCTTGTCAAAAGTAAGTAAGTTCGAGTAGGTCTGTGGCCGAACGTGGAGTCAGTTCATTTAGCCCGAGTCACAGGCCAGTACTACGCAATGACCGTTGCACATATACATATATAAAAACATGTAACTGTCCGAACGTCCGTCTTCCCATGCGGGTGACACCTGCAACGCTATTAGTTAACGAACACGTGTACTAACGTGTGTTTGTTTGTTTAATTAGAAAACGATATTATGGTAAAGTGTATGATCACTACATAGTATAAAACAAAGTCGCTTTCCGCTGTCTGTCTGTCCCAATGTATGATTAGATCTTTAAAACTACGCAACGGATTTTGATGCGGTTTTTTTAATAGATAGGGTGAATCAAGAGGAAGGCTAATACGTTATTATGTACGATACAGGCGTAGGGAATGTTCATCTAAGTTAGAATAAGCAAGTATATAATCATATTGATCGCTAGCAGCGCCCCGCGGTTTTACCCGCGTTGTACCCGTTCCCGTGGGAATTTCAGGATGAAAAGTAGCCTATAACCTTCTCGTTGAATGTGGCTATCCATTACAAAAAGATTTTTTCAAATCGGACCAGTAGCTCTTGTTACGCCTGTCCCCGCGGGAATTTCGGTATAAAATGTATCCCATGTGTTATTCTAATGTATAACGTTTATTACTGTAAAGTTTCATAAAAATCCATTGAGCAGTCTTTGCGTGAAAGTGTAACAAACTTACATACATACAGTTTAGGAGCAATCGCAATTTCAAAGTGTACTACTTTCTTTTGGCGTTCAGTGTATGTATAGATAGAGAATAGATATATAGATATAGAAGATAGTACTCACGTGAAGCTGCGGGTTGTTGACCACCACGAATCCAACTAAGACGATGAGATCCAACACCATGGTCTCCGACAACGTCTGGTCCAGACGCTGTGTGCTCAGTCCTGGGATAAAAGGAAACATGTCAACTGTATCAGTATAGATCACTAGCAGCGCCCCGCGGTTTTATCCGCGTTGTGGTCTTTCCCGTGGGAATTTTGGAATGAAATATAGCCTATAATATTCCCGTTGAATGTGGCGATTCGTTAGAAAAATTATTACCCAAATCGGATTTGTAGTTTCTGAGTTTTCTGCGCATTCAAACAGACAAAAAATAAACTCTTCAGCTGTATTATATTAGTAGGTGTAAACTCTGATATTAGGGCTAGGACAAATAACAATAAAAGTTTCATGAAAATCGGTCCACTCAATCTAGAGTTACGAATGGTGCCGTACGACTTGCGACTTTGTTTTATATTACAGAAGGTCTATATTCTATGAACTTACTGACGACGGTACTCCTGGGTGCCTCCTTATCGCTGGGCGCGTGTTGTGACAGCAGCCTCGCTACAGCGGCCCTGAACTCCAGAGGCCACCCGCCTTCACCGAACGCTTCCTGTAACAAGAGTATGAATTAAAACGAATGCCATAAACATATTTTTTGAAGTGAAAACTTCTTTAGCGGCGTTGTCCACTTTTTTGTGATGGGTAAAAAGTTTAAATCTCGCGGCGGAACACGTGACCTGATCGAAAATTCGTAAGACGTTTTGACGTTAATATTCAAGTTTTCACTTCTGCCGGCACTGCCGGAGTGCAACCCGTTGATTTTCTCTGCACACTACCAGATAACAACTTCATAGTGCTGTTGGGCAAAGGTCTTTCCGTCATCGAGTCAGCCGTGATAAAACACAAGTAAAAAAAACCATAAGATCATCACCATCATGTATAATACAGTTGGCTTAACCTTATGTTAATACGTAACAAAAATATCTTTGGTTTTTAATAGATGACTTTAAAAAAAGTCTCTCAACATAAAATTTAGATCAGACAAGCCAGCTCGTATGTATGAAATTGGTTGAAAAGAAACACGTAATTGTTAACACAGACTTGTTTTACACATAATACTATAAGATTAACTATACCTAACCAACAGTTCCCACTAATTTCCACCCAACGAACCAAAACCCAAGCCAGGAAGAAAAATCTTCAAAGCAATCCCTCGAAAACTATATAACACACTTAGCAACTTACAAGAGGCTCCGCCAAAATGGATGGAATGGAATTGTGGCGTGTTGCGAGACGCGACTAATAGGGGATGAATGGGGGATGAACTGGGGTACAAATCACGGAGCGAGCCGTGCGCAGAATAAGGGTGTGAGGTCACGAAGGAGTGCGTGATTTGGGAGGAAGAAGAACAACATTAAAAGATGGTAAAAATAAAAGAAATCATTTCTTGCCACAATTACATGCAAAATAAAAAATCAGAATACAAAATTACATATAAAATAATGCAGCAAAACGAGACGTCTCCCTTTACTACATCATTTAAGTTGTAATTGATAGAGAAAAATAAGTGATCACGCCTAATCCTCCTCGATGTACTGATACCTTCAGTCAGCAACAGGCTTTTGCCCCGCATGAAGATTTGAAGGCACTTTTAGTTAAAAAAATTATACGTAAAGAATTTCAGAATAAATAGCCTGTTTTTGACACTTAGATCTTTCAGTTTTCAACACAATCGGTTGAGTGGTTTAACTGTCAGTGCAGAACAAACAAACATACTTTTCCATTAAAAAGTAAGTAGGTTCGAGTAAATTAGTGACCGACCCTGATGTCAGAGTATTTAGACCGAGTAAAGGCCTCCGACTTGGTGTATCGATTGAAACAACCGGGACCGACAATTTAACGTGCCCTCCGAAACAGCGAAGCGGCCACCCATCCCACGGTGCTCGTTGCTTCACATTCCCTAACATCGCTCAGTCAACGTTCCCACACACTCGTCCTTCTCAAGAATGCTCCCCGAATAGATTTATATAGTTTCCCGTCACGCAAGACTCCCTGACTTGTCGGGAGACGGTTCACCGAAACGTGATTTATTAACTGACCGAGGGTCAATCACTTTTGGAGTTTGGGTTTATGGGTCGGGAAAGAAAAGGAAAATCTCAGGAATGAATATGAATTTTAATTTCCGAGTCTAGTTTTGTATTAATTTTGTGACATAATTCATAGATATGAAAAACGAAATTATGAATATGATATGATGATCCGTCTTTCACTCAGATTAAGTTTTTTTTTTCGGAAGCTTAAATACAGTTAATTTTATTCTTATTGAGTTATAACCAGTCACTTAGAATGGCCTTTGGCGGCTCGATTACTCTGACACCAGGATTGGTCAGGTTGACCATCCACTCGATAAGAAGAAGACTTAGAATTAAAACTACGTTTACAGATACACTACGCTTTTATTTTTATCCGACGTTTTGGCTCTGACAAAAATCCATAAACGTAATTTCAATTCAAAATGAGCGGTGTTCGCTTAAACCTAAGAAACCAGTAACAACATTACAGTGGTACATTTTAAAATCAATTATTCTATTATACGAAATGACGAAAGAAACTAACCGTAAGTCAATTTAAAAACACCAGCCCCTTCCATCAAACAGCAGATCAAACATTATCTAATAACAAAACAGCACACCCAAACAATACAACACACAGACAAACAAACGATCCGTCATAACCCTCGCGTGGAGACGCATCTGTGACCGCAACCGGCTAATAAACATGTAATTGTATTTATTATCTATTAGAACAAGTAAAGTAGGGGCGGTGGTATGTGTTTTTTGGTAGTATGATGAGTGTGGGGAAAGTCGTAGAGAAAAATATAATTTTTATTGCCGTGTAAAAATTAATGAAAAATAAAAAATTTAGATATTTTTCAACAGAGATAAAGTAACGGCATTTATGATCGCAGCGCCCCGCGGTTTTACCCGCGTTGTGCCCGTTCCTTTGGTAAACATTAGCCTTTTGATTAGATTTTAATTACTTTAAAAATAATTACTAATTACTAATTGTCCATATTCTAAGTTTTGTCTTCTCAAATCGTTATATTTTCGACTCTACACATTATATTTTGCCTCCTACACCGTGACGGTGTCCCACAGGGCAGCGTATTGGGCCCTCAATTATTCATAGAATCAAAACGCACTCCTTATTCAGACATCAAAGTTGGGTCTCTTTTGGGAATGAGGTCCTTAGGGATCATTATACCCTATATAAGCGAATATAAGTGAAGACCCTGGTTTCTGAAGGGTAATGGACGGATTTTAATAATGCTATCTATGTTTAAATAAATATTTAGTTATTATTGAAGTAATATTGTTTTGTGGTTGCAATTTTGTTTGTTTTGGGAAAATTAGGATGTTGAGATAAATCTATGAATCTACGGTGACAATTCATTTTAAAAGCAGAACTGCTATGCTACGAGTAAACTATCTGTAGTATCAACGAGATATGGTATTCACCTATCATAGCGAAGCATAGCATAGCTCTAAGTAAAGACACTTGACATTTCGGTTCTACAGGTTTTTTAGTAAAGTTCTGTAGTTTATCACTTAAATATTAGGCAGAATATATATGCGGGCTATTCAATTTTACATACATAATACATACAATACTTAAGTATACATAACGTAAACTACGACGCTGTATACTCGTTACGAAATAAACCGGAGACCAAATAAAAATCTAGAACGAGCGCCGCGAAGAATACAGTGAAGCATCCAAAACACGGTACTAATAACATCTCGATGGCATTTTGAATTTGGAATGAAGCGTGGCATTAGCAATGGAACTTAGCATCCATTGAAAACAAAGTCTTAATAAAAAACGCAATCAACATGAATTAAATCTCTCTTTGTAAAAACAATGAAATTAGTGTAGCATATTCATTGCCAATTAGTTGTTAATAGATGGCATAATAATCGATACGGGGCATTTATAGAGTCACATGGTGTAATTTTCCATACTTCAACATATTCCTCGCAGCGTTCTACATTAACATTTTATTTGATCTGGCCGTATATACACAGGATACAAGGCGTAATTTTCACTTCTTCAACACGTCATCCACAGTTCCACCTCAACTTTTTATTCGTTCTAAGGTTGAACCGTCGACGGCACCATATCGATCGGCGTTCGAAACACTAATGGATTAGTCGGCAGGGTCGCAGGTTCGAGCGCTTTCATACCATTGTCTAGTTAGGAGGCGAAGGGTTCCGAAATATTTGAAGTATTTTCAATGGCGATTGTGGTTTTCGTTCGTAGGCTTGTACCGGAACCGATGCAAAAAGGATGTTAAGGTTCGTGAGTGCACTTTTGTTTTGTGCGCACCTCATATCAACGTTATATGTTAGGAAAAGTTAATATAACATTGAAAAGTTAGTAATTAACATTGCGATATATTTTTCGTAACATCGTTTGATATAATTAGTGGTTCGCTTCACTGTAATTATATTTTAAGTGCGTCATTCATTAATTTCGAATAGGTTACCTATATGAATAGGCCAACCCTGACTAAATGATCGCCTAAAGACCTCCGACCGACTGCTTAACGTGCCATCCGAGGCACAGTAGTGCTCAGAAATATGCCAGTATCCACCGGCCACCCATCCAAGTAGAGGCCGAGCTGCACGTTGCTGAACAATCACAATGGACTAACATCGTTTAGTCAAACTAGGTCACGAGCGCTAATAGTAAGCTAAGCACATTGGCAGCATATAATTTAGTTTATAGTCTTCTTTCCGTATATAGCTTAGATTAGGTATACCTACACATTGAAAGGTTGGCACTTGTATCTGCCTTAAACAGCAAACGCAAGCATAAAGTAGCCACATCACAAACAAACAGACATTTTCTAAATATAACTGTTGTATTGTTTGCCATCGAGCGGAACCGAATGTAAATAGGAGTCAAGGAAACTCGTGCGTTTGTACAAACAACAACTACCAATGCTTTGAGAGTATGAAAATATATTTGTACATACATACTGTGTATTTCTTCTTAATAACTTAGGGGGGATTGCACAAGCAATTTTAATTTTATGTAGCGCCTAAATGTGGTTAAAAACAAATGACGTTCGTCTGAAATGATGTTCTATTGGTGCACTATCTATACTGCTATAACAAAGCTGGATTGTTTGATTTTTTTGTTAGTTTAAACGCGCTAATCTCAGTAACTACCCATCCGATTTGAGTAATTCTTTTTGTAACGGATAGCCACATTCAAAGGGAAGGTTATAAGTTATTTTTCATCCCGAAATTCTAACTGAAACGGCCACAAGGCGGATGAAACCGCAGGCGCTGCTAAAGTGTAATTTTGAACAAACAGCTTTCTCTACATAAAAAAATGGGATTGGCATACCAAAAAAAGTGTTCGTTGTTCTAAATTTAAAAATGTGGTGATAATGAAATTACGTCGCTCAAACTTTTTTCTCTAAAAAAGCATTGGGCATTTGGCACGTCAAAAATACAAATTATTCTTAATTAAAACTATCATACCTCGTCATTCAAAAAGGGCGTTATTATATTAATATCCCAACAAAAATATGTGCAAAATTACTATTTTTTGCTAACCAAATACGCAATTTTCAATACAAACACTACACATTGATGTACGGTAGTGTGACAGACAGACTCCCTCCGACATATCATACACATGTATCAAACAGTGCGAGGGGATCGGTGACAATTTCATAAGTGCTTGCGGTGTTCACCGACTGCGGGGAAGAGGTAGTGTTGTTTCGTTGATAGTAATTTGCTAACGAAATATACTTCATATTTCATTTTTATTTTCTGTATGTTAGTATAAAATATTGCAATTTTATATTTTATTTTATTCTTTGAATGTTTGTTGAGTATATTGCAGTAATATCCTACTATAATAATATAATATTACAAATGCGAAAGTTTGTGAGGATGGATGTATGTTTGTTGCTCTTTCACGCAAAAACTACTGAACGGATTTGGATGAAACTTTACAGTAATATAGGTTACACATCAGAATAACATATGGGATACCTTTTATCCCGAAATTACCGCGGGAACCGGTACAACGCGGGCAACAACGCAGGGCGCGGCTAGTACTTCATATTTCATTTTTATTTTCTGTATGTTAGTTGAAAATATTGCAGTTTTATATTTTATTTTATTCTTTGAATGTTTGTTGAGTATATTGCAGTATTATAGTTTATATATGTTTTAAACGCAAACTAACTAGTACACTCTATTACGATAAGTACTGCGTGGAAATTAATGGGGCCGACCTTCTTAATGCACCTGTAATATATATTATATATTATATTTATATTTTATATCTATACTAATATTATAAAGCTGAAGAGTTTGTTTTGTTTGTTTGTTTAAACGCGCTAATCTCAGAAACTACTGAACCGATTTGAATAATTCTTTCACTGTTAGATAGTCTATTTATCGAGGAAGGCTATAGGCTACATTTTATCCCGGATTTCCTACGGGAACGGGCACAACGCGGGTAAAACCGCGGGGCGCTGCTAGTAATATTATAAAGCTGAAGAGTTTGTTTTGTTTGTTTGTTTAAACGCGCTAATCTCAGAAACTACTGAACCGATTTGAATAATTCTTTCACTGTTAGATAGTCTATTTATCGAGGAAGGCTATAGGCTACATTTTATCCCGAAATTCCCACGGGAACGGGCACAACGCGGGTAAAACCGCGGGGCGCTGCTAGTCTGTAATATAACCACAATCAAGATGCCATCTTATTTGTGATACTTAAGAAAATCAATTTTAGTTTGCGTCTATTTATGTAGACTACCAGAGCCTTGCGGTTTTACCCACACTGTGCCCGTTCCCGTGGTAATTTCGGGATGAAAAAGCCTATAACCTTCCCGTTGAATGTGGCTATCTAATACAAAAAGAATTATTTAAATCGGATTGATAGTTTCTGAGATTAGCGCATTCAAATAAACAAAAAATTTACTCTTAAGCTTTATTATATTAGTGTAGATTAAATTCTTGTCCCGAAGAAACGTTATATCCCGAAATTACTACATTTACAACGCAGTTAATACATTAGACCACCAAATTCAATAAAAACAAAAAACACAGATAAATAATACCCCAAAAATCTCTAAGTATCCACCCCAATCGAAGTGAACTCCCTGCGGACTCCACTACCCATCGTTAGCTCACCAATGTTTGTCCGAAGCAAACCCGTCGAATGATACTCGCACTAATTAAGTACTCGGACAAACACAAATATATGCGAGCTGAATAGGTTAGCTTGAGGTTTTTTGTGAGACGTGGGTGGAAGATGTATTAAATAGTTGGAGGTGTAATTGATCTATTTCAAATGAGGAGGAATTAACTGATTTGTAGTGCAGAGTTTGTACTAGGTTCATATTTTTTTTCAGGTTTTTTATATACATGAAATTAACTCGTTTTTAACTAAAATCAGTTTAAAATGTAATATTTGAGATGTATTGTATGAAGAAAATGTTTTAAACAATTAATTTTAAAATCATAAAACTGTTGGCGACGTTGCCAAACCGTCATTGATTTTGCTTGAAACGAAGCCGGCAACGTACCTTCATGGCTACGTTGCCGGCTTCGTTTCTTCGTTTTCGGTCTAAAAAACTCCGACACGATGAATTAACTAGCAATAACGGATGGTCGAGTTCAACTGCCATCCGCAATAGATTAACCGCTGGAAAAGTGGTTGAGAACTATTCACTCGTGGAACAGCTGTAACCCACCTGCACTATGATGTGGTCGAGCTCGGCCACGGCGCGCAGCAGGTGCGCGGTGCGGGCGGCGCGCACGAACGAGCTGCTCTTGGCCAGCTCGGCGCCCTCCGCGAACAGCATGCAGAACTCGTCGCGCGACCCGCACAGGGACGTGCCCAGCGCGCAGCGCAGCGACTGCGTGGCCGAGGGCAGCTCCGGGCCCTGGGACACGGGGTGGAACAGGACTTATTCAAAGTGATAGCGTTGACTTTCCAATCAAAGGCAATCAGGAAAATGCGAAGGATTTCTCGCTAACCTCTTTTACGCAAATTGTAATGATTGAATCTGAATGAAAATTAGTATATAGAAAACTAGCTGCGCCCCGCGGTTTTACCCACGTTAGGTCCGTTCCCGTGGGAATTTCGGGATGAAAAATAGCCTATAGTCTTCTCGTTGAATGTGGCTATCTATTAAATAAAGTATTATGCAAATCAGAATGATGGTTTCTGAAATTAGCCCTTACAAGCAATGTTAGAAACTTTACCTCTTTATAATATTAGTATGGATTATGTTCCAATACTTACAGTATCGACCTCATTGGGCTGGCACAGGTCTGCGCAGAGAGTCAGCAACGTCTGGATGCTCTCCCTCACTTCGCCAGCCTTCTCAGCGCGGCTGATACACCCGGAGAGGCAGAGGTAACTGTTTACAAGGGAGATGAAAACATTAGCAAAATATGAGAGAGATGACAACGGTACAAACACATACACATGGCACAAAAGAAATCGAAAGGAAGGGCTAAATGACTGCTTTCAAACAAATACCTACATCAAAACAAATTAAATTACATCTGGAGGAATGCCAAAGGATCGTATAGTAAGAAAACAATATCAGACGAATGTCAAAGTAGAAGAAGAAATCATCCTTATGGCAGTTAGTAAAGGTGAGAACGCACGGGCCGGCGCGGCGGCGGCTTGCTTACGAGTACCTCCTAGCGAACGTTCGCCATTGTTCGCCCGCGGCCGCACCGCTCGGCGCCTAGCTAGTTGCTTAGCTAGAACGCAAGCCACTAAGCTCTAGGTAAGGTAGGCAAGCCGCTTGCCGCCGCGTTCGTGGCTTAACACAATATTTCCTTAACATACATTAGATCACAAAATAATAAGAGATTTTAAACGTTTACTTTGATCTTAATTTAATGTCTACAAAATGCCTTCACTTTTTGTTACTAGAAAATTTTCATTGGAACTAAATCCAAAATTTAAATTTAAAATTTCAACCACCAGTCCACAATATATTCCTTACAGTACCCCAACAGACAGTCAATATACAAGACAAACAAGTGTGTTTGTGTTTCATTCGGATTTGCATGCGGCCACTTAACGAGTTGATGTTTGAGCAACTTATAATGACGGGGTGTGTAGGGGTATTCTTTGTTTTCATATAATTGTCTGTTAAAGTGGTGGTATGAATGATTCTACTGCGCTCGTGGCGTAGTTTGAGCGGTGTTAGTTCATTGCGGTTGTTAAGCAACGTGCAGCTCTGTCCATACTTGGATAGGTGGCCGATAATGGCATTTTTACCTGAGCACTACCGTGCTTTGGATGGCGCGTTAAGCAGTCGGTCCCGGTTGTGTCGGAGGCCTTTAGGCTTCACACCAGGTTTGACCAATACCCTACTCGAACTTACTTTACTTTATAAACCAACTAGCAGCGCCCCGCGGTTTTACCGCGTTGTCCCGTTCCCGTAGGCATTTCAGGAATTTTTATACATATAAACCTTCCTCTTTGATCACTCTATCCATTAAAAAGAACCGCGTCAAAATCCGTGCAGTAGTATTTGAGTTTATCGCGAATAGACAGACAGACGCGACCGAGGACTGTTTTATAATATGTAGTGATTTTCAAAGACTTCTCTGAATCAGTTCCATAAGGGAAAAACGTTAATTAAATAAAACTCCCAATTAATTGCACAAATATTAATAACAGAACCTACCTGAAATACAGCGGGTGGGTAAAAAAACGCAGCAAATTATAAAGTTGCCTGTGCAAGCATCTTCAGTCGGGCGGCGTCCAATTATATCGCGGGCAAATATTTGCAGAAGCAGTACGAAGCCACGGGGCCAGCGGTGCTCAAACATTTAGTACAACTATGGTTGCAAATCAATACTAATATAATAAAGCTAGTGTTTTCTTTTGTTTGTTTGAACGCGCTGATCTCAGAAACTGCCAATCCGTTTGAATAATGTTTTTTTAAATATTTGAATAATTTTAATAAATAGCCACATTCAACGGAAAGGTTACCTACTAGGCTATTTTTCACCCCAAATTCCCACGGGAACCGTTCTCTAATTATAAATGGAACTAACGACTTTATTTTATATGTATATAGTTTACTAGCCGCGTCCCGCGACTTCACCCACGCTGTACCCGTTCCAGCGAGAATTTCGAGATAAATGTATCCCATATGTTATTCTAATGTATGCCCTTATATTACTGTAAAGTTTCATCAAAATCCGTTCAGTAGTTTTTGCGTGAAAGCGTAACAGACAGAGTTAGGATAGTACATCTTAGCTGTCCCCGTTACATGCTAATCTCAGTAACTATCAATCCAATTTGAATAGTTATTTTTTTGGATCGGATATTTATAGTAAGTTTGAGAACCTCTGCCGGATCGATCCCGAGAGGGTTGCCTCCAGTTTGAATTAGCAGATTTGAGTTGTCTTTGATTTAATCTACCGGTAAGCGCGGACGAACAACTAAATTGGATATTGTACCAATAAACAGACTTTTTAACGCGATGTTGCTCGTTCATAAAGATGTAGAGACTGAACGGGAATGTCAATCAGCGTACAGCTCGGTCACACTTAGATTTATTTAGCTTCTTTCAATTAGCAACTGGTAGCGCCTCGCAGTTTTACCCGCGTTGTGCCCGTTCCCGTGGGAATTTAGAGATGAAAAATAACCTTCCCGTTGAATGTGGCTATCCATTCCAAAAACATTTATTCGAATCGGACTGGCAATTTCAGAGATTAGTCCGAACATACAAACAAACAAAATAACGAATTTTGCATCTTTATAATATTAGTAGGTATATAGACAAATGGCGCGTACTCGTATCACTCGAAAACAACACACATTACTATAAATGTGAATAGTCTACATTAAACAATATGCGCAATTTCTAAAATGCAAAATACAAAACAGGATTTAACGAAAACTTGAGGAAAAACAACCATAATTGTTGAAATTTTAAACTTTTACCAAGAAATGGAGTGTGTTTGTGTGGTCAATGCTGGTATTTCTATCTGATCGCTGCCGTGATTGGAGCTTAAGAAGGTACCGTGATTACGTTACATTGTCGGTCCCGGTTGTTTCAATCGTCAGACCAGGTCGGAGGCCTTTAGGCGGTCTAAATACTTTGACACCAGAGTTGGCCACTAACCTACTCGAAATGAATGAATGCTTCCGTGAGTGAAATTGTCAGTACCATTAAAAACTATTGTCAATACATTTTTCGTTTATGGTAATACCTTTTCACGTAGTTTAAAACATCCTACACCGTACGAGTAAGTAGTCCAGTTAAATCAGTTGATCAACTAATAAACATTCAAGAGATAAAATTCTTACAACACATTTCCTCTGCGGTCTATTTTAATCAAAGACCGCGACACTACCCAATTTAAATACTTTTAAAACATAAAAAATAAAATTAATCACTATGTATTCGAAAATTAAACAAAAATAAAACCTCCATTCTGGCAACATCGAAGAGAAAAAACCGTCAAATAAAAAAAAACATGGCGCCTTCGACGGAATGTCAAGAATTCAAAATAGGAATTCTTTACGATTGGCTATTGAGGCGTAACGTATATTTCAACCATTTTAAACTTGGAATTCGTTCTTTTGACTTTAAATTCTATTACTAAAGCCTTAAAATATACATTTGTTAGTTTACAAGTATTTTATGTAAATATTTAAATAATGTCGGAACTTTCAGTGATAAGGCAATCTTATTCTTTCCAACCTAAAGGTCAGATCGTGTTTTGTGACAATAAAGAATCTATTTACACTACAAGTCTAGGTGCTTTGACGTTGACAATGTTTCAACAATAAAAGCCAATGATCATTATTTAATTAGGTTAATTAAGCGTAACCGAGTAGTAAAGGTTATCGTTAATAGAACGTATAAATGAATTCTAATGTTTTTAATAAAAGTGATATTACACTCAATGATCAAACGTTCAATTATCGTTTTAGGTAAGTAAATTAATATATTTTTAAGATTTGTTTCTTACAGGCTAGGGTCTTCTGTGACCACGGTTCCTGTAAAGGGACCGAAACGTCAGATAAATAAAAGCAAAGTGTATCTGTAAAGTTTGAGTTATTTTTAAATTGATTTTTAAACAGTTGAAAGTGTTTCTTAAAAAATAAGTAATTCAGACATTGAGTCTGTTTAATCTATTAAAGTATAGCTTAAAAGTTACTGGACCAATATAATTTAATTTAAAAAAACTGAAAAGAAAACAATAAAGAAAGAATGGATTTTAACTGAAACTTCGTTTACAGATACACTTCGCTTTTATTTTACATTTTACATCAAAAACGGAATCAGGTTCTCAATTAGATCGGCTTTTTTTGTAAATATATAACCCTTATAATAAACAAAGACCTCAAACAACTGAAGCATAAAATTGTAATTTTATTAATACCTAGTGTTTGTTAACAAAATGTCACGTGACACCTTGAGCTCGTAAAATAAAAAGGAGCGGCGGAAAAAAAAATATTTTTACAACTCCAAGTACATTAGAATCGATTGCAAACGTAATTACATTGTAAAAAAAGTCGGTTGAAATAATTGCATTAATATTTATGCTTTAGGTTATTGTGTAGTAAGTATGTTGGAGCAGGTTAGCGGCCAACCCTGGTGTCGGAGTTTTTAGACCGCCTTAAGGCTTCCGACATGGTCTGACGGTTGAAACAACCACGGTAGAGCTATGATGGAAAATGTCGTTATCGGCCACCCATCCGAGTAGGAGTCGAGCTGCACGTTGCTTAACAATAGTAATTATTAATTATTAATTCATTTATTTTCGGATAAAAACAATCCATTGTAATGAGTTCACATCGCTTAGCTAAACTACGCCCGTAAGAACTCGTCTAAACTCATCTGCTAAGACTGAGGTCCCGGGTTCAATTCCCAGGTCGAGGGGAAACATGTTTCTTACTTTATATGGCGTGCGTTTGAGATCAGCCACCCGCATTAGGCGCGTGGTGATTACGACTACCTCCTCACTGTATACGAGTACATACATATCTTCGGTGAGATGAGACGCCTTTGCACGGCAGTGGGACATTACAGGCTAAGGGCCTTATCAAATGGTGTATCCCTTTCCGACATACGCTATTTTCCAAAGAGCAAAAGAGACAAAAGACTTTATAACGATGTTTTAGTTAAAGATAGTTTCTTTATAAGGCAGTAATACTTTACTTTACTTTTAAAGTTTTTTTTATTTATTCTACTCATTACTTCCTTTCACTTAACAAAATCATATCATTGTGTTCAATATAAGAGTAACTTCCACTAAAAGGTGCCGGCGGCTCCACAAATAAATCAACAATAAAATAAACCATCAGTTAGAGATATAAATCAAATACAATGCATTAGACGCGTGCGCCGATTTGTGGCTATTTTTGTCAAGGAGTCGTGTATGGGGTGATTTTAAAATGTAAAAAATTAAAATGCGGGCACTTTGAATCCGTTCCTGCGGGAATTTCGGGATAAAATGTATCTCGTTATCACTTACAGTAAATTTCATTCAAATGCGTTAAATCGTTTTTGTTCGAAAATGTACCAAACATCCTCACAAATTTTCGTATTTATAATTTTACATTTATGTACTTTTAGTAGAGCCCGCGGGACGAAAAATCTGGATGAAAAACTCAAACAAAGAAAAAACAAGAATCAAAACATATATTAGTATAGATATGTATACATTATTCTTAGTCATTAATTAAAATCATCATCAACAAACTGTTAGATAGAATTCAGGCAACAATTTCAACAAAGTTCCTATTCACCCAAATAAACCTATTTCCATACTAAATTATACAAAAATAAAACTAAAACAAAGTATTTTAACCATCGTCCCGTATAAAGGCCCATAGCTGGCGCCAATGATTCATTATAACTGTCGACCAATCAGGCACGAGTTCTAAATTCAAACGCGCTAATGGAAAGCGAGCTTACGAGGCGCCTGGGCATTGAATTAGGTTTCGGTGTTGCTAGGCCGAGGAAAATACCATGATTTTGGGGAAAATAGAAAAAGTTCCAGATTTTTTAAAATCTTTTATCTTATTTGAGAAACAGAGTTGACTTATATGCTTAATATTCGTTTTGAGTTGTTAAGGACATAAGAATTTTCATAGTATGTTTAATAGAAAATGTTAAATTTTAAATATTAATGACAAGAAATTCAAAACTAGCAAGTACCAACGAAAATTATCCATATCAATTTAAAGTGTGCAACAAGCATAATTTATCTGAATTTAAATTAATTACGAACAAAAACATCAAAGCAACACTCAATTACCCACAACCAAGCAAAACGAACTTCCAACAACTGGCAACACCAAACTAAAGTCAACCAAAAAATTTATCACCACTCATTGAAAATGTTCTCCTTAATTTCAGTCCAGTTAGATAAACTGCGCGGATGCATTTCGGCCTCTTTACAACGTAATATACGGACACCCATTAACCAAACTTATGTTTTAAAACGTCCACCCAACATAGACCTCTCAACATAAACAAGCTACAAACAATAAAAGCTCCATCCAAACTGGTGATACCTCTAAGCCCGAAACGACCATATTACATTGACCTGTCAAAGTAAATATTGATCTCAAGTCAGTAGCTCTTTCTAAATTGGGTGGTGAGTTAAAACGTCCAGTATTCGAAGACCTGTGAAAGGATGTAAGACGTTCAGATGTTTGGACGAAATTGGTTATTTTGAGGGGTCTAGTAAAACTGGTGGTTATTTATAAAATGTGTGAGGTATGTTAATTTCGTAGGGATTTATTTTAATTGGTTGGAAGCGGAAAACTGAAAGGAAGTTTTGTTTTGGAACTGTGAACTTGGGGTGTGTTTTGAGATGTTTATTTTTTATGTTAAGTGGTTCGAGTGAGATGTTGCGGTTGATGTGAATTGATGCGACACTCGCATTAGAGCGATCAAACACTCATATAATAAAAATAAGTGATCAAATAAAGGAGTTATTACACTGTTATTACTTTGAAAGTAGCGATGCGACTCGTACAGTCACGAGAAGAGAAAATATTGGGAAAAAACATGGAAAAAACCTAAAACGTCTCTATTTTAATTGATTTCACAAAACAAAGGCTTTTAATTACAGTGAAGCTTTTTTAAAATGTTTAATGATCGTCTTATAACTCCGTTATTCATGAACCGATAGAAAAATTATACCAACGTCTCATTTCAAACATATTTCGAAAAAGGTATACCACCTTTTCCGAATTTTTTATAAAATCGAAAATAATGTCTGTTTTCGGCTTAAGTATAAATGTAATATATCCATAATTATTTCAGCAATAACTAAAATAAAAAACCCCAATTATAACAACTTACTTCACAGTATTAAAATCATTTTAGCATATCCCATTCAAACCTCTCAAAAAACAGGTGTCTCATAAAATCCATGCGCGCTACAAATCCCGCTAAATCCAAAACATTATGCGAAGGCGTGTGCCAATAGAGACGTCAGAATTACAGCATTATGGTGCGCAAATAAATATTCAAATGCGTATTTAAAGTATTGCAATAAATGGGGTGAGTGAGGGTTGCTTAGGTTTCGGATAAGGGTACTTTTTGAAATGTTTCATTTAAAAGTTTATAGAACTAGCAGCGCCTCGCGGTTTTACCCGTGTTGCGCCCGTTGGCATAGGAATTTCGAGATGAAAAATTGTCTATAATTATTCCGTTGAATTTGGGTATCTATTACAAAAGGAAATATTAAAATCGGATTGGTAATTTCAGAGATGAGCGCGTACAAAAAAATCAACAGAAACAGAAACAGATATTATGGATGAGTGTGACTATTCACAACTGATTCGTTAGCTCAATTTATGAAAAGAAACACGATAAAAAATGAAAATTACAAGAATAAAAACAATACACCTCATAATTCAACTCCTACTACACCACAATTTCAAAACAACATAATATTTGAACATCACAATTCAACTACATAAACAATATAATTTCATTTGGCACAAGACCAAAGGTAGTGTATGTACTAATGTTCCTTGAAACAAATATTGTTTGTAAAAAGAACAAGTTTATTTCGTACTAGGTAAAAATTATGACTTTAAAAACATGAGCCACTTGGCTTGTACTGTGAAGAAGTAATCAAAGCTAGTGAAGGATTTAAGATACTTATTCAAATATTGTTTTGATGAAATAAATGAATGAATAACTATGTCGAATGCCGGTCTAAAAACTCCCGACACCAAGGTTGCCCACTAACCTACGCGACACTACTTAGTTCTAGCCTCAAATACTCTTTCGTACTCCGATTTGAGATCTCCGAAAGCGTATAATATTTACATAGCAGGGTGGGTCGGGCACGCCGGGGTAATCCCGGTAAGTAATTCTCTCTGTAAGTAATGCGTTGATAAATGAAATTAAATCGCACAAACAAGTGGTGTACTCTACGCCCCGGGCTCCCCTTTCGTACGAATACTGGAACGATAGTGATGGGACGGTTATCGATATATTAAATTATTACAGACAGATGTTGAAGTTGAGAGGTTTTCTATTTACAAAAATATTTCAAAAGCGTGCAAAAAACGTCCGAACGAATCTCCGGAACTCCCGCATTATATTTATTCTAATAGAAAATACATAAAAAATATCAAAATGCCATCCAATTATATAAAAATAATTGTTTTCTTCCTGTAATTTTGCCTACAAGTAGTACCATTATTTACCAATTATGAAAATGGGCAAAGACCTCTCAGTGAAGAAAAAACAGATCGTGAAAATTTTCCATTCTGCAATAAATATCGATATCAATGCCCCATCACTAAATGAACTTAGCAAAAAGAACATCGCAACGTGACATGTGCGCACCAATCTGTCGCTAAAACGCCACTACACTTCAAGCACATTCTCTATCTCACTCACACACGTCAACAACTCACAATACTCTACATCTTCCGTCCCGTTCCAACGCCCCTACTACATGCCCCAATGACGCTACTACTTAGCGATTGCAAGCGATAATAACATGATTCGAATGTATTAGATTGTTTTACGAACGTCAGATTCAATTATTCGGTTTAAAAAACATCGAATATCATATAACAAATAGTAGAGGCACTCGAATTACTTTTGTTGTGTTCGTCTGTTGTTATAAAAACAAATATATGAGTCAGGTTTTTATTTCATTATTTTACATGATAAAAGGGATTAGCGTTTTTGATAGTTTGGTTCGTAAAGGGATGGTATTGAATCATCTTAATTGTCACTTCTTCACTACAGCCAGGTTAAAGTGATTGGTTAAGAATGGAATGAAACTACTAGACCTTTTTCCTGTATTGAAGGCAAATGTCTTGATTGGAAAATTAGTCATATTTGTTCACATTTGAGAACTCGCAAGATTGGAGCTGTGCTCGGATTCAGAGTTACCAAACAAACCAATTTTCTGCTACCCAACAAATACCATACCGAATTCTTTACATTTTATTATTATGGTCCACCGAATATGCCTAGACAAGTACTCTCAAACAGACACATCTACTCTACAACTTCAAAATCACAACACAGCTGATAAAACAAAGTACAACAATATTTAATTCTAATCTGTAGTGACGGAATCACTGTCATTTCACCCTCAATTTGTGATCGCAAGTGTGACACATCTCACGGTGGAGTATTCAGCGAGAAATGCATCTGCTTGGTCGCACACCACTTAGAGTTTTAAGATGGATGGCGGAAGATTGTATGAGAGAGGGTTTGGCAAGAAAAATGTGTTCCATTTGGCCCTCTATGGAGCAAAAGTAAGTTTGAGAAGATCGTCCAAAGTCCTTTTTTTCGGTCGTCCTAATGTACTTTTAGACCGTCCAAAGGTTTTCAACACAAAGGCAGGGCAGCAATGAAACAATCCTGACATTTTGGTTTTTCCTAAGGGCTAGGGTTTAAAAACTGAACAGAGCTGTCATCTCCTGTCTATCATTTAGGAACATTGCATGCATATAACATCAAAGACTCTGTGAGAAAAAATCTTAGTTTCTTTCGCAGAAAGTTTTCTCACTTGCTTTTTTTCTCATGAGCCTCATGAGAACTACTGTGTTGTCAGTCCAAAGAAGTAGACTTAACTATAAGTAGTAGTGTTGGCCTATATCTTATCGCCAAGGCAAAGATATCTAATCACATTATTTATATTTTTGTCGATGACCGTATAAAAATATTGACCACAAATAAAGTGCTTAATAACTTAATACATCAAAAACTCGACCGCTCACCGAGCCATACACAATTAAGACATCAAATTCAAACAAGCCAATCCACCACAATGGATGAAAACAATCACAATAGGCCCTTGAATTATCACAGCTTGACCCAAGGTTCGATCCCCGGGCCCCGCGCAAGTGTGGGCACAACTACGCAGCAGGGGCCGCCGCGGGGCGCCGCTAGTTATTGTACATTGGAGGCGTTGGTGTGTAGTTAAATAGGAGTTCTGTGTTTATTATTTAATGCCATTAATAATATGAGCTTTGGGTGTTGTGGGGCACTCAATTTGAGTACGCTAAGCATGAACTTCAGAAACCAAAATTGTGGCATTTCGGTTCATTCAACTGCCAAGCGAGGCTTTAAATGTCGAAGGCATTATATAGAAGATAGAAGAGGCACTAGATCTATAATATTGCTAATGAAATTCAGAAACATTGAGATTGGTTGGAGGCAGTTGGGGAAATAATTAAGATTTAGGAGATTAATTTTGTGGCAGAGGATAGAGAACAGTGGAAAGAACTCCATCGACAAGAGCCCAGTTTTAAATTGGAACCATGTTTACGGATACATTTTTATCCTTCGGGCTCTTTACAGGAACCGTAGTCACAGAAAATACTGTGGCGTTATGCGTCTATTCATTTTTATTTTGTTGTGTCCCAGTTCTGATGTTGACCTACCCTTCATTTAACGGGGTATATGTCACAAATCCAATGTATTTTTTGTACCTTATACTAAGCTTTCAATACAAAAAAAAATCTGCACATTCCGTCAGCTGTTCCCCATGTCAGCCATCACAAAGTCCTCAGAGAGCAACCCCTACACATCATACCGACAGACAGACGTCGCGAGGGACGTGACATTATAACATTTATAACTGCACGGTAATCGAACCCGGCTCCCAGTGGACGATACACAAACCACATTTACGGCACGCGACCGGCGGAATATTATTTAATTATAGGTTACAGTTTGGGTTGTGTGAAAAATACTACGCTACGCTAGATGGGTATCAAGAAAAATTATGTAAAATTTAAAAATATTATATGGAAAAATAATGATCATAATGATCTGAATAATGAAGGAATTATGGAATGTAGCTTAACTATAAGTTCTTATTTTGTTAGTGAATGCCTAGTTATAGGATATAAGCCCAAATTAAAATTAAAATGGTACCGTCAAGATTAAATAAATAAATTAATTCACTCGGACAAATTCACACACGGTTAGTTAGACCCAAATTAAGCTTGTATTATGGAATCTAATGCATACACAAATACTTTGTATGAATATATAGACACCCAGACGCCGTCGTTATGTAATAGGTATGCATATACATATGTTCTTTCATATAAACTTAAAGAAGTAGTATTAGCCTGTAATGTCCTACTGTTGGGCAAAGTTCTCTCATGTCACTGAAGATATAAGTACAATGAGGAGGATTAGGCATAATCACCACGCTTGACAAATGCGGGTTGGTAAAATATAACAAAAAAAAAAGTCTTATTTTTTTATTTCATACATTTCAATATCAACATATTATGATAGATGTTCAAAACCTCTAAATAAATAAAAACTAATAAAACATAACTCTTGATCGCATCACTACTTAGGGGAGGTGCGACTCAAATGGACCTCTCATAATTAATGCGAGTTTTTTGCAGTATTTTGATTCGATTTCACAGCGCTATGCGTCCCGCATATGTCGCATATGGGCGATTGTGTATGTGCATAGTAATCGTTAAATCAGGTGGAAATAATAATTTTATTGGTTAATATTGGACAGTTAACGCAATATGTGCGTTTTGGAAGTATGTTCGGTATGCTTTTATCAATTATATTAACATCGATTAGATGTTTTACGCGCTAATAATTTGGCGCAGTTTTTGATTCACAGACAACAGAATTTAAAAGAATGTCTACGAAAGGCTGAAAAAAATATTGCAAGCAAAACTTTCGGAAGAATATAATTGAAAATTTGTATGCGCAAAGTTAATATATACCTACCTAAGAGTCAATGATACAAAATTAATATTTTTCAATTGAGTTTTAAACGTTCTACTAATTATGCAATTCACATGAATGCATTTTCTAGTGTGCCAAAGAACTCTCAACAAAGCAAAGGATTATAAAACAATTTTGCTTTAACTAAGAAAGTTTAAACAGGAAAACGTCTGCGTCTTCATATTTCTAATCTGATAATCATTTTCCATCTTCCTAATCTATCTCACGATAGTGTTAATCTAAAATCCACCCTTTATTATTCCACTAAAGTAACGGCACACTCTCAATGCGATAATCAATTACAAAACCCACAATCTAATTTGTCAAATGCACAAAATTGTTGGCAATTTTCTAGGCACGTGTCATTCGTATATCTTTACATTAGATCTAAACCAAAAACTTACGAAAATCAACCGGATTAACTATAGACATAAGATTCAAAATCGCTTATCAAGCTTCAGTTTGTTTTCTGCGGTTATGATCTGAAGTTTAGTTTAATTGGTAAAGGAGTTTGAGCTTTATTGGAACTGGTATAGGATGTATGTTTTTCTGTGATATTTTTTCAAAATATTTATACAGGAATGTCCCAAGAGCGTGCGGACCGTTACGGCACGTGTGCAGTTTTTTTGGCAAAGTTTTTTCAAAAGTGTTTAATCCACTAGAGACAACGAATTTTAGTTTAGTTCAATAACCGTTATTTAGATATGGCTTATGTTACAATTACAAATTGGTAGGCAGATTGTACTTACTAAGATCCACGCCTAAGAAAATATGTCATCTATCTTTTGTCCCTTTTCTTCATATAGAAATAGATAAGAGATTAGATTTAGCGACCAGAGAAACGAAGACAATACCTTTGTCTTTTGCGAGCATCTTAGCCTTACTGGTGTAGAAGTTTCTAGAACGCCTTAATGCTTTCATACTATCGAGAGTTCTGGAAGCTAATAATTTAGCTTACTCTCTGAAGCACAGATAAAGATACTACTATCGGCCACTTATTTCAAAATCATTTGTCATCAGATCATCAGACATTTAAATCATATATGTAGTTTCCGTCCAAACTATACAATTATTTCTATATCTATCATTTCAGATGGTAATAAAAATTCAAAAGTCAAACAAAATAGACGGTTAACTACTCTAAGTGCTAAATAAAGTACAAAAGCATGTCACCTGTTATTAAGCGAGATTTAAAGAGTCGCTCTCAAATTGACTGCGACCCTATTCGGCCGACTCTCCCCTTTATGACTGAACACATTGATTGAATTATTATTATTATACGTAAAATTTTCGAGCCCCGGTTCAGTCGACTGTTAGACAATGTTGACGATGTTAGACTGTCTAAATGAGAAAGTTGGATGTCTTCAAAGAGTTGGGAGAGTTTTGGGTGAAAAAATAGATAAAAATAATAATGTTTCTTTCGAAGTAAAAGATAGATATAGAAACAATATGGTTATAGCCAGACAGATTTATATATCAACTAGCAGCGCCCCGCGGTTTTACCCGCGTTGTGCCCGTTCCCGTGGGAATTTCGGGAATTTTTTTACATAAAAACCTTCCTCTTGAATCACTCTACCTATTACAAAAAACCGCATCAAAATCCGTTGCGTAATTTTAAAGATTTAAGCATACAGACAGACAAACAGACAGACACGAAAAAGAGACGACTTTATTTTATACTATGTAGTGAAGTTTTTCGTGTGTTCAAAGGTGCCATTTTAGGTCCAAAGCTGTATCCTACTAATATTATAAATGCGAAAGTTTGTGAGCATGTATGAATGTAATATGTTTGTTACTCTTTCACGAAAAAGTTACAGGACGGAATTGGATGAAAGGTTACAGTAATACAGATTATACATCAGAATAACCCATAGGATACATTTATGCCGAAATTCCCGCGGGAACGGGTACAACGCGGGCAACACCGCGAGGCGCGTATAGTAAACTATAGCGTAGTAAAGAGGTAAGTATATATAACATTTACTATGCTATGCCAAACAGTTGGATCATAGTTGTCTATGTCAAATGACAAAAAGCTCAAAAAGCGTCCAGATGTGTAAAATCATCGGAAGATAATAATAAATAAACATCGACGTAATATCAAATAATGTCGGAGCTGTGGGCGGTTTACAATAAATTAAAATGTTCTCCTGCAATTATGGGGACGATGGTGTAGGGTGGTAGTTATGGCGGGTTGGGTTCAGTACTTGTGAAAATATTTTTTGGGATTTTTTTTGTTGTGGAAACAAATCATTTTAAAATAAAAATAAACATTTCTTCATACCTTTTTAGAGGTCAAGGCAAGAGGTTCGATACCTACTCTGGCTGATAATTTTGAATATTACCTATTTATATGAATTCTAATTTCAGAAGACATCACTACACCATTTTTTTAAATTCATTCTTATGATTACTTGTTTCTTAAGTTTAAGCGAACATATCTAATTTTGAATTGAAACTACGATTTCAGATACACTTCGCTTTTATTTTAAATTTTTATCTGACGTTTCGGCTACTCTACAGGATCATTTGATCTTCAATGTAATGATTTTTTTAAATTTTCATAATAATTGTCCTATTTCGCCACAAGTAGGACCGCACCCTGAAAAGTTCCCTCAGCATGAATTTCAATATGACGACGACTTTTTAATTTCGTTAATTGTGGGTGTGTCCAGAGGGCGACATGCTGTCTAATTATAAGGCGGCTGATCGGGAGCGATTGATTTGTCGACCGGGACGAGTCGGGACACTGATTTTATAATGGGGAACACGGGTCGGTGGCAATTTTGACTTTTTAACGCGAAGAATACAACCTATGGCTGCATTTATATTATTATTATTATTAATTAGCCATAAATGTCCCACTGCAGGGCAAAGGCCTCCCTACCCTCCTTCCACTGATCTTTATCCTGAGCTATTATCACATGCATTTATATACAAAATAAAATCGCTGGTCATGCGCTGATCTAACAGCGGTTTCCCAGCGGAACCAACGGAACCGGATGAAGCTGGTAACCTGATGTGACAAACCAGCACCGACAACCGCCAAACGTCACTGACAGTACTTTTTAATGTCAAACATTTTCAACGCACTCTACACTTAAGATTGAAGCATCCATGTAAATTACATGTGGACCAAATATTTTCGAAAAAAGCTTTCAATTTGGCGCTCTGCTAACACTCACACATAATTATGAAAATGGATTTCCAATTATAAGCATCTTTAAAACCTTACAAATCGATCAAAAAGTACTTCGATTATGACCTTCAAAGAGAGGAAGTCGGGGCAGTATGGATGGCTGGAGTAATTACACTTGGAAAGTAAAACTTGGTTTTAAGGAGTGTTAGAATTGGGTAGACGGAACTGTTGAGGAGAAGGTTTAGTATGCAGGTCGTCTTGCTATTGAAAACAAGTATTTTTTTTCAAATCAATTGCGTAGAACTTATGCAAACAAGCTAAATAGAGCTATATTACTTACTAATTTATGCAGACAACCGCATTCTAAAAGTCACGCTTTAAAATACTCAAGAGCAAATGAACTAGGAGAAAATGAAAGAAACATGATATGAAGTTAGTTACAAGCGTGTGCACATCCATTGTCAGTTAACTTACAAAACATTATAAATTACAATTGAAAAATACAAATATCTTCAGTAATCTAGTGGCCTTTGCCCTACTAAGCAATTACACAGATTATTAATATCAATCTTTATCAATTGAATATTAAAAAAAAAATCGTCTACCACATTCCACCTAACCTACCTTAGTTTCCATTAAAAATCTCAGAAAGAGCAATCCAATCATTCACTCGATCCCGAATCGAATATCAAGCACATAATTGTATTATCGAGTTGAGAGCCATCGCCTTCAAGTGTTTAATTCAATTGTTACCGATTATTACACCGATTCAGTAGTAAAAGGGTAAAAAGAGGTTAATTTGGGACAGTGGGTAGGTATTTAGGTTTAACAGTAGGTGAGAGAGGAGGATAAAAAAAAGGAAGGCTGACCCCACCACCATGTGGGACACATAGCCAGGAAGAGAGAGAGAGAGTAGGTCCAATTTTGTAAAATATGTCTATATTCATTAAAATATACTAATTAGGCAAATATTTTGAACAAATTATACCTTTAATCCCAAGTTCTTTCCTTAACCGGGTTTCAAGCTGAAGTATTGCATATCACAAATAGTGCAGAAGATGACTCTATAAGACGACTATTTTGACACCGGATATTTTATCCCAAACTAGCCGCGCCACGCGGTATCACCCGCGTTTTACCCGTTCCCGTGGGAATTTCGGGGTAAAATGTATCCCATGTGTTCTTCTGATGTTTAACTATATTACTATAAAGTTTCATCCAAATCCGTCCCGTAGTTATGCGTGAAAGAGTAACAAACACATTCATCTTCACAAACTTTCGCATTTATAATACTCGGACTGCTCTTCGGAAACGGTTTACTTCACGGTATCAAGTACAGAATGAAGTCACTTTCCATGTCACTCTATGTACGTGCTAAGTCCTTTATAACTAGTTTCTTCACTTCCCCTTATTATAAACTTTTGCAACTTAGATCTCTGAACACCTCGCGCGCCGTTTGCTTAGAAGTTTAAGCGTAAAGTTTACCTTCGCTTACACGTAAGAATTAAATAAGAAATATGATTATGCGTACACCATTTCTGTTGCATAGGTTGTTTTATTAGCTGCACATCCCTATTTCTATGTCAAATCATAACTAATATTATAAATGCGAAAGTAACTCTGTCTGTCTGTCTGTCTGTCTGTCTGTTACGCTTTCACGCCAAAACTACAGAACCGATTTGAATGAAATTTGGTTCACAGTTAGTCCAGAGCCTGAGAAAGGACATGGGCTCCTTTTTATCGCGTAATTCCAGCGGGAACGCGTACAACGCGGGTGAAACCGCGGGGCACGGCTAGTATGAAAATAAAATCAAGTTTATCAACAAATACTATTTAGAATTAATGATATATGTATCTTTATTTATTTCACAACAAATACCTACATGTTTCATTCAAACACGTTTTACATGGAAAAAACAAATTAACACACAGACATACTTTACCTAACAATTTCTTGGGAACTAACACAAGTAAACCTGCAGTACGTTACGTTTTAATAAGAAATACAAGAGATGCTGTGACTACTCAAGATCTGGTCCAATTTAATCTACACTAATATTATAAAGAGGAAAACTTGGTTTGGTTGTAATGAATAGGCTCAAAAACTAATGGACCGTTTTTAAAAATTCTTCCACCATTCGAAAGCTACATTATCCACGAGTAACATAGGCTATTTTTCATCTCGAAATTCCCACAGGAATGGACACAACGCGGGTAAAACCGCGGGGCGCTGCTAGTGTCAAATAAAGGAAAACAAAATTAAACACAAGTGTGTAAGTGCTTACGTACGAAAAGTAACCATACAACTCTCCAGGGACAATATTAATGTCACTGTATTTAATTAGTACAGATTACCCCGACGCACCCTTTACTGTTGAATCGAGTCCATTAAATCGATATAATCCATTGTAATCGAGTAACTATCACCCTTCAATGTGACAACTCACTGTAGGGTCGTGATTAACCCAGTGTACTCTTTTGTAAATAAAGGGATTTTTCAAGAAATAAGTAATTTAATATTCTGTCTATGTTATTATTTAGGGATCTACTATTTCAGTTTGAGAACTTTATCTACTATTATAAAGAGGTAAAATTTGTAATTTTGTTTGTTTGTATGTACGGGTTTATTTCAGGACCTACTAGGCCGATTAGAATTTTTTTTTTGGAATGGATAAGATCATTTATTAAGCGTTAGTCGAAGGTTGCCATTAAATAAATTGAGCCAAAATATTATTTTATTTTATTTATTAAATGTACTATATTATTTTTCAAAACACTTATTTACCTAAAACTAAATAAAAACATCTCACAGTCAGTGATCACATTACTGAAAGGGGAGACGGGGCGAGTCCGGCACATATGTCCACAATACACCGCTTGTCCTTTGTGACGGCTCAAAGGGACACGGGGCTTTGTGTAAGATGGTTGTTTGTGCTTGGAGAGTTTTGTGTCGCTTTTCGATGTTTTTTGTAAAATAATTGCAAGAAAACATGTTACTACGACTATTTTATATGATGAAGTGAAAATGTTGAAGGATGTTACATAGAAAATGTTGTATAAGCTTAGTATTGATCAGTAATTTTGAAGATGGTATTTCAAAACTGTAAATTTCATTAATCAAATGCCAATATTGACAGACACCAAAATTGCTGTGAAGTTTCCTTAACACTTTAAAAAGCTTTCACCCGTTCCCTCGGTAATTTGGGGATAAAATGTATCCCATGTGTTATTCTAAAGTATAACCTACATTACTGTAAAGTTTCATCCAAATCCGTTCAGTAGTTGTTTCGTTAAAGAGTAACATACATACATCCATCCTCACAAATTTTCGCATTTATAATATTAGTAAGCGTAGGATACAATCCCAACCCGAATTCAAAACCGCCACGCCAATAAAAAACAAAACACCACTACGTCTAAACAGTTTAATCACCTAATGGAGGGAAGTCCACTCAGTACATCTAACGTGCTATTAAACATGCATCCAGTACAAAGCTCAAACGCATATCACTAATTAAAAACGAACAAACAAACAGCCGGGACAATAAGGCAATGTGTTAATCACATGTGAAGTCGCGTTGAAATGCTTGTATTGTTTTTGTGTTGACGTTTTTAGTAACACCTGACATGTTTTTGCCGCCTTTGTGTACCTGACCTGTTTTTTTTTTGTTGGTGAATTGTTTTTTTTTTGTTTTTGTAAAAGTTGTTGGTATGGTAATTGAATGAGTTAGATACCTGTCTGATTAAGAAATGAGTATCAGTAATGTAAAAGAAAAAGCTATGGGCAGCAGTTGATGGAAAAACTAGCGTATTTTTCCACCAAGAGAAAATGACATGAAAATATACAATTATACCAAAGTTTGGTATAGTAAAATCCTAATTAAAAATACTTTTGTTTGAAATTAATAACTGGAAAAAGTTCAATGAAATTAAGTTTCATGAAATAAGTTCATAACTCTTATCTGTTCTTAAGAAAATCTTCAAAAATACATTCAAAAAAAGCTCCTACCATAACATCCATATTCGCCCAACCTCCTCAAAACACGGGGTCGCACTAAGTGATGCAAATGCATTAAACAAATTAAATTACGAGTACGCCCCTGTCTGCATAACTAAATAAAGCACTCGACTTGGCGCGTCTATTGTCGTTAATATCAAACAGGTTTTGTTTTGACACTATTATTGTGACGTCATATGACGACTGAACAAGAGATAGGGGGGGAGGTAAGTAGAGGTAAGTTTAAGCGAACACTACTCAATTTGAATTGAAACTACGTTTACGAGCACTGGTTCCTGTAAAGGGGCTGAAACGTCAGATAAAAAACATCATTACATAGTATAAAACAAAGTCGCGTCTGTTTGTCTGTCTGTATGCTTAAATCTTTAAAATTACGCAACGGATTTTGATGCGGTTTTTTGTAATAGGTAGAGTGATTCAAGAGGAAGGTTTTTATGTAAAAAAATTCCCGAAATTCCCACGGGAACGGGCACAACGCGGGTAAAACCGCGGGGCGCTGCTAGTGTAAAATAAAACCGAAGTGTATGCAAACGTAGTTTCAATTCAAAATAATTTATATAAGTTGACAAAAGCCGGTTATCCTCTAGACTCTAGAGGCAGCCTCGGGGCTTGGGCTGCCTAGCCCTGAGGCCGCCGCGACACGATTGTATATTACCTACTTATTGTAAGATGTTCGTCATAAGTCAAGGCTGCCCGAGGCTGCCTCTAGTGGATAACTGGATTAATAATAACATTTATTATATATCTAACGCGAATATACATATATATAATGACTAGCCGCGGTTTCACCCGCGTTGTACCCGTTCCCGCGGGAATTACGGGATAAAATGTAGCCTATGTCCTTTCTCAGGCTTTGGACTAAATGTGTACCAAATTTCAAATCAGTTCAGTAGTTTTGGCGTGAAACCGTGACAGACAGACAGAGTTACCTTCACATTTATAATATTAGTTGGGATTAATGACTGACCATCGTCATCCGTGCCCGCGAGCAGTGTAATCCGCTCAAAACGTCGGGTACATATTTTAATAAATACGTTATATATTCTAACGCGATACAGACCCGTTAAGTATGTTGTCCTACATATATATCGTGGTATAACTATGATGATACGATTGGCGCTACGACGCAATGCAGCATCGATGCTGTAGCAAAATAGCCTCTATGATACTCGTAATACGATCGGCGCTTCAAGGCGATGCTGTTGCAAAATAGCCGATGGCAGCAAGTCTGCCGTAACTAACCTGATGATGGAGTGTGCCCGCGCCCTGTTCTCTGCCAGCTGCTTACCGCCCTCGGGTCCAGTGAACAGTCTAGTCGCGCACAGCACGGAGTCCAGCCCCACTGACAGGCAGTCGCTGGTGTGTTTCGCTAGCTCCATGTCTTTGGCGTCGGCTTGTATGTCCTTCTCCTGTGAGAAAATGAAGTCACGTCATTTTGCTATAAGAGATGAATAGGTAGGTATGTCATGTTTTGGTCGCTTTTGGGTCAAAGGTGATTGGAAATACTACGTCTATGCTAATTCTTGTATTATATGTACTAGCCGTGCCCCGCGGTGTTACCCGCATTGTTGAATTTCGGGATAAAATGTATCCCATGTGTTATTCTGATGTATAACCTATATTACTATAAAGTAACATTCAAATCCGTTAAGTAGTTTTTTCGTGAAAGTAACAAACATACATACATTCATAGATACATCCATCCTCACACACTTTCGCATTTATAATATTAGTAGGATTGCTTGCGACTTGGTTCTAATAAGATAACAACTGGAATGATCGATAGTAATATAGGATATTACTGCAGAGCAAGCATCTAGCTCACTGAAGATCAGCACAGTGAGAGGAGGAAGACACTACCTTTTTATGTCCTATAGATCATATCTACCTATTTTTAATTGTCCGTTAATGTATTGAATTGTCTATTCCATAGACCTTTACTACCTTATTCATAAGCGCTCTCAAACTAAAACACTGTTAGTGAGTGTTTTGTCTCTTTTGCTCTTTGGAAAATAGCGTATGTCAGAAAGGGACAAACCATTAGATAGCTAAAATGCTGCTATTAGTTAGCGTTTATGAGTAAGGCCTTTAGAGCCTAGACTCTACAAGCGATAACCATAAGTAAGTAAGTATTAGCCAGTAATGTCCCACTGCTGGGCAAAGGCCTCTCATCCCACTGAAGTTATCGTTAACCATAACCATTACAAAATGATAAAATAGTTTTTCGACCAAAACGAAAAGTAAAATTTACTTAACAAAATTTCCACACTATACAAGTTGAAGGAGCAAGTCGCTTACGTAACTGTAGGTGTAAAAACGTAATAAACCTACGTCACAGTACATAGCAGCGTCGCATTACAGGCGGGTGCCAGCGGGCTATATCGAGAGTCGCACCCATTAGGCGACGGAGCGTTTGGCAGGGTGAGCTACTGGCATGGGCACTTGCTTTGGGTACTTGCGCGGAGTGGAGAGCATCTTAGTTTAGTTGTATATTTATAGCCGTTTATTTAATTTTTTAATGTATTAGAATCACTATCACTGATTTTGTATACTACTTACAATATTGCTGGATACAAAATTGCATCTGCTTATTGCAATATATTCAATTTGTGCTGACCTGCAATGAAACGGCGGCCGATACAATTATATGTATCGGAATCTGTTACCTAATTAAATAAAAAATGGACTGCAAAGCGGAAACCGCAAAATGTTTTCTCAAATATGTACTGAAATACCACGGCGCGGATCAAAACGTTTTACATTTTATTGTACCGTTGGCAAATACACTCACATAATATTATTTTACTAAGAATAAATTCAATTGTGTATCTCTTTTAAACATATTACCCACTAGCAGCCCACAAACAAACAAACTCTTTAGCCTTATTATACTATAGATTCTGAAGAACTAATCCAAGCTTAGTTTAGGTCAAGCCACTTGTGTTAAATAATCCACTTATATTTATTATTACACCCATTTACAGCGACTACCTTTTCTGCCAACCGTCCGAAGTACCCAACGTCCCATAAACAAGTAGACTTAACGATTGAATAAAGGTATAACGTCGAGATCGCGCCAAAGATAACACGAAGTAAAGTATACTGCAACAAATGTGTCGGTCCATATGTCGGCAACGGTCGGCCGATCATGGTCAATCATTTACTACATTACTACTGCATTGATTAAATAACTATCTAGTAGAAGATCGGGATCATTCATTCATTAAAACAAAAAGAAAGAAATAACATCCTCCGTGGTCTTATGGTTTGAACGCTCGGCTCACGAGCCGGAGGTTCCTGGTTCCATTCCCGGTGGGGACAATATCTCACAAAAATCTCTTTGTGAGACAGCCCTCAGTTTGGTTAGGGCATTTCAGGCTGAATCACCTGATTGCCCGAAAAGTAAGACGATTCCGTGCTTTGGAGGGCACGTTAAGCTGTCGGTCCCGGTTACTTTCTAGGGATAGTAGTCGTTACATGAGCCATGTCAGAGGCCTTTGGCGGCTCAATAACTCTGACACCAGGATTGGTCAGGTTGGCCATCCACTCGATGAAGATTCATTCATTCATTCATTTCAAGTTGTTTAGTAGTCAACCCTGGCGTCGGAGTTTTTAGACCGCTTAAGGCCTTCAACGTGGCCCTGCGAAGCACAGTAGCGCTCAAATAGCACTGCTACTATCGGCCATCCATCCAAGTAGGGTCCGAGCTGCATGTTGCTTAACTATAGAGATGAGATAACAATCAAACTGTTGAGACCATGTTGTGGTCTTTAGGCGGTCGAAAAACTCCGACACCAGGATTGTTCACTAACCTACTCGAACGTACTTGTCAATCTTGTCGTTGAAATGCAGTGGAATTGGGTATTTGATTTTTTTTTTAATTTGAATTTGAGAGATGAAATTAGTAAAATAACTAAAATTATGAACAAAACTGAAATCAGAATCAAAATCGTTTAATAAATAAAGAAATCATAAACTCTGAAATATTCTCTCCTGTCTGATGCTGTCCCTTTCTTGCAAAACGATTTTTTGTATGCGACGTCTATGGCGCTCTAACATTGTGACGTCACACTAGTAGTAGTACTGTCTCTGTCTAATCGGCAACTTTGACCGCTTGTAACTCTCGAAATAATAACGATATAAAAAAACGGATTTTAGTTTCTTACACGTGATAACAAGATAAGTTAATAGGAAGAATTTTTAAAAAAACATTCAAATACCCAATTTAACTGGCTAAGACATAAATATTTTAACACTTTTTTAACCCTCTCTCACTAATTATTCGCCATCTAAACATTAAAATATAAGCCATTGAATATAATAATATTCCATTCCAAATTCTGGCACATTAAAGAAACGGTAACATTTTATTGTGAGCTGTAAAAATATACATAAAACCGTCTAATTAGACATTAAGTCCGTCTTTAGGACAAATTCAGAGGTCGTTACGCGAAATAATTGAATGGTTTGTTTTACATGCGACTTTGCTTGGAAGGTAGAAGAAATACAAAGCCAACAAATACACGGAGCCTCAAAACATTATTATATCTAACATACTTCACAAGATTTGCACTCATTATACTAAATGAAACGGGTCTGTATCGCGTTAGATAATTTAACGTATTTACTAAAATACGTACCCGACGTTTCGAGCGGATTACGTCGGGTACGTATTTTAGTAAATATGTATGTACGTTAAATTATCTAACGCGATACAGACCCGTTTTATTTAGTATAATTATTATATCTATCGAGGCACGTATGTCCTATTACATCTTTTGTAAGAAGCACTCATGGCATAGTTTGAATAAGCGATGTTAGTTCATTAGGATTACTAAGCAACGTGCAGCTTCACTCCTACTTGGATGGGTGGCCGATAGTGGCATTTCTATCTGAGCGCTACCGTGCTTCGGAGGGCACGTTAAATTGTCAGTTACGGTTGTTTCAATGGTTCTTCTTCTTATCGAGTGGATGGTCAACCTGACCAATCCTGGTGTCAGAGTTATTGAGCCGCCACAGGCCTCTAACATGGCTCATGTAACGACTACTATCCGTAGAAAGTAACCGGGACCGACGGCTTAACGTGCCCTCCGAAGCACGGAATCATCTTACTTTTCGGGCAATCAGGTGATTCAGTCTGCAATGCCCTAACCAAACTGAGGACAGTCTCACAAAGTGATTTTTGTGAGATATCCCCACCGGGAATCGAACCCGGAACCTCCGGATCGTGAGGCGAGCGCTCAAACCACTAGACCCCGGAGGCTGTTTCAATCGTTAAACCATGTGGTCATCTTTAGGCGGTCTAAAAACTCTGACACCAGGGTTGGCCACTCACATACTCGAATTTACTTAGGTACTTATCTTTCGTATGTGCGCGGCGGCGTCAAAGAGTCCACAACAAGAAGTCACAAGGCACTAAATTGCCCTCTTTACACGACCGTCGCATTTCATTTGTACATTTGCATATTTCCCCTTCTTATTTCATTTATTTATATCCGTTGTTCGTATCGGAATGCCGTCTCTAGGATGTTTAAGTGTTTGTTAACTGTCGGTCCCGGTTGTTTCACTCGTTAGATCGTGTCGGAGGCTTAAAGGTTATATTATTTTACTAGCAGCGCCCCGCGGTTTTACCCGCGTTGTGCCCGTTCCCGTGGGAATTTCGGGATTTTTTTTACATAAAAACCTTCCTCTTGAATCACTCTACCTATTACAAAAAACCGCATCAAAATCCGTTGCGTAATTTTAAAGATTTAAGCATACAGACAAACAGACACGAAACAGAGACGACTTTATTTTATACTATGTAGTGATAGTGTACATAATCGTAGCGTTGTATCCGTTCCCGGTGGAATTTTGGAATAAAAAGAAGTCTGTGGTATAAACTTCTTGAATATAACTATCGAGTACGAAAATGTTTATTTCAAAATAGCAGGGCTCCGCGGTTTTGCCCGCGTGGAGCCCGTTCTCTTGGGAATTTAGGGATAAAAAGTATCCTACAACTTTTTCGTTGAATGTGGCAATTCATTACTAAAATAATTATTTAAATCAAATTGGTAGTTTTTGAGACTGGTTATTACAAACGACCAAACATACAAACAAAGTTAGAAACTTTACCCTTTTTAATATTAGTAGATTCGACCAAACGCATAATACTGTTACTGTTACTGTTAGCCCGTAATGTCCCACTGTTGGGCAAAGGCCTCCCCCCAATAATAATAATAAAAAATTACAGCTTTATCATAATACCTTAGATATATCGGGGGCCTTAAGCGGTCTAAAAACTCCAACACCAGGGTTGGTCACTAACTTACTTATTTACTTATTTTACTTACTTATTAATACCTAGTAGATTGAATGAACCGATTTATTTACATTGGTTTTGCATTGCATTCGGCAATGAGCTAGAATCTTATTTGAATGTCTTCTTTCACCCTTACTTTTCAAAAGTCACTGTAAATAATTTGTTACGAATAAAATCGGAGAAAGTGATCCAAACAACACATTACATAAACCTAATGTCCATACTTAATCTCATAAACAGTAATAACGAAGTCCAAAAAATATCATAAAATTTCACCTATTAAAATAATTTCGGTATCAGTTACAGATGATAAAAAAAATCTCGAGATCACCTTCAAAAAATATAAAGGATTAATTCCAAAAGTTAACTGCTCGAACGACAATAAAAAGTCTCATCAAAACCGGTGCAGCAGATAAAAATAACATTAACAATTTGAAACTGGGAGTTCCGCAAAGTTTTTGACCTTTGTTAAAGAATGAAATAACGAATTTAATAAATCTGTATGTATACTTGAATGATGAATATTTTTAAAACATACATATTAACAAATCCAGTTTGCAAGTGTCTATGTTTGAAAGTATTTATATTATGTTTAAAACTATTCAGCCTTTTAAAAAATCTTTATCTATACGTAGTATAAAACAAAGTAGCATCTATCTCTGTTTGTTTGCTAGGCTGATCTCAAAACTACTGAACACATTTGCATACGATTTCAACCAACAGATAGTCTAATCCAAGAGAAGGGTTTTTGGTAACAAATTATATAGGTTAATTATAGTTTCTTCCAATTAACCTACTGGTCATTTAGATTAAAACAAACAAAGTCAGGTCGAGATACTAGTTTTAAATTAACAATATTAAACTTTTTGGGTAAGTTAAGTACAGCAATCACTAATTAGCTTTGTGTTAATTAAAAATAAAATAATCGTTAAAAACTTGATAAAAACTGATACTTATATAGCAATCAAAATATTTGAGGTTACGTAATCGTTTTGAAAAACAGAAGCAGAAAAAAATACTGAATTTCTTATAGGCTACTAGCAGCGCCCCGCGGTTTTACCCGCGTTGTGCCCGTTCCCGTGGGAATTTCGGGATTTTTTTTACATAAAAACCTTCCTCTTGAATCACTCTACCTATTACAAAAAACCGCATCAAAATCCGTTGCTTAATTTTAAAGATTTAAGCATACAGACAGACAGACACGAAAAAGAGACGACTTTATTTTATACTATGTAGTGATACTTTTTTGTTAGATAGTACAACTCATCTTTACAGCACGTTAGATTGTCGATACCGGTCGTTTTAATCGTTAAACATGTTGGACGCCTTCAGGCGCTCTTAAAACCCTGACACCAGGGATCACTCCTCGAAATTATAATCTATTTTTTCTCAAGGCATTAAAAATGTGAATTAATAATTTTCTGCTGATTTTGTAACGTTTTAATTTCCTTCTATAGAGGAAAAAGGTTTAATTGTTTTATTCCATTCTTATCTCCATCTCACGAGAAAAACCAATATGAAAGGAATTGTATTTGGTTTTAAAATTGGCTATGTATTCAAAATTTTTATTCACGTAAGAAAAATACAAAATACTTTGTGCAAGTTATTTGAACTTAAGGTAAAGGATTTGTTATTACTAAAGTCAAGTTCCACTTATCTGATATTTCAGTCAAGTAGCGAGTAATTCAGTAACTAAGCACGAACACAGCTTAATTGTGTTAATTAAAATTAGTTACACAGTCTAGTGACAAGTAAATTGGACGGTTTAGTAGTCGAGTCGAGTAGCGGTGCCAGTTCAAACGAGGCCCGGAGATGCATTAGCGTTGCTTTTAGGGCGGCCACCCACTTCACCGCGCTACCGACCTCACTTAGTAGGGCTGGTGCCGAGCACATTTATTATGTTCCATGTTGGTGTAGTTCGTTGTTGTGTTTGCAGACGATACATATGTAGCCGGCCAAATAACCTATCTATGATAGAAGCTCACATTATGACACTGTATTGATGTAAATGGATGAAAATTGTAGGCAGCTATGAAACCGCAGGCGTCAGTTTGACGCAGTTAAGCTGTCTACACACCAAAGCCGCCGGCCCGGCGGCTTTGGTGTGTAGACAGCTTTAAGAACTAGAAGGCTTACAAAAGTGTCCAATCCTATATTCTTGCAATGAACGGTGGCTATTTTAATATATTTCATACACTGAATTTCTGGATAGCAAATAACCTTCCCGTGAAATGTGGCTATATATTTAAAAAACAGTTATTAAAATCGGACTGGCAGTTCCTGAGACTAGCGCGTTCAAACAAAAAAAGCTTCAGCTTTATTATATTAGTATCACTACATAGTATAAAATAAAGTCGTCTCTTTTTCGTGTCTGTCTGTCTGTATGCTTAAATCTTTAAAATTACGCAACGGATTTTGATGCGGTTTTTTGTAATAGGTAGAGTGATTCAAGAGGAAGGTTTTTATGTAAAAAAAATCCCGAAATTCCCACGGGAACGGGCACAACGCGGGTAAAACCGCGGGGCGCTGCTAGTCTATATATATAAAAGAAAGTCGTGTTAGTTACACTATTTATAACTCGAGAACGGCAGCACCGATTTGGCTGAAAATTGGTGGGGAGGTAGCTTAGAACCAGGAGACGGATATAGGATACTATTTATCCCGTATTTCCTACGGGAACGGGTGCGCTGTGGGTAAAACCACGGGGCACAGCTAGTAGATAATAAAGATCACCAAAAAGCTAATTTGCAAAATGAGTTGCTATTAAATATCTCTCCATCTACTCACTGTACTGAAATCATCAGTGTAATGAAACACATTTTCCCAGCAGTGGGACATTATAATCCCTATACTTTCCTACTAATATTATAAATGCGAAAGTTTGTGAGGATGTATGTTTGTTACTCTTTCACGAAAAAACTACAGGTCGGATTTGTATAACACTTTACAGTACTATAGGTTATATATCAGAATAACACATGGGATACATTTTATCCCCGAATTCCCGCAGGAACGGGTAACAACGCGGGACGAGGCTTGTATTCTAAACTACTTATATCAAACGCGCGCCAGCCCTATTCCAACATGGCGCCCCGACTCATACGTCACCCGCACAACTGTTTGCCAGCGCGATGTACCTTTATTATAACGCTTTGAGTCGCCCCGACTGTACCGTACAGTCGGCCTATCAAAAGGTTAACCGAACTAGGAAACTAATAAGAAGTTCTATAATATGTCAACGAAAAATGTATTATTTTGTAATGTCCCACTACTGGGCAAAAAATTCTCATCTCAATGAAGATATCACAGTACAGTGACAAGGTTAGGCGTGTCATTTTGTAATGTAATTTGATTTTGTATCGTGATAAGATATTAGATCTAAGCATTTTAGAAGTTCTATATATGGCAATGAAGAAATGAATCATCCTGTATTGTCCCACTACTGGGCAAAAGCCTCTCATGTCAATGAATATATTAGTACAGTTAGAGGAAAGTAGACACTAGGCTAGCCTATTGCGACCGGGTTGGTGATCTCAAATTTTGTAATGTCTCAAAATTTTCAGATTTTTTAATGTGATAAGATATTAGAGTTATATTAGAGATATTAGAGTAATTAAGATATTGCTGTATTGTAATTTGTATTTTTTATTTTTCTTGTAATTGTGGCAATAAATGATTATTTTATTATTTTTATTTTTAGAGTACTTATCATTTTCATGATCTAACTATAGTCACTCATGTATATACTCATGTATAGCCGAAGAGTTCGATTTTTAGTTCGTTTTAAGGCGACAATCTCAGAAAGTAACAATCCGATTTCAATAATTATTTTTGTAATAGATAGGCAGAGCCACATTCAACGGGAAGGTTATAGGCTATTTTTCATCTTGAAAACAAAAAAGCAATCTCTATATTCTATCTAGGTTTATTATTAGTATACCTAGATTTGAATAATTTTCAAGATAACTTTATCCCAAAAACCATTACCTCTTATGACATCACAAATAACTCAAGCAAAACTACGCCAAACAATTTCACAAACTTACAAACAAACATAAAAAATTCAATACATTACATTGATTGCATCTAACCAAAGGTTGGCAACTACTGATGTGCGCATCAAAACAAACTGGCCGGAAAAAATGTTGTTTACCCCTTTCAACCCGAAACTTTTACGGTGTAAAACGGTTTACGGATATCTTCCCACTCTCTCTAATACATGGTGAGTAAGAGAGATAGGAATAGTTTCGCTAGGTAAATTGTGTTTCGTAATTTGGGTATAGTTTCTTTATTTTTGTCAATAAAAGTATATTTACCGTTTTATAGTCAATTTTCTTTTTTGCAGCGATGGAAGATTTCGAAGTAAGTTTAATATTTACTATTATAATAAAGGGCTGAGTATGTATTTTGCTTGTCATAAAAGCATATACAACGTGTCCCAAAATTTAACGATAAACGGGCACCAAGGGGTGGACCTGATCATGAATATATCGCAGAATCGAGTCATTAAGAAACATCCTCCAATTGTGAAGTCGGATAAAACTATTTAGAAAATTAACATTAAAGAAAAAGGTTCAATCATCTTTATATCCCGAAAATCACGATGAATCAAGGGATTAGACAAAGGTACAAAGCATGTTGCGTCGCGTTGTATTGTCATCCCTTAAATCAAACTGCTAAACGGATTTTCATGAGTTTTCAACATTCAAATATAGGTTAAAAATGATGATGATACCTAGGCGGTAAATAACAAATAATGATACCTATATCTGTTATTTGCCACCTTAACATACTCACGACTCATGTTTAACAAACAAAGCTATTCTTATTCATAAATAAAGGATTGATTCAATAGGAAGTTCTAGGTACAACCCATAATTCCTTAAGCTTTCTAACTAGCTAGAGATTGTCCAAGCTGAAATGACACGCCCCACCTCCGCATTTACGCACACTAGCAAATTTTAAATATGGACGCAATACACATAAACATGCAATTATAATTGGTCGTTCAGTTGCCGTACTCGCCGTACTCGCTAAGAAGTGCAATTCTCGGATTTGTTGTCCAACTAGTTTAGTTGATCGTGAACGCGCGAGAGGAGAGGACGTCTTGTTTCATACAAAGTGACGGCGCTGCTCCATAGAGCGAGCGTTTTCGGATTTATCACCCGACTAGTCGGCCGACATGTGCACATAGAAATCAATAATTGGCGCTCCCACACAGATGAAGTGCCGCTATTAATATTTACACTCACACATCTAAATAAAGTAATTAAGTAGTGGGGCGCGTCATTTCAGCTTAGACAATCTCTACATTAATTAAAGCGAAGGAAGGGTTAGTAGCTAGTTCTAATGAAACTACTAACGCCATCTCTTGTGAACGTTGCACAACGGAATACAAAAATGACAAGTTAGTTGAGCATTTAGTTCTTTAAATGTTTCAAAGATGGCGTTATTCTAAATTACATCATTGTCATTTTGTCAAGAACTCAAAATATATCAATAATTATTAATTACTAGCAGCGCCCCCCCAGCGGTTTGACCTTCGTTGTGCTCGTTCCCATGGGAATTTCGGGAAAAAAGTAATCTATAACCTTCCCCATCAATGTGGCTATTTACAAAAAGAATTATTCAAATCGGACTCATAATTTCTGAGATGAGTTCGAACATACATACATACATACATACATACATACAAAGAAACAAAGAAACAAATAAACTTACAAATTTTACCTCTTTATAATATTATAATCTATAATATATATATATAGATTGTTTGGATTGGAATCATAATGAAATATACCGTTTGTAACAGATTTCAAAAAAAGATGATACATAGTTTTAATAAAATGCTCATTTGAAGTCGGTATCTCGCCTGTAAAAGTAATATATTGTAAAATGTAACACTCACCAATATGTTCGCCAGTAAGAGCACCGTGCTGGCGACGTGCGGCGACCACACGTAGCACTCGGCCGCCGCCGCGCTCGCGCAGATCAGCCGGCTCGTGCACACGATGCACGTCGTGATACTCCTGGGGAATTAGCATATCGAAATGATAGTCCCACTGCTGGGCAAAGGCCTCTCATCTCACTGAAGATATGAGTACAGTGAGAGGAGGATTAGGCATAATCACCACGCTTGCCAAATGCGGGTTGGTGATCTCAAACCCGACCCATGTTTCAAAAGTAGGAAACTCGACCCGGGCATTGAACCCGGGACCACAGTCTTGACAGGCGAGTGCACATACCACTAGACCACCGAGGCGTTAAAATGCTGTTATAAGCGTTTATAAAAAAGGCTCTCTCTGCCTTATTCATAACCGATATTTAACTTAAACAGTGCTTTAAAGTGTTTTGTCTCTTTCGCTCTTTGACAAATAGCGTATGTCGGAAAGGGACAAACCATTTGATAGCTAAAGTGCTGTATTAGATGAATAAAGCTCTCTGTGTGTATAAGTTTGTTTGTCATACTTACTTGGTAGTAAACTGTGTGACGATGTCATCTCTCTCGGCGGCTAACGACACGAGGTTACCGAGCGTCTTGATGGCGAACTGTTTGGTGGGCAATGAGGATTCCGGCCATTTCTAGAAGATACACAAATTATATATTTTATTGTATTTTTTTATTTATCTGTCTATACTAAAATAATAAAGCTGAAGATTGTGAACAAACTGTTAAAATTATTATATTAGTACTAGCAACGGTCCGTCGCTTTACCTGCCGGTTCCCGTAGGAATTCCGGGATAAAATATAGCCTTTATTCTTCCCTTGCATGTGTCAATCCATTACAAAAAGAATGATTCCAATCCGATTGGATTGGTTGTTTCTGAGATTAGCCCTTACAAACAAACACAGTTAGAAACTTTACCTCTGTAATAGTCTACTATATAAAATTCTCGTGTCACGTTGTGCGTAATTGAACTCCTCTGAAACGGCTCGACTGATTCTCATGAAATGTTGTGTACATATCGGGTTCAGACCTACCCGATATGTACACAAATCGGACAACGTCTATTTTTTATCCCGAAATTCCCGCGGGAACGGGTACCGTGGTTGAACTCCCCTGAAACGGCTCGACCGATTCTCATGAAATTTTGTGTGCATATTGGGTAGGTCTGAGAATCGGACAACATTTATTTTCCATCCCGAAATTCCCGCGGGAACGGGTACAACGCGGGTCAAACCGCGGGGCGCAGCTAGTATTAGTATAGATATAGAAGTATAGAGTATATGAAGAAATAACCTCTAATAGTATAAAATATACTCACATCATTAGCCATCAAGATCCGATGCAACTCATTCAAGAGCTTCTCCACAGTCTGCACATCAGCCACCGCGTTCACCTTCTCACTCCTCACGCTCGTCCTACTCATATCACTCAGAGAACTACAAATAGAGTTCGATTTACTCAATTTCGGTCCATCACTAGACTTATTCTTCTTCTTCTTCTTCTTTCCTTCTTTGACTTCTCCAGTCTTGACTTCGCTAGCTGTGACTTCTTCAACTTTCTCTACAACTTCTTCAGTTTTAACTTCATGGTTGTTGTTATCGTTTTCATCATTTTTGACTTTGTTTTTCTTCTTCTTTTCCGGTTTATCTTCTTCGTTGACTAGACCGTTTTGTACGGGCGTTTCTGTTTGTATGAGAGGTTCGATGATGTTTGATAGCTGTGTTATTACTTTGTGTAGTTTGATGGCTGGCGGGAATGTTAGCCTGTTGCTTGCCGATTCGGGTAATCTCGGGTCTTTGCTTCTGTGGAGGAAATAGTTTTGTACGAATTCAATAAAATATCTAGAATAATAGTCTTACTAATAACCGTCAATTTCAGTTAAGATATAGTCCGATAAAGTAAGGAATACTTCGAGACTGAATAACTTATACTAAGCATAAGAACAAAACGTTGCATGAGATAGATAAATAAGTGTATTTTACTGTATGAAACTCATACAATCTGATTCGAGAGTAAACAAAACATTATTTAATTAAGTCTAAAAAAAAGTATTAGCCTGTAATGTCCCACTGTTGGGCAAAGGCCTCTCGTCTCACTGAAGATATCAGTACAGTACAGTGAGGAGGTTTCAGGCGTAATCACCACGCTTGCCTAATGCGGGTTGGTGATCTCGAACCCGAGCCATGTTTGAAAAGTAGGAAACATGTTTTCGCTCGACCTGGGAATTGAACCCGGGACCTCAGTCTTGGCAGGCGAGTGCACATACCACTAGACCACCGAGGCGTTAAGTCTAAACGATTTGATAATAGTTACACGCTCCCTGAAGTTAAAACAAGAACAGTAGTTTAGACTCTTAGGGCCTTGTTCATAAACGCGTATTAAAAGCAGTTTAGCTAACAAATGGTTTGTCCCTTACCGACATATGCTATTTTCCAAAGAGCGAAAGAGACGGAACACTTTTTAACAGTATTTTAGTTAAATAGTGTTTATGTATAAGGCAGTTAACAACTTAAATTTTCTTGAAAATTCTTTAAGTATGCAATACTAGCTGCACCCCGCGGTTTCACCCACGTTGTACCCGTTCCCGTGGGAATTTCGGGATAAAATGTATCCCATGTGTAATCTATATTACTGTAAAGTTTCATCCAAATCCATTCAGTAGTTTTTGCGTGAAAGAGCAACAAGCATACATCCATACATACATACATACATCCATCCTCACAAACTTTTGCATCCTACATTTATAACATTAGTAGGATTCATAAAACTCACGTCTCCATCAGCTTCTGCTTCATCTTCCTCGCCTTCTTCCGGATACTCTTCTGCTTGTCTCTGTCCTTCCGTTCCTGCTCTATCCTCGCAGCGGCCTGTTCTTCCTCTCTCGATTCCTGATCTTCCTGATGGCTCTCGGATGTTGTCTGAAAAAGGTTAAGCTCGTAGGTGAAGTTGTATAGATAATCTTATCATACTAATATTATAAATGCGAAAGTTTGTGAGGATGGATGAATGTATGTTTGTTACTCTTTCACGAAAAAACTAATGAACGGATTTGGATGAAACTTTACAGTAATATAGGTTATACATCAGAATTACACATGGGGTACATTTTATCCCGAAATTCCCGCGGGAACGGGTACAACGCGGGTAACACCGCGGCTAGTCTTTTAATATGTCAAAAACAATAATGTCGTAAGTTTCCCCGCTATTGTACCCGTACGGGTATCCCCGTTGGTACCTGTGTCCGCGTGGTGGCCCGTTCCCGGATGGCCTGCAGGTGATGCTGCAGTCGTTGTGTAGAAGCCGCTTCCTTGCTGGTAATCCTGGTTCGTAATGCGGCTGCTTCCGCTTCCGCCGCGCGTGCCAGCGCCGACAGGCGGGAGCGGACGCCTTCCGCCTGTAATATACAGAACGTAAGAATTTCATACATAGTCTGCATCAAAACTTGCCTAAAACAGCAAGAAACCATATGTTTTCGTATTACTCGAATAAAACACTACAGAAAATGTTAATCATCTGCGTAAACTATACTATAGTAAAGATATACACCATTTAATCACCGTAAAGCCCTCGTTATGATCTAACAGCTGATTTAACCCCTTTTAACGTGCCTCCCCAAGCACAGTGGCGGTCAGACATAATTGAATTGAAATTGTATTTGAATGGCCGTATAACTTACGAAGTAACTATTTAATAATCTGTGGTATAACCCTCCACATATTTAAGTTACTTCTGACATTTTGCTTATTCTCACTATTCTCTGCTGCAATGTCAGTAACGTTTTAAAAATCGTACGATAGGTCGAATCAACTCCTACTAACAAATTTAAAAAAGGACAACTCGTTCTCAGTTCCCTTGCAAAGGTAGTTACCCCCCGATCTTCATTGACAATGCTATATAGTCAGGACAACTCGATTTAATTCCGAGTTTGCAATGAAGTTACGAGTCTCATAGTCGATGCTATAGTAAATAAAATATATAGTGTATAGGTGGCGCACCTTCTCCCTGTTGGCGTGCTTGTGCTGCTGCTGGCGCTGCTGCTGCAGGCGCTGCTGGCGGTCGTGCTGCAGCTGGCGGCGCTGCAGCAGCAGCGCCACGCGGTGCGAGCGCGCCTGCTCCAGCGCCGCGCGCCGCGCGCCCACCGCCGCCTCGCGCGCCGCGCCCGCCGCCTGCACTCGCCCGCCGACCGACATCGACACATCACATTGGTAACACTAATCTACGGGACTTCGATTAAGTCCCGTCTAGTACTGTTTACGATGACCGTGATGTCACCGAATTTGTATTTTGTTAAGTTTGGAATTGAAAAGATTTCTTGGAGCAAAAGTGGTTGAATTTAATCTAATATATTTCTGATGCCTGAATTTTATTTTTTATTCATTACCCTAATTTGAAAAAGAAATCTGTTTTTGAAGACAAAACAACAAGTATTAGATCTCTTTTATAAAATACATAATATTTGAATTTTCACAACAACCTTATTGACTAGCACTAGACTCCGTTATCTCATCAACACAGCATCATAATGTAGTGATGATGAATTCACCAACCATATCAAACCTAGCATTACACAACTCAAAGCTCAAATACAATACTTTTAAGAGTCTCTTGGGGTTAAAACCTAATAAAAATACTTTGAATATTTAAAAAAATCTCCACCTAAAATCCACGATTCTTAAACCAATGACAAGTTTGTCTGTTCACCCCCCCCCCCCCCCCCCACTATACACTATACACTACACCCCCCACTGACCAGTTTGTCGAGTCTCTCGCGCCTCATCTCGCGCAGGCGCGTGGTGTGCGAGCGGCACTGGTCCAGGAACTCGTGGCGTCTGTTCTCAGCCTCCAGCTGCTTGATGAACGCGATCTCGCGGAGTTTCTCCTCTTCGTCGTGGGCCTTGCGGACTATATCCTGTTTTGAGAAGGAAAAAGGTTATTATACTAAATGAAACGGGTCCATATTGCATTACAATGTATAACGTATTTTTTTTTAAATAAGTACCCGATAGTTTCATTTAGTATAGGTAATGAGTGCAAATCGTGAATTTAAAAGTATGAAAAAATTTTATGTTGATAAATGTACTGAATTCGAAACACTACACTGAACATTTTGTGATCTTACGTTTCGTAATGTTATAACTTATAGTAACGTATTTGTGTGTACTCGAGTTTGTGTGTGTGAACTAAGTTTGAATACCGAAAGCGAATTATAACGTTTACGGATGCACTTCGCTTTTATTTTACATTTTTATCTGACGTTTCGGCCCCTTTACAGGAACCGTGGTCACAAAAGACTAGTAGACTTCAGAAACCAGTATGTACCGAAAACTAATCAACGCGTAAGTTGAAACTTCTTTAACTAGGTACTGTACCTTAAGGTGTTGATCTCGGTTTTCCGCAGCCTTCTGCAACCGTCTCTCCATCCTGATCCTCTTCTCTTCAATCAGTTGATTCTTTGCTACCTGTTAATAAATTATTTGGAACGTTTCAACCAAATAAAGGAATTCAATCTTATCGTATCCGATACCATTTTATCTTGGTCTAATATTTGAACACTATCCTTCTCTTGCGCTGTGTCCCCAACTTTTTGCTTTGTTTTATTAGTCCTCAATTGCTTAGCCTTAATTACACCATATTCAGTCACGTCCTGCATTATACTGTCTTGTCCTGTTTTATCCTATCTTTCTTCAATCCCATTTTACCTAGACCTAAGTTTTGATCCTAAGTCAAGTTATGTCCTATCCATTAAATCCTATCCTATCCTATCCTATCAATTTCTATCTCATCTCACCTTGAACTCCTCAACCCATGCCAACAGCGCATGTACCCTTTTCTTCCTCTTTATTACCAGTGTTGGCCTAAAGTATTCAACCCATAGTACTGTCATATCCTAAACTGTCTTGTATTGTCTTATACTGTGCTATCTCATCCTACCCTATCCTTTCTTTCAATCTTCTTAGTTTCTATCCTGTTCTATCCCATCACCTTGACCTCTTCAACCCGTGCCAACAGCACGTGTATCCTCTTCCTGTGTCACCAACGTTTTTCTCTTTGTGTCAGTCCTCACTTGTTTAGTCCAAAGTAATCTACCTAAACATCGACCATACATACCCTATACGCTCTTAAACTGTTTTATATTGTCTTATACTGTCCTGTCTCGTCCTTATCCTTTCTTTCAGTCCTCGCAATTCCTATCTCCTTTCCTATCCTATCCTTTCCTATCCTATCCTATCTTATCCTTCCCTATCCTATCCTATCCTATCCTATTTTATCATTTCCTATCCTATCTCACCTTGACCTCCTCAACCCGCGCCAACAGCGCGTGTATCCTTCTTTTCCTCTGAGTGGCGAGTGTGTTTCTTTGAGTATCGGCCCTCGCTTGTTTGGCCTGAAGTCTGCGCAAGGCATCTGTTAAGGATCCTCGACGACGCAGACCAGCTGACAGTTTAGCGTGGAGTTGCATGGCGCGACCTGCGTGATATGGATATTAATAAAAAGTTATAGCCTGTAAATCCCACTGTTGGGCAAAGGCCTGTCATCTCACTGAAAAAATAATTACAGTGAGGAGGATTAAGCATATTCATCACGTTTGTTTAATGCGGTTTTGTGATTTTAAACCTTAGCTATAATTGGAAAGGAAATTGGAAACATGCTTCTCTCGACCCGGAAATTGAATCCGGGCCCCCAGTTTTGGCAGGCTAATGCACATATCATCAGACCATTAAAGGTGTATTATGGAAACGAATTCCACTAGCATAAACGAAAGTTTGTTAAGATGTATGTATGTTTGATTCTCTTTCACGCAAAAATTACTGAACGGATTCGGTTAAAACTTTACAGTAATATAAGTGATACATCAGAATAACACATGAGATACATTTTATCCCGAAACTCCTGCAGGATCGGGTGCAATGGCGTGGCAAGTGTATGATAACTGACCGATACATTAAACTCGAGAATCCCGCGGGATGATGCATGCTAGCTCACCGGGGTCCCGCGCGACGAGCGCCTCGAGCGCGCCGAGCGTGTCGACGCGCTCGGCCCACGACATGCCGGCCAGCGCCGTCTCGTACTGGTGCTCCAGGCGCGCCGCCAGCGAGCGCGCCTCCGCCCCCCCCGCCCCCTCCTCGCACTCGCGCGGGATCTCCGCGTCCGTCTGCACGACAACACATATCAAACTCAATTCATTCATTTCGAGTAGGTTAGGGGCCAATCCTGGTGTCACAGTTTCTAAACCGCCTAAAGGCCTCCGATATGGTCTCCCGATTGAAACAAGCGGAACCGACTTCTTAAAGTGCCCTCCGAAACATATAGTGTTAATGGTGAGACCTAACCCCGTTATAACCAAAAATTGTAAGATATCGCATGTCTATCTGAGCTCTACCATGCTCCAAAGAACACGTTAAAAAATCCCCCGACAGGGTTGATCAACCACTAATCTACCTGTTATCTAAAACCGCCAATTGTTTTATATTTCAACATTAAAGAACTAGGTCTCGCCTACGTCAACGAGCTCAATGAGAATCAATGACTTCGGATTTGTAGGCTGAAAGTTTAGCGTTAACAGGTAATATTTGCAGAGGATTTCTACATCAGTATTCAGACTATATACGACAGATGAGGGGGAACTAGGGAACGTAAAATGTTTATCAGGACATGTATTTATATGATAGATTGGATAAAAACGAATCTCAATGTACGAAAACGAATCTAGTAATTTCAAGAAACAAGACAGCTGAAATGTGATATTAAAAAGCTCATATTTTATATAACATACGTACTTCAGTATCATCGGTTTCCGTGTCCAAATCAACATCTGAATTCTGTTGCAGCTCCATTATCTGTCTATTCAACAATTCTTCTTCTTCAGACAGCTTCCTCTGGTCCACCTCCGACTGGAAATCTAACGCCAAGCTGATTTTCCTTTCATTCTCTTCAATTTGCGACGTCATTTCAGCAATTTCAGACATTTCTGAAGGATCGGCCGTCCGCAATATTTCATTATGATTTGAAATCTGATCATCGTCTTCTAAGTATCTGAATGTAGATTTAAATTCAGATTTCCATTTGTCGAAATCAAACGCGTCTTCAGTGCTTTCTTGGGAACGGGCTAAGCCTGTCGTCAGACTTTCTAGGGATGAATGTAGGCGGTTTTTAGTCAGTTCTGATCCTTTTTTATCTTTCTTATCTTTCTTCAAGGCTTTGGTTCTTGATGATCTTGTTCTTAGACCGGTGACGTCAGACTTTTGTCTTATCATGGAAGTGTCTCGAATCTTCTCTATTTTAGGTTGCACTGCTACTTTGACAGGTGGCTCTAGAACATTTTGCGGTTGCTCAGATTTGGCACGATCAAGTTTTGATGTATCTATAGGATTTGTTTCCGATTTCGGTGACTCTATCATGTTTAGAGTAGGCAGACTTGTTGTAGCTGATGGCTGCCTGAATCTGTTGGCCCAATGTGACTTAGATTTCTTAGACTCCCGACTCAGACGTCTAGATTTGACAGTTAACCATCCTTCGTTATCATTCTTACTGTCACCATCAATATTCAGAACTTCAATAGAATTGGCAACATCTTGACCGTTTTCTGGCACTAAAGTCTTAAGACTCTCACTGGATTCAATCCTAGACATGTGTAATTGCGCAACTATAGTATCCGAGCTGCTGTAATCGTCGATATCTTTTACCTTTTCAAAGCCAGGGTTTACTTTATCTTTTTCATCGCCTTTTTCGTTTATTTTCAAGGACATAGGGCGTGGAGGACGTGTTTTGATATCTTTGGTCTGATTTCGAGAATCACCGGACGCCATTTGGGATTTTATTATTGGTTTCTTTGCAGTGACGACTTTGTTGCCTGGAGCGTCAAAGAGACTAGTTCGACCAGTGGTTAGGTTGAAAGGATAACTGCATTTGTTTTTAGGGTTTCTGTTGACAAATTGACGCGTTTTAGAAGCCACGCTTGGTCGTATTTCGACGACAGTTTTACTGCGGAGTAGGGTAGTTTTAGCTGGAGGTTTAACTTCTGTTTTTGCTGTCACTTGTTTTGGTTTAGCGGCGGCTTGCGAATAAGCCGGTTTAATAGGAGTTTTGACTTCAGTTGCTTTTGGTTCCTGCTTCTTTGTGTCTTCTTTTTTCGCATTATCAGTTTCTTTGTTCTGATCTGTTAGTGGTTTAGATTCAGGCTTTTTAGGATCTTTTTTAAAATCTTTACCGTCAATATCATTCGGTGAATCGCTAGTATTGCCGTTCTCTAAAGTACTGTTTGATATCTCATCCTTATTTGATGTTTCATTTGTAACTGCTTTAGCAGTCACATGATTTTCAACTACAGGTTTGGCATTTGACTTAGAATCCTTAGGTTCTTTAGTTGTTTTGTCCTTTTGAGTATTTTTGTCCGATGGCATGGGATCATCTTCATCTTTCTTGATTTCCGTCCCATTTGGTAAACTCTTAGCTTCATTGGCTTTATCAGAATCACCTTTCGGAACCAAACATTTGTCATCAGTCGATTTTGAACTATCATTGGAAACATCACCAAAATTATCTTCAGATTTCGCTGGTGATTCTGTTGAAACGCTCTCTTTATCATTTAATTCCAAATCAGTCACTGTAACCGAAACAGCTTTGAAATTCTCTTTCTCCATATCGTCGTTTATAATATTATCGTTCTTAGCTGCATTTTCAGTCAATTGTTTAGCAAGAAATTCGTTTTCCATGGCGTCTAGTTTAGCTATAGTTGCCTTCGCTTGTTCCGAGAGATCGTTCACTTTTTCATCAATTGCCGCGCGTTTAGGTGATTTGATCACTACTTGTTTGGGCACGGCATTCGAATTAACTTTCCCTGTTTCAATAGCTTTTGTTTCCATAACTTTACTGTCTTCGTTCTTCGGGTTATTCTTCTTATCTGCTTCTTCAACGTTCAAATCCTTCTCTTTAATATCCGAAAGCCTGGTTTCCTTCTTAGGTTCAGGTTTGGTTGTAATTTTGGCCGTAATTTTGGAGCTGAAGAACTCGATGGTGCCTTTGGGACTAGTGCTGGCGTGTCCGGATATTCGCGGGCTAATTTTGCCGCTGCCGGGGCTAGCTTTGCCGGTTAGATTTGGGCTGTTTTTCCCGCTTGGAGTGTTGTGTCCAGAGAGACACGGGCTGTTTTTGCCGGACACAGAGGGCGAGCTCTTCACGGATTGGGTTCGTCTTGATTCTGGTCTAACGAAGTCAGTTTTTCTGATCTCCCAAGCCAAGCTCTGCGGTCTTTGCGGGGGCGGAGTGTTATCGTACTCCCATTTCAGTCTAAACCACTCTCCTAGAGCTTTAAAATCTCGCGTGTAATTCTCTAAAACTAGTATTACTTCTTGGCACTCGTTTAGGTTCTCGTGGGCTTCTACTGTGTTGTAGATTTCACCGATCTGTGAACGTTAAAAGATTACAATTAGTATAGTTAAAGATGACTTACCAATCTTCTTGAGGCGAAAAGACCAAAAGATGGACATTAAAATCAAAAATATAGGCCTACAGAATTTGATTTATAGAAATGCTTTGTACCAAAAATATCAGATTTACAGAGCTTTTTATTTCTTTATTATCACGATATTCGTAATTATAACAAGCTTAGAGAATCAGCCTTACCTACTTTTCCAATCACTTTCAAACCGCACTTTCTCAAGAAACTAAAAAACTACGTCTGAATCAGTGCATTTATACAGAACTACGCAATCACAAGCACAAGTTTCAAAAGTTATAACTCTTTTGCGTAGAGTTAGTTACAAGTGAATGTCACGGCAATATATCGATTTCTTTGGTGTTGGAAAATTGAAAATGTTATCGACGGCCTCGACCTTGAGACTATTTTTACACTTGAAATATGCAGCGGCGTTGCATAGGGAATGTCGCGACAATAAGGGTGCGTTATATATACAATACTAGCAGCGCCCCGCGGTTTCAACCGCGTTGTGTCCATTCCTGTGGGAATTTCGGGAAGAAAAATATGTTACTCGTGGATAATGTAGCTTTCGAATGGTGAAAGAATTTTTAAAAACGGTCCAGTAGTTTTTAAGCCTATTCATTACAACCAAACATACAAAGTTTTCCTCTTTATAATATTAGTGTAGACTACCAGCGGCCCCTGGTTTTTATACCCGCGTTATACCCGTTCCCGTGGAAATTTCGGAAATTTTTATACATATAAACTTACCTTCCTCTTGAATCACTCTGTCTATTTAAAAAAACCGCCTCAAAATCCGTTGCGTTTAAAGATTTAAGCATACATAGGGATAGACAGACAGCGGAAAGCGACTTTGTTCTTCTTCTTCTTCATCGAGTGGATGGTCAAACTGACCAATCCTGGTGTCAAGAGTTATTGAGCCGCCAATGGCCTCTGACATTGCTCAAGTAACGACTACTATCCGAAGAAAGTAACCGGGGCTTAACGTGCTCTCCGAAGCACGGAATCATCTTACTTTTCGAGCAATCAGGTGATTCAGCCTTCAATGCCCTAACCAAACTGAGGAAGTCTCACAAAGAGATTTTTGTGAGATACCGAGAATCGAACCCGGAACCTCCGGGTCGTGAGCCGGGCGCTCAAACCACAAGACCACGGAGGCTGTTTGCGACTTTGTTTTATACTATGTAGTGATACATACAACCATCTCGACTCGAGCAGAAGAAGAAGGGTGCCTTTCTATTGAAGCGGAGCGGACCAATGACAATGCATGACGAAAGATTTAGACAATATCAATGTGTTGTTTGACAATCCCAGTGCGCTGTGATTGGTGATTCGGGCTCCATACTGACCACTCACTTCAATGGAAGCGCAATTAAGGGTGAATCCAGACGGGCGTAATTTTGCGTCGGTAAAACTCTAGTATTCTAGTGGCCTCTGCACTTACTTAAGCCACTGAATTACACATTTATTTACATAGAAAAAATGCCAAAACTTCATTTGAGGAAGCTACCGTCGATCTCGATTGTAGTTTATCATTATCAATCATTACTAACCACATGAAAAAATACAAATAAAATTTATTAGCAGCGCCCCGCGGTTTTAATCGCGCTGTACATGTCCCCGAAGGTATTTCGGAACGAAAATAGCCTACAACCTTTCCGTTGTTGAATGTGGCTATCTATTACAATAATAATTATTCGAATCGGATTAGTAGTTTCTGAGATTAGCGCGTTCAAACAAAAATCAAACTATTCAGCTTTATTGCATTAGTATAGAAAGATAGATAGAAGTATTAGACATTGATACTCTCCTGAAAGGTCATTTAAACTGATCATTATAACTAGACCTTTAGCAGGCGTAATACTAGGCAAGTGTAGATCACTCACCGCTCGCTGCAAATCTCCGAAAAGCAAGGCCCAATACCGCGCCCGTAGCTCGGAGCGCTTGTCGCGACCAGCGGAGGCCGAGCGCAGCCGCGCCGCGCCGGCGCAGCGGGGCGCCGCCCGCCTCGGGGGCGGAGCACCCACTCTGGGGGGCTTGCGGGATACGCTCCCTGGGAGAGGGAAGAAGTTACATTGCGTAACGATTTCTTATTTACAAGAAGATATTTAATAAAAAACCTTTAGAGCAAGCTCTTATTTATTATACTAAATGAAACGGGACAGGCACTCAAATTATTGGTTGGTCCAATGGTATCAATCGATCAATTTAAGCTACCTGTGTAATTGATCGACGGTGATTGATAGAATTGATTGACAATCAATTGATTGGTCAGGTAACGCTAACAAAGCTGAATATTGTGTCGATTTCATTTGAACAAGCTTATCTCTGGAACTTGGAATTCGATTTGGAGAAACATCTTTGTCACTGATTACATTTATTAGTAAAATCGCTGGGCATTGCTATAAGAAAGCTTTTAACTTTAAAACTAAAAAGCTTTAAACTAAATGAATTAAACATCATAACCTCAGCTGATTCATAACAAAGCTATTTTTAGCCAATGACTTAAATGTACACACACATGTTGCAGACATTTATTTAGCTTAAGTAACTAACAAGGTTGCAAAAAAAACAAAAAGGTAATGTCGTACGATCAGGCTGAAGTGGATGGCAGAAGATAAGAGAAAAATGGGAAGAACTCCAGTTACAAGAGCCCAGCTCTTAAGAGAGAGAACTAACGAGATTGAGCTGGTCTCAATACCTAAACTCAATCTGCAGTCAAAGATTAAAAACTAGTAAGTAAGGTGCCTTGGGGTAATATCGGACGGATTTTCGAATAGCTGCAAGGATGTTGCAAAAACTTTATTTTCTCAATTTTGGTATACAGCACATTAATGAAAAATGGTGGAAATTAATAATGATTCAACACATTATAATTTTAAATTTAGTTTATTTATAAAAACTCAATACTTTTTGATTTGTAAGCCTGTAAAATCAGAACACAATTTTTGTGAATATAATGACGATTTGGCTATCAAGGGGTAACTTCGAACAACAATTTAAAACTATTTCTATTGCTAGGAGCACAAGGTGTATGAAAATAATGTATCCGATCTTTCCTGTTCTTTAACATGATATCAACAAAATCTACCTAATACTACAAACATAGATATACCAAATGATTCCTTTTTTTTTTCGTTTCTATTGTCCGATCTTACCCCATATACCAAATTTAGAAGATATTAAGATTCTCAAAGTTTGGTTTTATCCACTATGCATACTACCAAATAAAGCAAACGTATGTTAAAGCGTTGTATAACATTGAAATACTGTACGGTTGGTAGATAAATGAAGGGAACAGGTGACAGGAACAAAATATTGTTTTTAGAAACTTGAAATATTCAAACAATAAACGAACGCGTTGCAGTTTAAAATATGATATATTAATATAAAGTAAAGAAATCACTATCATCATCACAATCAGTCTGCCATCATTGAAAGGGGTTTTTATTTTATTTCTTTTTATAAAATCTTGCGCTACATCGAGTAACTCTTCTCTTGATAACCCCCAACCCCACTTTTCCAGTGTTCGTAGGCAGTTTGCCAGTTCAGATTCTAATGCCACTGGGATAGCTGTCGGTCTGCCAAGGGTATTACTTATTATCGCTGTTTTCTTCAGGACTCTATCACTAAGAGTGGATTTAGGTATGCCATACAGTTTTGAAGCGGCTGCATAGGTGAGCTCCTTATTATTTATTTTCTGCACGGCTAATTGCAGCGCTGCTTTTGTATAGGTAGTGGCCCGCGAAGAAGTTCGGGTGTATTTACGTGGCATCTGCAAGTGAATTGTTGATATAAGTATCAAATATAAGCCCAGACGCAAACCCGTCGGGCGCTTTTGGTACACCGTATGATCCAAATAAACAAAGGGCTTGAAGCGCGTTTGGTACACTGTTTGATCTAAATAATTACTTAAAGTAACTAATAAAAAACTAGATACAGTCATAGCGTATATATAATTGGCTATCCATATATTATAAATCCATATATTGTGACGATTGGCTATCCATATATTGTGACGAGCAGCCATGTTTGTTTATTATGATTACGCTACAGTGGGTAGGTAAAATAATATCTTCTACATAAGCGCCATATTGAAACGATTACGAACACAATTAAGTATTTAAAATTAATTAAAATCACGTGTAATAAAAGTTTGACAGTCGCTGCCAATTTCGAAACAGGTTAAAACCGGATATTTTTGTCCGATCTTTAGTCGAGATGGGTAACACCGGATTTCAGCCTACAGAGGAAGTAGACATATTTGGATTAGTTTTATCATGTTATCAATGCTTAAAACTTTTTATTAAGGCAAAATAATAACAAAATAAGCTATATTTTTGCTAAAATATGCAAATACGAATAAAGGTCAAAGACCGGATAGACAAATATTTTATAAAACTTACCTTGTTTTCTCTTACGGCGCGTGGTATACGTCCGAGTTACCGGAGCGACTGGCGGTCACTGCGGGGCGGGGCGGAACATAATGACGTGGCGTGCAATGTGGCTAGCATTAAAAAATATTGCCAAATAAGTGGGATATTAGATTTCTACGTTCTTACCCCGGCGCCGATATTACCCCAACACACCTTATTTGATATTTTTTCTATGTAAATAAATGTCCAATTTTAATTTGACACCAGGGTTGGCCCCTGTTTTCGGCTACCAAAATTAAACATTAATTTACAGATGATTTACCAAATGTTGTTGAGTTAACTAAACAATCACATATGTTACTAACAGGCACAACTATTTTACGTTATTATAACTATTCCTTTTAAATATGGCTGTCATACACAAAAGAAAATGTTTAAATCCTACAGGTAGTTCTGGAGTGCTAGTTTGTGCAAATAAGCAAAAAAACTCTTCAATTTTATCAAATAGGTAACTTTGATTAAAAATAGATTGATTTATTCTTAAATTACTGTTAATTTAATTTAAAATTTCAGATCTCTGAACACCATCTGTTCAATCAATAAAACTGTGGAAGTCACAATGGAATTATCAGAGCATGAAACTCGGTTTAAAAGAAATTTATTGTTTCCTGTAGATGGAAATCATATCTTGCATTACCTGTGAGATGTATTACATATTTTATTTTAAGTAGGTAGATTGAGGGTATAAGTTTTCATACACTTATTAGAAATAACATTAAATCCTCTTTGTATCTTGATACAGTTTGTACCTATAGTAATTTAATTCAAGTGGCATATTACTTATATCTATAAATAAATATATATGCATGAATTTAAATGAGAAAATCATGACTATTCATTGTTAATTTAATACAAAATTCAATTAAAATGTCAGGTAGTTTTTGTAAAGACTGGTCTTCAATATGTTTTTGTTAATTTCATAGAATATTGTAATATTAAAGTAGATAGGTATCAGCAAAGCCTTAATATAAGGACTACATCCTTCAAGGCGACAATAACGAACGTTTAACACATAATGAACACAAAGTCATTTAGTAAAGTAAATATCGTAGAAAATTGTAATGGGTAGGTGCTAGGTCGTACCGCCCACGATATCAATAAAAGCGCAATAAAATACAATTTACTTGGTGTATCCACAGCAACATGGAAGGCGATGAGGTTCCTGGCTTCCCTGCCTTCTTCCTGCACCAGCTGCCTCACTTCTTCCATCACAAATCAACCAAAATTAAAAAACTTTTGACCATGACAAAACACAAGATAGATTGATCTCATTACTATAGAAATTTTCTCAATAAAAGACCAATCGCAACAAATCAACACACTGTTCACATCACCGATAAACAAATAATAACTGAATGTAAAACCATTTATCTAAATTGATGAGAAAAATTAAAATAATTGCGAAAATGTGAAAAATAAAATCGACAGCTATTTTTCATAACAATTCGCCTTTTTGACGTTTTTCTGACTGGTGTTACCATACCAATCGATTGGAAATTAAAAACTTTTCAAGATCGAGTATTTGGTAGAAACAGCCAAAATGTAAACTGGTATCACCTAAATTAAAAGGTTTTTCCATGTTTTCACATGGAGACACGTGGTTTTTCTCATGTAACGTAAGATTTTGTATTGAATTGAACCACGGTTGGAAATTATTTTGTTTCACTGTAAAATATATATTCTCTTCACGAGGATCAACATGACTACACTACATATCATTATAAACTCTAGAACCCGCTTTGTTTTGCTAAATTTCTCACATGAAATTTTGATTTAACCGAAGCGAAAAAGGGGTCTTAGTAAACTTTAAGACCAATAGAAAAGTGGAAATAGCTACATATAAACTACTTTTGGTATCTAAGTCCGAACCGAAACCGCTGTTAAAATCACCGAGTGCTATTTTCTGTGGATAACTAATTTCAATGGCCACAGAAGGCATTATATTAATACTTCTCTACTTTTTTATTGGCAACAATTTCAATAAATATTAGCAGTAATTTTAATGTTAGCCTGACAACACTAAGTACTTCTTTTCGTTGTCAAGCAAGATGGCGGACCAGGTACGTGCGGTTTTTAATGAAAAAATAATGTTAAATCAACATGTTTACGCCTATTTTAGGCTCGAAAGTGTTCAAAATTAGTCCAGCAAATATATGGAAATGAATTTCTGTGATAATTAATTGTGTAAAAAGTGAAATGTGGTCACAATGATAGTGCACGTGGATGTTCGCCTACAACGAGGGATTTCGTATGATTTTAACGATATTTAGCGCATTGTTGAGTTCATTAAGACAACAATATTTGACACACCTATTTATTTCCAAAATTATTATTGATTTCATGTTGTCCCGACCTAAATCATATTCAAATAGTGTACCCAAGTTTTAACCACTAGGTTATCACAAACTTTCATATTTTATTAGGTTTTTACGTATTTCTGTACAATACTAGTGTTATCTCGGGTTTATTCTTATTATTCGTACAATTTAATGTAATGTAATCTAAATTTCACACCAAAACTGAAATTATTTTATAGGTTATGTTTACGAATTCACATCGTCAACTTTTCAACTGCTACAAGAAAATTAAAGTATCCACATAATTTCTAACTTCAAACTACAGTAACTAACTCCACGTTAAACATTGCAGACGGAACGTTCATTCCAAAAACAGCCAACTGTTTTCCTGAACCGTAAAAAGGGTATTGGTTTGAAGCGTAGCCGAAAACCTTTGCGTTACCACAAGGATGTGGGGCTTGGTTTCAAGACACCCAGAGAGGTAACGAAGCATGGAGTGTGATATCTAACCGTCCATTTTTCTTTTAGACAGAGAAAGCGTTCCAGAAGCAGGCGACGGTGTTCCTCAACAAAAAGGGAGGAATGAAACGGAAGGACATGCGACATCATAAAAATGTCGGACTAGGTTTCAAGACTCCCCGCGAGGTCTGTTTTTATTTGTGGTTTCAGTCTGGTGACGGCTACGGGCAGCTTTGGTGGTCTCTTGTCTATGGGTGTGGACTATATGCTTTATGATGTTCTAGATGTTTATAATTCTACTACTGTAGTTAATTATATCTTGAGTGAGATAAGCCTTTGCCATTCAGTGGGCAGTACAGGCTAATACTTCCATTGATCCTTAAATTAATAACAACCGAAACAAGGTTTTAGTATTTTAATAGATATCGAAGTACCAGTAATTATTTTTGAGTATTTTTAAAAGAAAATCTAGAACTTCATATTAATAGTTCACTTGTCTAATTTGGTTGCTTGCTACTAACTATTTGGTATATTTTTGTATGGAAACAAGTTATACTCCATTTTACTCCAAAATTAAGCAGAATACACTGCTTAATTTTTCCAGCTTTAATGCTATTTAACTCCCTCTAATACTTCTTTGTTTCTATCAAATCTATTTGTGTAATATGTAATCTATTATTTGGTGCGCTAAGAAAGCTTTAGGTGGCAAATATGGGTCTATTTGTACATATTATTATCTATCCTTATTCACTGCTATAGTTACTAATAACACTTATAAGGTGTCTATTCACTACAGCTAGGCTATGATATAATTGATGTTGAAATGTAGTATAGCAAGACAAAATTTGTTCTGGTGAAAAGACACCCTTATTAACTTGTATTTAACCTATATTTATTCATAATTATTATAGTTCTAAGCTACTAACAACATTTAATTAATGCATACTATTAAAGCTATCTGATGTTATTTATGTAAAAGCCAGAGTTCTACTGTAGTAGTGTGGCATACTTATGTCTACTAATATCTACCATTTCATGTTATTTTTGAGTGCTCAAAGGTCTAATCTAATAGAAGGTATAAGGAGCTCTGTTTGTAGCAAAGAGATTGCTAATATGGTCTATGCATCACTTATGCTAGAACATACTAACATTTATCAACCAATCAGTTTTAATTATGGTATTGGAACGTGTTACTAACATTTGTATTGAAAATGCTAATTGTATTGTGGGATATGGGACCAAATTCATTGGTATCATTGTTTTCTAACATAATGGGCTTGGGAATAAGGTGAAAATTGACTAATTTTCATTACAATCATATAAAATTAACATTGAAACAACATACTTTACACTACATTTACATTCAGTTTCATAAATTAGTTTTATTTCTAATCTGATATTAAATGCTAATCTGTCATTAAACTTACATTAATGACAGTATTTAGTTTTACCTAACAGATTAAAATACAATTATTTTATGCCACTGGGTTTAATTCTCTCGTAGGTATACTAGAATTACTAATCTAAAAATATATTTTTAACATGATGAAATCCACACGACGGTCTTCTGACACACCAAATGAACGAAGAACGTGTTCTAACCCAAAATCTGATCATACTACACACACACTAACACTCCTACCTACCTTTTCCCTGTCTCAAACTTCACCGAATCTGTTCCAGGCCATCGAAGGCACTTACATTGACAAGAAGTGCCCGTTCACCGGCAACGTTTCCATTCGTGGACGTATTCTGACCGGTGTAGTCCAGAAGATGAAGATGCAACGCACCATTGTGATCCGCCGCGATTACTTGCACTACCTCCCCAAATACAACAGATTCGAGAAGAGACACAGAAATATGTCTGTGCATTTATCTCCGTGCTTCAGGTTGGTATCTTCATACTAATCTTACAAATTCAGATGTTGGTCTGGTTAGGTTATAACTGCAGAAGCAAAATATTGGTTATTAACTTAAATCTAGCATAGGGTTAGTAGAAGACCTAAGACAGGCTTTTATTCCAAAATTCATATGAAAATGGCTTCACTGAAAAGTCTTACCATATTTAAAACCGCACTATAGAAAGTAGGTAACTTACCCTGGTCTTTAATGCTTTCTAGTATCAATCAGGACGCAGGTTATTAGCTTTCGTTCTGTATGTGACCTAAGACAAAGTACAATTTTGATACAAAATCTATATATTTACTAGTTTTTAAACGATGACATAACTAGGGCTCGTTAAAGCTTTATCATGATGATACCTACACGACGGTCTTCCGAACACCATTTGACGAAAGACGTGTTTTTCTAACCCAATACAATCTGATTACAAACCTCTTTTCACTTAAAAATTCACTATATTTGACCTCTTTTGACCATAAACTTTTCTGTCTTCCAGGGACGTTGAATTAGGCGACATTGTGACCATCGGCGAGTGCAGGCCTCTATCGAAGACCGTCAGATTCAACGTACTCAAGGTTTCCAAGGGCAAGGGCTCCAAGAAATCCTTCAGAAAGTTCTAAATAAACTTATGTTATAAGTAGTTAGTTGTTTTATTATTAACTTGGGGATCTGCGGGTTAGTGTCTCCACACTGTTAAGTCATTGCTCATTAGAGCCGTCCAACACCAGACTAGCAGCATCACTGCTTTGCTTCAAACAGTATTTGTATTCTTCCTTGTGACTTCATTTGTATACCCTTGTCTCTCACTACATTAAGTTCGAAGTGCCTCGCCCGCGCCTCGGTAGAGCGTTCATTGAGTGTACGTTAGTACATTATGAGTCAATGGCCATGTGTATACAAACATTACAGTGCGGGATGGCTCTTATGAGTTCTGACTAGAGTATGACGTATTGCGTATGTAGGATTTTGGTTTGGGAGATTGAGGTGAATGAAGGTAGACTAGAGGGATTGAGTTGAAATGACGGCAGCGAGAAGGCAGCGAGGGTTAACACTAGCGGTAACTGTTGTAGCAAGACTTGATATTAACGCTTTTCCGTGCCCTCCACTCCATGGCACCATTTATTGTATCCGCTAAACTGCTGAACTGATTTTGATATAGGGAAATCGTGAGTTGAGAGTTGATTGCTACAGGATAGTTCATATTCAAACGAATTATCTATATCTACTCGTATTTTTCTAACTTCACAGTGGATGTGGTGTAAATGTGTAAGACTGGTTTGTTTGTAGTCGGGTAAACTAAGATTAGTATAAGCGCCATCTATAAATAAGCTATCAAACTAATTCAAAGAATTAGTCTATTAAAATCTCAGAATACAGAATAACCAGAACCCGTGAGCGCGCATAATACTGTAGCTACTCAAACTAGCCTTAAATAGTGTAGTTTAGTTTGATGCGCAACCGATCAGTCACTTTGTGACCGTCGGAACGCGCTAACGTGTTTTACCCGTGACCAATTTCACGAAACTATGCCGTCTTGTGTCATTCCTACCTGTAAAAATGCAGTGGGTCTGAAAAAGAAACAGGATGGGATCACATTTCACGTGTAAGTATCGCATTTAGGTATCGTCTTATTTAAATATTTAATTATTTTCTCAGATTTCAATTGTCATAGAGAGTGATGCGTCAATCTATGCTAGTGTTGCCAATATAAGAGTTTTGATTTACCCTTCTTTTTATTACCTTTTGAGGGCTTTAATTCGTTGTAGAATATTAATAAGTAATATAATAAAAAATAACCAACTTGAAAAAAGAAGTATAAAGCGTAAGTGCGGCTCCTATGTACCTAACCTAACAATCCTATTAAATAGTAAGTATGTTAGTCTATAGGATTTCTAAACAAATTTTTGGTGTGCGTGTGAGGTAGAAGGGGAGAGGGGGAGCGGGTATAAAATTATGTTTCTATATTAGCCATCTTAGATAGTGAAAAATTGTAATTGGCCCTAAGTTATTATTCTTTTTTTATGTAACTCTTGTACCTAGCTGTAAGTTTTCCGAATACTTTAAAATAAAATAAAAATATATAATTTTTCCATCACCCGATAAAAGTGTGCAAACATCCACCTTAACACCGTGTTTTATTTAATATACCTATCTATTTCTTGAGATAATCAGGTAGGTACATAGTTATAAAGAAAAGGACAATTTTTATTCTATTATCATATTACCTTCGAAACTCCCAAAATTTACCCCAAAAATGGGCAAATAATGCGAGAGCTAACAACACTACGCGAGGGACTTTGTTCTGTTTTTGGACACAGCGTGTAGCTTGTAAATACATTTGAATGCTACATCTAGTACTTTCTATAATCTAAGATTAAAATAATAGCACGTTCAAAAATTTTGAAAATTATGTTTTGTTTTTAAATTAATTCCAGAAAAAAGCTCCATTAAAGATAAAAACAAACAATTAATAACTACTTATCCTAATATTATAAAGAAGTAAAATTTCTAAGTTTGTGTGTCTAATCTCAGGAATTACCAGTCCGATTTGAATAATTCTTTTTGTAATAGATAGCCACATTCAACTGGAAGGTTATAGGCTATTTTTCATCCCGAAATTCCCATAGGAACGGGCACAACGCGGGTAAAACCGCGGGGCGCTGCTAGTTTTGTATACGAAGAAAGGTTTCTCACAGTACAGCCGCACGCACCTTGTGCTGACCCCTAGTACCAACAATCACCATCATCACGTAGATTCAGTGTTGCAGGTCATGTTGATAATCATTAGGTCCTCATGTGTATCCCGCGGTATAATTCTATGCCGAAATTCTCTAAATCGGTTCAGCCCTTTTACTATAAAAATCTGATAATGGTACCATAACTATCACCACATAGGTATTCAATTAATTTTTCGTATGTAAGATGTAATGATAAAATAACGACTCAATATAAAATAAATAACCGTTTATATGTCTAAAATTCTAAGAACAATTTTATTTTCTTTCAATTTAACTACATACATTGAAGATGAGCAAAACATAATAATATTAACATCCAAACCAAAATGAAATACAATAATTATTATAAATATTCAGACCAGTTTAAATTAAAACTAACTACAAAGTAAAATATTCAAATAACATAATTATTAAAGAATCGAATATTCGTAAGATTTATATTTAACATGTATTTACAATATGTAATGTAAACATCATATTTAATAAAATTGGCAAAATATAGTAACGCGAAACACAAACATCGAAAACGCAATGTCCTTTACATTTCGCAACGACACCAAACACAACATTGTAAATAAATCTATAACTTGTTGACCACAAAGTCTATATTACAGTGACACAGTCCGGTTACCAATATATTCAAATCAGTCTTTCTATACCATCTAATAGATAAAGTCCATTTTTTAAGCGAGCTCTCTGATTGGTTAACAAATCTTGTCTGAAAACCATTCAGGTGACATCTTGATGATAATGCAATTTGATTGGTGTGTCATCACATCACTCATCAGCTATGGTGGCAATTTGAAGAAAAATGGACTTTATTATAAGAACCTTAGCTTTGTTCCCTTAATTCCCGCTCCATTCAGCAGAACGGCACATATCAGCCAAAAGCTCATCAAATTCAGACACAGAATTCTCATAAATCTCGAGATCTTTTGACAAATCGTTCGCCAGTTCGATCTCTTCCTTCAGAGACTCTATACTCTTGTTTGGTTTCGCTAAATCGTCTGACAGTTTCAAATGAGGTGCGTTGAAGAAGTCCTTGAAAAACTCTGCGAGCTCTCTTATAGGATGGTTATCAGCAAAGGGAAAATGTAGCAATTTTAGTGGTTCATCCTGGTTCCTATTGCCAGCGAATCTTTTTGGCGGCATTTCGGACAATGTTGGACTTTTGGACAATACCACATCCGGTTTTTGTGTGCTTTTTGTTATAGAGGTTACTTCCGCCTTCTTCGGGTAATATCGACATTTAGGTATTGGCATCTGTTTGAGAAAATTCTCGATGGTTCTCTGTATGATCAACTCGTCGACAAACGCGGCAAAACGCAGCGGTTTGTTCAAATCGACTGGTCTAACCGGCTTCGATTCTTTTTCCTTATGTTCCTTCTTTTTTTTCGACTCAAATATCACATGTTTAGGGCTCAGTTCAAAATGATCGCTCTTCAGTAAAAGCAGCTTACTTTTTTCTGATTTATTGGGAGAAATTGAGAAGTTTGTTCGGTAAGTTACTGAGAAGCAAATACCTCCGAGAGGCGTTTTTAACGTGCCTGCTTGTACTTTCTTTACTGATTCACCTAAAGTTTTCAGTTTAGGTTCACCATTATAAACTCTATAGAAAATAGTAAACGATTCCGTCCTTTGCTTCCTCGACAAATGATAAGCTGGTGTGATCCTAGTTATAGTAATGAGGGACTTCAACAAAATCCCCATCCGAAAGTATACCGTGTTCATTGCTTTCAAAGAAGTATCAAATTGTGTTTCATCGAGTTCCAAGGTCCACAGCTCCAGTACCATTTCATCTCCATCTTCAGTTTGTACCGAAATCTCTACATTTAGTCGAGATCTTATTGTTTCCAACACTTTATCTGACGGCAAAGCGTTTTTGGTAGCCAAATTGACTTCTGTAGAGTCCGGTATTTGTAAGTTGAACCAGTCGGTGTCATTTGTAACAGGTTTGCTGAAAGGTTCTATTTTGATGCCCTTTCTGGACTCTACGATAACTTGTACTCCTTTGTAGGCCAAGAATTTGGCAAACTTTGTAAATTCATTCTTGTCTGTAATATTTGAGAAGGCTATATCGGGCGCCATTTTGTTACTCCTCGTCGGCGATGCAGTTTTCGACTAAATTCCTTAGATTAGGGTTCTCCATAGCTGCTGCAATACGTTCTTTGTCGTTGATTTGTTTGTTGACTGTAACAGATAAAAGCTATTATTGTATTGTGGTAAGTAACAAATAGATTTATCGTGATAAGAATGAATGGTATTTTGTTATCAATAAATAAGATAGTTGGTATTTACTATTAAGTATTTTTAGACTCATTTATTATTATTACCTCTTTAATAGATAGGTTCGAAAGATAATTTACTTTTAGGTTGCTCCCCTAGAGCCATGTTGTATTTGGTATCCACTAATAATATAAAAAGTACCTAGCATAGCAACATAACATCGTAATGGTACTAGTATTTAACTAGCAGCTCCCCGCTGTTTAACCCGTGTTGTGGCTGTTTCCGCGGGAATTTCAGGATAAAATGTATCCCATGTGTTATTTTGATGTATCTTTACCAATATTATTAATAGGTAAAATTTGTAAGTTGTTTGTATGTTCGAGCTAATCTTCGGAATTACCAGTCCGATAAGAATAATTACCTATTTTTGTAATAGATAGTCACATTCAACGGGAAGGTAATAGGCTACTTTTCATCCCGAAACTCCTATGGGCACAATGTGAATAAAGCCGCGGTGCGCTGCTAGTAACCTATATACCTTAGTAGGTAGGATAATAAAATATTAAATATCAAACTAAGCAACGCATAGTTGAAAGGGCACCTCATTACATACAAGTCTATAAATATGTACATGGAATAATTTTTAATACCTACTGTCTGATAATAAAATATTTATAGTTCACAACTAGTTATTGCAAAACATCGTAAGATAATAGGTTAACGAGTGACTTGTTGTGTTGATAATACCTAGTGTAGCTCACACATTAATTAACAATATAATAATTCAATTATGTATTACAGTAAAGGAATTAATTAAAACAGGTTGTTAATTATGATTCAATAATTCTGCATATATGAAGACTTGTGCAACAAGACAAAGGTTTATATTATAGTCTTCAATCTTCTCATTGTAACATCTAATATATAAAAATGAAACCCATTTTCCTTGGTCGCGGCATCACGCGTGAATGGCTGGACCGATTTCCACGGTTTTGCATTCGTTGGAAAGGTCTCGGGCTCCGTGAGGTTTATAGGGAATAAAAATCTAAATTCCCACGGGAACGGGGGCGCTGCGGGTGAAACCGCGGGGCACAGCTAGTATGTATTAAAAAGAGGTAAACTTTCTAACTTTGTTTTTTGTAAGGACTAATCTCAGAAACTACCAATCTGATTTAAATAATTATTGTTGTAATAGATAGCCACATTCAACGGGAAGGTTATAGGCTACTTTTCATCCTGAAATTCCCACAGGAACGGGAACAACGCGAGTAAAACCACAAGGCGTTGCTAGTAATAGATATGGCTGTTGGTGTGCGTCTTACCCAACATGGGTATCAGGTTTTATTCTCAGGATATGATCAGCTGCAGTGCCCAAGACTATTAGTGATTAAGCCTAATTCTCACTGTACTGATATCTTCAGTGATATGAGAGGCCTTAACCCTGTAGTTGACATTACAGGCCAGTTATATATAACCCCATGGGCACAATGGCAATAGTGAGAGCATCTGTACAACAGTACTGTATGATGTAAAAGTATGTGAAAACTATTCAGCATTTTGTTTAATTTAGTTTTCTCATTCACAGTAACTATAGTTAAGTATTAATGCAAATTCTCAAGTGTTTCATATATGATAGGAATGTTGGACAACAAGGAAAACATTGTGTAGGTATAAAGTAAAGGGCAAAGTGCACATTCCATAACATTAGTAACATGTAATATGGTAAACAACAAAGTAAAACTAAGTTAAAGTATCTAATAAAAGAGACTTGTTACTAATTACCCTATTTATATGATAGAATAGACAATTATCTCAACCTCTACGTTCTTTTCAAGGTCGAAAGAGTTCCACTTACTTTCATCTTCTGTGGTATGTGCGCCTTTTTTTATAAAGATGTCCAACTTCACTGGATGGTGTATTGAGCGTTGGATTTTAATCCTTATACACAAGCCAATAAGGGTTGCTAGTGAACAGTGGGGCACTGTGGGGTTGTATTCCACGCGAATCACAGGTACTTTGTCCGCAGTGGGTTCCTTGACGAATATTCCTTCTTCATATACCACCTTCAAGTCCTCGAGAGTACTAGGTTTTTCAGGGTCCCGTATCGTCCGCAAAAAGTCTAAAACACACCACAGCACAAGTTAAACACAGCTAAATCAACCAGAACCACAACAAAAACACATTATTTTACGAAAACAAACCATATATTGTTTCTCTCAGGTCATTCTCGTCTTTGTACCCGAGTTCCTGTAACGTAGCACTTTTGTCCATATACGCTGGTTTTGCGACTTCGATAGGATGTTTTTGAGCACTGTTTAGAGAGAGTTTAGAGAAAAACGATATCATATCGTTTAAAATGAGATTGTTTTGTAATGATTACAGACCACAAAACAAAGTCACACGTCGGACATGTTTGTTTTGTTGGAGAAATGATCAAAAACTTTTGAAATTTTGTCTATGGTCGAGTTTTGGATGCGTTCACAAAAATCTGGCAAGACAGGAATTAGCGTTTCCGAACGAATTTTGATTGTCAATTTGACAATTCGTTTCGTTTGCTTTGCTTTCATCGTTTGGTTTGCGTTGCGATGTGTTGTTGTGGTGTATTTTAAATAGAATTATTTGTGAAACAGTGTAATAAATAAATGTAACTAAAATGTATTATTCGAACGCTAATTAACTCTGTAACTTGTAAGACTTATAGACTTAAGACTTTAGTTACCACAATCATTAATTAATATTAACATAACCTCTCGGTGTAAACAGTTTTGTTGACTAAACGAAAACAAAATGTTTTCAATTTGCCGTCAAACGCATCCCGCGACGGGCATTGAGCACGCCGTGAGCTGCTGTTTCTTCAACAATGACGACGTGTGTCTGGTCACCGCTGGCGCTAATATTATCAAAGTATTTCGGTTGGTTCCCGAAGGACTTACGAAAGAAGTCAATGCCGGTAAGAATTTAGAATTATATTATTATTTAAAATGTTTTTCCCTATATTTATAACTCTTATATTTCTGTACTGATATCTTCAGTGGCTTTAGAGACCTTTGCCCAGCTGTGGGAAATAACAGGTTAATAGACATTATTATGATGTACAACTTTTACAATAACTTTGCACTTCACTTTCAACATATTGTAATTTATGGGCCAAATGACCCTAGATTCTTTAAATTAATGGGTCTAATTATTTCTTTCACAGCCGGCCAGCCAATCCCGCCAAAAATGAAGCTCGAATGTCTAGCCACATACACCCTGTGGGGCAACGTGATGTCCATAGCTTCAGTCAAGTGTCCCAGTGCTGGGAGGGACTTACTACTGGTCTCGTTCAAGGAGGCGAAGCTCTCGGTGTTGCAATATGACATACATACTAATAACTTGGTTACGCTGAGTATGCATTACTTCGAAGAGGATGATATGAAGGTAAGGATGTGAATGAAGATAATTTTTTTATTTATTATTGCACAATTATACCATACTTTTAAGACTGTCATTGCAATTCTGTGCTTTTCTTGTGTAGTAACTGTTCCCTGCAGATTTACCAGCAGTATATCTGTTCCCGTACTAATCTTTACATACTTATATTATAAGGAGGCAAAATGTGTAAGTTTGTATGTTGGAGGTAATCTCGAGAGTTACCAGTATGATTTGAATAATTCTTTTTGTAATAGATAGCCTCATTCAAAGGAAAGCATGTGGACTATTTTTCATTACGAAATTCCCATGGGAACGGGTACTAGGGCGAGCAAAACCGCGGGGCGCTCCTAGTTCGGGATAAACAGGTTATTTGATATTCTGAAGCAATAATCCTCGATGTTAAAAAATTCTACAGCTACAGGGTTGGCCATACACTTCAAATAAACGTAGCTACCTTAGTATAATATGAGCGTGGCGCAGGGCGGCTGGACGGTGCACCCGCACATCCCGTGGCTGCGCGTGGACCCCGAGGCGCGCTGCGCCGTGCTGCTGCTGTACGGGAAGAAGCTCGCCGTGCTGCCCTTCCGCAAGGACCTCGCGGCCGACGACGGCGACCCGCTCGACGCCAAGCCCTCGGACAACAAGAAGTTTGTACGTATCGCAACGCATTTCAATACGACAATCCTTTAATAATACGGTAATCTTCATCGAGTGACCAATCCTGGTGTCAGAGTTATTCAGCCGCCAAAGGCCTCTGACATGGCTCATGTAACGACTACTATCCGTAGAAAGTAACCGGGACCGACGGCATAACGTGCCCTCCGAAGCACGGAATCATCTTACGTAAGACCATGGAGGCTGTTACGTTAATAATATGTTGTATAAATCGCGAACATTTAAAAAAAGACTACCTAACTTTTGTTTGAACCTGTGACCAATGAGACTATTTTAGAAAATACGAAAAGCAAAATCGTATTCCATGTTTAGAGTATCTAGATTAAAAGTTAAATACTTTTTAGAAAAAAAAATTGGTATGGTTTTGCATGAGTCATCATGATTCTTAAATCACAAGATACCTTTAAACAAACCACAACATTCTTTATCTCACTTCAGGTTCCTTTAAAGTTTAAAGGGACCGAAACGTCAGATAAAATGTAAAATAAAAGCGAAGTGTATCCGTGAACGTAGTTTCTAATTATAATATCATTGTCTATTCTATCTTAACACAAGATAAACAAACAGTAATTATCTTGCTTTACCATTACATTATTTTCCCTCTCACTTCACCCCATCCCCTTCAACAGCCCCCTCAACAAATGGCGCGCGCCCCCACGCTGGCGTCGTACGTGATAGTGCTGAAGGACCTCGACGAGAAGATCGACAACATCCTCGACATCCAGTTCCTGCACGGATACTACGAGCCCACGCTGCTGCTGCTGTACGAACCGGTCAGAACATTCGCCGGGTAAGTGTCATGATTAGGGGTTGCTTGAGCAGTTGAGGAGTGGATCAATGAAGCGGGGCGGTGCGGTGCCCGATTGCGCATTGGCATTGTCAAACAACTCATTGACATTGTCACAATCTTTTCGTTATGCATTGTGATTAGTCAGCAGAGCTCAGCTGAGTTGAGTTTCGCTCAGCTTCAATGAAAAAGCACCCTAAATGTTTACACAAAATCTACACTACATTTACACACTGACACTAATTTTATATATTCAATTTTATCTACACTAATGTTGTAACATTCTACTTATGATTCCAATACTTGACTTATAATTACTACTGTTATAGCGCAGGCAACTAAAACACTCAATTTAAGCAATTGCACATGATGTTATAATATCCACATCGATATCGTAAAATCTCATTATAACATTATTATAACGCGACCAATTAACCTGGCGAGCCTTATGTCAAAATCCTCATACTAGTTGTATAAAATTTTGATATTAGGCTGGCTTTTGAAAACAGTTGGGTTATACGTGAAAACTTCGTCGAAACTACTAAAAACTTACATACACAAAACTCTTTGGTAAGATCTCGCTCGCTCCTGATTGGCCCTACGCGCAGCTGCGCTCTCATTGGTTAGATTTTAATGGCGGCAAGTTCACTGTGACAATACACGTACGCGTGAATTTAATGTTTCGCAATGTGTTTTGTTTTTAAAATTTTGTTTGATTAATTGCATTAGTGAAGATAAAGTAGTGTATGCAACTGCATATAACACGGGTATTAAAACACTCGTTACTATTATGAAACGAGCGCAGCGAGTTTCATAAACTCACACTCGTGTTTTAATACCCTTCTTTATATGACAGTTGCATAAACTACTATTAAGATGTATCAGGTAGTCAATTGTGATCAAACAATCACAAGTGGTTTATTCGACTATTTATCCCGAAATTCTTGCAGGATTACGAATATTATTTTTACTACACGGAAAAAAGCTGAACTTACAATAATGTAACAATATGTTTTTTTAACACCACTAATATCATTTAATAAATTCCCTGTTATTACTGAACGCCTTCAAGAGGGATTGGCAATGATGGCCCTCAATCTAGAAGAGTGGCGGGAATAAAGGACTTTGCCCAACAGTGGACCGATACGGGCTAACAGTAACAATAAATTCCCTGTTATCTCATGCCATTAACGTACATTTTCTTTATTTCTAGCCGCACGGCAGTCCGTAGCGACACGTGCGCAATGGCGGGCGTATCATTGAACATGAGCGCTCGCGTGCATCCGGTGATTTGGCAAACTGCTGGTTTGCCTTTTGACTGTCTCAAAGCAGTGCCTATACATAAACCGTTGGGTAAGTAATGTTTGGAAAATATTTGTACGATAATTTTATTACACTATATAGTATTCATAAATATCAATAAATTGAATAATTTGACGAGACCATTGACACAGTGGCAGTGAGAGCGCTTATGAGGGCGCTTATGAGCTAATGAGGGTTCATTAGTGAAGAGTGGTGATTAGCTATTGAGGCGTCATTAGTGAGTAGTGGTGATTAGCAAATGAGGGGTCATTAGTGAGGAGTGGTGATTAGCTAATGAGGGGTCATTAGTGAGGAGTGGTGATTAGATAATGAGGGGTAATGATGAGATAACTGAGCCAAAAAGGATATCTGATGAATTTAATAACTATTTCAATAATGATTTATAAATCATTATATTTATAATAATAATAATTCTAAGCCCTACACCAATAACATCAAGTACAGTAAATCAAATTACATATTTCTCACACCAACTTCTACCTCTCATATACTATAAATCATACAGTCCCAGAATACTAATAGTACTAACTACTAATACCAGAATACTAATAGGTGATTAGCTAATGAGGGGTCATTAGTAATGGGAGGTCATTAGTGAGGAGTGGTGATTAGATAATGAGGGGTCATTAGTGAGGAATGGTGATTAGCTAATGAGGGGTCATTAGTGAGGAGTGGTGACTAGCTAATGACGGGTTATTAGTAATGGGAGGTCATTGGTGAGGAGTGGTGATTAGATAATGAGGGCTCATTAGTGAGGAATGGTGATTAGCTAATGAGGGGTCATAAGTGAGGAGTGGTGATTAGCTAATGAGGGGTCCTTAGTGAGGAGTGGGGATTAGATTATGAGGGGTCATTAGTGAGGAGTGATGATTAGCTAATGAGGGGCATTAGTGAGGAGTGGTGATTAGCTAATGAGGGGTCATAAGTGAGGAATGGTGATTAGCTAATGAGGGGTCATTAATGAGGAGTGGTGATTAGATTATGAGGGATCATTAGTGAGGAGTGGTGATTAGCTAATGAGGGGTCATTAGTGAGGAGTGGTGATTAGCTAATGAGGGGTCATTAGTGAGGAGTGGTGATTAGTTAATGAGGGGTCTAGGTCTGGGTAACTGGATGGTTTAGTTTAAACGTACTCACACGGGTTTTTCGTGTTAGAAAGTTAATAAAGCAAGTAATAACTTACTTTTTATTTCTATGTGTTCAAATCGTGTAAGTTTAAAAAAGGCTATGGATGGTTTAGATTCACACTAGCGACATCTATTGGGTCGCGGGAGGAAACACCACGCGGGACAGCTAGTATATATGTATAGTGTCTTGTCTGTCTATTCCAGGCGGCTGTCTGATCATGGCAGTGAATTCCTTAATATACCTGAACCAGTCGGTGCCGCCGTACGGAGTATCTTTGAATAGTATCGCTACGCACACCACTAACTTTCCGCTGAGTAAGTATATTTTTAACGAGTGATTGCGATCTTTCGTCTGTTTTTTTTACTCCCCCTTTCCGTCTTTCATCTCCTATAATGTTACTTATGTCTTGTCTCACTCTGGAAGGAGTGGTCGCGATGTGTTGTCTCTGTCTGTGTGTCGCGTGTGATGTGGTACGGTCGCGCAGGGATCCAGGAGGGCGTGTGTGTGACGCTGGACGGCGCGTGCGTGGCGCCGCTGGGCGAGGCGCGGCTGGCGCTGTCGCTGCGCGGCGGCCAGCTGTACGTGTGTTGTCTCTGTCTGTGTGTCGCGTGTGATGTGGTACGGTCGCGCAGGGATCCAGGAGGGCGTGTGTGTGACGCTGGACGGCGCGTGCGTGGCGCCGCTGGGCGAGGCGCGGCTGGCGCTGTCGCTGCGCGGCGGCCAGCTGTACGTGTGTTGTCTCTGTCTGTGTGTCGCGTGTGATGTGGTACGGTCGCGCAGGGATCCAGGAGGGCGTGTGTGTGACGCTGGACGGCGCGTGCGTGGCGCCGCTGGGCGAGGCGCGGCTGGCGCTGTCGCTGCGCGGCGGCCAGCTGTACGTGTGTTGTCTCTGTCTGTGTGTCGCGTGTGATGTGGTACGGTCGCGCAGGGATCCAGGAGGGCGTGTGTGTGACGCTGGACGGCGCGTGCGTGGCGCCGCTGGGCGAGGCGCGGCTGGCGCTGTCGCTGCGCGGCGGCCAGCTGTACGTGTGTTGTCTCTGTCTGTGTGTCGCGTGTGATGTGGTACGGTCGCGCAGGGATCCAGGAGGGCGTGTGTGTGACGCTGGACGGCGCGTGCGTGGCGCCGCTGGGCGAGGCGCGGCTGGCGCTGTCGCTGCGCGGCGGCCAGCTGTACGTGCTGACGCTGCTGGCCGACTCCGTGCGCTCCGTGCGCGCCTTCCACCTCGACCGCGCCGCCGCCTCCGTGCTCACCTCCTGTGTGAGTATACTACTTATACGACAGTACTTACATTTACACTTACACATCCAAATAACGTGTGACACTTACTCATTTACCGGGGTACTACGCGTTGCAGCGGCAAAGCAAAGTACGATTTTGAACCTTACGAACAAGTGTTATACGCAACGCAACACGTCGCAACTGACCGCTTGCTCGAGTATCAATTCCTACAAACATGAATCTTAACTATTGTATATTTCTTTGTAGCACAATGTGAAATGTATGTATGTATATTATGTTTGTGTGTAAGTAAGTATATTTGTTTGTTGCTCTTTCACGAAAAAACCACAGAACGAATTGTAATGAAACTCTACAGTAATATAGGTTATACATCAGAATAACACATGGGATATATTTTATCCCGAAATTCCCGCGGGAACGGGTACAACGCGGGTAACACCTTGAGACGCGGTTAGTGAACAAATAAAATACAAAAACTTATTAAACCTTCCAGATGTGTGTGATAGAAGAGGACTTCCTCTTCCTCGGCTCCCGTTTAGGAAACTCTCTCTTACTGAGAGTGACAGAGAGAGAGAACAGGATGATCTTCTCTGTCGACAAGCCCTTGGAGGCCACTATTGACTTGACTGAGTCGGAATCTGGTAAGAACATGTGTATTTTTGTAGATAATGTTTATATTCAGGTTTAGAATGGTGTTCGCGCCTAGGTGGTCTAGTGGTATATGTGCACTCGCCTGCCAAGCCTGAGATCTCCGGTTCAATTCCCGGGTTGAGCGAAAACATATTTCCTACTTTTCAAACTTTGCTCGCGTTTGCGATCACCAATCCGCATTAGGCAAGTGCAGCGATTACGCCTAATCGTCCTGTACTGTACCTGATATCTTCAGTGAGATGAGAGGCCTTTGCCCAGCCGTGGGACATACATATACAGGCTTATACTCTTCTTAGGAATGGTGTTATTGACCGGATTATTGGAACGAAGTTCCTTATCGCGCGTTGCGAATGGGGGCTAGACGGAAAAAATGGTAACGACATTTTTTAGGCCAGAGAGGGACAGACTGAGGAACTTGCGCACGCCAGAGACAGACAGAGAAACATGCGCACGCCAGAGAGAGACAGACAAAGAACCATGCGCGCGCATGTTTCTCGGTCTGTCTCTCACTGGCACGCGCAAGTTTCTCTGTCTGTCTCTCTCTCTCTCTTATAGAAAGCAAGCTAGATATTTTCGTTTCGTCTATCTATTCCGCATTGAACAGTGTGGTGTCGCGACGATTATTTTTGTTGATAATAAATAAACTTCCATCCGGGTGTACCTTGACACTTCTCAAGTTTTTTTGTTAGTTTATATCCTTGTTTTAAACTTCCGTTTGGTGATCTTCACATCGTAAACGAGATTGGGCTATATTTTTATCTATATATCTATACTAATATAATAAGTATTAGCCTGTAATGTCCCACTTGTTGGGCAAAGGCCTCTCGTATCACTGAAGATATCAGTACAGTGAGGAGGTTTCAGGCGTAATCACCACGCTTGCCTAATGCGGGCTGGTGATCTCAAACCCGAGCCATGTTTGAAAAGTAGGAAACATGTTTTCGCTCGACCTGGGAATTGAACCCGGGACCTCAGTCTTGGCAGGCGAGTGCACATACCACTAGACCACCGAGGCGTTAATAATATAATACTCTTATAATAAAGCTAAATGAAATAAAATTAACGCCAAATATACATTGCATAGATAAATGATTCACTTGACACTAAGTTCGAGTAGGCTAGTATCCAACCCTGTTTCGGAGTTTTTAGACCGCCTCAAGGCCTCCGACATGGTCTAACGACTGAAACAACATAGTGAGTGTCTTATTTCCTTGCAGCATTAGAATCCCAAAAGGAACAAGCGGCCAAAGACAAAGAGTCCCAACCCGACGCGTCGAAACGACGTCGCATCGACCTGACCGAGTGCCCGCCCACTAACGTGATCGATATCAGCGATCAAGATGAGTTGGAAGTCTATGGCAGCGATATTAGGACGTCGACACAACTTACTAGCTACGTGTTTGAGGTATGTGAAAGATGGAATAGATTTACTTTAATTAAGTTTATTTTACTAAGCTTACAGATATTAGGTATTGATCTTAATTGGGTTTTTGAAAAAAAAATATTGATTTTTTTATGTATTTTAAAGCTTTATTATTAATAACTAGCAGCGCCCCGCGGTTTTACCCGCGTTGTGCCCGTTCCCGTGGGAATTTCGGGATTTTTTTTACATAAAAACCTTCCTCTTGAATCACTCTACCTATTACAAAAAACCGCATCAAAATCCGTTGCGTAATTTTAAAGATTTAAGCATACAGACAGACAAACAGTGTGACAGACACGAAAAAGAGACGACTTTATTTTATACTATGTAGTGATATTGATATTGAATGCAAAAAACTTCAAATATTTTTTTTCAATTAATTATAAACAATTAAAAATTTATGAAATTTAAATAAAAATCACGTGACTATAAACGCGCCATGATTGGTCACCATAGTTGTGACGTCATAATGTTATAGCTATTTAATAACAGTACAGCGTTTACGGCTGAAACGGCGGAGTGAAAACTAACATTATGACGTCACACGCGCTCGAGTTTGTTCGGGAGTTGTCGGCGTGTCTTCGGTACTGGATTCAAAAATTAATTTTTATTTTGAAATAACTTTTGAATTATTGCGAAAAAAAAAAATAGTTTTGTTATAAAACTAATACATAATCATTCCATTTACTTACCACAATTTTTTTTTTTCAAAATCCCAATTACACTTTCAAGGTGTCTGATTTAAACATAAGGGTCACTGACCTTCTGACTTCACACTATCGAGGTCATTGAACTTAACATAAAAAAAATCGGGGTCACTGGGTCACTGACTTTACACTATTGGGGTCACTGACCCTTATATTACTCATTTCACTCCCACTATGGGGACCTCTGACCTTAACACTACTGATCATTAATCATTATATTACCGACTCAAGAGATCTATATATTTTAATACATCAGAATAATACCGCATGGGATACATTTTATCCCGAAATTTCCGCGGGAACGGGTAGAAAGCAGGGTACGGCTAGTTATATTATAATGTATGTATGCGCGCGTCAGGTGTGCGACTCGCTGCTGAACATCTGCCCCATCGGGTCGGCGTCGCTGGGCGAGGCGCCGGGCGCGGCGGGGGACGGGGACGGGGCGGGGGCGGGGGCGCGTCTGGAGCTGGTGGCGTGCTCGGGCCGCGACAAGAACGGCGCGCTCACCGTGCTGCAGCGCGCGCTCACGCCGCTCACCCTCACCGCCTTCGACCTGCCGGGTGAGCAGCGGCTGAGTGGACCAAGGGCCCGTGTGGGCCGCGGGCCCAGTGTGGACCGCGGGCCCAATGAGAACCATGTGCCCAATGTACACTATTTATATATATAACGTTATATTTTTACTGTGTAATTATTTCGTCAATAATTATGAAGTGGTATTATAAATTATCTAATATCAATATTTTCAACTATTATGTGGTCAATAACAATATTTCAATCATAGTAACTAATATGAGTATTTTAGTACAAAGTAGCCAATATAGATACTAATTTTTTGATGAAATAATCATTGCACAAAACACAAAATAACATAAATCAACATTTTCATCAATACCATTACTCATCCAGCACTAAGGTGACCAATACATGTCTCTTGGCCAACATCAACACTTGGTCAATATCTTTCCACTCGCCCACAGGGTGTATCGACATGTGGTCAGTATACGGTGACTCTGGCGAGAGAGATGCCGAGCCGGAACATGCTTATCTGCTACTGTCACAGGAAGATTCTACTATGGTAAGTGACACGACAAGACAAGACATGACACATTAAAATGTATAAATTATTACATTCAAAGATACATTTTAAATTGTAAGTTCATCTTTTCGAAATATGAGTGAAATTTTGGAACCATAACGATAATTTTAAATTCGCTAGTCCCTTTTTCTTACAAAAAAGGTCAATGACAATGGTCTCCGAGTTGCCAAAATATTTATTTTTTGATTCACAAATTATTGTAAGTACACTTTTAATTATTGTATTATATACAACTCACTGTTGTATTGCATTTTTCTCTCTTGCAATCTTGTAATCTAATACATATTTTTTCTATTAACATCAATTCTATCCCAATCATTATATTAATCCCGTTCTGTAACCATTATTCAAACTGTCCTTTTCACCACCCGTTGTATCCACAGGTACTACAAACAGGCCAAGAAATCAACGAGGTTGATAACTCGGGCTTCTTGACAGGCTCCCCGACTATATTCGCTTGTAACCTGGGCAACAACAAGTTTATGGTGCAAGTTACCACTGTGGCGATACGTCTCTTGAAGAGTAAGTTGAATTTTATTTGGATATTTTTCGAAAATGTTTATGTAATGTTTAAGCGACCACTACTCATTTTGAATTGAAACTACGTATACTGATACACTTCGCTTTTATTTTAAACTAGCTGTGCCCCGCGGTTTCACCCGCAGCGCCCCCGTTCCCGTGGGAATTTTGAGATTTTTATTCCTTATTTTTCTTATATAAAAACCTTGTCCTGACAATAAGGAACACATTAAAAAAAGAATCATCCAATTTGGTCGCGGTCGCAGTCGTTCTGAAGTTATGCGCTTACCAACACATTTTGCGATTCATTTTTATACTATAGATTGTTATCTGACATTTCGGCACCGTGGTCACAGAATACATAGTTACATCCGTAAACATAGTTTAAATTCTAAATGGTTTCCGTTTGATTCCAGACGGCACGCAAGTCCAATCGATCTCGTTCGAGTGGACAGCCCGAGCGGCGAGCGCGGCCGACCCGTATGTATGTGTAACATCCGCATGCGGCCGACTGCTCGTGCTGGCGCTGCGCGAGCACCGCACCAGTGCTGGCGTGGTGAGTGCGAGCGCGATCGTAACCTACTGTTTCACAAGCCCGTTGGCACAGTCGCAGTGAGAGCGCTTACTGTCTCGGGGGTTGCGGGTTCGATTCAAAGGAGTCAACAATATGTTAAACTATTTGATAGCTAAACTGTTCTTAATACGCGGTTTAAGATCCGTTTTTCGCTTGAAATATTATCAAACGTAAGGCCATGTCTCCAGACGGGCCGCCTGGCGCCGACTCGTCAGAGTGTGAGCAGCCGGAGTCCGATCATCGCCGCCACCGTCTTCAAGGATACCAGCGGGCTGTTCGCGGGGCAGGATGGGGACAATATGCAGGTAAAACAACTGTCCAAATACCAAGTCAAAACACTTGTAATTCTTACTAGAAATTCTTCGCAAAAATCATTCTTTTAGCATACAATAAGCTGAATTTATTACTGAAGCAACCCATAAATTCTGGACAAAAGCTTAAAAAAATAATGTTTGTTGTAGGTGAAAGGTGAATTCACCGGTAAAGTGAAGAGCAACGTGAAAGCCGAGGGATTCAAACCAGACACCGTGTACGAATTGAACGACGAAGATGAACTGTTATACGGAGGCGATCAAACACCAGCGTCTATGGCGAGCGTGAGTAATACGGTTTTATAAAATTGACCTTTATAGCAAGAACACTTAGGGTGATTTCCTGTGACGCTGACCGCAGGCTTAGTCGATGCTGATGACTCAATATGTATGTCAAATTCTAACTCGAATCTCTTTATGAAATCAGATCATTACAAATAATCGTCAGCTTCAAATTAGTTTTTGTTAGTTCGCAACTCGCCACCTACTGAGAAGAACTAACAAGAAACTCAGTGTATTGTTAATATGTATAAATTAGTGATAATTAAATTTCAATATTGCAATGTATGTAAAACAGTATACAAATATTAATATGTAATGTAAAACTTCAAACTGAATCTCTGGTCCGTAGGAATCTTCGTAGCAAAGTCAAACTCTGAATGTCCGATCCGTAGCAATCTTCGTAGCAAAGTCAAACTCAGAATGTCCGATCCGTAACAATCCTCGTAGCAAGGTCAAACTGAATCTCTGGTCCTTAGCAATCCTTGTAGCAAGGTCAAACTGAATCTCTGGTTCGTAGCAATCGTCATAAAAGGTCAAACTGAATCTCTGGTCCGCAGAAATCCTCGTAGCAAGGTCAAACTGAATCTCTGTGCCGTAGCAATCCTCGTAGCAAGGTCAAACTGAATCTCTGGTCCTTAGCAATCTTCGTAGCAAGGTCAAACTGAATCTCTGGTCCGTAGCAATCCTCGTAGCAAGGTCAAACTGAATCTCTGTGCCGTAGCAATCCTCCTAGCAAGGTCAAACTGAATCTCTGGTTCGTAGCAATCCTCATAAAAGGTCAAACTGAATCTCTGGTCCGCAGAAATCCTCGTAGCAAGGTCAAACTGAATCTCTGTGCCGTAGCAATCCTCGTAGCAAGGTCAAACTGAATCTCTGGTCCTTAGCAATCCTCGTAGCAAAGTCAAACTGAATCTCTGGTCCTTAGCAATCCTCGTAGCAAGGTCAAACTGAATCTATGGTCCTTAGCAATCCTCGTAGCAAGGTCAAACTGAATCTCTGGTCCGTAGCAATCCTCGTAGCAAGGTCAAACTGAATCTCTGTGCCGTAGCAATCTTCGTAGCAAGGTAAAACTGAATCTCTGTTCCGTAGCAATCCCCATAGCAAGGTCAAACTGAATCTCTGTTCCGTAGCAATCTTCGTAGCAAGGTAAAACTGAATCTCTGTTCCGTAGCAATCTTCGTAGCAAGGTAAAACTCTGTATCTCCGGTTCGTAGCATGGTCAAACTCTGTATCTCCGGTTCGTAGCAAAGTCAAACTCTGGAATGTCTAGTCCGTGGCAAGGTAAAACTCTGTATCTCCGGTTCGTAGGAATCTTCGTAGCAAGGTCAAACTTTGATTTGGATGGTTAAAATTTGGTAGGCATCTTGGTAGCAAAGTCATGATTTAATTGGTGGCTTCGTATCAAAATCAAGATTTAATAGGCGACTTCGCAGCAAAATCTCCGATTCGTAGCAAACTTCGTAGCAAGGTCATAATTTGGTAGGCGACTTCGAAGCAAAATCTCCGATTCGTAGCAAACTTCGTAGCAAGGTCATAATTTGGTAGGTGACTTCGAAGCAAAATCTCCGATTCGTAGCAAACTTCGTAGCAAGGTCATAATTTGGTAGGCGACTTCGAAGCAAAATCTCCGATTCGTAGCAAACTTCGTAGCAAGGTCATAATTTGGTAGGTGACTTCGAAGCAAAATCTCCGATTCGTAGCAAACTTCGTAGCAAGGTCATAATTTGGTAGGTGACTTCGAAGCAAAATCTGCATAAATTTAGATAATGTATACATATTAATGTATTGATATATTTAGATAATGCTGGCGGAGCGCGCGCTGTCGGGCACGGCGGCGCCGCGGCGCGTGTCGCGCTGGTGGGCGCGGCGCGGCGAGCGGCGCAGCAGCAGCTGGGTGTGCGTCGCGCGCGGCGCCGGCCTCGACGTGTACTCGCTGCCCGACATGAAGCTCACCGCCGTGTACACCGAGCTGGCGCACGGGGCCCGGGTGAGTGCCGGTACACTGTGCCACTGTACTACTGTGTGCACACGTCCCCTATAGATAATGCCGGCTCGACGTGTACTCGCTGCCCGACATGAAGCTCACCGCCGTGTACACCGAGCTGGCGCACGGGGCCCGGGTGAGTGCCGGTACACTGTGCCACTGTACTACTGTGTGCACACGTCCCCTATAGATAATGCCGGCTCGACGTGTACTCGCTGCCCGACATGAAGCTCACCGCCGTGTACACCGAGCTGGCGCACGGGGCCCGGGTGAGTGCCGGTACACTGTGCCACTGTACTACTGTGTGCACACGTCCCCTATAGATAATGCCGGCTCGACGTGTACTCGCTGCCCGACATGAAGCTCACCGCCGTGTACACCGAGCTGGCGCACGGGGCCCGGGTGAGTGCCGGTACACTGTGCCACTGTACTACTGTGTGCACACGTCCCCTATAGATAATGCCGGCTCGACGTGTACTCGCTGCCCGACATGAAGCTCACCGCCGTGTACACCGAGCTGGCGCACGGGGCCCGGGTGAGTGCCGGTACACTGTGCCACTGTACTACTGTGTGCACACGTCCCCTATAGATAATGCCGGCTCGACGTGTACTCGCTGCCCGACATGAAGCTCACCGCCGTGTACACCGAGCTGGCGCACGGGGCCCGGGTGAGTGCCGGTACACTGTGCCACTGTACTACTGTGTGCACACGTCCCCTATAGATAATGCCGGCTCGACGTGTACTCGCTGCCCGACATGAAGCTCACCGCCGTGTACACCGAGCTGGCGCACGGGGCCCGGGTGAGTGCCGGTACACTGTGCCACTGTACTACTGTGTGCACACGTCCCCTATAGATAATGCCGGCTCGACGTGTACTCGCTGCCCGACATGAAGCTCACCGCCGTGTACACCGAGCTGGCGCACGGGGCCCGGGTGAGTGCCGGTACACTGTGCCACTGTACTACTGTGTGCACACGTCCCCTATAGATAATGCCGGCTCGACGTGTACTCGCTGCCCGACATGAAGCTCACCGCCGTGTACACCGAGCTGGCGCACGGGGCCCGGGTGAGTGCCGGTACACTGTGCCACTGTACTACTGTGTGCACACGTCCCCTATAGATAATGCCGGCTCGACGTGTACTCGCTGCCCGACATGAAGCTCACCGCCGTGTACACCGAGCTGGCGCACGGGGCCCGGGTGAGTGCCGGTACACTGTGCCACTGTACTACTGTGTGCACACGTCCCCTATAGATAATGCCGGCTCGACGTGTACTCGCTGCCCGACATGAAGCTCACCGCCGTGTACACCGAGCTGGCGCACGGGGCCCGGGTGAGTGCCGGTACACTGTGCCACTGTACTACTGTGTGCACACGTCCCCTATAGATAATGCCGGCTCGACGTGTACTCGCTGCCCGGCATGAAGCTCACCGCCGTGTACACCGAGCTGGCGCACGGGGCCCGGGTGAGTGCCGGTACACTGTGCCACTGTACTACTGTGTGCACACGTCCCCTATAGATAATGCCGGCTCGACGTGTACTCGCTGCCCGACATGAAGCTCACCGCCGTGTACACCGAGCTGGCGCACGGGGCCCGGGTGAGTGCCGGTACACTGTGCCACTGTACTACTGTGTGCACACGTCCCCTATAGATAATGCCGGCTCGACGTGTACTCGCTGCCCGACATGAAGCTCACCGCCGTGTACACCGAGCTGGCGCACGGGGCCCGGGTGAGTGCCGGTACACTGTGCCACTGTACTACTGTGTGCACACGTCCCCTATAGATAATGCCGGCTCGACGTGTACTCGCTGCCCGACATGAAGCTCACCGCCGTGTACACCGAGCTGGCGCACGGGGCCCGGGTGAGTGCCGGTACACTGTGCCACTGTACTACTGTGTGCACACGTCCCCTATAGATAATGCCGGCTCGACGTGTACTCGCTGCCCGACATGAAGCTCACCGCCGTGTACACCGAGCTGGCGCACGGGGCCCGGGTGAGTGCCGGTACACTGTGCCACTGTACTACTGTGTGCACACGTCCCCTATAGATAATGCCGGCTCGACGTGTACTCGCTGCCCGACATGAAGCTCACCGCCGTGTACACCGAGCTGGCGCACGGGGCCCGGGTGAGTGCCGGTACACTGTGCCACTGTACTACTGTGTGCACACGTCCCCTATAGATAATGCCGGCTCGACGTGTACTCGCTGCCCGACATGAAGCTCACCGCCGTGTACACCGAGCTGGCGCACGGGGCCCGGGTGAGTGCCGGTATACTGTGCCACTGTACTACTGTGTGCACACGTCCCCTATAGATAATGCCGGCTCGACGTGTACTCGCTGCCCGACATGAAGCTCACCGCCGTGTACACCGAGCTGGCGCACGGGGCCCGGGTGAGTGCCGGTACACTGTGCCACTGTACTACTGTGTGCACACGTCCCCTATAGATAATGCCGGCTCGACGTGTACTCGCTGCCCGACATGAAGCTCACCGCCGTGTACACCGAGCTGGCGCACGGGGCCCGGGTGAGTGCCGGTACACTGTGCCACTGTACTACTGTGTGCACACGTCCCCTATAGATAATGCCGGCTCGACGTGTACTCGCTGCCCGACATGAAGCTCACCGCCGTGTACACCGAGCTGGCGCACGGGGCCCGGGTGAGTGCCGGTACACTGTGCCACTGTACTACTGTGTGCACACGTCCCCTATAGATAATGCCGGCTCGACGTGTACTCGCTGCCCGACATGAAGCTCACCGCCGTGTACACCGAGCTGGCGCACGGGGCCCGGGTGAGTGCCGGTACACTGTGCCACTGTACTACTGTGTGCACACGTCCCCTATAGATAATGCCGGCTCGACGTGTACTCGCTGCCCGACATGAAGCTCACCGCCGTGTACACCGAGCTGGCGCACGGGGCCCGGGTGAGTGCCGGTACACTGTGCCACTGTACTACTGTGTGCACACGTCCCCTATAGATAATGCCGGCTCGACGTGTACTCGCTGCCCGACATGAAGCTCACCGCCGTGTACACCGAGCTGGCGCACGGGGCCCGGGTGAGTGCCGGTACACTGTGCCACTGTACTACTGTATGCACACGTCCCCTATAGATAATGCCGGCTCGACGTGTACTCGCTGCCCGACATGAAGCTCACCGCCGTGTACACCGAGCTGGCGCACGGGGCCCGGGTGAGTGCCGGTACACTGTGCCACTGTACTACTGTGTGCACACGTCCCCTATAGATAATGCCGGCTCGACGTGTACTCGCTGCCCGACATGAAGCTCACCGCCGTGTACACCGAGCTGGCGCACGGGGCCCGGGTGAGTGCCGGTACACTGTGCCACTGTACTACTGTGTCCACACGTCCCCTATAGATAATGCCGGCTCGACGTGTACTCGCCGCCCGACATGAAGCTCCGTTTGTTACAGAATGACATGTTCGTAGCAATAATACCGGTCGTAGCCAACCTAGTAGCATAATTACCTGTTCATAGCCAATTTCGTAGCATAGCTACGGGATTGTAGTCAACTTCGTCGCCAAAAGACCCGTTCGTAGCCATCTTCGTAGCATAGTTACGGGTTCGTAGCCATCTCCGTAGTATAGCTACGGGATCGTAGTCAACTTCGTCGCCAAACGACCGGTTCATAGCCATCTTCGTAGCAAAGGTACGGGTTCGTAGCCAACCTCGTAGCAAATTTTCCGGTTCGTAGCCATCTTCGTAGTATTATTACTGGTTCATAGTCAAGTTACCCATTGTGATTGCAGGTGCTGGCAGACAGCTTGGAGTCGATGTCGTCGGCGGGCGCGGGCGAGGAGGCGGAGGAGGAGGGCGCGGCGGCGGAGGGCGGCGTGCGCGAGCTGCTCGTGGTCGGGCTCGGGCACAAGCAGGGCCGCGTGCTGCTGCTCGCCGCCAGGGACAGGGACGTGCTCGTCTACGAGGTCAGCGCTTTCATTTCATATCGTCCCACTCCGCTGGGCATATGTCTTCCCCGAACAGCGCCACCGCTCCTTAGCGAGCTCCCTGTCAATACTCCGTGGGATGAGCTAGTCCTACCGACCTCCGATCGACCTGTCTAGCTGTCATCGTTCTTGATATATAGTCCCATCAATAGGGTTCCGTTTTTACTCTTCGGGTACGGAATCCTAAAAACGTAATAATTCTTACCAAAATCTACTCTAAAATCAGATTGAGTTCTCTTTGCAAACCTTTAAACTGTCGTTACGCTATCTAGTGGAGCACAATATGAACATAAGCTTCCACCGCCACTCGCTAGATGTCACTGTACGGAGTTAAAACACGATAACGTTATTTTCTCAATAACAGTGGCATCTCACCGATAACTCCAATGATTTATGTTAACTTAATGTATATTATAATGTAACGTCTGTGATAAATATGTGATAAAATCACACTCAGTAAACAATTAGTTGGTATTTTTGTACGGGTCCTGTCATAAAATGATCGGGGGCCGAGAATTATTTGTATAAAGGTGTGTGGCGCCGACTGTACAGGAATTTAATCAGTAATTTATTGATCAGTTCCTATACAGTCGGTTTAAATAAAGATTGAATACAGCTATACAGCTACATCCCGTAGGATGAATGTTAAAGTTGCTTCAGTTAAAACTAGTTTTGCTAAACGTTTTCGGTGGTTTGCTTTTCCATTGATATACCGACGTGCTTTAAACCACTGTGACCTCTCTTGTCTTCTCTATGGTGTCAAAGTTAGGATTAGGAAATGGTTATTGACCCTTGACTATTATGAAACTGAAAATATTTTGAAAATTGTTACCTAAAAAATTGTTTCCTAAAAATTGTATTTTTATTAACATTACTCGTACTTAATATATTTTCCTACATAGGATTTTCCTAACAATGACATTATATTGTACACCAGCATTGTATTGTATCACTACATAGTATAAAATAAAGTCGTCTCTTTTTCGTGTCTGTCACACTGTTTGTCTGTCTGTATGCTTAAATCTTTAAAATTACGCAACGGATTTTGATGCGGTTTTTTGTAATAGGTAGAGTGATTCAAGAGGAAGGTTTTTGTGTAAAAAAAATTCCCGAAATTCCCACGGGAACGGGCACAACGCGGGTAAAACCGCGGGGCGCTGCTAGTATACCTATAATCTGCTGCAGGCTCTGTTATTTTGATAAACTGGCTTGTATAATCTAATCTCAAATAATTTAAGTCAGTGCTTTATTTTTAGTTTGATTTATTGTATGTTTGTTCTGTCAGTGTTTCTTTTTCCTTATTGTTAAACGGTTTTACGGCTACCCGCGATACAGGCTAGCCCTAGTGCGAGAGCCATTGTATATGTAATTTTTATGTTTAAGCTTTTTTTTTGTCAATAAATAAATATTTTACAGTACTGTCGACGACTGTACTGTACTGACATAATTATAATAGACTAGCAGCAACCCGCGGTTTTACCCGCGTTGTACCCGTTCCCGTGGGAATTTCGGGTTGTAAAATATCCTATAACCTTCCCGTTGAATGAGGTTATCTATTACAAAAAGTTATTTTATTTTGTTGAATGTGGCTATCTTTTACAATTATTCAAATCGGACTGATAATTCCTGAGATTACCTCGAACGTACATACAAACAAACAAACAAACTTACAAATGGTACCTCTTTATAATATTAGTATAGGTAAAATAATAAAAATTCGACTATAATATTGAAATTTCTATACTAAAATGTCAATCATATTTTTTCAAATCTGACAAAGATTGGTCTCTTGAGCTCTGCACAGCTCCACTCCGCTTCAATGGGAACGCATCCTTACTGTGTTTGACAAAGATTTTTTAGCCAATCAATTACTTTGTTTCAGGCTTTCAAATACCCCCGCGGTAACCTAAAACTCCGCTTTTCGCGCGTGCAAGTTTCCTTCCCGTTCGGAATGTACATGAACCAAAACGTAAGCAGCAACCCTGATCAATATCCAGTGAGGCAGCTGCGGTACTTCAGTGAGTATATACATCTTTATTTTATTTCTTATCCTTGAATATTCATGAGTAAATTAGTAATTTCTTAGGTTTCTTTTTTAGGATAGTTACAAGTTTATTTTAGTTTTTACATGCGAAAACATAATTAATGGTGTTTTAGATTTAAACCTTGCTTTTCCTTAGTTTAAGTTACACTGTTTTTCAAATAAAATAAAATAAAATAAAGTAAAGTACTTATTAGCCTGTAATGTCAAGAAATCGGTACAGTGAGAAGAAATATTCAAACACCATTTAATTTTAGCTGTATTTTTTTATTTATTTTGTATTATTGTAATAGCCCACTGCTGGGCAAAGGCCACTTGTGTCACCGAAGATATCAGTACAGTGAGGAGGCGTATGCAAACACCATAAAATTTTAGCTGTATTTATTTGAATATGTCGGCATTAATTACATTTGTAATATATATTTTTATTTGTGTTCTTTATTAAGTATGGATTGGCCTCCCATGAGTGCCAAATAATAAGTTACATTTTATTATTTTCATTGATAAATATCAATTGTCGTTAGGAATCATTAGGAACCTTCGCAAACTAACCAATTTACCGTTATTTTGTTTGTGTGTGGCATTTCTACCTGAGCGTTACCGCACGTTAAATTGTCGATCCCGGTTGTTTCAATCGTCAGACCATGTCGTCCTTTAAGCGGTCTAAAAATTCCACCAGAGTTGGCCTTCTCAAACTTACTTATTAAACTCAAAATGTCCGCCAGGCAACGTGTCTGGCTACAGCGGTGTATTCGCTTGCGGCGCGTTTCTCCTCGTCTCCGCTCGCGGTGAGCTGCGAGTGCATTCAGTGAGGGGCGCGGGCGGAGCGAGAGCCTTCGCTACGTTCAACAACACCAACTGTCGGAACGGATTCATGTATTTGACTAGCAAGGTAAGTGTCGCAGTGATATCTACTAACAGCGCCCCGCGGTGATATCTGTGTTGTGCCCAGTCCTTTGGAAATAGCCTATGACCCTCTCGTTGAATGTATCTGTATAAAAAAAAATATTGAAATCGGATTGTTAGTTTCATAGATTAGCGCGTTCAAACAATGAAATAACAACAAAAAAAAATACTATACCATATTTCAAAATTCCAGATTTTTTTTTGTAAACAAATGTGATACCTGTGCACAAAACCTGCACGAAAATCGTGCAGTTGTTAATTTGACGATTTCACGGTATTTATTTATCTTACAAAAATAAGGGGATAGCTATAGTTATTCAAACGATTATGCAGTATTGACTTTTATACGATTGTTATTCTGAAGAAAATTAAAATTATCTAAAGCTTTTTTGTGCAGTTAATTTATGTATACTTGGAACACTACAGACACGCAGAAATTTTTTTAGAGTCGCCATTTTATTTTATCGTGGTTCGAATACGAACGCGCTATTAGCGCTTTTTTTGGAGTCCGAAATATCGGACTCCAAAAAAAGCGCTATGTACACTACCTCATAGGTGGCGTGGAAACGTGTGCAATAATATGCACACGTTGGTCATAATTGACCATTACAACTTTTACAAGTTTCTGAATCGTTATATCAATAATTTTGACTGAGGTATTTTTATGATAAAACTTACCGCTGAAAATCGTGAGAAACTCATTTTTTTAATCTTTTTCTTTTTAATTTACTGATAGTTTTATTATAAAATGTGAATTACTCAGATGCAGAACCTTAACTGAATATCTCTTCGGATAGTGAATAAATGTATGTAATGAACTTGAAGTGTTTTTAATGTCCTAATTTCGAATAAAATATTTTTTCTTGTTGTAGTAAATAATAAAAACAAGCCTTAAAAGTTCATACAGAAATATTTAATATATTTTTTAATTTTATATATTACTATTTTTAAATGAAATTACCCGAAGGTTCGACACGTCTGACCTCCTACATTGACAGTGACAAATCTTGACATAACTTTGTTTACAAAAAATATCTGGGATTTTGAAATACTGTATAGTACAGATCACGACAAATCACCAAATCACGTCATTAATTTTTGCATGAAATTGTTAGATCTAGCAATCTTATAAAATGTCGCCATTATAATACATATTACACTGCGTTCCGAATCACGCAAATAATTTCGCACACAAAGCCGTTCCCAATCGCCGTGAGCGCGATATCGACAGACCAGTGTGGCGTTATGACTGACGTCATTACTGCCGCCATGATGACTAATTTGACATGTTGCTCACAGTGGTTAAATGTGAGCTAAATGTCAAACTTGACAGTTGACACTTAGAATTGCATTTCCATTATGGTGTAGCGTAACTTGCTCAATGATTTGTGTGGAAATCGCACAAGAGACTCATTTGTTGAGTCCTTTGACCATTTTGTTGTTTATCATTGAAATCGTTAGTGGTCGATGAACTATTCCGAAGGAGATGCTAATAACGCTGCAATCGATTTTAGCGCTGTCTTTGATTCGGACAGCGATTATTTTTGACAAAGCTCAAATCGTGATTCGGAACAATATTTGAATCTAATCTCTTTTTTCTGTGACCATCACAGTCACAATGACTCTAATGTTACCGATCATTCTAAGTATACGAGTATTTGATGGTCAGAATGAGTCATTTTATATTATGTATTAGTCCGCCACAGTTGTTTCAACCATTAGACCATGGCAGAAGCCTTAGGCGGTCTGAAAACTCCGATACCAGAGTTGGCCATTAACTTAATCCCTTCACACACGGGTTGTACGTGTGTAAGCGTATCGTTACGACGCTACGCGTACGAGATTTGCAGTGTTGCACAAACGTAGCGTCGCGTAGACGTATCGTTTAGAATATCAGTTAAAATCATGGCGTCAATGGCACCAGTAGTTTTGGATGTTGAGGATCTTACTTTCACCTCAGGCGAAGACGATTTGTTTTGTCTGTTACATTTTTTCTTGAATATTCGCTTAATAAATTATTATAAAATAGAAGTGTAGTCTTCAACCGTTTTGACGAATTCAATTAATTTTCAGTCATAAAGAGAAAAAAATTAAAATTTATCTTTTTACACTTGTGTTTTTACGCCAGTACGCTACGACTAACGTTATGTCAATTTTGCATGTTACGACAACTTCTACAATTCGTATGCGGACTTGTTTGAACATGTTTTTGCTCGTATTGCTCTCGTCGTACGCGCGGATACGATGACGCTACGACGCTATGTGCGTAGGTGTTTATTCGAATTGAATGAACTCATATGTACGCTTGTCACATTGAGTCCAAACCATATCTCCCGCACAGTGGTCCCTCCGCATCTGCGTGGCGGCGGGCCACCTGTCGTACGAGGCGGCGTGGGGCGCGCGCAAGGTGCCGCTGCGCATGACGCCGCACCACGTCACCTACCACCTCGAGTCCAAGACCTACTGCCTCGTGGCCAGCGCGCGCCGCCCCACCACCACCTACTACAAGTTCAACGGGGAGGACAAGGAGAGAACCACCGAGAACAAGGGCGACAGGTGAGTCACGTGACTGCGACGTGTGTCACTCCCACGTGTCGGACTCGGGCCCGCATGACGCCGCACCACGTCACCTACCACCTCGAGTCCAAGACCTACTGCCTCGTGGCCAGCGCGCGCCGCCCCACCACCACCTACTACAAGTTCAACGGGGAGGACAAGGAGAGAACCACCGAGAACAAGGGCGACAGGTGAGTCACGTGACTGCGACGTGTGTCACTCCCACGTGTCGGACTCGGGCCCGCATGACGCCGCACCACGTCACCTACCACCTCGAGTCCAAGACCTACTGCCTCGTGGCCAGCGCGCGCCGCCCCACCACCACCTACTACAAGTTCAACGGGGAGGACAAGGAGAGAACCACCGAGAACAAGGGCGACAGGTGAGTCACGTGACTGCGACGTGTGTCACTCCCACGTGTCGGACTCGGGCCCGCATGACGCCGCACCACGTCACCTACCACCTCGAGTCCAAGACCTACTGCCTCGTGGCCAGCGCGCGCCGCCCCACCACCACCTACTACAAGTTCAACGGGGAGGACAAGGAGAGAACCACCGAGAACAAGGGCGACAGGTGAGTCACGTGACTGCGACGTGTGTCACTCCCACGTGTCGGACTCGGGCCCGCATGACGCCGCACCACGTCACCTACCACCTCGAGTCCAAGACCTACTGCCTCGTGGCCAGCGCGCGCCGCCCCACCACCACCTACTACAAGTTCAACGGGGAGGACAAGGAGAGAACCACCGAGAACAAGGGCGACAGGTGAGTCACGTGACTGCGACGTGTGTCACTCCCACGTGTCGGACTCGGGCCCGCATGACGCCGCACCACGTCACCTACCACCTCGAGTCCAAGACCTACTGCCTCGTGGCCAGCGCGCGCCGCCCCACCACCACCTACTACAAGTTCAACGGGGAGGACAAGGAGAGAACCACCGAGAACAAGGGCGACAGGTGAGTCACGTGACTGCGACGTGTGTCACTCCCACGTGTCGGACTCGGGCCCGCATGACGCCGCACCACGTCACCTACCACCTCGAGTCCAAGACCTACTGCCTCGTGGCCAGCGCGCGCCGCCCCACCACCACCTACTACAAGTTCAACGGGGAGGACAAGGAGAGAACCACCGAGAACAAGGGCGACAGGTGAGTCACGTGACTGCGACGTGTGTCACTCCCACGTGTCGGACTCGGGCCCGCATGACGCCGCACCACGTCACCTACCACCTCGAGTCCAAGACCTACTGCCTCGTGGCCAGCGCGCGCCGCCCCACCACCACCTACTACAAGTTCAACGGGGAGGACAAGGAGAGAACCACCGAGAACAAGGGCGACAGGTGAGTCACGTGACTGCGACGTGTGTCACTCCCACGTGTCGGACTCGGGCCCGCATGACGCCGCACCACGTCACCTACCACCTCGAGTCCAAGACCTACTGCCTCGTGGCCAGCGCGCGCCGCCCCACCACCACCTACTACAAGTTCAACGGGGAGGACAAGGAGAGAACCACCGAGAACAAGGGCGACAGGTGAGTCACGTGACTGCGACGTGTGTCACTCCCACGTGTCGGACTCGGGCCCGCATGACGCCGCACCACGTCACCTACCACCTCGAGTCCAAGACCTACTGCCTCGTGGCCAGCGCGCGCCGCCCCACCACCACCTACTACAAGTTCAACGGGGAGGACAAGGAGAGAACCACCGAGAACAAGGGCGACAGGTGAGTCACGTGACTGCGACGTGTGTCACTCCCACGTGTCGGACTCGGGCCCGCATGACGCCGCACCACGTCACCTACCACCTCGAGTCCAAGACCTACTGCCTCGTGGCCAGCGCGCGCCGCCCCACCACCACCTACTACAAGTTCAACGGGGAGGACAAGGAGAGAACCACCGAGAACAAGGGCGACAGGTGAGTCACGTGACTGCGACGTGTGTCACTCCCACGTGTCGGACTCGGGCCCGCATGACGCCGCACCACGTCACCTACCACCTCGAGTCCAAGACCTACTGCCTCGTGGCCAGCGCGCGCCGCCCCACCACCACCTACTACAAGTTCAACGGGGAGGACAAGGAGAGAACCACCGAGAACAAGGGCGACAGGTGAGTCACGTGACTGCGACGTGTGTCACTCCCACGTGTCGGACTCGGGCCCGCATGACGCCGCACCACGTCACCTACCACCTCGAGTCCAAGACCTACTGCCTCGTGGCCAGCGCGCGCCGCCCCACCACCACCTACTACAAGTTCAACGGGGAGGACAAGGAGAGAACCACCGAGAACAAGGGCGACAGGTGAGTCACGTGACTGCGACGTGTGTCACTCCCACGTGTCGGACTCGGGCCCACCACCACCTCCTACAAGTTCAACGTGTTTGTCAATCCAAAGAGAGTCACTCCTTTGTACCGCCGACGTGTCTGTCACTCCGACGTGTCTTACTCCAACGTGACTGTGCTTCCGACTAGTCGAACCCCGATGCGTCAGTGACTTATTTGAGGTTAAACTGTTCGCCTTCAGAAGATCCTGGATCCTGGATGTTCGTTAAAAACATACCCATTTTTGCTCCAAAATCTTATAAAAGTAAAGTAAAGTATTAGCCTGTAATGTCCCACTGCTGGGCAAAAGCCTCTCATCTCACTGAAGATATCAGTACAGTGAGGAGGATTAGGCGTAATCACCACGCTTACCTAGTCTTATATAAACTTTTATTTCAGGTTCCCGTACCCGATGCAGGATCAGTTCTCCGTGATGCTCTTCTCTCCGATCTCGTGGGAAATTATTCCCAACACCAAGATAGAGTTGGACGAATGGGAACACGTCACTTGTTTGAAAAACGTCTCGCTTTCTTATGAGGGGACTAGGTATGTATGGATTTCTAGGTAAAATTGTACTCATTAACCTGTTTTATTTCCTACTTGTGCAAAAGGCTCTAATCGTACTGAAGATATCAGTGAAGTGAGGAGGAAGTAAAAAAAATAAAATTGAGTTTAGTAAAATTTCATTAATCTCAAGTAGTTTAGTTACCATGACCAACCCTGGTATCTGAGTTTTTAGACCGCATTAAGGCCTCCGACTATTGACTAATGAAATAACCGGGACCGACTGCTTATCGTGTCCTTGCGAAGCACGGTAGCGCTCAAATCTAAATGCCACCTACTGTCAACCATCCAAGACAAGACCAGCCCGTTGCCACAATGGCATGTGTCGTGTCGGGGGTTGCGGGTTCGATTCAACAGTTAACAATATGTGCAGACATAGTTGTTGGCGAAGACGTCTCTGTGTCAATTATATATTCTTATAAAGTATTTGTATATGTATATGTAGTAGTATCAGTGAGTTAGATTCTATAACACAAGCTTAGAGCTTACTTTGGGTCTAATTAACCGTGAGTGAATTTGTCCGGTTGTATTTTTACAGATCTGGTCTCCGAGGGTACATAGCTATAGGAACTAATTACAACTACAGCGAGGATATCACGTCTCGCGGGAGGGTGAGTTGTTAATAAGATTTATTTTACCCTAACTGTTCCCCGCGGTTACTCATTCCTGTGGGAATCACGGGATATTAAGTCTATGACCATCTCTAAAATGTGATCTATCTCTATGCTTAAATTCATCGAAATCGGCTAAGCGGTTAAGGCAGGAAAGGCAATAAAGACTGATAAGAGTTACTGGTGGATTGAACAAGCATTCTACGTTCTTCTATTCTAAAAATACGTTAATTTTTATGGTGTTCTATATTGAACGATATAAAATATAATTTTTACACATATTTAAGTACTCAATATATTAAAGAAATCTTATTTAAGCCGCCCTAATAATAATAATTATTAACACCATTTTAAGGCTTAATTTGGGTCAAGGAACCGGTGTGACAATAAGTCCTGTACATATTTATTATTGTTTTAATAATAGTCAACGCAAACTAAGCTTTATTGATTTCCAACTTCACCCTATAATGAGACTTAAAAACATCTTCCCCAGATAATAATCTACGATATAATAGACGTGGTCCCCGAGCCGGGGCAGCCGTTGACGAAGAACAAATTCAAGGAATTATACTGCAAGGAACAGAAGGGCCCCGTCACCGCGCTCACGCAGGTCCTGGGCTATCTCGTGAGCGCCGTGGGGCAGAAGGTAAGGGGGTGTACGGAAATTAGGGGTGGAAACTACCCTGGGATGAAGCTAAGCTCATTAACTGCCTTCATACAAAATTTTATCAAAATCGGTTGAGTGGTTAAGCTTTAACAGGCAGTAAGGGCAAGGCGTAAATACGAGGATTCTAATAAAATTCTCACTAATTCATAATCAAAATATTGTTGCTGATAAAACTTGCCTTACTTTCTTTGTCACCGTTCCTATAAGAATTTGAGGTAATAAAAGCCTATGTAATTACAGCGTATTGTGATTGTCAAACAACGCATTTACATTGTCAAAATCTTTTCGTCATGCATTGTGATTGGTCACTCTAACTCACTCACTCTAAAATATTTTTAGCTTTACGAAACAAGAAAATAATACAGTTTTATATTCATAGAACTAATTAAAATTTAATTTATTTTTTCAGATCTACATCTGGCAATTAAAAGACAACGATCTCGTCGGCATAGCGTTCATAGACACCGGCATCTACGTCCATAGACTGCTAGCTCTGAAGAATTTAATAGTTGTCTGTGACGTTTACAAATCAGTATCACTTTTGAGGTACCAACATCAACACAGGACATTGTCTCTGGTTTCGAGAGATTTAAGGAATGCTCAGGTAAAATATATTTCTAGCTTTAAGATATCCGAGTCAGTGACCTTTTTATTGGCCACAGCCGATACACTATCCGGGTCAGTGACCATTATATTGACTACAGCCGATACACTATCCGGGTCAATGCCCTTTTTATTGACTACAGCCGATACACTATCCGGGTCAATGCCCTTTTTATTGACTATAGCCGATACACTATCCGGGTCAGTGACCTTTTTATTGACTATAGTCGATACACTATCCGGGTCAATGCCCTTTTTATTGACTACAGCCGATACACTATCCGGGTCAATGCCCTTTTTATTGACTACAGCCGATACACTATCCGGGTCAGTGACCGTTTTATTGACTATAGCCGATACACTATCCGGGTCAGTGACCTTTTTATTGACTACAGCCGATACACTCCGGGTCAGTGACCTTTTTATTGACTACAGCCGATACACTATCCGGGTCAGTGACCTTTTTATTGACTACAGCCGATACACTTTCCGGGTCAGTGACTTTTTAATTGTGATCTCTTAATGACTTTTCGAGTCACCGACCTTTTTGATTGTTACCCTTGAAAGACCAGTCGGGTCTATGACCCGATTATTAACCTCTGAAGACTATAGCTAAACTATCCGGGACCTTTTTATTGATGACCTATGAAACACTCCGGGTCAGTGACGTATGAAACATTATATTATGTGTGATTTCGGGAACTTTAACTTTGATACCAATTTGTTCAGAGCTTTGGGTCAATAAGGCTTAATTAAAAAGTACTTTTGTATTATTTCCAGATATACGACATCGAATTCATGGTAGACAACACAAACCTTGGATTCTTAGTGAGTGAAGCCGAAGGGAACTTCGCTTTGTTCATGTATCAGCCGCAAGCAAGAGAAAGTTATGGAGGTATGTCGTTTATTGTACCCGTTCCCTTGGGAATTTTGAGATATAAAGTAACCTATACCTTACCTTACCTTTCCGTTGAATGTGGCTATCTATTACAAAAAGACTTATTCAATTCGGACTGGCAATTCCCGAGATTAGCTCTAACATACAAACAAAAAGTTTTATGTTTTATTAACTGTTTCAGGGCAGCGTCTAATAAAGAAATCTGACTACCATTTGGGTCAACAAGTGCACGCCATGTTCAGGATAGCGGCCAAAGATGACCCCAGACGACACGTTACTATGTTCAGTGAGTACAACACACTAAGGGCGGCTTGCACAACTCTAAAATCTGTTCAGTACCTAAATATGTTTAAGAAACAAAAGCTGATCATTCAAAATTGTATTTTATGTCGCACGATATAGAACACTATTTAAAACTGACGTCATTTGTTTATTACACATATTTAAGCTCTAAATAAAAAGACTTTATGTGCAATCCATCCTAATACGCATATTACTAACTAACAACCTAAGCGTGGGTTTCCGTAGAAGCAAAGAGGAGTGGAGAGGAGTTCAATTAGCCAATCACAAAGCAAGAAATTTTAAAATTATATCAATTGTGTTGTGATTGGTTATCAACTTGATGTCGGAGTTTTAGACATATCTTTGATTAAAGTAAAATAGCGGAAGATACGGCACGTCATACTAATTGTCAGCTAAAAAATGGCACTACAAGACATACAAGCAGACACACACAGCTCTGTAACTTTACGCTACTGAACGACGGAGACAAACCGATTTCTTACGACGGTAGTGCGAGCGAAACAAACACGCGCTGCGAGCCGTCACACGTCTCACAAATGTCACCCGCGCAGTCACTCACGATTGCAACTGAAGGCAATTAGGCGACGGCGAGCTGATTTTTAGCGAACCACACAATTTTACTGTAATCAAAGTTGAATATGGTCTAATTACTGACTATCACCGACTACAACACTGTGAACGTATCGCAGCGTCTCTGGACGGCGGGCTGGGCTACCTGCTGCCGCTGCCCGAGAAGATGTACCGGCGGCTGCTGATGCTGCAGAACGTCATCAACAACTACTGCTGCCACATCGCCGGCCTCAACCCGCGCGCCTTCAGGTCAGTTACCAACAATGTCCTTGTATTTACAATGGTTATATATACTGGATAACTTGTTTATGATTAGATTCTACTAATAAAATGTGTGGATGTATGTTGGTTTGGATTTGCCCGCGTCGGAAAAGCCCTGGAATGTGATTAAGCCAAGCTAAATAAGTTGCAAAATAAAATAAACAAGGCATGGGGTAAAGATGGAGACGTGATCACCTAAGCGAGAACACCAAAAGGACATGCAAATATTAAAACTGCAAATAATTAGGTTTAATGCAAGGGCTTTGGTTTAGTGCATTGTGAATAGTAAAAGGCCTAAGCGTCCTGTAAGGAACCATAATACGCTCACGCGGCACACTTACTTGTGGTTACCCGGCGTGGTTCCGCAATTCACTTCCCATCCAGAATAAGCACAAGATGGATTGATAAATGGCACTGAAACACTAGTAAATTCCCAAACCCGGATCTGTTTTAAAGGGAATCTAAAAGGGGCGAAAGCGACACAACTCTTACCAGTAAAACTGGGTTCCGATAGCTCGTGCAGACAACACGAGTGAAAAAAGCGAGAGAGTAAAAAAGATTATGATATGAGCTTTTGTGCTCCTTTTATAGCTTTCGCTTCAACCAACTTCAATTCAATTACATTTTGTTTGATTCAGTTTGATTCACCAACTTCATTAGCAGGAAGCTTATAATCAATAACAAACTGACATTACGACTGTCAAGTAACTTTGACGTTTTTTTTATAAGAACTGAACAGATTATGTTAGTAACTCAATCGAATAAATCATTATTGATTGATCGATCAATGACTGACAAACTAAGAAGGAAACGTCAAAGTCATTAACTATGACTTTGACGTTTCCTTCTTGTTACTTATCAGCTGTCAATTGTCAAGCATGTTTACAACTTTGTTTATAAAATACAACATAAATGATTGTATGTTTTGAAATACAATTTATTTATAGAGAATTTCACAGAAATATGGCGTTTGTGAGGCAAGGAAGACATAATCTTATATATAAAATTCTCGTGTCACAGTGTTCGAAATTCCCGCGGGAACGGGTACCGTGGTTGAACTCCTCTGAAACGGCTCGACCGATTCTCATGAAATTTTGTGTACATATCGGGCAAGCCTGAGAATCGGACAACATTTATTTTTCATCCCGAAATTCCCGCGTAGCTAGTAACATATAAAATAAATGTGAAATTGCTACAAGGCTAATACTTTACTTTTTATTACTTTTACTTTTTGGTATAGAGATACATAAAATCATGCTTGATATCTTTTTATCCCGAAATGCCTACAGCCTATCTATCGCAATAATCTCCAAATGGTTAACACCTCAATACTAGTATGTTGGACACAGCCCTGTAATCTGAATCCCCGCAGGACGTACAAGTCGGCGCGGCGCGGCGCGGGCGGCGGCGCGGCGCGCGGCGTGCTGGATGGAGACCTCGTGTACACGTTCCTCAGCCTGCCCGACCTCGAGCAGCGCGATGTGAGTACCGCCGCACATACACACATACATTATACACTACCAGTGCCCCGAGTTGTGCCCGTTTTCCTGGGAACTTTGGGATGAAAAGTAGCCTATAACCTTCCCGTTGAATGTGGCTATCTATTACAAAAAAATATATTCGAATCGAACTGATAATTCCCAAGATTTGCTCTAACATACAAACAAATTTACAAATTTTACCTCTTTATAATATTAGTTTTAAAAAGATTTAAGATATAAAAAAGATTTAAGATATAAAACACATTTACATTTATATTAACATACACAAGTACAACTATAGCAGCGTCTCGCGGTTTTACAAACAAAAACGGGTGACATGTTTGAATCTCAGAAACTATCAATCCGATTTCAATAATTCTTATTGTAATGGACAACAACATTCAACGGAAAGGTATCAAGCTATATTTCATCCCTAAATTTCCACAGGAACAGGCACAACGCGGGTAAAACTGCAGGGCATTGCTTTTCATAATGATGTTCCATTAATTGAGAATACATACAACCATGCGCGCATACCAATTCATGAATGCATATTTTTTATTATTTTTATGTTTATATTAAATCACATATGTTTTTTATTTGTTTCAGATCGCCAAAAAAATAGGCACGAAGGTGGACGAGATAACGGCGGATCTCTATGAAATAGACAGACTGACAGACCACTTCTGATTTAATATAGATAGTTTTAAGGATTGCCTGTACAAAGTTATTTTAATAAATTGTGAAGTATTAAGAATTATTGTTGTTTTATTAAAATCCTTCTCTAAGTCTATGGCGGGTCAGTGACCTCTTCATTAAAGTCTACGTTTATCGAGTTCAACCTATCTCGAACAATGAGGTCGTAACAATCGGGGTCATTGACCTTTCATATATAAACCATCACCTCACTATCGCGCTCAAGGACCTTTATATTGTCTCACCCTGAATAACAGGGTCAATGACCTATATATATTGACACCTGGGTGACATCGGGAACATTACCCGGGTGTCATTGGGAACAATACCCGGGTGACATCGGGCACATATCGGGGTTTATCCGGGTGACCTCGTGACGTTATCCGGGTGACCTCGTGACGTTATCCGGGTGACCTCGTGACGTTATCCGCGTGACCTCGTGACATTATCCGGGTGACATCGGGCACATATTGGTGTGATATCAGGAACGTCTGCAACATTACCCGTGTAACATCAGGATCACTATCCGGGTAACGTCGTAAACATATCCGGGTGATCTCGACATCTTTTTTTATAGTATTGTCTAACTGATTTTTAACCGAGTTCAAAAAAAAGGAAGAACCTCCTGGAAGAACCTTCCGGTTCTCAATTCGACTGTATGGTTTTACGACTGAATGTCATTAATGAAAAATAAAATAAAATTAATAAAAATATCTTATATACTCGTATAAAATTCTCGTGTCAGTGTTCGTTCGCGTACTCCTCCGAAACGGCTTGACCGATTCTCATGAAATTTTGTGAGCATATTGAGTAGGTCTGAGAATCGGCCAACATCTATTTTTCATCCCGAAATTCCCGCGGGAACAGGTACCGTGGTTGAACTCCTCTGAAACGGCTCGACCGATTCTCATGAAATTTTGTGAGCATATCTGGTAGGTCTGAGAATCGGACAACATCTACTTTTCATCCCGAAATTCCCGCGGGAACGGGTACAACGCGGGTGAAACCGCGGGGCGCAGCTAGTAATAATATAAAAAAGTGTATGTTTACGGGTTACAAATTACGGGCCTGTTATATTCAGCAATAGTTCAGGAAAGCCCACCACTTCTAATTCCCGGGGGATTTAATTAATGTTTTTCCCGGAAGTCTGAAACACCCATTGTCGGTCTCCTAATGAATTTATAAGGTGCGATGCGATTACATTCCGATTTATTGCGAATACTATCTTTGAATTAAACATTAGCAGCGCCCCGCGGGTTTACATGCGTTATGCTCGTTCCCGTGGATTTATAGGAATAAAAATAGCCTATCACCTTTCCGCTGAATGTCTGAATCAATTAAAAAAAAATTATTCGATTACGACGGATAATTACCGAGATTAGCTCGAACATACAAACCACCTTATAATATTATCTAGTATAGACTACTTAGCTGTTCCCGCGCGGTGGTTCCACTCGCGATCCAATGGAGGGCGCTAGTGTCTTCTTCTTCTTTCGAGTCAATGGCGCAAAATAATTTTCAGTATTAATGCTGATTACGTTTAAAGCCGGTTTGAGTTGGCCCTGAAAAGAGCCGTTTTGAAATTGGCTCTGAGAAGAGCCGTTTTGGGCCATTGAGGCAGAAGGATTAGTCACGCCGCTCCAATATTGACTTCGCCGAGTCAATCTTGGAGCGAGGTGTCCAGGATGCGCCGGGCGCTCATATGTATTCGACATGATGTTCACCGCTCGTGGAGGCTCCTTCTATGCACGCTAGTGTGAAATTATTGTACTCCGTGCTTACCTTACTTTCCCAGATTTTGTGCGATCGCGCCATTCACTTTATAAAATACTAGCAGCGCCCCGCGGTTTTACCCGCGTTGTGCCCGTTCCCGTGGGAATTTCGGGATTTTTTTTACATAAAAACCTTCCTCTTGAATCACTCTACCTATTACAAAAAACCGCATCAAAATCCGTTGCGTAATTTTAAAGATTTAAGCATACAGACAGTGTGACAGACACGAAAAAGAGACGACTTTTTTTTTATACTATGTAGTGAAGTACAGATATATCGTCATAGATACTTAGCTTATGTGAAAATACGCCAGGGTTCTCCAATGTACGTAAATATATAATGTATTAGCCTGTAATGTCCCACTACTGGGCAAGGCCTCTCATCTCACTGAAGTTATCAGTACAGTGAGGAGGATTAGGCATAATCACCACGCTTGCCAAATGCGGGTTGGTGATCTCAAACTCGAGCCATGTTTGAAAAGTAGGAAACATGTTTTCGCTCGACCCGGGAATTGAACCCGGGACCTCAGTCTTGGCAGGCGAGCGCACATACCACTAGATCACCGAGACGTTCTCCAATAATCTATAAAAAATTAAGCTCGAGTAGGTTATTGGCCAACCCTGGTGTCGGAATTTTTAGACCGCCTAAAGGCCTCCGACATGGTCTAACGATTGACTACCGGGGTCGACAATTTAACGCGTCCTCCGACACACGTACTCAGAAAAGCCAATATCGACCACCCAATAATCTATAGTAATACTTAACGCATGTAATTTCAGTCCTAGAATTACAATTAGACCATTTACGTTAAAAATGTGTGACGAACGTACCTAATGAAAGAATTTTAACGTAAAGTGTTGTAATAACCTAAATGGTTTGGACCATTCGACCAATACATAAAAGAATTAAAGTTTTGATGTGGTTTCGCATTTATAATATAAGAAGGTGTCGTACGGTGTAAACAGCCGTCACCTCATCGTGTAACAGTAATGAAATCTGAAGACACCGGTAGTACCATTAATTGTTAGCCGCCTTCAGGGCGCTGTCTGTTCCCGGCAGCCTCAATTTATATACTCTTGATACACAAACATTGACAATTGTAACATGTTGATGGGAAATCTATGTAGTTAGTATTATATAGTTCTATACTAATATAATAAATCTAAAGAGCTTGATGTTTTGTTTGTTTCAACGCGCTTATCTTGGGAACTAACAGTGCGATACGAATAATTATTCTTGTACGGGATAGACAACATTCAACCCTTGAAGGGGTGAAGTGCCCAACCCCCGAAGCGAAGCGAACGCCGGGCGGTTAGGTGCATTCAAGAGGAAGATTATATAAACTATTTTTTATCCCAAAATTCCCATTTCCGCGGGTATACCTGATACCAGCGGGGCGCGGACTGTAAGTCATAAGTAAGTTATTTACTTAGTACGAGTAGGTAAGCGGTCATCTCTGATATCGAGGTTTTTAGACACGGTCTTATTATTGAAACAACCAGATCCGACTATTTAACGTGTTCTTGAAGCACGGTACCGTCAAGTAACACTTCTCCATTTGTTATTTCCACTGACATTTGTTTTTTTAAACTTGTCTGAATTTCAAAAACCGCACTAAGTAACACACTCGAAAAAGTGTCTATACCTAGCATGCAATCACGACAACATACTATAACCTCTTTCCTTAATGCCAAACACAGAACAGGATATTTTCGTTGCATTCGTAGAGGAGATAACTATATTTGTTAACATTAGCGCCATTTTTAAAATAATGAGCTTAGAGCTTGCTTAGAGAGTTAAGATAAGTCGACTAAAAGCAAGGTATACCAAATTAAACCAGGTCAGAATCACAAAGTAGATTCCAAATAAGTTAGTAAGTCTTAATGGAACACGAAGAAAATGATATAATTCCATTATCACATTATCCATTATACAGTATTAGGTCTTACATTTTAGGTTATCTCAAATATTCTAGATCATTAATTTTTATCAATAGGTACTTTGCGGTGTCTGGTGTTGTAAAAATTAACTGTTATTAATAATTAGTTGTTACGTTATGTATAAGATACTAGCAGCGCCCTGCGGTATTAGCCGCGTATTGCCCGTTCCTCTTTAAAATATAGCCTATAACCTTTCCTTAAAAATATTAGCTTAGAACTCCAAGTTTGTCAACGTGCGATGGAGCGCAGCATCCTGGGTGTAAAGCGTGTGGACAGGATACGCAACACCGAACTGCGCTCCAGGACACAGATCATTGATGTAGCTCACAAACCCGCTAAACTTAAATGGGACTGGGCCGGCACGTCTGCCGCATGCCAGAAGAGCTGTGGGCCAGAACAGCCACTGAGTGGCAGCCAGATCCGGCGAGCAGGCGACGCGGCAGACCGAGGCGCAGGTGGCGGGACGATCTCGACGCATACCATATTGGAATTAATTAATAAAAGCCCCATAAGTAAGTAGAAAATGTTTATTCACTTAGATAACAGCCTATGCCTACATCCGCCATTGCAGGTTCGGGAAGAAAAGATCGGGATTCAGAGTCCCGTTGACAGCTAACTTAAAGTGTCATTTTTGACAGCTCCACAGACTAAATAATGAGTGAATGATTATTTCCAATACTCCGGCTCAAGATCAAGTCTAATTTATTTAATGGCAAATTAACTTGAACTTGCAAACAATAAAGTAACATATTAAAACTAGCAACACTCATGAGCTGTCACAATGACTGACATTTGACATTGACAACTGACTTAACCTAAAATTTTGAGGTTAACTTTCACGTGAATATAAAACAAGTCTGAAATATTTAAAGTTCAAGATTAAATACTCATATAACAATTGCGACAATTTAACACTATTTAAATATAAAGCTATATTTAATATAATCCAAGTGATTCACAGAAACTGTTATGTTTAACCTGACACAGTGACTTTGTAAGTATATCTGCTTTATTTTCACTACTACACACATATTTCAATGTAATTAAACCTTTGTTAACAATATCTTTGATAAAATGAGCTTTAATGTCAATGTGTTTAGACCTTTTACTATTTTCGTAACTTTCAATCATTTTAATTGTACTTTGATTGTCAATAAACAATGAACAAACTAAGTTTTTATCACAATGCAAATCTTTTAACACTTCTCTAATGAACACTGTTTCACTTACAGATAACGCTGCTGCATAGTACTCTGATTCTGCCGTGGACAGTGAGACTGATGACTGCTTCTTGGAGCTCCAGCTGACCAAGTTGCCTTGATGGAATATTGCAACGCCGCTGACACTCTTCCGGTCAATTTGTTCACTTCCCCAGTCTGAATCTGAAAATGCTAATAAATTGTTATTATCTTCTCTTCTATATACTAATCCTTTTTCTTTTGTTTGTTTCAGGTATCTTAGGACTCTCTTCGCGGCTGTCCATAAAGTTGGTGTTGGGCGTGTCATATATCTGCTTAAGAATCCAGTGGCATAAGCTATATCTGGTCGGCTTATTGTAGCCAGATACATAAGTGAGCCTATAACTTCTCTGTAAGGGATGTCATTCATCACTTCTTCATTTTCATTTATTTTTAATCCGACTTCCATTGGTGTATTGCATCCCTTGCAATCTTGCATTTTAAACTTTAATAAAATCTTCTCTATAATTTGTGTTTGTTTAATTTCCATCTTATTTTTAAACTGAGATATTTCCATTCCTAAGAATTTGCTTATAGTACCCATATCTTTTGCTTGAAATTCTTCTTTTAATTTTTGCACTATATTCTTTCCATCTCCAATCACTAGTATATCATCCACGAATATAAGTATGTATACATTTGTACCTGTGTATAGGCAGAAGTCGCTTTGTGATTGTTTAAGTCCATTATCTGTTAAGAATCGATTTAGCTTTTCATTCCAGCACCTTGGAGCTTCTTTTAATCCATATAAAGCTTTGTTAAGCTTTAAGACTCTTCCTTCTTGTTTATTTTGTACTCCTTCAGGATATTTAATGTATATGTCAGTGTTTAACTCACCATTGAGAAAAGCTGTAGGTATATCTAGCTGTTTTATGTGTAAGTTTTCTTGAACTGCTTTATTCAAAAATAGTCTAACTGTTGTTATCCTTGCAACAGGTGCATATACATTCTGTGTGGTTTCTTCCTGAAACCCCTTAGCCACTAGTCTAGCTTTCTTCGTGTTGTCAGCTTTAGTGCGGAATACCCATTTTGTATCTATCGCCTTGTGTCCTTTAGGAAGGTCGCACTCTTGCCATGTTCTTAGCTTGTTGTGTGCTTGCAATTCTTTGTTTATGGCATCTGACCATCCTTCTTTCTGTATGGCTTCCTCGTAGCTTACAGGATCTTCCGATAGCAGTGCATATGCTATGTTTGTCATATCAAAGTCATCATATTTCTTGGGTAATTTCACTTCTCTATTTGGACGTTGTTCTTGTTCCTGGCTTGTTTCTGTGCCTTCAGCTTGTTCTTCTGTATTCTCCGTGTTTGTCATATCCGTGTTTGTCATATCCATGTTTGTCATATCCGGTTTAGAGTCATTAGACTTTGAAGGTTCTTTTTCCTCATCTTCATCATAGATAACAGGTTGTGTAGCCATTTCACTTTCTCTATATCTGTAGTTAGACTCATCAAATCTTACATCTCGCGATTCTATTATCTCGTTGGTCTTCGGATCCCATAATCTGTATCCTGAACCACAGTATCCTATCATTCTCATGGGCTTCGCTCTAGGCTCTAGTTTGTTGGGTCTTGGAAAGATCATGCTCCAAGCTTTCGCACCAAACACTCTCACTTTATCTAAATTATTGTTGCCATACCATATCTTTGCTGGTGTGTCCCCTCGGAGTGCCTTTGTAGGTGATCTGTTTATAGTATAGGCAGCACATCTCATCGCCTCGCCCCATAGATACTTTGGAAGATTTGTTTCAAGTAACATAGCTCTGACTTTGTTTCCCAGGGTTAGATTCATTCTTTCGCAGATAGAATTTTGCTGTGGAGTGTAAGCGCATGTAGTCTCTTGAATGATTCCATGCTCTGCATAGAACGAGCTAAGATCGTCATTGAGAAATTCTCCACCTCTGTCTGTTCTAATTCGTCTTACATTGTTGCCATTATTTTTCATGATATTTATATATTTCATGATGTAGTCCTTCGCTTCACTCTTAGCACTTAGAGGATGAAGTTCCATAAAGTGTGAGTAGTCATCAATTATTGTTAAATAATATCTCTCACCATTTTGAGTGACAGGCGTCACGGGCCCTCCTATGTCACAGTATACTAACTGGCCTATTCTTTCGGTTCTTGGTACCGGATTTTCATTAAATACACATCGGCTTGCTTTTGCCTCCATGCATATCGTGCATTTTTCTTTAGATAGGGCTAAGCCTAAGATTTTCATTCCACCATAGTTAAGGTGTCCCATTCTTCTATGCCAAAGATTATCTTCTCCTGATACTAATGCATGTGTTCTATTAAGATTGAGTTTCATAGTAAACAACTTTCCATTACAGTCCCCTTGTATTTTTATGTTTCCTTTCTTTATTAAAGCTGTTTCCTTGTCAAAGATTACTTGAAGACCCTTTTCATTTAATTTCAGGACTGATAGAAGATTGTGTGACAAGTTGTCTATTATAAGACAGTCTTCTATAGTGACTTCATATCCTTCTTCAGACATTCCAGTAAGATTTCCTTTGTATGTAGCGGTCATGATGCCTCCATTGGCCGCTCTTATATGAATTTGTGATATTTGCTTTATGTTGGTCATATACTCTTCATATCTTTTGTTTATTAGATGGTAGGTTGATCCCGAATCAATTACAAGTTGGATTTCCTCTCTGTGGGCCTCTGTATCAGCTGTGACAGCTTGAGCTGCGACAAATGATATGGCATTTGAGTTGCTGTGCCTCTCTCCTATATTTGCGGCTCCTCTGGCCCCTCTGGCTCCTCTTGCTCTAAAATTGCCTCGGCCTCTGTAGTTATTAGATGTTGGTTGGTGTACATAGTTGCCGTTTTTCTTCGGGTAATTGCGGGCAAAATGATTTAACCCTCCACAACTATAGCACTTCACTGAAGAGCTGTGAAACACATATTCACCTTTGGGTTGGTTGAATGCTGTGTGGTTCCTTTTTTCTTTTAGCTCTGCATCCAGTAGTTTGCTTTTTATAAACTCAACTGTGAGCTCTATGTTTGACATTTCCAAGGCTGTTACTAAAGTTTGATAAGCCTTCTCTACACTGAATAAGAGTTGGCAGACCTTTTCTTTTTCATCTATTTGAGTTCCACTAGCTTCTATATCTTGTATCAACTTTTCGAATTTATTGAGGAATTCTTGTACATTTTCTTCCTTTCTGCATTTCAGGTTTATGAGCTCTCGCCTGAGAGTTAATGTACTCAGCGTACTTCTTCTCTGAAATACGGCTTTCAATTTTTCTACCATTTCATATGCGGTGGTAGCCCCCTTAATGTATTCTAAGTATTTGTCTGGGACTCCTTGGATAATTATATTTCTTGCTTTAGCATCGTGTTTGCTTGTTGCATCCTCAGTTTTGATTTTTACTGTTTCCTTGATACCTTTTTCATCCAGTGCCATCTCAATCCTGAACAGCCAGTTTTCAAAATTTCCACTTTCTAGTTGCGGGATGTGATTAGTTGCCGTCGTCATTGTATATATTTGCTGAAAGTAAGAAGCCTACCCCTTATATTACACGCGTGACCTTTTTTTATGGCCGTCGACCACGTTTTTCTTATTTTGTCTTATTTTTGACTTTCCTAAGCTATCCTGTGTCAATCTGACTTACTCATGGGCGCTGGGCCCATAACCTATTGGAATTAATTAATAAAAGCCCCATAAGTAAGTAGAAAATGTTTATTCACTTAGATAACAGCCTATGCCTACATCCGCCATTGCAGGTTCGGGAAGAAAAGATCGGGATTCAGAGTCCCGTTGACAGCTAACTTAAAGTGTCATTTTTGACAGCTCCACAGACTAAATAATGAGTGAATGATTATTTCCAATATACCAGACCAACAGGAGAGGAGTGGCCCAGAACAGGGATGCATGGAAGGAATGGGGAGAGGCCTTTGCCCAGCATTGGGACACAAACGGCTGATAATAAAAAGAACTCCGCATCGCAGCACACTCCCACCTCCTCGTCGTCAAAAAGAATCATCAAAATCGGTTCATAAACAACGAAGCTATCCGCAAACATACATTAAAAAAATAAAAAAGCATAGGTAATATACGGTCGACTTGAGAAATCTCTTGTTTATGAAGTCGGGTAAACAGCGAACGGAATCGTAAATGTAGGTTCAATAGTTTTTGAAGTCAGTTGAAAAGCGAAGGGTAATCGTAAATTCAATTCAAAAAGTATAGTAAACCTAGGTTTCTCACCCCTACACGTCAAACGTATAACCCTCCCAACCCGCGTCGGGTATTCGAATAGGAATCACAATTACCTGCCCTGCACAATTTTGCCTATCCATCTTAACATTAAAATATTACAACATAAATCAATTTTAATCGCACACCGAAATACGACAAATCAAAAAGTTTTATAATTTAAGTTCACAACAAAAATTAACATAAGCTTAGAAAGTGAAACACGAAGCTTGGAGATACATCTAAGGAACTTTCATTAGAAGCCCTTCAGCTTCTTTGTTGTGGCAAACAACCTTTATTTTACACTTCTACTAAACCTTAACACCTACTCCATAAGACCTATTTTCCTCTAACACAATTACAAAATAATTTTGTAAACACGATGTGATGAAACAGGGAAACAAGGCTAACGCTGCAGGGTTCGTAGACTTTATTTCTAGTAATTTAGAGGTGATTTTTGCTTGCTTGTGTAAGAAGAGGTTAAGTTTTCTTAGTGTTTTAGATTAGAACTAGAGGCGGTCTAGTCTTAACGGTAATCACAGCGTAAAATGAAGAAGTTACTGTCGTTTAAATTATGAGAAGATAGCTTTAAGAGTTCTTATTAAAGTTATTTGCAAATATGCTTTGAGATTTACGGCTCAAATTAGATTTAATACGTTTGTTAAAAAGTGCACGACTTTTAACGCTGTTTAAACTGTCTGGTAACTTAAAAGTTCAGACTTTTAGAGATCATAATAAGTGGGCCTTTGCCCTGCAGTGGGACAAGACAGGCTGAAAATAAATAATAATAAATAATAATAAGTACCTACTATATTAAGTAATGTTCAAATGATATAGTTATAACTAGCTGATTGGCAAACGCTGTTTTGCCATATAGGTAAAAATTAAGGGAAGACCCACCCTAATCACTATAAATTGAGATGTAAGCTATCCTATCTTCCAATTTGCATCAAATGGCCCACGGTGTGCAAATCAAATTTAAAATCGGTTCAGTAGTTTAGGAGTCCATCGCGGACAAACACGTGACACGTAATCTTCTTATATATGTCGGAGAGTGGCATCAGTGGCGCCACACCAGATAGCGGTTTATTTCGTCACTACATTATTTTTAGTCTGTAGTCAATTTAATCAAGCTGTCAGTTGATCTGTCGGTCATTCTGTTTATGTTCAGAAACGTCAAGCGGGTAGCTTGGGTGAGGTCGAGGCGGGGATGGCAATACTAGTTGGGAAAAAGGACGTTAGAAGTTTAAGAGTAGTTTGTAAATTCAGCTAACTGATGGAATCTGTAGTTTTGTGATTCCGGGACGTGAGTTCTACCTTCGTGGTGTAGTCTGGGGGATGAGAATAGTCGACGATATAAAAAGATGGCGTATATTAGAGTTTATGGGGAAAATGGGGGATGGTTGGGTTGTGATTAGATTGGAAACGTAGATAGAAGAAATGAGATGTTGACGACATCACGATCGTATTGCGAATTGAGTATAGAATTAGGAAAAAGATTCTATGGCGTGGACAGGACGACTAATGGGGCGAAGGGAGGTCGTTTAGGTTCCATCAATTAATTGAATCTAGACGTATCCTAACTGTAATCTGTAATCCATGATGATCGTGTGTAAAATACAAGCAATGTCATTGTAATGAAGTCCTGTGAGTTATTATTTCAAGATCAAGACCTAGAAATCCTAAGATGTTGGATTGACAGTATAATGCTCGTGCTTATCCTGATGTGACATTTCCCCGATATCAGAAGTGGGGTAAATATCGCTGTTTCCCCGACATCAGAAGTGGGATGATTATCGAGATTACCCGACATCAGAAATGGGATGATTATCGAGGTTACCCGACATCAGAAGTGGGATCAAGATCGCTATTGCCCACCGTGCATTTAGCAGAGAATGATAAGGATCGCTATTGCCCACCGAGAGTCCAGCAGAGAATGATAAAGATCGCTATTGCCCACCGGAGCGTCCAGCAGATAATGATAAGGATCGCTATTGCCCACTGAGCCTGGATTGCCCACTGTGCTGAATATCATATCGCTATGGATTGTGGTATTTGAAATTTGGATGCTATATTCCCACGGGTGGACGAAACATAAACGATGTAGTCCACATAACTACGGCGTTGATGGAAAAATGGCTTCTTATATTTTGAGAAAGATATTTAAGATTTGTTATTCGTTACTGGAATGGACGACGGCGACGACGACGACGAGATTGAAATTCATGTACCTACCCTCCACTGGATTATGAAGCACGTAGTATTCAGAGATATGTCTGAATCATCATCCCGATGACGGTGGTTTTTCGTAATGTTTGTTTTGAAATTGTTTATAAAAGTTGGAATGTTCTGTGAGTATAGTAAGTTAGTTTTCTACTCTATTGTGGAGTTAAGAAGGTAATTATGAGCTTCCGAAAGAGTCAAGTTTAATCTTGTACGTAATGTGATATGTTCTAATATGTTTTCTTATTTTCATGTTGGTTCAATGCTGGTAATTATTGTGAGCATTGATAAACCTCGTTCAGGGTAGAACGTGGTTCTCTTCTCAATCCTGTTACCTGGTGAATGTGAGGGATTGCGGTATTCCGAATTATTCAAGAATCTATCACGACGAATTCACATTGGATGTTAAATTGGTGATGTATTGCGGTAATGATTGACATGAATTGGCGTATTGAAGTATCTTAGTTGGGAAATATCCGGTGAGCTATTTTGTGATATTTGAGTCAGTTAACATTGAGAGTTTTGTAGTGAATCTTCGTACCACTTGAGAAAGAAGAGAAGCTTACTGTTACCCACTCGTGGCTCATATTGTAATGTGCATTTGAGATTAATAGTCTATTGAAGTTAAAGTTGAAAATGACGTGATACCTAGTATTCATGTGTTACATAGCATTGATGATTCATGTGAGATTTTGATGATTTTAAGATAATCCAATTATTGATAAACTAGTAACTGATAGTTAATAGTCAATTCTGATAACTGTTAGTAGTTTTTGAGTACTTTAATTGAAGTAGCTTTTGGGAAATGTTAGTTTGAAGTTAAGCGTTAAAATAATAATTTGGGAGTTCAATTCAATTCAATTTTTGTTTGATGGCTTTTGCTGACATTACGTCGCAAATAATTTGGGAGTTTAAGTTAATTAGTTCACATAACAGATTACACAAAATGCCCGAGAGTACTTGTGACATCAATGACAATGATGGTAATGCTGTCAGTTAGGGTGTTTTCTTATTTTGTTAAACTGACAAACGGCACCTAAATTCCTACATTCTTGGTAGCGTTGTCAGACTTTGATCGTAGGTTATTTATCAGACGCTAAATGTTGTTTGGTACCAAGCGATTTGCAAGTTTTCCTTATTTTTGAAAGTATGGTTGAAGTAACTGGCTTAGAACTTGGTGCTGTCTGGCAGATTGTTTTCCTGTGTATTTTTGATTACCGATTAATAATAATTGTGATTAACTTTTGATTGAAGTCAGGATTTTAAGGAAGAACAAGCTTCTTAATATTCAGGTTGAGCCTCCATCCGGAACTCTTGAGCATCAAGGTCAGTCGTTTCGATTTCATTACGATTCTGGAGCAGAGTGCTGGCTTATTAAAGAAAGTGTGGCCGCGAGGTTTAGAGGAAAACGAGTACACAATATAGTGTCATTGACTTGAATAGGAAAATGCCTGAAGGGCAAGTACCCATTGTTAGTGATTCTGAGCCTTGTGATGATGAACTGTAGTCACTTTAGACTGTGTGGTAACTAGTTGTGCGTGTCCTCTTGAGTCTTAAATTTGGGTGATCACGAGAGTGACTGATCGTAGGGATGATTAGGGTTATGGGTGATCACTGGGATGATCACAGCCAGTCACAAGGATGACTGCGTATTAGGGGTACGGGGATAGCCGGACAATAGAGACACACTTGACTTTTACTTTGATTTGAGATTAATTTGATTTTTAATGGGTACTTGTGCCTGTTGATGTTCTAGTATTATGTTTAGATAAGCAATGTGATTATGAATATTGAGATAGTTAAATTTGTTCATTGGAAAAGAATAATAGTTTGAGCTTTACTAAGTCTTTTGTTGAAGTAGAGTTAATTAGGTCAGGAGTGACCGAACGATGGTGACCGTTACACGTTGAAAGCTTTGAACTCTAAACGTAATTACAATTACAAGTATGCACACGATAGATTACGAAAGATGCCAGTAGGTCATGTACCAGTCGAAGTTGATGTTAATAGTAATCCTGATGAGTATGAGTAAACTTGTTTTGGTGGAAACTCGAGTAAGGACTCTATCGGCCGTATTGTGTTCGACCGTACCAGTAGCTATTACGTAGCCGTAGCCCGGTAGAAATCGGTGTCTCTTGGGGTAACTCAAGTAGTCCGTGGGTGCGCGGTGCGCGTTTGGCTCTGGCGGAGGTCGGGGTCTACAAAGACCATAGTGTGCAGTCACAGGGTGATGCACATGGGCGATCCACTTGATGGATATGCATAGTGTGAGAGCAATTGCGATTGCTGGTCGGCTAGAGAGCCGTGGCGATAGAGGGGCTTACTAGAGTGAAGTTTCGATTTGTGTGGTTAATTAAATTGTGTTAATTTGTTGTTACAAGCGACAGTGGTACATGGCTCTGGTTGATATTTTTTTATGGCTCTTTTATGGTTTTATTCGAGTAATTTAAAAGAAAAACTATACAGTTACGAAGTTTCTTTATTTGAGCTGTTTGTAGAAATATGATTGGTCAGAAGTGGCCGAGGCGAACAAATACTCTCGTTGGTTATTTCTGTGCAGGTTAGCAAACACACGAGGACGTGTGCTAGCAGGATGGCCGTGTCGGAGAGTGGCATCAGTGGCGCCACACCAGATAGCGGTTTATTTCGTCACTACATTATTTTTAGTCTGTAGTCAATTTAATCAAGCTGTCAGTTGATCTGTCGGTCATTCTGTTTATGTTCAGAAACGTCAAGCGGGTAGCTTGGGTGAGGTCGAGGCGGGGATGGCAATACTAGTTGGGAAAAAGGACGTTAGAAGTTTAAGAGTAGTTTGTAAATTCAGCTAACTGATGGAATCTGTAGTTTTGTGATTCCGGGACGTGAGTTCTACCTTCGTGGTGTAGTCTGGGGGATGAGAATAGTCGACGATATAAAAAGATGGCGTATATTAGAGTTTATGGGGAAAATGGGGGATGGTTGGGTTGTGATTAGATTGGAAACGTAGATAGAAGAAATGAGATGTTGACGACATCACGATCGTATTGCGAATTGAGTATAGAATTAGGAAAAAGATTCTATGGCGTGGACAGGACGACTAATGGGGCGAAGGGAGGTCGTTTAGGTTCCATCAATTAATTGAATCTAGACGTATCCTAACTGTAATCTGTAATCCATGATGATCGTGTGTAAAATACAAGCAATGTCATTGTAATGAAGTCCTGTGAGTTATTATTTCAAGATCAAGACCTAGAAATCCTAAGATGTTGGATTGACAGTATAATGCTCGTGCTTATCCTGATGTGACATTTCCCCGATATCAGAAGTGGGGTAAATATCGCTGTTTCCCCGACATCAGAAGTGGGATGATTATCGAGATTACCCGACATCAGAAATGGGATGATTATCGAGGTTACCCGACATATATAAAATTCTCGTGTCACAGTGTTCGTTCGCGTACTCCTCCGAAACGGCTTGACCGATTCTCATGAAATTTTTTGTGCTTATCCGGTATCTATGAGAATCGGCCAACATCTATTTTTCATCCCGAAATTCCCGCGGGAACGGGTACCGTGGTTGAACTCCTCTGAAACGGCTCGACCGATTCCAATGAAATTTTGTGTACATATCGGGTAGGCCTGAGAATCGGACAACATCTATTTTTTATCCCGAAATTCCCACGGGAACGGGTACAACGCGGGTGAAACCGCGGGGCGCAGCTAGTTTTTATATATAAAGATGGCACGTATGAGGTACTCCTCTTTCGAGGTATTTCGATAAGGTTTTGTCAACACCATGCTCAATCACTATGTTACACGGCAATTAAACAAATGTTCTTAAAACATCTATTTAATGAACTCAAAACAACAAAGCCCTTTTTATAGCGCCCGTTTAAGGGCTCATTTACACCGCTCAATTTGGGGCTTTAATGAGCGCCTTACACACTGGAGCGGTAATTGAATAGCCTACACATAGTGTAATAAATCGACGAGCAGCGAACCAACCGCGGATTAGCGAGCGAACGGTAAAACTGGGCTTAGCTCGGACGCGTTTACACCGTAACGTAACATTTGTGTTTAATTACTTACTTATATTAAAACATTTACCATCTTATTCATAAACATTCCATAAATGTCATTTTAATCTTCGTTAACACATGATATGGAAATTTTATCGCTTAAAGTTTGTTTAAAGTATTATTATTATTTTAATATATGCATGTTGTGGCACCTATAGAAAGTGCATCTAATTCATTAATTTAGTCGTAAGTTTTATTTTTAAGTTTGATGTATCTTTCACTGGCTGTCCTTAAATAAATAAATAAACAAAACTCGGTTAAATAGTGTTTTGTCTCTTTTGCTCTTTATAAAGTATAATATCGGAAAGGGACTGACCAATTAAGGTAAAATTATGATAATAAGCGTTATTATCTATATTATATATGTTACTAGCTGCGCCCCACGGTATTACCCGCGTTGTGCCCGTTCCCGTGGGGATTTAAGAACCGCTCGACCGATTTTGTGCAAAATTCACATAAACCATCTACTAAATAGTCCGAACAAATCCTAAACATTTGGTTGGGATAAGTGAGCTCGTTCTTGAGTTATACAATTACAACGAAAAGTGGCATTGATTTTTGTATTTATAGATTACGAAAAGGTTTTGACAATGTCAATGCGTTGTGATTGGTCGATTGAGCTCCGCTCAGCTCCGCTCAGCTCCGCTCGGCTCCGCTCGGCTCCGCTCGGCTCCGCTCGGCTCCGCTCAGCTCCGCTCAGCTCCACTCAGCTCCACTCAGCTCCGCTCTGCTTCATACAAACGCACCCTAAGGGTGCGGCTCCATTGAGGCGGAGACGAGCGGAGCTGAGAGGAGACGTGTGGGGATTGACCAATCGTATTACATGAAATCCACATCTCGTCTCCGCTCCGCTTCAATGGAAACAGTCAAGCGGAGACGAGCGGAGCTGAGAGGAGACGTGTGGGGATCGACCAATCGTATTACATGAAATCCACATCTCGTCTCCGCTCCGCTTCAATGGAAACAGTCAAGCGGAGACGAGATGTGGATTTCATGTAATACGATTGGTCGATCCCCACACGTCTCCTCTCAGCTCCGCTCGTCTCCGCCTCAGTGGAATCACATACCTCTTTTCACAGCTCTGCTCCTCTCAGCTCCGCTCGTCTCCGCCTCAATGGAGCCGCAGCCTTATGGTCACTTGACATTGGCGGAATCGCCACAAGTTACCAAAAGCCACTAAGAGCGGATTGCACCAAAACTCTTAAATCAACTTAGCGCTTAAATATATTTAAAAAACAAATGATAGTTTTAAATTGTGTTCTATTTGGTGGAAGGTAAAATACAATTTTGAACGAACAGTTTTTGTTTCTTAAACATACATATTTAAGGACTAAATAGATGTCAGAGTTTTGGTGCAATCCGTCTTAAGAAGAAAATTGAATGAGTATTTAACTCAATATGTAATGCATTACACATCCGTATAAACGCATCCCCACTAAGCTATGCTCCCGGTGAATTATTAGGAGCTTAACAGGTGACGTGCCGACCGGAAGAACGGAACGGTTTGTACCGCTGCGTTTGTACACAGCGCCGGTATAGCACGAGTAACGGAAGCTGGCGCGAACATATTACTTACATCAAGTCAAGGTGATTACGCTATATCCTCCTCGCTGTACTGATATCTTCAGTGAAATAAAAAGCTTTTGCCCAGCAGTGGGGCATTACGGGCTAATACTTACTAACTTGTAAAAACGTAAATTATACAAGGTAACTCATCGTCATTCTTGTTAAAAAATATATTTTTTTCAAACGTGGGGTAGAAAGTTTTTTAATTTAAACTAGCTGCTCCCTGCAGGTTCATCCGCAGTATACTAATGTCTTATCGTAATGCACACATAGTGCGGTTGAGGCCCGATGCGGGCCAGTGTGACATCATTCATACGAATACAAGGAATACAGCGTCACGCGACCCGCAACCGGCCCGCACCCGCACTATGTGTCTTGCGCTTTATCGCAATTCCTATGTATCTATCTTCATCAAAATCGGTTGAAAACTAATGTTACTTTCGCATTAATAATCGTGCGGATTTTCAGTGTCACTTTACGCCACATATTACATGATTATACAATTATTATCCATCCTTTACACAGTCAACATTGCGCTAGCTTTCCGTAGTCAAGTTATACATAATACTTAGGTGACGCTACCGTATTAATGGCCCATTCAGTTCAATAAGTTGTATTCATCAATATCGGTTTAGTGTTGTGCTAATTAGAGTTCAATTTTGTTGAATACATGTTTGTTTGTGATATTAGGGAGACCGATTTGGTATGTGTTTGTTTATTTAATAGTAATATTCGGATATTAACTCCCGACGCAAAATTAGACATGTTAAGTATGTTATTTTACTATTAATTGAAACGTACGTTGATGTCATTATTATTAGTACGTGTTGAGGGACACTCAACAGTCAACCTCCGTTTGGACTAAGGATAGATTTCACCGGTTCTTTAAAATACATTTAGGTAAAGTTAATTCGACTAGGTAAGTGGCCAACCCTCCAATGTCTCCGTTAAACTCTAACGAAAGAAACAACCGGGCCGATTATTTAACGTGCCCTACGAAGCACGGTAGCGCTCCGATTGAAATGTCATAAAAGTAGATGAAATAAATATATAATTTTATCTATGCTCTACGTTTTCATTTGCATTACATTGAGTTTGAGAAGCGAAATATTATTTCGTTATAAAGATGTTATTACTTCCTCAATATTTTTTTCTCATATCTCCTCTATAGCTATCTCTTCAAGACTTACCTATTAGCTGCTTTCTCCGTTTCCACCCTTGATCAACAGATGGCGTTAGGATCCCAAGTAACATTTAAGCGGAAAAATATTATATATACGAGCGCATTACCAGCTATAAGCTTAATAAATGATGTACAAGAGTGTAATAATATGTTTAGGACTGTACTAAAGCATAACTGTACAACTGTATACAGTATAGCTGATTAACGGCTGTATAGCGCCTAAAGTTGTACCTTCAGCTTTTAAATAGCATTAGAAAACGCTAAAATACAGACAGCGGCGTAAAGAACTGCGTTCAGCATACATATACGACAATAACTGTATATTGCTCTCAAATTATACTTTTGTATAACCTACTTCTGTACAAGAGCATTAAATATTGTTCTAGCCTGAGTATTGGTGTAAAATTACTCTATTGTTCAGCCTTCAAGTTAAGCTTGATAATAGCTGTACAACGGAAATCTAGGATACTCTTAGCAAGCAATTCCCTTTATAATAGTGTAATACAATTCTATCTCATGTAGAAGAGTTTAGATTTACTCCTTTTTAAAGCCTTATGCGATTGGCGTACATTTTTCCCTTTTTACAGTTATTCGTGTTTTAGAAGATTAAAGAGTGTTGGCATACGCAATTATCCAGCTTATCGATTATTTTGAAACTAATATAGCTTAAAATCAGCCTATTTATTGGAAACAAAAATATAAAAATAGACTTTTATTTTAGTATTTCTACTTTTTTAGAGCCTAATAGTTATATTATTATACTTATCAAAAAAATCATTATAACTAGAAAAAAGATATAAATGCCATCAACAAGGAATCGGATTGTTTTATCGAAAATATTGGAACACTTTTGATAAAACAATCCGATTCCTTGCTCACCGCCTCACGGGCCTTGGTTTGGGTCATAATGAGGTTTTCTATATTTTAAACTGAACCCTAATTAACTGTATTAATGAATATGACAAAGACTTTAAGACAGCTTCTACAGTACTTAAATACTAATGTACAGACAATATTACTCTTTAGGCTGAGATACGTTCTCAAATAACGACTCTGTTATGCAAAAAGCTGCATTAAGGGGTACTAGAAGAGCAAGAGCTGTATAAACTAAGGACGCCATTTTATCATAACCTATTAATTGCATTCCAAATTTACAAGATAATTTTTTGTTTATTTTTGAAATTTCAGTACAAATTTACAAAGGATTTTAACTGTATAGTACACACAATTACGTTTACTATCAATAGATCAGTCTAGGTTACTGTTAAAACTGTTTTTAAATTTGATCACATATTTGTTGTTACAGAAAAAATGTATGTATATTCCATAAAACGAAGGGGCGTGAGTTTTGAGCTTAAAACTAGTATACATATTCACATAAAAATATCAGCCGCAAGCATAACAACAACGATAAACAGAAAAGAGTACTAAGTACCACTTAGTAATTAATATATTTTTTTTACTTATACTTCACATATGGTCTCTGCCTTGGCACATAGTAAATTAAGAAATAAAATGGAGAATGAATTCAACCACGAACACAATTATAATATATTTATTCTTCTATTAAGATTTTCACAAGCCTGAGTCGGTATAAAAGAATAAAAAGGAAAATTAGAGAATGGAAGCTGTATAAAAGTATCTAAATAGTATCTTAGCCAGCTAATAGTACAGCTATTATAAAGCTGTTATACAGCTAAATCTACACTTAAAGCTGTATAATTTTGGGGCCCATTTCAGAGTTATAAGGGCTGTATAGCTTGCTATACAGTCTTTATACAGCACGTTTAACAGTCTGTAGTAAACAAATAGTCCATAATACAGCTTTTATACAATTTAAAATGTTACTTGGGATGCTAGTTAAAACACGCTATCGTTATCATAAGGGGCGTCACCATATAAAGCGGAGCGGAGCTGTACGGACCTCAACCTATCACAATGCATTATGTAAAGATTTTGACAATGTTTGACAACTTTGACAAGCCCGTTGGCACAGTGGCAGTGAGAGCGCTTACTGTGTCGGGAGTTGCGGGTTCGATTCCCGCCCGGAGTCAACAATATGTGAAGACATAGTTGTTGGCGACGACGTCTGGGTGTTCATTATATATTCGTATAAAGTATTTGTGTATATATATGTAGTAGTATCAGTTAGTTAGATTCCATAACACAAGCTTAGAGCTTACTTTGGGTCTAATTAACCGTATGTGAATTTGTCCAGGTATATTATATTATATATTACTAGCTGCGCCCCGCGGTTTCAACCGCGTTGTACCCGTTCCCGCGGGAATTTTGGGATGAAAAATAGATGTTGGCCGATTCTCAGGCCTACCCGATATGCTCTCAAAATTTCATGAGAATCGGTCGAGCCGTTTCGGAGGAGTATGGCAACGAAAACTGTGACACGAGAATTTTATATATTAGATTATATAATGCGTTGTTTGACAATCACTCGCTGTGATTGGTGAATTGGGCGCCTCACCGCTTCAATGGAAACGCACCCTTATACTTTTACTTTCTACTCGGTACGAATGTATCGGTCTATCCCTGATTTGGTCGGAACCGAACCGCTGATTTCCGGAGCGGAAGGAGTCTTTACTTCCCTCGCTTTGATGCCAAAAGACTATCTACAATACAAGTTTTTTCTTATTTACTAGACACTTGTATTTTTTTATCTTACTACTTAACAGTGCCCTGGTTTTACACACGTTCTGCAGATTTTCTTGGCAATTTCAGGATAAAGAAATTAATATATAAAATTCTCGTGTCGCGATGTTTGTATTTAAACTCCTCTGAAACGGCTTGACCGATTCTCATGAAATTTTGTGTACATATCGGGTAGGTCTGAGAATCGGCCAACACCAATTTTGCATCCCCTAAATGTTAAGGGTAGTCCAGCTCTAATTTTTTATATGGCAAAACAACGTTTGCCGGTTCAGCTACTAACCTATATAAATAGACTAGCAGCGCCCCGCGGTTTTACCCGCGTTGTGCCCGTTCCCGTGGGAATTTCGGGATTTTTTTTACATAAAAGCCTTCCTCTTGAATCACTCTACCTATTACAAAAAACCGCATCAAAATCCGTTGCGTAATTTTAAAGATTTAAGCATACAGACAAACAAACAGACAAAAGTAGCGACTTTGTTTTATACTATGTAATGATTAGACTTTGAAGATTGATATAAGGTACTTTTTATACCGGAATTCCTACGGGAACAGCTAGTTTTACAAACCTCTCTTTTAACGACATTTAGGAGGTCTTAATACTTTGACACCAGTGTTGGTCACTAATCTACTCGAGCTTACTTCAATGTCTGCATTACTGTCTTTTTGGTCGGTTTAAAGTTTAAACTCCCCCATATATCTAGTAAAGCATGAAGCATGGTTATATTGCGGGGACTTGCGAAACAAAACGTTTGTTAAAATATGCAAAGCAACGGACGTGTCTGTACTATAACGGATATAGGTCTTAACCTGTAGGGACTCCATGCTTTAAGTGTCCTAGGGGTTAGTAACGGTCATGGCGCAGTTTGACAAAGAGACCTGCGTGCAGATCGGTCACTACTTGAATGGGTTGCCGTTAGTGGCATTTCTATTTCAGCGATACCCTGCGCGGACGGCATGTTAAATTGTCGGTCCCGGCTGTTTCAAATGTTAGACCAAAGAAGATTTAAGGCACTCTATTAGATATTACTAGCTGCGCCCTGCGGTTTCACCCGCGTTTTACCCGTTCCCGCGGGAATTTCGGGATGAAAAATAGATGTTGGCCGATTCTCAGACCTACTCAATATGCTCACAAAATTTCATGAGAATCGGTCAAGCCGTTTCGGAGGAGTACGCGAACGAACACTGTGACACGAGAATTTTATATATAAGATATATTATTTACGTTATTTAGTATTTTTTTGGTGAAATAAGTTTAGAACCTAAGTTTAGAACATTCTATAGATTGTATTCTTTAAGTTTTACTCCCGAACAGTTTATCTTATCAAGATTTTTTTTTTCATGAAGCTACTATGTTATAGATAGACACTGACCTCTTGCCACAAGGTTTAAAAACTTAAATTATTTAAAATTCGGTTAAGAAAATCGAAAACTATGGTCACCATACCCAGCAACGATCCCTCGCAAAAATACCGAGAGAATTTTTGAAAAATATATGTATTTTGTATTCAGTTCACACGTTTAAGCAACATTTGTGGATAATATCACACTTTAAAATGTATGGAAATTATTTTATCACAATATTTTCTAACTAGCCCGCTCTTTGCTTAGGATACACATACTTTGTAAAATTAGTACAACATGTACTTAGTATAATCTTTGTTTGTGCACTTCCTATAAATAATAGTTGAGATTAAGCGAGTTATCTATGTAAATATACTAATGTCATTTTATGCTGGAGTTTTTTTTGTCTTTCGATTTAATATTTTTGTTTCATATTTTTCGTAATGTATGAAAAATTAAGTCGTAAATTGAGTAGTTAAGCGTCGTTTTAATGAATATCTCTGAGAGCGACAGTTAGAGACATGTTCAAATCAAAAGACGATTTCGAAAATATCGTTTCCAATTCCAATAAAAGTATTTATAGTATAAGCAAAGCAAATGCTTGCACCTTTACCAATATTGTCCTCACTTTATCTTTATTGAAGCTTCCGAGCTTGTCGGGTGTTAGTTACGTTAAAACAAACTCCATTTGAGGAAGAAAAAGAAATAACACGATAAATTCCGGAAGGTATTATGTCGTTGCTATGCTAGTACTTGTACTTGAAATGCTAACTCGGTACATAAGCTAGGAGACTGAAATCCTGGATATTTTTCACTTTCAGCTTATTCAGATGTTGTAGGATAATGAAAATAGGGAGATGGATTTTTAGGGAGAGCAAGTAAAAGTGAAATACGTGATGACTCGCTTACTGTAATTTTCAGTTTAGGTCGCGGTTTCATTTTTACTTGAAACTGCGTTAAGCGGGTGCCCGCGCGGTTCATACGAACGTGAACCGTCGCGTGCGCTCGTCGCGTGCGCCCGATACTAAAGTGAACCGTCGTTTCGTCTGGGAGTCAATTATATATTCATATAAAGTATTTGTATATGTATATGTATTAGTATTATCAGTTAGTAAGATTCCATAATACAAGCTTAGAGCCTAGTTAAGGTCTATTAAATAGTGTGTGTGTGAATTTGTCCAGGTGTATTATTTATTTAAAGGTACAGCTAGGTTATGAAAATATTGAACACTTTTCTTTGTCTCGTTATGAAGTTACACAAATACATACAATTATCAAAGACGTTTGAATATGATAAGGTTTAATTAAGCTTTACATTTTCATAAATCGACTGTACTTCTTCCGTCTATACATTTTCAGTGGCCTACAAATAAAGGACATTAATATTGGCGATTTCAATCTATCGCCAATAGATCGTCCGCACTGATTTCGCGTTGCGTTCTGAACTGGATTCAAATCCGGATAACATTTATTTGGGTCGATTCAATTTAAATTGTGTGGATGTATATAAAGATATGCTGTAAATATATTCAACTAGCAGCGCCCCGCGGTTTTACCCGCGTTGTGCCCGTTCCCGTGGGAATTTCGGGAATTTTTATACATATAAACCTTCCTCTTGAATCACTCTATCTCTTAAAAAAAACTGAAACTGCATCAAAATCCGTTGCGTAGTTTTAGAAATCTAAGCATACAGACAAACAGACACGAAACAGAGACGACTTTATTTTATACTATGTAGTGATACCATTTGATAGATCTCCCGAAGCACTATTAGGATTGGTTTCCATTTAAGCAAACCGGAGCTCAACTGGCTAATCACAATGATTACGAAAAGATTTTATCAATCTCAATGTCTTGTTTGAAAAAGTGCTTTGTCATTGGTCAATTCAGCACCGCACAGCTCCAATAGAAGATACCCTAATACATACCTACCTCCCTAGTACGATTTAATTCAGTTGTGTCGTCATTCTACGGAAGGCATTGTCGCCGACAATAGTATATTTTGAATGAATATCAGAGGCAGGCCGATCTATGGATAATAAATCATAACAACTGCGCTCGATCTATGATTCATCTATTGGTTGTAAGGGAGAAGATTATAGCGGTTTTCAAGGCAATTTTGTTTTAGATAATCTAAAAATGGTCCATATAGTTTCGTCCTTCAAATTAAATACAAAGTAAGGGTTACGGGGTGTTTCCGTTTAGCGGGCTCATACAACCAATCACCACGCATTACGAAAATATTTTGACAATGTTATGCCTTGTTTAACGCCTCGGTGGTCTAGTGGTATGTGCACTCGCCTGCCAAGACTGAGGTCCCGGGTTCAATTCCCAGGTCGAGCGAAAACATGTTTCCTACTTTTCAAACATGGCTCGGGTTTGAGATCACCAACCCGCATTAGGCAAGCGTGGTGATTACGCCTGAAACCTCCTCACTGTACTGATATCTTCAGTGAGACGAGATGCCTTTGCCCAACAGTGGGACATTACAGGCTAATACTACTTTACTATGCCTTGTTTGAAAATTTCATTGCGTTCTGATTAGTCGATTAACCTTTTGTTTGCCGGCATTAGAAACACAATAGAAAATCAATTGTGTCTGGCTTGGATCCGCGTTCCGGCATATGAGGGGTTAAGCTATCCACAGCTCCGCTCTGCTTCAATGGAACGCACCCTTACACACGTTTTACATAATTACTCATCAATTTAGAGTCTTTTCTCTTCGATACGTCATCGTCAGATAAAAATGTTAAATAAAAGCGAAGTGTATCCGTAAAGCAAGTTTCAATTCAAAATGAGTAGAGTTCGCTTCTTCTTCTTCATCGAGTGGATGGTCAGGATGATGTGTCAGAGTTATTGAGCCGCCAAAGGCCTCTGACATGGCTCATGTAACGACTACTATCCGTAGAAAGTAACCGGGACCGACGGCTTAGTGTTTGCTTAAACCTAAGGAACCAGTACAAGTTCCATTGAATATTTCCGCAAGTCATGTGAAACTCTCCTCTCTCCCACCTTGCACCACACCTTACATTTTCTTCTTAACTTTAAAGGAAATTGGGTTAGCATCGTTAATCACAGGAAGTGACGCAGACGGGGCAGGCTTCCGGCCTGTAATGTACCCTCTTTGGCGGGTTTTTATTCATCCGCGGACACGGAGATAGGATCTTAATACTGTCGAGGTGAACCTTGGATTTTAATATCAAAGGGATAGTTTTTAAGGGTGAGGTGTGGTATATACGCTTAGTGAAAGGGACATGCTCTATTTAACTAAATTCAAAAAAGGAGGAGGTTTCTCAAATCGACCGTATATATTATATTATGCTTTTATATTGTATGTTACCGTCAACTCCTTAGCCAAACCTCCAGAGGCTCGAAATTAAACAGACCTTCCTGAGACACCGACTTTAATTTAAGTATTCAACTTTAAAATAATCATTTCAGTCGACTGAAATGATTATTTCTGTTTTTAGTTATAGTTTTTTTCTTGTTTAATTGAAACTAGTATTTTTACTTTTTTTGTTTAAAGCATTGTTTAATAAATTATTAATTGATTCCTTATTTAACCAACCGCGAAGTAAAAAGGTACAATTTCACTTGACTTTTATTGGCTTTTCGTTTTACCAGTTCGGGATTCAGTTTCCATTTTGATTTCGTCATTATTTGATTTCCTGTAAAAATGAATAATTGATTAACATGAGTAAGTAGTAAAAAGTAAGTATAATTTTTATACATATAAACCTTCCACTTGAATCACTCTATCTATTTAAAAAAACCGCGTCAAAATCCGTTGCGTCGTTTTAAAGATCTAAGCATACATAGGTACAGACAGACAGCGAAAAGCGACTTTGTTTTAGACTAAGTACCTAGTGATATTGTTTATTTGATGTTTACCTACAAATGTTTTGAAAACTTTTGAATGAAATAAATGAATGTATAAGTTTGAGGTGCCAATTATTATCGTAAAATCAATAAACCAGTTTTAATTTAATTATAGCTGTTATTCCTATAACAATTAAAATTAAATTGTTTGTATAACTAGGTCAGACTGCTGTTTATTCAACTGTTAAAAATGTTAATCTTATATTAACAGTTCGATCAACAACACTACAAAAATATTGAGTAATATCCTATTTCCTAATAAAATTATAATGGCGCAAGTTTGTGAGGATGTTTGTGAAGCTTTCACGCAAAAATTATTAAACGGATTTAGATGAAACTTTTCAGTAATATAGCTTAGACATCTGAATAGTACATAGGGTACTTATTATCTCAAAGTTCCTAGAGAAATGGGTAAAATGTGGGTAAAACCGCTGGGCAGTGCTAGTGTTGCAATTATTATTAAACGTACCTGTCACTGAATAGATTGTTCGCTATGTTATTCATAGGGGCTTCCACCAAGAGATATAACACGAAAGCAATACTGATAGAAATCACGAGGTTACCCAGAATATATAGTATCTGAAAATAAATAGAACATTTTCATATGTAAAATTAATTAATTGATCTTTATCTATAAAAAAAAAATGTCACGTTGTTCGTCCGCGATGGACACCCAGTCTATCATAAGTTGTAGGTAAACACTTTAGTCTAACGACAAAATGTCTGTTAGTCATGTCTTTAGTGGGCGCATCTTCACATGTTTCCATACATTAGAAGACTGTCTTAAAACTGTCTGGACTAAAATCTGTGCAGGTTCTTAAACTATAATTTCGTGTCCATTTTTAAAAATGAAATTAGACTTCCTCACTGTACTGTTATCTTCAGTGAAATGAGAGGCTTTTGCTCAGCGCGGTTGCGGTGGGACATCACAAAATTCTACTTCACTTTTCTTTTTTCAAAATTCGTCGGTACACTCGGTTACGTTAGTCACCGTCGCTTTGACTTGGCACGCCCTACGTTCATACGACCCTTTTTTCATTTTAGCTATCAAATGGTTTGTCCCTTTCCGACATACGCTATTTTCCGAAGAGCAATAGAGACAATACACTTATCAGTGTTTTATTTAAAGCGATTATGAAAAGCGGATATACTTACAATATTATAAATGTCCATTTCAATATTAGACTTGGTCGTGTACAAGTGTTGGCTCATCACCGTCACATGGATCAGGTACACGATGTATGACAGCTTGGAGAGAGGTACGAATACAGGGTGCTTGAAGAAATACGCCAGGATTGCTGAAATGTACAGTGGTTACATGTGAGACAAGTATTTGGGTTCGTTTCTATCTATACTATAAATTTTAATTCGATTCCAGATTTGACAATTTCAGTGTTGCAACATTATGACAAGTACCAAAAAATAGTGACGTTGCGAAATTATTCGATATGGAAATGGAATATTTCCGGATCGATTCTTCTCGTTTATAATTTTACTCTCGTAAACTAAGTATATCAGGAAATTAAATATTTCTGAACCGATAATTTAGTTTTGACGATTAATTAACGATCTGAGACTTTTCTTTTATAATTGTGTGTGAAATAAATAAAAAAATGTGATCATGAAGGAACATGACAAATAAAACAGATAGATGTATTATGGTAATAATTTATTTTATAAATTGTCGCCGTCATCGCTATCGCTGTCACTTTCTGTAACATTTATTATAAATGTGTCTGTGATATCGGATACAAAATATCGATTCGCAATGAAATAAGATATTCGTATCACTACACTACACTATTATAATGTGGTATCATTATTTCACAAAATGACAGTAGCTAATGTCAAATCTGGAATCGAATTAAAATTCCGAGTATAAGTGGAGCGGGGTTGTGCGGACTGAGAATTGACCAATCACAGTTCTTTAAATCTTCGCTACGCTCTGCTTATATGACGAAGCGGAGTCTACTGATATTCTTATTGCATGATAATTTTGATTTAGAAGAATTTTAAAAAGTGTTTTATTTCAAAAGTCCGAGGGCCATATATGACGATAAGATCGCGTTTTGCTTACTGTGTGTTCAAATTTATAAAAACGGCTATTAAAAATGTGTTTCAAAATATAGATATACAAGCCGCGCCCCGCGGTGTTACACGCGTAATACCCGTTCCCGCAGGAAATTCGGGATAAAATGCATTCCATGTGGTATTCTGATGTGTAACTTATATTACTATTAAGTTTCATCCCAATCCGTCCTGTAGTTTTTTCGTAAAAGAGTAACAAACATACATACATCCTCACAAACTTTCGCATTTATACCTAGTATTACTAGCAGCGCCCCGCGGTTTTACCCGCGTTGTGCCCGTTCCCGTGGGAATTTCGGGAATTTTTTTACATAAAATCCTTCCTCTTGAATCACTCTACCTATTACAAAAAACCGCATCAAAATCCGTTGCGTAATTTTAAATATTTAAGCATACTGACAGACAAACAGTGTGACAGACACGAAAAAGAGACGACTTTATTTTATACTATGTAGTGATTTACTTACGCAAGTTCCCGTATTCGCACCACGCTATGACACTACAAATACCAACCGCCCACACGGTTCTGTTCAACGCCGCGACAGTGGCGACTTCTAGCCCGCTGTACTCTCGGTGAGCGAATATCAAATACAGCGACATGGTGCCAAACAAGGTGAGCAACGTGACGAGGAAGGTGAGGTATGACTGCCACTGGAACAGAAGGAGACAAAGATTAAGGTACAAAGAATAGTTATAAACATAGCAAATTGAAGTGAAGTATAATGTCCCACTGCCGAGCAAAGGCCTCTCATCTCACTGAAGATATCATCAGTACAGTGAGGAGGATTAGGCATTATCACCACGCTTCCTAATGTGGGTTGGTGATTTCAAACCCGAGCCATGATTGAAAAGTAAAAAACATGTTTTCGCTCTAGTTTTCGCACTAGACCACCGAGACGCTAGCAAACTGAAGAAAGATTTAAAATATTATGCAATTAATGCTCAGTCACATACTTTTTTCATCATTTATGCAAAAGAAATTGGGTTACATAGAATTAGTACTGTTGTTAGCTATCATTATACAGTTTTGTTCGCGTCCAGTCGACTGTTGTGACTATAGTGAGATGAGGCTTTAACATAAGAAGGAGTTTCAATATAAAATTCATACAGAAATCATTTTTAATTGTGCACTGTGATTCAGATATAAGCTTTCCAGTATCATGAATCAAAAATAAGCTTTTAATAAATATTAATGGATCGGAAATCAAGATAATACGAAAATGCGTTTAACTGCTTTCATAATTAATGTTAAGTGATATTCATAAATAAATGGCAATTTTAAGTGTGTTTTAAGTATTTTATACGTATGTATACCTATACGTAAACTATGTAGGTGCATACCGTGGTTTTATCGGTGTTTAACTGCTCAACGCTTATAGAATTACCATTGGTTAAAAAGGCTAAAACTAGGAATTGATTTTCTTGATTGTAGATTTTGGAATAGCTTAAAATACTTAATATTTAATTGAGGTAAAAAAATATAAATTATTATAAGAAATTGACGAAAAACGCCAATTGAAATTAGACATATTCATTTCATTATTTTGACTGTATACAAAAATTATGACATTTTTACAAAAATGTAATTTCATTTAATTTTTTTAAAATTAATCTTTTCGTTAGTTTTCCATGACAGGGTAACGAATGTACATCTATCCATCCACACACTTACACATGTGTAATATAGGTAAGTAGGATTATAGTCATTATAAAAAAGACCTATAATAGACCCTTACCATATTCAGGGCATTCCTGTAATTTGCCGGTTTGTAGTTAGCCATGAGGCCTCCCATGAGCATGCCGACGCAGTAGGGGCCGGAGCGCGCGCTCGCGCCGCCGTACGCCGCGTCCCGCGCCGGCTCGCGGCGCCACACCATGTTCCCGAAAATGCTGCACGAATTACTTGTTAAAAAGTGCTTTAAGTGTTTTAAGTGTTTCAAGAGCTTTAAGGGTTTAAAGATCTTTAAGTGTTTAAGTTCTTTAAGTGTTTAAGTTCTTTAAGTGTTTTAAGTGCTTTAAGTGTTTTGAGTGACGATCTTATCGCTCTCCAACTTACTGAAATCTCTCCATAGGTATGACTCCTAATCTGTTCTTATATACAATGTATCCGACTTGCAGATAGTGTATCAACACGATGGCTACGGAGAAGAGTATTCCTATCTTCTTGTTTCTCCTGTAGATGTACATTAGGACGAGGCCGAGGGCCGCCAGTCGGTACTCAGTGTGTATGTACCAGGATACCGGGAGACACTGTAAGAACAGCATCATTTGAAACACTATGCAAAGATAAATATTTATAAATATGTACAAGACTAAGAGTACGTTTCCGGAGAACCGGAGCGGAGCTGTGGGGAGCTCAATCGACCGATCGCAACGCATTAAAAGTCTAATAAGGCACTATTATTTGTTTTAACAGCCTCCGTGGTCTTGTGGTTTGAGCGCTCGGATCACGATCCGGAGGTTCCGGGTTCGATTCCCGTTGGGGATATCTCACAAAAATCACTTTGTGAGACTGTATCACATTATTGCCCAAAGTAAGATGATTCCGTGCTTCGGAGGGCACGTTAAGCCGTCGGTCCCGGTTACTTTCTACGGATAGTAGTCGTTACATGAGCCATGTCAGAGGCCTTTGGCGGCTCAATAACTCTGACACCAGGATTGGTCAGGTTGACCATCCACTCGATGAAGAAGATTTGTTTAAACGGGAACTTACGGAACTTACGACGGAGGCCACTTGAGAGTTTAAACGTTTAAACAAATAATAATGACATTAACGTACGTTTCAATTAATAGTAAAATAAGCTTCGATCAACAATACACAACATTGTTGATCGAAGAAAATATGGCACTGATAAAATCTTGTAATGCGTTGATTGAGCTCCGTTCCGCTTTAATGGAAACCTACCCTAATTCGTACACGGCCAGTTAGGATACACTTTGCTGAACTTTTCAGGGGTTCGGAAAGATATATGATTCTGATTGTAAGTTTAGTAAATGGGTAGTTTCATTTAAAAAACAGCTTGATCAATAACTTTTCCAGCAAATACTTCTCAACTGACCGTTGTCATATCTCCATTGGCTACGAACAACAAGTTCCCCCACATGTGTGTCTCACAGACTTCTGCCTCGGAGCGGTGCAGGCGCGGCGCGGCGGGGCCCGAACCGAGCTGATGAGACGTGGACTGTACGAACAGCAGCACTGCGGCATATGGGCCTATGTACCTGAGAGAACACGACGCAGTTTGTAAGTTGGAGTAGGCTAGTGGGCAAACTTGGTGTAGGAGTTTTTAGACCGCTTAAAGGCCACCGACATGGTCTAACGATTGAAACAACCGGGACTGACTAACGTGCCCTCCAAAGCACGGTAGCGCTCAGATGGAAATGCCATTATCGGCCACCCATCCAAGTAGGGGTCGAGCTGCACGTTCGCTCGCTCGATTCGCTATTCCATCTGGGAGATGAATATTGCAATATATCTCCAGCTTTACACATCTCCGCTTTTCTGCGCCGCTTATTCGCAGCTCAAATTGCGACACAAATTACTGTAGCAAAATAACACATCTCTCTACTTGATCCGTGCTCGCCGAAGCTAAGCGGAGACGAAATGTGGAAATCACCAAATGTGATTGGTTATTCTAAACACACACTCTCATCTCCTTTCCTCTCTGTTTTGGTGAAAAGAAGCCCTTAGGATGCATTTTCATTGGACCGGTGCGTAGAGACTAGAGCGTAGAGGAGATGTTTTAATTTTGTATAGAAAATGTCTATGTATGCCGTAACTTGAGGTGCGCGGGAACTCTGAAGATCAAATGTGTGGACCAATTTTGATAATTCATACTCACCTGATATACCGCTTCAGTAAAACTACGAAAATGTTTCTGTTCTTATTTAAAGCGGTGTTAGCTAACAGCAGGCCGGAGATCACGAAAAATGTGTCCACGATTAAGTCGACATGCATCACAAATTTACCTAAGAAATAGTCCACCATCTGAAAAAAAAGTATTCGCCTGTAATATCCCAGCTGGGCAAAGGATTCTTATCTCACTGAAGATATCAGTACAGTGAGAAGGATTAGGTATAATCACCACGCTTACCTAATGCGAGTTGGTGATCAAACTCGTGTTTGAAAAGTTGAAAAAGAAGTGAATTTTTAGGACTATTAATAACTGTATGGGTGTTAAACTGAAGGTCTGTTTTCGGTAGCAACAACAAGTATATTGTTTGATGAATAGGCCATAACCTTGGCTGGCAAGTGGATAAGTAATGAATATAAACTAATATTTAGTCTTCTTTATTGTATTAATTATTAGTATTCACTGAAATTTGTTCAGCTGTTCAAATATAGATATTAAATCCCGATAAAGTTAAATAAAAATTGAATTTTTCTGTTTTAACACTAACATAATATTGTGTTCTGTTTGGTGAAATAATACATACAATAATACATACAATAGGTAAAGTAAACACTTCTAGTTCCTTCAATTAATCGTTGTTTGTCGACTACATACTGCAGTAGTGCGCAGACGTCGGAAGTTCTGTTGTTTTTCATACAAAACAGCCGACGCAGGACGATTGAAAACGATTAATTTGATAGAGCCCTTTATCTATAGTTGAATCTACTCTATCTCTGTTATTACTACAACTATTAAAACAAATATACTACTAAAAAAAGCGTAACTGCAAGTGCCCATTCCTGCAGGAATGTTTGTTTTTTCTAACATTAAAGTAGCCTTAGTTACTCCTTATTACATCAGCTACCAGCCGATAAAAGTCCCGTCAAAATCGGTCCAGCCGTTACAGCGATTAGCCAGAACAAACATAAATACAGTTGATAGAAATTTTTTTAAAGGTTATTTTGGTATAGGTACCGTATACCTATATTCATAATTATGCATGTAGTAAAGGGCGGTTCTTTTTAATATTACAAACAGACACTACAATTTTATTTAGATGTATGGATACATAATCATACCTTATCCATCTCTGTAGTGTTAATTATGGGTGATACGCTCATAAACAGACACTGATGCGTGGTGACCATCAGACATGCTGTGAGGAACCGAAGCCCGTGGAGGCATTTGAAGTCGCTGGCACTTGATTTGAACAACTCGTTGTAGTTCCGGCGGAGGCAAAACGGTTTCGTTAAAGAATCTGGAACAAGATGAGTTTTTAAGCCAAATACCGACTTTGAACTTACGTCGAGTGCGTATTTTTACAAAAATACGTAATAACGCGATACATACCAGTTTCATTTAGTATAATGAGTGCAAATCGTGTGAGTTTAAAAAGTATGTTAGTAATTATATATATTGTTTAACTCGATATTAATCGCTTACCTAAAACAGGATATTTTCTTTGAACTAACGCACTGTATCCAGAAGAGGTAACTACTATAATAGTTACCAAAATCATGGCAGTCCTGTAAACAAATCAAAAGTAAAGTATTAGCCTGTAATGTCCCACTGCTGGGCAAAGGCCTCTCATCTCACTGAAGATCAGTACTCTCAATCTATGTATACAAAATTTTAGAGGTAGATTTTGATCAAGTATGGACGCAACTCCACTAAATCTGGGAAAATAACGTAAGCGTGGTCTACAAAATGTTCACACTAGCGACATCTATTGGATTGCGGGTGGAACCACCGCGCAGAACAGTTTGTACTAATACTAGCAGCGCCCCGCGGTTTTACCCGCGTTGTACCCGTTCCCGTGGGAATTTCGAGAATTTTTATACATATAAACCTTCCTCTTGAATCACTCTACCTATTACAAAAAACCGTATCAAAATGCGTTGCGTAATTTTAAAGATTTAAGCATACAGACAAACAAACAGACAAAAGTAGCGACTTTGTTTTATACTATGTAGTGATTGTTTGGATGAGCTAATCTTAGTTACTACCAATCTGATCTGTATAATTATTTTTGTAATAGATAGCCACATTCAATAGGGTTTACCCGCGTTGTGCTGTTCCCGTGGGAATTTCGGGATGAAAAATATACCTTTCTTATGCCTATGGTCTTCTCGTTGAACGTGACTGAATCCATTACAAAAAGAATTATTCAAATCGGAATGGTAGTTTCTTAGATGAGATCGTTCAAACAAACAAAAGAAAAACAGCTTTATTATACGAGTATTAAAAAAAAAAAGTATTAGCCTGTAATGTCCCACTTGTTGGGCAAAGGCCTCTCGTCTCACTGAAGATATCAGTACAGTGAGGAGGTTTCAGGCGTAATCACCACGCTTGCCTAATGCGGGTTGGTGATCTCAAACCCGAGCCATGTTTGAAAATTAGGAAACATGTTTTCGCTCGACCTGGGAATTGAACCCGGGACCTCAGTCTTGGCAGGCGAGTGCACATACCACTAGACCACCGAGGCGTTATACGAGTATTAGAATAGATTTTTAGTATAATTGATGAATAACAATATTGATAATACACGTCATTCCTACATTCAAGATAGATTTTGTAAACAAAGGCGATAACAGAGCAAAAAAAACAAATAAAATGTCGTAAAAAATAATATTGAAGATTTCTCGGCCATGAATTATATCATTACGGAATAATTAAAGATGTTATTTATGTATTCGGTTACGCAGAATTAAACCATATAATCGCTTTAAATAAATAAATTATAAATATAATAAAGTATTTTTGTAGCATATTTTAATTTAATTAATGGGAACACTTCAAACAGTTGAAGGATACAACAGTGTTGCCACCACGTGATAGAGATAGAAGGTTCTTCGCTCTTCCGTGTTTGTCACTACACACACACATACCCACACACAAACAAAAACACGCGGTTTGGATTTTTTACTTAGTACTAGCAGCGCCCCGCGGTTTCACCCGCGTTGTACCCGTTTCCGCAGGAATTTCGCGATAAAAAGTAGCCTATGTCCATTCTCAGGCTCTGGACTAACTGTGTACCAAATTTCATTCAAATCGGTTCAGTAGTTTTGGCGTCAAAGCGTAACAGACGGACATACAGAGTTCTTTCGCATTTATAATATATATTATGTATTATTAGGATTTGGATCGGTGAACTGACCCCTTTCTAACTTCAACTCCCACCTCAGACCACTGGAAGCCTCTGAGAGCCTCTGGGGATGTAAATTTCTTTATCTATACTAATATTATAAAGAGGTTAAGCTTCTAATTCGGTTTGTTTGTAAGGGATAAACTCTGGAACTATAATTTCATTCATTCATTGAATTCATTCATGAAAATGAATGGAACTACGACCGATTTGAATAATTCTTTTTGCAATCGATGCCTACATTCAACGGGAAAGTTATAGGTTATTTTTCATCCCGAAATTCCTACGAGAACGGGCACAACGCGGGTAAATCAAAATGCACAGGGCAAGGCTAGTTCACCTTTAAACGTCAATCGTCTCACCAATAAGGCTTAAACAGCCAGTGCCATTCCTCTTTGTTCCTGGGGTCCTGGCAGTCCCTCGGGTCCACCGTGACGTCACCACCTGGCAGGTGGGACAGGACGTGCAGCTGACGGTATATCTTGACGATGGAGTCAGGGTGGCAGCTGGACGGGACGCAGATACCGATCGACCATTTGTTTATTGAACGGCCTTGACGGGTTTTGGTCTAAAAATATTCGAAAAAAATTGCCTTTCATCTATAAATATAAAAATCAATGCCACTTTTTGTTGTAATTTTATAACTCAAGAACGGGCTCACCTATCCAAACCAAATGTTTGTTCGGACTATTTAGTAGATGGTTTATGTGAAGTTTGCACAATATCGGTCGAGCGGTTCTTAAATTCCCACGGGAACGGGCACAACGCGGGCGAAACCGTGGGGCGCAGCTAGTATTATACAGATTTCTACCAGCGTCGGATTACAGGAACCGTGGTCACAAAAGACTATAATAGGTATCACTATAATTAATTCACGTTATTTATTACTTAGCGTTGGTTTTAATAAAATGTTCTAAAAATATCGCAATACTATACTAATATGTATAAAGCTGAAAAGTTTGACTTGTGTTTGTTTTAACAAGATAAATAGAGAACCAGTTAGAATAATTATGTATGTGTTGGGGAGCCACGTCAATGTAATAATAAATAATAAATATACCTGGACAAATTCACACACGGTTAATTAGACCCAAAGTAAGCTCTAAGCTTGTGTTATGGAATCTAATTCACTGATACTACTACTTATACATACACAAATACTTTATAAGAATATATAATTGACACCCAGACGTCGTCGCCAACAACTATGTCTGCACATATTGTTGACTCCGGGCGGGAATCGAACCCGCAACCCCCGACACAGTAAGCGCTCTCAGTGCCACTGTGCCAACGGGCTTTGAATAAGTTATTTTTTGTCCCGATTTTCTTAACGGGACCTCCACGGGAGTATTGGCACCATGTTTAAAGAAACTTCGTAAATACGCTTCTATAGAAACCCTTTAGGGTATTTTAGATACTTCTAGAGCACGTTAAGCAGTCGGTCCCGGTTGTTTCAATCTTCAGACCAGTCGGAGGCCTTTAGGCGGTCTAAAACTCCGACACCAGAGTGGGTTGTCCACTAACCTACTCGAGATGAATAAATCAATTCTCGAAACAAGATACGCTCTTAGAAGTTATCAGAACATCCGTTAATAACTTATCTAATGTTCCACCAACCTTCAGATACTCTCCAGCATCATCTCTTGGCCCCAGCTGCCTCCACGGCCCAGGCTCCGCCGCCTTCACTTCCACCAAGCAGTACATGACTCCTACTTCCGATGGAGTGCTCATACATTGACCGAAGTTCCCCAAATGATACCTCGTGCCGTAGAACACACCAGTTGGAAGTTGCATCGAGTCCCACGCTGAAAGTAAAGTAAATATGTAATGTCACACTACTGGGCAAAGGCCTGTAATCTCATTGAAAATATCAGTTTTCATTTAATAAAAAAAACCTCCATTTATGTGTACTATTAAGGATAGTAATTAAAAAAGTAAAGTATAGCCTGTAATATCTCACTGCTGCGCAAAGGCATCTCAACTCACTGAAGATATCAGTACAGCTCTTAGCTCCTTCATCACTCATCGAGGAGGCGGCGAGAACCCGAGAGCGAGGGTACGGACGTCGGCTTGGTCATGGTAAGGAAAGGGGTGAGAGCCGACCGGTATCAGTGCACCGTGCTATGTCAGCTCTCGGAGATTCCTCAGTCTTACCGGCGATACTGTTTTTGGTGTACAACCGCGTAACTCTCTACCTTACCCTACCTGGAAAGGTACCGCATTCGTCTTTTTGTCAGCGAAAGTTTGTGAGGATGGATGTATGGATGTATGTTTGTTGCTCTTTCACGCAAAAACTACTAAACGGATTTGGATGAAACTTTACAGTAATGTAGGTTGTACATCAGAATAACATATAGGCTACAATTTATAATGATTTTGTGTAATTTTGGTCGTAATAAATAAGTATTTGTAAAGCAAGTCGGAGCAAAATCACCGCCATACCACAGTAAAAGTGGCCATACTGGGTTGACACGTGTGACAAATTCGCCATGCGATGGCCTTCGAACGAGCACGAAGCATCGCCGAGTAGTTCCGATATACGTGTATGTCTTAAATAATTGTCGTCGTTAATTTCAACGTGTGACGTGTCATTACGATGGCATAACATTGCAATAAGTGGATGAAACCTAAGTTCAGGAAGAACCATTTTGCTTATCCCGAAGGCCGCGGGTTCGAATCTGAACATTACGATTGATTTTTATTTTCTCAATTAGTTTATCAAAATTCTTTTTCATTTGGGTTGTGTAAATTACCTTAATATGTATCTTAGAATAAATCATACAAAATATGCTGTTTAAATATCTTAACCAAAACGAAACACTATTTATTATATTATCACTTAATTATATTATTATAGTACCTATTTTTAGTTTAATTAATTTACCACGTCATCTATTGACTATTTTTGGAAATAAACCGTCTCATAAAACTTTGTCCTACTTCCTTCTAAAATGATAAATGCGAAAGTTTGTGAGGATGGATGGATGGATGGATGGATGGATGTATGTTTGTTGCTCTTTCACGCAAAAACTACTGAACGGATTTGGATGAAACTTTACATTAATGTAGGTTATGCATCAGAATAACATATAGGCTACCATTTATAATGATTTTGTGTAATTTTGGTCGTAATATAACAAATACATGTCAATTAAGTCGGGGAAAAATCTGCCCTCTAAGAGCTATCTTGGCGTGCGCTGCCTAAACTATTGGAGTTACACAAAGATGATCTACGTTAGGGTTGTTTGTCTTGAATTGTTCTAAATTAAAGTCTGCGACAGCATATATCTACCTCTTATGTGGAGGCCACTATGACCTACACTGAGAACCATAAATTTAATGACATTGGGTACTATTTTACAACACACATTTTAGTATATTTATCAAACTCATATCAGAATCAATACATTTGTCGCTTTAAGTATTTAATGTAGATAAACTTTGTCTTTCGCACTAAGTCAGTGGTCGGCAACCTTTTGACAGGCAAGGGTCACAAAATAGCCAAATAAAGTAAGGCGGGCCGCTTTTGTGACATAGGGGTATATGTATTGAAACAATTAGAAACACATTATTCAATGGACTTAAATCAATGATGCGGAACCAGGAGAGTGCTACAATACGCAGGTGGAAGTGTGCTACGACGCGGAGGTGGCTACAATGCGAAGGTGGGAGTGATCGACGATGCGAAGGTGGGAGTGTGCTACGATGTGGAGGTGGGAGTGTGCTACGATCTGGAGGTGGGAGTGTGCTACGATGCGGAGGTGAGACTTAGTGACGATGCGGAGGTGGGACTGTGCTACGATGCGGAGGTGGGAGTGAGTGACGATGCGGTGGTGGGAATGTGCTACGATGTGGAGGTGGCTACTATGCGGAGGTGGGAGTATGCTACGATGCGGCGGTGGGACTGTGCTACGATGTGGAGGTGGCTACAATCTGGAGGTGGGAGCGTGCTACGATGTGGAGATGGGGGTGTGCTACGATGTGGAGGTGGGAGTTTGTGACGTTGCGGAGGTGGGAGTGTGCTACGATGCGGAGGTGGGAGTATGCTACGATGCGGCGTTGGGAGTGTGCTACGATGTGCAGGTGGCTACGATCTGGAGGTGGGAGTATACTAAGATGTGGAGGGAGGGATTTGGAGGTGGAAGTATGCTACGATGCGGAGGTGGCTACGATGCGGAGACGCGAGTGTGCTACGATGCGGAGGTGGGAGTGTGCTACGATGCGGAGGTGGGAGTGTGCTACGATGCGGAGGTGGGAGAGTGCTAAGATGTAGAAGCGGGAGAATGAAGAACATTAGACATAAAATGTCGGTGACCAAACGATAGTTTGTTGCTAATGGTGGTTCTACCTACTGTGTTTACTTCTTTAAGATATTTCTATATAGAAGTTTTACAATTTTGGATTGGGCTGCGGGCCGCAAGTGACGTGTCTGCGGGCCCGCAAGTAGTTAATAAAATAATAAATTAAAGGACCTTGGGATACTATGGAGCCTGGCCCAATGCACAACAGTGACACATGACCTATGTACAAGTCACTCTTTGACGGTCATAACGAAATCGACGGCCAACTCGGTGTTTTGACCACCGAAAAAACAGTTGGGCTTTGTTATGGACCGCTCAACACCTCAACAGTAACATGACCTATCCCATTTGAAAGGAAAAGGCTCCTCTTTTTGCGTCGGTTTAATAAAAAAAATGTTTTAAATTATATATCACAAAACTTAATGTGGCAGACTAAATTCCACGCGAGCGAAGCCGCGGGCAAAAGCTAGTAGACTATAAAATGACGATAATATAAACAAATTACCCTTATTTAAAATTAAAATTCATTCATTTGATTTGAGTTCGTTGGGTAACCTTGGCCTTGGTGAGCCTGTTCAACGATTTAATTCAAATTTATCTCAACCCATACTAATATAATAAAGAGCTTGATATTTATTGTTTTGTTATTTTTTGTTAGTTTCAACGTGCTAATCTCAAAAACTGAAAATCCGATTATCCCCAATTGTGGGTTTCCATTGAGCGAAGCGGAGCGGAGCGGAGTGTGGAGGAGTTCAATCGACCAATCACGACTAACCTTTCGGATAAATTCACACACGGTTAATTTAAATTAGAACCAATTTATGCTCTTGGCTTGTATTAGGGAATCTAACTAACTGATACTATTACATATACATACATAAACACTTTGTCGAATACATTATTGAAACCCAGACGTCGTAAACAACTATACATGTCTGCACATATTGTTGACCCTGTTGAATCGAGCCCGCCACCCTCGGCACAGTAAGCGCTCTCACATGCCACTGCGCCAACGGACTTGTCAATGTAAAAGATAAAAACACTTACCCCAGGTGGCCCATAGTGTTCCATTCTTGACTCCCCACAGCATGTCTAGAGTATCCTTCAAGCAAGTCTCCTCATTAGAAGACCATTTCTCTTCACCGAGTCTTGTAATTAAAGCATCCACCACTGGCAAAAGTCGTTGACATGACGATAAAACTGAAAATAAATTATAGTTAAATTACTTGGTTACGGATCTATCTATCTATACATATAAAATTCAAAGTCCTGACTGACTGACTGACTGATAATCAACGCACAGCCTCAACCGCTACACCTAGAATAGAAACATGAAATTTGGCAGGAAGGTTCTTCAAGTGACGTAAGTGCACACTAAGAAAGAATTTTAATAAATTCCTACGGGAACGGGCTCAACGCGGGCAAAGCCGCGGGGCGCTGTAAGTTCTAATATAATAAAGAGCTTGATTTTTTGTTCTATTGTATATTTGAACGAATTTAATTAACGCTTCTCCGATGTGAATAATATTTTTTTAATGAATAACATTAAACGGGAAGGTTGTTGTTTATTTTTCACACACTAAACACTTGTTTAATTAAGTATTTTAGATATAAATCCAAGTTGAATTTAAGTGAATTCTAGCAAAATTAAATTTTGTGACGAGTTAGTAGGTTAACGTTATTTTAAATTATTATGTAACAGGAAAATTTAAAATGAACCTCGACATTTATAGCTACGATGTCACAGACAGATAGCATATAACACCCCTATTGCGTCGGAGGTTAATAGTTCGGAATAACGTACACCCATAATTTAAGGAGAGAAGCTTATTATTGTTATGCCTCGGTTAAAAATAATATAATTATTCACCTGCAGTCAACAAAAAAACAAACGAAATTATATAACAATTTGAATTCATAATTTCGACTATTGACCACAAAATTCAACTTGAGACTGAAAGATATAGTAATATACATATTAAGTAAGTATATTAATCATTAATGATATCTTGTTAGAACCGCTCAGACCGGCGCTTTTTTAAAGCGTCAAGTAGTTTTGGCATACGAGCGTACACGCGCTTATAAAATTGGCAATATCTGTACTAATATTATAAAGAGGTGAAATTTGTAATTCTGTTTGTTTGTTTGTTCGGGATAATCTCTAAATACCAGTCCGATTCGAATAATGTTTTTTGGATACGATAGCTATATTTAAGAGAAAGGTACATGGTTTGTACAGTTCACAATCTTTCCACAGTTATAAGTTATAACCACAGGTTATAACCTTCCCGTTGAACCATGTACAATTTACAGAATATTTTTTCGTAAGTTCATAAGTTTTCATAGCAAACCGTTAAATCGTGAGAGAATGCACATATTGTTGACTCCGTTGAATCGAACCCGCTACCGACACAGTTAGCGCGATCTCTTGCCACTGTGCCAACAGGCTTGTTGAACAGACTTGCTAATATGTACACAAGTGCAAATCGATTCCATGAAACTCTAATAATTATTTTATTGTTTAACAAGTGTTTAGCATATTATTCACTGACCTGTAATATAATAGAGGTCAGTGATATTATTAGACGTAGATTTTGCCATCGAGTAGGTACGTCAGTGGTCAACCCTGGTGTCGGGAGATTTCAGCCCGCCTAAAGGCTATGGTCTAACGCTTGAAACAACCGGAATAGACATTTAAAAGTGATCGAAGTATGTTAGCACTCAGATAGAACTATCGGCCATCCAAGTAGTGGTCGAGCTGCACGTTGCTTAACAATCGCAATGGATTAACAATGCTTAGTCAAACTACGCCATGAGTGACACGGATTTTGGTTTCAATTAGTATTTTTTTGAAATATAATATAGGGAATTTAAGTTCATTGATTTGAAATCGGGAAATTTTGGGAAAAAATTATTTGAAATTTGAAATCTATACTATAGTCTATTTCCAAGTTCGGGATTTTTTTCGTAAACAAATGTGATACCAGTGCAAAAAACTGCACGTTACAGTTGTTGATTTGACGTCAATCAGTCACGTGCAGTTGTTAATTTGACGATAAAATATTTTTTCCTTGTTGTAGTAAATAATAAAAACAAGCCTTAACAGTTCATACAGAAATATTTATATATATTTTTTATAAATGAATAATGTTATTATTTTTAAATTAAATTACCCGAAGTTTCACACATCTGACCTGCTACACTGACAGTGACATATCTTGACATTTCTAACTTAGAATCAGACTATCTCCTGGCAGAAAAAATGAATAGCAAAATGTGTTGGTAAGCGCATACAGTGCCACCAACTTAACTGTTCAGGTGGGCAAAATGGGAACTACAGCCGCGTCATATTGAATCTCTCTCTTAGTTAGGCTTTTTATGATTGACATTGTAGTTTCTTAAATTTTAATGATATCTATAGACTGACTTGCAAGACATGTTTTAATTACCTTTGTTTCTTGGTGAATTTCTTATATTATGGCAAAACCAAATTCTCCACTAGCGACGCTGTCAACTGAACAGATAAGATGGTGGGACTGTAACTTCAGAACGACTGCACCAAATTGGATGTTTCTTTTTTTAATGTGTTCCTTACTGTCAGGACAAGGTATATATAAGAAAAATAAGGAATAAAAATCTCACAATTCCCACGGGAACGGGGGCGCTGCGGGTGAAACCGCGGGCACAGCTAGTAGCATAATAAAGCTGCAGAGTTTGATTATTCGTTGGTTGGACCACGTTAATCTCGGAAACCACCAATCCGATTTGAATAATTCTTTTTGTAATGGATAGCCGCATTCAACAGGAGGAGTTTGTTTCCGAAATTCCCGTGGGAACGGGTACAATGCGGGTAAAATATAACTGTTAGTATGTTACATAAATGTGTACGTAAGTTTATAAGGATGTATATAAGTGTCCACTGAAAACTGAATGTTTAAAAATGAAATGATGTAAATAAAAATATATATAAAACAATTATTTATTTTAAACTTAAAACTAAATAACAATATTTACAAAGTCAGCTCTCAACAACATGCAGCAACAACAAACTCAACAATATGGAACAAGTAACAACAAAGATCCACAATTTAACAATTATGAGTTAACAATTAACAATCATGGATCAACAATTGAACAGTAATGAGAATGAGTCAACAATTTAACAGTAATGTATCAACAAATATATGAAAACAAATGGTTTCAGATCTTATTATATTACACAGCTTGTAAAAATGAATAATGATTGTTGCATTTTTACGCTAGGGGTCAACAATATAGGTATGAATTAAAATTGGCACAGTTCACATCATTTAGGGTACTTTTTACCCCCAAACTAAGGGTAAAGTGTACCTAACAACATAGTATAATTTAGTACATTAACAAAAAGTCTTCAAAATTCATTAAGTACCAATACCGGTTTTCGAATTAATAATTATTTCGGAGGGTAAACAAGATACTCAAGTATAATTTTAAATCTTATGCGATCCCTTCTTAGTATGAATAATAGTTTCGTATACCGGTACTTTGAATGGTACCGGTTTTTCCACCGGTACGATAATATGTTTCACTACTTCAAAAGGTACCTCCTTGATTTTGGGGACGTGTACCTCTCTGTGTACGGGGTACGGTACCGACTTCTCAACAGGTATCGTTACTTCTTTAATAACGGGAATAACGATTGCTTTTGGAACGGGTACTTGGATCGGTACTGGGTGAGGAACGGGTATTAATATCGGTTGGTTAATTTTGAACTCTATGTTCTTATGCACAGGGACTACAATTTCTTTGTAATGTTTGATGGGTTCTGGCGTTTCTTCGTGGACATGTTGATGGACGGGGTACGAGTGGGCTTTGAGGTCATGACCTCCGAAGTGACCTCCGCCGTCGGAGTGACCTTCGAATTGACCTCCGTCCTCGGAGTGACCTTCATCACTTTGACCTCCGAAATCGTAGTTGCTGAAATCGCTTGCTTGGAACTGGAATAAAGAAAGTAAGTAGGTATATTAGCCTATATTGTCCTGTGTATATATATGTGCAATTCATTTATATTTATCTTCAGAACAAAATTGTATAGAAAATAATGACTATATGACAAACTTCCGACAACTATTTCTAAACTTTACCACTCATAATAACGAGACACAAATAATAAAAAAAGAACCGACATCGGTTTGACCTAAATACCGTTACATAATAATGAAATAACGGTTATTCAACTACTCTATTAAAAAAACGTAAAAAAAACGCGTAAAAACCGTTCCTCGCCTCAACTGACGTGGCCTTTTACTTATTTCCGTATATTTTTTAACGTTTTTTCAAGCCGGGCGACGAACGATATTCAATTTTCACGGTTGAATGACATATTGGGTTGGACCGGTATTTATTAGTTACGGTGTTACGAGTGCTGCCTTGTTTTTCGTAAAATTGTAAACAAACTGAAGACAAGAGTCGAGTGAACACTTAAGACATGGTCTAGCGATGAAACAATCGGGACCGACAATTTAACGTGCCTACCAAAGCACGGTAGCGCTCAGATAGAAATGCTACCTACGACCACCAGTAGATACCGAGCTGCACGTTGCTTAAGTATAGCAATGAGTTAACATCGCTTAGTCACACTACGCCACGACCGTTATAACAATTATAATATTACGCAAGTATATTTACTTAAGGGCACAATATGTGTACCGAAGCACCTGATCTAAACAATAAAACGCTGACGCTGTACAAGGAATACTCGTTACATAGCTTTATGGCCCTTTATATTTTCTCTTTACGAAAAAATATTTTATTTGTTTAGGGGTCCGCAGTTGTTAGGGAAAACGTAGTAAAAGGTTAATAAAAAATATTTAAAAGTAAAAAGTGACTGAATATTATGTAAGTTTTAAGTCAACATTGCAAATAAAAAAACATAACAGACATTAACAGAGCGTCTATTAAATGACACTTAACTAATTGACGAAATTTTTCATACATACATTTCAAAATCACTCATTCAATATCTACTGAGGAAGCATTGAAGTCTATGAGTAAGTGACTTAACATATTTTAGAAAAAATTGGCATTTTCTATACCATATCTATACTTGAATCATACTCATAACAAACCTATTTTAAATGTGAAGCGCTATAGATAATATTATTAATTTTGTAACATAAATAAGAATTTGGTAATGTCGAATAAATAACTACAGTAGATGTTGAGAGTTATCTATACTAATATTATAAAGCTGAAGAGTTTGTTTTGTTTGTTTGTTTGTTTGTTTGTTTAAACGCGCTAATCTCAGAAACTACTGAACCGATTTGAATAATTCTTTCACTGTTAGATAGTCTATTTATCGAGGAAGGCTATAGGCTACATTTTATCCCGAAATTCCCACGGGAACGGGCACAACGCGGGTAAAACCGCGGGGCGCTGCTAGTCGCTTATAACTGGAATATTTAAATGAATTCTGTATGTTATCTATATACTAATATTATAAAGAGGATTTTTTTATTATTTTGTTTGTTTGTATGTTCGACTTAATCTCGGGAATTATCAATCTGATTTGAATAATTCGTTTTGTAATAGATAGCCCCATTCAATGGGAAGGTTATAGGCTATTTTTCATCCTAATCATCCCACGGGAACGGGCACAACGCGGGACACCGCGGGGCGCGGCTAGTATTTACTAAAGAATATTAAAACGAAAAGCTCATTTCAAAACTCAAAGAGTGTTAGCTTTTTGATGTACAAATGTTAATTAAAAACGAAAATGTACGAGCCACATTTTTTTTAGTATTTTTAGAATTTTACGTTAAATATTTTTCTACAAATGGATTTAGTAATTAGTCCGTCATTTTGAAAAGTGTCTTGAATTAAAGTTATTTTTTTTCTAGTTTTATTTAGATCTGTATTCAGCTATTTAAATTGTTATTTCAAAGATGGTTTGACTTTATTTATAGCTAAAAAACTGATTTCTAGATAAGAAAAGTATATTCCACTTTTAACATGGTTAAAGGTGCCACGGTGGTACGTTCAAAAGAGCCTCTATGGGGCCAAAACTGAATAAAAATATTTGACTTTGACTTTGACGGTATAGCGAGGCGATGACCATCTATATATATAAAAATGAAACCCGCTTTCCTTGGTCACGGCATCACGAGTGAATGGCTGGACCGATTTTCACGGTTTTGCATTCGTTGGAAAGGTCTCGGGCTCCGTGAGGTTTATAGGGAATAAAAATCTCAAAATTCCCACGGGAACGGGGGCGCTGCGGGTGAAACCGCGGGGCAGAGCTAGTTAGCAATATTATTCAAAGAAGGACACTGAATGACAGTGTTAGAACCAATATCATTTTCAAAAACGTATCTTTAATTGTACGGAACCCAATGTCATATAATTTGATATTTCATAACGTCAGTTATTAAGTCGGGCCTATTTATATGCCGCCTGATCCTTTTAATATAGTCTTCTTTACCGCAAGTACTTATTAAAATGCTTATTGCATTTCAGAGGGTGGGAATTAGATTGATTGTGGTCACTGAGCTTACTCCCCTAACTGCTATATTATACGAGTATATACTCCACTTGTAAAAACACTAGCAGCGCCCCGCGGTTTTACCCGCGTTGTGCCCATTCCTTTGGGAATTTCGAGATAAAAAATAGCCTATAGCCTTCCTCGATAAGTGCACTATCCAACACTGAAAGAATTTTTCAAATAGGACTAGTAGTTCCTGAGATTAGCGCGTACAAACAAAAAAACTCTGCAGCTTTATATATTAGTATTTTATGAGAAAATTCACTCAAGTATTTGCTATCCCTACATACTAATTTTTAAAATAACCCGGACTTACTTGTTGATCCTGGCCGAAGTTTATCATTTGGTGTTGCGCGTAGGGGTTCCATTGAAGGTCTGAAGCAGCCACTGACAGCAGCACAGCTGATAAAAACTGCAAGAAGGAGAGGAATAAAAACATTTTGGAAGGAAAATCGTTTTTTTTTTAGTTTTATTCGCCTCGGTGGTCTAGTGGTATGTGCACTCGCCAGCCAAGACTGAGGTCCTGGGTTCAATTCTCAGGTCGAGCGAATACATGTTTCATACTTTTCCAACATGGCTCGAATTTGAGATCACTAACCCGCAGTAGGTACGTGTGGTGATTTTGTGTGTGTGTGTGTGTGTGTGTGTGTGTGTGTGTGTGTGTGTGTGTGTGTGTGTGTGTGTGTGTGCGTGTGTCTGTGTGTGTTTTAATTACATTTCAACCAGACCACTTTTTCAATTTTGACCTATTTCAGTTCTCCATCCTTACTTTCAAAAGTGTTCGTCAATATATATTTTGTCCTTCCTAAAGGTATATATTTTTCCGTTGATACGGAGGCTGACCTAACACCATCCATGTGGCGAGCTGATAAGCTGCGCGACATTTAATATACGACGGCGCTCAGCCGGTTACACCACCATTAGTTGAGTAGGGAGGCCACGGGGGACGGATTTTGTGGGATACATATACATATGTATATACTAGCCACGACACCACCCGCAGTGTTACCCGCGTTGTACCCGTTCCCGCGGGAAATTCGGGGTCTTCGTCTTCATCGTGTGGATGGTCAACCTGACCAATCCTGGTGTCAGAGTTATTGAGCCGCTAAATGTCTCTCAAATTTACAGTTTCATCCAAATCCCTCCAGTTGTTTTTCGTGAAAGAGGAACAAACATACATACATCCATTCTCACATGGGATACATTTTTTCCCGAAATTATAGTATTTCCGAAATTCCCACGGGAACGGACACAATGCGGGTGAAACCGTAGGGCGCGGCTAGTTAGATATAACGTTAGCCTCTCGTTACATCAAGTCTAAATCCATTAAGGTAATTTGTATTAAACTTCAGACAAAGTTTCAATCAATAAATATAATTACCAACTTTTTCATTTACAATGTTCTAAACAAATTCAATATTGTTGTGAAGTCTAATAAAATACAAAACTAATTGAAACAAGTATAAAATTGAACTATCGGCCTGCCAGAACAGAGCAAAGGTCTCGAGCTAAGGTTATAAGTACAGTAATTCTTATAACTTACTAGCAGCAACCCGCAGTGTTACCCGCGTTGTGCCCGTTCCCGTGGGAATTTCAGGAATTTTTATACTTATAAACCTCCCTCTTAAATCACTCTATCTATTAAAAAAACTGCATCAAAATCCGTTCCGTAGTTTTAAACATATAAGCATACATAGGGATAGACAGCCAGCGGAGAGCGACTTTGTTTTATACTATGTAGTGATTCCTAGAAGAAAATTCAATTACTATTTTATCGATGCAAACGACCCTCACTCGATACCAGTATAATGTAATTAGATCGTTATGAAATTGAGATAGACTATGTCCACTTAAAAATCCATTAAAATATTGGTAAATATATTTTGTAACGCCTCGGTGGTCTAGTGGTATGTGCACTCGCCTGCCAAGACTGAGGTATCAGGTTCAATTCCCGAGTTGAGTGAAAACATGTTTCCTACTATTCAAACATAGCTCGGGTTTGAGATCACCAACCCGCATTTGGCAAGCGTGGTGATTATGCCTAATCCTCCTTACTGTACTGATATCTTCCTTCAGTGAGATGAGAGGCCTTTGCCCAGCAGTGGTACAATACAGGCTAATACTTTACTTTATATTTTGTAAAATGGTGGATAGTTTCAATAATTTCCTCCTGAATCTCAAGTTATAGACTTTACATAATTGTTATAATCTACATTACATAATTTGTAAGCGTATCGTCTATTACGATTTCATGGCGAAATCGCTAAACTGATTGATACAGAGATTTGATATGGAGATTTATTAAGACACGAGATCAAAAATGGGTGTATTTTTCCTCTATTATTCTTCCCGGAACTACTACAACTGGGGTGACACTACAGGACGCTGCTAGTAAAAACTAAAACCTTAAAATTCTTTAACTTCATGAAATTTTCGAAGAAAGTTCTTGATATTCATTTATCATTTATGACATACAGTTTTATCTAAAGCACCATTTTTCAAACGAATTTGTGGATGACAACAATAGCGTTCGTTCGTTTTAAGTTCAATTTCAACTACAATAAATTATTGTTGAAGTTATTTTCAAATTGAGTGCTCGTATATTTGCGTGAGACAGGCGCCATCGACAAAGCACTTTCAATCTTGGCGGTTAGTATTTAAATGAGAGGCTTTTAGGCCACTAGAAGTACAATGTTATATTTTAAGAATAACTTCATTTTCGTGTCAAAATGTTAAATATTTAACTAAGTCTAGGTATACATATATCTAACTGATACATATTTTGTTTGCCATTTTTTATTAAAAATAGTTTTATCATGAAAATATAAAAATGTTAGAGTAACATGAAAGAAAAACCGTGTATATAAAAAAATTGTAAAAAACTGATTTTCCGAACTATTCTAAAGTAGTTTCGTTTGTATTTTTTTAGATTATTTACTAACTTTTTAATTTACTTGATAAGTACAATAGTCTAAGGTAAAATATACCCTGGACTTGGGACAAATCTTGGCACTGAATTTTGAACTAGTTAACTCCAACCAATTGAGTTTTTTGAAATACAATGAGATTTCTAGTTTTTAGCACTATTTGATAGTTTGGAGTATACTCCAATTTTTTTTCCTAATTTGGGCATAATTTAGGGAATTAATCAGAAATATTGATATATTACAATATACAATTATTTCTGATTAATTTTGCCAAATTGTCCCCAAATCCGTCCCGCCATGGTGACCCTACTAGTGCGTTATATTTTTGAGTTATGCCCCTGTTGCCACGAGATATATATTATTTTGAGTGGACGTTATTGCGAGCGGTCCCCTCGTTACTATAATTTTTATACTTGTAGTTCAGCTACTATAAATTATACTTCTATTTTATTATAGTTTGTAGGTGTTTTAATAAAGTTTAGTGTACAAAGGCTATATTTAATAATAGTTAATCCGAATTTTCCCGAATATTGCATCGAAATTTCAGTAAGTTTAAAATTGTTGATACATAAATTATTATATTATCAATGAAATAGCAACTCATCAATGAAAGCCTCTGAAACACTGAAGTCCCACTGAATTTAAGTAAAGTTTCATTATTCAGTAATCGATCATTAAAATCGACAGTCGAATCATTTACTAAAATACTATCAAAATCGTTTAAATTAAAATCATTTATTGATACTTTAAATAAATTGTTTGAATTCAAAAGCAAACAAACAAAAGCTTAGCACACAATCGAACAAAGGCAAAAATATTCTGCGTATAGAACTGTCCACAAAAGCGCCTGCCAAAATTGTGTGAGCTATTTCAACGACCATCTATTTTATTGCTATTATAAAAACTCAGGCGTTACAGTTTTGTTGTTCACTTTACTGTTGAGAATAGTTAGACCGACTTTTTAGAGAGTGTGAATTATTTTATTTCCTAAAGTGTATATTATAAGTGGCCTCTAAATCCTACTGCAGGACAAAGGCTTATATCTCACTGAGGTTAATATCTTTTATACAGATGTATAACATTAAAACTTTTATACTGAATGATTATGAAAGAATATATTAGCCTGTAATGTCCCAGTGCGGAGCAAATGAGGATGATGTAATGTAATGATGGAAGATAAAATGTAAAATATTGCACTGAATTTCCCGACTGCGTAGGTAAAAGAGTATACGTAGTTTTTGTAAAGCACACACATTGGACCATTACCAGTAATATATTACTTATAAAAAGGTATTTGCCCAGCCGTGGGACATTACAGGGAAATACATTATTTTTAACACACTTTAGTGATGTTTCTACATCAGAAACACAACACACACTCACACACATTGCCCAAATCGAACACACATAAATTTTCAAAAAAAATCCGTGTGGCACTCGGGGACTGCCGCGGTGAAGCTATTGCATAGCATTTTGTATCAACTTAAGCAATTATATTTGATATATTTGATATCTCTTCTCTCTCACCCCACCCGCCTCCTCTCTCTCACCCCTCCCGCCTCCTCTCTCTCACCCCCTCTCTCTCACCCCCTCTCTCACACCTCACTCTCATCCCTCTCTCTCACCCCTCTCTCTCACCCCTCTCTCTCACCCCCCTCTCTCACCCCCCCTCTCTCACCCCCTCTCTCACCCCTCTCTCACCACCCTCTCTCACCCCCCTCTCTCACTCCCCTCTCTCACCCCCCTCTCTCACCCCCCTCTCTCACCACCCTCTCTCACCACCTTCTCTCACCCCCCTCTCTCACCACCCTCTCTCACCCCCCTCTCTCACCCCCTCTCTCACCACCCTCTCTCACCCCCACTCTCTCACCCTCTCTCACCCCCCTCTCACCCCCCCTCTCTCACCCCCCTCTCTCACCCCCCACTCTCACCCCCCTCTCTCACCACCCTCTCTCACCACGCTCTCTCACCCCCTCTCTCACCACCCTCTCTCACCCCCCTCTCTCACCCCCCTCTCTCACCACCCTCTCTCACCACCCTCTCTCACCACCCTCTCTCACCACCCTCTCTCACCCCCACTCTCTCACCCTCTCTCACCCCCCTCTCACCCCCCCTCTCTCACCCCCCTCTCTCACCCCCCTCTCCCACCACCCTCTCTCACCCCTCTAACCCCCCTCTCTCACCCCCCTCTCCCACCCCCCACTCTCACCCCCCTCTCTCACCCCTCTCTCACCACCCTCTCTCACCCCTCTCTCAACCCCCTCTCTCACCACCCTCTCTCACCACTCTCTCACCCCTCTCTCACCCCTCTCTCACCCCCTCTCTCACCCCCTCTCTCAACCCCCCCCTCTCTCACCCCTCTCTCACCCCCCTCTCTCTCCCCTCTCTCACCCCTCTCTCACCCCCCTCTCTCACCACCCTCTCTCACCCCCCTCTCTCACCCCTCTCTCACCACCCCCTCTCTCACCACCCTCTCTCACCCCCCTCTCACCCCCCTCTCTCAACCCCCTCTCTCACCACCCTCTCTCACCCCCCTCTCTCACCCCTCTCTCACCCCTCTCTCACCCCTCTCTCACCCCTCTCACCCCCCTCTCTCACCCCTCTCTCACCCCTCTCTCACCCCTCTCTCACCACCCTCTCTCACCACCCTCTCTCACCACCCTCTCTCACCACCCTCTCTCACCACCCTCTCTCACCACCCTCTCTCACCCCCCTCTCTCACCCCCTCTCTCACACCTCTCTCACCCCTCTCTCACCCCCTCTCTCACCCCCCTCTCTCACCACCCTCTCTCACCACCCTCTCTCACCCCCCTCTCTCACCCCCCTCTCTCACCCCTCTCTCACCCCTCTCTCACCCCCTCTCTCACCACCTTCTCTCACCCCCCTCTCTCACCCCCCTCTCTCACCCCCTCTCTCACCCCCCTCTCTCACCACCCTCTCTCACCACCCTCTCTCACCCCCAACGCACAATCGCACACAACGCCGTGTCGAAGACTGCCGAACTGAAACGACGTTAGACGATGCACGGCCTTCAAGCCACACCTCCTTCCCGTCGGATCGGGTAAGCGTGAGGTTTTTTCGTTACGGAAATTTTGGATTTGATCCCCGCGCTCAAGGCCCGCGATAGAAGCTATGCAATAGCTTAAAAATCCAAAATTAACCGACTAATAAGGAAAGGAACACTCACGGAAGTAATGGCTAAACACATTTCGACGTAATCCGAGAAAAGTACAGGGAGGAGTGATGGCACAATTGTAGTAGAGGCAGTTTTTATACTCAGGCGACTGGCTGTTTTAATGCACTGTGCAGTTTTAGGGGTCCGCGGGAGTAGGGGCAAAACGGTTATGATGATTACTGGTTTCTAGTTGAAGCAAACACTACACATTTTCAATTGAAACTACGTTTACTGTCACTATTTCTACGATTAACTATGATAAGTACTACGTTTGCGGGTGTTTTTTGTTTTTATTATTTTTAATTTTGAAAATAATGCCAACGTATAAAAACCTGGCTCAAAAGAAAGCTATTGAATTTTTCTACAAATTGCTTTTTATTTCAAAACTTCTGCAGTTTAGGAGCAATTGCCAAAATGTACTACTTCCTTTTAGTGGCCAGTGTATTAGATATAGGTACAATACATATAGATACATACACATACACAAATACTTTATAAGAATATATAATTGACACCCAGACGTTCGTCGCCAACAATTATGCCTGCACATATTGTTGACTCCGTTGAATCGAACCCGCAACCCCCGACACAGTAAGCGCGAACACATGCCACTGTACCAACGGGCTTGTCAACTTATATAATAAAATATATTATTTATTTATTCATACAGAACCCGTAACAGTACCGAACACTCCTATGCGAATCAATTCGTTTATTTTCATTTATTTTGTGCTCCACATTGGCACAAATTTGACTAGACCTCTCACCCATTCCAATATCTTACCCACCAAAGCTCTACAAAAACTGGTCGATTATATCACTATTCCACTTTTACTATTGTCTATCTATTACGATTGTATTGGATTGTACAAGATACATTGCCTCATTTATTCGAAGGAAATCTAAATATTTGTTCGTAAAGCTCCGAGGAGAAGCGATGTATCGTAAATTGTGTGATTTGTTGTGATTATTTATTGAAATGATGTTCTTTTGGTTGTTTCTAATTGAGTCGAAGTAAATTTGGAGTACGTAGGAAATATTGAAAGGTTTATAGAAAGGTGTAATTTGGACGAACGGTTTAATTGTGTTACTTAATTTAATATCTTGTTAGTTGATCAAAGTACCTTTTACAACTTATATAATATGTATCTACTTCTTATGAAAATTTGTAAAAGTAATAGTCTGTTATGTCCCACTGGTGGGCAAAAGCCTCTCATCTCACTGAAGATATCAGTTCAGTGAGGAATAGGGTTAATCACCACGCTTGCCTACTGCGGCCTGGTGATCTAAAACCCGAATCAAACTTGAAATTAACAATGGAATTACATGGGAATTACTAATTGTTGAATCTACATTGTTTCACAAAATAGTTTGGAGAACACAAATCGTCTATTCTCTGTAAAACTTGTCAGTCCAGTCCCCATAGACTAGCCGCATCGCAATGTCGCAAAAGCTGTCTGTCTGTAATTGACTTTCTCAAAAACATTTGCATGCGGTTTTTACCAAAATAAAGAATTACTAGCAGCACCCAGCGGTTTTACCCGCGTAGTATTCGTTCTCGTAGGGATTTAGGGATGAAAAGTAGCCTATAACCTTCCCGTTGAATGTGGCTATTCATTACAAAAATAATTATTCAATTCGGATTAGTAGTTTGTGAGATTAGCCCTTACAAAAAAACATGCAACGTTAGAAACTTTACCTCTTTATAATATTAGTATTGATTTAAGAAGGAGGTTTACAACTGCTTGTCTTTGATCTCAATTTATAATTAAGTTAACAGCCTCCGCGGTCTTGTGGTTTGAGCGCCCGGCTCACGACCCGGAGGTTCCGGGTTCGATTCCCGGTGGGGATATCTCACAAAAATCACTTTGTAAGACTGTCCTCAGTTTGGTTAGGGCGTTGCAGGCTGAATCACCTGATTGCCCGAAAAGTAAGATGATTCCGTGCTTCGGAGGGCACGTTGAGCCGTCGGTCCCGGTTACTCTCTACGGATAGTAGTCGTTACATGAGCCATGTCAGAGGCCTTTGGCGGCTCTATAACTCTGACACCAGGATTGGTCAGGTTGACCATCCACTCGATAATAAGATTACTCTGTGTTCGGCCATCTATCTGTCACAGCTCCCGCCCTCCACCTTGGGGAGCAGACGGCTACTGAACAGCGGCGTGCGGGATCCGTCCCGCACAACAACAGCAGAGATACAGACTTTAGTTTATTGCCTTGTATTTATCTATGTGTACCTTCTATTTTTGGCAATAAATTTATTTTAATTTTATTTTCATGCTAATGCCAATTCCCAAAGGAACGGGTACTACGCGTGTAAAACCGCGGGGTACTGTTAGTTCCGGTACAATTCTAACCGACTCAATAACCAAAAGTGGTTCTCAATGTTCTTTTTGATATTGTTACCTGGATATGAACCGATTTTATTTTCAGTATATGAAAGGGCATGCTTACAGATTGGTCCCGTTTCTAACTGATTTAAAAAAGGTTTCTCATTAAAACCTGATTTTAAGTCGGGTTTTTGCTTGGAAAAATTGATGTGATTGTAGTTATTAGATAACCAAAAGAAGCTGGTATTAATATGTAATGACAATTATTATAATATCTAGGTTTGTATCTAGATGTCCTGAGTTAGTCTATTGTCTAAAATAAACAAGTATGACCAGGTTATGTGAATTGTATCACATTACAGGAGTAGGGTGACTATATTTTTTTAGTATTGTGGGACGTTTTCATGTAAAAAAATATTTTCATGAGTAGTAGTAAATAAATATATAAACTTTGTGATTTCTTTGAAACAAACATTCAAAGATATATAGAAAAACAAAAGGGTAAAAATATTCGAAATTTTATATTTTCAATATTTCAGGATTGCAACAAATATTTTTGGAATTATTCAGTGAACCAATAATATAAACGGTACCAACCGAACCTTGCACTTTTTACTTTATTTACTTGAAAAATATTGAAACGTACGAATAGGGTTCAATTTGTTTTAACAACCAGCGATTCTGTCATATTTTTGGGAACAATAAAATAAAATTAAGAGCTTTTTCAACTCTTCATTAGTGAAAAATAATTCTTAACATATTTTATTATCTTTCCTGAGATTACTAAGTATTTTGATTGGAGACTCACTTTTTTACTTCTTCCTTGTAGTGCTCATGACGGAGTTCGTCTGAGTGATGTAAGCTCATCCCTCAGTGCCGATGGTGGCATTTCAATCTGAGCGCTGCCGTGCTTCGGTTGTCACATCAGACCATGTAGGAGGACACCAGGGTGGGCCATTGACCTCTAAATCGAACTTACCTCTTTTTAGGTCCATTTGTATAGACAGAGATTTTATATGTTCAGTATATCACTCATTTTCAAATAATTAGTTTTGTATTGTATAGCCGTACTCAAGAGCAAGGTAAAGTAATGTAAATTTGAGTTAGTGGCCAATCCTGGTCGGAGTTCATAGAAAGAGAAAAGGGATAAGTTATTTTTCATCCCATATTTCCCACAGGAACGTATTACTAGTGTCCCAATTAAGGCATCTAATGGTCCCCCTACTCACATACTTCCGGTAAAAGGTGCATGGCGCTATGACATAACAGAGTATATAAACGAGTGATTGTGTGCAAGAGTTCGTTTGTTTGTGTACGTAACAACATTCCTAAGCTTGCGAAGAAACGGTAATGTCTATGCTTTTTTTCAAAAAAGGTAACAGACTACACATTCTAGTGTATCGCTTCTTTCCGTACAGCTCGTACAGTTCGACCTACTTAGATGGTTCGCCGATAGTGTCATTTTTATCTGCGCGCTACCGTGTTTCGCAGGGTACGTTAAGCAATCCCGGTCGTTTCAATCGTCAGACCATGTCGGAGTCCTTTAGGCGGTCTAAAATCTCCAACGCTAGTGTTGGCCACTAACCTACTTGAAAGGTATGAATGAATGATAGGTTAACAGGGTAAAAGTTACTTGATCACTGAAAAATCGGTTTAGTCCGTTTTCGCAATTGCGGTTTCACAATTGGCTGCGAAAGAAGAATTATTTTTCACTGTTTCGTAATTAACTTTCAAACAAGAATTTATTTTCTGTTTTAGTAATTGAGTTTCGTAATTAACTACGAAATAAGATTTTATTTACTGTTTTATAACTATATGCTAAGATACTATAAAAAAAAATAACCCTAACCTACCGAATTGCATGTATTTTACGAGTACTTTGAGTTATTTCTTTGAGATTTATTGTGAAAACTGAAAATAAATTCTTGTTTGAAAGTTAATTACGAAACAGTGAAAAATAATTCTTCTTTCGCAGCCAATTGTGAAACCGCAATTGGGCTTTTGAAAAAAAAAAATTTTTGTGATAAATCGAAAGATTATATATTAGTTTTATAACAAAACTATTTTTATTTTATTTTTTTCGCAATAATTCAAAAGTTATTTCAAAATAAAAAATAATTTTTGAATCCAGTACCGAAGACACTCGGACAACTCCCGAACAAACCCGAGCGCGTGTGACGTCATAATGGTAGCCCCATTCGGTTACACGTGTAATAGCCGTAACCGCTGTACGTACTTATGGTTATTAGCTCTATCATTATCACGTCACAACTATGGTGACCAAATATGGCGCGTTTCTAGTCACGTGACTTTTATTCAAATTTCATCAATTTTTAATTGTTTATAATTAATTGAAAAAATATATTTTTTAAGTTTTTTGCATTAAATATCAATATTATTAATAATAAAGTTTTAAAATACATAAAAAAAATCATTTTTTTTTTCAAAAGCCCAATTGCGAAAACGGACTAACGGGAAAAATCAGTTCCCCATATACAAATGAAAATAGCATTGTATTTGTTTCCCTTCGCTTCAATCAAAATGTAAAATAATGTATCATTCATTAGACTAGCAGCGCCCCACGGTTTTACCCGCGTTGTGCCCGTTCCCGTGGGAATTATGGGAATTTTTATACATATATAAACCTTCCTCTTGAATCACTCTTTGTATTAAAAAAACCGCATCAGAACCCGTGCAGTAGTATTTGAGTTTATCGCGCACAGACAGACAGACAGACAGATAGACGCGGCCGGGGACATTTTTTTAATAATATTATAGTTATAGTAATATAAATTAATTCTACCCAAATCTGACTATAACGAACGATGGTAATGAGAAACACTCTATTTGTTCATGCGTAACGTCACTCCGCGGGCTTTCATTTTCATTCATTCACCTAAACTAGCGCAAAGTGATCTGTTAAAAATGCGCTCGCGCATTCATTACTTTAGGTAATCTGCACAAATAAATGTAATAAGAAGAATTTTTTTTTTGTTTTTTCTTTCTCAATCTTAGACCGAAACTACCAATCCAATTTGAATAATTCTTTTTGTAATAGATAGCTGCATTCAATAGAAATGTTATAGGTTATTTTTTTATCCCAAAATCCCTACGGGAACCGGTGCAATGTGGGTAAAACCGGGAACGCTGTATTGTATTATGATGTATCTACTATTAATACAAGTTATGTATATTAATTCTAGGTATCATGAAGATTAGTTATTACATATGAATAATCTAAACTATAATTATTTCTTGTCTAATGAAATTAATTATAGGTTCAATGTGGCACAGAACAGTGACTGTTATTAAATATAATCGTAAATCACAGTTCTAAATGCGACAAAGTTCTATGCGATGGTTCATTGTATGTTACTTGGGACTTTGTCGTATTAAATGTGGTGGTGGAGGAATAACACCTCTGATTCGATATATTATGTTGGATTTAATTTGTGATTAGGGATGGGGTGTGATATTTTTACTCATTATTTTGAATTTTCTATATTTTTTATTAAGTTATATTAAAAGGACGCGATTTTACACGCTTTACCTGATGTAGTCTGAATTGGTTATGGGGCACGGCTGTCCACACGTTTAAAAGCCACCACAGCTAATCATACGTTTCTCAGAAGGTAAATCAGATATCAGATAATGTTGTTAGGAAGAACAGAAAAAATTAAATGGAAGTGGGAGACATACAAAATTCGGTTGTTTCAATCGTCAGACCATGTCGGAGGCCTTTAGGCGGTCTAAAAAGTTAGGAACCAGAGGGTTGACTAAGCTACTCGAAATGAAATAAAATGAATGATCCAAACTTTGCTTTGAAACTTTCTGACTCGCAGCTTGTAAACTCGCTTAATAGATGCAACACAGCGTTTATAATTCCACAAGCAGACACTAAAATACCCGCACAATTAATAACAATGAATATAATTTACAGCTCCCGATTCAACCCCCGACAGGCCCCATCCCTATTGGCAGTAATTAACACATAATAACCGACCACAACTTAATATAAAACACTACAGCACTGATTTACAATCAAATCAAAGTATTGTTTCGAAAAGCAAGAGAATTCTTTCTCTTGCTTTCCAACAGAAAAATATTTATTTCGAGTCAAAACTAATCTGCAAGAAAGATTTTCCATCAGAGGATCAATCAAAATTTTCCCATCAAAAAAATAAGAGGTCACACCTCAAGATGTTGTCCATATTAAACAGACTAGAAGACCCTGCCAGACCTCTTCTAGGTCCAAATGTAAAAGCGCTCAAATTTTGGGGCCTGTACCTGCCCGACAACATCTTCAAAAAGTCCTTCTACATGTTCATGCATTTTGCTGTCACATTGTTCACGTTCACTGAATACATCGACGTTTGGTTCATAAAGTCGGATATAAATTTGTTGTTAAACAATTTGAAGATCACCATGTTGGCTACCATGAGTGTCTGTAAGATCTCCACCTTCATATTCTGGCAAAGACATTGGAAAAGCATCATAGACTACGTCACCAGAGCTGACTTGAATCAGCGAATGACAAATAATAACGAGAAACTTGGAAAGATTGAAGGCTTTACTAAGTACAGTAGGAAGATAACTTATTTCTACTGGTTTCTGATGTATACTACAGTGGTTATTGTCATTTTTCAACCGATTTTCAAGTATTTTTTGTCGGAAAACTATAGGGATGGTGTTGGGAATGGTACGGAAGTGTATTTGGAAGTGGTTAGCTCTTGGGTGCCTTTTGATAAGCGCACCGTTTTGGGGTAAGTAAGTTGTTTATATTTATTTTATTACTGCTACAAAAAGTAACCATGAGACAAAATCAACATATAAAAAGTGCTATAGGTTCATTTAAAACCAGACAGCTATAAATAAGCAATTTATCTATTATTCTCTTATGTATTCTTGCTAGCATTCATTCATTCATTTTTAATTTCGAGGTAGGTTAGTGGCCAACCCTGGTATCGGAGTTTTTGACCGCCTAAATGCCTCCGACGTGGTGAGACGACCAGGACTGATGATTTCCACTAATACATTCCTTTCCACCAGCTACCTCGTAGCCTCCGTGTACCAGTCTTACGCTGCCATCTACGGCGGCGGTTGGATCACCTCCTTTGACACCAACGCCATCGTCATCATGGTATTCTTCAGAGCGGAGTTAGAGCTTCTCAGGATAGATGCGAGTAATATCTTCGATGAGGAGACAGAGGAAAAGGTGGTTGAGAGGCTGAAGGACTGTCAGAGACGACATGTGGAGCTGATCAGGTATACTCGGTCCTAACTCTTCACTCATTGATTCATTTCAAGTAGGTTAGTGGCCAACCCTGGTGTCGGAGTTTTAGACCGCCTGAAGGCCTCCGACATGGTCTGAAGATTGACGCACGGTAGCGCTCAGATAGAAATGCCACTATCGGCCACCCCCGCTTCAATAAATAAATACACCCCGACAAATTCACACACGAATTAGAACCAAATTAAGCTCCCAGGCTTATATTTTGGAATCAAACTAACTGATACCAATACATTTGCATACACAAATACTTAATATGAATATATAAAAAATGTATGAAACTATTCTATTCAGATACGGTTGAAACTCAATTGTCACACATTAGTTTTTCTCAGTCCTTCGGTATTCCGTGGAAATACGTATAAGTACCAAAATCTCTTAGCTACTCTTTCCGAATCTCAATTGAGACTCAATTGTCACCGAAAAGCCTCTCCCAATTTCAAAGCAAAGTCACAAGCAAATAAAGATGTTCAAAATGAAATGATTTAAATGTAAACTTAATAAACGAAGTCAATTTAAAACAAGATTCTTATCTTAATGGGCGCGAGTTTGCGAACACATAAGTAACTCGACATTACAACTAGAAGTCAATCTAAGTTGCGGAGATAACTCTTTCACACGCTGCCGCGGAATTGGAAATACATAGATGTGGCTTTTCAACCTAATTAATAGCTTATGTTAATACTAATATTTTGGAACTAATTTAATATTTACTAGCAGCGCCCCGCGGTTTTACCCGCGTTGTACCCGTTCCCGTGGGAATTTCGGGAATTTTTACACATATAAACCTTCCTCTTGAATCACTCTACCTATTACAAAAAACCGCATCAAAATCCGTTGCGTAATTTTAAAGATTTAAGCATACAGACAAACAGACAGACAAACAGACAAAAATAGCGACTTTGTTTTATACTATGTAGTGATTAACAGTTTTATTTATTCTGTGTTTTACTAGCAGTGCTCCGCGGTTTTACTCGCGTTGTACCAATTCCGGTGGTAATTTCGGGATGAAAAGTAGCTTGTAATCTTCCCGTTGAATGTGGCTATGCATTACAAAAAGAATTATCCAAATCGGATTGGTAGTTTTTGAGATAAGCACGTTTAAACAAACAAAAAATATAATTATATTAGTTTCATATCATAAAAAAAAAGATTACAAGTAAGTAAGTTCGTGTGGGTTAGTGGCCAACCCTGGTTGCTGATCATTTGTTGGTTGATTTATTACAGCCTATCCATGTATTCCTTATTCAGTGTACATGTTACGAAGTTGTATAAGTTGAAGTAGGTATTAACTTGCGAACTTTAAAGATGGCTGCCGTGTATTGTCTGTAGGCACGAATTAACGTATTACTTTACATGTTATTAATTAATTTTAATGATCGATCTAATGTTTTAGTGTAGTGGCGCGTGCTCTCGTCTGACCGAGGTCTCGGGTTCAATTCAAGAGTCGAGTGTTTTTTTGAAACACGGATTTTAATGTACCATTTAAAGATTTCATTCATCATTTACAGACCAACACACTATCAATTGATAGACGCGCATGGTTTTACCCGCGTTGTTCCATTCCTGAGAGAATTTGGGATTACAATGTAACCTTCCTCTTGAATGTAGCTTTCCAACACAAATAGAATTCTAATAGAACTGGTATTTGCAGAGAAGAGTCCGTTCAAACAAAAATAAAATAAATCTCTTCAGCTTTATTATAATAAACTAGCAGCGCCCCGCGGTGTTACCCGCGTTGTGCCCGTTCCCGTGGGAACTCCGGGATAAAATGTATCGCATTTGTTATTCTGATGGATAACCTATATTACCGTAAAGTTTCATCCAAATCCGTTCAGTAGTTTTTTCGTGAAAGAGCAACAAACAAACATACATCCATACATACATCCATCCTCACAAACTTTCGCATTTATAATATTAGTAGGAAGTAGGATTAAATAAATTCCTAGAGAAGTAAAGATGAATCAATTTTTTCCAGGTTCGGACATCTGTTCGACTCGTGTCTTTCACCAATAATGTTGCTATACATGTTCGTATGCTCTGTCATGTTGTGTGTCACCGCGTATCAGATAACGGTAAGTATAAATAAAATAAATAAATAATTACAGGACAAGTTTACTCACGGTTCATTAGATTAAAACTAAGCTGTAAGCTTGTATTATGGAATATAAATCACTGATACTACTACTATGATATACATACACAAATACTTTATAAGAATATATAATTGACACCCAGACGTCGTCGCCAACAATTATGTCTTCACATATTATTTACTCCGGGCGGGAATCGAACTCGCATCCCCCAACACAGTAATCGCTCTCACTGCCGCTGTGCCAACGGGCTTGTCAATTACAATCATATTATGGCGTATAATATACATTAATTGACTAAATTTTTCATACATGTCAAAATCACTCATTAAATCTCTACGAATGAAGCATTCGAAGTCTCTGAGTACGAGCGTAAATGAGATTTCAAATCAATTTATCGAAAGTTACGGTCCACAAATTACGTCATGATATGATTGTAATTGTACTAAATCTGTTTGCGTAGCTCCTGGAAATGTAGGAGCACTAATTAAACTACCTAATTAGGAGCCTAGGCTGCGAGGCTTCCTATACACGATCCAGTCTGAATTCAAAACGATCCCAATTCCATCGTACCACGATCCTAAATCGATAACCTTTTGTGTGATGTATTAAGAACATTATGGCAATTAAATAAATTTGAATTTGAATTTATAGTGTTATGTTTCCGAGAACTTTTGATTAATATTTGTAATGCCCATTTAATAATTAATATAATAATAATTAATTTAATAATTATATTTATAATTATGACGATTTACATTTACTTTGATTGAATTACGTTTTAGTCTTTACATATGAATCGTTGTTAGAAATATTTTCATTTTATTTTTTAAACAAGACTAACAACTGGTGGCTTCGAATCAAAAAGAGTGGGCAAAATGGGGGAGGCCTTTGCCTAACCACGGGATGATACAGGCTAACAGTAACAGTAAATATGTTGTTTACTTTTCAAACATGGGTCGGGTTTGAGATCACCAATCCACAATAGGCAAGCGTGGTGATTACGACCTCCTCCTCACTGTACTGACATCTTCAGTGAGATGAGAGGCCTTTGCCCAGCCGTGGGACATTACAGGCTAATACTTATTTTTGTATAGCTACTTAGTGCGATTTTCTTATGAAAGTCGTCTCGTTTTTAAATGGCATTGAAGGCGCCTCCAATTTTCGTGGGATAGCTATGCATTCATTTATTTGTAAAACAGTTCGCTCATTCTGACTAATTGCATTGATTTGTAATTTAATTCCGTTATAAGCAAACCGATGGGTTTAATTAAACTGTTGGTACGAGTTATTGAACTGATTACAGATAGATAGTAGATACCTCTAATGAGCTTATATGTGATTTTCTTCATTTTTTGTACCGAATTTTGTGTGTTATCCGGCAAATACATTTCGATACTTTGTGATGAGACATTTTTGGATATACATTTTTTTTTCTTTCTTTTAATGTAATTTATGCTCGTTTTTGTTATATTCGGTAATCCAGGGCATGTTAATGCCCCAAAAATTTCCCAAAAAGTATAAAGTATTTTGTCTCTTTTGCTCTTCGAAAATAGCATAGTGGGAAAGGGACGAACCATTTGATAGCTAAGAACCATTAAAATTGATGAATAAGGTCCTTATTTTCTCTGTTCCAGATAGAAACAGGCGCGATGGAAAGGTTCCTGACGACGGAGTACCTCGTGTTCGGGGTCGCGCAGTTGTTCATGTACTGCTGGCACAGTAACGACGTGCTGTACGCAGTGAGTCGTGTCTTTATGACGTTGCCGCGCATACCGGACTTGTGGCTTGTTTGAACGATGGCGGAGGAATAGTTTGATAAGTGTTTCTTTTTGAAGGAGTTTTTTGATTAAACTGATAAGCCATAGCCCAATATTTTATTCAGTTTTGGCGCCAAAGAGGCTCTTTTAAACTTATCATAAGGGCCGATCTTCAAACAAAGAGACAAAGGAGAGTTACACAAAAAACAACGCAACAATTACAACGCGGGTTGTAATTGTTTTACAGGGCATGGCTAGTCAATACATTAAATATTTTCAGAGTCAACAATTGATGATGGGTCCTTACGAAAGCACCTGGTGGTCCCAAGAGGTGAAGATCAGGAAAGATGTGCACATTTTGGCGGCGCAATTCAAAAAGATAGTCGTGTTCTCGGCGGGCCCGTTCACCAAGCTGACTGTGGCTACTTTTATAAGTGTTAGTAACAAAGAAAAAAAATAACACTTGATTTTTACAGCATATTTCAACTTTGTAAAAATAAATGTTTTTTTTTCAGATCCTAAAAGGCGCATACAGCTATTACACAATTTTGAGCCAATCACAGATTTAATAGACAAAACTATACTAGATTGTACTACTTATAATGTAGTTAGCACTTCAATAAATATTACAAGTTGTACAGTCAGCGAAAACATGGTACCTGCTTTTCAAACATGGCTCGTTTGAGATCACCAGCCCGCAGTAGGCAAGCGTGGTGATAACGACATCCTCCTCACTAATAACTTCAGTGAGATGAGAGGCCTTTGCCCAGCAGTGGGACATTACAGGCTAATACTTTTTTTCAGTTATTTTAGTTTAACAAGTTATGCAAATGTTAATCGCTGTAGTATCTTGTCACATTAAACAATTTAACAATTATCTATATAAATATTTACAATCCGAAATTATCATTGACTTGTTTTAATTAAAATCGGCAGATGCCACCGAAAAAATCAGGATGCCACAGTAAAGATAAGCGACGGTGAGTCGAAAAGGACTCAAAATTATAGTGTAAGAGCTGAAGTTCAATTATATTTTGTGATCAAAATCACTACTAGCCGTTCGCCGACGCTCCCGCGGCACTCTCCATGAAATATAAAATATTTGTACAATTGGGAAAGTGTTTGTTTTCCAGCTCCAACTATTTGTAATCTACATATATCTTGTTTGTTTTGTAGAATAATATCACGAATAAAGTATTTGCAGTTTGTGAGTCAATGTATCTAGTCATAATATGTTTAAATTAACGAATGTACATTAACAAATCATTGATTTGGAATAAGGATCGTGTATACAAATATTACAAATATTTAAGTACCGAAAATATACAAAAAAAAACCCTTCACCCTTGTGCAACCCTGGTTTCGGAGTTTTAAGACCGTCTTAAGGCCTCCGACACTCTGACAACTGAAACAACGTTACTCTACAGTTAAAAGAAAACTTGAGATCAATACGATCATTTTATCATCGTCAGCTTTAGATTAAATTTACGTCTGTTCCTAACATACAAGTAAAACCAAGTGCATCGCTAGTCACAAACACACAAACAAATCTTCCCTTTTTGTATGTGTACGAACAATTCATGAATCATTAAGCACTTGTAATTAGTTAAGTGTCCTTCGAACTATTGTTAACAACTTCCTTAATGGACATCTTGATTCTAAAGTATTGTTATTCGTAATACTTCAATTACACTACTGCGTTCACCTAATACGGTTACTGTGTTTATAAGTTGGTAACAAAACTATTTAATTATACTTCTAAGTATGTAAGTTCGAGTAGGGTCCAATGCTGGAGTCGGAGACTTTAGACCGCCCAAAGACCTCCAACATAGTCTAACGATTGCAAGAACCGGGACCGACAATTTAACGTCCCTCCGAAGCACGGTAGCGCTCAGATAGAAATGCCACTATCGGCCACCCATCCAAGTAGGGGTCGAGCTATACGTTGCTTAACAATCGCAATGAGCTAACATACTAACAAATAAGAAGTTAAGTGTTCAATGAACGTATCATCAGACCATGTCAGAGGCCTTTGGGCGGTATAAAATCTCCGACACCAGAGATGGCCACTTACTTTCGAAATGAATCAGTTATCCCGTGACCACGAGCGGTGTAATCCGCTCGAAACGTCGGGTACAGATGTAGTGAATAATCCTTTCCTTTCGTATTTTCTCGGAAATGTTCGTTTGTGTCTTACTACTTCACTCGCACTCAGTACCCATCGAGACAACAGTTTGACATTTGACATTGATAAATAAAGTATGCGATTTATTTGATACCTACACGTAATTTAATAATACAGTAATTCATAGACACATCGGCACCATTCGGGTGTTATCGTTGTTCCGAGTTTTGTCGATAGGAAAGGATTATTCACTACATCTGTACGTATTTTAGTAAAATACGTTAAAATAGTAAAATACGTTATCTAACGCGATACAGACCCGGTTCATTTAGTATCATCATCATAAATTTAAGAGCTCGTCTCTTGTCGGTGAGTCCGATGCAGACTTCTCCATCTATTCAGTGCAAGTTCCTTCACATCTCTATACGACATGGCAGACACTTTTTCTTTAATCTGACTCATGTAACTGATTCTAGGCCTTCCCCTACCTCGCTATATATCATTTAGTATAATGAGTGCAAATCGTGTGAGTTTAAAAAGTATGATAAAATATCTTCACGCTAGGTTGTCCACTGACTGCAATACCTAATTATTTGACAGCTGCAGTCGTTCGTCGAATGCAGCCGGCTAACATATTCTTTATACACTGTAGCAGTCACCGCATGTTTCATACGGCGAACGCCTTACTGTAATAGCGTCTCAGTGTGTGATACTATTTACACCTGCTAATTTATGGGTTCAAATGAAAGATTGGGCGATGCGGCAGGCAAAAAATAAATTAAAGTACTATAGTTCTACTAATATTATAAATGCGAAAGTTTGTGAGCATGGATGGATGTATGTTTCTTACTCTCGCGCAAAAACTACAAAACAGATTTAAATGAAAATTTACATTAATAAAGGCTATACATCAGAATTATACATAGGATACATTTTATCCCAAAATTCCCGCGGTACCGGTACGAAGCGGGTAAAACCGCGGGACGATGCTAGTTTAAACATAATAGGTTTTGTTTCATCGCCGTCGCTTGCATTTCGTCTTTTATTAGTTGGTGTGTAGACTATAAACTTGTTCAAAGTGTATTCATTAAACATATTTCAAAGATAACTTACGCCACATATTCTTAAGTTATTAATACATATGATTCTATATAAACCCCACAATCACCCATTAACATTGAATTGAATAGACACATTAAAATACTCCACTCTCGGGATTACCTATTGTCATAACATATAAAGTCTGCCATATTGGGACCCTGTACAGATCTATAAGGAAAACCTATGACATTATTACTCATCAAATTCAGTACAGCCAGAGGTGTTTTGCAAACAACATCTCTTAGATTAGCTGATAAAAGAATAATCGTAAATAGTTTGGTATAATTAAAAGTACCTAAATAAAATAAAAAATAGTTGAAAATCAAAGTGTGAAGTTACAGTAAAAACAATTAAAGTACGAAATTCATATTTTAAAAGTGAATAAGTGTAATTTAAATTAAGAACAACAACAAAACAACAAAACTAAAACAATTCTTTTGTGTTCGAAATCTGAAAATCATTGTACAATACAATAATTTGAATACAGAAGCAACAACAACAAAATGAAAATGAATCTCAACAATCTATCTTTAATTAAAATGGTTATCAGAATGTTGATTCTATTAATTCTATGTATTGTACTTTTTATATTAGCTTGCGTATTCTATAGTGTTCAGTATTGGCCAGATATCCATAACTATCTACACGCTAATATAACGATAAAACGAATACCCACACTATCAGAACTAAATCTAACAGTGATACACGTTGAAAACATAGACTTTACAACCGAAAACGGCTTTACCGATTACACCGAATCGGTTACAGGAGACGATTTAGATATCGATTTCGAAGAATTCACTCGAATCGAAGAACTTAAGACTGGGAAAAGGAAAAGAGATGTTCCAATTGAAACGTTTGAAAACGATTATGTAGAACTACCAAAGAAACATATTGTTGATTATGTGTTTGTTGATTTTGGTATTGTTGGTGAGTCAACAACAAAAGTCGAAACAACAACAGAAGCAATTGTTGCGGAAACCATTGTTGAAAATGAAGATACAGATGATAAATCAACAATTGTTGAAAATGATTTTGTTGGCACTAAAATAGTAAAGGATTTGATTGATGAAAGTAAATTGGTGCCAAAAAATATTGGAGATGTTGAAATTATGGACAGTTTGAATGAAATACCGAGAGGAGAAATAGTAAGTTCAAATGCAATATTTAATTAGCCTATACTTCACTTTATGTCTCACTAGCAGCGCCCCGCGGTTTTACCCGCGTTGTGCCCGTTTCCGTGGGAATTTCGGGAATGTTAATACATATCAACCTTCCTTTTGAATCACTCTATCTATTTAAAAAATCGCGTCCAAATCCGTTGCGTAGTATAAAGATCTAAGTATACATATTACACTATGTAGTGAAGCTTCACGATATATAGTAAAGTGGTCGAGTTATGACTTAATTACATTAAGTCATTCGTTTAATGCGATTACCGAGCTAGTTTATGAAGGAAGGATTTCGACGAATGATGGTTTTCTATAGGTACTTGGCGTAGGACTAAGCGATGTTAGTTGATTGCGATTGTTAAGCAACGTGCAGTTCAGTCCCTACTTGGATGGGCGGCCGATAGTGGCATTTTCTATCTGAGCGCTATCGTGCTTCGGAGGGCACGTTAAATTGTCGGTCCTGGTTGTATCGTCAGACCATGTCGGAGGCCTTTAGGCGGTCTAAGAACTCCGACGCCAGGATTGGCCACTAACCTACTCGGACTTACTTACTTTATACTTTTTCTGCCACCAGTGGGCGCTTTATAGGTGTCAAGCTTCGATCAACAATACACAACTAGATGTCGGGTCGGCGCAAAAAATACGTCTCGGTGAATAACGCCTCATTTGAAAAGTGAGGCGTTATTCTCACTTACTTTATTCATAAGATTTGCTACTTTATTGCTAGGTGTCATGGTTGTAATTAGATTGAACTTCGAACTGTTTTAAAACTTTTGTTTCAGTTCGGTAGTAAACAAAATAAGCTGTCACACGTCATCCAAGCGGACAGTATTTAGCTTTGATTTTGTACGTGACCCGATATCTAGTTGTGTATTGTTGATCGAAGGTGTCAAGTCCAAACAGCTGTCAGATAGTACCGAAGTATAATGTGTCTATTGAAATTCTATTGCACTTGGAAATGTTATTGATTCTTTCCTTTTGTTCTCTTTTTAGGATATTCTTTAATTTTGGGATTACCTTTACTAAATCACAGAGATCTCCCATCTCAGTTAGAGCATTACAGAAAACCCTCAAAATTGATAACCTCCTCCTTTTTTACGGCCGACACTGCGTTAAGCGTGCGCACGCCGCGGTTCCATACAAAAGTGAACCGTCGCGGGCGGCCGCGACGTGCGCACGCCGCGTGCGTCCGCCGCGTGTGGCTGATACAAAAGTGACCCGTCGCGTGCGGTGTCATACAAGTGAACCGACGCGTGCGCACTCGGCGGGCGCACGCATAACGCAGTGTTGACCCTTAAAGTCGGTACATCGCCTACTAATTGATTGCCATGCACCAATGCTATTAAAAGTTTCCGACTCATTAACCACAATTTATTAACAGATAATTGTGCAAAACTATATGTAACGCTATTTTGAAAGTCGGTCAAACAAATAATAGTAACTCGCAGCATTAATGAAATCAACGACAATAGAATTCAATTTTATACATTTAACTAGCAGCGCTCCAAGGTTTTACCCGCGTTGTGCCCGTTCCCGTGGGAATTTCGGGAATTTTATATACATATAAACCTTCCTCTTGAATCACTCTATCTATTTAAAAAAAACCGCGTCAAAATCCGTTGCGTAGTTTTAATGATGCATAGGGACAGACAGACAGACAGCGGAAAGCGACTTTGTTTTATACTATGTAGGTACTGATTGCGACGCATTTGATATAAATCTGTAGTGGGTAATGTTCCCACAGTATTGTTAAATTTAATTAATTAACTTTGTAATTTAATTGGCTTTAGTTAAATGCGAGTGGAATTGGGGGACGCTACTAGTCCATTTATGAGAATTATTAAGTACTAGCCGCGCCCCGCGGTGTTACCCGCGTTGTACCCGTTCCCGTGGAAATTTCGGGATGAAATGTATCCCATATGATATTTTGATGTATAACCTATATTATTGTAAAGTTTCATCTAAATCCGTCTAGTAGTTTTTCCGTGAAAGAGTAACAATCACACATACATCCATCCTCACAAACTTTAGCATCTATAGCATTAGTAGATTAAAAAAATTACTTAATTTTCCTACAAACCTTTGTACAACGTACCCACTGCACACAATCAATTGTTTTTATTAATCTTCAAGTATATTACCAGCTGTGCAAACCATAAAATTATTGCTTAACAACACCTTCTGACATTTGTTTTACGAAATTCATTTTTGGAACCAAAATATTATAGTTATACACCTTTGATATGGTGTAATCGGTTAATTGAAATTGGGGTCAAAATGGCGTGTATGAGGTTGCATTGTTATTTTGAAAATATTTTTATTAATATACTAAAATTTTATTACACTGATAGCATCTTCCCGCGGTATAACTCGCGTTGTAACTGTTTCTATGCGAATTTCGAATTCATATAGCCTTCCTTTTGAACGTGGAATGTGAATAATAATAATCTTCTATAATATAAAAATGAATCGCCAAATTGGATGATTATTTTTTAATGTGTTCCTTATTGTCAGGACAAGGTTTTTATATAAGAAAAATAAGTAATAAAAATCTCAGAATTCCCACGGGAACGGGGGCGCTGCGGGTGAAACCGCGGGGCACAGCTAGTCTTTTATATAATTTATCCCGTTATTCCTATGGGAGTGAACCAACGTTGGAGTAAACATCGCAAGTAAACCAACGGAGTGATACTAAGTGATTTTTTGATTTAAAAAGTTAGGAGTACCAACATAATCGAAAAAAATAACTAAAACCATGTTTTATATTCTTCGTAATTCAACATGAATGAACAGATTTACAATTACTACCACTATTATATTTCCACACAAAAGATGTGATACAAATTCTAACTCACAAAGCGCAAAAAGCTCCTTCGCCGAACAAAAGCACAATAACTTTAATTAGAAACGTGGGTAAAGCTCGGAGCTGTCAATTGACACTACAACATGAGCTTTTGAAGAAATAATTGACAATTAAAGTGTGATTGTTTGTGGTCATCACCTAAGACACGAACTTCCAAGGTGAAAATCATTACACAGGCTGCCAAACGAATATCGCACTTAATATAATAAGATAAGGTTCTTTTTAGAGTTAATTGATTTAATCTCAATAGCCAAGATGTTTTTCTATCTTGCATTCGTTAACAAACTAAGCAAGAGGTTAAACGTACAAAAAATGAACAGATATATATTTTGTTTAATCTTAATTTTAACTTTGGGTGATGTTAAGTGTGACTGTGACACGTACGTGGACTGTTTCAACGAATTCTTCGAAAGTTTTTTCGCCGAAAATAATTCGTCGAAAATTGAAAATGTTAAATCTGATAATTTGCCCGAAAATTTTGATCAGATTAAAGATATACAGGAAAGTGACTTGAGCAAAGTGATCTCTGAGCTGCAAAGTTTTATCAACAGTGATTCGGCTCATAGAATAAAAAACGAGCCAGATTCAACTATTTTGGAAAAAGTTAACGGTAACACAAAAATATACGTTCAAGGTTTCAATCACAACATCGACTTAGAAAAAATACTTGATCCTTTAACAAAAAATGACCAAATTGACGAAAAAAGAGTACTCACAGAATCACCGATTAAAATCGAAACTACAACAATAAAAAACAAATCAAATACAATTAATAACAAACCCAAAAAAGAAAATTTTAAAATAAACGAAATACCCAAACTTGAAAACCAGAACTACTACGATATCCTAGACGACAACACCACAGACTATCCGATCATAGACTACGTCGAACTCTATAAAGACACGACGAACGAGGAGCTTGTCTATGACGTGACTAGTACTACAGTGAGTGTTAGAGAGGAGATAGTTGAAAAAATAGATGACTTTACTGTCGAAGTCGATTCACCAGATAATGCTACTTCGGTAAGTAAATGTCATTTCATTGCTTAGTAACTTTTTGCTGAGTCTGTCTATATTTTCGAAAACTTCAGCTTTTATAGACAAGTGGGAATCACTTTGCATAGCTACTATCAACATGTATCGGTATGGAAATGGGTCGTGACAATTTCACTATTAATTGGATATCCATAATTCGATAGAGCGAAGTGAAAACAATTGCTATTTGCCTAGAGGGGTTAATCTGGTAGTTAAAGCACCATTCGATGAAATGAACCATCGATGAAAGAGGCGTTCGATCAGAAGTCTTAGTTAAAACATAAGTTGCTTCACTTTGGTGTAGTGAACCAGATTTTCAATGTAGTTTCCACCAATGGACATCACGATTCCGACATAAAACCCTTCCACTGCTATTTAGTTATAAAATAATGTTTTTCTCCCGTAGAAAAGGTTCAAAAAGTGCCCTATTCAATCTTATCTCCTTCATAAATGTATCAACAAAAAGAATCTTTCAAATCCGCCTGGTAAAGAAACAAAAAAACATGCCATACATTATATTAACATTAAGTAATATAGGTAAAATTAATTATCCATTTTAATTAAATTATTCTTTGTATATAAAAACGACTCGTGCAACCGCCATTAACCTTTAAAATCTCAAAATTACCAACAGAATTCCATTTGCTTACAGGTACCTGCTTGTTAATTAATTATAGTAACATTGTAATCAAAACACTATTGTTCGATAAAAATTATTAACAAGGAGTTATTAATATGAGAAAACTGTAGAACATATTTTTAATTAAATGAATGTTCACAAATTGATTGACCAATAAATATTTTAGGACCATTGCAGACATATTCCTGCCAGAAAGTTTTTAGACTGCTTGGTGACGTAGTCAACGTTATCTTTAGCCGCCTTATAAATAAACGCTGTGTAACTAAAATACTGTTATAATGTGTTTTGTCTCTTTTGTGTCTATTATTTTTTGGGAGCATAATAAATGTCACAGAAATAAAACTCTTGTATTAAAAACGCCACAATTGAAAGTTGTACATCACCACAAAGTTCGACGCTGCATTATGAATCTAAACTATAATATTTTAAAGAGGTAAAATTTGTAAGTTTGTTTGTTAGTTCGAGGTAATTTTGGGATTTATCAGTCCAATTTGAATAATTAGTTTTGTAATAGTTAGCCACATTCAACGGCAAGTTTATAGGCTATTTTTCATCCCGAAATTCTCAAGGGAACGGGTACAACGCGGGTAAAACCGCGGGGCGCTGCTGGTCATGCATAAAAATACAATAGACGACAGCTATGAGAACAATTGTCCTTTCACACACTGCCGTAGGGTATCAACATGCGAGGCACCAGCTTCAATTTTCATTTATTTAGCCACTGCGGTTTCGCCTGTAGCATTTTTTGGGAAAAAAAATTGAAAATTCACCTGTGGCCCAAAAAATCAGCAAAACAAGTACCTGGTAGGCACGTCGTTTTTTTGGGCAATATTTGGAGAAATCCTGGAGCTCCGCTCCGCTATATTGGAAACGTATCTTAACTCGTCATATTGTCCACGTTTCTTCTCGCTCTATATTTATACTAAAATCCATCAAATTCAGAGGCTTACCGTGAAAGCGAAACAAACAGAGTTAATAATTACGCTTTTATAATATTAGAAGGAACGCGGGGATAATTATGAAATGCCATGAACCGGCATCGGGCCTTGGAAATAATAATCAATACTAATATTATATCTGTACTGATATCTTCAGTGACATGAGAGGCCTTTCCCCAGTAGTGGGACATTACAGGCTTTTATACTTTAGTTTACTTTACCAATAAAATAAAGCTTAAGAGTTTGTGTTTTGTTTTTTTGAACTCGCTAATCTCAGAAACTACAAATCCGATTTTTAAAATAGACAGGCACATGCAACGGGAATATTATTATCATATTATTTACGTGTCAGGAAGCTCTTGACAGGGCTGAATGGAAGAAATGGGGGGAGGCCTTTGCCCAACAATGGGACACTTAGGGCTTTAATAATAATAATTATTATTATTTACGTGAGTGATGAAAACGAGTACGGGCACAACGCAGGTAAAACCGCAGAGCGCTGTTAGTGTTTTAAATAAAAACTGTAATTTTAACAGACAAACACTTTAACTTCATTTATTCTATAACTTACCAATTTTATTCGTTTTTTCCATGAAAATGAACAGAATTTAATTTATTTGTTTACTAGTAGCGCCCCGCGGTTTTACCCGCGTTGTGCCCGTTTCCGTGGGAATTTCGGGAATGTTTATACATATAAACCTTCCTCTTGAATCACTCTATCTATTTTAAAAAACCGCGTCAAAATCCGTTGCGTAGTTTTAAAGATCTAAGCATACATAGGGAGAGACGGAAAGCGACTTGGTTTTATACTATGTACTTAGTGATTTAAAAAGGCTCTTCTCGATTGATTTATCTTCTCCCAACAAAACGTGGTTCCAATGAATATGGATGCAAAGGACATTGTGTTGGTTAATCTCTGGTTTGGCCAGTCGTCGGGTAAAGATTTATCGATAGTTTAGTGCATAAAAATATATTTTCACTGTATTTTTGTCCGAATTTGTGTTTTTAAAAGTAACGAATTTTATTATTTTTTGCGATTCGAATATAATGTACGCAATAGGGTACGATGCAACGACCGTGACAGAGAGTTTACTGTTTTGCCCATAGTTGGTCAAAAACACATACAGTTTACAAATTTGTTTTTAACTAACTCCATGAAAGGAGAAGATTCTCCAATATTTTTCACTGCATTTATACTCGTACCTTCGATCAATAATACACAACTATAGATAACGGGTCACGTACAAAATCAAAGCTAAATGCTGTCCGCGTGGATAACGTGGTGACAGCTTCATTTTTTTAAATAGATAGAGTGATTCAAGAGGAAGGTTTATATGTATAATAAATCCCGAAATTCCAACCGGGACGGGCACAACACGGGTAAAACCGCGGGGCGGTGCTAGTGTTTTATAAAAGTTTAAATAAGATAAGGTTCTAGGTATGGGTAACAGAGATTCTTTTGTACTTTTCTCCGCTTCATCTGTTTTGTTTCGCTCTGAGCCGGTTGCTCTGCCAGCAGTACATAAGTATGTGTAATGAGTTGGTCGGTTGATAGTGGTTATCACGCAATACAGACTCATCCATCACCCAACAAAGAGCGCTCGGGCCATGCACGTGGGAATGGGATTGGATGCGGTATTTGTATTTGTAAATTACTGTACTATCCTAACTAATATTATAAATGCGAAAGTAAGTTTGTCTGTCTGTCTGACTGTTACGCTTTCACGCCAAAACTAAAACTGAACCGATTTGAATGAAATTTGGTACACAGTTAGTCCAGAGCCTGAGAAAGGACATAGGCTAATTTTATCACGAAATTCCTGCGGGAACGGGTGAAACCGCGGGGCGCTGCTAGTAGTATATAAAGACTATTGTGTTATAGTGGGTTATAAACTAAAGGCTAGGTTTATATCACTAGCAACGCCCTGTAATTTTACCTGCGTTGTGCTCGTTTCCCGTGAGTTTCGGGTTGGGTAAGTTATTATTTAACTTATTATCTATTAGTTGAATGTGGCTATCTAGGCTAGTTTTGAGAATAGCGCGTTCAAAAAAACAAACAATCAAATTCTTCAACTTATTATTACAGATATTATTATTTTATTAGTACAGATTGTCCCAAACGGATATTTACTGAGGAGGATATTTATCCTCCTTGTTTTTGAAGAGTGATAATGATATACAAGCATCGCAATAGTTCTATGTTTATTTATGACAAGCCCGTTGGCACAGTGGCAGTGAAAGCGCTTACTGTGTCGGGGGTTGCGGGTTCGATTCCCGCCCGGAGTCAACAATATGTGCAGACATAGTTGTTGGCGACGACGTCTGGGTGTCATATATATCTTATAAAGTATTTGTGTATGTATAAGTAGTAGTATCAGTTAATTAGATTCCATAACACAAGCCATTCGATTAGAGCTTACTTTGGGTCTAATTAACCGTGAGTGAATTTGTCCAGGTATATTTATTATTTATTTATTATTTATTAATTTCTAGCATTTTTTGTCTATGATTTCGCTTTCGTTCTTAGTTGGTTTCATTAACAATTATACTACGTACAAAAGACAATTCTAGTTCGTCTCCCGAATTTCCGTTTTCAAAGTCGCCAAGTATGTTATACAGTAGTCTGTCAGAGAAAGTCCTGGTCTAATCGGTCAAGTCGGCTATTTCAGAGATTAGTTGGAACCAACAGATCTGATTGCGGGCCCATGTGACACTATGTGTGCCTTGCGCTTTACCGCCTTCAAAGAACTAGATAGTAGTTATTTACCTGTAATCCTAACTAATATTATAAATGCGAAAGTAACTCTGTCTGTCTGTCTGTTACGCTTTCACGCCAAAACTACTGAACCGATTTGAATGAAATTTGGTCCACAGTTAGTCTAGAGCCTGAGAAAGGACATAGGTTAAATTCCTGCGGGAACTAGTACAACGCGGGTGAAACCGAGGGTCGCTATTTACAAATAAAAAACCTGTAGATACAAAAGATTATCTAGCAAGACTATCGCATTACCACATCTATATTTCGTACCTCGTGGGCCACAATAATGGAACGCTCACGAGAACTCAAGGACCAGTAATTATGAAAAGAAAAGATTTTCCTCCGGCATCGAAAATGTATTTAATATATTGTTCATTTATATCCGGCTTGTTATCCGTCAATGTAGTATTAAGTGTGTTGTGACGGCTGTACGTATGTTTGTAGCTGACATGTAGATTATTGAAGATAAGTAATCTTTCTAGTCAACAACGTCCGTGGTCTTGTGGTTTGAGCGCTTTTCTCACGATCCGGAGGTTCCGGGTTCGATTCTCGGTGAGGACAATATATCACAAATAATCTCTTTGTGAGACTGTCCTCAGTTTGGTTAGGGCATTGCAGGCTGAATCACCTGATTGCCCGAAAATTAAGATGATTCCGTGCTTCGGAGGGCATGTTAAGCCGTCGGTCCCGGTTACTTTCTACGGATAGTATTCGTTACATGAGCCATGTCAGAGGCCTTTGGCGGCTCAATAACTCTGACACCAGGATTGGTGAGGGTGACCATCCACTCGATGAAGAAGAATCTTTTTAGTAAGTAAGTATGTTCGAGCAAGTTAGTAGCCAACCCTGGTGTCGGAGTTTTTAGACCGCCTAAAGGCCTCCGACATGGTCTAACGATTGAAACAACCGGGACCGACAATTTATCTTCCTAGTACGAATAGACCGTACTACTTCTATTCACTACCAATTTCTAAACATCTATGTCTCTTTACAGCGTCTGCAGTGCCATGGTAAAACGAAGGGCATCAAACAGGTGCTGCCGTGGTTGGCGGCCATCTTTATTAAGGAAAAGGCGGGAAGTGACCAGTTCAGTTACTACTGCGATGCAGTGCTGGTTCAAGACAGGTTTTTGATTACTGGTGAGATATATATGAGTTTTTTTGTTTCCATTTTTATCTGAGCCCTACCGTGCTTAAGAGCACTTTAAGCAGTGTAGCGCTCGTGGCGTAGTTTGATTAAGCGATGTTTGGTCATTGCGATTGATAAGCAACGTGCAGCACGGTCCCTACTTGGATGGGTGGCCGGTAGTGGCATTTCTATCTGAGCGCTACCGTGCTTTAGAGCATGTTAAGCAGTCGGTCCCGGTTGTTTCGTTAGACCATGTCGAGGTCTTTAAGCGGTCTAAAAACTCCGACAACAGCTTGACCACTTACCTAGTCGACATTACTGAATGAATGATTGCAAATTATCTTATAGCGTATCACTTCGGGCAATCTTGATTACGGAAGTTACTTATCTAATGTATCAAATTAGCAGCACCCCGCGGTTTAATCCCCGTTGTGCCGGTTCCCGTGGGAATTCCGGGATGAAAAATTGCTTACAACCTTGCTGTTGAATGTGGTTATCCAATACAAAAAGAATTATTCAAATCGGACGATTTGTTTGAAAGCGCTAATCTGAAAGACTATCAATCAGATTCAAATAATTGTTTTTGTAATGGATAGCCACATTCAATGGGAAGGTTATAAGCTTTTTTTTATTCCCAAATTCTCACAGGAACGGGTACAATGCGGGTAAAACCGCGAGGCACTGCTAGTATTATTACGAGTATTTAATGTAACAGCCTCCGTGGTCTTGTGGTTTGAGCGCTCGGCTCACGACCCGGAGGTTCCGGGTTCGATTCCCGGTGGGGATATCTCACAAAAATTACTTTGTGATACTGTACTCAGTTTGGTTAGGGCATTGCAGGCTGAATCATCTCATTGCCCGAAAAGTAAGATGATTCCGTGCTTCGGAGGGCACGTTAAGCCGTCGGTCCCGGTTACTTTCTACGGATAGTAGTCGTTACATCCCAAGTAACATTTAAGCGGAAAAATATTATATATACGAGCGCATTACCAGCTATAAGCTTAATAAATGATGTACAAGAGTGTAATAATATGTTTAGGACTGTACTAAAGCATAACTGTACAACTGTATACAGTATAGCTGATTAACGGCTGTATAGCGCCTAAATGTGTACCTTCAGCTTTTAAATAGCATTAGAAAACGCTAAAATACAGACAGCGGCGTAAAGAACTGCGTTCAGCATACATATACGACAATAACTGTATATTGCTCTCAAATTATACTTTTGTATAACCTACTTCTGTACAAGAGCATTAAATATTGTTCTAGCCTGAGTATTGGTGTAAAATTACTCTATTGTTCAGCCTTCAAGTTAAGCTTGATAATAGCTGTACAACGGAAATCTAGGATACTCTTAGCAAGCAATTCCCTTTATAATAGTGTAATACAATTCTATCTCATGTAGAAGAGTTTAGATTTACTCCTTTTTAAAGCCTTATGCGATTGGCGTACATTTTTCCCTTTTTACAGTTATTCGTGTTTTAGAAGATTAAAGAGTGTTGGCATACGCAATTATCCAGCTTATCGATTATTTTGAAACTAATATAGCTTAAAATCAGCCTATTTATTGGATACAAAAATATAAAAATAGACTTTTATTTTAGTATTTCTACTTTTTTAGAGCCTAATAGTTATATTATTATACTTATCAAAAAAATCATTATAACTAGAAAAAAGATATAAATGCCATCCACAAGGAATCGGATTGTTTTATCGAAAATATTGGAAAACTTTTGATAAAACAATCCGATTCCTTGCTCACCGCCTTACGGGCCTTGGTTTGGGTCATAATGAGGTTTTCTATATTTTAAACTGAACCCTAATTAACTGTATTAATGAATATGAATAGGACTTTAAGACAGCTTCTACAGTACTTAAATACTAATGTACAGACAATATTACTCTTTAGGCTGAGATACGTTCTCAAATAACGACTCTGTTATGCAAAAAGCTGCATTAAGGGGTACTAGAAGAGCAAGAGCTGTATAAACTAAGGACGCCATTTTATCATAACCTATTAATTGCATTCCAAATTTACAAGATAATTTTTTGTTTATTTTTGAAATTTCAGTACAAATTTACAAAGGATTTTAACTGTATAGTACACACAATTACGTTTACTATCAATAGATCAGTCTAGGTTACTGTTAAAACTGTTTTTAAATTTGATCACATATTTGTTGTTACAGAAAAAATGTATGTATATTCCATAAAACGAAGGGGCGTGAGTTTTGAGCTTAAAACTAGTATACATATTCACATAAAAATATCAGCCGCAAGCATAACAACAACGATAAACAGGAAAGAGTACTAAGTACCACTTAGTAATTAATATATTTTTTTACTTATACTTCACATAATTATGGTCTCTGCCTTGGCACATAGTAAATTAAGAAATAAAATGGAGAATGAATTCAACCACGAACACAATTATAATATATTTATTCTTCTATTAAGATTTTCACAAGCCTGAGTCGGTATAAAAGAATAAAAAGGAAAATTAGAGAATGGAAGCTGTATAAAAGTATCTAAATAGTATCTTAGCCAGCTAATAGTACAGCTATTATACAGCTAAATCTACACTTAAAGCTGTATAATTTTGGGGCCCATTTCAGAGTTATAAGGGCTGTATAGCTTGCTATACAGGCTTTATACAGCACGTTTAACAGTCTGTAGTAAACAAATAGTCCATAATACAGCTTTTATACAATTTAAAATGTTACTTGGGATGAGCCATGTCATAGGCCTTAGGCGGCTCAATAACTCTGACACCAGAATTGGTCAGGTTGACCATCCACTCGATGAAGAAGAAGACTACGAGTATGATGATGATGAAATAACTCTTTAACTGACTCACACAAATGAAAAAAGAAAGCATTCAAAACATCACGTATATCTAAAGTAATTGTTCCTTTCATGTTATATTTTGTTAATGTTTCATTCGACGTATAATATTGAATTACCTAAACCTTCCTCTTTCGATGAAATCGGTTAACCCTCATTCCAAATGTTTCAATAAAAGTACAATCGGGGACGAAAATAGATAGACATACAAATGTTGCTAATTGATTACGTGTGCAGTACTTTTATGAAAAATGTAAAAATATATGGAAGGGTTTTGTTGTTTTACGATAAAACGAATTAAATATATTAATGAAAGAACTTAGAAATCCAAAATGATTATGCCCAGCAGAGGAAAACAAAATTGAGCTATTGAAAACATATGAACATGGGACATATTGGTTTTATGGATAGTAATAGTATCAGTTGGTTAGATCACAATAATACAAGCTTAGAGCTTAGTTTGGGTCTAATTAACCGTGCGTGAATTCGTCCCATAAATATTTTGGAATCAACGAAAAACTAACATCCGAATTAAAACAATCTCCTCCTGTTTTCGAAGTCGGTCGAAAACAATATTGTTCAGCTATGAAAAATTGATAAATAATAAAGTCAGGGTGTTATTCCAGTTAAGTTTTACGAGTTTGTGTTTTATAACCTGACAGTACGCAGTAATCGAATTTTCAAAGGAAAAAATGTGCAAAGAAATTGTATCGTTAAGTGATTATCCTTGTTGTCAAAAGTTTATATTTTGTCCCCAAGTACTAGGAAATTGCTAAAATTGTAATTATGTAATTTTATTTTCATCTTCTCCTTCTTCTTCTTCATCGAGTGGATGGTCAATCTGACCAATCCTGGTGTCAGAGTTATAGAGCCGCCAAAGGCCTCTGACATGGCTCATGTAACGACTACTATCCGTAGAGAGTAACCGGGACCGACGGCTTAACGTGCCCTCCGAAGCACGGAATCATCTTACTTTTCGGGCAATCAGGTGATTCAGCCTGCAATGCCCTAACCAAACTGAGGAAAGTCTCACAAAGAGATTTTTGTGAGATATTGTTCCCACCGGGAATCGAACCCAGAACCTCCAGATCGTGAGCCGGGCGCTCAAACCACAAGACCACGGAGGATTTTACTTTTCGGGCAATCAGGTGATTCAGCCTGCAATGCCCTAACCAAACTGAGGAAAGTCTCACAAAGAGATTTTTGTGAGATATTGTTCCCACCGGGAATCGAACCCAGAACCTCCAGATCGTGAGCCGGGCGCTCAAACCACAAGACCACGGAGGATTTTATTTTCATGACTTTATATTGGTTAACTAATTCACGCTGCACTCAGAGACGTCACATGCTTCCTTAGTAGAGATTTTATGAGTAAGTAAGTACGTTCGAGTAGGTTAGTGGCCAATCCTGGCGTCGGAGTTTTTAGACCGCCCAAAGGCCTCTGACATGGTCTAACGAATGTGTGATTTTGACATCCTCGTCAACCTTCGCATTTATAATTTTAATAGGATTATTACGCAAAAGGCAAAGGCCTCTTATCTCACTGAAGATATCAGTACAATAAGAAGGATGAGGCATATCACCACGCTCAATCGAACTATCCTTATTTTGAAAAAAATCAACGACCTTAGATACATGAAACCATGTCGAAATAAACCTCATGGGACAAAAAAAAACAATTTTCGAAAATTGACCATAACAAACCACCGGGTTCTGCTCTAACATATTAACATACTTACATAAAAGTATCTAAATTGATGAAACCCTTCCTTTTTCTAAGTCAGTTGAACACCTCAAACTATACCAATACAAAAAAACTTCCTACACCCCAAAAGCGCACTACAGAAGAAACTTCAACAATAACAAGTGTTGACCTATTCGCGTACAATAGTAGTGAATGTCAAACAAAGCCGAGTGAAATAATGAGTCGCCGGCGCCCTCTCGCGGAGATTGCGAAGGAAAAACAACGCGAAGAAATTAAACGGGAACTACCGGGAGTAGGGTTCCTTGGGCACGTGAAAAACCCTTTATAATTATCTGAAATTTTTAGAGATGCAAAGTGATTTTCTTAGATACTACATATGTAAGTAACTGATTTAGATATATGAATAAATGAGTTGTGTATCGATTGAAAAAACCGGGACCAACTATGTTACGTGCCTTCAGAAGCACGGTAGCGCTCAGGTAAAATGCCACTATCGGACTCCCAGCGAAGTAGAGGTCAAGCAGCAGGTTGCAATCGCAATGAATTACTGGACACTTTAGTTAGATCTAGTCATTTTAAATTGACGTTTCGGCCCCTTTACAGGAATCGTGGTTTTTAATTCTCATATCGCCAAGTCAAACTACGCCACGAGCGCTATCTGATATAAAGATTAATAAAATACCAACAATCCACAATATTTTCGTTCATAAAACTCTCCCTGTAGTACCCATCGAGTTCAAGTGCAATAACCGAAAGGAAGCCGCCGCCATTAGCAATAAAAATAATATATTGTACGGAACCACCGACAAATAAATCACTTTCAGAATTAATAATCTCTTCGTCGCACTAAAAGATGGAAAAGACTAATTTTATTACAAACTTTTTGTTTCAAATAACAACAACGATGATGACGACAATTTTTTTGAAAAAAACGAGAATTCCACATTATTGTGTACTAGTGGGCGCCCTCGTTTGGCTTTGGGTGAAAGTGCCACCCCCTGTTAGGGTTGGATTTGGCAAAATTCTATATTAGTGCTCACTCACATCATGAAATATTAACAATTAATAAATACGTTATATATTCTAACGCGATACAGTCCCGTTTCATTTAGTAAAATGAGTGCAAATCGTGTTTGTTTAATAAGAACTTTGTATGGAATTGTACTTTTTGTTTTCAGCTGGCAGATGCATGAAAGACCAGAATGGGACGACGGTCAACCCCAATGACGTGCTGGTATTTTTGGGGAAGCGGTCTCTTCAAGTTGTCAGTGAGAATGAGAAGACTGTGAGGGTACATATTTCATAGTCTTTTCGACTGCAGTTAGAAAATTAAGTTTACGTTAGTTCGCAACGCGCCACCTACTGAGAAGAACTAACAAGAAACTTACTAATATTTTTGTGAATTTATATTAACAATTTTAAGCTTTAAGTAAAAGAGTAATAGAGTTATTCATTTCCAAACGTCTGAGTCTGGAAATACACATAAATACTGAAATAGAGTAAAACGCCTTTTGACAGAGTCTATGCTTAATTTTATAGAACACTAGCAGCGCCCCGCGGTTTTACCCGCGTTGTGCCCGTTCCCGTGGGAATTTCGGATTTTTTTTTTACATAAAAACCTTCCTCTTGAATCACTCTACCTATTACAAAAAACCGCATCAAAATCCGTTGCGTAATTTTAAAGATTTAAGCATACAGACAAACAGACACGAAACAGAGACGACTTTATTTTATACTATGTAGTGATTGACTACTCATTTTGAATTGAAACGACGTTTACGGATACATTTCGATTTGATTTTACACAAGCTGCGCCCTGCAGCTGTAACCCACGTTATACCCGTTCCCGCGGGAAATGCGGGATAAAATGTATCCCACGTTTTAGTTTGATCTATCTATACTAATATTATAAAGCTGAAGAGTTTGTTTTGTTTGTTTGTTTGTTTGTTTGTTTGTTTGTTTAAACGCGCTAATCTCAGAAACTACTGAACCGATTTGAATAATTCTTTCACTGTTAGATAGTCTATTTATCGAGGAAGGCTATAGGCTACATTTTATCCCGAAATTCCCACGGGAACGGGCACAACGCGGGTAAAACCGCGGGGCGCTGCTAGTAATCTATATTACTGTAAAGTTTCATCTAATTCCGTCCAGCAGTTTTAAAAATAGCCACACTTCCATACAACCTTTCAACCGTGTTCATTCATATCGGTTCAGTAGTTTTGGTGTGAAAGCGTGATAGACAGACAGACAGACTTACTTTCGCATTTATAATATTAGTTAGGATTTTTATCTGACGGATTTTTTTATTCGGTCCAATTGATTAAAATGAAAATTACTTGAATTTAATCAATAAAAGACTTACCGGCTTTTGGTAATTTGTTACTGCCTATGCGACTGTTTTTATATTAATAACCAAATGAATACCATATATTTACCATTTCCAAAATGTCCAGATTTCCAAGGTGCAAATCCATCACAACTTCACCTCTCGAGACGGGGCTCTGTACCAGAATGATCTCGCCATTTTGAAGATGGAGGAAGCTGTCAAGTCGAGTGACGTCATCAGACCAGCTTGTTTCGATGACGGGAAACAGGATGAAGTGGAACAAACAGCTGTAAGTTTCTGAGTTTTGAGCTATCTGTCTGTTACATTTTCATTAAAATCAGTCCAACCTCAACCATAGACCATAGATTACAAAAGTAAGGTGAAGTTAAACTTGTAAGTTGTTTTCGCAATGAATTTTCACATGATTATGAACTTACGGAATTACGAAATATTATACGTTGAATAGTAATTTATTTACCGACTTTAAAAAAGGAGGAGGTTTCTCAATTCGACGGTATATATGTATACTTTTTTTTATACATATAATTTCATCGTATCTACAATTAATGATCTTACTATAATTGGATTATAAAACAACGGCGTTAACAATTTTTCGATCGTAGATACAATCAACAAAAGTACACACACAGATTAGGAACTTTCGTCTACTTTATTAAATCACTTAACCACATCAAAAATATCTTGAACCACTCTATTGTCCTGAAAAGACTTTAAAAGATCTCTTTCAGGACTTGTGACGTAACTTAGAAACTTAACGTTTAATGATAACAAGAAGTGTTACTTAGAAAAAGAATGGACTCTCGCAAACTTTTGCTCTCTGAGGAGACCCTTTCAGTTTGAAGGTCGGGGTCGAGGAGTTGGGAAAATGGTTGGATGTGACATTTCATTCAATTATTTTTACCCAAAAAAGAACGGAGAGTAGTAGAGAATGAATTAAGTGTGGAAGTTTTACTGTTTTTTTTTTAAGTTTTAGCGAAAACTACTAATTTTGAATTTAAACTTCGTTTACGGATACACTTCGCTTTTACTGTTACTGTTAGCCTAAATCATCCCACTGTTGGGCAAAGGCCTCCCCCCATTTCCACCACTTTTCTCGATTTGAAGCCACCAGTTGCCAGTTTTACACTTAGCTTTTATTTTTTTTTAATTCTGACGTTTCGGCCCCTTTACAGGAACCGTGGTCAATTCAAAAGTGGTAGTTTTTTGTGTGTCTGCATTTTTCTAAAACACCATCTCTCTCTTTTATCACTAGAACAGTTTGACTAATGGCTAACAAGTAGTTTTTAATGTAATGAAGGTTGTAAGAAACTTTGAAACCTGACGAGATAAATATATATGACTCTAAAATTCTCGTTCTGACAGATGTCATTCAAATATACAATTTTAATCAAATCAAAAAAGTTACAATTATGAAAAACAAACATTACATTTTTTATTTTTTTAATATACAGATTACTGAATCTTTAGGAACAGTCTACTATCTGCTTAAAGAATATTAAATCATTGCTGACTGCAGTGCTGAATACACAATTTTTTAATAAATGCCACATCCAAACCCGCGCTTCTTTCCTCCACGACTCAGTCTAATTACTACTCCACAGTATATTTCGTATACTTGGTAATCCTACGGTGTTTCTTTCAGACCGTGGCGTGGACTCAAACCGGTGACCTCACGCCGGTGTATTTTGAGAAAAACTCAAAATGCACTGATGTTGATGATATTGTTTGTGCTACTTATGGGAATAGTAAGTATTTTAATATGTAGTGTAGTTTTATTTAATATAAAAGGCCTCGGTAGTCTAGTGGTATGTGCACTCGCCTGCCAAGACTGAGGTCCCGGGTTCAATTCCCTAGTCGAGCGAAAACATGTTTTCTACTTTTCAAACTTGGCTCGGGTCACCTACCTTCACGGTGATTACGCCTGATCCTCCTCATTGTACTGATGTCTTCAGTGAGATGAGAGGCGTTTGCCCAGCAACGGGACATTACAAGTTTTTTTTTCAAATTCTTGAGTCTTACAGACAAAAAACAAATAAATAAAATAAAATTACGTTTATTACCATGTTAGACATCTTGTCTCTAGTGTGTAGTAATTCTTAGGTTTCTTTTTTAATCCAGAAGACCGACTGTCTAGATTTTGCGCTGGCTGGCTTTAATCAGAGATATCTAAAGAAACTCAGTCTCGAACCTATTTTTTTCAAGTCTTTTCTAAGTCGCCTATATTTTGTGGAAGTCAATAATAATTACCCTTTTTCGCCAACAGATGTCGCCCTATGTCCCAACTACGGCGGCATATACGCAGTGCGTCGGTCAAAACAATGGTACGTGCACGGGATTCGAACCGGCGACCCTTCGGACCGAAATATTTGTTTTGACAAGAACGTAAAATACACTTCCCTGGATAACTATATGGATTGGATACTCGATAACACTAATAATTAAAATAAATACAATTATTTTTATTTGTGTTTTATTTCATACTAACGCCTTTGTGGTTCTTCTTCTTCTTCATCGAGTGGATGGTCAACCTGACCAATCCTGGTGTCAGAGTTATTGAGCCGCCAAAGGCCTCTGACATGGCTCATGTAACGACTACTATCCGTAGAAAGTAACCGGAACCGACTGCTTAACGTGCCCTCCGAAGCGCGGAAAAATCTTTGTGGCTTCGGAAAAACAGACAGACAAGCATTCTAATTTATAACATTGAGAAGAGATTCGAATAATATCTATTTTTCGAAACGACATATTAATTTATTTTAAAACTCTTATGAACTCTATTCTAGATTTTTCTAAGTAATTCTCTTTATATTAACGGCTATAGTTACCCAGATTTCAATAATATTTAGTTTTGCACTAGCAGCATCCCGCGGTTTGCCTGCGTTGTCGCCATTCTTGTTGAAATTTCGCAATGTAAAAATAGCTTACAACCTTCCCGATGAATGAGGCTATCCGTTACAAAAATAATTATTCAAATCGGATTGGTGGTTTCTGAGATTACCGCGTTCAAATAAAGGGAAAACAAACTCTTTAGCTTTATTATATAGGTACCAGCAGCGCCCCGCAGTTTTACCCGAGTGCCCGTTCCCGTGGGAATTTCGGGATTTTTTTTACATAAAAACCTTCCTCTTGATTTACTCTACCTATTACAAAAAACCGCATCAAAATCCGTTGCGTAATTTTAAAGATTTAAGCATACAGACAAACAGACACGAAACAGAGACGACTTTATTTTATACTATGTAGTGAAGAATAACTAGACTAGTTGTTTTACTCGCGTTGTGCCCGTTCCCGTGGGAATTTCGGGAATTTTTATACATATAAACCTTCCTCTGGAATCACTCTATCTATAAAAAAAACCGCGTCAAAATCTGTTGCGTAGTTGCAAAGATCTAAGCATACAGAGGGACAGACAGACAGCGGAAAGCGACTTTGTTTTATACTGTGTAGATACCAGTAATTATGAATACACTAATTTAACTCTCATATAACGCATATTAAGTGGATTACTCCGTCACTTGTTTACTCAATATCAAAATTAAGTATTAAATTGAGTTACGTAAGAGTTATTTTCCATCGCTCTTTACTATGTTTAAAAGGATCAGTATTGACTGTGTAATCGATTATTCAATCAAGGTTAGGTCGATAGTCACATCTATAGGAATTAATTCAAGGTTATAAAAATATATTATGTAAGAAATAGTAAGAATGCACTCTTTGTGTTGAAAAATTTGATATGCATGGACGTCAAACTATACGTTTTTTCATACCTCTTCTATTATAATGTTACGCGTGTTATTTATCTATACTAATATTATAAAGCTGAAGAGTTTGTTTTGTTTGTTTGTTTGTTTGTTTGTTTGTTTAAACGCGCTAATCTCAGAAACTACTGAACCGATTTGAATAATTCTTTCACTGTTAGATAGTCTATTTATCGAGGAAGGCTATAGGCTACATTTTATCCCGGATTTCCTACGGGAACGGGCACAACGCGGGTAAAACCGCGGGGCGCTGCTAGTGCATCTATACAAATAAAAAATCCTATAATAATAATATATAATGTACCAAAATATTGATTTTAATTTTTGTTTGTACGAGTATGTCTATCTGTTTCATTCATTCTCTGAAACGACAACGTCGATTTTGAAGGGACTTTCAGTGGCAGGTAGCTGATGTGTTAAGGAGTAAATATGGCTACTTTAATAAATAACAAAAATCCCGAAATTCCCACGCAAACGGGTGCACTGTGGGTGAAACCGCAGGGCACAGCTAGTGACCAAATAAATATCATTGTTATTTTTAGAAAAAAATTGTAGGGAGATGTTTCCTACTTTTCAAACATGGCTCGTGTTTGAGATCACCAACCCGCAGTAGGCAAGCGTGGTGATTACGACATCCTCCTCACTGTACTGATATCTTCAGTGAGATGAGAGGCCTTTGCCCAGCAGTGGGACATTACAGGCTTATTAATACTTTACATTTGTTTGCAATTAAATTCATAAAGTTAGCGTAATGATAATGGTCTAAAAAACACAAATTAGCCATTACCTTCCTATCTCCTTAGAGATAGATGAAAAGAGGTAGGTACTGAGCAAATAAACCAGAACAAGCAAATAAATGTAGACATTTGAGGTTTGTACTGTACAGGTTTTAATAAACTATTTACATATAATTTACAACTCTTTTGATATTACTAGTACATATAAAAAAAACAACCGACTTCAATTCAGTCATTGGACTTTTCACAACCCTCTCTTACTGCCACACTCAGAAATGTCCATTAAAACAATACTTAACTAATTGACACTTTAAATACACCTCAAAACCCTCATTAAACCTCTCCTAAGGAAGCATTTGCCGTCTCTGAGTACTGACGTTAAACAATAATATCATTTTGAAAATCTAACAGTAAATGACAGAAATATGATATTTTTTGAAGTTGGTTAAAAATTAACGGTGCGATTACAGTAAGTCGTTATTATATGCAATAAGCGTTCAGGGTCACTGTTACATGTCAAACTTAAATTATTTTTAACTGCAGCATTAATGTATGCCACATGCGGTAGTTACACATAGTGCGGTTGCGGGCCGGGTACGGGTCGCGTGACGTAGTATTCCTTGTATTTTTATGACAGCTGTCACACTGGCCCGTTGTCTACCTCGCACTATCTGTGTCTTACGCTTTACTAAATTCGAGTAATGGCCAACCCTGGTCAGTCTGGTCGGAGTTATTAGACCGCCTAAAGGCCTCCGACATGGTCTGACGATTGATACAACCGGGACCGACATTTAACGTGCCCTCCGAAGCACGGTAACGCTCAGATAGAAATGCCACTATCGGCCACCCATCCGAACTGCACGTTGCTTAACAATCGCAATGAGTTAACGCTTTACTGTAAATACGATATACTAGGTTCTTAGTACCTACTTATTGCCGAGGTACTAGGTACCTATACTTCTGTGCCTAGGATCATGTACATTTAATAATTCACTTATTTCAGCATTCAATTCCCTTTCTTCTTCCACAATCGTATTATTTTCGAAAAACTTTTCACTCACTAGTCTTTCTCTTAGGAAATTATTTCCCAAATTTTCGAAAATCACTTGGTCATTTTCAATGTTATCTTCGCAGCAACGATGGAATAGAAGATGTATGACTGGGCGACCTTGTATACAACTTAGAACAACGAACAAAGTCAGGGTAACTAGTAGGCAAAATACGAGTATCCTCCACCACATTGTATGGGCGGTCCTTGTATGGAATGGTTTATTTTCAATTGTTTTTTTATAGGCTTGTATGATTCACTGGGCAGATGTATGACGTTCATTTATTACGATTTTTTTATGTATGAGTTTTGCATGAACTTGCCACTGGTATTTTTTTTAGTTCCTTTATTGCACTTTGTTACTTGTTTCGTTCTAGTCCATTTACAATCAAAAATATGTATGGCTCAGTAAAAATGTATGGCCGTGTTGTATGATTTTAAATCCATACAAATATTGTTCAAAATACACTTGTTCTTAATAATCACTTTTCAATCAATTTATTTTATTTTTTGCACTTTATTTTAAAATCAAATTTGTATGACTCTCATTAACTCCATGTATGAGAGAACGACCTTCGAAGATTATAAAAATATACCTCACTTGTTTGTATAACTTTTCTTCCCATGTATGACTGTTGTATGAGTATGTATGATAGCATCGGAGTTCGATCGCTAACTATTGTTTTTAAATCGTTCGGTCACGTAATAGTCTTCGATTGCTTTGTTGACAGTTTGGACTGTGCAGACCGGCGGGAAAACGCAAAAACCTACAAAGCGTGTATTTAAAGCGTTGAACTATAATAGATGTATAAACAAGTAATTAAAACGCATGGTGTTTAGCAGTTTTGAATGCTTGGCGTTTTGAATAGAACATAATATAATATAAGCTGGACGGAAAAGAAAAGCAACGAGGAAGTGTTGAATCTAATAGGGGAAAAGAGAGCAATATTAAAAACGATAGAAATCAGGAGAGGAAAGATGTTTGGACATCTTTTACGACACGACGAATTTATAAAAACTATAACAGAAGGACACATAGAGGCAAAGAGAGGAAGAGGAAGGCCAAGAACTACTAACTATGCAGACCAACTGAAGGAAAGAGCAAAAGTCGTGTCGTAGGAACAGCTGAAGAGGATGGCAGATCACAGAGGAAAGTGGAAAGAACTCCATCGACAAGAGCCCAGCTCTTAAGTTTAGAAGAAGAAGAATACCAAATTCGCCAGTTCTTACTCGAATCACGGTCAACTGAATTCTGTTTTAAGGAATCAGTTTTGAAGATTTGTTCTCAGTTTAACGGTGAACTAGGGTTAAGATGATAAAAAACGCCATCTACCTTAACGCTCTCAAAAACGCCATTAACTCAAAACACCTTCAAAATGCCGCCGTCAAAAACGCCATTAATGCCAAATACTCTAAACCGCTGGTTTACTCTACCCAGCTATAACCATTGAATAAATGAGCCATGGTGTCCCATTCGTATGCAGATGCCCTCAGATCAGAGCGACGCGCCGCGCATATTAAATATACGGAACACCCGATATTAGGTATTTTAATACCGAACTAATACCGTGCAGAGGTTTTGCTTGGCGTTTTGAACAGATGTTGGTGTTTTTGAAGTTTAAAAAAAAAATAGCATATTGAAGTATTTTGAGAAATATGTGTGTAAATTTTGTAAAAAATAAAAACAATTATGGCTTTAGTTGTCATTGTAAGGGTTTTTCAAATTTAAATTTCAACTTATTTATTTATTCAGAAACATGGGTACAATCTTGGATGGTAGATATGAATACAAAAATATACAATTTGAAATCGATGCAGATCAGGAATAGAACCGGTACTTCCCACCAAAATTTCAAATGGGTACTAGCAGCGCTCCGTGGTGTTGCCCACGTTGTGCCTTTAATCGTCGTTGCCTTTAATATTACTAAAATCGGATTGGTACGTGATTTCTGAGATGGCCACACAAAATTTCAATCTCTTCATGCTTTATTATATTATTTTGAAAGGCCTTTTGGCAGTGTTAAATGCCTTGAACAAAGTTTTTTCAAAAATGATAACAAACAAACAGAAAAACATCTCTCCTATAATAATATCAACGCATTTTAATATCACATTCCTCGCCCATAGGCACGTCTGATGACACAATCTATATTCAATCTTATGTATATGTGCTAAAGATCGATATTCATACAGTATTTATGAATTTATATTCGAATCGATGGTTATTATTATGGTTATAGATATTTTTCTTTAGATATTTTCGTAGTTTATTTTTTACTAAGGGTTTCCCGCAGTTTTACCCGTTTATACCCGTTATAAGGGGTATTTGGGGAAGAAAAGTAGGTAAAATGTTATTCTGATGTATAAGCTATATTATTGTAAAGTTTCATCCAAATCCGTTCAGTAGTTTTTTCGTGAAAGAGTAACAAACATACATCTTCATAAACTTAGGAAAGATAGTAGGATAGGATATAAACATCCAAACCGATCTTTTCTTTTTTTTGAAGTTGGTTAAATCATGGAAAAAATCTGCAACAAAATATCGTCAAGTAGACTTATAATATAACCCAAGAATATAAACAGAACAAATTCCTATTTTTTCACAAGAAAACCAGAACACAATGAGAAAACTTGATCCAATGCAAGTCACGTAAATGTGACGTCACAGAGTCAATTACCATGTAAATTACTTCAACTATAGATGTAGTTGATAATAACTTTTTATTACTTTTATGAGTATTATCAAGGATGAAGTTAAAATCCTTCATATTATTATGTTAGTGAATCTTCGTCCATTCATTCTATGTTCTATACAAATAAATAAAATTAGCTTTTCTCTAACACTTCACTTTTTTCTCGGGTATAGTGATATAAACACACGCTTGCCAATTCTAAATCGTGGGTTTAATTCTCAGATCAAGCTTAGCATGTTTTCGGTTAACTTTTCTAACATGGCTCGGGTTTGAGACCACCAAACCGTATTAGGCAAGCGTGGTGATAACGATATCCTTCTAAATGTACTGATATCTTCAGTGAGATAAGAGAACTTTGCCCAGCAGTGGGACATTACAGGCTGTAATTGTCTCTTAAAGTAATATCACTCAAAAAGCGCATCTCTGTATCATTACTAGCCTTTCACCGCGGTTTTACCTGCATTGTGCCCGTTCCCGGAGGAATTTCAAAATAAAAAATAGCCTATAACTTTTTTCCAAAATGTAGCTATCCAACACAAAAAGAATAATTCGAATCGGACTAGTAGTTTCCGAGATAAGCCCGAATATACAAACTTTACCTCTTTATAATACTATTATATTATATATACGACAGATACATCATTTTGTCCTGTATGTTTGAGGTACTTAATGTCTTGATGAACTTTCAACTGTGTGCTCAGCCTACCTTGATGGCAGTATAAGCTTATCATATTGTCTGCCTATAAAACCACAGGTTAATTAACAGTATCTACGGTCAATATCGGTGACAACCACAACTCTATGGGCTGTTATTGACAGTTTGACATTAGGTAAGATTACACTACAACAGACATTGCAATTTACTCGCAAATGTAAGAAATTAATATCTGTACACTAGCAGCGCCCCGCGGTTTTATCCGCGTTGTGCCCGTTCCCGTGGGAATTTCGGGATAAAATGTAGCCTATAGCCTTCCTCGATAAATAGTGAAAGAATTATTCAAATCGGTTCAGTAGTTTCTGAGATTAGCGCGTTTAAACAAACAAACAAACAAACAAAACAAACTCTTCAGCTTTATAATATTAGTATAGATTACACTACGAGGAAGAGAAGTATATGCATTAAGTTGTTAAATACTACTAATATTATAAATGCGAAAGTTTGTCGGAAACCTATTGTGTCTCCCACTGCTGGGCAAAGGTCTCCCTCAGAACTTTCCAAGCATTCTTATTCTGGGCTAGATTAGGCCAATCCCCGTCGAAGCGGTGGAGATCCTCACACCATCTCTTTCTTCTAACATTTATTAAAATTTATTGCAACAGAAAAATAACCATAAAACTGAACCATTTTTATTTTTATAATAAATGAAACGGGTCTTATCGCGTTAGATATTTTAACGTATTTTACTAAAATACGTACCCGACGTTTCGAGTGGATTACACCGCTCGTGGTCACGGGATGACACGGGAGTCATCCCGTGACCACGAGCGGTGTAATCCACTCGAAACGTCGGGTACGTATTTTAGTAAAATACGTTAAAATATCTAACGCGATAAGACCCGTTTCATTTATTATAATGAGTGCAAATCGTGTGAGTTTAAAAAGTACATTTTTATTTTTATTCAAAATGTTTTATAAAAATCCCTCTAATAAAAAAACATTAAGTACATAAAGTTTGCACGAAAATAATGTAATTATTTAAAGAAAATTTGATCTTCATAAAATTCTACATCTTCAAACAAACAATAATCTTCTACATCTATTCATATGAAAATAATTGTATTATAATGAGTGATGCCACACTTACCAGCCCAGCACGACACGACGTCACCGGCATGCTCGTATTTGCTGTGAACGTACGTATGTAGGCGTCAAACGTCAAATTACGATACCTAATGTATTGTATTAACACAAAATAAATACACAAGGACCAACACAAAGGAGGATTTGCTAAGAAGTACATGTGAGCACTCTTTTATGTAAGTGTAGAAAGAAAACATTTATTTTCGTGCCGTTAAGTGAACTAAGCTTGTGTCTTGTCGGTCTTGCCGTGCCGTGCCGTGCCGTTATATGTGGCATCGCTCAAACTTCATTAATAATAGTAAACATCGATTTTGAAACTTAATGTGTGTATGCCTCGGGCTGAACATAGTGTTTCATAGATTATTTTATATAAAGTATCTTAAGTAAGATATGGTACAAACTAGCAGCGCCCCGTGGTTTTACCCGCGTTGTACCTGTTCCAGTGAGAATTTTGGGATGACAAGTAACGTTGGTAAGTCACTGTCGTCGTTTGCATCAAGGCATCCCTATTTCCGCATGTGTTTATCTAAACTGTCTTTAGACTGTTTTCATGTAGCATAAAACTGTCTAGACTAAAGCATACTATATAGTATGTTATTTAGAGATTTTACAGTCTGTTCTTTGTCCTTAGACATAACTATCAATAAATTATTTTTCTTTGACTACTCAAAATCCTAATTGTCGATTTAATGAACGACTCTGAGTGTGGCACTAACTCTCTAAGGAGTCCTTAATGACTGTGTGCGGCAGATATTGTGTTAGTGCTATTTTTTTACCAAGAAAGGTTTATCCAATCAGAGCCGCGCGCAAATATGAGTTAAACTATTAATACTTTAAACAATACAATCCAACAACATTGTGTAAAGGTACCGAATAAATAATCAATAAGAAACAATAATTGTGTTTAATTAATTAATCCTTTATTTACCCTTCTCAGTTGAAACAGGCAGGGCTGAGCAAGTTAATCAATTCCTCTCAATTGAGGGCTGGTTTCTCTTTAATTTCGTTGTAAAGTGTTTCATTGTATCGGCTCTTTGGAGAAATTGTTGATTTTGAGTGGTCTGTTGTTTTAGAAATTTAGGAATGTTTGTAATGGAAAACATGTCTGTTGTTAACGTAATGTTTATTAGAAAGGTGCTTAATGAGACAACGTATTTTTTAGTTTTTACTTACTAATATTTTACTATATTAAAAAAACATTGGAATTAAGAAACCCCCCTTTTGTCCAGATATTTAACTAATTGACGTAATTTGACGTTTTCATGCTTTACACGTCAAAATCACTCATTAAATCTCTACTAAGGATGCATTTGACGTCTTTGAGTGCGGGTATTAGTTCCTGTTGCTACAAAAATAAAAATAGTGGCAACATTCATTTAGTAGATATTCAGAGCTAATACTGGCAATAATGTAAATCACCTCTTCCGTTTCCGGCGATCCCTGTGCAATATACCTACGGCCACAAGTGCTCCAGAGACTTAATTTAAAAAACTTTTAATAATTATGTGAAAAAGAGGCTATCAAATATCATCACAATATCGACTCCTACAGCTAGAAAAAATATTCTTCTTCTTCATCGAGTGGATGGTCAACCTGACCAATCCTGGTGTCAGAGTTATTGAGCCGCCAAAGGCCTCTGACATGGCTCAAGTAACGACTACTATCCGTAGAAAGTTACCGGGACCGACGGCTTAACGTGCCCTCCGAAGCACGGAATCATCTTAGAAAAATTATTCAAACATTGTAACACTTGCGGCGTAGTTTGACCACAGTACAACTATCGAGTTTGGCTAAGCGATGTCAGTTCATTGCGATTGTTAAGCAACGTGCAGCTCGACCCTACTTGAATAGGTGGCCGATAGTGGCATTTCAATTCGAGCGCTACCTTGCTTCGGTGAGTCCCGTTTGTTTCAATCTTTAGACCATGTCGGAGGCCTTTGGGCGGTCTTAAAACTCCGACACCAAGGTTGGTCACTGACCTACTAGAACTTATTTTTATTCAAACACCGGTTACCATTCGTTGTTCCTCTACCTGCCTCACAAGGCCATATAAAGGTCCTTTGATTTGTATTCATCGATTGTTCCATCATGTGCCACCATCGCTGTCCCTATCAGGGTTTGAGGCCATCACTTGCCTTATCAAATGGCTATCAATACTTATGGGCCATATTAGTAAACGCGTATTAAGAACATTTTAGCTATAAAACGGTTTGTCACTTTCGAAATATACATTATTAGTCCGTGAATTCGTGATGTATTAAAAGTAAAAATGATATTCACGCGCTTTAATACAAGCTTTTGGATCAAAATTAATGTGATTTTGATCCACAAAAGAAAAACTGAAGCGAAAAACTAAGGGTCAACACTGCGTTAAGCGTGCGCCCGACACGCGTGCGCACGCGGCGGGCGCACGCATCGGTTCACTTTTGTATGAAACCGCACGCGACGGGCGCACGCAACGGTTCACTTTTTTATGAAGCCACACGCCGCGGGCGCCCGCGACGGTTCACTTTTATGGATATGTATGGAACCGCGGCGTGCGAACGCTTAACGCAGGCAGTGTCGGCCCTAACTTCACATTCGATTTTACCACGAAATAGAGAAGTGTAAACACTTCGCTCTTCTGTAATTTTTACCTTGGTTGTGTTTTAAAACCGCAGATCGTTAGTATAACTAAAATTGAGCTCAAAGAATACCAAATTCCTAGAACTTGGTTCAAAATTTTTGAATAGATGATGGTGCGATTATGATAATGTCCGTTTTCGTCGTATAAAATTACTGTGTTTTCGAGGTAAGTGATTTTAAATCAGAAATTCTGTTATTTCTCCATTGAGGTGTTGTTTGCGCTGGATCCCTCCTTTAATTATGGTGATAGCTTGTTCTACTTCCAATGATATTTTCGTAGTTTGACTAAGCACTGTTAACTGATTCATATTGTTAGGCAACGTGCAGTTCGGCCGCTATCCGCTATTTCTATCGGAGCGCTACCGTGCTTCGGAGGGCACGTTACATTGTCGGTCCCGGTTGTTTCAATCGTTAGACCATGTCGGAGGCCTGGGCCTCGTCTGAAAATCAGCGCTGCCAGGGTCACAAGATCGTGGCGGCATTACGCTGAGACGAGGCCTATTCAGACCTCACACAGCAGTTCTGTCCGTGTAATTGTTTTATATGTAATATCTGTTGTTCTCTTTTCTGTCTTTGCTTTGTTTTTTTTTGTTTTTTCGTTTCTTGTTGTGTGATTCGTCTGAATAAATGTTTTTTCTTTCTTCTTTCTTTCTTTCTTTACGCGGTCTTAAAACTCCGACTAGTGTTGTCCACTAACCCACTTGAATTTACTTACTTCAAAGATATTTTTACTTGTAGTTACTAAGGACGTTTTGCATCAACTTACGCTGTCGTACCAGTAAATGTTAACACAAAATGTTTGTCTTGACGGACGTAAGAAAATGAAAAATCATGGCTTTCCACTGGCCGCCCGAATAACTTTAACAGACTGTCACTCAAGTTATGAAACGACCCTTTGTATTTAACACTGCTGGGCAAAGGAAGGCCTCTCATCTCACTGAAGATACCAGTACAGTGAGGAGGAAACTGTGCGCTAGAATATATGTTTAGGGAATAAACATTTCAATGAAACAAACGTAATAATGATTAATAAGTAATAAATGTGACCCCAATTTAAGAATTTAATTCATGATAAACTCCTAACAAAAATACCTGAGCAATATCTAAATTCAATTTAAGTGATTTGCTCTTCTCTTTATAAATATATTTTACAGAATTACTGCCCATTTAAAAAACGAACTCTATAAAACTGAACACGTTTTCTATCCCAGTGCATCGTATTAAGATAATTCAAGACTCTAAGCGTGAATATAACCTTTTTGAAAAAATGTTTATTCATACATTGGCCCGCCCGGCGCCGCTCCCGACCAAATGCTCACTTAAACCTGCCAGAACGGGCATAGAGATGGACAGAGTTATCGATAAAGTATTTAACATTGTTGGACTTATTAAACCATTTAAAATTTAAAAAGAGAATATATTATTATGGTAGGTATCGAAAAGGACAGGCAATGTTAGGCGTCTACATCACCTCCCATACTAGTATAAACTGTGTCACGGAAAGGTGATACCTCTCAAACCGAGCAACAATAAATGGCTTGCTTTCTATAAGAGAGAGAGAGAGAGAGAGAGAGAGAGAGAGAGAGAGAGAGAGAGAGAGAGAGAGAGAGACAGAGAAACATGCGCACGCCAGAGAGAGACAGACACAGAAACATGCGCGAGTCATGGTTATGAACGGATCGTTGCGGAGAACGCACTGAAATGTCAAAATCTCTTCTTAATACCTTGTGATTGGTCAGTTAGCTTCGCACTGCTCCCGAATCTATACTAATATTATAAAGCTGAAGAGTTTGTTTTGTTTGTTTGTTTGTTTGTTTGTTTGTTTGTTTAAACGCGCTAATCTCAGAAACTACTGAACCGATTTGAATAATTCTTTCACTATTAGATAGTCTATTTATCGAGGAAGGCTATAGGCTATTATCCCGGATTTCCTACGGGAACGGGCACAACGCGGGTAAAACCGCGGGGCGCTGCTAGTATAGGTATATATGGAAAAGCATCCTAACGCCTGCGTAACAAAATAGGGCAACGCGACATCTTAAGTTTGCTTTTGTGTTTATTTAAAACCATTCCTTATTTTTGGATTACATACTTACAAATATTCAAAGGAAGAAGCCTGAAATTACAACGATTTAAAAAAAAAATACTACATATTATGAAAATTACTGGAGACCTACTATATTTATTTTAAAGTAGTAGAGTTCGTAGTAACTATTAATTAATCTGTAGTGTAGATACTGAAACTCTACTTACTACTTTCCTGATTCCTAGACATAAGAATTGAACTAGTATTGGCAGACGAATGCACCATTAAGGAAAAGCAAAATATTAATCTGTAATTTTAATATCTCACGGCTGGGCAAAGGCTTCTCATATCACCGAAGATATCAGTATCGTGAGGAGGACTAGGCGAAGTCACCAAACTTAGGGTAGAACTAAATAAACAATAATTTCGCCATCGATACCGATTTTCTGCATTTAACCCCATCCCTATGGAATCACCGGAGCGCGTAATCAGGTGACTGCCGAGTCCGAATAACGAACGAGTAGAATTGTTCGAATATAGAGACGTGGGGCCGCACTACGCGCGGGTACTTCACTAGTGACAGTAACTGCCATGAAATTGTTCGCTTTTCCGTGTTATCTTATCTTTGAATACTATAACTAGCAGCGCCCCGCAGTTTTACCCGCGCTGTGTCCATTACTGTGGGAATTTCGGGATGAAAAATAGCCTATGTTACTCGTGGATAATGTAGCTTTCGAATGGTGAAAGAATTTTTAAAAACGGTTCAGTAGTTTTTGAGCCTATTCATTACAACCAAACAAACAAAGTTTTCCTCTTTATAATATTAGTGTAGATAGGTATAATATAGCATATAATTTGCATTTGTTTAAACTTTGTTATTATTAGAAACTACGAATCCAACTTGAATAATTCCTTTTGTAATGGATAGCCATGGATAGTCAATGGATAGGTTATAGGCTATTTTTCATCCCGAAATTCCGACAAGCACGAACACAACGCCGGCATAAAGATCTCGATGAATGTGTGAGTTTGTTTGTTTGAACGCGCTAAACTTTGGAACCAATCCGATTTCAATAATTATTCCACAATAAAACCACATTCAATGGAAAGGTTTTAAGCTATTTTCCATCAACATTCCTAAGAGAACGAACACAACGCGGGCAAAACCGCGTGAGCAATAAGATAAAATACAAGTTTGTATATTATTCGTCAACCTCTCGGCCGCCGAGTCTCCGAACACACCCCCGTTTTTCCTCCCCGGTCCATCGCGCCCGGACATATGGTACACATCAAATCGACGCTCCTTGTGCTACAGCCATCGTTCCGGGATCTATCCTGCTACATTGTACTGCCAGGATTTATCCTGTGGAGTTCGTTGGTTTATCCTGCAAGGGTTACGGGATAGATTGTGGTTATTATTATTATTTGGTTGGAGTCTGTTTTTATTTTTATGACAGGTGTCATAATTTATTTATTTATCTATACTAGTTAATATAATATAGCTTACGATTTTGATGATTCTTGTTTTTATTAAAGTAAGCTAGCGTGGTGATTATGCCTATTACTCCTCACTGTACTGATATCTTCAGTGAGATGAGAGGCCATACATTACAGCCTAATACCTTACTTAATTTTTTTTGTTTTCTTGTTTGTTTGAACGTGCGAACGTGCGTACCAGGAAGTACCAGTCAGATTTCAGTATAAATATGAATGATTTTTGTTTTAAATAGTCATATTCAACGGGAGGGTCTAGTTGGAACGAAGTTCCTTATCGCGCGTTGCGAGAGGGGGCTAGACGGAAAAAATGGTAACGACATTTATTTTTAGGCCAGAGAGGGACAGACAGAGAAACTTGCGCACGCCAGAGAGAGACAGACAGAGAAACATGCGCGAGAGAGACAGACAGAGAAACTTGCGCACGCCAGAGAGAGACAGACAGAGAAACATGCGCGAGAGAGACAGACAGAGAAACTTGCGCACGCCAGAGAGAGACAGACAGAAAAACATGCGCGAGAGAGACATGTTTCTCCGTCTGTCTCTCTCTGGCGTGCGCATGTTTCTCTGTCTGTCTCTCTCTCTCTTATAGAAAGCAAGCTTGATATTTTCGTTTCGTCTTTCTATTTCGCATTAAACAGTGTGGTGTCGCGACGATTATTTTTGTTGATAATAAATAAACTTCGGTTCCATCCGGGTGTTTTTGTCCCGAAATTCCCAAGGGAACGAGCACAACGCAGGTAAGACTGAGGGTTGGACCCGGTTGTTTCAATCGTCAGACCATGTCGGAGGCCTTAAGGCGGTCTTAACACTCCGACACCAGGGTTGACCACTACTCGAACTTAGCTAAAACTGTGGACCAGAAAGGGTAGAATTTATGACTATAATTCGTCTCAGTTTAACGTAAAGTTATATATTATGATTGTTTGTAACTAAAGTTGTTCTGTAATGTTTTATAGCCAGTTAACCTTGCGATCGCAATGATTTAGGGCACATACAGCATTGTTTTATTAGTTTGACCGACTAAGAAGGCGAAATAAGGGTTAATTGTTAAAGGGCACGTTGAATTGTCGGTCCCGGTTGTTTCAGTCGTTAAAACTGTTTATGTAGCTTAAAAACTCTGATTGAAGGGTTGGTCACTCATCTATAAACTTCTAAGTTTATGGATATACTAGCAGCGCCCCGCGGTTTTACCCGCGTTGTGCCCGTTCTCGTGGGAATTTCGGGATAAAATGTAGCCTATAGCCTTCCTCGATAAATAGACTATCTAACAGTGAAAGAATTATTCAAATCGGTTCAGTAGTTTCTGAGATTAGCGCGTTTAAACAAACAAACAAACAAACAAACAAACAAAACAAACTCTTCAGCTTTATAATATTAGTATAGATTTATTTGAAGTCGCCACACCGATAACAACAAACCACGCAAAAATAATAATTCTTAATACCTAACACAAAATGGTAGTGGATTCTCTATGCGTCACAAAGCGGCAACACACACTCCGTTTCGCAGCACATCGTCACACCTCGGCTCTAGTCGATAAACGAAGCGGCAACGCCGCACCGAGTGTTATCCGACATTTCTTGCGTCACACAACGCCCAGTCACAGATCGGCAACGATCAAAAATAGTCGTTTACAAATCATTTACTCACTCGTACGATTAAAAATCTTAGTTATTACTTCAAAACTAATCTGTTTATAGTAAACCAAAGTCTGTTATTACAAAACGAAGTTATCCAAATAAAAAACCAAAAACTCCGCGAAAAATCCCCAGAAATATCAAAGTCAAGTCTGAATACAAAAAGCCTTGTTTTGACTAAACAGTTTTCAAAAATGGCGTGTCCATCAAGTTCGGGATTCGACAATCGGTTATTGATAGAGGAGGTAAAATCTCGACCGCCTCTCTACGACAAATCTCTACCCGGTTACAACGATCATAACTTGAAGAAAAGGCTTTGGGAGCAAGTCGCAGAAAGGTTATACAATATTGAATGCTGGAGTGAATTGGAAGCCACAGAACGGGAAACTAAATGTAAGCAATTTTGAACTCTACCTACCAAGACATAACGGGCATTGTAGCTATGGAATTGGTGATGGTATAACGTGCTTCCCGGCTTTATCCATGTTGTGCCCGTTCCTGTGTAAATTGCGTGTAAATAAAGTAACCAGTAACCTTGCTTTTGAATGTAGCTATCATACACAACCAGATTTTTGAAAATCTAACGCGTAGTTTCAGAGATTAGCGCGGTCAAACAAACTTCCGCTTTATTATATTAGTAACTAGCAGCGCCCCGCGGTTTTACCCGCGTTGTGCCCGTTCCCGTGGGAATTTCGGGAATTTTTTACATAAAAACCTTCCTCTTGAATCACTCTACCTATTACAAAAAACCGCATCAAAATCCGTTGCGTAATTTTAAAGATTTAAGCATACAGACAGACAAACAGTGTGACAGACACGAAAAAGAGACGACTTTATTTTATACTATGTAGTGAAGTACCTAGATTACTTACAGATAGATAAGTGAGTAACTTCCTATCTAATAGTACTTATAGATAGATAGATACATTACACTACACTGATAATATAAGTGCACATGCTCAGTTCGAAGTCGTGGATTCAATTCCCGGGTCGAAGCGATTTTATACAATAACTTTTTATATATGCATAGTTTAATTTTGATACATAATATAATTAACTAGCAGCGCCCCGCGGTTTTACCCGCGTTGTGCCCGTTCCCGTGGGAATTTCGGGATTTTTTTTACATAAAAACCTTCCTCTTGAATCACTCTACCTATTACAAAAACCGCATCAAAATCCGTTGCGTAATTTTAAAGATTTAAGCATACAGACAGACAAACAGACAGACACGAAAAAGAGACGACTTTATTTTATACTATGTAGTGAAGCAAGCGTGGTGATAAATCTCTACTTCATATTGTTGTGCTGATATTTTCATAGAACAAGAAGCCTTTATCCCGTAGTTACCTATTACACTCAGTTACGTACATAGTAAACTGATAGGTGATAATAAAATAAATAAATATACCTACTCGGAAAAATTCAGTCACGGTCAATTAGACCCAAACTAAGCTCTATGCTTGTATTATGGAATCTAACTCACTGATACTACTACATAAAGTATTAATATTATATAATTGATACCTACCCAGACTTCGCGTCGTCGCCAATAACTAGGTACCTATGTCTTCACAATATTGTCCGTTGAATCGAACCCGCATGCGCCGACACAATAGGCGCTCGCACTGGCCACTACTGTGTCAACGGGATAACTATATTTACAGGATTAAACATTTAAGTACCGCTTCACTACATAGTATAAAATAAAGTCGTCTCTTTTTCGTGTCTGTCACACTGTTTGTCTGTCTGTATGCTTAAATCTTTAAAATTACGCAACGGATTTTGATGCGGTTTTTTGTAATAGGTAGAGTGATTCAAGAGGAAGGTTTTTATGTAAAAAAATTCCCGAAATTCTCACGGGAACGGGCACAACGCGGGTAAAACCGCGGGGCGCTGCTAGTTATTCATAAACAAACGCTCTATTAACACTTTTAGTGCCACCGACTCGCCCGGAGAGTTTTAAAGTGTTAGCTATGTCTCTTTTTATCTTTGAAAAAATAGCGTATGTCGGAGAGGGACAAACCATTTGATAGCTAATATTATTATGCGTTTATGAATAAACCCCTTATAATATAATCAAGGTACATTAATTACTGTTCGAAGTTAAAGGTTTATATTTGATAAACGCCTACATAAAATATAAGAGCAATGTGACAAATTGAGTTAGCGATAAGTTTCAGCAAGGAGTTTTAACTTAATGCTGATGAATTATACAGTTTATAAATTAGTTAAGAAGGTGTCTATAAGATTATAAGAGTTTAAAAGGAACTGTTTTGGAATAAAGTAGCGCTACACGATCCGGCCTAGTTTCTGTTTACTCATCATACGATCCTAATTCGATCTTAAGATGCCATGATCCTAACACTACGTGCCAGTTAGTGCGCTAATCTATACTAATATTATAAAGATGAAGAGTTTGTTTTGTTTGTTTGTTTGTTTGTTTGTTTGTTTGTTTGTTTGTTTAAACGCGCTAATCTCAGAAACTACTGAACCGATTTGAATAATTCTTTCACTGTTAGATAGTCTATTTATCGAGGAAGGCTATAGGCTACATTTTATTCCGAAATTCCCACGGGAACGGGCACAACGCGGGTAAAACCGCGGGGCGCTGCTAGTATATACTAATATTATAAAGCTGCAGAGTTTATTTGTTTGTTTGTTTGAACGTGCTACTCTCAGGAACTACTGGTCCGATTTAAAAAAATCTTTTTGTAATGGATAGCCACATCCAACGGGAAGGTTAAATGCTACTTTTCCTGAAATCCTGAAATGACCACGGGAACGGGTACAACGCGGGTAAAAGCGCGGGGCGCTGCTAGTGTCCTTCTAAAATGCCAGTTTTAGTACAAAGTTGAGTCGATTTCGATTTGGTTCAAATCGGTCGTGTTGTCTTAATACTAGCTGAAAGAATGTTGTGTAAAAGTATTACAAAGACCTCCCAACTCTTCAAAAATAAACCGCCTTATTCACAAATGCTCCTGTTTTAAGTGTTCTGTCTCTTTTGCTATTTGTAAAATAGCGTATATCGGAAAGGGACAAACTATATTTTGATAGCTAACATGCGTTTATAAATAAGGCATATAAGATACTAGCAGCGCCCCGCGGTTTTACCCGCGTTGTGCCCGTTCCCGTGGGAGTTTCGGGATTTTTTTTACTTAAAAACCTTCCTCTTGAATCACTCTACCTATTACAAAAAACCGCATCAAAATCCGTTGCGTAATTTTAAAGATTTAAGCATACAGACAGACAAACAGTGTGACAGACACGAAAAAGAGACGACTTTATTTTATACTATGTAGTGATAAGGATTAGGCGTATAATATTGATATGCAACAGTATATTAAGTTGTATCCCAAAATTCCTATTTATCAAAACTTTCATTGTAATTTATTTTATTTTAATTTTCCAGATTACGACGTAATAAAGCGATGGAACAACATCCGTACACATTTCACGAGAGTCACAAAGAACGTGAGAGATCCATTCAAAACTAAACCAAAATACTTGTACTACGACCAACTGTTATTCCTTCTAGAACACAGCAATTGGTACAATGAAGATAAAGAAGAAGAAACGACAGTAGAAGATACTCCAATTAAAAGGAAGGACGTGCATGGAAATATAGTGGCAGCAAAACGGACGAAAACGGCTGAAAAAAACACAAATAACTTTACTAATGAGAATGAAAATAAAAGCTTTAATGAAGAAAAAACAATCCTAACAGATGGTGATACCAATTTCGCCTTATCACTGGTTCCACTACTCAAAATGGTGCCTTTGAGCCACAAAATTGGTGCACACATAGAGATTTTGAACGTAATTCAAAAGTATACTCAGAGTAATTTTGAAGAAGTGATTGCGTCTGACAGCGATGGGGATTGGGAATTTAAAGTGGAGGCGGAATAAAGATCATATTTTTATTTGTGTGTTTTATTTATTATATTTTGAACAAGCGACCCGTCCCGGATTTTTCAGGTCGAGCAATAGCATGTTTTCCACTTTTCAGACATGGCTCAGGTTTGACATCGCGAACCCGAATTAGGCAAGCGTGATGATTACGCCTAATCCTCCTCACTGTACTGATAAATCTTCGGTGAGATGAGAGGCCTTTTCCCAGCAGTGGGACATTACAGGCTAATTTGTTTTTTTTTTCATCAAGATTTCTTGGTTTAGAAGAAGTCGAAAAATCATTTGAATCAACCTGTTTCTTGGTTGGTTTCGTTTTTGAGTTTTTTATAAACATGGATATCTACACAAAAATAGACAGACTCTTTATAGGGCTATCATCTAAACTCGAGGCGGTTTTGTTCCTGTGGGGTTATCATCTATAGACGATCTGGTCTTGTTCTTCATTTACGACTTCAAAACGATCCAGAATGAATCATTCGGTTTGAAGCCACATTCAACGGGAAGGTTATAGCCTATTTTTCATCCCAAACTTCCCACGGGAACGGGTACAACGCGGGTAAAACTGCAAGGCACTGCTAGTATCTTTTTTAAAATAGTAGTAAGATCTCTTCGCTCAGAGCAATTGAAAACATTCGTGTTATTTTAAGAGTATTCTTTTCAGCGCTGAATTTATGTTGAATTCTTTAAGAGGACATAAATCCCACGCGTCGCGAGCAGGCCACCGCCTCGCTCTTGATTACTACTTATTAGGAACATTCACGTCTTCCAAAAATTATTTTAACGGTAATGTATCCTTTGTTAGCAGTTATATATCTGTTAATGGCCGATGCCAGTACCTAAAGCACAGCCTAAAGCCTATTTTTCAACCCGGATAATAATGGTCACAACGCGGGTAAAACCACGGGGTGCTGCTAGTTTTACATAAAGTGATGAATATGAACATTTCATAAACAAAAGAAACCGCAAATTCTTTAAATAATAAAAGAAAAGAGAACTACCAACACACAAATAAACTAACCTTTTCCTGAAACCCAACACAATTTAACCCAAATCCTCCGGGAAATATTTCAAAATTCCCATTTTATATGTACCGGATATAAATTATCCGGGAATTCCCAAAGCCGGGAAAATAAAGAATGTCCCATTGAAGATAAAGTACTTTTCCAAACGACTTGTGCGGCGTAATTTGTTTAATAATGATATTTTTATGTGTTTTTTCGCATAGTATAACCCATCTTTTAACTATGTGATTGCGGGCGGATTGCAAACGACGCGATCTTGTAAATCTATTCAGTACCTAAATACGTTTAATAAAAGAAGCTGTTCGTTCAAAATTGTATTTTATATTGCACGAAATAGAACTATTTTTTTAAACGAACGTCAGTCGTTTATTAAACATAATTAGGCGCTTAATAAAATTAAACATGCTTGTGCAATCCACCCTCAGCGCTGCACTCACATCACCTTCAAAAAACACATACATTGTTCGGTTTTGTTAACTGACTTAAAAAAGGAGGAGGTTTCTCATTTCGACTGTATACGTTTATGTATTTTTTATACTGTTACCATAGAAGCCTTTTACGGTGAGATATTTTACAATCGAACAGAGCATATCAATGTAACATAGCAACGGCTATATGGACCAATAAACGAAGCATCCTTTACAAAACACCTTTATAGTAGCCTATGTCCTTTCTCAGGCTCTGGACTAACTGTGTACAAAATTTGAATCAAATCGGTTCAGTAGTTTTGGCGTGAAAGCGTAACAGACTGACAGACAGAGTTACTGTCGCATTTATAATATTATAGTTAGGATTGGCATCTACAAAGTATCCTACCAGTGCCGCTGTTTAACCATCAATTAAAAAGAGGTATTACATTCAATACGACTCAAAACGACAAAATCTCTTTAATACACTTTAATGAAGCAACCACAGACAAAGGCACAACGAAATTGCCATCAAGCAAAATTAACACATTAGTGTTCATATAATAACATTAAAAGTTAAAATTGGATGATGGCAACACCACGCGAAGACTTCATAATTACGTCATAAAACGGGGACTCAAATACGAATGGCAGTGTGACAATGTTGGTTTGTATGCGGTGCAAAGAGTGGGAGGTGGCGGGTTGAATTAAACAAATGATATAATTTATGTATGTATATATTTTCTAATTACATTGGAAAAGCTAGTCGTGCCCTGCAATTTTACCCGCGTTGTACCCGCTCCTGTGGGAATTTTGGTACGAAAAGTAATTATTCACCTAACTCTTAAATTAGTCTGTATGTCTGGTGTCAAAGATTTTAGACCTGCTAAAGTCTTAATGATAAATTCATAAATAAACGCTCTATAACTAATAACCCTGTTTTAAAGTGTGTTGTCTATTTTACTGTTTAGAGAACAGCGTATGTCAGAAAAAAGGGATAAACCATTTGATAGCCAAAATGCTGCTAAAAGTCCCCACTGAACGTTCTGGCAGTATACTCGTACAATTCCTAATGCAAAAAAACGAACGTCTGCCCTAGGTCCACGGAATTCCGCATGCGGAAAACGAATTCGGATTCCGCACGTATGCGGCCAGGCTTAATCACGGCTACTCTGAAGTCGGTAGATGTTTAGAATTTAAATGCTCATTGATGGTCTTAATGATGTTTTGTTTCACTGGAAAAAAAAAACTCAAGGAAGGGTATTTTGGAATTAACCTCTTACGAACAAAAACGAAAGAATAGTTATGAACCTCATCCTTTTTGAAATTGCAACATCAAAACTTTTTTTTTAAATACCTTCATCTCGCTCCCTCCTACTCCCTCCACCGCATGTGAGAGAAAGACGAGAGATAAGCTCGGTTTCCCCTTCCTGTTTCCTCGGCACTGACGAGTGCTAACATGATTTATCAGAATCATTTACATTTTAACTCGACAGCTCACTTCAGTTTAACATCATTTATTTCAGCGGGTAAATATGCTAAGGAAAGGATTTAATTGGTTACCTATTTTAGCTCACATGTTCAACAGACAGAAAGAATAAATATTTACAAGACAAATTCTACACGGTTTCTTAGAGAACCGTTATCTTTAAGTAGGTACTAATATTATAAAGAGGTATTTGTAAGTTTGTTTATATGTTGGAACTCATCTCGGGAATTACCAGATTAGAATAATTCTTTTTGTGAGAGAATGCCACGTTCAACTGGAGGTTATAGGCTATTTTTCATCTCGAAATTCCCACGGGAACGGGCACAACGCGGGTAAAACCGCGGGGCGCTGCTAGTACTAATATATAAAGCTGAAAAGTTTAGTTTGTTTGAACGTGCTAATCAGACACTACCAAGCGGATTTGAATAATTATTTTAGACACGGATTAGCTACATTTAAGAGAAAGGTTATTTTATATCGCTATTCTAACGAAAAAAGGTTAAACCTGTTAAGAATATTTTTCTTATCAATTTTGTCTGAAAATCGGGTTTGACCCCTCGGGGGCCAAAAGTGTGGTCAGATGGGAACAACCCTTTTTCTCAACAAGCTGTCTCATTGATGTTCATTTACAAAATACACCTCGTTCAACAGTTAACTCGCCTTACAGATAAGGGTCAAAATGAATCCTTAACATTGTATGGAAAAATGGAGGAGTTGTGTGAGTGTGTGAGTGTGTGTGTGTGTGTATGTGACACCGTAATATCATATACACTCATTGGTGTATAATCCAACGAGTAAGATTATAAACTGTCGACAGACTGTGAACTCAACACACCATTTTTTCGTAAGTTCAGAATCGTAAGTTCTCTATAGCAAACCGTAGAAATATGTCAACTTTGTCGTTTCGTGAACTATCGATAGTTCATTATCTTCCTGGTTAGATTATGAGCCAACGGCGTTAACGATTTACTGTGACTTAAGTATTGCAATTCCAAAATAATGGATTGATTTTAAGTTACTGCTTACGTGCGGAGAGTTCTTAACTATGATTGAATAAAAAAAACATTCGGGGGATACATTTTCATTTTTGTTTGTTAACAAGAAAGAACCCTAATCAATATTCGTTATGCTTAAACATAATAACGGATAGTACATCAAACATGTAATGAAGACTTGAATAATTTATTAGGCACTAAGTTCTACCAACAAAATATAATATTTCAAATTACGGAATCGGTCTAAAATCGAACATTTCATAAATATTACGTATTCAAGTCTATAAATTTTAAAAAGCAAATTAAACCAACATTAAAAATGCAAAGAACGAGCAATAAAGAGCAAAAATCAAAAACTTAATCCACTAAATTGATCCGACTGTCCCGATGCGTCCGGCGCCGGAAAAAGCCGGATTCGAATAAAACACCGGATAAATTTCCCTCGGGCACAGTTATATGGGACCGAACAAATGTAAAAGTACTAAAATATATCTTAAACTAATTGGTTGACGCGGTTTCACTTGTGATCTGTTTATAAGTATCTTAAGGATTAACAGATACATACTGGTTTCTTAAGTTTAAGCAAACTCTACTCATTTTCAATTGAAACTAAGCCCCTTTACAGGAACCGTGGTCACACAAGACAGTCTTGTGAGCACGGTTCCTGTATAGGAGCCGAAACGTCAGATAAAAATGTAAAATAAAAGCGAAGTGTATCCGTAAACGTAGTTTCAATTCAAAATGATTTTTGGATATTGAAGAGACTGGCTGCACCCCGCGGTTTTACCTGCATTGTAAAAGTAATGTCCCGCTGCTGGGAAAACTGATTAAACGGTGAATTATGTTTTTTTTTTGTATCATTGCTCTAAAATAAGTTTAAAAGTGTTATCAAGTAATGTCCCACCGCTGGGCAAACGTCTCTCATATCACTAACGATATCAGTAGAGTGAGGCGTGATCACCAAGCTTACTTAATGACAAAAACAAAGCCGTCTGTCTGTAATTGATTTTCCCAAAAACTACTGCACGGGATTTCCATACAGTTTTCACCAACAAACAGAGTAATTCAACAGGAAGGTTTGTGATTAGTTTTTATGCCAAAATTCCTACAGGAACGTGCCCAACGCGGGTAAAACCAAGAGTCACTACTAGTGTTATGTATAATTACATCCAGACACATCAATCTTATCCCCAGGGACCTCCAATGTGACCTTTTAAATTGATCCTTCAGGAATTGAGAGTAGTCATTTGTTTTTCTGGAACCTTCCTTCCCAGTTGGTATTTAGGAGGTACAGGTGATTGATATAGGTACGTTGGTCTAGAATATTGATTGCCTAGCCTATTGGACTATAAGTATTGTATAAGTATGGTATTTATAAGGACAGATTTAGGTTGTTTCGGAAAACGATATGCTATGCTACGAGCGATGTGATTGGTGGATGATTAATGCTATGTCATCTTGCTATAGCATAGCATAATTTTAGCATAGCTTGGCTAGATTATGGTTTGGTTAAGTGGATACCATCGTTATGTTGAACTCTTTCCCGCAAAAACTACTGAACGGATTTGGATGAAACTTTACAGTAACAAAGGTTATACATCAGAATAACACATGGGATACATTTTATCCCGAAGTTACCGCGGGAACGGGTACAACGTGGGTGAAACCGCGCGGCGCAGTTATATTAAACATTTAATATAATTGGTTATGCTACGTTGCTCTAAACTGATTGATGGATACCAAACGCAACAAAACAATGTAGCTTGTCACAACTCCGGTGAGAAGGCACCTTTATAATTTCATTAGTGAGCCTGCATAATACATTTAAAGGAGCTAAAACTTCAATCAAAAGATTTATCTATAATTAATTTTATAAAATACTAGCAGCGCCCCGCGGTTTTACCCGCATTGTGCCCGTTCCCGCGGGAATTTCGGGATTTTTTTTACATAAAAACCTTCCTCTTGAATCACTCTACCTATTACAAAAAACCGCATCAAAATCCGTTGCGTAATTTTAAAGATTTAAGCATACAGACAAACAGACAAACAGACACGAAACAGAGACGACTTTATTTTATACTATGTAGTGAAATAACTTAATGAAAATCTTATGATTTTTTTATCTCTTTACGGTTTTATTTTACTTGAAAAGAATTCTTAAAAGTACAAAAAGCGTAAAAGTAATTACATGTATCTTAAAAAGTCTAGAATGAATCGAGACAGTGACTTTGAGTCTGCATTACTCAATATAGTTAATTATTTAAAAAAAATACCAGGTTTGACTATTGTTTTTGACCTTAAATGTATCTTAGTCTAATATCACGGTTCCTATCTCGAACCACGATCAACTGAACTCGGTTTTATTAAATCAATTTTGAACCTTGGATCTATGTTTAGTTTTGATATAAAACTTTGGAAGTGAAACCGCGACCAATACGAATAAGACCTCTCAGGACATTATTGTTCTTAATAGTAATTAATTATATTTAGTAGTTACGATAGTTCAGACTGTTAGTAAGACCCAAACTAAGCTATAAGCTTGTACTATGGAATCTAACCAACTGATACTACTACATACATACACAAATACTTACATAGTAAAAAACAAAGTCGCTTTCCGCTGTCTGTTCCTATGTAGGCTTAGATCTTTAAAACTACGCAACAGATTTCGATGCAGCTTTTTTAACAGATAGAGCCATTCAAGAGGAAGGTTTATATGTATAAAAATTCCCGAAATTCCCGCGGGAACGGGCACAACAAGGGCGTACCCAGGATTTCAGCTAGGAGGGGGCAGGGGGCTGCTTATACCTGTTTCGAAAAGATCGTCGGTCGGGTATATTGAAACAAAAAATCATGAAAATTGACTTTTATTCATTAATTTTGATGATGACACAAAACAAAATATTATACATAATTATACTATACATTATGTATAATATATATTATTATATTATGAATGTATATATTAATTTAACAGTAATCTTCTCGGATTTGCCGCAAATTTGTCTATAAATAAAATAAATATACCTGGACAAATTCACACACGGTTGATTAGACCCAAAGTAAGCTCTAAGCTTGTGTTATGGAATCTAATTAACTGGTACTACTACATATACATACACAAATACTTTATAAGAATATATATAATTGACACCCAGACGTCGTCGCCAACAACTATGTCTGCACATATTGTTGACTCCGGGCGGGAATCGAACCCGCAACCCCCGACACAGTAAGCGCTCTCACTGCCACTGTGCCAACGGGCTTGTCAATATAACAGTCTATAACAGTCTTTTCAATAAACTCACTGTTGTCTTTTAAATAATTGCGATGTACGCTCATCAGACATAAACCCGTAAACCTTTCTTCACCTATGGTCCTTCTAAGCCACGTTTTAACTCTTCGCAGCGTACTGAAGGACCGTTCTACGGTCGCCGTGGTGCATGGGATAGTGCTTAAAATATTCTAAAAAAAATATTCTATTATATACGTTGCGGCACGACCGACACGACTCACTACACAGACTCTATATCGAATGTTGTAGAATATTTAACTATAGAAAAAAACAAATCTGGCTGAAAAGATATTTTGTTTCCAACACTTCATTTTGCGCAGAGTAGGTAAAACGTTTTTAATTTCTATTTGCAAAAAAAAATTACATTTATTTAATCTTCTAGGGGGGGGCAGCTGCCCCCCCCTGCCCCTACCTGGGTACGCCCTTGGGGCACAACGCGGGTAAAACCGCGGGGCGCTGCTAGTAAATATATAATTGACACCCAGACGTCATCAACAACTATGTCTGCACATATTGTTGACTCCGCCGAACCCGCAACCTCAAGCACAGTAAGCGCTCTCCCACGCCACTGTGCCAACGAGCTTGTTTGCATCTACGGTCATCTACAAACCGCATATCAATAAGATTATCTATCCAGTCGCCGTGATAACATTACACGACAATCAGTGGACTAATATCTAATAGGATTACAGTCCGTCTGTCAGACCGTATCGATCGTGTACTCCATTGAACTGTGATATCTACGTCCAGACACAAATTAGATTATCTTGATCGGTGTAAGTGAGGATTAGCGGCTTCTGTACATATTATATTGACGAGATTAGTTCTGGTTGGGATTAAAATGTTTTTGTTTGTGTTATGGGGTAATATTGTTAAGCAACGTGCAGCTCGGGGTACTTAGATGGGTGGCCGATAGTGGTATTTCTATCTTAGCGCTACTGTGCTTCGGAGGGCACGTTAAGCAGTCGGTCCTGGTTGTGTCAATCGTTAGTCCATGTCGGAGGCCTTCAAGCGGTCTAAAAACTCCCGACACCAGGTTGGCCACAGATCTATTTTAAATGAATGAATGATAGTGCAAATGTGGATTATGCTTTATTTTTTTGAAAATGTTATATTGAAAAGGTACGTCATAAAGGACTTACACTATTTGGACCTTGAGTAAAATTAAATAAGATTCTGTTTAGTACTAGTGATCCGCCCTAGCTTTGCTTTGCGAGGCTCTTAAACCCTCTTAGGGGTTGAATTTCGCAAAACCCCTTACCGTTTGTACATGCAAAGTTGAAGTCATTTGCCCGATATTATTCCAAAAAGAAACTCTATTCTATGTACTTTATGATAAAAGCAAAAATAACGATTAAAAAGAATATATATGGTCGAATAGAGAGACCTTCTTTTTTGAAGTCGGTTAAAAGACTGAAAACTGTGCATCTATTTTCTATTCTTTTCTTATATTATATATATAAAACTCAAAGTGGTTAGTGAGGGATCAACGCACAGCCCAAACTACTGGACGGATCGAGCTGAAATTTGGCATGCAGGTAGATGCTATGACGTAAGCATCCGCTAAGAAAGGATTTTTTGAAATTCCACCCCTAAGAGAGTAAATTAGGGGTTGAAAGTTTTACAATTTTTTAAAATTCTTTAATGGATTTGCTTCAAATTTTGCATGTAGGTTCTTTATTTAATGTAGATAAAGATTACAAAAGGAATTTTGGAAATTCCACCCCTAAGAGCGTAAAATAGGGGATGATCGCTTATATGCAACTTTTTATTCCTTTGATGTATTGGCTTCAAATTTTGCATGTAGGTTATTTATACAAAGAAAATAACCACTAATTAAAAAAGTTTCGGAAAATCTACCCCTAATAAGGTGATTTAGGGGTTGAAAGTTTGTATGACTTTTTAAATTCCTTTAATGTATTTGCTTCAAATTTTACATGTAGGTTCTTTATTTAACGTAATTAAAGATTACAGAAGGAATTTTGGAAATTCCACCCCGAAGAGGGTAAATTAGGGGTTGAAAGATTTATAATATTTGTTTAATTTTTTAAAGGATTTGCTTCAAATCTTGCATGTAGGTTCTTTATTTAACGTAGATAAGGGTTGCAAAAGGAATTTTGGAAATTCCACCCCTAAGAGCGTAAATTAGGGGATGATCGCTTACATGCAACTTTTTATTTCTTTGATGTATTTGCTTCAAATTTTGCATGTAGGTTCTCTATATAACAAAAGTAACTACCAGCGAAAAACATTTTGGAAAATCCACCCCTAAAACGTTATTTTAGGGGTAGACAGTTTGTTCTATGACTTTTTTTATTCCTTTGATGCATTTGCTTAAAATATTACATGTAAGTTTTTTATTTATCGTAGATAAGGATTACTAAAAGGAATTATAAAAACCCCTAAGAGGGTAAACTAGCGGTATAAATGTTTGTATGGAGTTGGAAGTAGGTTCTAGCAAATCCGTACATAAACGACGCAGCCCCACCGAGTTTGGGCTCATTTGATTCATTTTGACGAGTACTTTGATACTATATGGTAACCAGGGTCTGGTGATGGAACCGGAAGGTGGCCATAGGAACTCCGTAATTAAAAGTCGAAGCTCTATCGAGTTTCGGCTCATTTGATTCATCATATGTACTTTGAAAAAATTTTGAGATAAAAATATCTACTAAAGAGTTATTTATTGTTATTTAAATGAAATAAAGTTAAAAACAGAAATGGCGCTAATAAAAATAAAGTTATCAATACTTTAAACTTCAAAGGCCCTATCCAACGGTGTATCACACGTCACTATTGAGGGGTGGGCCTAGACTCCATACTACTTTTCCCATGGCGACTACGGTTTCACTCACGCAGTAGTAGATATTACCAAGCATTCCAATAGATAGTGCAGCTATTTAAGGACCAGCCACATAGCAAACGTTCAGCGGGCACGGGCAGGTCTAACTTTAATAGAAATACAGTCGATAAAAATAGGCTATCTAACAGTGAAAGAATTATTCAAATCGGTCTATTAGTTTCTGAGATCAGCGCGGCCAAACAAACAAACAATAATCTCTTTAGCTTTTTAATATTCATATATAGATATAATATATGTATATAGATATTATAGTATTTAATATATTTATATGTATTTAGAAATTAATATAATATAGACTTTGTTTCAAACGTTATAAATCGTTTCTATCTATATCTATATTCTATATTATATATATATATATATATATAAAACTCAAAGTGGTTAGTGAGGGATCAACGCACAGCCCAAATTACTGGACGGATCGAGCTGAAATTTGGCATGCAGGTGGATGCTATGACGTAAGCATCCGCTAAGAAAGGATTTTTTGAAATTCCACCCCTAAGAGAGTAAATTAGGGGTTGAAAGTTTTACAATTTTTTAAAATTCTTTAATGGATTTGCTTCAAATTTTGCATGTAGGTTCTTTATTTAATGTAGATAAAGATTACAAAAGGAATTTTGGAAATTCCACCCCTAAGAGCGTAAAATAGGGGATGATCGCTTATATGCAACTTTTTATTCCTTTGATGTATTGGCTTCAAATTTTGCATGTAGGTTATTTATACAAAGAAAATAACCACTAATTAAAAAAGTTTCGGAAAATCTACCCCTAATAAGGTGATTTAGGGGTTGAAAGTTTGTATGACTTTTTAAATTCCTTTAATGTATTTGCTTCAAATTTTACATGTAGGTTCTTTATTTAACGTAGTTAAAGATTACAGAAGGAATTTCCACCCCTAAGAGCGTAAAATAGGGGATGATCGCTTATATGCAACTTTTTATTCCTTTGATGTATTGGCTTCAAATTTTGCATGTAGGTTATTTATACAAAGAAAATAACCATTAATTAAAAAGTTTCGGAAAATCTACCCCTAATAAGGTAATTTAGGGGTTGAAAGTTTGTATGACTTTTTAAATTCCTTTGATGTATTTGCTTCAAATTTTGCATGTAGGTTCTCTATATAACAAAAGTAACTACCAGCGAAAAACATTTTGGAAAATCCACCCCTAAAACGTTATTTTAGGGGTAGACAGTTTGTTCTATGACTTTTTTTATTCCTTTGATGCATTTGCTTAAAATATTACATGTAAGTTTTTTATTTATCGTAGATAAGGATTACTAAAAGGAATTATAAAAACCCCTAAGAGGGTAAACTAGCGGTATAAATGTTTGTATGGAGTTGGAAGTAGGTTCTAGCAAATCCGTACATAAACGACGCAGCCCCACCGAGTTTGGGCTCATTTGATTCATTTTGACGAGTACTTTGATACTATATGGTAACCAGGGTCTGGTGATGGAACCGGAAGGTGGCCATAGGAACTCCGTAATTAAAAGTCGAAGCCCTATCGAGTTTCGGCTCATTTGATTCATCATATGTACTTTGAAAAAAATTTGAGATAAAAATATCTACTAAAGAGTTATTTATTGTTATTTAAATGAAATAAAGTTAAAAACAGAAATGGCGCTAATAAAAATAAAGTTATCAATACTTTAAACTTCAAAGGCCCTATCCAACGGTGTATCACACGTCACTATTGAGGGGTGGGCCTAGACTCCATACTACTTTTCCCATGGCGACTACGGTTTCATTCACGCAGTAGTAGATATTACCAAGCATTCCAATAGATAGTGCAGCTATTTAAGGACCAGCCACATAGCAAACGTTCAGCGGGCACGGGCAGGTCTAACTTTAATAGAAATACAGTCGATAAAAATAGGCTATCTAACAGTGAAAGAATTATTCAAATCGGTCTATTAGTTTCTGAGATCAGCGCGGCCAAACAAACAAACAATAATCTCTTTAGCTTTTTAATATTCATATATAGATATAATATATGTATATAGATATTATAGTATTTAATATATTTATATGTATTTAGAAATTAATATAATATAGACTTTGTTTCAAACGTTATAAATCGTTTCTATCTATATATTATATAAAATTCTAAGTCCTGACTGACTGATAATCAACGCACAGCCTCAACCGCTACACCTAGAAGCATGAAATTTGGCAGGAAGGTTCTTCAAGTGAAGTAAGTGCACACTAAGAAAGGATTTTCGAAAATTCTACCCCCAAGGGGATAAAATGGGGGATGAAAATTTGTATGAAACTTTGTCAGTTTTAAACCGATCGGGCTGAGACTTTGCATGCATATAGTTGCTATGAAGTAGGCATCCCCTAAGAAAGGATTTTGATAAATTCTACCCCCAAGGGGATAAAATACGGGATGAAAGTTTGTATGAAACTTTGTCAATTTTAAACCGATCGGGCTGAGATTTTGCATGCATATAGCTACTATGACGTAGGCATCCCTTAAGAAAGGATTTTGATAAATTCTACCCCCAAGGGGATAAAATAGGGGATGAAAATTTGTATGAAACTTTGTCAATTTTAAACCGATCGGGCTGAGATTTTGCATGCATATAGCTACTATGACGTAAGCATCCTTTAAGAAAGGATTTTGATAAATTCTACCCTCAAGGGGATAAAATAGGGGATGAAAGTTTGTATGAAACTTTGTCAATTTTAAACCGATCGGGCTGAGATTTTGCATGCATATAGCTACTATGACGTAAGCATCTTTTAAGAAAGGATTTTGATAAATTCTACCCTCAAGGGGATGAAATAGGGGATGAAAGTTTGTATGAAACTTTGTCAATTTTAAACCGATCGGGCTGAGACTTTGCATACATGTAGCTACTATGACGTAGGCATCCCCTAAGAAAGGATTGTGATAAATTCTACCCCCAAGGGGATAAAATACGGGATGAAAGTTTGTATGAAACTTTGTCAGTTTTAAACCGATCGGGCTGAGACTTTGCATGCATATAGCTGCTATGAAGTAGGCATCCCCTAAGAAAGGATTTTGATAAATTCTACCCCCAAGGGGATAAAATACGGGATGAAAGTTTGTATGAAACTTTGTCAATTTTAAACCGATCGGGCTGAGATTTTGCATGCATATAGCTACTATGACGTAGGCATCCCTTAAGAAAGGATTTTGATAAATTCTACCCCCAAGGGGATAAAATAGGGGATGAAAGTTTGTATGAAACTTTGTCAATTTTAAACCGATCGGGCTGAGACTTTGCATACATGTAGCTACTATGACGTAGGCATCCCCTAAGAAAGGATTGTGATAAATTCTACCCCCAAGGGGATAAAATACGGGATGAAAGTTTGTATGAAACTTTGTCAGTTTTAAACCGATCGGGCTGAGACTTTGCATGCATATAGCTGCTATGAAGTAGGCATCCCCTAAGAAAGGATTTTGATAAATTCTACCCCCAAGGGGATAAAATACGGGATGAAAGTTTGTATGAAACTTTGTCAATTTTAAACCGATCGGGCTGAGATTTTGCATGCATATAGCTACTATGACGTAGGCATCCCTTAAGAAAGGATTTTGATAAATTCTACCCCCAAGGGGATAAAATAGGGGATGAAAATTTGTATGAAACTTTGTCAATTTTAAACCGATCGGGCTGAGATTTTGCATGCATATAGCTACTATGACGTAAGCATCCTTTAAGAAAGGATTTTGATAAATTCTACCCTCAAGGGGATAAAATAGGGGATGAAAGTTTGTATGAAACTTTGTCAATTTTAAACCGATCGGGCTGAGATTTTGCATGCATATAGCTACTATGACGTAAGCATCTTTTAAGAAAGGATTTTGATAAATTCTACCCTCAAGGGGATGAAATAGGGGATGAAAGTTTGTATGAAACTTTGTCAATTTTAAACCGATCGGGCTGAGACTTTGCATACATGTAGCTACTATGACGTAGGCATCCCCTAAGAAAGGATTGTGATAAATTCTACCCCCAAGGGGATAAAATACGGGATGAAAGTTTGTATGAAACTTTGTCAGTTTTAAACCGATCGGGCTGAGACTTTGCATGCATATAGCTGCTATGAAGTAGGCATCCCCTAAGAAAGGATTTTGATAAATTCTACCCCCAAGGGGATAAAATACGGGATGAAAGTTTGTATGAAACTTTGTCAATTTTAAACCGATCGGGCTGAGACTTTGCATACATGTAGCTACTATGACGTAGGCATCCCCTAAGAAAGGATTGTGATAAATTCTACCCCCAAGGGGATAAAATACGGGATGAAAGTTTGTATGAAACTTTGTCAGTTTTAAACCGATCGGGCTGAGACTTTGCATGCATATAGCTACTATGACGTAAGCATCTTTTAAGAAAGGATTTTGATAAATTCTACCCTCAAGGGGATAAAATAGGGGATGAAAGTTTGTATGAAACTTTGTCAATTTTAAACCGATCGGGCTGAGACTTTGCATACATGTAGCTACTATGACGTAGGCATCCCCTAAGAAAGGATTATGATAAATTCTACCCCCAAGGGGATAAAATACGGGATGAAAGTTTGTATGAAACTTTGTCAATTTTAAACCGATCGGGCTGAGATTTTGCATGCATATAGCTACTATGACGTAGGCATCCCCTAAGAAAGGATTTTGATAAATTCCACCCCTAAGGGAATAAAATTGGGGATGAAATTTTGTATAAATCTTCTTAGATTTTCGACTAATTGAACTGAACTGAACCAATCTTTAATAGATTGGAGCTACTATGATGACGACGTCCGCATAAATATAATTTTGATAAATTCAACCCCCAGATAAAATGAGAGATGATGGAAGATGTAAATGTATTAGTTTGAACCTGTCAGTACCTAATCAATTCATATAATACATTGTAAATGGTGGCTGTCTGTACATAGAAGATATATAAGGAAATAAGAGGGGCTTTATGAACCCAAAACAATGATTTTTTGTCTGTTTGTTTGTTTGTTTGTCTGTACGTTTGTGCGCGCTAATCTCAGAAAAGGCATAACCGAATTGAATACGGATTTCACCAATGCGTTGTGATTTGCTGGGATTAAAATTTAGTCTTTGTTTCGTTTTAATCGGTTCATAAATAAAAAAGTTATATCAATCTAAAGAATCGCATCAGAGGTGGCTATGATGCGGAGGTGGGTGTGTGCTACAATGCGGAGGTGGGAGTATGCTACGATGCGGAGGTGGGAGTATGCTACGATGTGGAGGTGGGAGTGTGCTACGATGCGGATGTGGGAGTATGCTACGATGTGGAGGTGGGAGTGTGTTACGATGCGGAGGTGGGAGTTTGCAACGATGCGGAGATTGCTACGATAAACAAATGTTTTAAACGATCTATAACGAAACTTAATGCGGCAAACTAAATTCCACGCGAGCGAAGTCGCGGGCAAAAGCTAGTTATAATATAACTCTGTTACAAAAGCTCTTAAACTTTTGACTACTTGGAAACTTTTTAAATCTACCGCCCAATGAACATTGCTAGAGGTAAAGTAAAGTAATATTTAACTTCAATATCTCAAAATAATTTAAGTCGACTTCAAAAACTAAAAATATTGAAGTCCAGTTCAGAAACTAAAAATCGCTAAAACCTTCAATAATCCCACTGCGAATGCACCTAGAGATTACCATCGGAAAGTTTTACCTCTCGCTCTAATCGGTAAAGTTAGAAAGGGACTTAAGACCATCTTCTCATTTACATTGAAGTTTTAATACCTTTCCGCAACTTGTAAGATAATGTTCGGATGAAGGCTTCGTGTGGGGCCACGGAACGAGCGAGCATGTTGATAAGCTTTAGCGATTAAAACTTTTTATTAGTGTGAATTGTTAGATAGTCTTCTGGTGTTTGAAAGCATAGAAGCAGTCTTTGAAAAAATATATAAGGAATTTGGAGAAAAAACCTTTGTTTTTTTAATCATCTTCTGTTTTTTTAATGAATTGTATTAGAAGGCGGATAAAAGAAGGGAAATATATATTTATTATGTCACTATCCAAATTACGTAAGTGACAACGCCAAATATTTCACACCACCATCGGCAGCATCGATCTTTAAAAACTTAAAAAAGTTAAGTTAGTGACCACAAAGTGTAGACTTTTGACTTAACTCGGACTTAACTGAACTCGGCGCGATAACAGAGCGAAGAAAACTAATCCAGCGCGGAACCTTAAAAAGATTTTCAATATTTCACTGCTGGATAAAACTTCTTATTTTCACCAAAGTGTGAAAACGACAATGAGCCGATAATAGTCTCCTCTATCGCGTCTCGCGCGTTCTCAGGAGCTTCGTAGAGCACGTTAAATTGTCGGTCCCGATTGTTTCAATCGTTAGACCACATATGGTCTGTTGGCGGTCTATAAACTCCGACGCCAAGGTTGACCACTGAACTATTTGAACTCACTTTAGCTGTTTGAATGACATCTATCCATCTATTTATGTTTTTTTTGTTTGTTTAACGGGCAATCCGATTTGAATAATTCTTTTTGTAATGAACTAGCAGCGCCCCGCGGTTTTACCCGCGTTGTGCCCGTTCCCGTGAGAATTTCGGGATTATTTTTACATAAAAACCTTCCTCTTTAATTACTCTACCTATTACAAAAAACCGCATCAAAATCCGTTGCGTAATTTTAAAGATTTAAGCATACAGACAGACAAACAGACGACAAACAGACACGACTTTATTTTATACTATGTAGTGATATCCACACTCAACGTGGTTATAAGATATTTTTCATCCCGAAATTCCCACGGGATCGGGCGTAAGATGGGTAAAACCGCAAAGTTTGCTAAAACTTTCCCACACTTATCATATTCACTAGCTACCTAACTGTAATACTTTGACGACACAAGCACAAAACCGTTTTTGATGAAATTTTGCCACTAATAAAGCTTAAACATTGGGAACTTACACAGCTTACTTTCATCTCCAAATTCCCACTGTCATATCCTACTTATTTTATTATTATTATAAATGCGAAAGTTTGTGAGGATGGATATGTATGGATGGATGTAAGTACGTATGTATGCATGTATGTATGTTTGTTACTCTTTCACGAAAAAACTACTGGACGGATTTGGGTGAAACTGAGATAAATTTTATCCCGAAATTCCCGCAGGAACGGGTAGGTATGCAGGTAACTCCGCGAGGTGACGCTAGTACGGCTAGTAATACGAGTAAATCCACGCGTCTCGGCTTGTAATTAACAAATATCCTACATATATCCATTCACTATCCTACCATTTTATTAGGCGGCCATGTTCAGGAGACACTTTGATTGATGACGTCAACAGCCTGCCGAGGGTGTAGGACGTGCCCTTGTTATACTGATCAATGGATAAACAGTGGACTTAGGAATAAGGTTATTGGAGACTTACTGACCGATTTTGGTGGACTCACTGACGTCAATTGTTTCGGCAGGCAATTAAGTAATTTGAGATTTTGATATGAAGAAAAACCTATAATACTACTAATAGTATAATATATATCCTACTAATAGAATAAATGTGAAAGTTTGTGAGGATGTTTGTATGTTTTTACGTTATTTGGCAAGCCCGTTGGCACAGTGGCAGTGAGAGCGCTTACTGTGTCGGGGGTTGCGGGTTCGATTCCCGCCCGGAGTCAACAATATGTGCAGACATAGTTGTTGGCGACGACGTCTGGGTGTCATTTATATATTCTTATAAAATAGTTGTGTATGTATATGTAGTAGTATCAGTTAATTAGATTCCATAACACAAGCTTAGAGCTTACTTTGGGTCTAATTAACCGTGTGTGAATTTGTCCGGGTATATTTATTTATTATTTACGTTTGTTACTCTTTCACGTACAAACTACTCAACGGATTTGGATGAATGACGTATATCACGAAATTCCCGCGGAAACGGGTACAAAGTAGGTAAAACCCCGGGGCTCGGTTAGTATAATATACACCGGAAAATTATAAACGCCGTTGGCCTCTTTGCTGCCCACCTGGCTGCAAAGTCAGCGGCCAGTAATATCCCACTGCTAGGCTCACCGAAGATAGTAGTACAGTGAGGAAGCTAAGGCGTAATCAAAAACATTGTATAATAAAATTAATATCTATTCTTTTGCAGATAGACTTCATAAAAAGCGGCTGATCTAGAAAATACCTGCTTAGATTCTAGGCATGTTTTCATATCCTAGAATATGAAAATAACTAGTTCCAATTTCCATATTATTTTTCTTACAAATCCAATGATTGAATACAATCAAATTAGGTAAATCCACACGCAAATACTAATAAGAGTGGCTCTCGTTACGTCACGGTGTTCCGTCTCTCTCTCGCACCACTTTCTAATGCTTTATCTCTGTCTAACGCGACCTTGAGGGAAAACTGAAACTGTTTTTTACGTGTGGTGTAAGTTAGAACCGGTGGTGTTTATTTTTTAAGCTATTGCATAGCTTCTATCGCGGGCCTTGAGCGCGGGGACCAAATCCAAAAATTCCATAACGAAAAAAAAAACCTCACGCTTACCCGATCCGACGGGAAGGAGGTGTGGCTTGAAGGCCGTGCATCGTCTAACGTCGTTTCAGTTCGGCAGTCTTCGACACGGCGTTGTGTGCGATTGTGCGTTGGGGGTGAGAGAGGGGGTGAGAGAGGGGGTGAGAGAGGGTGGTGAGAGAGGGGGGTGAGAGAGGGGGTGAGAGAGGGGGTGAGAGAGGGGTGAGAGAGGGGTGAGAGAGGGGTGAGAGAGGGGTGAGAGAGGGGTGAGAGAGGGGGGTGAGAGAGGGGGGTGAGAGAGGGTGGTGAGAGAGGGTGGTGAGAGAGGGTGGTGAGAGAGGGGGGTGAGAGAGGGGGGTGAGAGAGGGGGTGAGAGAGGGTGGTGAGAGAGGGGGTGAGAGAGGGTGGTGAGAGAGGGGGGTGAGAGAGGGGGGTGAGAGAGGGGGTGAGAGAGGGGGGTGAGAGAGGGGTGAGAGAGGGGGGTGAGAGAGGGGGTGAGAGAGGGGTGAGAGAGGGGGGTGAGAGAGGGGGTGAGAGGGGGGTGAGAGAGGGGTGAGAGAGGGGGGTGAGAGAGGGGTTGAGAGAGGGGGTGAGAGAGGGGGTGAGAGAGGGGGGTGAGAGAGGGGGTGAGGGAGGGGTGAGAGAGGGGTGAGAGAGGGGTGAGAGAGGGGGGTGAGAGAGGGGTGAGAGAGGGGGGTGAGAGAGGGGGGGGTGAGAGGGGGTTGAGAGAGGGGGTGAGAGAGGGGGGTGAGAGAGGTGGGTGAGAGGGGTGAGAGAGGGGGTGAGAGAGGGGTGAGAGAGGGGTGAGAGAGGGGTGAGAGAGGGGGGTGAGAGAGGGGGGTGAGAGAGGGTGAGAGAGGGGGTGAGAGAGGGTGGTGAGAGAGGGGGTGAGAGAGGGGGGTGAGAGAGGGGGTGAGAGAGGGGGTGAGAGAGGGGGTGAGAGAGGGGGGTGAGAGAGAGGGGTGAGAGAGAGGGGTGAGAGAGAGGTGTGAGAGAGGGGGTGAGAGAGAGGGGGTGAGAGAGAGGAGGCGGGAGGGGTGAGAGAGAGGAGGCGGGTGGGGTGAGAGAGAAGAGATATCAAATATATCAAATATAATTGCATAAGTTGATACAAAATGCTATGCATAGCTTCACCGCGGCAGTCCCCGAGTGCCACACGTCTTTTTTTTTAAAGGTTAATGTAAGGTTTTTTGGAATTGTTATTATACCAGCAAAAAGCCGAGTTTTGTGAGGGGTCGCGTAGTTATAATATTATATCATAGAACAATATTGTTATTATTCATTTTTTTTTATGGAAATAAAATGATTTTTTTTCATTGATAACACATAATGACATAATATATCAATGGGCGTGATAGTTTTTTAGTAAAGTGTTCTACAAAAGTGCTCAGGTTGTGTATGAGTATGTTAGATTAATAAGTTATTCAGTATGTATGGAATATTTCTGCGAATCATCAACGATTTTAATAATTATTTTTTGTTCAATAATTACACTTTATTTCTGTGAACAATATGCGCAGACATAACTGTGTCAATTACATAAATTAATAATACATTTTTGTGTATGTATATTTAATGGTATCAGTTAGTTTTAATCATAATACAAGCTTAGATCTTAATTTGGTCTAACTGACTGTGTGTGAAGTTGGTATGTATTTTGACCTTAAATCAAAATAGCAGCAAACTAAAACATACACTTTTATTAATCCTGTAATGTCCAGTGCTGGGAAAGGCCTCTCATCTCAGATAATACATTGCGAAAGATTAGAGTTAACACTACATTACAACCTCATAAAAAATTGTCCCGCTACCTCCCATACCTTGGCCCACCCGCTCTCCATATTATTGTGGTCACAAAATATCCCTCAGTGAACGCCCATGTCTTATTACCAGTAATATATGTACATTGTACACACTCGCTCTTCAGCGCAGTCGGGTAACCAAAAGGTTTGCTTTACTACCAGTCCAAGGGGACTTCTGTCTGAGTTATTATTATTACCTGACTTTTGAAGGTCTGCGTTGACCAAGGAATGTACAATGGAGTAATGTAGGCAATAACTGAGTAATACTTAACCCTCAAAATATGTACAGAATAATTTACTCACGGTTGTGAGACCAAAGGATGCGGGCAATTACTTCTAACTGAGCCATGTCAGAGGCCTTTGGCGGCTCAATAACTCTGACACCAGCATTGGTCAGGTTGGCCATCCACTCGATGAAGAAGAATATTACTTCTAACTGATGTATTTAGATAAAAAATGTATACAGAACTAGTTGCGCCGTGGTTTTACCCGCGTTGTGCCCGTTCCCGTGGGAATTTAAGAACCGCTCGACCGATTTTGTGCAAACTTCACATTAACCATCTACTATAATAGTCCAAACAGAGCCTAAACATTTGGTTTGGATAGGTGAGGCCGTTCTTGAGTTATAAAATTACAACGAAAAGTGGCATTGATTTTTATATATAGGGAAGATTTAACCGAAATTAAACACTAAAAGGTGCCAATGTATAGCAACAGCGACGGTGACTCTCAGTTAATAATTTACTGTCGCTTTTGTACACTGTAATCGCAGTGCACTATTAGATACATTTTTCAAAAACATCTCTAATATATCAAATTAATGCTCGTACTCTACTCGGGATGTGAAATTAATGTCCGTTATTACTGGTTCCTCGTTCCGAGCGAACACTACTCATTTTTAATTGAAACTACGTTTTATTTTACACTAGCCGCACCCTGCGATGTTACCCGCATTGTACCCGTTCCCGCGGGAATTTTGGGATAAAATATATCCCAAGTTATACTGTGAAGTTTGATCCAAATCCGTCCAGTTGTTTTTTCGTGAAAGAGTAACAAACGTACATACATTCCTTAACTAACAAAACGTATTTGGCAGTAGCTGTGATATTTTTACTTTTTCGGGTATAGGCGCGCTTAATACATCAGTCTACTGAGACCACGGTTCCTATAAAGGGGCCGAAACGTCAAATAAAAATGTAAAATAAAAGCGAAGTGTATCTGTAAACTTAGTTTCAATTCAAAATGAGTAGAGTTCGCTTGAACTTAAGAAACCAATCAAAAGAGCTTGTTTTAAGAACAACCGAATAAAAAACAAGCTAAACAAATAATATTCTAGCTAAATACAAAACATCCAGACCTTTCCATCTTAAAATTAAATGTACATTTTGCAATTGGTACCTCATTACTTATGTTGGCATTTACTTAAAGTGTGCATAGTGACTGTGCAGTAGCCTGTGGCGAAGTGAATGGACCGGGTAAATAGAATGTACGTACTCTGTTTAGCGTAATAGTGTATGAGTAGGTGACATGGATAGAGGGAGCAATGTTGACAGCTGGGAATATAAATATCTTCCAATGGTTTGTATAGTACTGATATGTTTAGTGAGGCCTTTGACCAACAGTGGGACATTATGGTGGACGTTAATTTAAATGTTTGTAAGTGTAATTGGCAGATTAAAAGCTAACGAAACATTATGCGTTTAATAAATTGCAAATGGTTTGTATAGTTCACAATCCGTCGACTGTTTATATTCTTACTAGTTGGATTATAAACCAACGGCGATTACATTCTTCTTCTTCTTCTATATATAATCTTATATATAAAATTCTCGTGTCACAGTGTTCGTTCGCGTACTCCTCCAAAACGGCTTGACCGATTCTCATGAAATTTTGTGAGCATATTGAGTAGGTCTGAGAATCGGCCAACATCTATTTTTCATCCCGAAATTCCCGCGGGAACGGGTACCGTGGTTGAACTCCTCTGAAACGGCTCGACCGATTCTCATGAAATTTTGTGTACATATCGGGTAGGCCTGAGAATCTGACAACATCTATTTTTCATCCCGAAATTCCCGCGGGAACGGGTACAATGCGGGTGAAACCGCGGGGCGCAGCTACTATATTTATATATTTAATCCAATTTGAATAATTTCTCTTGTGATAGATACCCAGATTCAACTGGAAGGTTATACGCATTTGTCAGCTCACGGGAATGGGCACAACGCGGGTAAAACCGCGGGGCGCTCCCAGTTCAATATAAAAAAATAATCATTCTAAAGAAGAAAATCTAAATCTCATTTTAAATTGGATCAGTAGGTTCGAAAAACTTTCATTACATGCTTACATATTTCGACATCTTATAAGACTACAGCAAATTAGTTTACAAAGATTTCCGTCTATACTTTTTCTCCATTCACATGAGAAATAGTTTTAAAAGTTAAAACAGGTAAATAATAAAAGAGTTTAGTTAAATACAGTGTTTTAAGGTTGGATATAGTGAAATTTTTGACAAGTGTGGATTGTCGATATCGGTCAATTTGTAGCTCGGGCAAATGTAGCTCGGTCAATTGAAGCTCGGTCAAATGTTACATTATTTTTTAATGATTACGCGATGCATTTATTTAAAGTGAATAAAACAATAAAGTCCCACAGCTGGGCAAAGGCCTCTCATCTCATTGAAGATATCAGTACAATGCGGAGGATTAGGCATAATCACTATCAGTCTTCTTTGACCACGGTTCCTATAAAGGAACCGAAACGTCAGATAAAAATGTCAAATAAAAATTAAGTGTATCCATGTAAACGTAGATTAAATTCAAGATAATAAGTCGTTAATTAAAGATTCTCTATCACGTTGTATAAGTGCCGCGATAACTGCCCACCTCCTTATGTTAAGCGATCATTAATTAAATGATGTTAATCTTTGACGATTGCTGTACTTATTTCAGTACCGGTGGTGGGTTCTGTGGCATATCCTTACTATCATAAATGCGAAAATAACTCAGAATGAAATTTGGTACACAGTTAGTCCAGAACCCGAGAAAGGACATAAGCTACTTTTTATCGCGAAATTCCTGCGGGAACGGGTACAATGCGGGTGAAACCGCGGGGCGAGGCTAGTTAATAAATATAGCTGACCCGGCAACTTCGAGGGCCAATAAAAGTATATTTTATCACCTTTTAATCCTTGCTTGAACTTCTATGTATACTAAAAAAAAACTGAAAATATAGATTTTTTTGTTTTTTTGAACGCGATTATTTAAAAAACGTGTCCGAACACAATCGTACAATTTCCACGTTCGTACAATTCTACATTCGTACAATTTTTCCTAAATTGTTTTCCAAATTCGTACAAATAGGTGCTATGTGAGTCTGCATTATAGTTCGTTTACTCCCACCTGTTCTGTTGAGTAGTTCTGTTGACAAAACTAAGTATTTTCTTACTATTCGGTAGGTTAGGGTTATTTTTTTTTACTAGTTCCATAGTTATCGGTTTTATAGCACCTATTTGTACGAATTTGGAAAACAATTTAGGAAAAATTGTACGAATGTAGAATTGTACGAACGTGGAAATTGTACGAATGTGTCCAAAGCCTAAAAAACTATCAGTCTGATTTAAATAATTGTTTTTGTAATGAAAGCCACGTTCAACGGGTAACTTACACTAAAATTCCCACGGGAACGATCACAACGCGAGTAAAGCCGCGGGACATTACTAGTAACATAATTTAAACCATTTTTATCGGAAAGTTCCTACAGAACCAGGTACAACGCACTTAAAACAGTTACAAGTATTATTTAGAAGTCATTCAATCAAACTTGAATTCGTTTTATTAGCAAACTAAATTTCAGTACATTAAACCGCTCTAAATGTTTGCTTTACTTAATATTTACTAAGCCCAAACAAATTTCCCAAGAATCCTTTGCTTACAAGGACCATTGCACTACTGGTTGGCACCACCAGTGTTACGACACCACTAGCCTGCGCGCGCGCAACTCAATGCTCATAACAGTATTGAATTCGCGATGTGGTGGTTTATTCTGTTCTGTGTGTACAGTGCAGTGTGCGGGCAAAATGGAACTGAAAATAGTACAGTACAAACGAGTACTGATATTATCAGTACAGTTGAAATTAGTACAGATGTTAGTGCCATAAGTACTAGTACAGGTGAATTGAGTTTTATGTTTTGAAATGTATGGTTTATTATTGTTTGTATATACGGGTCGATAACAGAATCTCTTTTTTTGAAGTCGGTAAAAAAATGGTTTTGTTTTGGAAATACTAGATATTGTATTAAAATGAGTCCTAAAGGTCTAAGTGAAGTTGTTAGTTGTTACTCTATTGTTTCAACTGATAGACCCTAAGGAGGGCTTTATACTTTGCCACAAGTTATCCAAACTAATATTATAATTGCGAAAGGAACTCTATCTGTCTGTCACGCTTTCACGCCAAAACTACTGAACCGATTTGCATGAAATTTGGCACACAGTTAGTCCAACGCCTGAGAAAGGACATAGGCTATTTTTGATCGCAAAATTCCTGCGGGTACGGGTACAACGCGGGTGAAACCGCGGAGCGTAGCTACGCTCCGCGGTTTCACGCGGTTTCGGTAAACAATAATTCAATTATTATACTTACTAAGCATTTTGAACCATTTTTGAAAGTAGCAGTGTTCTGTGATCCATGAACGTGTATTGGGCCAGTTCCCGTGGGAATTTTAGGATAAAAAATAGCCCTTGAATTTGGATATTCTTTTTAAAAAAAGTAGCCTAAGTTACTCCTTATTACATCAGCTACCTGCTAGTAAAAGTCACATCAAAATCGGTCCAGCCATTTGAACATTGTAATAAAGGTTATTATGGTATAAGTACCGTAATACATTCATATGCATGTAGTAAAAAGCGGTTATTTTAATATTACAAACAGACATTCCAATTCTTTCTTCTTTAAACTAGCAGCGCCCCGCGGTTTTACCCGCGTTGTGCCCGTTCCCATGTGAATTTCAGGATGAAAAATAGCCTATAACCTTCCCGTTGAATGTGGCTATCTATTACAAAAAGAGTGATTCAAATCGGACTGATAATTCCTGAGATTACCTCGAACATACAAACAAACAAACTTACAAACCTTTACCTCTTTATAATATTAGTTTATATTAGTAAACTAGCAGCGCCCCGCGGTTTTACCCGCGTTGTGCCCGTTCCCGTGGGAATTTCGGGATTTTTTTACATAAAAACTCTTGAATCACTCTACCTATTACAAAAAACCGCATCAAAATCCGTTGCGTAATTTTAACATACAGACAGACAAACAAACAGTGTGACAGACACGAAAAAGAGACGACTTTATTTTATACTATGTAGTGATTAAGCCTAAATATCAAGTTACTATATACACTATCCCACAGTAAGCTTCCTAGGCACTATTAAACTTTTTAAACTCACACGATTCCTAGGCACTGCCTTGATGTTACTCAATGAAATTCTACGAGCCTAGGTTACCTGATACGATCTGGACGAATCAGGTTTATTGCAGCATAATCTAGAATCTAGAAACTGAACAGGTTTAACTAAAAGCTAGCCGGGTGTTGACGAAATGTTTTATTTTTCTGTGAAATGGATTTTCTTTTTTAACTACAAGTGTTTTGTGGGTTTGTTCGTGATGTAATTTTTTTTGTAAGATATGGATTGAAATTATTTATGAACGAAAATATTTTCACGTCCTTATATATTTAGGTACCTAAATGACAAAAAAAAGAATCAAATGTTATTATAGGTATTCAAGGGATGAATTATCGGGAAAGCTTGATTTTTAAGTAAAGGAGTGTATTTATTATGTGTATATTAAACTACTCCAAACATGAGTAAAGTTCGGTGATTAATCTGTGATTAATCTAAGTGGTACTTAATCTGAATTTTATGTCCTTTTTCTGTAGTTTTATGAGATTTTTATCAGTTTCAAAAAATGAGAAGGATGAATTGCGTAATAGTCCCACTTATTAACCAACGTTTACTATTTTATTTCAAGTGTCTTAAGTACAGGTAACATTACGAAAGTACAAAATAATTTTGTGAAGTAAATGATTCACGCCGGTACTTAGAGGCGTCAAATACATCCTTAATAGAGATTCATTGAGTGATTTAGACATGTTAATTATTAAAAAATACATCAATTAGTTAAGTGTCATCTCTGAGAGCAAAGAAGAAAAACAGGCCATTTGAAAACAAACTACCACCCATCTACCATCACATGAAAAGTGTTTAATATCACCACCACTAACCAAACCACTATCCCCAGAACCCGTATCAATACTGGACTACCACTCGATGCCGGCTCTCTCTGAGCTGGACGACTTCGACCTGTGCCTCAAGAAGCCAGATGCCATCTACTGCATCGTAGACATGGTGATCATGGAGGATGATACTCCACTGTACCAGTTTATCAAGGTTTGCTTAAACTTCTTTAATGTACAGTCAACTTTAAAATATACTAGCCGTGCCCCGCGGTTTTTTTTGTATTTTTTTTGTACTTTTAATTAGAAATTTGCATAAATTCTAGTATAGCGCAGAAGTAAAGCTCTCTGTAAACTATTATTCACTGGAGTTCGTTTTTAGTTGCTTCGAAGATAGTAAGAGATGCTCATTTTGAATAATGATTTATGTCTATATGAAAAGTTTGAATTTGACAAGGTTATATGTATGCTTCAGTTTCATAGGCTGTAGTTTATATTATACTACCCGTTCTTGCGGGAATTTCGGGATAAAATGTATCACATGTGTTATTCCGATATATAACCTATATTACTGTAAAATTTCATCCAAATCCGTCCAGTATTTATTTCGTGAAAGAGTAACAAACATACATGCATCTAACCTCACAAACTTTCGCATTTACAATATTAGTAAGACAAAGTCACTCGTTGTATCGATCTAAGAAAATAAATAGCCAATTAGTTTCTAGTTCTTTTACTCTAGAGAGGATATTGTCAAAATGTCATTAGACGCCATCTTTATTAAATCTTCACAATATTAGTGTAGGGCCACATCTGCGGAACGTACGGCGCCGAACCTTCCGCTAAATACGCTCGTAGTGTATTTCAAGTTATCTATGACACATCAGTACGCGGCGTAATTTCGACTGATGTGTCATAGAGCGGAAGGTTCGGCGCCGTACGTTCCGCAGATGTGGCGCTACACTTAGTAGCTCAAACATAAGATTTACTACGAAAATAATTACCCATATCTCAAGGCCAGTATTCCCAATAAATCCAGTCATTTAATCAAGTTGTTTACAATTTAACGATTCAATCGTCATTATGTAGTTTGCCGGAGATTGATTACAATCGGTAATTTGGCGATGTGGACCTAAGGGACGAAATTATCCTGATTGATGTCCCGGAGCGTACGAAAACAAAAGTATTTTGGAGGGAAATGTGATCGGGGCAATAAAAAGTTGAGATGATGTTAGGAAGAAGGTGAAGTCGGATTTATTTTATATTACACCGAGACACGTATAGGAGACTTTTGAGATGTTTTATGATCGTTATGAATTTGTAATTTAATCTCGAGGTAGTCTCGCTCATATAAGAAGTCATTAATTAAGGTATCTGATAAATTATTAATTTAATTTATTCGTTATGTTCTTGGTTAAAGTAATCAAAATTCCAATTGTGTTAGAACATTTTTGAGGATTGACACTTTTGTTGTAACAAGTCATAACTATGTGAAATGAGCCAAAAATCTAAATACAAATTGAGAGATCTATAATTTAAAGTATTGGGACTCGATTTTGTGACAAGTCGTGTAGTACAGGTCGATTTCGTGAGGTGTAATTTGGTACTAAATCTGTGCGTGTTACCTATATAGTATTAGTAAAAAACGTATTCACACGGATTTTTCGGCAGTAGATTTTATTTATCAAGCAAACAACTTATTTTTTATTCACCTACGTTTCGAGTTAATTGCACCACTCGTGGTCGCGGGTAATCTTTAGTACTGGCCACAGGGTGCAATGTTTGTATACTTTACTATATTATTTGCAGCTGCTCTGTTTTTTATTATATCTAAGGCAAGAGTTTTTGGACTCAAAGACGAAAGATTCGTTTTATGGTGGATGGATGGAAATTAAATGTGTGTTTTTGGAATTTTTCCATGAATGTAGAATTAAATGGAGGAAGGTGGCTGAGTGTGGAATAATAGCTGGTAATTGATGACCTTCTCAATGTTTGAGCGTTTGTTATGCATCTACTTGTTTGCATAAGATATCATCTTTCTTGGCGAAATGGCTGACCAAATCGTATTAAAATATTATGTTTTGGGTACAAAAATACTGGATTTATATTTGTGATAGTGATGTTTTGCTTTTTCAAAAAATAAATTTACTACGCAGTTCTATTTTTAAAATTTCGTGTTGTATTTTCGTGTTTGAAAAATACTATGATTATACTGAAACTGTGGAAATTGAAACAATTATTAGATAGGACGATTTATCACGTCAGTCCCAATTGTTTTAACTGTTAAATATTTTCATAGGCCTTAAGTATGAGTTATTAGACCGCTTAAAGGCGTATCGATTGAAATAATTAGGAAGAAATGCCACTTTAGGCCAACCATCCAAGTAGGGGTGGAGCTGCACGTTGCTTAACAATCGCAATTACCTAACATCGCAAACTACGGCTCCCGCCCGGAGTCAACAATATCTCAAGACATAGTTGTTTGGCGACGAACGTCTGGGTGTCAAATATATTCTAAAGTATTTGTGAATGTATATGTAGTAGTATCAGTGAGTTAGATTCTATAACACAAACTTAGCGCTTACTCGTATTTTGGGTTTAACTAACTGGGTGTGAATTTGTCCGGGTATACCCCACTAACCCACCTCTTCTTCCAGAACTTCTCCTCCCTCTCCTACAAGAACTACCAACACTCCAAGCTGCATCGAGGAGTCTGCGCCTCCCAGCACTGCGGGCTGGACCAGGGCCACAGGAACGTCTCCGAGTCCACCGCCACGGCGTTGAGGGAGTGCTTCAACAGGAGCATCCATCAGGGGTATGGGTTGCAGGTGAGGATGAGGTTTGGTTAAGGAACTGTTGAGATATTACCTGTTGTGGCTATTTGTATAGTACCAATTTAGGACATGGTGTATTGTTTTAAGAATTGGCTAAAAAAAGGGGATTGTAAAAATATGGCATGACTCGACGGTTATAAATATTTTATACCTAACTTTCTGTTCCTAGCTATATCGTCTATTCTCGTACAAATATCCGCATAAAATTACAGTTGAACTCGAGAAAAAGTTATTAAAAAAATTCCGACAAGTTGTTCCAAGTCTTCAAACGCCTAATCCCCCAATATGTTCCCAGGTGGACACCCTAACCGTCCGGTACTGCAAGACCCAGAACGACAGCACCCCAGTGGATGCCCTGGACTGGATCATCGGCACCTTACTCCTCACTCTCCTGCTGGTCAACTTGGGATGTTCTGCGTACTACTTCTTTTTCCCGAGAGAAAACGGAGATGGTATGGCTTTTTGAGATTTTTTATTGGGATGTTGTATAATGCCTTTCATAAGAGCTCTGCATATGATTTTGTTGGGTAATGTTGCTATTTTTTTTTTATATATATAACCTCGATTCCCACAGCTGGACAAAACCCCCAATTTCTTACTACCATTACCACTAGCCATGCTATGGTTGATATAATTGTTGGTAGGGCAATATTTGTGGAGAATAAGTGTGACTGGAATTATTATCCTTCCTACTTGCTCAAGCTGACTATATTGGCGATTTGTTTATTAACGCTTTGGATTGAGCGAATTTATAAGCAGCAAGTAGTTAAACACCTTAGGCCTAAAACTGCACGGTCACGCGTGGACATGCGCGTGGACTCTGTGGGAACGCGACGGTTTCAAGCCTTATATTAAATTCGATTGCTCACGCTCCATTAAACTCGCTGACTCGCATCTAGTAAATTCGCTAAGCCTTCACAACGAACGCCTTAACTCGATTACATATTCGTAATCAGTTAAGTTGTTACCATAAAGTATTGTATAACTAACAAAGCCACGGTATCGCGGAACCAAACGGAAAGGTTTTTATCTGAACTCGCAGCAAACTCGAGCGCTAATGCAAATAGTTGGGCCTTGCACTTGAGCGTGACTGATGCATCTTAACGTCTGGGGACACCGCTAGAGAGTTTGTGATTGTTTTATCTGAGAATTTATACTAACTTATTTGTGTTCTTACTGTACTGATCTTTATTGAGAGGGTTTTGTTTTACAGTGGGATATTATAAGCATATATAGGTTAGTTATTATATTTATAGTTTTACCCACGTAGTGTCCATTCTCCCAGGAATTTCAGTATAAAAATAGCCTTTCTCCAGAATGTAGTTATGCAATACAAAAATAATTATGTATTCAAATCGGACAGGAAGTTCATACAAACAAAAACAGAGGAAGACATACAAACAAAATTTTAAATTTGATTCTTTATAATATTAGTATGGATTTACTAATGTATCGCATATGCATGCTATAGTTATTATAGACATAAGAGTTTACGCTTTGTATATTCTAGTTTTAAGTAAAAAGTAGAGTAACTAGTGGTTTTTTACTCTATTCTATGCTGCAAGCGACACTTCAGCTTTCTAGAAATCTCTGTGACATTGGTACTGAATTGCGGTTGCTGCACTGCAGCAGAGCAGCTGTCGACTGCGTATTTATTTACAGTTACATTTACAGGCAGCAGACAAAGTAACCTTTTGACTGATAAAACAAAATGTGTACATATTGTTGCTTACTGCGGCAGAAACGTCCATTAAATTGACACTTAACTAACTGACGTAATGGTTTCTTTAACCCTTAATTCGACGGAATTTTTTTTAAGTTAAATTTGTAAAATCGTTACAGATTTTGGTTCTTAGCTTGTAAGGGGCCCTCAAAAAAATGCCTGAAAAAATCTACCTATTTCAGTTCCCTGAAAAACCTATGTCCATTATAATGGACTTTGTCGAGTTTGTAGAAAATCAATGAACTCAGACCATGTGCAGTATACTTCCCATTGTCGAATAGAAAGAATAAAAGAAACAAGGTGATTTCTTAGAAAAATTATCATTATATTTTAGAAAATCAGGATAGTTACACAATTTTACTCCTAAAACTCTAGTAGGAACTTAGAAACCTTAAAACTACAAAAACTAACTTATATTTTGAACATAATAATTAAGTATCTATAAATTCTTCATAATAATCAACACTAGACATCAGTTTACTCAAAAACAATCAGCCTTTTAGTTTATAAATATAGTATCGTATAAAAACATCACTTTTTGATCCTCTAGACTTGAAGTTCTGAAAATAAAATAAAATAGAATAAAATAAAATAGAATAGAATAGAGTATAATAGAGTACAATAGTGTAGAATAGAGTAGAATAGTGTAGAATAGAATAGAAAAGAATACAGTAGGATAGAATTTATAATATTAGTAGGAAGTAGAATAGGATATACATATATTATTAATAATAAATATATATAATATATTATATAATATATATATATATCCTATCCTACTTCCTACTAATATTATAAATGCGAAAGTTTGTGAGGATGGATGTATGGGTGGATGTTTGTTGCTCTTTCACACAAAAACTACTGAACGGATTTGGGTGAAACTTTACAATAATATAGGTTATACTTCAGAATAACATATGGGATACATTTTATCCCGAAATTCCTGAGGGAACGGGTACAACGCGGGTAACACTGCGGGGCACGGCTAGTATATATATATATATATAATTTTTAGGTAGTGCTATACTAAAATTTATCTGTGACTCCTAAAAATACTACTTATTACGAAAAACGAAACAATAATTGTAGTGATTTATTGCAATTATTTGTGAAATACTATGTTTTATATAAAAATTCTAAATATTTTATTCGTTCAAAATTCGACAGCGGGAAGTATACTGGACATAGTATTTAGCAATTACTTTACTAGTAATTCGACGACGGGAAATATACTGGACATACATATTGTGGGCGTCGTAAAAACTAACCTACCCTCAAAAAGATAATAATAATATTATTAGTAGCTTACCAGGTCTGTTATCTTTTGGTTTTCAATAATATATATAGGAAATAAGCCGTAAAACATCAAATATAATTCAACTTACCGAGAGCCCAAGCCCCGAGTCCTTCCTTTCCCGCCATTTTGCCGGCTTTTCCGCGTATTCCGTCGATGTGTACGCGTTGCAGATTTTTGACAAGGTAGTTGTTAGATCAAAGTGCAATTATAACAACTAACGCTAAGATAATATGATCTATTTTTTTATGTAGAATTTTTTTTATTCAACGGGAAGTATACTGGACGGCGTCGAATTAAGGGTTAAGCGAACGCTACTCATTTTGAATTGAAACTACGTTTATACATTTCACTTTTATTTTACATTTTTGTCTTCTGTGACCACGGTTCCTATGAAGAGGCCTAAATCACTACATAGTATAAAACAAAGTCGCTACTTTTGTCTGTATGTTTGTCTATATGCTTAAATCTTTAAAATTACGCAACGGATTTTGATGCGGTTTTTTGTAGTAGGTAGAGTGATTCAAGAGGAAGGTTTTTATGTAAAAAAATTCCCGAAATTCCTACGGGAACGGGCACAACGCGGGTAAAACCGCGGAGCGCTGCTAATGTCAGATAAAAATGTAAAATAAAGGTGATGTGTATCCGTAAACGTAGTTTTAATTCAAAGTAACTGGCGTAATTTTTCGTACATCAACTTTTTATATTCCAATAGAGGTTCATATTCTTGTTCCATCGTTTCAAGGCTACCCCGAACTATGTGCAGAACAGGTCACATTGGGTCGAAGTTCCTCTAGACTTAAGTCTAGAATATCTAGAATTCTAACTGATACCTATTTAATAATACGCGTTGGTAACAAACATCAACTTAAGTCATGCAAAATGGAATGTATTTTCAAATAAGTATTCGACATGAATTAACCAAATACTTTATTAGACAATATTATAGACGTCTATTGTGTTATAAGGTGACACAAGATCAATAGATAATATCCTTTATTTGATCTTGGGTAACCTTCTCTTGTAACCTTTTCATACATCATCTACATGGAACAGTAAATTAACTGAACTACATACTTTAGTACCAGAAACAAAGGAACAGAAGCATTTGACATCTCTTAGTACGGGCGTAATGAACGGTTTAAACTTAAACAAATGAATGAATTTTATAAGTTTTTCTTTTTAAACTCACACTATTTGCACTCGTTATATGTGACAAGCCCGTTGGCACAGTGGCAGTGAGAGCGCTTACTGTGTCAGGGGTTGCGGGTTCGATCCCCGCCCGGAGTCAACAATATGTGAAGACAAAGTTGTTGGCGACGACGTCTGGGTGTCAATTATATATTCTTATAAAGTATTTGTGTATGTATATGTAGTAGTATCAGTTAGTTAGATTCCATAACACAAGCTTAGAGCTTACTTTGGGTCTAATTAACCGTGTGTGAATTTGTCCAAGTATTTATTTATTTTATTTGTCGGAGCGTGGCATCAGTGGCGCCACACCAGATAGCGGTTTATAACGTCACTACATTATTTTTAGTCTGTAGAAGTTTAAGAGTAGTTTGTAAATTCAGTTGACTGATGGAATCGGTAGTGTTGTTATTCCGTGACGTGAGTTCTACCTTCGTGGTGTAGTCTGTGGTATGAGAATAGACTATGTTAAGTCTGTGGTGTTACGCACTATGACAGATGACAGTTGTTCGATAGAGGGATGTGAGCTGGTTTGGTAGTCTGTGGCAGTGAGTGAGTGAGTGAGTCTATGATAAGTAAAGATGGCGTACATTAGACGTGAGGGGACGAATGGAGATGGTTGGATGGGGATTACATTGGAACGTAGATGGGAGGAAGGATGTGTTGACGACATCACGATCGTATTGCGAATCGAGTATAGGATTAGGAAAAGATTCTATGGCGTGGACAGGACGACTATGGGGTGTAGGGAGGTCGTTTAGGTTCCATCAATTAATTGAATCTAGACGTATCCTAACTGTAATCTGTAATCCATGATGATCGTGTGTAAAATACAAGCAATGTCATTGTAATGAAGTCCTGTGAGTTATTATTTCAAGATCAAGACCTAGAAATCCTAAGATGTTGGATTGACAGTATAATGCTCGTGCTTATCCTGATGTGACATGTCCCCAATATCAGAAGTGGGGTAAATATCGCTGTTCAGCCGACATCAGAAGTGGGATCAAGATCGCTATTGCCCACCGAGCGTTCAGCAGAGAATGATCAAGATCGCTATTGCCCACCGTGCATCTAGCAGAGAATGATAAAGATCGCTATTGCCCACTGAGCCCGGATTGCCCAATGTGCTGAATATCATATCGCCATGGATTGTGTTCAAGATCAACCACGGAGCTAGGTTTAGGATAAGATGAAAGAATATTGAGAGCTGCAAGCTGAGCTCGTTAGTGCATGTTATCGACGACGACGGCGACGACGACGACGACGACGAGATTGAAATTCATGTACCTTCCCCTGGATTATGAAGCTCGTAGTATTCGGAGATATGTCTGAATCATCATCCCGCCAAAAGCGCTACTGTCATCCGCCAAAAGCGCTACTGTCATGCGCTTTACGTAAGGTTTATTTTGCAATTGGGTATAAAACTTGGAATGTTCTGTGAGTATAGTTAGTTAGTTTTCTACTCAATTGTGGAGTTAAGAAGGTAATTATGAGCTTCCGAACGAGTCAAGTTTAATCTTGTACGTAATGTGATATGTTCTAATATGTTTTCTTATTTTCATGTTGGTTCAATGCTGGTAATTATTGTGAGAATTGATGAACCTCGTCCTGGGAAGAACGTGGTTCTCTTCTCAATCCTGTTACCTGAGGAATATGAGGGATTGCGGTAATGATTGGCATGAATTGGCGTATTGAAGTATCTTAGTTGGGAAATATCCGGTGAGCTATTTTGTGATATTTGAGTCAGTTAACATTGAGAGTTTTGTAGTGAATCTTCGTACCACTTGATAAAGTACATAGAAAGTTTATTGAAAGTATTTTGGATGTTTATCCCGTTGTAAAATATGAGAGTATGAGTAAGGATTTCTATGTGACTATGTGACTTATTGAGTTCAATGTTCGAACTCGGCGATGATCGTGGTCTGGATTGACCGTACTGTAGAGTGGTCTGCTGAGACCGTGTGTTGTTGAGCAATGTGATTGCTCGTCGGCTGGTTGCCGTGACTAGACGTGACTAGACAAGCTTACTGTTACTTACTCATGGCTCATATTGTAATGTGCATTTGAGATTAATAGTCTATTGAAGTTAAAGTTGAAAATGACGTGGTACCTAGTATTCATGTGTTACATAGCATTGAAGTTTCCCGATTGATAATAATTTTAATTAACTTTTGATTGAAATCAAGAATTTTGAGGAAGAACAAGCTTCTTAATAGTCAGGTTGTCCGAGCGAGTGCAAATTACTGTGGCCGCGAGGTTTAAAGGAAAACGAGTACACAATCTAATGTCATTGACTGGTATAGGAAAATGCCTGAAGGGCAAGTACCCATTGTTAGTGATTCTGAGCCTTGTGAGGATGAAATGTAGTCACTTTTGACTGTGTGGTAACTAGTTGTGCGTGTCCTCTTGAGTCTGGGTGGTCACGGGGATGATCACGGGTGGTCACTGGGATGACCACAGGAGCGGCTGATCACAGGGATGATCAGGGCTAGGCGTGATCACTGGGATGATCACGGGAGTGGCTGATCACAGGGATGATCAGGGCTATGGGTGATCACTGGGATGATCACGGGAGTGACTGATCACAGGGATGATCAGGGCTATGGGTGATCACTGGGATGATCACGGGAGTGACTGATCACAGGGATGATCAGGGTCATGGGTGATCACTGGGATGATCACCGGAGTGACTGATCACAGGGATGATCAGGGCTATGGGTGATCACTGGGATGATCACGGGAGTGACTGATCACAGGGATGATCAGGGTCATGGGTGATCACTGGGATGATCACGGCCAGTCACAGGGATGACTGCGTATTAGGGCTACGGGGATAGCCGGACAATAGAGACACACACACTTGACTTTTACTTTGATTTGAGATTAATTTGATTTTTAATGGGTACTTGCGCCTGACGATGTTCTAGTTCTAATGTTTAGATAAGCAATGTGATTATGAATATTGAGATAGTTAAATTTGTTCATTGGAAAAGAATAATAGTTTGAGCTTTACTAAGTCTTTTGTTGAAGTGGAGTTAATTAGGTCAGGAGTGACCGAACGATGGTGATCGGTACACGTTGAAAGCTTTGAACTCTAAACGTACTTACAAGTATGCACACGATAGATTACGAAAGATGCCAGTAGGTCATGTACCAGTCGAAGTTGATGTTAATAGTGATCCTGATGAGGATAAGTAAACTTGTTTTGGTGGAAACTCGAGTAAGGACTCTATCGGCCGTATTATGTTGGACCGTACCAGAGGTTGTCGTGTAGCCGTAGCTCAGTAGAAATCGGTGTCTACATTGTAGTCCGTGAGTACGCGGTAGCAGGCAACTCTGGCGGAGGTCGGGTTCTGGAGGAACCATAGAGTCCAGGAGTAGACTCGGCGGCTGTGAGAGCAATTGCGATTGCTGGACGGCTCGAGAGCCGTGGCGATAGAGGGGCTTACTAGAGTGAAGTTTCGATTTGTGTGGTTAATTAAATTGTGTTGTTGTTGTTGTTACAAGCGATAGTGGTACATGGCTCTGGTTGATATTGATCGTGTTAGTAAGATGCCTGTGGGGCAGGTAACAGCTGACTCAGACGAAGGTGGAGACAGTGAGGTTGATTAAGTTGTTGATTGTTACTGGTTTTATGTCGGTGGGTCAGTCTGAGACCGCACCAGAGTGCCGTAGCTGTAGCCCGTTAGAAATCGGTGTCTACTACTTGTAGTAGTCCGTGGGTAGGCAGTAGGCGGTAGCTCTGGGTAGTGTGGTCGGGTCTTGCCTGGTAGCGAAGACCGTAGAGTCATGGGACGACTCGGCATTCCGAAATGGAAGTGCAAGGGCAAATGCGTTTGCTAAATCTTGTGTTGTGACCACGAATAAAGCTCAGTAGTAAATCAATTGTGTTTAAATTGTTGGTTGTGTGTGAATAATGAACCAGAGTCTGTCACTGTTGCTGGCCCCAGGGTTTTGGTAGATGAAACGTTATCATAATTTACTTTGTGATTCCTACGCTATTTGATCATATTATTAATCTGAATTTGAGTTGTTAGTAATCATAGTTAGTAATTTAAAAGAAAAACTATACAGTTACGAAGTTTCTTTATTTGAGTTGTTTGTAGAAATATGATTGGTCAGAAGTGGCCGAGGCGAACAAATACTCTCGTTGGTTATTTCTGTGCAGGTTAGCCAACACACGAGGACGTGTGCTAGCAGGATGGCCGTGTCGGAGCGTGGCATCAGTGGCGCCACACCAGATAGCGGTTTATAACGTCACTACATTATTTTTAGTCTGTAGAAGTTTAAGAGTAGTTTGTAAATTCAGTTGACTGATGGAATCGGTAGTGTTGTTATTCCGTGACGTGAGTTCTACCTTCGTGGTGTAGTCTGTGGTATGAGAATAGACTATGTTAAGTCTGTGGTGTTACGCACTATGACAGATGACAGTTGTTCGATAGAGGGATGTGAGCTGGTTTGGTAGTCTGTGGCAGTGAGTGAGTGAGTGAGTCTATGATAAGTAAAGATGGCGTACATTAGACGTGAGGGGACGAATGGAGATGGTTGGATGGGGATTACATTGGAACGTAGATGGGAGGAAGGATGTGTTGACGACATCACGATCGTATTGCGAATCGAGTATAGGATTAGGAAAAGATTCTATGGCGTGGACAGGACGACTATGGGGTGTAGGGAGGTCGTTTAGGTTCCATCAATTAATTGAATCTAGACGTATCCTAACTGTAATGTGTAATCCATGATGATCGTGTGTAAAATACAAGCAATGTCATTGTAATGAAGTCCTGTGAGTTATTATTTCAAGATCAAGACCTAGAAATCCTAAGATGTTGGATTGACAGTATAATGCTCGTGCTTATCCTGATGTGACATGTCCCCAATATCAGAAGTGGGGTAAATATCGCTGTTCAGCCGACATATTTATTTATTTATACTAAATCTTCTTTATCGAGTGGATGGTCAACCTGACCAATCCTGGTGTCAGAGTTATTGAGCCGCCAAAGGCCTCTGACATGGCTCATGTAACGACTACTATCCGTAGAATGTAACCGGGACTGACGGCTTAACGTGCCCTCCGAAGCACGGAATAATCTTACTTTTCAGGCAATTAGGTGATTCAGCCTGCAATGCCCTAACCAAACTGAACGTAGTCTCACAAAGAGATTTTGCGAGATATTGTCCCCACCGGGAATCGAACCCAGAACCACCGGATCGTGTCCCGAGCGCTCAAACCACAAGACCACAGAGGCTGTTATACTAAATGAAACGGGTCTATATCGCTTTAGAATATACAAAGTATTTATTAAAATGCGTACCCGACGTTTCGAGTGGATTACACCGTGGTCACGGGAGTCGGGATGACTTCGGGTACTTTATATATTCTAACGCGATATACACTCGTTTGATTTAGTATCTTTGTCATAGTTGTTCATAGTATTAAAATAAGTATTTCTTTTGTTACAGAAAGCAAACTCATGCTGGCTTTCTGCGTTCAGAAGAATTGGAAAGCTTTGAAACATGGGGGCAGCGCCGAGGGGGGCCTGTTCAAGTGCTTCCAGGCTTTGAGGTGACCTTCACATTGAACCAGTCTTTAATGAGTCACTAGCAGTACCCCGCGGTCTTACCCGTATTGTACCCGTCCCTTTGAGAATTTTGGCATGGAAAATAAGTCACAAACCTTCCTCTTGAATCACTCTATGTGCATGAAAATCCGTTCAGTAGTTTTTGAGTTAATCAATTACTTATAGATAGATAGCATTTTGTGACTATGTTTTACAATATGTATCTTGTACTAGCTGTGCCCTGCGGTTTCACCTGCATTTTATTCCTCACTGCTTACCGTTTAAACCTTCCCTGGACTTTCATGTATATTTCAAGACCAAAATTAGCCAAATCGGTTCAGCCGTTCTCGAGTTTTAAGCAGACTAACGAACAGCAATTCATTTTTATTTATATAGATAGATAAGAAATACTTTTTATGCCTATAATTAACTGTTACTCTCTCAACTGAGCTGTACGATACATAGGGAAAAAACAATGTCTGTTTGTTGCAGATTCTACACAATGGTAATGATCCTGGGTCTTCACTCGATGATCTTCATCGGTTACGGATACACCGCCAACCCTGAGTTTATTGAACATGTAAGTTTTCATCAAATTAACTAAAGAGGTGACAAGCTTTGGTTACGTGACCTAAAGAAAGGAATTGCATCGTTCGGTTCGGTAGGATCTTGCGCGTTCGATCTTAGCGGATGCGCGGGCGCTACCGGTAGCCGGTCGTGTGCGCTAAGTGCCGACTGGCGCGGTTGGTAGCTATCGTAAAGTACAGTATTAGTCTGTTATGATCAACAACGATCAAACAATACACAACTAGATATCGGGTCACGTACAAAGTCAAAGCTAAATGCTGTCCGCGAGGATGACGTGGTGACAGCTTCATTTGTTTACTATCGAACTGAAACAAAAGTTTTAAAACACTTCTAAGTTCAGCCTCATGACAACCATGACACCTAGCAATAAAGTAGCTAATCTTATTAATAAAATAAGAGCTCACGTTTCAAGTGCGCTGTTGTTCACCGAGACGTGTTTTTTGCGCCGACCCGATATCCAGTTGTGTATTGTTGATCGAAGCTCAAAAAATCTCGAAGTTCAAGAACCAAAAAACGGGTCAGAAAAAATCTATTAAGGTGGCCAACACTAGAGTCAAAGTTTTTAGACAAACTAATTGTAATATACGTAATAATATCCTAATTAACAAGACAAAATAAAGCTACAACAATATTCCTAAACAAACAAGCGCATAGAAGTCATAACGGTACTACATCATAATAATGCCTCAGTTTTGTAATACAACGTGTTTGCTCGCTGTACGTCTGTTTATCACTCGACTAATTAAGATGGTACATGAAGATTGGGAGTGTAAAATCTAAAATGCTTTTGGGCGTGAAATTTATATGAAATTTTCGTTTAAAATTCTGTTGGAATAGTTCATTTTAATTAATTTCGGGTGGGCTAGTGGACAACCCTGGTGACGTTTAGACCACCTAAAAGCCTCCGATATGGTCTGATATTAAAACAACCGGGACCGACTGCTTAACGTGCCTTCCGAAGCACGGAAGCGCTCAGATAGAAATGTCACTATTGGCCACCCATCAAAGTAGGAACCGAACTGCACGTTGTTTTGTTTTAATTGAGCCCAGTCGTAACGAATGTCATATAAGGAGACAAATAATGATATGATAAAATTTATCATATCATTTTTGTCTCCTTTTGTCACAGTATTTAATACTGTGAGTTGATTGGTGTATTTAAATTCGATTTTTACGCCACTGTGTCACCAATTAAAACACAGTATTTATCATATCATGTCTCGTCTTCTGTCACGATCGTTTGTAAATTATATTTTTTTATAATTTACAACTTACGAGTAATTGATTATTTTGTAAGAAGAATAGTTTTACATTTATGTGTTTTAGTGAACATTCGTAACAAGTTGTAATTTAAAATAGTAACCATTTTGGAATGTAATGCATTATAGGTCGAATTTAGTTAAAAAACAAATTGATAAAATAAGCTACTTCACTAAAGTGTTGAATAGTTTGTAGACTGTTTTATCACAATTATTTTGTTTTAAATGAAAGTGAACATAAACATTAGACTATTTTTATTACAAGACTTTACTAAGATACTATCGCAGTATATTTGTAATCGAATCTTGCAAGTTTTTGACCTACTTTCAGTTGTTTGATTGATCTGTAATTTTTCATACACTTTGAATGATTGCGCACATTCATACAAAAAAAAACATGAATATTTTTTAGAATGGTGTGTGTGTGTGTTTTTTAAAATTTTTTGTGTATGTGTAAAGATGTTTCCAAAGCAAAGACAGCGTGGCGTTTTTGAGCCATGGATGAGACCTTGAGACCTTCTTCGCCTGATCGTCTTTGATTTGTCCCCAGGAACGGGCAAATGCGGGTAAAACCGCGGGGTGCTATAAGATTTGACCTAGAGTGTTAGTGACCCAGTAATGTTTATACTACATTACACCATATTGTAAATAGGCATAACTGCATTTGTGTTATGTACATAGGTGTTGACTACACTAGGATCAGCTGATATTTCTTTCTATATTTATACATATTTGCCCTTGATTTTTGGAAAATGATATTAGAATTGAGATAAAAAGTGTAAATTTATTTATAAATTTGAAATGCTCGCGGCGTTTTGTATTAAAAAAAAGATATTGAAAATTAGCACTTACAAATTTTGTCTTTTTTTAATGGATCTTACAACATTTGTCGTTTTTATTCTTTTCGTATCTGTACTAGCTGCGCCCCACGGTATTACCCGCGTTGTTCCTGTTTCCGCGGGAATTTCGGGATAAAATGTATCCTATGTGTTATTCTGATGTATAACCTTTATTACTGTAAAGTTTCGTCCAAATCCGTCTTGTAGTTTATTCGTGAAAGAGTAACAAAAACACACACATACATCCTCAAAAACTTTCAAATTTATAATATTAAAAGGATTTTCTTCGTCTTCAAACCAATAACCTCAGCTCCAACACACCAAAGCGTCCGTTGCGTTAGTTCATCGCGCGATCGGTTGCGTCGACCCACTTCGGGCCCTCGCTGACCGGAACGGTGTTTCTTTTATTTCCAATCGCGAACTAATTACCGAGGAATGTTTCTTAAATTCCACAAATATTATTTATTGTATTAGTTTCATTTATAAAAGAAGTAACACCTGTAATGTTCCACTGCTGGACAAAAATTCTCTCATCTCACTGAATATATCAGTACGGTGAGGAGGATGACGTAATCATCATGCTTGTCTGTAATGTCGAAAAATCAAGAAATCTCGGAAATCGTGTTAGTTAAGTACATCATTTAGGTATAATTCAAGAACAGCCAGACCTCAGATTTATCTCAGTTACGATTAACAGAATATCCTCTGAAATATTCCCACGAGAATGGGACTACGGGGAAAACTAATTGAGGTGATAAATAATTTACATATTCCATAACGGCGACCTGTCCCAAATAAAATAAGACATTCTAAAAATATGTCAATTGGCAGCATATGATAGGAGGATAACTATAACTTGTTTCTACTATAACTGCCTCCGTGGTCTAGTGGTTTGAATCCAGAGGTTCCGGGTTCGATTCCCGGTGGGGATATCTCACAAAAATCACTTTGTGAGACTGTCCTCAGTTTGGTTAGGGCATTGCAGGCTGAATCACCTGATTTCCCGAAAAGTAAGATGATTCCGTGCTTCGGAGGGCACGTTAAGCCGTCGGTTCCGGTTACTTTCTAAGGATAGTAGTCGTTACATGAGCCACGGCCTTTGGCGGCTCAATAACTCTGACACCAGGATTGGTCAGGTTGACCATCCACTCGATGAAGAAGAAGACTATAATCGCAGCCCGTAGGGAACCTCGCTTAATCTATACAACATCTTATATCACCTATTAATATCAATAACTACATAGTATAAAACAAAGTCGCTATTTTTGTCTGTTTGTCTGTATGCTTAAATCTTTAAAATTACGCAACGGATTTAGATGCGGTTTTTTGTAATAGGTAAAGTGATTCAAGAGGAAGGTTTTTATGTAAAAAAAAAACCGAATTTCCCACGGGAACGGGTACAACGCGGGTAAAACCGCGGGGCGCTGCTAGTAACTTATAATTATATCATCTACTAGCAGCGCCCCGCGGTTTTACTCGCGTTGTGCCTATTCCCGTGGGAATTTCGGGAATTTTTTGACATAAAAACCTTCCTCTTGAATCACTCTACCTATTACAAAAACCACATCAAAATCCGTTGCGTAATTTTAAAGATTTAAGCATACAGAGAAACAGACAAACAGACACGACTCTGTTTTATACTATGTAATGATTATCATAATAACAGGGTTTAGTATACGTTAATTGCATTTAAGTGGTATTGGACAGAATGGCTTATTTTAATGGCTTCATGTAATTTGATAGTTTGTCGTAGAGGTCTAACAATGGCGTATAATATGGTTTATTTTATTATAATATACTAGCAGCGCCCCGCGGTTTTACTATCGCTGTGCCCGTTTCTGTGGGAATTTCGATTTTTTATACATATAAACCTTCCTCATGAATCAATCTATCTATTAAAAATAACCGCATTAAAATCTGTTTCTTTAAAGATCTAAGCATACATAGGGACAGACTGCGAAAAACGCCTTAGTTGTATACTATGTAAACCAAAATGTCAATACAAAATGTCGACGTACCGCAATGTCAAGTAGTCATATTGCCAAAACGACTGATTGTCTAAGATATGAATGCGTTAATATGATGATAATACAGTGCATGTTGGTCAGTCTGGTCAGTCTGACAACATGTCCGAATGTCAAGACAAAATATCGAAGCGCCATAAAGTCTGGTTGACATATTTCCAAAACGATATAATATATAGAAGTTTGTTTATTTATTTACTAACATACATACAAACAAAATTACCTAGTATAGATAAAGGACATCTGGTAAGTTATCACTACATAGTATAAAATAAAGTCGTCTCTTTTTCGTGTCTGTCTGTTTGTCTGTCTGTATGCTTAAATCTTTAAAATTACGCAACGGATTTTGATGCGGTTTTTTGTAATAGGTAGAGTGATTCAAGAGGAAGGTTTTTATGTAAAAAAATTCCCGAAATTCCCACGGGAACGGGCACAACGCGGGTAAAACCGCGGGGCGCTGCTAGTTACAGATAAATGTAAAAAAAAATCTAAATGAGACCGTGTCTGCCTTATCAATAACTAAAGCAGTGTTTTAGTTTAACACAAAGTGTTATGTCTCTTTTGCTCTTCGGAAAATTGCGTATGTCAGAAAGTGACAAACCATTTAATATTTAACATGTTCTTGTTACGTGTTTACTAATATGGGCCTTGAAGTTAGTTAGTTTGCATTTGGACATTTTGACACTCGACCAATTGAAATGTATACGAGTTCCCTCGACTTTATGTACAGATAATTATTTGGGTAATTAATTGAATTTACTGACGGTTACGGAACCTTTATGTAATGAAATTAATTACTCTAAGACCGTTATGACAGACGTCATTCCAATATAATTTTGATGAAATTTTAGTCAACAAGCTGAATTGTTTCTCGATTGATGTTCGCTCAAAACAGATATTATCAGTACTAACATTTGCACTAAAACTTTTCCTCTTCAGAAAAAACTATCTTCTCTCTATAATAAAATTAGCCATATTAGTTAAAATTTGAAATACTTAAAAAAGTAGTCACCAAATAGTTCCCTTTATTCCAGGAAAAGTAAGTTCGTGTAGGGTAGAGACCTGACCAACCCTGGTATCTGTTGTTTAGACCGCCTAAAGATCTCAGCCAGGATCAAACCACCAGGACCTTGTACTTTCTGTTCTAGTCTATTTAAACCGCCCTAAGACCACACCTCGCCTAAGACAACGCCTCGGTGGTCTAGCGGTATGTGCACTCGCCTGCCAAGACTGAGGTCCCGGGTTCAATTCCCAGGTCGAGCGAAAACATGTTTCCTACTTTTCAAACATGGCTCGGGTTTGAGATCACCAACCCGCATTAGGCAAGCGTGGTGATTACGCCTGAATCCTCCTCACTGTACTGTACTGATATCTTCAGTCAGACGAGAGATAGATAGATCACAGAGGCCTTTCCCCAACAGTGGGACATTACAGGCTAATACTTTTTTTTTTTTTACTAAGACCACACCAACAACCAGGACCCTGCACTTTCTGTTCTAGTTTATTAAGACCGTCTTAAGACCACACCAACAATCAGGAACTTGTCCTTTCTGTTGAAGTCTGTTTAGACCGCTTTTAGACCACACCAACAATCAGGAACTTGTACTTTCTTTTCTAATCTATCCAGACCGCCTTAAGACCACACCAACAACCAGGACCTTGTACTTTCTATTCTAGTCTATTTAGACCGCCCTAAGACCTCACCAACAAACAATACCTGTACCTTTTGTTCCAGTCGTACGATGACTTCTTCAAAGGCCTCCTGTTCAACGCGCGCGTCATAGTGCAGATATTCTTCGTGATGGGTGGGTTCCTGATGGCGTACAAGATGATCATATATGCGGAGACGCACCCCTTCACCTTGAAGACAGTTCCTATGGCCTTGGTTAATAGATGGCTGAGGTATGTGTTTATCATCCTTACTACGACTGAGGTCTCTTGTTCAATTCCCGGGTAGAGCGGAAACGTTTCCTACTTTTCAAACATCGCTCGGGTTTGAGATCACCAACCCGCATTGGGCACGCATGTGGTGATTAAACCTAAACCTCTTTTTTAAACTTACACGATTTGAACACATAATTTAAACGTACTCACACGGGTTTTTTCGCGTTGGAAAGTTTATAAAGCAAGTGAATAACTTACTTTTTATTTCCCGACGTTTCGAGGGGATTGCACCTCTCGTGGTCGCGGGTGAACTGAAGACATTGGAGTTACCGCTGTGATGGGAGGGTAGGCGTTCCAAGTGTTGGAAGTACCCTCACATGGTCAATGTTAGAGTTTATTGGTGCGTTCACATTAGACTGACACACAACACTGACAGTATCCTGGCACTTGGTCTTTTGAGCACGTCTCAGAAACGTCGGGAAATAAAAAGTAAGTTATTCACTTGCTTTATAAACTTTCCAACGCGAAAAAACCCGTGTGAGTACGTTTAAATTAAACCTAAACCTCCTCCTAAATTTTTATATGAAAAACAACGTTTACCGGGTCAGCCAGACAGTATACTACAAAAAGCCATCCTGACTGACTGACTCACTGACTTATACCCTTTCACCCGAAGCGAAGCGAGGGCGACCACTAGCAATTTATATTATAACACTTTGGATAATATAATACACCCGGACAAATTGACACACGGTTATATTGGCCCCAATTAAGCTCTAAGCTTGTACTACGGAATCTAACTCACTGATACTACTACTTAAACATACACAAATCACTACATCACTACATAGTATAAAATAGTCGTCTCTTTTTCGTGTCTGTCTGTTTGTCTGTCTGTATGCTTAAATCTTTAAAATTACGCAACGGATTTTGATGCGGTTTTTTGTAATAGGTAGAGTGATTTAAGAGGAAGGTTTTTATGTAAAAAAATTCCAGAAATTCCCACAGGAACGGGCACAATGCAGGGCGGGGCGCTGCTAGTACTTTATAAGAATATAATTATAATTGACACCCAGACGTTCGTCGCCAACAACTATGTCTGCACATATTGTTGACTCCGTTGAATCGAACTCGCAACCCCCGACACAGGAAGCGCTCACACTGCCACTGTGCCAACGGGCTTGTCTTACATACATTCGGTGCCGCCGCGATCTTGCCGCTCGTGTGTACGAGCCCTAATACTGCTATTGATAGCACTAAATTATCAAATCATCGCTGAACATAGAATTATGGTTAATGTCGCGTACATTGAAGGTGTAATCGATCACTACTGTAATTTAGTGCTGGACTCGCGGAAAATACTGAATCATTTAGATAATGATTTTCTACGAAATAGATCATTAATTTAAAGCATAATATGTTTTACTACTCTGCCTGAACAGTAACTAATATTTTATGACTTATACTAAAATCCCTACGGGATGAAACGTGCTTTAAAAATAATTTGGCTAATTTATTAGCAGTGACATAAATGCAAATTGTTACATACAAATACCTCGGTGGCATATGAGCACCCGCCTGCCAAGACTGAGGTCCGGGTTCAATTCCTAGGTCGAGCGAAAACATGCTTCCCAGTTTTCAAACATGGCTCGGGTTTGAGATCACCAACCCGTAGTAAGCAAGCGTGTTTTGCGAGGTTTTTGCCCAGCAGGGTTATTTTTTTTTTACTAGTTCCATAGTTATCGGTTAACATTAATTAACATTATGAGAAAATTAACTAGTGGTTGTAAATAAGCATTTTAATTTTACTGAACCTGACTGTACTTTATTCCTTCAAACTTATTTTGGTATTGGTTTACAATGTGGTACTCGTTGGGAATGGAAAATAAGTTCAGAAATAAAGTAATACCAAGTGGTATTAGTTTTTGGTATTAGATCGGAATAGATCGTGGAACGATCTATTCCGATCTAATACCAAAAACTAATACCATTTGGTATTACTTTATTTCCGAATTTATTTTTCATTCCCAACGAGTACCACGTTTTTTTAAACAAAAAATGTATTCCTAACGAATACCAAAACATTAGTTGTAAGTACAGTCAGCTAAAAAAAAATAACCCTAACCTACCGAATTACTTACTATTCGGTAGGTTAGGGTTATTTTTTTTTTACTAGTTCCATAGTTATCGGTTAACATTAATTAACATTATGAGAAAATTAACTAGTGGTTGTAAATAAGCATTTTAATTTTACTGAACCTGACTGTACTTTATTCCTTCAAACTTATTTTGGTATTGGTTTACAATGTGGTACTCGTTGGGAATGGAAAATAAGTTCAGAAATAAAGTAATACCAAGTGGTATTAGTTTTTGGTATTAGATCGGAATAGATCGTGGAACGATCTATTCCGATCTAATACCAAAAACTAATACCATTTGGTATTACTTTATTTCCGAATTTATTTTTCATTCCCAACGAGTACCACGTTTTTTTAAACAAAAAATGTATTCCTAACGAATACCAAAACATTAGTTGTAAGTACAGTCAGCTAAAAAAAAATAACCCTAACCTACCGAATTACTTACTATTCGGTAGGTTAGGGTTATTTTTTTTTTACTAGTTCCATAGTTATCGGTTAACATTAATTAACATTATGAGAAAATTAACTAGTGGTTGTAAATAAGCATTTTAATTTTACTGAACCTGACTGTACTTTATTCCTTCAAACTTATTTTGGTATTGGTTTACAATGTGGTACTCGTTGGGAATGGAAAATAAGTTCAGAAATAAAGTAATACCAAGTGGTATTAGTTTTTGGTATTAGATCGGAATAGATCAGTGGAACGTTACAAGCTTATTCTTTACTTCACTTTTTACATACTTCTAAAATTCCCGGTACCAGAAAAAACCTAACCTCTAACAACTGGAAAACAACTGACCTCAAAATAACTGTCTGCATTTTGTTCCAGACTGATGCCCGCAGTGCTCGTAGTGATGGGCCTGGCGATGACGTGGGTGCCCCACCTGGGCTCGGGCCCCATGTGGGACGCGGTGGTGAAGCGCGAGCGCGACATGTGCCGCATGAACTGGTGGCAGCTCGTCATTCTGATGCCCAACGTGTTCCCCTTCGAGCATCTATGTCTGCCGCAGGCTTGGTGAGTGCTGTGGGTCATGTGTGACATGAGTTGGGTTATCGATGACCCCACGGGTCTTATTTGACCCGAGTAGAATTATGTTTCACCACATGGGTCATATTTGACCCCACGGTCATATTTAACCCAGTCTGATTTGGATGATGTTTGGGTTTTGGTGTATTTTTTTAAAACCATAGACTAATTTAAGCCGTTGCACATTGTTCGTTTTCTTTGCTATATGTGACATCAAAACGGGAAAGAAAAAAAAATAAAAAAATGGAAGGTAAAAAAATATACAAACGCTCCGAACGTTGAACCGTTGGAACTTGAAGAACAGAAATTATACGAAAATAGGTCATGGTATCGGTATAAACAAACACCTGCCTCTTAGCTCAAACAAGCCCATTCTAGGCAAAATAGCTAAACATTATTTCCTAATAAACAAGTCACTGATGATTTATTTTCCACTCAGTACTTACTTGGCTACGCAATTTGCGTTGCAACTCGCAAACAGTAATTTCGCACTAGCGAGTTGCAACACGACAGCTTCCTCTAGGCAATTCTTTACGCATCTTTAATCAGCTTAATTGATTGCGTTTCCGGATTTAATACGTTCGTTTATTGAGAATGAATTGTTTTTGATTTAGGTAAATTAGAGAAAAGTAGCATGAGGAGACTTTAGTGTGAATGTTCAGGGGTTAATAATTCGTAAAAAAGTCCCTTTTGGACTATGCGGTCTATATTTAAAACTGAAAATTCTAATTCTACTAATCACTCGTATTATAAGTAACCATACTACTTATAAATACAAAAATAATTGAGTTTGATGTTTGGATGAATGGATTTTTAGATATTTGGATATAAGTCCTTTTTTTCACGTAGAAACTCCCAACTGTATCTAAGAAAATTGGCCCAACCCAAACATAAGGTAGAGTCTGGAATAACACTTACGCTGTGATAAAAAAAACACTAGACAGTCAGTAAGAAAATCAGTTCTAAATATTAGTACAGATGGGTCAAATAATTATTATGGCGACAAGTGGCGACGCATCACTATATTATTAGTAAAATCATATATTATGAAATCACATATTAGCTAAATAAAACATATATTATGTCACTTTTTTCTAACAACATTTAAAAATGAACTACTTACCTCCATACTTGATTTTACCTGCCAATTACCCAATTCATTCCAAGGCAGTTTTTTATTTGACAACCTTTAGCACTGTTTACTCGAGTTATCCAAATATCATCTAAGTTGGAACGTTGTGAAATGCATCGTGACAACCTTGGGTTGCGAAAAGATGAAACGTGATGGTTGAGTTATGGTGCTTGTGAAATGACCTTAACATTGGGAGGGCAACGACCTTAGAATCTAATATGTGGTACACTGTTATGTGATTTGGATTGCTATCTATGTATGTCGGTAGACATTGTATCCATATCATTTTGATATCGAAATAGTAACCTTATAATTTATAAAAAAAATCTTAGGGCAGATTGCACAAGCATCTATTTAGTTTAAATCTATTATTTAAATGTTTAAAACAAATGACGTTCGTTTTAAATAGTTTTTTGAATAGTTGTTCTGTATTTTTTTATTTCGGTACTAAATAGATTAAGAGTTCCAGTGCAAACCGCCCCTAGTGACAAGTATCGATAAGGTTTTTTAAAATTAATAATTCGGATCTACTTATTTGTAAGCTCAGAAAAAAGTATCAGTGCCTTTTGAATTAGGCATTGTTTTGTGACGAAATATTAACATTAAAAAAATCGACTCACCAAAAGATGTCCATGTGGTGCCCGAACTGAAAAAAAAAAACAAAATTTAAAAGAAAATACTTATGCCATACATTGCATGGAGAAAAAAAAAACTTTAAAATATATGTACTAAAATTATCAAGATGGATGAAATACAGTTTAAGATCTTTATATGACAACTCAATTTTGTCCTTGGTTTGACGTATATTACTGGGTGTATGTGTCTGTCTCTCAGTGGCATTGGTAGCTCTCAAACGTATATACTAATTTCAATGTGGTTTTCCCCACCAGGTACCTCGGCACCGACACGCAGCTGTTCCTCATCACACTGGTGATTCTGCTGATCATCTGGCGCTGGCCGCGCGCCGGCGTGCCCGTGCTCTCCTCCGTGATGGTCATCAGCCTCATCATCCCCTTCCTCCAGAGCTACTTCATGAAACTCCTGCCTATTAGGGTCAGCTTGTTCCCGGAGTGAGTATTGGGTGTTGATATTGTTGGTAGAGATTTGTGATTTTTTTTTATTTTAAACGATGCATTGATCGTAAGAGCTTTCCACTGGTCGGCTGTCTAGATCCCGAGGGATGTCACCTCTGTTAATCCTCATTGTGTGAGAAACCAGTGAATATTCAGGTCTATCCGATTATTTGGACTAGCGTGACCGGTGTAGCGGTGTAGGTAACTCGTAAATGGGTGTTTTAGTTAAAAGTTTTACCTATAGCTAGAGTGTTATAGTACCTAGTCTACTAGAGGACTTGTCTACTTTTTCCGCATTTTTTTTTGTTTGACCATTACAGATTACAAATTATATCTATAACAGAATTAGTCATTGCCTTCAACTATTCTAATATAATCAAGTTTGGGTTTAAAAAAGAACCTTTGCTACTTGTACCCTTAATAACTCTAATATTCCCAGATCAATACGTGACATATTCGGGTACAACGACACGTTCTACCACGCCTACGTGTCCGCCCAGGGCAACTGGGCGGGGTACCACTTGGGCGTGCTGACGGCGTACTTCTATCACAAGGCGCAGGCTAAGAAGTGGGACCTGAGGGGATCGTGGGTGAGTGATGTGACAGTTTATGATAGGCGATGATGGTATTTCAACGTTGATAAAGCTCAAAGCACCGGGATGTTAAATTTTGCCAACAAGAGTAGGAACGGCTTCTAACCTTTGACCTTCACTTCTAGCTGATGCAGCTGCTATTCCTGGCATCGATTCCTGTCGCCATGGGTGCAGTGCTCATGGGCTGGGACCTCCATCAGAGAGAAGCATCCAACTTCGAGTCGGCGGTGTTCAACGCACTGAACCAGAACTTCTTTGCTTTAGCTATCTGTGTGTTCGTTATTGGATACTTTTATAGGTGTAATAGTGAGTATTTTTTTATTTATTTTTTACCAGGGTTATAGGTTTCGTTGGTTTAACCTCATCCATCAATGATAAGTAAACATTATTAATTCTGTAGTTTTACTTCCAATGGTTTCTTCGATAAACATTTTTTTTATTTATTACTTCTTATGTGAAGCCTATACGGCGTATGTAGTTTATTGTTCAATTCTTAAATAGAACTGTCTGGAATAGAGGCGCAATGTTGAGGTGAAATCCTCTATCTACGATTTTTTCCCAGGAATCTACGTGGGCTCAGTGGAGTGGGGTCCCCTGCAGCCGCTGGGCAGACTGTCCTACTGCGCCATGTTACTCCACGCGACAGTCCTCAGGACCTACGGAGGACAGCTGAGGAGGAGCTTCTATGCTACCGATTATACTGCTGTGAGTGCTTAGTCTTATGTATCGTTATTTGGTGATCTCGTGAATTTAAAGTGGGAACGATTTTATACCAAGCGAACCATAAACTAAAAATATATAAAATTATATAAATAATTATCTGTCAGGCGATTGAATAATCAAGAAGATTGTGATAATCAAGTCTTGTAATAATACAATGTTATAAAATAATTCAACATGATATAATTTTACAAACTTCAAAACATTTGACTTCTTTTTACCACCACAACAAACAATTTTTATTGTCAGACCATGGTCTGAATCTAACGTCTTTTGACCATCGAGAGACATGAGACTCAATCTAGAGTCTAGATGGAAACAACCCTCCATCAGAGTGAACGACTAACTTATTCTCGACATCAAAGTTCACCACTCCCCACTACCAACAATTCTTCTTAATTCCCCTATTCTTCTGTACCCAGATAATGCTCTACGCCGGCATCGTCTGCACTACCTACCTCTTCGCGTTGCCTCTCTACTTATTCGTAGAAGCACCCGCATGTCAAGTGCAGAAGATTTATTTAGGACCAAAGAAAAGACCGCAGAAGGAAAGAGAAGAAAAAGAAGTAGACAATAGCTGTGTGAAACCTGGACTTTCGTCTATTTCTGTATCTACTGTGTCTACTCATATGTAAGAAGTATTCTTCTTAAGTTTTCTGTAAACATAATTCTTCTTTCTTTGCACAGAATTGGGATACAGATGGCTCATAATAATGATAAGGTCATCTACGAGTTGGATCTGTATCTCCTCGTATACCCTTTGAGAAGAGTCTTAGAAAAAAACTAAAATAATAATTCTTCTTTAGCTAATTTTGATTCTATTTTAACCGACTTAAAAACTGAATCTCAAATTGCGGCCTAAAAAAATTATTACTAATTAAGTATGTATAATTCTTCTCTAGATAATGTTTACTATCTCTTCTCGTCTGTATCTTATTACTAAGTTTATTCTAGGTCTAGATTTACAAAATGTTTATTGATAAGTATAGGTACCAGTTAGTTGCCGATAAAGTTATAGTATTAGCAGCTTGCTTGCTTATTAAAGCGGCTTGCACAAGAACTGTTAAATCAATTTAATTTCTAACTATGTTTAAGAAACAAAAGTCGTACGTTCAAAATTGAATTTTATCATGTACCAAATAGAGCATAATTTCAAACGAGCGTCATTTGTTTTTTAAACTGATTTAGGAGTTAAATAAAATTAAGATTGTGCAATCCGCTCTTATTGCCAAGTTTTTGACTCATATCTCTTTGGATAACCGTTATGGTTATAATTCAATCTCACTTGTGAGAAAGAGATAGATATAAAGATATGTAATACAATATGGAGGATAGAGATATGATGACGTCTCGTGAGGCGATTGGTTAGGTGCGGGACGTTAAATGAGCGATGACCTTTATTTTGAAAATACATTTCTCATTTCTTTTTCAAGATAGAAAGTTTATGGAGGCTTTATTGTTTTAAATGGAACTTTTTGTAATTTTTGTAAATAAAATAAACTTGAACATTTAACTGACTTTATTTGCCACAAACGTCGTGACTAGTATTCTCAGGCTATATTCCACATTTCCCTTTAAATATGTAAAGGATATAAAACTCAGCTGTAAACTCGCGCCGTGCTGAAGCTAATTTTATGACTATAAGCTCCCAAAGCTCGAAAGAACTTCTAATAAGCTTTATATGACATTAGATCTTCAAAGCTCATAGCTTTATAATGCTAGTCCTCAAGTTCAGTCCCGTATTCAAAGTCTTCTAAGTAAGTAAGTTCGAGTAGGCTAGTGGCCAACACTGGTGTCGGAGTTTTTAGACCGCCTAAAGGCCTCCGACACGGTCTGATGATTGAAACACCCTGGGTCGACAATTTAACGAGCCCTCTGAAGCACTGTATGCGCTTGGATGGAAATGCCACTAACGGCCACCCATCCAAGTATGTTGGGTCGCATGTTACTTAACAATTGCAATGAGTTAACATCACTTGACTAAACTTCATCAAGAGCGATACTATTTTTGAACTTAGATGATCTTCTTCTTCTTTTCATCGAGTGGATGGTCAACCTGACCCATCCTGGTGTCAGAGTTATTGAGCCGCCAAAGGCCTCTGACATGGCTCACCTAACGACTACTATCCGTAGAAAGTAACCGGGACCAACGGTTAAACGTGCCGTCCGAAGCACGGAATCGTCTTACTTTTCGGGCAATCAGGTGATTCAGCCTGCAATGCCATAACCAAACTGAGGGCAGTCTCACAAAGAGATTTTTGTGAGACATTGTCCCCACCGGGAATCGAACCCGGAACCTCCGGATCGTGAGCCGAGTGCTCAAACCACGAGTCCACGGAGGCGGATATTTATGTGGATGATGATTATTGTGGTTAATTAATTAACCATTTTAAAGACAAATACTCAAAAAAACTGCAATTTTCTTGTTCAACTGAGATCACTCGGTAGTTTGCACACAGTACCAAGATTACACATAATAAACGGGTATCTATTCCAAATCCCTGCCTATGAATACGGCCCTGTAACCAAGTCATAAAGTTGAAGCTTTATGATGTCTGAACAAGCGTTAAAGTTTAAATTTCTAATGCGCTTTGATCAATTGCTAGTTCCATTTATGTTACGTTGTGTAAACGAAATAGTGCTTTCCAATAACTATAAATATAAAAGTGTTTATTGGAAATTGAATGGATAAATTGTTTTTGTGAATCCCTAAAGGCAATGGATTCGCGGTTGGAAATGAAATAAAAAAAAACCAGCCAAGTGCGAGGCGGACTCGCGCACGGAGGGTTCCGCGCACTTTTAAAACACGGCAAAAAATCACGTTTGTTGTATGGGACCCCTTGAATATTTGTTTTATTTTATTTTTAGAATTTGTTATATGTTATAGTGGCAATAGAAATACATCATCTGTGAAAATTTCAACTGTCTAGCTATCACCGTGCTTGAGATACAGCCTGGTGATAGACGGACGGACAGACGGACGGACGGCGAAGTCTAAGTAATAGAGTCGCGTTTTTATCCTTAGGGTACGGAACCCTAAAAACTAGACAAATACCAGTTGGACTCGCGCACAAAGAGTTTCGTACAGTATCTATAAAAACATGTTTTATTTGATGTATACTGTTTTGAGTATTTGTTGTTATAGCGGTAATAGAAATACTCTCTGTTGCGTGAAAACTTCAACTGCCTAGCTATCACGGCTCGTGAGATACAGCCTGGTGACAAACGGACAGCGGAGGTTACTGTAAGCAAAGTTCGCGGATAGTCTAAATGAGATTTTTAAACATCGCAATGACAACAGTAACAATATAGATATAATCTAATATTTATTTAAAATTTTCATGTCACGGGGTGCGTAATTGAACTCCTCTGAAACGGCTCGACCGATTCTCATGAAATTTTGTGTACATATCGGGTAGGCCTGAGAATCGGGCAACATCTATTTTTCATCCCGAAATTCCCGCGGGAACGGGTACAACGCGGGTGAAACCGCGGGGCGCAGCTAGTAACAATATAAATAAATAAATAAATATACCCGGACAAATTCACACACGGTTAATTAGACCCAAAGTAAGCTCTAAGCTTGTGTTATGGATTCTAATTAACTGGTACTACTACTTAAACATACACAAATACTTTATCTTATACTAGCTGCGCCCTGCGGTTTCACCCGCGTTGTACCCGTTCCCGCGGGAATTTCGGGATGAAAAATAGATGTTGGCCGATTCTCAGACCTACTCAATATGCTCACAAAATTTCATCAGAATCGGTCGAGCCGTTTCGGAGGAGTACGCGAACGAACACTGTGCTGTTTTACACGAGAATTTTATATACATATAAGATATACGACGAGACGACGAGAATTTTATATATAGATTCTGATGAAATTTTGTGAGCATATTGAGTAGGTCTGAGAATCGGCCAACATCTATTTTTCATCCCGAAATTCCCGCGGGAACGGGTACAACGCGGGTGAAACCGCGGGGCGCAGCTAGTAAGATATAAAATTCTCGTGTCACAGTGTTCGTTCGCGTACTCCTCCGAAACGGCTCGACCGATTCTCATGAAATTTTGTGAGCATATTGAGTAGGTCTGAGAATCGGCCAACGTCTATTTTTCATCCCGAAATTCCCGCGGGAACGGGTACAAAGCGGGTGAAACCGCGGGGCGCAGTTAGTAAGAATATATAATTGACACCCAGACGTCGTCGCCAACAACTATGTCTGCACATATTGTTGACTCCGGGCGGGAATCGAACCCGCAACCCCCGACACAGTAAGCGCTTTCACTGCCACTGTGCCAACGGGCTTGTCAATATGTAGATATATTACTGTGACAACAGTATTTTAAAGTGAAGCTACGATACAGCGATCAATCCCCGGGTCGAGCATCTCGTAGTTTATTTTTTCGTAGCGCTCGTGGCGTAGTTTGACTAAGCAATGTTAGTTCATTGCGATTGTAAAGCAACGTGCAGCTCAACCCCTACTCGGATGGGTATAGCTGTTATTCACGTCATTATTGTATACTACAGCCAACCTCTCCGTAATTAATGCATCAACGGCATGCCAGAGTTGATGTCTCTGACGGTACACGGGGCCGTCAATATACAGATTAACTAGCCGGCGGAGGTCACACCGACGTGTAACCAGAGAAACATAAATAATAAATAAAAACACCCGGACAAATTCAAACATGGTTAGAGCCAAACTAAGCGCTAAGCTTGTATTATGGAATCTAACTAAATGTTTGAACATATCATATGGATATATAATTGATACCCAGACATCGTCGCCAACAACTATGTCTGCACATATTGCCGAATTCGAATTCGATTGTGATATGGAATCGAACCCGCAGCCCCCGACACAGTAAGCGTTCTCTCATGGCTTGTCGTGAGATGAGATGATAGTTTGGCAGTGTGAATTTGTCCTGTAATAATATTTATCTACACTAATGTTGTAACATTCTACTTATGTTTCCAATACTTGACTTATAATTACTACTGTTATAGCGCAGACAACTAAAACACTCAATTTAAGCAATTGCACATGATGTTATAATATCATTATAATTTAACATTATAACATCATTATAACGCGACCAATTAACCTGGCGAGCCTTATGTCAAAATCCTCATACTAGTTGTATAAAATTTTGATATTAGGCTGGCTTTTTAAAATAGTTGGGTTATACGTGAAAACTTCGTCGAAACTACATACACAAAACTCTTTGGTAAGATCTCGCTCGCTCCTGATTGGCCCTACGCGCAGCTGCGCTCTCATTGGTTAGATTTTAATGGCGGCAAGTTCACTGTGACAATACACGTACCTACGCGTGAATTTAATGTTTCGCAATGTGTTTTGTTTTTAAAATTTTGTTTGATTAATTGCATTAAATAGTGAAGATAAAGTAGTGTATGCAACTGCATATAACACGGGTATTAAAACACTCGTTACTATTATGAAACTCGCTGCGCTCGTTTCATAAACTCACACTCGTGTTTTAATACCCTTCTTTATATGACGTTGCATAAACTACTATTATATGTCGGAGATGGACGTATAATCAAGCTATAGAAGTTAAAGAGTAGTTTGTAAATTCAGTTGACTGATGGAATCGGTAGTGTTGTTATTCCGTGACGTGAGTTCTACCTTCGTGGTGTAGTCTGTGGTATGAGAATAGACTATGTTAAGTCTGTGGTGTTACGCACTATGACAGATGACAGTTGTTCGATAGAGGGATGTGAGCTGGTTTGGTAGTCTGTGGCAGTGAGTGAGTGAGTGAGTCTATGATAAGAAAAGATGGCGTAGATTAGACGTTATGGGACGAATGGAGATGGTTGGATGGCGATTACATTGGAACGTAGATGGGAAGAATGATGTGTTGACGACATCACGATCGTATTGCGAATCGAGTATAGAATTAGGAAAAGATTCTATGGCGTGGACAGGACGACTATGGGGTGAAGGGAGGTCGTTTAGGTTCCATCAATTAATTGAATCTAGACGTATCCTAACAGTAATGTGTAATCCATGATGATCGTGTGTAAAATACAAGCAATGTCATTGTAATGAAGTCCTGTGAGTTACTATTTCAAGATCAAGACCTAGGAATCCTAAGATATCTGATGTTGTATTGACAGTATAATGCTCGTGCATATCCTGATGTGACATGTCCCCGATATAGTGGGATAAATATCGCTGTTCACCCGACATATATATCTCTATAAAATAAAGCTACTTGCTACAGTGTAAACGCGTCCGTCCCTCGTGACACGGACACGTAACACTTGCACTACGTATTACGGTAATCCTGTGTAAGTGCCGGACATGGGACGAGCCGATAACTGACGGACTAGTACGTTTTGGACATCACTATACAATAGTAGTACATAGTCTATCTCTAACTAACTGTGTCCGCGGTTTCGACCGGAGTGAACCCGTTTCCGTGGGAATTTCGGGATTTTTATGAGTTATTACCCTATTCCTGATCAAGATAAAATGTAAAAATGATCATTGCGTGTTTCGATTTGATATTGATCGAAATGTTTGAAAAAAGTTTCAATACTTTGGACTAGCTAATTATCGTTTTTGCGAATAAAATGTCAAAAGTTAATAAATAAGAATCGAATCAAATTAAAAAACAAATAATTATCCTTCAGGAACAGGCTGAATTTCTTATAATGCTCCGTAATATAAATCATATGATTTGCAATTTCCCCGCTCGGCTCTAAAAGGTCATAAGTAAAGTAAGAACCTTTTTTATTCAAGTCATCACACAAAAGTCGACTGAAAAAATCCTTTACAATCCGTTTCGGGGCCCTACCACTGGATTCTGTTAGCTTTGTTTGTTTTACAATAGAAATAAAAAAAATCCCATCAGTCAGACGCTCAAATTATTAAACGCAACTAATTTCTTGTGGCGATTAAGCCTATTCTATAGTCCACTGTACTGATATCTTCAGTGAGATGAGAAGCTTTTGCAGTGGCAGAAGTGACAAACCATTAGATAGGTAATATGTTTTTTAATAAGCGTTTATTAATATGGCCCCTAATGTAATAATGTTAAGTAACATTTTTGCCTGGAATTTATGCTGCTTGGAATGCACGCATACCACGATAGCCGGTCGATTTGTGGCGGACGCGGCCGGCTACCGGCTACCGGCTCCCAGCTACCAGCTCTTGGTACGTGGTCACATAACCGAAAAAAAAAAATTACGTACCATAGTGTACTTCTTGTTATATCAGTGACACTCCGTTCTAAGGGTACTGGAATTTGCAATATTTCTTTAAGAGACTTATGCCTAGCAGATGAATCAAAATCACTTCAGTTTCTCGTTTTTGATATCTCATACATGTAAAACATTCGAGTTCCCGTAGTACCCGCGGGATCCCGGTTCATCCCGTGATAAAGCACCTCACATAAAATTCAACCGTAACGACTGTTCTGTCAGACGCAAGCCCCGCAATTTATCCTTTTTTCCTCAACTACAAGGGAAAATAACTACCCCCCCTTTTATGAAGACGTTTACCCTAATTTTTTTATACACATTCTTTAAGAGCCACTGTTTAGGATTACGTTCTGATGATTTTATTAGTGTATTCGGTTGAGGTTGTAAAGTTTGACAAAATGGCGGAAGTTTGATGAGATGTGGATATAGTAACTAAACTAAACGCTCTAAGGGCTCCCACACAAAACTGCGATGCGATGCGATGCGAATTCGCATCGCAGGAACTTGCGATGCGAATTTCTGCGATACGATTTAGTGCGGCAAACCATTCCTTCAAGTGTAGTCAGCCGTACTGGACGTGTTTTTAGGAAGCGTAAGATGGATCGCAAAAAGATTATTGCACTGCTGTTAATGTTAAATAGATTAGATATAAAAGATTCTGGTTTCATCCATTTATTACGATTATGAACTCTGATGGGAACTATTTTACTCAAAAGTACTATGCGTTGAGAACTGAAGAAGATATTTTTTTTGATTATTTTAGAATGAGCATATCTTCATTTGAAGAGCTTTTGAGTTTATTATCACCATGCCTTCAAAAACGATCGTACAAGGGAAGAATTCCTGTCCTGAAATATCCTGAAATGGCGTCACCAAGGATGACGTAATATCGCAGGAATGTGCGATGCGAAGCAGATCGGAAATTGTACCCGATATAGAGTGTACAGGTTCTAGTTTATTAGAGTGTAAACTATTTTTCCTAATAAACACCGACTTTTATCAAATCAAAGTCAAAGACAATTAACATAATGTGTGTTTTCATTCTATTCCTACCCCATAACACTTTTCCTTTATAGAAGGAAAAAGGTCGTTGATCGGAAAATTGGCCATATTGATGTTGACATTGGTTTTAACTATACCTATTCGGAGCAAAATCTTTCTCTTACGCCATCCTATCCTAATGTTATAAATGCGAAAGTTTGTGAGGATGGATCTATTTATGAATGTATGTATGTTTGTTACTCTTTCACGAAAAAACTGCTAGACGGAATTGGATGAAACTTTACAGTAATATAAGTTATACATTATACTAACACATGAACACATGAACATACATTTTCTCCCGAAATTCCCTCGGGAACGGGTACAACGTGGGTTGTATTATTATATACCTATCTACCACTTAACTCTATGAATGAAAATCACATATCCTCTTTTAATTTTCACCCTATAGTTAAAACTAAGTCACAACACGACAATAAACATAGTCTCTCTAATCAAAGCCGATGTTTAATTCAATTCAAGGCACATTCATCTAATTAAAGCCACTTAGTTGTCCGTGACTGGAGTAGCGATCATCTCTCAATAGTTTTCTAATCACTTAATTAGCTCTGCAGAGGGCGTCTTTGTAGCCTTAAGGGATAATACCCTTTTATAGAGAGATTCGTTTTTATTTACGACATCTAAAGGAAATGGTAGATGGTGTTGTGTACGAGCAATAATGGAATGTTTGTGTAATGTTTTAATATGGATTCGCTTTATGATATCACGTTGGCACAGTCATTGTGCGACCGTCTACTGTGTCGGGGGTTGCGGGTTCGATTCAACGAAGTCAAGAATATTCGCAGACATAGTTTTGGCGACGTCTGGGTGTCAATTATGTATTCCTTTAAGTATTTTTGTATGTGTATATGTAATAGTATCAGTTACGCCATGTTGAAAATAATCTTGGTATCAAAATGTTTGTAGTAGGCTAAAAAAGGTGTAATATGTGTGCTAGTAATAGAATAAATGCAGGAAAAACCCCTAAAATATTGATCATTTAGTCGACGCCTGACACAGAGAATTGCAGTTAATTCTACACTCCGTACTTAGTATATAAGACACCATGATTCTTAGAAGCGAGTAACGGTGCTTAGGTCCAACTGCCAGTCTAGGACCTAGGTCTCAACCGTCTTTGTGTTTACCTCCAGTCTAGAATGTTAGGCTTAATGCATCGTGCAAGCTTAATGACTAGGAAATCTCTTGAAATGGCGTAGTAACGTTTTATGTTAAGAGTATTTTCTTTAGAAGCCTTTTTATTGTAAGTTATTTGTTTGAAAGAAAGGAAATGAAGTTAAGTTGATAAGATATTTTCGTTTTTGTTATCTTGATTAGGCAGGCGTGGTGATTACGCCTAATACTCACTGTACTGATATCTTCAGTGAGATGAGAGGCCTTTGCCGAGCAGTGGGACAATATAGGCTAAGGGTGCCTGTCCATTGCCGCGGAGCGAGTTGGCGTAGCGGAGAAACGGACAAATATTAACCAATATAGGATTGCATAATATCTGACGGGAGATTTTATGCAATCCTATTGGCCTATTGTCCGTTTCTCCGCTCCGCAGCCTCGCTCCGCATCAATGGACAGGTACCCTAATGCTTTACTTTTTTATTTTTATTTTATTTGGAAAACAAACAGTGTAACTTAAACTAAGGAAAAAACAAAGTATAAATCTAAAACACCATTAATTATGTTTTCGCATATAAAACCCACCATTAATTATCTAGATGATTGTTTCGATTGAGCGAGTTTAAAAGCTGTTAGTTGAATATAAAAAGAGCGAGAAAGCGGAGCGGTGCTCGGTCTTTTACTTCTACATTAAAAATGCGTTACTATTGAAGAGGAGCGAAGCTGTATGTAGCTTTACGGATACACTTCGCTTTTATTTTACGTAAACATAGTTTCAACCATTGAGTTATATGTACTACGTACTAGAGAGGCTACGTCGAACAAAAATCGTGAAGAGATTTTTCTAATGACATTGACGGATAGGTCTAGTTGAATGACATTACTCGCAATTTAACAATAGAGATTATAAAAATCATCGTAGACCGGACTCTTAGTAGAAATATGTACCTAGTTTTTTTTTCAATAATCTCAGAAGTAAATTTTTATTTTTATTTAACAAACAAAAAAGTAAATGAAGAATAATAGCAAAAGGTTTTTTAACCGACTTAAAAAGGAGGAAGTTTCTCAATTTGTCCGTATATACATGAGTTTTTTTGTGCGCTCGCGGATGTATAATCCGTTGTAACTATATGAACCGATTTTCATGTTTTTTTTTGAAGATATTTTGAGGTATCTCATGATGGCATCCCAGTGAAATGGAGAGAAACTTTTGAAAATCATAGGAGCGACTAGAGCATTTGTTATTTTTTTGACAAATCGAATCCATCTTTCTCTTGTTTTAATGAAACTGCCGAGGAAACCTTTTTCAGATAAATGAAAAAAAAATTAAATAAAAAAATAATATATAACACTATTAACTCAGACTGGTAATATAAATGCTTGGCTTTCAATTGGAGTCGAAAGTAATAGATCCATTCCTGGGGCATCCCTTTAATGTCAAAGATTTTTTTCAAGTCCGTTGTTTTTTGAAAACGTTTAGTGAAAGCTCTTGTTTACATACTCAATCAAATAATAATCAAACGAAAATGCATAGCCTCGTTTTTGAAGCATTTTAAGAGTATGGAGCATTTTACCATAATTATATAAAAAACTCATTTTAAAAAAATCCCGCCAAAATCGGATCAATAGTTTCCGAGAAATGGCAGACAAAAAATAGAACTATGTTTTTAAAACTTAGGGTCGAACAAACCGGTTAGTTTCGCTATGCTCGATTCCCGCTATGCACTGATCATAACCTCCTTTTTGAAGTCAGTTAATATAAAAAGATGGTTATTATATAATATCAATCGGAATTAGGAATTTATCAATGCTCGTCGATAGTGTCCACTCTGTATCTCATATCTCATATACTCTTTGTAATATGACCGTTTGTTGATGTAAAAATATTTATTTTTAAATATTTATTAAAAATTGTTTTCGGAGTAGAAAATTATACTTGTGAGTGAAAGGTCACTCCTTTACTTCTATTTGTGTTTCTGAAAGTGTTTTTGCAATAACGCAATGCACATGAAGGCATATTTTATTTGAAAAAACAATAGCTGTAACACGTCATGTAGTTCTGGCCAGAGCTGGCCATCGACTAAGTGAACACAAGATCCCGCCCCGGTGCGAATCTCTCACGAAGCTTGTTTGAAGTGACTTCTCTAGTACATAGTACATATAACTCAATGGTTTCAACCACTTTTTTATAAGTCTGTTAAAATGGCCACCCTGCGTACTCTGTAATGGTGGGGCAATAAATCTTTAAACATAGTTTGAAACCTATCGGATCCGTTGCATCAGCCTCCATATTGTATTAAATCGTGGGAGTGTATTGTATTCTATTTGTCGTGTCTCAGAGACACGAAGATATAAAGTCTCACATTGAACTATACTGGATGAGACATTATAAATGTCGTAAAGTACTCGTATACTCGTAGATGCCATAATGGCTACTGTTTAAAAGTTCTATTGTTATCAAGCGTGGTGATTATGCCTAATCCTCCTCACTGGACTGATATCTTCAGTGAGATGGAAAGCCTTTGCCCAGCAGTGGGACATTATGAAGTACCACATTGAAATAAAAATATAATATTTATAAGGTTCAAACATTATAATTAAAACTTATATGTATGATGATACACGCTATAGCGTTATCAACGCCCACCTCCAGAATTAATTACTAAAGATTTACTACTTCTTCTTCATCGAGTGGATGGCCAACCTGACCAATCCTGGTGTCAGAGTTATTGAGCCGCCAAAGGCCTCTGACATGGCTCAAGTAACGACTACTATCCGAAGAAAGTAACCGGGGCTTAACGTGCCCTCCGAAGCACGGAATCATCTTACTTTTCGAGCAATCAGGTGATTCAGCCTGCAATGCCCTAACCAAACTGAGGAAAGTCAAGATTTACTACTACACATGGAGCTAATTATTGCTCATTATTTGTTGTGCTTGTTCCTCTGAGATTTCGGGATAAAAATTGCCTTTATTGAACGTGGCCGTCTGATATAAAAATAGTATTCGAATAGGAATCTATAGGTCATGTTTAAATTAGCGCGTCCAAAAAAAATAAAAACAGTACAATCTCTTCAGCTTTATTATTTTTAGATGGTTTAGTATTTTATGTGCACTTGCCTGCCAAGACTGAGGTCCCGGGTTCAATTCCCGGGTCGAGCAATAACATGTTTCCTACTTTTCAAACATGGCTCGAGTTTGAGATCACCAACCCGCATTAGGCAAGCGTGGTGATTACGCCTAATCCTCCTCACTGTACTGATATCTTCAGTGAGATGAGAGGGCTTTGCCCAACAGTGGGACATTATAGGCTCATACTTTACTTTACTTTAGTATTTTAACAATACATACTTATTTGTTGTCATGATCTCTTTAAAAACTAATCGCGGATCCAGTAACTTTACCTCTTTGTATCTATAAAAGCTTGTAAGCTCCATTCAGAGTGAAACTGACAAAAGAGCTTTCTAAGCTCTAGCGCAAAGAAAATGGCCATTTCTTTTCTATTGTGAAATGAATCAAAATCAAATTAATTTTATTTTAAGTAACTTTGTTCGAGATATAAAAAGGGTGTATTTATTTAAGTATTAGGGTGACTTTCCAACAGAGATTTGCTATGCCAAGTAACAAAGATATTTTGAAGCATCGTATTTAACAGACCGCGAGATGTGGATTCCGTAGTTTTTGGATTTTAAAAACCGAAGCAGGATCAAATTTCGACTGTATGTTTTTTTAAAAATTCCTAACGGTGTTGAACGGCTTTTGTTTCGGTAACATAATATTTAGGCGCTAAATAAAAATTAGAATGCTTGTGCAATCCGCCTAAAGAGTGGAGAGTTCTAGTGGAAGCCACTCTAAGTTCCTATATTTTAAAAGCCAAGTATATTATCTCGCATTTTAAAAACACTTGAACAACGTGTTTTATTTAAGTCCATACAGTTGTCAAATTAAAGTTGCATTAAAATTAAACCCGTATGAAATTTTCAACATTTATAATGCGTCTTCCGAGCGGTGACCGCATCTCGGGGACTTATTCTGAACGCTGACACGGTCGACAATAATACTCGTATTCATTTCATTGTTGCAAAAGATCAAACAAGAATATTATGCTTTATTTATTCAATATGTTTCTTGGCTGATATGAAGGCAGTTTAAGGCCCCCTTGTTCGAAGAAGAAAAACGACGCCCGCGACGTCGCGCCTCTCGCGGGTTTGTAGCTGTTTAGACAACAAACAAATAGGAAAATAACACTTTTTTTTCTAAAGATTGGTGTAAATAAATGGAAGTATAAATGGCATTAGTTTCACAAGTAAAAGCGCAATACTAAAAATTTCAGAATACGCCTCTTTCAGCCGGATGCGTCTACATTTCAAATGTGTACATACATTATGGAACGTACCCTCATCCCCTACCACCCTCCCCGTCCCACCCCTGACCGGATGTTTTACTTAACGGTTAAAATTGTTTTTTTTCTTTATTTACGGTTCGTATAACCGTAAAATTTTATTGATAATATTATTGAAGAAATCTTTTGAGTGTTTCGCGAAATATGGTGCTTGGGGTTAATGTGTTTGAAATGTATTGAAATGGGTTGAGATGATACACCTCGGTGGTGTAGTGGTATGTGCACTCGGGTTCAATTCCCGGATCGAGCAAAAACATGTTTCCTACTTTTCAAACATGGTTCGGGTTTGAGATCACCAACCCATGGCAAGCGTGGTGATTACGACATCCTTCTTACTGTACTGATATGTTCAGTGAGATGAGAGACTTTTACTCAGGAGTGGGACATTAATTAATACTCTAGTGAGACTGTGGCGCCTAAAAAAAAGTGCATTTATAATTTTAATATTGTGTTTTGTATAGTACTAGCAGCGCCCCGCGGTTTTACCCGCGTTGTACCCGTTCCCGTGGGAATTTCGGGAATTTTTATACATAAACCTTCCTCTTGAATCACTCTCCCTAGAACAAAAACCGCATCAAAATCCGTTGCGTAATTTTAAAGATTTAAGCATACAGACAAACAAACAGACAAAAGTAGCGACTTTGTTTTATACTATGTAGTGATATAGTATATGTATAGTGTAACTTTTACTGGCTGTCCTAAATAAATAAATAAATAAATACTCTAGCCGCTAACTGTCACTTGATAATTATGGTACCACCCCCCCCCCCCCCCCCCTCCACGTACCTAGTAAAAAGTGTAGTTCATCTGATCATTACATCCTTACATTGACTAACTACACATTTCGTTACACAGAGTTCCATCTACAATGTCAGAATCAGTTCAGCTTTAAAGGTAAGAGTTGGATCAGCGACTGCTGCAGTCGACTGCAGACTGCAGACACAGCTTCACTACTAGTTTCTATGAAATTTCGAGCGCGCGGTGACACTTCTGCTGCGGTCCTGCAGTCGTGACGTAGAGCGCCAGCAGATAAGAGAAAAATATTTTGAAAAACGAACAAAAATAATAGTGTAGGAGCTAATGTTATTTTTTAATACAATTTAGGTTGCTAAGTAATGATTAATCATTTCACTCAATAGAAAATCATTATGTTAAGATTGATGAATGTGGCATAGATCAAAGTGTCGTGGTTTTTATCTCTGTTATGTAGTATAATGAAAACTTGAAAAGCATAATACTTATAACTTCACTTTTTTGACAGCCTTTTTTTTTTGACACATTTTGACTGTACTGAAATATTGAGGTTTAAATATAAATTTAGTTCCAACGACGTGACAGACATAAAATAAAAACAAAAACAAATGTAGTTTTTTAAATAAGTAGAATTTGATGAATTACACTTCGATCAACAATACACAACTAGATAACGAGTCACGTTCGAAATCAAAGCTAAATACTGTCCGCGTGGATGACGTGGGGACATCTTTATTTGTTTACTACCGAACTGAGACAATAGTTTGAAAACATTTCTAATTTCAATCTAATTAATTACTACCATGACACCTAGAAATAAAGTAGCAAATCTTATGAATAAAATAAGAGCACTTTCAAGTGCGCTGTTATTCACCGAGACGTATTTTTTGCGCCCACCCGACTTCTAGTTGTGTATAGCACTTAGGGGGTTGGAGCGGGTAACTGGCGGGGCGAGAGAGTGCCTTCGGAAATAAAACCCGGGATCAGCGTTTCACCAGTTTATTTCTTTCTTCTTTCGTTTTCCTTTTTTCCTTTTCTTCTTCTAGGCACTGCTACCGAACACTGAATGCCGGACTATGGAAATCGCTCTGTTTTTATAGACATCTCTGACCAATCAGAGCGCAGGAAATTTGCACGCGGCACCAATCTTTTTGAGCCGACCAATCAGAGCGCACTTCTTGTTTTGTATGGAAAACCTTATTTCGATAATTTTATTGAAAACGTTCGATTATTTATTATCATATTTGTGTCTGTAACGGTAGGCAGCAAATTTGGTGGTCGGCTCTCCGACCATAAATTGTATTATGTCAAAATTTGAAATATGATTTTGGGTTACCATTTTTCAAAACAATTACTCCTCAATTTATTATAAATAATTAATCCTCAATTAGTCGCTAATTTGTTTATTATAAAGGCAAGTCAACCTCATTCAAAAGGCAAGTATTTTTTTTGTAAATAAATAAAACCTGATTAATGTAGAAACCGTATCCATCTACCTCTGTATCGAAAGATGAATAGTACAATGAACAGGAGATCAGTAATCAGCCTATGGAGTTTAGGGTATCGGATTGAGATTAAATAATAATATGTAATAACAATTGGATATGGATCAGATCGGAATAATAGTTTCGAATTCATAAAAAATTATAGCATTCGAATTCCAGTGGTCTTTTTCGAGGCTTTTTACGATATCAATCGATTTACGTAGTTAATCAGGTTCTTAGTTAGTTGTAAATTCTTCCGGTATGTACGAGTTGACCATTACATTACGTTTAAATAGTTTTATTGAATCTCTAATTAATTGTAATTCCCCGCATTTTGGGGAAATTTTCACACATTGGCAACGTTGATTATGTGGTGTGCAGTCGGCAGTGAATTAGCGACTGCAGACTGCACTGCGGACGACTGCAACGCCCTGCGGCCTGCAGTCTGCAGTCGACTGCAGCAGTCGCTGATCCAACTCGGACCTTAACGAGCCATCCAGGGGTTGATTTCCAAAATGAAATGGAAGGAGATAGCAACAATGTATGAGTATCTTATTAGGTACAAGCCGCGCTCCGCGATTTTACCCGCTTTTCACAAAGCGGGTAAAACCGCGGAGCGCGGCTGAAGTGGGAATTTCATGAATTTTTATACAAATAAACCTTCCTCTTGAATCACTATCTATCTATTTTAAAAAACCGCGTCAAAATCAGTGCAGTAGTATTAGAGTTTTTCGTGAACAGACAGACAGACAGACGCGGCCGGGGCCTTTGTTTAATAATATGTAGTGATAGGGATCGTCTTGTTTCTATCTGTGTTTTAGGTGTATTAGTAGTTTCTTGAGGATTGTATTAAAAACTAGCAGCGCCCCGTGGTTTTACTCGCGTTGTGCCCGTTCCCGTGGCAATTTCTAGATGAAAAATCATCAAAAACCATTCTGTTGAATGTCGCTATCTATTACAAAAATAAAGTTCGAATTGGATTGGTAGTTTCTTAAATTAGTGCGTTCAAACAAACAAACTCTGAAGCTTTATAATATTAGTATAGATATTTTTTCGTCAAATATAAGGTCGCTACAATTAATCTAGATTAAGTAAGGTTCAGAATATAAAAGCTGCATGATGAAAATTGCATGAAAAACGGTTCAAAAGTTTTAAAGAACTTCGCGATTATAAGGAAAACACAGAAAGAGACAACATTATATTCCATAACATTTGAAAGAAAACATTTTTTACAAACTAATCTGGTTATATAAATACGTTTTCTTAGCTCTTAAACTACATTTCTGAGTTATTTTTGCCTTTGCCATTGCCCGAAACCCAAAGGATAATAAACATAAAGTCATATTATGTTAAACTTCCAAGTATTCCTTATTTTATCCAGAAATAACTGTCGTTTGTTTCACAATCCGTTTAATTATAATATTCCTAGAATATCCTTATTATAATTTCCTAGAAATGCCATGACGGAGTTCCCACGTAAACCGTACTACAAATCAAATGAGAGCGAAAAACCGCCGAGCGCCTTCTTTACGTTACTTACTAAGAATATATTTTATACGAAAACTGACCACATTTTATATCGCAGCAAAGAAATCTATAGAATTGGACCAAAAAGAATTTATACGTTATAATATCGTAAACTTCGGATGTGTATAAAACATTTGTAGGCGAAGTCGGGGTCGATCGGCCACGATTCATGGTCCAGTTTGTAATAAAAGCTTTACTTATATTAGGCTAGGCATCGGGTGGGCTCGTGTGGGAATTTTGTACGTTTTAGGTCAAGAAAGATTAAGCCCCTGTTCAGAGAGACGCAGGCGTTGAGCGGCGCGTGTAGCGACGCGTGTAGCGACGCGTTTGAATAAAAATAAACGATTATGTAAGTTCAAGTAAGTCAGATTGAGGTTAGTGGCCGATACTTATTTATTTATTTATTTATTTTATTGCACAAAACAAAATACAACCATTATAAACTAGGAAACAGTGTAAACAAGTTATTTCTAAATCTAGGTTGCATCTCAAAACATGTGCTTTCAGCTAACTAATAACATAGAAGTCGCTAAAATACTGGTGTCGAAGGTTTACCATCCACATCTATATACGAGTATATATAAAAGAAAGTCGTGTTAGTTACACTTTTTATAACTCGAGAACGGCTGAACCGATTTGGCTGAAAATTGGTGGGGAGGTAGCTTAGAACCAGGAGACGGATATAGGATACTATTTATCCCGTATTTCTTACGGGAACGGGTGCGCTGTGGGTGAAACCGCGGGACACAGCTAGTTTTTCATAAAATGGGTGTCAAAATCACATCACAAAAAATCATCAATTCTCTAGGAGGAAGCATTAAACTTCTTTGAGTAAGGGCGTCATTACAGTACAAGTGCAGGAACAAAACTGAAAACCAATTCTGAAAAATGTTAAAAAGAAATACTTTAATTCGTTGCACGTAGAAGCTACAAACGCGTAACTAATAACCAATGAGTCAATGAACTCAAACTAACATGTCCCAAAGAAAGCTCAAAAGCTTAGTAAATAGTTGAGTAGTTCAGCTGGGCCCTTCAAAAGATTCAGTATTCAATGATTTGGAAAACTTGGAGACATCTTTTGAGATCGCTCATTAGAACTTCCATAATGTGTGTTAAATTATGTTCTGCTTAGTTGGACTAACTATCTAATTATAATACTCGCTCAGCGAACACTTTGTTAAATATAAGTATATGTTTATTAACGTTTGAGTTTATCGACTCTTGTAAAATAGTATTTTTCAAACTTTCTCGGTTTTTACACATTTAACGTATAACTACGAGTTTTTCGTGGCTCAGAAAGTTGTTTTAGTTAAAAGTAAAGTAAAGTACAGTATTAGCCTGTAACGTCCCACTGCTGGGCAAAGGCCTCTAATCCCACTGAAGAAATCAGTACAGTGAGAAGAATAAAGTATATCACCACGCTTGCTAAATGCGGGTTGGTGATCTCAAACCCGAGCACTGTTTGAAAAGTAGGAAACATGTTTTCACTCGACCCGGGAATTGAACCCAGGAACCTCAGTCTTGGCAGGCGAGTGCGCATACTACTAGACCACCTAGGCATTAAGCGTTTTTGTTTTAGTAAGTAAAAACTTACTTTGATTTCCCGACGTGCCGCGCGCCGCGAAAAACCCCGTAGTAATAAGTATGTAAATAATATTATAAATGAAGCCAAGGAGTTTAAAGAACAATAAGCAAAGTTGGAGGTCCATGCTCCACACAAATTTGCCCATTGTCCATTTGTTTGTCCATTAATCACTTCAACTATCAGTCAGACAATTTTTATAGAAGTAGAGGAGACTAGGAATCTGGAATTTGAAGAATACAGGAAAAAACCGCGTGCGTTGCTAGTACTTCAAACGGTATGCATTGAAGATAGAGCTAGAATCGTCTTTTTATTATTTATTCGAGCGGTAATAAATCGTTAGTTCAAAAGAGGCGAAACAAAAATCATCAAACGAAACCTATACATCACTATTATGTTACAGACATACAGACATCAATTACAAAGAACTCTGAACACAAAACTCAAAAAGTCTATTCAAAAACTAAAAACAGAACTAAAACAATACGAATCTGTGACAAAGTGAAAACTTATCCAATTTGAGAAGCCAAGAGAATGCTATTCATTACAAAACTCAACATTAAAAGCGTTTTTAGAAACAATATCATTGAAGCCAGCGGTGCTGAAACTTTTCGAAAATTTTGACACCCAAAAAGGTAAAGCTAAAATCGCTCAAATTCGGTTTGTTTTATATTATAAGTAACTAGCAACTCCCCGCGGTTAAATCTGCGTTGTACCAGTTCCCGCGGGAATTTTGGGATAAAATGTATCTCATGTGTTATTCTGATGTATACCTATTTTACTGTAAAGTTTCATACAAATCGGGAGCTTAGGGATTAAAAATAGCCTCTTTCCGTTACAAAGGGAATTATTCAAATCAGATAGGTAGTTTCTGAGATTAGCGCGTTCAAACAAACAAAAACCGGCCAAGAGCGAGTCGGACTCGCGCACGGAGGGTTCCGTACATTAAACCGTTTGTTGTATGGGAGCCCCCCTTGAATATTCATTTCATTTTATTTTTAGTATTTGTTGTTATAGCGGCAATAGAAACACATAATCTGTGAAAATTACAACTGTCTAGCTATCACCATTCTTGAGATACAGCCTGGTGACAGATGGACGGACGGACGGACGGACAGCGAAGTCTCAGTAAAAGGGTCCCGTTTTTACCCTTTGGGTACGGAACCCTACAAACCAACTCGTTATCATTATTACATTAGTATAGATTAAAATAAGACATTCTATCCCGAAATTCCCGCGGGATTGCGCAGCTAGTTCTTTTTACTACATACTTAAACCGAAAACGCCTAAAATCAAAAAAAGCAAATAAAACCAAATCGCCATTTAACCTCATACCTCTGACGTCACGTATCGGTTAATGACGTCACGCGTGGACATCCGATATTACCAAAGATAGTCCCTCAGGACCCGGGACGCGCAGATATTTCTAACGAGCCGGTTGGATTTATTGAAATATTTTTTTTTTGGATTTTTCGTGTCATATGAAACTACTAGTTTACCTACATATGTACATCTATATTATCTACTCGCAGCGCCCCGCGGTTTTACCCGTGCCCGTGAGAATATCGGGATAAAAATAGCACCTTCCCGTTGAATGCGGCTATCTATTACAAAAATAATTATTCAAATCGGGCGGTAGTTCCCGAGATTAGCTAGAACATACAATTACTTGTTCTTGCATACAATTACTTGTTGTCTTCTGTGACCACTGTTCCTGTATAGGAGCCGAAACGTCAGATAAAAACGTAAAATAAAAGCGAAGTGTATCCGTAAACGTAGTTTAAATTTTTTAGAGGTACAATTAGTAATTTTGTTTGTATGTTCCGGCTAAGCTAAGAATTATTCGATACCAGTCCGATTAAAATAATGATTATTGCTTGTATTAAATAGGTATATTCTGGAAGAAGCTTATAGTTATAGGCTATTATGTATACCGAAATTCGGTTTAGGCCCATCTCGTAGCCAGATTTGGTAGCTAGCTTCCAAATAGGAGAAATAATCCCGATTCGAAGCTGGCTACGAAATAGGAATTCGAAAGTCCAAGATTTAGGAAAAAGAACTAGTAAAAAAAAAAATAACCCTAACCTACCGAATAGATCGTTCCCATTTAGTAGCTACAAGATGGGAAAACACTTTTCTCATTTCGTAGCTAGCTACCAAATCTGGCTACGAGATGGGCCTAAAGTCGAAATTCGAGGAATAGGCACCAGGCGGGTAAAAGCGTGCGTCGCGGCTAGTACTACACTATAATAAACCTGAAGAGTTTGTATGAACGCTCTAATTTAAGAAACTATTACAAATCCGATTTGAATAATTCCTTTTCTAATGGATAGCCACATGCAACGGAAAGGTTATAGACTATTTTTCTGGTGATGACTCGTGGTCCCACTGGGATTGTACCACTATTACTCGTGGTCCCACTATCCCTGAAATCATGGGTTCGTGGTTCCACTGCTTAGTGGGACTACCAGTCATAGTTAAAATCGTCGGTTCGTGGCCCCACTGCATCAAGTTTATACACGTAGAGTAAATACTTGAATTAAAGTGAGTTCTTCAGGTACTGGCCACTTGAGATACTGGCCTTTTTAGTCACAATTCACAATATTCCCTTCTAAATCTCAAAGAAAATACTCAAAGTACTCGTAAGTACATGCAATTCGGTAGGTTAGGGTTATTTTTTTTTATGACCATATCAGTGGGACCACGGGCGACTGCATTACGTTGACTGATGGTCCCACCAAACAGTAGGACCACGAGCCCATTAAATCGACACACTGTCCCACCAGGGGGTCAAATTAGTGGGACCACGAGTCATCACCCTATTTTTCATACAAAAATTCCTTCAGAAACAGGCAAAATGCGAGTAAAATCGCGGAGCAATGTTAAGCATAACAAAAAGTAAAGCATAAGACTGTAACGTCCCAATTCTAGGCTAAGGCCTCTAATGTCACTGAAGATATCAGTACAGCAAGGCGTTTAGTTGGCAATAAATATTTTAATATACTCCGGAACACAAGTAAAATGTCCAATAAACTTAAACGGCAGTATTCAAAACGCTAAACCCAGTAGGAAGCGTCTAGGAGCGAACATTCATCCGACATCGGTATGCTATTGGAGAGACCGTGCGCTGTGACGGGAGGGGAACCCGGCGCTTCGTGAAACAACTGAAAAAGGGACTTTAACTGATATTAAAAGTGTATTCAATTCGATAGATGAATTTAGTAAAATAACTAAAATTAGGTACTTTTTAAACACACACGATTTAGTTTAAACGTACTCACACGGGTTTTTTCGCGTAATAACTTACTTTTTATTTCCCGACGTTTCGAGGGGATTGCACCTCTCGTGGTCGCGACCACGAGAGGTGCAATCCCCTTGGAATGAAACGGGTCTGTATCGCGTTAGCTAGTAGATAGTATAATGAACTAAAATTATGATCAAAACTGAAATCCAGAATCGAAGTCGTTTCGAGCGTATTACACTAGTCGTTATAACGCCTCTGTTGTCTAGTGGTATGTGCAACTCGCCTGCCAAGAATGAAGTCCCAGGTTTAATGCCCGGGTCGAGCGAAAACATTTTTCTTACTTTTCAAACATGGTTCGGGTTTGAAATCCCCAACCCGCCTTAGGCGTAGTGATTTCGCCTAATTTTCTTCACTGTACTGATATCTTCGTGAGATTAGAGGCCTTTGACCAGCTGTGGGACATTACAGGTTAATACTTAACACCGCTCGTAGTCACAGGATGACTACGAGCATTTCACTTAGTGCAAACCGTGTGTTTAAAAAGTATATTATGATTTAGATAACTAACTAACGTTAACTAACCAACGTTAGTTATCCAAACCAGTCGTTACAAACAAGCTTGCACCACTATTCCCTGCCCAATATCTCTCTTGTCGTTTCTCAAACGCCCGGTTCTCCATATCCCCGCGACACGAATACATTCGAATCGGCACATTATCTGTATAATCGATTCCTCTCGGTATAACCGATAACCGATTCCTCTCGATAACCGCACAGCTCCCGTTCGGTACAATCTATGTCTTATTGTTGTGTCCCTCGGTGTCGTGTGTATGGATGGGTAATTTTCTAGCTGGGTTTTGTATTCGTTGTGCAGTGTAGGTTCGCTTATTAGAGATTTCATTTATGAAATAACCTTTTGTTTACACTCTCACTGCCTTATTAATAAACGCTGTGCAAATAAAACAATGTTACAATGTGTTTTGTCTCTTTTGCTCTTCGAAAAATTGCATATATCGGAAAGTGACAAACCATTTAATTTGCCCCTCGAACCCTGAAAGCTGCACATTGAGTGACCTCATGTGCGCCAATGACAAGGGCGCAGGGGCAGCGAAGCACTGGAGCGGGCTCATTTAAAAAGTTATTTTTTGTGCCATCGACACGAAGAAGAAGAAGAAGAATAGCTAAAATGTTCCTAATACATATATGGCTCTTAAACTATGCACATCACACAATGGTCATTAATAATTATTATAAACTCTACTTCGATAATGTTATCAGTAAGTTCGCGTATGTTTGTCGCAAACCCTGGTGTCGGGATTAGACCACCTAAAGACCGCCGATATAGTCTAACGATAAGTAACCGAAGACTGACAATTTAACGAGTCTTTCCACCCACTGTAGCGTCTATCTGCCACCGAGGCGTCTAAAATATATGAAAATTTAAAAATTTAGGTAAAGAACTCTATTATGTGTTAACTGTTTTTCGCATTATCTATTTCAAAACAGTCCAAACCCTCTATCAAATACAACATCCTGATGATAAAATGACATCCTTACAAATATCCGCCCATATCAATAAGCACTACATACTTATAGTACCGATATCGTAGTGTTATGAGTCTCAGGGCACAAATACCAACGGGTGTGATGGTGGCTTGTAATCGGTGTAATACGATAGATATGTTGTGAGACGTAATAAGTGTACTGTGTGTGATAGATATGGTTAGAGATCTGTTAGCAGGCGACCAGTTTTAGGCGAATGGTTATACTGCCTAAATTTAGTCGCAATGGCAAACTATTTATTTATGTGACTAATTGTACTGGAAGTAAAATAGTTGGAGAATTTTTTGCAGTTTTTATTTTTTTATTTTGATATCTATTTACTAGCAATGCCCCGCGGTTTATTACGTGTCTTGCCCGTTCTCACGGGAATTTGGGGGTGAAAAATTGCCTATAATCTTTTTGTTGAATGTGACTATGCATTACAAAAAGAAGTTCTTGTGATTAGCCCGTTCAAACAAACAAAAAAAAAAATCTTCAGCTTTATTATATTAATAGCAGCGCCCCGCGGTTTTGCCTGTTCCCGTGGGAATTTCGGGATGAAAAATAGCCTATAACCTTCCCGTTGAATGTAGCTATCTATTACAAAAAGAATTATTCAAATCGGACTGATAATTCCCAACATTACCTCGAATATACAAACAAACAAACAAATAAGATATAGATAAGTTTTACAGAGTCATCAGAAACTAGTCAACTATCTCCCTCTAGAATTATCTATCTGCTATAACTATATCGCTATAAAGATTTGGAAAAAAAGTGCTCTGAAAATTGCTATAAAAAATAAGGAGTTTTTTAAACACATCCTCCTTTTTAAAGTCGGTTGAAACAATTCACTTTGCCCAACCTCTCCACGTTTCCATTACACTGGAACATGGTACATTGTCAAACAAACTCTGAAGAGAGTTGCAAACCAACGGACTGTTTTCATATCACTGCAAGAATTAGATGCAAGCCTTGAATATATTGGAGCGCAGTTGACGGTTATAAAAAGAGAAAGATATGGTATCAGCTTCCAGTCGCTACTGTCGACTGAGTCCATGAACACACACACTCACACACGAAAAAGTAAACAATGAAACAGGACTAATTATTCACATACGATTTGTTTTGAACCTAACTTAGTTATTAGTTAACTAACTGCCGTACTCATAGACGTTAATGAAATCGACTTTAACTAAAATTAAATGTCACATTCATTCATTAAATCTCTACTAAGGAATCATCTGACATCTCTGAGTATTTGCGATAGTTATAATCGTTATCTTGTATAAGTTAGTGGCCAACCCTGGTGTCGGAGTTTTTAGACCACTTAAAGGCCTCCGCGGTCAACGAATGAAACAACCCGGACCGACAATTTAACGTGCCCTCCGAAGCACGGTAGCGCTCAGATAGAAATGCCACTATCAGCCAACCATCCAAGTAGGGGCGAGCTCCACGTTGCTTTACACTCGCAATGGACTAATATCGCTTACTCAAACAAAGCCGTGAATGCTTCAAAATTAAAATTATTAAATTCGCGAGGTCTAACAGAAAAACGCATAACTCGTACCCTCAAAACTCCACCTCCAATTTATTGTTACAAACTTGTGTTATTTTGTCTCTTAAAAGATAAACGGGCGTTCAAGGAAGAGCAATATTTCATGTCTTATCAGCGGATTTGGATTCCAAATGCCAGTTTGTAAAGTACGTTTTATATTGCGATACTTTCGACTTTATTCTTGTTAAAGGGTTAAGTTATTTGCTTTATTTTGTGAAGATATAGCGGTGAATCGTGACTCTATGACCGAGTCAGTTGACTTACGGTACGGTACGGGATGTTTTACGAGGATGCAATTAATTTTGGTTTGTGAGGTGTTAAAACGGTTTTCAAACTCCAACAACTGTAGGGTTTAGGAGATATGTATCTACATATGACAAGCCCGTTGGCACAGCAGTGAGAGCGCTTACTGTGTCAAGGGTTGCGGGTTCGATTCAATGAAGTCAACAATATGTGAAGACATAGTTGTAGGCGACGACGTCTAGGTGTCAATTTTTATATTGTTATAAAGTATTTGTATATGTAGTAGTATCAGTGAGTTATATTCCGTAATACAAGCTGAGACCTTTGTCTTGGCGTGCATTTTTAGCCTTACAGGGTTGGCTTCATTTATCTACATATATTAGCGCCCCGCGGTTTTAACTGCATTGTGCCCGTTTCTGTGGGAATTCCGGGAAAAAATAGCCTATACCCTTTTTACTGAATGTAGCTACCTATTCCAAAAATAGACAATGCTATTATTTTTAAAATCTGATTGGTAATTTTGAGATATTAGCGTTCAAACAAACAAAGAACAAACTCCTTTTGTTTAATTTAGTGTCTTTTGTTTGTTAGATACCGCTAATCTCGCTATATACAACAATTTGCGATAGAATGTATGTATAGAGAATAAAAAAGTGTACTGAATGATAAAGTATCATATTAGTATAAGTAAGTAACCCTGTAATGTCCCACTGCTGGACAAATAAGACAGATAAAAAATAAGACAGAAACAAGATAGATAACCGAAAATAAAATAATGAAATACTTACTTCGTTTAGAGTAAAAATATAATTGGATTCAAACCTATTCAAATTCAAACGACATCAAAAATGAATATCTATTCGGTTGACACATGGCTTTAGAAATATTTTTATTGAACACTTGAAACTCGTAAAATAGATATAAAATGACAGGAGTCAGTTGAAAGAAGAAAATACTGTTTTAATTTTAATTTTGCTGACCTTTTGACAACCAAACGACCCGTAATATAAATGCCTTTGTAAAATATATTTTTTTCAGAATATTTTTCAGGTATGCAAGTTTTAAGCCCATTGGCAGTTTGGTTTATGAGAGTATTGATGTGTTGGGGTTTCGGTATCGAGTCCAAAAATTAATTTATTAAAATTAAAAGAGAGAACTCTGTTTTATACAATTTTGACATGTGTTCTGACAATAACACTGTTATAAAAAAGAACTGATTGCATAAAAAAAAACCTTTACGCGTAAACGGTTGCAAAGATTTTTGCCAAATATAGCTACATATATATAGAACCAATGCAAGGTAACAAGTTATCGAATGAAAAAAATCACATCGAAATCGGTCCATCGATTTGAAAGATACCACGCCACAAATAGAAAATCGTGTGAGTTTTTACTCCCACCAGACCTCCAACATGGTCTGACCATCAAAACAACCGGAACCGACTGCTTAACGTATCCCCCGAAGTACGGTAGCGTGAACATAGAAATGCTACTATCGGCCATCCATCCAAGTAGATGCCGAGCTGCACGTTGCTTAACAAGCGCAATGACCTAGCATCGCTTAGTCAGAGTACGCCTCGAGCGCTGCGCTCCGTCCATTACCCGTTAATAACTATCTGTCTGGCTCCGATATTGATTTATTGAAAGGTGTAATAATAGAACCTATAATATGACTTTGAAGACTAACTGCCTTATGCATAAATAACTGTAACTTAATCAGAAAGGAACAAACCATCTGATAGCTTATGGACCAAGAGCCCGTGAACCCCAGACCTTCGTTATTTTATAAAAGCTGAAAGTTTGGCAGCGCATGCTCCCAACACAGGTAAGAACGATGGACTATTATGAAGTTTGGGTTATCGTGGCTTTGGCAGGTAAACGGTACTAAAGGTCAATGGTCGAAAACACCAAGTTGGCCATCGATTTCGATATCACCGTCAAAAGGTGACTTGTACAACTCCTTAAGAGCTTTCAAATGACATAGGTCATGTCACTGTTGAGCATTAGGATCAGCGTCCATAGCATAGGTCAACTCCAATCTTCAATGGTCGAAAACACCAAGTTGGCCATCGATTTCGATGTCACCGTCAAAGGGTGACTTGTACAACTCTTCAAGAGCTTTCAAATGACATAGGTCATGTCACTGTTCAGCATTAGGATCAGCGTCCATAGCATAGGTCAACTCCAATCTTCAATGGTCGAAAACACCAAGTTGGCCGTCGATTTCGATATCACCGTCAAAGGGTGACTTGTACAACTTGTCAAGAGCTTTCAAATTTTATAGGTCATGTCACTGTTGAGCATTAGGATCAGCGTCCATAGCATAGGTCAACTCCAACCTTCAATGATCGAAAACACCAAGTTGGCCGTCGATTTCGATATCACCGTCAAAGGGTGACTTGTACAACTCTTCAAGAGCTTTCAAATGACATATGTCATGTCACAAAAATCACACTTTATTATTTAGTGAATTTAGATCAGTATTTTACACACCTTTAGTACCGTTTACCTGCCAAAGCCACGGTAACCCAAACTTCATTATTAGTCCATTGTTCTTACCTGTGTTGGGAGCATGCGCTGACAAACTTTCAGCTTTTATAAAATAACGAAGGTCTGGGGTTCACGGGCTCTAGGTCTATTAAATACTACTAGTAAGCGTTTATGAATCTTTAAGCGACATGTATACGAGCGACGTATTACGAGGGTAAATGCAGTTGTCAATATTTACTTTATTGTTATTCTTAAGCGTTAAACCATAATAATATGGGCATCCTACTAATATCATAAGTGCGAAAGTTTGTGAAGATGCATGTATGTATATTTGTTACTCTTTCACGAAAAAAAAACTACTGAATGGATTTGGATGAAATTTTACAGTAATATAGGTTATACATCAGAATGACACATGGGATACATTTTACACTACAATTTTGCCTTATCATAAGTCTGTTAAGACTGAGATTTTGTGATACCGTTGCGTGAGTGTAAGTTGTACCAATCCGCCCTCATCGTATCACTAGCCGCGCCCTGCGTTCACCCGCATTGTACCCGTTCCCACCGGAATTTCAGGATAAAATGTATCCCATGTGTTGAATACCTATATTACTGTATAGTTTCATCCAAATCCGTCCAGTAGTTTTTTTGTGAAAGAGTACACATCCAAACATACAAACAAACATAGACACATCCAAACATACCTCCATCCTCACAAACTTCGGCATTTATAATATTAGTAGGATTATTCATATAATGTATTTCTTTTAAATTATATGAAAAAGATACCCGACTGACAACGTTATCTTGAAAGCAACTATCGACGACTGAAGTTGCGTTTGTAGTTGACAACTTTCCACTCATGTGTACCAAGCTTTACACTAGTTCAGACGGCCCCTCAAATACACTTGAGTACAAGAAAAAATGTGTTATATTTGAAAAAATATAGAAGAATTCGGAGGTCGAATAATTCACTTGAGAAGCACTTTTGTTTTTATTTATTTCTCACTTTCGTTTCTGAAATAAATAACCATTAACAATACACAGTTCTATCTCTGTAGACTACTGAGAATCACTTTAGTACTTTGTCACATTATTTTGAAAATTCTCATTGATATGTTAGTGGAAGCCTTCTTGGCTTCGAAATATGACCCGTTTTTTCTGACCCGGTTCGTTGTGCCTTTTCGACCCATATGGGTCAAAATCTATTCTGCATTGTAGAATTTTAGTTATGATACAGTTTAAAGCATGCTTAACAATTTCTTAGACAGAATTACACAAATAACAATAATCTGATATAATATATACCCAGACAAAGTCACTCAAGGTTAATTAGACCAAAACTAAGCCTTAAGCTTGTACTATGGAATCTAATGCAGCGATACTACTAAATATACATACACAAATACTTTATAAGAATATATAATTGACACCCAGATGTCGTCGCCAACAACTTAACTATACATTCTTCTATTAACTAAAATTACCCAACAACCTTCAAATTTCTTACCACACTTAAACCAGTAAAATCAAAATGGCCGTTAACAAAAAGTATTACCCACAATATACGTACCAGATAACTGCTAAACTAAACAGAGGTCGTAAACTGCGTACATTAACGTTAACTACGGTTTAACGTTTAACTATACGTTGCGATAAATATCGTCTAGTTACAGTTGGGTACAAAATGAGTGGCCCTATAATGAAATCTATGTTGTACGTAATCCGGTGTTGGATCGGTTTTACCCGCGTTGTTCACGAATTCATTACGATCCTAATTCGATCATATAGTTAGCTCTTAAAAAGATCCGGCTTCGATTTTGTTTAATTCTGGAAGTACTTCTGGACGCGCAATTATCTGGAGCTACCAATCGAATTATTTATTTTTGGAAAATTATACTGCCGCATTTAAAGACGTCCATTATATCGCCACTTAACTAATTGACATTAGTTTTCATACATCACATGTCAAAATTACTCATTAAATATCTACTAAGGAAGCATTGACGTCTCAAACTCACCACTCACGGCTCGTAAACTCACCCAATTTGCCAAAAAGCGCTTTAAAATTTCAGCTACAAAACAACAGCATAGCGCTATAAGTCTTTCAGTACGGGCGATAGCTATATTCAAGAGGAAAGTTTGATGTTACGTCACAACACAAAACCGTGAGAACAGGTAAAACGAGAACAAAACAAAACTACTTAATATTTGGTACATACTCGTTTGACTCAACTACCAGTAGAAGTTCTAAGCATGTCATGTCCATTGTTTCGTATTCCTATTTCCAATTAAGTAAAGTGTTCCTTAAGCTGCATTCGCTTGCAAACTGAACATAATTTAATATTACCATGTAGGTAAACTACAAAGCTTTTTGAGAGAAAATAGCCTCCGGACAGTTAAACTTGTATTCTTTATGAGTGCATATACGTATACGTATTATGTAAAATATTTTGATTTAATTTACAGTCTTGGTAAGATACACATCATTGGTCGAATTAATTGCTAAGTTGTCCTTATTTCAACTGTTTTTACCATGTCTTTATTATCGGATTGTAAGTAGTCTTCCAAAGGGGTGTTCAGGAAGTGTGACAATAGTGTTTTAAGAGGCAAATAAAAGTGTTTCAGGACTTGTCAATATAGCTTTCCAGGAAGGCAAATTAAAATGTTCTAAAAATAGTAGTGTTTTTGGAATCACATATTTATAAATGAATTCATGTGCGATACTCGCTATACAGAATCTGAGCAGACTATAAATGACTCTAGTCAGACATTTAACTGGGCTATGTAAACATGAAGGAGTGCACACTAGAGAGATAAGACGTTTTTATTTATGTATACTTTTATATCTTTATTAATATATCTGAAGAGTTTGACTTTTTGTTTGTTTCAATGCGATAATCTCACAAACTGTCAATCCAATTTGAATAGATAGCCACATACAGCCGAAAGATAGAAGCCGAAAGAAAAATCTCTTTGTGAGACTTTCCTCAGTTTGTTTAGGACATTGCAGGCTGAATCACCTGTGTGCTTAGTGGGAGTTTTCCAAATAACTTTACCGTCGCGTAAGCTAAGAAACTCTGTGAGTCTGTTGACATTGTTTGTTGTTTGTAAGTTGCCATAGTAATTTTTACGCGTTCACCGCGTCAACATTAAGGCCGATGCCGACGATGAACGAGAAACGAGTAGAACTAGAAACTATGTATAAACGAGTTGGCGATCAACAGGAAGTCAGTGTGTAGTTTCGATAGTATTGTAGCTGGGCTATAAGCGAGTGTGCAAGTGCGACGAGCGATTACTCGCGCAACTTGCCCGCAGTTGCTCAATTCTGTGCAAACCTACTTCTATCTACTTTCAATGTCGCATTGTAAAGAAATGATAATTCGAGCTAGCATCGTTGAACGAGTATCGCTGAGCGAGTTTATTTTTGAAGCTCCTCGCTCAGCGACAAAACTAAGTAGTAAAACGAGTCGATGCCGGCAGTGTGAACAGTCAGCGAGAAACTTTTAATATTTGCACCTCTTTCGTTTATACGGAATATGCATTTATTGTGCGTTTCTTGAAAGAGAAAATCGCCGAGAGTTACTCGTCTTCTCGCCGGCGGTGGGACCACTGCCTAACTCAGAAATATATGTAGCTAAAAAGCGCACCTAGTGGTCACTATGCGAACTAAAATCTGCCATTTAACGTTGTAAGCGCGTTAACCGGCGTAAATGTACATTTCGCGAGTGTGAGTTGCAAGTTTGACAGTTCGATCGCTTTACGCTCACTGTGCGTAAAGTAAAGTTCTCACTTTGAATTTATTGGTGAGAGACGGGCGAACGGACGTAAAATGTAATTGTTTGTTTGTAACTATAGTGATTTATCAATACATAGTATAAATCAAAGTCGCTTTCCGCTGTCTGTCTGTCTGTCTGTCTGTCCCTATGTTTGCTTAGATCTTTAAAAGAACGCAACGAATTTTGACGCGGTTTTTTTAAATAGATAGAGTGATTTATGAGGAAGGTTTATATGTATAATGATCCCCGAAATTTCCACAGAAACGGGCACAACGCGGGTAAATAAACCTCGGGGTGCTTCTAGTAGTGTTATAAACAAACGATGTCATGGTCAGCATATTATATTTTCGCCTGGAAGATGTTTACGACCGCAAGAGCTCAAGATGATCTTTGTTATAATGTCCAGTGTTCGTTCTACTGCTCGAGTTTCTAGTGATCCTCTGATGAAATTGACGGAAAACAATTTTTTTTAAAAGATATCGCTTTACCATAAAATCATCTAAACGGTTGAATTGAGAAACCTCCTCCTTCTTTGAAGTCGGTTAAAAATGTCTTATGTAAGGAGCTATGGCAACCTACAAACAACAAACAATGTCAGTCAAGTGCGCGACGTCGATGTCATGGAATTACATGGAATTAGTATGTACTACGTACAACTAGGAGGTTATTTTATTAGACATCGACCATGGAATTAGTATGTACTAGTTATACGTAGTACATACTAATTCCATGGTCGATGTCTAATAAAATAACCCGCGTAAATGTTATATGTACTTTATACCTTATGAAAACACAGTCGATATGTTATACTCAATTTTGCCGGTTTATTGTTTGGACGTTACAGAGCTACGGTGAATATACATGACATACGTGAGTACTAAAAAAAAACTCGCACTCACAGTTATTCGATGTTCACTACTCACAGAGTTTAGAATGGGTTCCCAACCTTTTTTTAGACTGGAGACCATTTTTTTTATTATTGTTGTCATCAAGGACCTCCAGTCAATTTTTTTTCATTAATTAGCGGTTTAATTTATTTGTATTTCACATTGAACGTGCGCGAGTCCGACTCGAGCATGAATTATTATTATCTTGGACCTCAAAGAAAATGTATTTTCGACGTCATTCAATCAAACATTTGGGCCAGCGCGGAACGCGATCGAAGTTTGTGCATGTTTTACTTGGACTTTAAAGCCATTTTAGGTCCGACTTTACCTTTTTGTACTTACAGAATGATAATTGAGTGACCAAATAATATTTTTTTTTTCTTAGAAATAAGAATAGAACATTATCCTATTCTTATTTGGTCACGCTGGGTAAAAAAAAAGTAGGTGCACACAATATGGGTATATAGTCGGTATTAAAAACCAGCGGTCGGCTACATTTGGGCCGCACTTGTGAAGTGAGCGAAAATTGTACTGGAAAAGTTTACTTGTAACGTAAACAAGAGACATAGAGAAGCTTATACATTTCAGAACAAGCGAGCGCCAAGAAAGAAAAGTGTTAACTTGGACGGAAGACGTAGAGAAGCATGTTTATGAGTGTATGTAATCGAATTTGTGAAATATATTTCGTTCAGTATTTTATCAACGACTTTCCTTCAATTTTCATAAATTAATTTGAAAATGTTCGCGAATTATATTTCGACTTTTGGTGGGTCTGTGGACCACATTTTGTCTTCCGCGGACCACCAGTGGTCCACGGACCACTGGTTGGGAACCCCTTTAAACGCAAACGTAAAGTTAATTGGAAAACTCGCACTAAGCACTCTGATTGCTCGAAAAGTAAGATGATTCCGTGCTTCGGAGGGCACTTTAAGCCGTCGGTCCCGGTTACTTTCTACGGATAGTAGTCGTTACATGAGCCGTGTCAGAGGCCTTTGGCGGCTCAATAACTCTGACGCCAGGATTGGTCAGGTTAACCATCCACTCGATGAAGAAGAAGCCGAAAGGTAAACAGCTATTTTGTTCGAGTCCGACGAGCGACAATTGTCTTAACGCCGCACTCAGAGACTTCCATCAAATCGACACTTAATTATTTAACGTAATCTATATAATATATAAAAATGAAACCCGTTTTCCTTGGTCGCGGCATCACGCGTGAATGGCTGGACCGATTTCCACGGTTTTGCATTCGTTGGAAAGGTCTCGGGCTCCGTGAGGTTTATAGGGAATAAAAATCAAAATTCCCACGGGAACGGGGGCGCTGCGGGTGAAACCGCGGGGCACAGCTAGTGTTTCATACATTACATGTCAAAATCATTCATTAAATCTAAAGGAGTCTACACACCAAACCCGCCGACCCGCCGACACAGCCCGGCGGCTTTGTTTCAAGAATCATGACGGCGACTCGTACCCGCGCGTGCAAGTCGGCGGCATGGCCGGCGACTTGCGTACGCGCTCAGTTGCCCGCCGACACTCCAGCGATAGTGACGTGCTTGTGTTTTACTAAAAAAGTTGTACTGATTTCTTGCCGCCGACTAACTCACCGACACAGCCCCATGACACATGTTGGCGGGTTGGCGGGTTTAGGTCGCCGACACCAAGCCGCCGGGCTGTGTCGGCGGGTCGGCGGGTTTGGTGTGTAGACTCCTTAAGAAAGCATTTGACGTCCGTAACGTTAAACTCACCACTTGCAGCTCGTTAACTCACCCAATCTGAAAAGCGCTTCACAATTTCAGCAACACACGACAAGCGCAATAAGCTACCGAAAACAATTTCAGCGCTTTTGTTCTTTAAACAGAAAGAAGAGTTTAAATTAAACTTTTCGTTGTGATTAAAAATGAAGATTTATTCCGTAACATATTGTCTTAAATAAAACACCGTGTGAAAGCTCGCATTGAGCTTAAAAAGCATATAAAAGCTGTGTAGAGGTGCTTTAGATAATAAAATGGTTTAGTGGAATAATAAAAGTAGGTTAGTGCAAAGAGGAAATGTTACATTGTTGGATAAACTGACCACATAGTGCGGTATTTAAAGTTATATATAAGTACTAGCTGCGCCCCGCGGTTTCACTCGCGTTGTACCCGTTCCCGCGGGAATTTCGGGATGAAAAATAGATGTTGGCCGATTCTCAGACCTACTCAATATGCTCACAAAATTTCATGAGAATCGGTCGAGCCGTTTCGGAGGAGTACGCGAACGAACACTGTGACACGAGAATTTTATATATAAGAAGATATTAGCTGGTTCTTTAAACCGCTGAATGAAAAAACAATATGTATAAAGCTGCAGCGAACACTTTCGAAAATATTCACGGTATTTATTCCACTCGCTAATCTTTCGCGTAATACGTATCCCACAAAAACATTTCATGTTAAATGTTGCCAAGACGAGACCATATAGCTCGCACTGTCAAAAAGTAATCAGATCCCGTGTAGAGCCAAGTTTCTAACCCTACATGCCCAGACCTAAATCGATAAGCCCTAATTTCACACTCAAGTTACGGGGAAATTCTACAGCCATAGCTCGTACTGCGTTGTTCGTAGCGCGTAGCAGAGTTTTTACGCTATAATCTCGTAGGCGTGCAAACCTTGGACGTAACTGGCGAGTCGGCCGCACGGACTTTTTGCTATTCGTCATATGGGCTTGAGCTTAAAAATCTATTCAATCTTCTAAACTCTTTCCGTGCGGCCATCTCGCCAGTTACGTCCAAGGTTTGCACGCCTACGAGATTATAGCGTAAAAACTCTGCTACGCGCTACGAACAACGCAGTACGAGCTATGGCTGTAGAATTTCCCCGTAACTTGAGTGTGAAATTAGGGCTTATCGATTTAGGTCTGGGCATGTAGGGTTAGAAACTTGGCTCTACACGGGATCTGATTACTTTTTGACAGTGCGAGCTATATGGTCTCGTCTTGGCAACATTTAACATGAAATGTTTTTGTGGGATTTCATTTCTTTTTGTAGGTTGCTTATGATAGAAAGATAAAATGAGCGACAAATACAAGTATTTTTTTGTCGCTCATTTTTTCTTTCTTTTTTTGGGGTACTATGTACTTGTGTATAATTTTCAGATCTCAAGCAGGAAATAGGGAATTAAGTTTCCCTATTTCAGATTTTTACCCCTCCGCGGCCGCATTCAGACCTCTAGCGTCAAAAGTTGCGGAAGTCTCGAACAAACTTTCACCCCCTAGTTTAAGGGGTTGGGGGGTAAAAGTTCCAAGTTTTAGGATTTTTTTGTTGTTTGGGTACTAATACTAGCTTACATACCAAATTTCAGTTTTCTAGGACTTCAGGAAGTACCTTAAGAATTTTGTTGATCATCAGTGAGTGAGTGACGAAATCGGGGTATTTTAGATATCAATAAAATCTAAAGTATAAGAGCTATGCAATTTAAACTTTAGAGGTTTATTAAGTCTACCACTGACATTATATCCTGAAAATTTTGTTTATCTGGTATAACCCAAACTCAAGTTATGAAGGTTCAAAAATACGACGAAGCGCTTCGAGAAAAGGTAGGTAGTGCCCTTGCGCTTGCGCTTCGCTTGGCTCGTCTTGGCGGGGGCACTACCGTGCCCCCAGATGTTATTGTGATTGAAAATTGACATTAAAACAAATATATTAGCTTAGACTTAGAGTTTTTTCTACAACCATTGAGCTAAGAAAACGTAAGCATCTTTAGAACAAAATAACTACATTGAAATATATTAGCAAACTATGATGCCACATAAACATGTCAAATTTACCCCTATTTCTTGTCGAAATTACAAAAGTCTGTAAGTATATAAATTCTACACATTCGCCCAGCCCACAAAACCTACCACAACCCTTTATCACACCTGAAAAATCCTTTTAAAAACGGTCATAATACTCAGAATGTCCAATAAATCGGCGCACATTCCGAATGGCCCTAGATTTGAATTCCTGCCTTTGTGACGTCACCAATGACGTGAGCATCCTAGCGATTCTTCGCTTTGTGAGGTCTTTGAAGATAAAGGAGAGAGCTTTGATGCACTGGAGGCGTGCAGACTCACAATTGAACGGTTTGCAGCTGTTGACTGGAAATGCTAGATTGAATAAGGTATAAATCAGCATTTTTTTGAAGAAAAAATCTTACAGTCCAAAAAAAAACTTACTTATATTTTTTACATAATATCAAGATTTTGAATAAATTAACCTCATAACGCCTGTACTCATAGTCGTCAAATGCTTCCTTAGTAGAGATAAAATGAGTGATTTTGACGTGAAAAATTACGTCAATTAGTCAAGTCTCGATGATGTCACATTAATTTTAACATTTAAAATTAAATAAGTGTATATTGATTGTATGACACCTTTTTCCTTCCCTCTTTTTTCCCTAACTGTCCCTATGGAGAACTCGGCCCTGGATGGCCTTAACTCCTTCATCGCTCAGCGAAGGGATGGTGAGACCTAGCCCCCTTTACCCCCCAACCTGCTTTAAAACTAAGTTTAGAACAGCAAAAGACTTCTTTAAACATAGCACACACAGAGATAGTCAGTTTTCACCCATCACTATTGAATGCTTTAAGAAAAAACATCTTATCAAGACATCTTACCCGCTTATTTAATTTCCGTCATACCCAGCACACACCCTAAGCCTTAGGGTCCGAATAGCCCCACACCTCCGACTGATATTGTGTGTAGCTTATCAACAAGTCCGGCCTAACGAAACACCATAGATTTACCTTACACCTTTGTTCGGATCGGAGAATGACAGAGTGAGATAACGCTAACAATAGAAAAGGATAATTATAGTCATTTTGTTTCGGACAAATCTATTTTGAATATAGAAGGCAATTTAAATAGTATCTACGAGTATTTTTATCTATTTAGCGAGAAGCAGCGCCCGCTGTTTTACCCGCGTTGTACCCGTTCCTAAGGGAATTTTGGGATGAATAGTATCATAAAATCTTCCCGTTGAATTTGGCTAAAGAAAACTATAATCAATCTCTTCAGCTTTATTATTATTAGTATAGATAATATCAGTGCAGCTAGACCACTACTAAGATGTGAAATCTATAGTGGCATTTTCCACGTTAAATCATATCGAAGGCCTTTAGGCAGAGTAGTCATTGAGACTAGCGCAAGTCACACAATAGTGCGGGTGTGGGTTACGTGGCCCGCAGCGTACTATTTGTGCATTGCGCTTTAGTGCGTTTTAATAACAAACAAACAAACAAGAAACGAATCCTTCATTTTGATTATATTAAATAGATGAAAAAGTAAGTAGTATTTGAAAGAAAACACAAGAAACAACTAAACTATCAACCAACATCTCACTACAAGGATCAATAATTCATATCTTTCAAAGATGGCAACGGATCAACAACTCCAATAAGAATCATAACGGCTTTGGATATCAAAGTTTCCACAAGAATTTTGGTTGAGACCAAACGATCGAGTTCGAAATAATTCAGTATGAAATAAAGGTGACTACAGCAAAGATTTGGTGGTACTGTAACGGTATTTATAGTTGGTACGGTACAGTAGCGCTCGTGGAGTAGTTTGACTAAGCGATGCTACATTGCGATTGTTAAGCAACGTGCAGCTCGACCCCTACTTGAATGGGTGGCCGATATTAGCATTTCTATCTGAGCGCTACAGTGCTTCGGAGGGCACGTTTAGCAGTCTGTTCCGGTTCCAATCATTAGGCCATATCGGAGGCTTTAAGGCAGTCTAAGAACTCCGACACCGCGAAATGAATGAATTAACAAGAATAATACAAGCGAAGAAGTAAAAAACATACATTACACTTACATTTATTCATTTCGATTACTGGCCAACCCTGGTGTCGGAGGTTTCAAACCGCCCCAAAGCCTCTGACATAGTCCACCGATTGAAACAACCGGGACAATTTAACCGGTAATATAACGTACCAGTAATAGTAACGTAGCGTCAGTAAGTCCCTTTAAGTGTAGCAGTCTAAGTAGTGATGTTCTGTTCTTTCATAAATAATTCATAGAACTATTGAAACTCGTGGTAACAGCTATGCGATTGGTTATTGTTTGAATTGTTTCAGCCGGTGGAGAAGTAAAGGTTCGAGCACATTATGCCGGGCCGCAGCGGGGCGGAGCGGGCCGCAGCGCAGCGCAAAATGTTTACCTAGCACATTAGTGACGGGCCGGGTCACAGTGCATTGACGGATTTTGAGTTCAGTGTACTGCCAGAATTTGCATGCAACTGTACGTTATGGATAGCTCTGACGAAGAACTTTCTTCAAATAAACACGTGCGCGCGTGCGCACCAATCCGCTAGCTATAGCACACTGTTGACGGGGCGCAGCGGGGCGGGGCGGGCCGCATCGCACGGACGAGAATCCGCCTCGCATTAATGCGAGCCGCTGCGGCCCGGCACAGTGTGCGATAATTCTATACAAATTGTATTAAAGCGATTTGAGTGTATTTTTGCGCTCCGCCCCGACACGCTGCGGCCCGGCATAATGTGCTCGAACCTTTAATCTTCGAAAACTGGAGGGGATTAGACGATTTTTGAATTGATTTGAACCAGGTAGAGGTTTTTTAAATACTAGAACAGATAGTCTAGTCAATTCTTAGGTTGGTTTCGGGTTTATGAAATCTAAAAAGGGCGTATACTAGAATATAAATATAACTTACTAGCCTTACGAACTTGCTTCGATGGCTCCAATGAACACTACGCTAACTCAACCTGGTTTTTATTTTTTGGGTTTCAATCCTACGATTTTTGAGATAGCGTAGTGTTCATCGAAGCCATCGTTTTGTTTATCACAGACGTTAATTGCAGACTAGCAGCGCTTCGCGGTTTTACCCGCGTTGTGTTCGTTCCCGATAGAATTTGGGAATAAAAATTACCTTTAATATGTTTTATAACCTTTCCGTTAAATGTGGCTATCTTTTACAAATTGATGAAATTAGCGCGTTCAAACAAAATCAAACTCTTCAGCTTTAACATGTTAGTACAGACGCCATATTGTCTACAGATCTACCCATCATTCCAATTATGTTCAAAATTTAAACCAACATCCATCCATCAGTGACATTCAAGTCCATCAATAAAAAGCCTGCGGTTCATCGGTTAAGTTTTCGGTTAAACCCGAAGTGATATCAGACACAAAGCGCTGTTCAAATAAGTCTCGGTACGTTGAACATACATTTATATTCACCGGGTTACTTATACAGGGTGGTACATCTATTTGACAATAATTTAAATCTGAATTGATATGATAAATCTGTGTTTGATTTTTGTTCATTAATTAGTTTCGAACTTTTCAACGCCTCGGTAGTTTAGTAGTATGTGCTCTAAAGTCTGAGGTCCCGGGTTCAATTACCGGGTCGAGTGAATACATGTCACCTACTTTTCAAACATGGCTCGGGTTTGGGATCACCAACCCTAAATAAGCTACTACTACATTAATTTCGAGTAGCTTAGTGGCCAACCCTGGTGTTGGAGTTTTCGACCGCTTAGGCTGGTTTTAGAGTCACGCTGACCGCACGCTGACCGTCAGCGCTGACAGCCGAAACATATGAACTTCTAGGAAGCGTTTTAGAATAACGCGTAGCTATCAGCACGTGTGGCGGTCAGCGCTGACGGGTCAGCACCCGTACGCGTCGCGCGTCGGGCGCCGCGTAGCCGTGAGCGCTGCCCGCCGCCCGCGCGCCTCGGCCTTCAGTGAGCTTCCTAGTGTCGAGCTGAGCGGACGCTGTCAGCGTGTACAGTCATGACCAACAACGACGAAGCGAAGCAGCATTTATTAATGCACTTCGCTTGTTTGTGCGTCTGTACTCCGCAGTGATCAGCGCGATACTGAAACGTCTTGCACTGACCCTCAGCGCTGACAAGTTACGCGCTAAGCTGTCAGCGCCGATGATCAGCATGACTCTAAAACCAGCCTTAAAGGCCTCTGACGTGGTCTGTCGATTGAAACAACCGGAGCCGATACTTAAACGTGCTCTCCGAAGCACGGTAGAGTAAACACTCTGATAGGTCTGGCCACTGACCTATGTATATTCACACACGCACGGTTATTTATTTTTAAATTAGACCCAAAGTAAACTCTAAACTTGTATTCTTGACAAGCCCGTTGGCACAGTGGCAGTGAGAGCGCTTACTGTGTCGGGGGTTGCGGGTTCGATTCCCGCCCGGAGTCAACAATATGTTCAGACATAGTTGTTGGCGACGACGTCTGGGTGTTCATTATATTATTTATTATATATTCTTACTAGCTGCGCCCCGCGGTTTCACCCGCGTTGTACCCGTTCCCGCGGGAATTTCGGGATGAAAAATAGACGTTGGCCGATTCTCAGACCTACTCAATATGCTCACAAAATTTCATGAGAATCGGTCGAGCCGTTTCGGAGGAGTACGCGAACGAACACTGTGACACGAGAATTTTATATATAAGACTAGCTTTTGCCCGCGGCTTCGCTCGCGTGGAATTTAGTTTGCCGCATTAAGTTTCGTTATAGATCGTTTAAAACATTTGTTTATCGTAGCAATCTCCGCATCGTTGCAAACTCCCACCTCCGCATCGTAACACACTCCCACCTCCACATCGTAGCATACTCCCACATCCGCATCGTAGCACACTCCCACCTCCACATCGTAGCATACTCCCACCTCCGCATCGTAGCATACTCCCACCTCCGCATTGTAGCACACACCCACCTCCGCATCATAGCCACCTCTGATGCGATTCTTTAGATTGATATAACTTTTTTATTTATGAACCGATTAAAACGAAACAAAGACTAAATTTTAATCCCAGCAAATCACAACGCATTGGTGAAATCCGTATTCAATTCGGTTATGCCTTTTCTGAGATTAGCGCGCACAAACGTACAGACAAACAAACAAACAAACAGACAAAAAATCATTGTTTTGGGTTCATAAAGCCCCTCTTATTTCCTTATATATCTTCTATGTACAGACAGCCACCATTTACAATGTATTATATGAATTGATTAGGTACTGACAGGTTCAAACTAATACATTTACATCTTCCATCATCTCTCATTTTATCTGGGGGTTGAATTTATCAAAATTATATTTATGCGGACGTCGTCATCATAGTAGCTCCAATCTATTAAAGATTGGTTCAGTTCAGTTCAATCAGTCGAAAATCTAAGAAGATTTATACAAAATTTCATCCCCAATTTTATTCCCTTAGGGGTAGAATTTATCAAAATCCTTTCTTAGGGGATGCCTACGTCATAGTAGCTATATGCATGCAAAATCTCAGGCCGATCGGTTTAAAATTGACAAAGTTTCATACAAACTTTCATCCCGTATTTTATCCCCTTGGGGGTAGAATTTATCACAATCCTTTCTTAGGGGATGCCTACGTCATAGTAGCTACATGTATGCAAAGTCTCAGCCCGATCGGTTTAAAATTGACAAAGTTTCATACAAACTTTCATCCCCTATTTTATCCCCTTGAGGGTAGAATTTATCAAAATCCTTTCTTAAAAGATGCTTACGTCATAGTAGCTATATGCATGCAAAATCTCAGCCCGATCGGTTTAAAATTGACAAAGTTTCATACAAACTTTCATCCCCTATTTTATCCCCTTGAGGGTAGAATTTATCAAAATCCTTTCTTAAAGGATGCTTACGTCATAGTAGCTATATGCATGCAAAATCTCAGCCCGATCGGTTTAAGATTGACAAAGTTTCATACAAACTTTCATCCCGTATTTTATCCCCTTGGGGGTAGAATTTATCAAAATCCTTTCTTAGGAGATGCCTACTTCATAGCAGCTATATGCATGCAAAGTCTCAGCCCGATCGGTTTAAAACTGACAAAGTTTCATACAAATTTTCATCCCCCATTTTATCCCCTTGGGGGTAGAATTTTCGAAAATCCTTTCTTAGTGTGCACTTACTTCACTTGAAGAACCTTCCTGCCAAATTTCATGCTTCTAGGTGTAGCGGTTGAGGCTGTGCGTTGATTATCAGTCAGTCAGGACTTAGAATTTTATATATATAGATAGAAACGATTTATAACGTTTGAAACAAAGTCTATATTATATTAATTTCTAAATACATATAAATATATTAAATACTATAATATCTTTAAACATATAATTATATCTATATATCAATATTAAAAAGCTAAAGAGATTATTGTTTGTTTGTTTGGCCGCGCTGATCTCAGAAACTAATAGACCGATTTGAATAATTCTTTCACTGTTAGATAGCCTATTTTTATCGACTGTATTTCTATTAAAGTTAGACCTGCCCGTGCCCACTGAACGTTTGCTATGTGGCTGGTCCTTAAATAGCTGCACTATCTATTGGAATGCTTGGTAATATCTACTACTGCGTGAGTGAAACCGTAGTCGCCATGGTAAAAGTAGTATGGAGTCTAGGCCCACCCCTCAATAGTGACGTGTGATACACCGTTGGATAGGGCCTTTGAAGTTTAAAGTATTGATAACTTTATTTTTATTAGCGCCATTTCTGTTTTTAACTTTATTTCATTTAAATAACAATAAATAACTCTTTAGTAGATATTTTTATCTCAAAATTTTTTCAAAGTACATATGATGAATCAAATGAGCCGAAACTCGATAGGGCTTCGACTTTTAATTACGGAGTTCCTATGGCCACCTTCCGGTTCCATCACCAGACCCTGGTTACCATATAGTATCAAAGTACTCGTCTAAATGAATCAAATGAGCCCAAACTCGGTGTGGCTGCGTCGTTTATGTACGGATTTGCTAGGACCTACTTCCAACTCCATACAAACATTTATACCGCTAGTTTACCCTCTTAGGGGTTTTTATAATTCCTTTTAGTAATCCTTATCTACGATAAATAAAAAACTTACATGTAATATTTTAAGCAAATGCATCAAAGGAATAAAAAAAGTCATAGAACAAACTGTCTACCCCTAAAATAACGTTTTAGGGGTGGATTTTCCAAAATGTTTTTCGCTGGTAGTTACTTTTGTTATATAGAGAACCTACATGCAAAATTTGAAGCAAATACATCAAAGAAATAAAAAGTTGCATGTAAGCGATCATCCCCTAATTTACGCTCTTAGGGGTGGAATTTCCAAAATTCCTTTTGCAACCCTTATCTACGTTAAATAAAGAACCTACATGCAAGATTTGAAGCAAATCCTTTAAAAAATTAAACAAATATTATAAATCTTTCAACCCCTAATTTACCCTCTTCGGGGTGGAATTTCCAAAATTCCTTCTGTAATCTTTAACTACGTTAAATAAAGAACCTACATGTAAAATTTGAAGCAAATACATTAAAGGAATTTAAAAAGTCATACAAACTTTCAACCCCTAAATTACCTTATTAGGGGTAGATTTTCCGAAACTTTTTTAATAAGTGGTTATTTTCTTTGTATAAATAACCTACATGCAAAATTTGAAGCCAATACATCAAAGGAATAAAAAGTTGCATATAAGCGATCATCCCCTATTTTACGCTCTTAGGGGTGGAATTTCCAAAATTCCTTTTGTAATCTTTATCTACATTAAATAAAGAACCTATATGCAAAATTTGAAGCAAATCCATTAAAGAATTTTAAAAAATTGTAAAACTTTCAACCCCTAATTTACTCTCTTAGGGGTGGAATTTCAAAAAATCCTTTCTTAGCGGATGCTTACGTCATAGCATCTACCTGCATGCCAAATTTCAGCTCGATCCGTCCAGTAGTTTGGGCTGTGCGTTGATCCCTCACTAACCACTTTGAGTTTTATATATATAGATATAGATAGATATAGATAGATAGGGGTGGAATTTCCAAAATTCCTTTTGCAATCCTTATCTACGTTAAATAAAGTACCTACATGCAAGATTTGAAGCAAATCCTTTAAAAAATTAAACAAATATTATAAATCTTTCAACCCCTAATTTACCCTCTTTGGGGTGGAATTTCCAAAATTCCTTTTGTAATCTTTAACTACGTTAAATAAAGAACCTACATGTAAAATTTGAAGCAAATACATTAAAGGAATTTAAAAAGTCATACAAACTTTCAACCCCTAAATTACCTTATTAGGGGTAGATTTTCCAAAACTTTTTTAATTAGTGGTATTTTCTTTGTATAAATAACCTACATGCAAAATTTGAAGCCAATACATCAAAGGAATAAAAAGTTGCATATAAGCGATCATCCCCTATTTTACGCTCTTAGGGGTGGAATTTCCAAAATTCCTTTTGTAATCTTTATCTACATTAAATAAAGAACCTATATGCAAAATTTGAAGCAAATCCATTAAAGAATTTTAAAAAATTGTAAAACTTTCAACCCCTAATTTACTCTCTTAGGGGTGGAATTTCAAAAAATCCTTTCTTAGCGGATGCTTACGTCATAGCATCTACCTGCATGCCAAATTTCAGCTCGATCCGTCCAGTAGTTTGGGCTGTGCGTTGATCCCTCACTAACCACTTTGAGTTTTATATATATAGATTATTATTCACAGTAAGCGCTCTCACTGCCACTGTGTCAACGGGCTAGTCAATGTGAAATGAATGAATGAATTAAAGATACACCCTGTACGTTCCATTAAATTCGTTTCACATTAATTCGCAGCACCACAAATAGAATGCTTAACAATGTCAACCGATCGGTTTATTTTAATTATTGTTAAATGTTTTAATGAGTCGGTTACTGGCTCGATGGAAACATGATGAGGGAGTTAGGTAGCTTTCTTTCTCTTTCACGCAAAAGTATTTTTTAATAGTAGCACCGCTGTTCGAATAGGTCAGTGGCCAACCCTGGTGTCGGAGGTTTTAGACCGCCTAAAGGCCTCCGACATGGTCTAACGATTGCAACAACCGAGACCGACAATTTAAATAGCCCTCCAAAGCACGGTAGCGCTCAGATAGAAATGCCACTATCGGCCACCCATCCAAGTATCGGCCGAGCTGCACGTTGCTTAACAATCGCAATGAGCTAACATCGCTATGTAAAACTACGCCATGAGCGCTCATTGCTCAAGACACGATATTTTCAGTTTCAAACTTATTCACATTTTGCTTTCAAAATTCCGAAATAAATACTGTCTTTATTTTCTTATCAATTCCATTTATACTCGTATTATGCCGAAGTCTGGCTTGCGATAAAAGTATCGTTCCGTTATCAACCGATTGATAACGTATTCCGTTTGGTCGTACTAAAAATTGCATATTTTTAAGAAAATTCGTTCTGACATTACTTTGTTGTTTGGATACAATGGGTATATTCTGACGAACGGTATTGAATAGAGTTTTATTTAAATATTAATTGAATCAGATATATTTATTTTTGTTATTTTAAAAGTCAAGATAAACTCGTTTTTTCCGTTCTATATTGGTGGCACGTTATGTCACCAAAATAGAAAGTTAGATTTTAGAATTTTGATCACAGTGCTATTTTACTAATTTTATAGCAATAATACGTATATACCTAGTGTATATATATATACATAACGTATAGCGATAGACCTACTATCGCTATACGTTATATTATTTCATCTCTTTCAACGTTAAGCCGTCGGTCCCGTTTACTTTCTACGGATAGTAGTCGTTACATGAGCCATGTCAGAGGACTTTGGCGGCTCAATAACTCTGACACCAGGATTGGTCAGGTTGACCATCCACTCGATGAAGAAGATCTCTTTCAATGAATGTAATTGGGTTTTTTTAAATACTGTTGGTATTTTTGACCCACATAATTCTGGTCAACTCATTATAAAACTGTCAGCGTTCCAAGAGATTCAAAATATAACATTTTGCCTGCTTTTGTGATTTGTTTTTCAATCTCCTTTTAATATTTTGAGCCCTTTGGTGTGGCAGTGGCAGTGAGATTGCTTACTGTGTCGTAGGTAGCGGTTTTGATTCCCGCACGGAGTCAACATTATGTGAAGACACAGTTGACGACATCTGATTGTCAATTATATATTCATTTAAAGTATTTGTGTATATTTATGTAGTAGTATCAGTTAGATACAAGCTTTGAGCTTACTTTGTTTGTTTAGTCTGATTAGCTGTGAGTGAATTTGTCCGGGTATGTTTATGTTTATTAATATCAATACCGCTCCTCCCAATAACCCCTCGCCGACCCAAACGTCAACGTTTACGACTGCCGACAGCCTCATAAAATACAGTTAGATTGTAGATCGGGCCCGATTACTCTTGTTTTCATATCATACTTTACTGCCGGATTATTGAATCATGTCTTTTTATTTTTGGCCTGAAATGTTTGTTTATTTCAGAATTATTGTATCGGTTTTGGAGAACTTATGCTTTATTTAGTTTGTTGTTGATTATTCATCTATACATTACGATAGGTCAATAGCCCTTGGTGTAGGATTTTTTAAACAAAAAAGCCCCCGAAATGGTCTAACGAGTGAAATAACCGGGAGCGCTCTACTATTGATTTTTTTATTACCCTATTACTACCCTATTCTCTATATTGCGTCGTATACATCCTACTAATATTATAAACTAGCTGTGCCCCGCGGTTTCACCTACAGCGCACCCGTTCCCGTAGGAAATACGGGATAAATAGTATCCTATATCCGTCTCCTGGTTCTAAGCTCCCCGCCACCTCCAATTTTCAGCCAAATCAGTTCAGCCGTTCTCGAGTTATAAATAGTGTAACTAACACGACTTTCTTTTATATTATATAGATGCGAAAGTTTGTGAAGATGTATGTATGTATACTCTATTTTTTATTACTTATCCCAAAATGAGGACTAATGTCGTCAATTTTCCAGCAAAAGACGATTACTCCTGAAGAGGAAAAAGGTTTAGTGATTTTATTTCATTCTTACCCTATCTCTAAACCTTTTTCTTCTTGAGGAGCAATCGCAGGGTGTATAATGTGTTTGTTACTCTTTCACGCAAAAACTACGGGACGTCAGAATAACCCATGGGATTCATTATATTTCTAAATTCCCCCGGGAACGGGTACAACGCGGGTGGAACCGCGGAGCGCAGCTAGTCGCACATTCTTGTATTTCAATGTTATTTTTAGAACTCGCCAACAGGCTTACAAACTTTCTAGAGCTAAAAAATGCTTAAGGAAATGTAGGTATTCATTTCAATATTTATTGTTATCACACTAAACGTTAAAACAAATATTCTTTTACGACTTCTTTTAAAAACAGAGTTCTTTAGAGAATAATTGAAACAATTTCCAAGGCTTCAAGAATCACACAAATTATTTAGAAATCGGAGATTTTGCCTTCTTTCTTCTTAGGCCAACAAATACAACGGAAAACAGACTTTATTCGTGGATATTTAGAGTAAAATATTCTTTTGAAGAAGTGTTATCTTATATAATATGAATCGTTTATTCAATTGAGAGATCAGGACGAGACAAAATTTGAGGATTTGTCGAAGACTGGGGCTTACTAGAAATTACTACCAGGAGCAGTGTGCTTCAAGATATATTAAAGAATAAACTGCATGCTGTTAAAATTTAGAAATCCTTATGCAAACGGCTGGCCCGATTTTTCCCAAACATAGCTAACAACCACGGCAACCAAATTGACTTTCAAGTGGAAAAACTGCATCGATATCGGTACATCAAGCAATAATAAACATTTCATTTCATTACATTTCATTTCATTTCATTTCACATTTCATTTCATTTCATCTGGTTAGATAGTTAGGATTCACATACACATAGACATCGACGCGGCATCAAACTTTTGCTTCTCCATACATACTGATAAAATTATATAGGGTAGCCAATTACTTATAATCAAATCAGGATAATACATAATTTACCCAAATTTTCGTAAAATATATTTCATTATCCAATACAAATCAAAGGCAGGCAGCTAGTTAGAATTCAAAATTAATGGCCTCCATAAATATTATCTCCAGTAACACTGTTTTATTACATCTTCTACGCCATAAACTCAGCAGAGAAATTATTTAAACGTAAAACAATTTAAATTAAAACGTAGCTTAGATTCACATTTTATAACTTGGCTCTTGTCCAGAACATTTTTCAATATTTGACCCAAGAACGTGCAGTTCAACACAAATGATTTTCAGCTTTCTTTACAGCTAAGTTAAAGCTTAAAATCGCTTTATTTCTTTCGTAGTTACAACTTTACTCTACGAATGATGGTATAGGCTTTCCTCTCGAAGGTGTATTATATAAGTACATTCATTATATGAACTGATTTTAGACGCACAAAGTGACATTTGATTTATACGATTTGCTACGATTATTATTAAATTGCGTAGAATACCTTTTACGGTAAGAAATGAGATGAATACTAAGTAAGGCTCTATTTAAGTTAGAACACTTAAATATGGTGTAACGTGACGTACAGACGCATGAGTAATCTCTCTTTTAATAAGAGTATTAATGTATTCAGTTTTTTTAATCTTGAAAAAATTAGGGGCTTTCTATGATATAATTTTCACCAGAACACCCTCAAAAGCCATCATCATGTGACGGTTAGATGTGATTTTTTTTACTCCGAAGCACGGTAGAGTTCTGGTACCTATATGTAACGCAAGAGAAAAAATCGAGTAAGACGCTTAAGAATAAATGACGCTAGGTCCTAGGATGTTAAAAGCGGGTACTGGGGGAAGTCTTCTTATCGAGTGGATGGTCAACCTGACCAATCCTGGTGTCAGAGTTATTGAGCCGCCAAAGGCCTCTGACATGGCTCTTGTAACGACTACTATCCGTAGAAAGTAACCGGGACCGACGGCTTAACGTGCCCTCAGAAGCACGGAATCATCTTACTTTTCGGGCAATCAGGTGATTCAGCCTGCAATGCCCTAACCAAACTGAGGACAGTCTCATAAAGTGATTTTTGTGAGATATCCCCACCGGGAATCGAACCCGGAACCTCCGGATCGTGAGCCGAGCGCTCAAACCACTAGACCACGGACGTTGTCAAACTGGGGGAAGTTACAAGACTTAACATACAATTTTTAAATACTTTAAGAAAAGGCTTACTTGTTAAACATATTTAGGTACTAAATAGATTAAAGGGTTTATATGCATGGCGCTAAAAGATTTTTATTTACATTGATGCAATGTCACCAAGCCGCATTAGGCAAGCGTGGTGATTAAGCCTAATCCTCCGCACTGCACTGATATATCTTTGGTAAGATGAGAGGCCTTTGCTCAGCAGTGGGACATTACAGCATTCACCGCCGTAAAAAAAACTTATTTTGACAGACAGACACCTACTAAACAGATTACAACATAACACCAATTTATTATCTCTCTTTGCTCTCAAACTCATTGCTAAGCCATTTTGAAAAGGAAAAATTAAAATAACAACACAATAAATTGTCGAGACTCATAATTTTTGAAAACGGAGGGTGAATTTGACATCAACTAATTTTGACAGGAAAGAAATTTATTTTACTCAATTTTCCGAAGAAAATTAGGAAGTGCCACGGGAGACCGTTTTGAAACATTTTTATATAAGTTTGGAGGGAAAATTGTGTGAATAAAGTGATTATTGTGTTAAGCAGCTTTTTATTGATAATTAAAAAAGGTTTTTGCACTGTTCTATTGCGTGCAGTATAAAATACAATTTTGTTCTATTGCGTGCAGTATAAAACAATTTTTAATGAACACCTTTTGTCTTGTATACATATATAGGAATTAAATAGATATAAGGGCCGATACTGCGTAAAGCGTGCGCACGCCGCGGTTCCATACCAAAGTGAACCGTCGCGGGCATCCGTCGCGTGCGGTGTCAAAGTGAAACACGCGGTGGGCGCACGCGACGTGCGCACGCTTAACGCAGTGTTGACGCGAGTTATTCAATCCGGTCTTAAAATAGTTTGACTATTTCAAGCAAACGAAATGATGAAATAAAAGTAATAAAAATAATAATTCACACATATTTCACCGATTATATATCACATACTGATTAACTATAACTTACACCTAAATAGCAAAATAAATGTTAGCAACCCCAACTGCGAAACTACCCTTTGTCCAAAACTACCCTTAACTTTGAACAGCAGATTTTACTAGTAAATGAGGGTTGGGCAAAAACGTGTGTTTATTTTGTAAATACACAACCATAAGGGTTAGGAAGGGCTGCATGTTTTTCTCATCGGCGTTAAATGGTTATTAAAGTGTTGTTGAAATTAAGCGAATTGAGAAGCTACAAGCGAACTCTCATATCACAGTGTCAAAGTATAACTAGCTGACTCGCTCACTATCAAATTCGCCAACACGCTTTATTTACAAACTTGGCTTCGAATCCTTGCTTAGGTTTTCATAAGTGAACTTGAAGTATTTGTGTAATTAGCCGCGCACCGTGGTGTTATCCGCGGTGTACGTTCCCGCAGGAATTTCGGGATAAAATGTATCTCATGTATTATTCTGATGTATAACCTATATTACTGTAAAGTTTCATCCAAATCCGTTCAGTAGTTTTTGCGTGAAAGAGTAACTAACATACATACATATATACATCCTCATATTTTTGTATGGGTTTAATTAGTTTAGTTAGTATCAGTCAGTTAGATTCCATAATACAAGTAGAACTTAATTTAGGTCTAAATAATTCGCGTGTGAATTAGTCTGGGATAAATCTATCATTTTGAAATTCATTCACCAATAAATAAAACCTAAGTACCTATTTAGTCTGCTTGAGCACTTAAAAGACCTAAGTGCCATTTTTACCGTCTCTTAAAGTTTTAGATACGTCCTAAGCGCTGAAACATGTGAAACCAATCAGCTACCATTGAAATGAGATGGAATAGAATTGACACAAACCACTCGGTGCGGTCGAGAGACATCTATAGTGTTTTAATTCAGCGGTGATTGTGGTCGTTTCGGTGCGTAATTACACTTAACGCTTTCAACATTAATCGCGAAATTAGTATTCTGTTACAGTACTTGTGATTTCAAAATGTAACTACGTTTACGGATACGCTTCGCTTTTATTTTATATTTTACCCGCGTTGTGTCCATTCCTGTGGGAATTTCGGGATGAAAAATAGCCTTTGTTACTCGTGGATAATGTAGCTTTCGAATGGTGAAAGATTTTTTTAAAACGGTCCAGTAGTTTCTGAGCCTATTCATTACAAACAAACAAAGTTTTCCTCTTTGTAATATTAGTGTAGACTAGCAGCACCCCGCGGTTTTACCCGCGTTTTGCCCGTTCCCGTGGAAATTTCGGGATGTAAAATAGCCTATAATCTTCCCGTTGAATGTGGCTATGCATTACAAAAAGAAGTTTTCAAATCGGACCAGTAGTTCCTGACATTAGCGCATTCAAAAAAACAAACTCTGCATTCGTTCCTTTACAGGATCTTGTTTAAATGAGCAGTGTTGCTTAAACCTACAAAACCTGTAACTACGTTTGATATTTAAATGTTGTAATCATTGATCTAGACGGGACGTAATCGCGAATAAAATATTTAACATACCTCAACTTCAACATTATATCAGTACTATGAATCTTTTATAATTTTGTATTTTTAAAATTGCAAATTTTTACCGATTTTAAGAGCCACCCAGTATATTACTAACAGTATTAACTAACAGCAACGTGCAAACGAGCTTTCTGTAAATATAATCAAACGGGCCGACAGACGAGTGATTAACCATTTCATTCGTTAAAATGTCGCCGGCGATCGATAGTGATGAATTTATATCTTTTATTTGGCGTTCGGCCATTTCGATAATTGCAACGGGAAATAAACAGCGTGGCTACCATCTGTACGCTGTCGATCGAATAACGTACTCGTAGTTTTTCGATTGTATCTCGATTGCTCGATGCCCAGCTCACGATCCGGAGGTTCCGGGTTCGATTCCCGGTGGGGATATCTCACAAAAATCTCTTTGTGAGACTGTCCTCAGTTTGGTTAGAGCATTGCCGGCTGAATCAACTGATTGCCCGAAAAGTAAGATGAATCCGTGCTTCGGAGGGCACGTTAAGCCGTCGGTCCCGGTTAATTCCTACGGATAGTAGCCGTTACATGAGCCATGTCAGAGGCCTTTGGTGGCTCAATAACTCTGACACCAGGATGGGTCAGGTTGACCATCCACTCGATGAAGAAGAAGAAGAAGCTCGATGTTTGATATCTCGATGCCCATATTTGAATTTGCCTCTACTTCGACGGTGTGTTTTGTCTTAACGGTTACCAATATAGTACTATGAAGGAATGACGTTCTTAAATCTGTACTAACGTTGGTATTTGTTATCTAAGTTTTGCCAATCTGATTTGACTAAAGTTTGTTGTAATAGATAGCCAAATTCAGGGAGAAGGTTATAGGCTATTTTTTATCCTGAAATTCCCACGGGAACGGGCACAATACGGGTTAAACCGCGAGGTGATATTTAAATAGTGCTTGAACAAGATTTAGTTTTATGAACCACTTCCTTGATCGTGGCAACTGTAGTTTTTATTTTTTACAAGTTACTATAATTACTGGTTTCTTAAGTTTTTCTTGTATAGACGCATAACACCTGTCTTCTATGACCACGATCAAGGAGCCGAAACGTCAGATAAAAATGTAAAATAAAAGCGAAGTGTATCCGTAAATGTAGTTTCAGTTTAAAAGTACTGTAGTTCCTCGATTCGTTTTCGAATTGGTTTGAATATGATCGTGTTAGGTAGTAACTCCACTAGGCCTCCTCGTCCATGTGTTCGTGCTAAAGAACTTATTAAGTTGTCCGTTGAATATATTGGTGCCATTATACGCATTCGAGTTTGTTTAAAGGTGAGTATAGACTACAACATTTACTTGTAACAGAACAACGAGCCGCTCTATGATATGTTCTAGTGTATCATCCTCTTACGAACTAAACGTACTTTGGAAACTGAGCTTTTGCCTGTATTGTATCATTCGTAAGAACGTTACATTACACAGAAATGCTCCAGAAAATGTTGTAGTCTATACTCACCTTATGACTTTAAAGTGCAACAAAAAAAAAACAAATGGAAACGTTTTTACACTTTCAACATCAAAAGTGCTTTTTATTTCATTTACGTTCGACAGGTAAACAAATCTATAAAAAGAATAATAATTAAGCGGAATAAATATACCGGGACAAATTCACACACGGTTAATTAGACCCAAACTAAGCTCTAAGCTTGTACTATGGAATCTAACTAACTGATATTACTACATATACATACACAAATACTTTTATAAGAATATATAATTGACACCCAGACGTCGTCGCCAACAACTATGTCTTCACATATTGTTGACTCTGGGCGGGAATCGAACCCGCAACCCCCGACACAGTAAGCGCTCTCACTGCCACTGTGCCAACGGGCTTGTCAAAAAAGTTTGATTTTTATTTATTTGAACGCGCCAATCTCAGGAACTACTAAATCCATTCGAAAACATCTATTCGTTTTGGATAGTCACATTCAAGACAAAGGTTGAAACATACTTTTCATCCCAAAATTCCCACAGGAACGGGTACAACGTGGATGAACCGTATAAAGGTTGATATTGTTATCTCAAGTAATTTCCCATCATTTATTTGCATAGGTAGTTAACTTAAAGGTCTTCAAACGAAGCTTAAGGCGCGTTTTCATTGAGCACCGCACAGCTCCACTCCGCTTAAAGGAAACACACTTTAAGCCACGTTTAAAGACTCATATAATCAGCATAGTATGTTATTACAAAATAACGTGAAGTAATAACAATTTCCCAATAAGTGTGCGCGTGTACATAGATACAAAACAAGCTCTGCGATCAAAGAATCTCGTAACCCGCACTCAAATTTCCTGGTATTTCCTTCAAGCGAATTCTTTGTATTAAAACATCTGAGTACTTTGCTGTGGCTTCTGAAGAGATCTATCATATAGCATGTGATTATACTACCAACAGTCAGAAGCTTTCTGTACCCACAATTTATGGTTGATAAGTAGTGTATAGTTTTTCTTTTAAATGGGGTTGGCATATACAAAAAGATTATTTTAAACTAGCCGTGCCCCGCAGTTTCACCCGCGTTGTACCCGTTCCAGCGGGAATTTTGGGAAAAAATGTATGCCATGTATTATTCTGATGTATAACCAATATTACTGTAAAGTTCCATCCAAATCTGTCCGGTAGTTTTTTGCGTGAAAAAGTAACAAACTCGTACATACATCCACCGTCACAAACTTTCGCATTTATAATATTAGTAGGATTTCCTTTATTGAATGTGTTCAAAATGAAATCACGAGAGTTGCAAAATAAAAAATTATAATAAAATGTAAGTTATTAACACAATGATTCAATTCAGAGTAAAAAGCGTGGGGTGCTTAATATTTTTTTTAAATATTACAATCATCATTGGTATCTATGAGAGGATAGTTATGAACTACAGTAAAATGCACCCCACGCTTTTTTACTCTGAATTGAATCATTGTGTTAATAACTTAAATTTTATTATAAGTAATTTTGATTTGAGGTGAAAAATTATTTTCTAGTTTTTAGTTCAATTTGCAATAAAAGCGTGTTTTTTAGTTTTTTTAAACTATAATTTTATTTTTTATTTTTTAGTAAATCTGGCAAATCCATCATAGCCATATTCAAGCATAACATTATATGCAACTTTTCATCCCGTAATTCCCACGGGAACGGGCCCATCACGGGAAAACCACGGGACGCTGTTAGTGTCTATAGTACCATTTATTATATTCAAGCATACCATTATATGCAACTTTTCATCCCGTAATTCCCACGGGACACGGGAACGGGCCCATCACGGGAAAACAACGGGACGCTGTTAGTGTCTAGTACCATTTAGCAAAATAAAACAGAACTCCCGTTCCGTCCCACATCGAGCGCCCGTTGATGTCTTTTATATGAAGTAATATTTTTTTAGTAAATCTGGCAAATCCATTAAGGATAATGGGAAACTGTTATTAAATTATTGCATTGTCATCGGTCCTTGATACGTGTGCAAAGTTTCAAATTAATCAGACTTCTGGAAGTTGGTGAAAATGATGTTCAAAGATTTCATTACATACGTACATACATACATACATACATACATACAGGCCAAGCTAATAAAAGCGTGTTAAAAAAAAAAATACGTAATCATGTTATTAAACAATTATAATTGTCTTGTAACCACAAAATTCTGACCGAAAAATCTTCAAAATGGGAATAGCAAGAATACCACCGAAATAATGTTTAAATCATTGAATATGTTGGGGGTGGAATACCGAATCTTATCTCCATACTTACCGAGCCTGACGGGGTACAAACGACACTGGCCCCTGTGCCCGCATACTTCACGTATCTATAGGTGTAGGGATGGGCGTGTGTCGGTTACATATCAATAAGTATGCAAGTTCGAGTAGGTTTGTGGCCAACCCTGGTGTCGGAGTTTTAAGACCGCTCAAAGGTCTTCGACATGGTCTTACGATCGACAATTTAAGGTAATGATAAAACAAATATACGGTCGAATTGAGAAGCCTCCTCCTTTTTTGAAGTCGGTTAAAATGCTAAAACTTATACTAAGGACAACACACAAGATGTCTTAAATCTATTTAGAATTTGAATATTTTAAGGAAACAAAAACTGTTTGTTGAAATTAGTATTTTATTTTACACTAAAGAGAATTCTGTTTGAAACGAACGGCATTTGCTTTTTAAACATAATTTAGGTGCTTATAAAAATATAAGGTATAGAAAAGGTAATAGTAGTAGTAGTATCAGCCTGTAATGTCCCACTGCTCAAAGGCCTCTCATCTCACTGAAGATATCAGTACAGTGAGGAGGATTGGGCTTAATCACTACGCATGCCAAAATGTAGGTTGGTGATTTCAAACCCGAGCCATGTTTTGAAAAGTACGAAATAAAGTAGAAAAAAGGTATTCGCTTCAAATTCCCTTTGCTTCTTCGAGTGTATAGATAAAAATCACTATAGAATCTGAAAACTTATCAGTCAGTTGAGATGCCTTTGCTTTTATTGGAACACAAAAGAAGTTAATAGTTACTTCATACTGTTATCTAGATATCTAGATACTTTATTGAATGACTTCTCAACAATATGGATTTCCAAGAACTAATATTAAATCAGGAAATTGATTTCAAGTAGAGTTTAGTATTTGTATGGTTTTCAAATCAAGTTTGAGATTGCAACATGCATTAGTCAAGATTGTATAACTTGCATATAAGCATAGCATAACAGTTGAACAAAAACTTATTTAATCGACCAAATTATATCGACAATTTCAGAAAAATCGACCGTAAAAAATTCATACACAAATTTAATTAGTACCTAATTAAATGATATTTTTTCAAAAAATCACACAACAGCTCAGTACCACCACCATATAAACCTACCAAATCAAATTTAAACAAAAACCTACTTTAAACTCATTTTTCGACCAAGCGTCGACAACTCTACCCCATCCCTATTTCCGCAACACCTGTACGTATCGTTTACATTACGACGCGTTTGTTTCTTCCAACCAGATTAATCTTACGAGATATCGGTGATGTGTTGTTTTGTGCCTTTGTTTTACTTTTATTTTGCTTTTGATGTCGGTTTTTGGGTCACATTGAAGAGGTATTTTTAGAAAATAGGTGTTTTTTTTTCTATGAGAAAAAGGTACTGATCGATGTTTTAAGTGATGTATGTGTCAATGTTATTGGAGGTCCCACGGTCTATAGGAATTCATCCACTGTCCTTAATTTTGTTGTGGTTAATATTTTTTACGAAAAAAAATGATAGAATTTAATTCTGTTACAGCTACATTTGAAAAACAATTTCATCTGCTGTAAAGTTTCGTTTAAAATGTACCATTTTTGAATGTTTCATCGCTGTTTTGTATACACAGTCACTCCCGCTCTGGCGTTGCTCACAACTACAGTTTTCAATAGACTTCGTGCATATATTTTGTTATGTTTAATGCCCCGTCATTTACTAACCGATATTTTTACTTTTTCTTGTATAGACATATAACCCCCCAGTCTTCTATGACCACGGTTCCTGTAAAGGGGCCGAGCCGTCAGATAAATATCTATACTAATATTATAAAGCTGAAGAGTTTGTTTTGTTTGTTTGTTTAAACGCGCTAATCTCAGAAACTACTGAACCGATTTGAATAATTCTTTCACTGTTAGATAGTCTATTTATCGAGGAAGGCTATAGGCTACATTTTATCCCGGATTTCCTACGGGAACGGGCACAACGCGGGTAAAACCGCGGGGCGCTGCTAGTGTAAAATAAAAGCGAAGTGTATCCGTAAACGTAGTTTAAATTCAAAACTTAAGTATGATTTTTACTTGCTGATTGCAAGTCTATAATAAAATTGAGCACTTTAGTACTTTGTCACATTAAACAATCCCCTTGTCATGTCAATAGGTATCATATAAGTTTGGAACATGACAAGGTTCCAAGTATACTAAACATTTCATCGTTCTGACTGTACGTTGAACAGTTTCCACAATAGCTCGTCAAATTATCAGCCTATTACTGATTATAATAACGTACAAACTAATCCCTCACAGCGTTTAGTTAACAATCACTCAGTTAAGATGCGGTTAGACTAAACGAGCTCAATTCTACAAACCTGTTGGCATGTGAGAGCGTTTACTGTGTAGGGGGTTAAGGGTTCGATTCCCATCCGGATTCAACGATATTTGAAGGCATAGTTGTTGACGACGACGTCTGGGTGTCAATTATATATTCTTATAAAGTATTTGTGTATGTATAAGTAGTAGTATTAGCTTGTGAAATATCATATTACAAGCTTGGGTTTAATTAACCGTGTGTGAATTAGTCCGGAGTAGGAAAGCGACGTAGGGGAAGGCCTAGCATCAGTTACATGAGTCAGATTAAACAAAAATTGTCTGTCATGTCGTATAGAGATGTGAAGGAGCTTGCACTGAAGAGGAATAATGTAGAAGTCTGCATCAGACTCACCGACAAGAGCTTTGCTCTTAAATTTATGATGTTGATAATTATAAGTATTTCATCAAATTCGTTTTGAGTGATAACCCGTGCCCACTGTAGACATAACAGTTTTAAGACTGGCTTGTTGAGCGCAAACTGTCTTAAGTCAGTCTAACAAGCACTGTGAGTACAAATTAATTGGATTAATAGAGAAAAAACTCTAAGACATTTCAGTTCTAGTGTGTCATATTCATATTACAATTATGTCATATTAATATTATGTCTTGCCTAAGAGCCTCTTTTGATTACGTCGAACAAGTCAAACTCATCCTTTTTTTTATTTCACAAGATAAAAAAAAAAACCGGCCAAGTGCGAGTCGGACTCGAGCACAGAGGGTTCCGTACTTTAAAAAAAACGGCAAAAAAACACGTTTGTTGTATAGGAGCCCCCCTTGAATATTTTTTTATAATTCTATTTTTAGTATTTGTTGTTATAGCGGCTAAAGAAATACATCATCTGTAAAAAAAAAAAATCAACTATCTAGCTATCACCATTCTTGAGATACAGCCTGGTGACAGACGGACGGACGGAGGGACAGCGAAGTCTCAGTAATAGGGTCCCGTTTTTACCTTTGGGTACGGAACCGTAAAAACAAACTATTTTTTTTTGTAATTATAGAAGTCTCGGGTTCTAAGAAATCAATAAATTCTTGTTCAATAACATCTTGTTCTAGCTCTATGTTCGTATTATATAACCGCCCCTGTAACAACACCCCTAATGAGATCGGGAACAATCTATCATAGCTGCGCGCGTGTCGCGGCCACCGTTACAAAATGTTAACTCTTAGGCGCGGTTTTGTTAAGGGTTGGAGGTGAAATTTGTTAAGTGGAAGACGTTTTTTTGTGGGGTATTTTTTTTGTATTAAAATTTCCTCCTTTGTTTTTTTTCTCCTCACTGTACTTATGGAAGGATTTTGCTCAGTTTTTATTCTGTAGAAATACTTTGTGGGTGAATAAAGAATAATAAAGTTTGTTTTAAGAAAGTTGAGATTACGCTTAATCTTCCTCACTGTATGTTCTTTAGTGAGATGTGAGACTTTTGTCCAGCAGTGAGACATTACATGCTTATTCTTTTTTATACCTATTAACTTATTTTATTAAATGGAAAATTGACTGAAGCGCAATACACACACTGGCCCGCAGTGGGCTCGTTGCGGGCCAGTGTGCATATTTAGCACCTAAATATGGTTAAGAAACAAAATCTCTTCGTAATGTTTTTAAACTAAAATAATTTAGGGATTTTTACCGAACGTATTTTATATTGCACGAAATAGAACACTATTATTGGCTACCTTCAACGGGAAGCTTATTGATTGTTTTTTTGAAATTCCCAAAGGAACGGGCGCAACGCGGAAACACATAACCGTGGGTTTTACCATTGGGTTTTAACATTACTAGTACTAAATATAATAAAGTTTTTAATGTTTGAACGCGTTAATCCCAGAAACTATCAGTCCAATTCGAAAAATTATTTTTGTATTCGATTGCTATTTTTTTCAATTATTCCAAAATTTATCTGGGAATTCCCACGGGACAGGTACAAAGCAGACAAACCGCCGGGCGCGACTAGTCTTTTAATATTTCCTTTGTAGAAAGCCTCCCCTTAACCCGCCGCTCGGTTCATTACCTAACGTTACATGATCATTCTCTCACAAACCGTGACTTTAAACTTTACCCGTACTCTGATTACGGAACGCTAATCGGTTTTATATTATACTTACCACGCCCCGCGGTGTTACCCGCGTTGTACCCGTTCCTACGGGAATTTCGGGATAAAATATATACCATGTGTTATTCTGATGTATAACCTATATTACTGTGAACAACGTTCGTTGTTTCCGTTGAGCGAGTTTACAAGCTGCGAGCCGATAGTTAAAAAAAACGCGAGCGTCACACTATGTCAAATTACTTGCCCGCTCGCGTATTCACAAAATCTAGCTACACTTTCATTGTTTAGTTACTCACAGTAGCACCACACATACAAATAGGAGCTGAGCTGCACGTTGCAACAAGCTCAATGAGCTAACATCACCAAGTCAAATACGCCACGAGCCCTACTTAATTACAAATAGTAATTAAATGTTACTTCAACTGGCAATAACAAAATACTTCATTTAATGACAATTGTATTTGAATTTTCTTTCAAAACAATAATAATATCACCCAAGACGCGCCAAGCGGGTCCACTTATTAATAATGCTAAGCCACTTGTGAAATAATCCATTCTTAAACGGACCCTCAAATAAACAAGCCAAGAGTTATGACTCTAATCCAAAAAACAAGGATTAAGCGCGTTTCGGGTATAAATAAAATGTCAAACCAGGATTTAGTTCAAGAAATATACAGGAATTCATTCTGAGCGGTAAAAGTCTAAAAGAAATATAATAATATACCCGTTCCCGTGGGAATTCCAGGGTGAAAAGCATATAACGTTCCCGTTGAATATAATTCAAATTATATTATAATCTTTCACTGTTGGGCATATGCCTCTCATCTCACTGAAGATATCAATACAGCAATTACCACGCTTGACTGATGTGGGTTGGTGATCTCAAAGTCCTTGAACCCGAATTAGGATATTGAACCATTAATTAGTTTATGTTGTGCATTTCATGATAAAAATTGCGATCTAAGCATCGTGTTTGTTTCAATTATGTCATCGAATGTCAAATTCTAATTTTAGTTTTTAACATTTTCCAAACACGATTTCACAATTACCTACTTACTAAAAAAAATATCAATAACGCGTTCAAACAAACTCTTAAGCATTAGTATAGATAGCGAAATTTAAAGGCGAAATAGATAATACAGAAAAAGCGATCAAAATGAGGCCTTCCGATTAAATTGATAAATTTCCCCTTTTTGAAGTCACTTACCAAACGTAAACCCGACCTTGATAATCTTCTATATTTTTCCTTCCCAACGAACTAAGAACAAATTTAACTCCAGCAAATTTTCTCCTACATTAAAACTGAAAACTTGTGGCGAAAAGTTATTCTGACTAATTAACAAAGCGAAAAAATTAACCGCTCGGAGCCGCGCGCAATAAATCCCCGTGAGTTTTCGTCCACAGATGGGCATTAATTTGAAACGCCATTAACAACTTTACGTCGTCAGATGAATATTTTTTTCATTAAATTTCAAAATAATTAAGTACTACAATTATTTATGAATGAATATTCTTTTCATTTCGAATTGGTAACTTTTCTGAATCTATTTAATATGCTGTCTTTTGTTCTTGGGGACGACATTCGAATCGACAATCTTACTAAGAAGTTTGATTGACGTAATTTTTCATACTTTTTACAAGTCTTACAACTTTCATTAACCTCTCCGAAAGGAATAATTTAATCTTCAAGTACGGGAATATCCCTTTTGTTTTCGAGTCGAAACTACGTTTACAAATTCGCTGATTTTTGATTTTTGTCGGGCAAATTTTCAATTCAAAATGTGTTCGATTAATCTAATGCGTCCGCGAGACGATCAAGTGCACTTGACAAGTCTACGGGCTTGAAGTGAATATTGATCGTTTACAGCGTTGACTTGACAATTCCCGTCAAGTATCTACGTGCTGGACATGACTTGACAATAATTTTTATTTACGGCACTTGAACCAACTTGAGCTTGATGCGACTTGACGCGACTTGACAAGTTTTATTCATTTGCGACTTGTCAAGTGCACTTGATCGTCTCGCGGACGCATAAGAAACCAGTAGAATCCTCTCCTTTTCAGACATCGCGAGATTACAAGCTGGAAGTGACTCAACTACGTTATTGAAATAACTCGCTCCCTCGCTATTGATCTAGGCAGCCGTTCAACTGAACTAGCCAGCTCGCAGCTTATAAACCCACTCAAGCAAAGGAAACCTTTCTAAAAATATAATTCTCCTGAAATATGTGTTATGGCGTTCTTTTGTTCCCGTCTCCTTTTTAATGTTTTCCGGGACACGCTTTGGGGCCGACATCCGGATGAGACACCCGAAGCGATGTGGTGAGTCATTGTGTTACTCGTAAAATTATTAATTTCATGAATTTAATAGAAACGAGAGTTTTAAAGTAGAAATAGTCAAATAAAAAAGGATAATAATATAATTAGTTAGTCATTTTCTTTAATTTCACACAATAGTTCCTACTTCGCAGTTACACATTCCCGGACATGTTGTACTGATGTGGTCGAGGGTGTGTCCCTGCAGTTGTAATCCTTTACATTCAACATCTCCAAAGGGCCTCTACGAGTTGGATCTGTATCCCCTCGCATGTCTCTCAAAAAGACCGGGCTTGTCCCGTCTCGGAAACATTATATTAATTAATTATATATGAGATCCTAACACAGGATTTTTTTGTACTTCAGAGGCCACGTTAAGCAGTCGGCCCCGGTCGTTGCAATCGTCAGATCATGTCGAAGACCTTTATCGGAGGCGGTCTTAAAACTCCCACATCAGAATTGGCCACTAACCTAAATAAACAATTGTTTTCATTACATAGTATAAAACAAAGTCGCGTCTGTTTGTCGTCTGTTTGTCTGTTTGTCTGTATGCTTAAATCTTTAAAATTACGCAACGGATTTTGATGCGGTTTTTTGTAATAGGTGATTCAAGAGGAAGATTTTTATGTAAAAAAATTCCCGAAATTCCCACGGGAACGGGCACAACGCGGGTAAAATCGCGGGGCGCTGCTAGTTTTTTATAATTAGCAACTAGATCTCGCTCAATGTAGTCAGGGCACATCAAATACATCTAATTTTGAAATAAAACTACGTTTACGGATACACTTCGCTGTTACTTTACATTTTTATCTGATGTTTCACATAAGACTACACGGTTCCTGTAAAGGAGTCGAAATGTCAGATAAAAATGTAAACAAGCGAAGTGTATCCGTAAATGTAGTTACAATTCTAAATGAAAAGTGTCCGCTTAAACTTAAGAAACCAGTAAGTAACATACATTCAAATCCGTTCCTATTTTTACATAATATAAACATAATACAAACAGAACATTTTCTCTTCCATGTCAAGAAAATGAAATGAAAACAACTAACTATTTCTGTACTTTCCTCACAACAGCAGCTGTATAAATAACAATAAGCGTGAAGTGTTTATATTTCCTTAAGGAAAATTCGGATAAATATGATTTCCGTTTCTTCCATCCGATATCACCGACTAAATAACTCATAAATAATATATTAGTAGATTGATATGTGCTTTTCATCAAAGATTTTGGCGTATTTTGAGCGGCAGTGTTGCTGTTAGGTCCGGATTTTAAACGTCTTAAGCGCAAAGCACTAACCGCCTTATTCATTAACGATATTTAACTTAAACAGTATTTTAAAGTGTTTTGTCCCTTTCGCTCTTTGGCAAATCGGGTATGTCGGAAAGGGATAAACCATTTGATAGCTAAAGTGCTGAGCAAAAAAGACAAAAACACAGTGTAACAATGTTTTCGTTACACCGCGTTTATTAATAAGGCAGTGTATGTAAGTGCAGCTGCGAGCCAGTGTGACACCTTTCATACAAATACAAGGAAAGAAATACAATGTCACGTGACCCGCGCCCGGCTCGCACCCGCACTATGTGGTCTTGAGCTTAACTAACGTCCTTACTCAGAAACGTCAAATGCTTCCTTACTTGAAATTTAATAAGTGATTTTGACGTATGAATGATGTATGGAAAATTATGATCAATTTATTAAGTGTCGATATAAGGAACGTCTCTGAATGCAGCAGTAAATTTCATAAAAGTACACAGTTGTACCGTAAGTAAGTATAAGCCTGTAATGTCCCACTGCTGGGCAAAAGCCTCTCATCTCACTGAAGATATCTGTACAGTGAGTTGAACCATATCATTATTACATTCACAATCAAAGCAACTAATGAAACTCATCTTGTGAGACAACCAACTCGTCAGTTCAGGTATCGCCCGATATTATTTGTAGGTACGTTACATAATCTCAGTTCGAGGGTATCATATCGACTAACTTTGTCCCTGAGGCCTGCGAGCCTTGTTAATATCGGGAGCGAGGTATGAGCAGACGCGGATTTAAGATATGTAGGATAACATAAAATTACTGAGTAGTATGCTAGTTTGAGTGCATTGATTTGTTGTAAGATGTTACATTCACCGTTCTACCAAAATATGGGTGGCTAACATACTTAGAATCGATATTCTCCGAATTAGTAACGTGTACTAACTATTAACTAACTTAAGCAAACAATTGCTCAAGCGAACTAGCGCACAGCGAGCTATCGCTCAGTGAACTATCGCTCAACGAACTATCGCTTAAGTCAACTATAGCTCAAACGAACTATCGTTCAAGCGACAATGTATATGGTTGTATTGCTTGTTGTCTAGAGCTCTCTTACCCTGTCTGAGTTTGGCGATAAGTCAATATAATATAACGTTAGCTTAAATAGATATGTAAACATCAATAATCCACCCGCTTATCTTCTATCGCTTGATCTCCGTGCTTATCTCCGTCTCGACATGATTTATGGCGGAGGCCCTCCCATTTCGTCCAATTTACAGAAAACCAAGCGGCGTAATAAAATACCCACTCCGCTCTATATATTTACAATATTATATAGTGCTGGACGTCTGATTACATCCAATTTGAATGTTTAATTAAAGTACAAGAAATTCTACTGAAATAAATGAAGTGATTTACCTAAATACGAAAATAAGGATATTGAGGAATTATGTTTGTTGATGTTTCAAGGAATATAGATCATAGTGAGAGTGAGAGAATATAGTGAGATTAACATCAATACTTACAAGAGCCTGTTCTTGTAGCCCTTTTGCTCCGGCCCTTTTGTTCCTGATTTATTATTATGTGCGTGAGTTTGCTAGATACCCTATATTTATTTATTTATTTATAGTACACCGAGCGTCGCATACCAAATGCGGTGACCGAAACAGAGTATAGAATACGGAAGTCGGCTGCATTTGCGAGCGACAGCAGCTGTCACCTAATTAGGTGACCGCAGTCAGCAGACTATATAATGTCAATACCACGTTCGTTCGCCGAAGTAGACTCAAACAGGTTAGGCGATGCAGTAATATATTCTCAAAGCTTAGTAACTATCTTCTCATCTGTAACTAAACAGAATATTCAAAAAAATCTGCCCACAAAAAGTTCGGCCGAAGCGTAGCCATCGTAAAAGCTCAAAAAAGTTTTTATATTAAAAAACTTATTACTTTCTCTAAGGACGATGCATGAGATTTAAAATTACATCATGTGGGTTAGGATATTAAAATGCTAATAGACTTACTCTGACCCCCAATATTTGCATAAGATTTTCGTGTTATTTTATTAAATAAACGAACTTGTGACTTTTCACTTAGGTTAACGTTTAACTTGACAATTATAAAGATATATTTATTTTGTTTAGATTTTTATTTTAAACTCGGACATGGGTGCTGGGGCAATAGTATTTTATTTTTGACAGTTTACAGATAAACAAATAAAAAGTTAGAGATAATAAAATAGATGATATGCGCACCCCCACTCTTCACCCAGTTCAATTAGTTGAAGTTAGTAATTAACATTATGTTTTAAAATGACTTAATGTTTTAAAAAACCCACGTTCCCGACGTATCGTGCGGATTACACCACTCATAAATCATAATCTATACTAATATTATATAGCGGCAGAGTTTGTTTGTTTGAACGCGCTAATCTCAGGAACTACTGGTCCCATTTGAAAAATTCTTTCAGTGTTGGATAGTCCACTTATCGAGGAAGGCTATGCTATTTTTCATCTCGAAGTTCCAACGGGAACAGGCACAACGCGGGTAAAACCGCGGGGCTATGCTAGTTTTTCAGTAAAATGAAATAAGATAAATTATATAATCAGAAAATTCATTTCACAATGTATAATTTTACTAAGTTTACATTTTCATGGACTGACTAAAGGCGGGTTGATTCAGCTTACACTGACGTACCAGTTCATTAGCACAAAGTGTCAATCGTAACATACGTAAGAGTACGTTTTAACATTCGTAAGAGTAGTCGTACGTAAGACATGTAAGGGTAGTGTAACAATTTAAAAAAATGCAATTATTCGACACCTTGTTAAACAAACCCAATAATTATAATCAGAGATTCAAATTCAAAAGGCGGGAAGGTAATCCGTCGATGACGGCTATTAAATTAATTATCAATTTCCTACTTGGGCCCAGCAATATCCTGTACGAAATGGGTCCATTAGGAGCCTTTGGAAATGTGTGTTAAGGTACTATAATGGCCAATTGGAACTTCCTAAATATTTCCCGAGTATGATTTACGGAAGATTAAGTATTTCCTAAGAATATTAGGAAAAGTAATACTATGTTAGTACACTGTTGCTGACCATAGAGGCCTTTAGGCGGTCTAAAAACTCAGACACCAGGGTTGGCAAGTGACCTTCTCGAACCTACTTACTTTTCCTACCAATCTTGGCTATTGGATATACCGCTGGACCAGCGAGTTAAAATGATCCAATCTACAGTTGATAAATTACTAGCAGCGCCCCGCGGTTTTACCCGCGTTGTGCCCGTTCCCGTGGGAATTTTGGGATTTTTTTTACATAAAAACCTTCCTCTTGAATCACTCTACCTATTACAAAAACCGCATCAAAATCCGTTGCGTAATTTTAAAGATTTAAGCATACAGACAAACAAACAGACAAAAATAGCGAGTTTGTTTTATACTATGTAGTGATACTTGTTGCTTTAAACCAATGAATACATTAAGACTGAAACAATTTTCAGACTGGATGAATCAGTTTCGAACTAGAAAACACAAATATTTGTTTCAAAATTCTAAAAGAAACAATTACAACACAGCCCTAACAGCAGGTCACTTGATTTAAGAGACTAAGATAAATATCAGCAAATTACACCAAGAATTTCGAGCAAAAATCTCTCATTGCCGACTCATAAATCTAACAAACCTCTAAAAGCAAAGCTCATGAAAATACGTTAATTTAAAAGAAACCGTTTTTCATCCAGAGGTCTGGAGCCGGGCCTGAATAAACAGGGGTCACAATAACAGAGTAAATAAATAGGTACTAAAACGCTCAAATTAAGTGTGCTTCATAATTTTAATTGTGCTTATATTTTAAAAAGCCATTGAAGGCGACGGTGCCACTTTTGCAGAACGACTTTATTTCAACAAAACGACTTTTTTTCAACAAACGACTTTTTTTCAACTACCATTAAAAAGGTGTTGGATCCAACGTTTTTATTAACACTTGTTGTTGACTTTGTTATTTAAGGAAACATTTTCGGTGATTCTCATTTTGGGTGTAATTTTCGGTCGGGGAATGGCAGTTTCATGACGCTTTTGAGCTGCATTAATATTCATTTGCAAGAAACTGCTGGCTATTTTTTAATTTACCTTACCTAACCAATGATTATGTGTAAATTATTTTATAAAATAATAGATCATAACACTAAATGCAATAACCCTTAAAAACAAAACTCATTCAAGCTTAGTCAGTCACATCAGAAGTATTACCAAATTTTGAAAACTGAGTTTTTCCGGTCCCTCGAACCAGAAGCTTAGATCCGGAAATCTATTAAGGATCCGAGAGGGAGCACTCCAAAATATTTTTATTACGGCCAAGGGCACTTGAGTTAGAGGTCAATTTTAAGGAAAAGTAATATTTTATGAGTTGTATCTTTGTAGAAACTTTTGCTTCGGAGGACATGGTAAAGTGTACTAGTCTATAAATAAACTACATACTGGTCCATGAAAATATAAAACACAATAGCGACAAAATCGATAACTCCTAAATCGAATTATGTTGTCAGAGTGGCCTTCCTCCGCCATTCCTTTGCCCAACAATGGGATGAAACAGGCCAACAGGAACAATAGTTATAGAATAACGATCTAAACATTTTGAATTGAAACTGCGTTTACCGATTAAACTTAGGAAACCAGGATCTAAACATCTAGTCTTTTTTAATCGTGTCTGAAAAGACTAAAAAGAAAAGAAAAAGTGTCTGAAAACCAGCGCGCTGTACCGAGACTTCGGCCTCGGTACAGCATCAGCTGAGACGTCTCCTATTGCTGTATTATGATAGTTGTAATTTGTATTTTTTATTTTTCTTGTAATTGTGGCAATAAATGATTTTTTTATTTTTTTTATTTTTTATTAAACTTACACGATTTGAACACATAGTAAACGGGTTTTTTCGCGTCAGAAAGTTAATAAAGCAAGATACTTGCTTTGCTTGTATTACTTGCTTTATTAACTTTAAAACGCGAAAAAACCCGTGTGAGTACGTTTACTATGAAAACCATCTACTCTAATATGAATGGTATCTCAAACGCTGATCCTCAACGAGCTAATCTTCAGAGATCCAAACTTCGATTACACAAATATTGCGAGCAAGATATAATCTCCATTATTACTTATTTAATATTTACAAGATCTCGACGGAGTGCCTTAAAAAATGCAAGATGTTGTGTTTAAAAATTGTTTCTGTTTTGTTAATGGACTTTTGAATTTTTTGGACATGTTCGCAAAGTGAGCGATAAGTTAGGATAAGTTTCGAGACGAGTGTTGTTTTGGTATTAAAGGCAAGGACTTAAGCTAGAAATAATGTCCCAAAAGTCTCTTCCACGTCGTACTTATAGCTTCTGTAACAAGGCCTTTCAGTTAGAGAGTGTTTTTGTAGACAAAACTTTCAAGTACTCCAAAAACAAGACAACACTGTTAATAAAAACTAAAAGCAAATAATCATCCTGTACTCCACAAAAACGTTAGTGTCTCTCCGTAAACATGAAAATTATAACCTCGTTTACCCAAAAAACTCTTTCACCAACAAAAATAAGTCACTTGATAAAATGGCACAAAAAACACACTCGGGTGAAACAAAAAGGCTCACTAATGAATTAAAACGCGATAAAACCCGCCCAGATTTGAGACAAAAAGTGCTTTCCTTCTCCAAAGGACCATTTATCATTCCGACAAATGTATGAGGCGTGCTATTCACGGCGCGGCGGGTCGCAGTATTGTCGCGCGGTTCCGCCTCGATGGATAACTGACATGACACTGCGACGCAGTCGAAACGCTTTCAATCAAATCTTTTTGGCACCGGTTTTTCTGGATACAGTGCGATCAGACTTTAGGATAAAGCTTAAACATTGCAAATTGATAATTTTAACAGGCTTCATGTCTTGCCTTTTATTAGTATTCTACTGAGCTATTTAGTGTTAAAAGGAGCTTTTCGATCAAGGGTAAAAAGAAAGATCGAGAGTTTCAACATTTAACTTCTGTTAAAACCACCTCAAAAGTATTTTGCTACAACGGCAATGGCCCCGCAATGGCAAGTTCAAGGTGTACACGCATCTTTACTCAGTGATCCATCATAACTGTGTCCTTTCATTGAACTTAAAAACGGATTTATAGGCCGGTAACATTATTTTGACAGATGACATAAGGAGCTGTCATTTTCCCCATCGGAATAAAAAATAAATCATAGCTAAAGTCTAATTAGTTCTCCATTAATCAGCATTACCCGATGCTCAGTTTCAGTAAGATAAAACCACTCATACTTTGTAAGTCGTCGTTATTCCCTCAATTTCGCAATATTTTTCCGCCTTTCGGTCCCTGAATACGCCGCTTTACCCAAAAGTTTTTCCTCTAAGCGGTTTGTTAGATAACTCTGATTAACATTATACACACGGCGACAGCGACAGTGCCCGTTCGCCCGGGGTTTTAACAACTTTTGATTCTGATAATGAATCCCCTTACATTCGGCATCTGTATTAAATTGTTGACCTAATTGTGGGCCTTGTTTCAGCGGACAGTATCCTGTATTTTGAGAATCTTTTTGGGACCACAGTTTTGAAGGATTTTATAAATGAGCCTGTGTTTTTGGAGGCAGTTGTAAGTTATTTTCTGGTGGTCTGATGGTCTGTCATTTTGTAAGCGTCTGTCTGTATTATGGAGCTGGTTTTTTGTGGACTTTATCTTGGAGCTTTTTTATACACAGTGGTGTGTACAAATACACATTACATAGCTTTATAAGTACTAGGTATTGTTGACATTAAGTGAATTTCCCAATTGCGAGCTGGTACATTAAAGATGTTATACATACTGATATTTTGACATTTGTGAAGTTATCTATTCACCACCAACGCACCGTAAGGCGAGCGTAGTGATTACGCCGCATAATTCTCCTGTAACGATATCATCAGTGGGTTAAAAAGCCTTTGCCCAGCATTGGGAAATTACGGCTAAACTTTTCTTATCAAGAACTCTACAAAACTTCCACTACACCTTCTTTTCAATACTTCAACACGAAATACCGTCACAAAATCGAATCCTCTACCTTCAAAACATCCCCCGCTACACTAATACGGCGTTGTAATCAAGGACCTGCCTCCTTCTGAGTAAATATTTGCGCGGTGTAACTGCCGAGAGGGAGGTATTTGGGAATATGGATGTACCTAACTTACTGATTGAACATACAGTTTAGTATATTACGTAGAGTGTGTACGGCAAGTAATTTCGAGTAGATTAATTGGCCACTAGCACAAAGCGAAGAAAATGAAAAACGTGGCTTTTTACTGGCCTTCCGAATGTTTCATTCATTTGAAATAGGTTAGGGGCCAACCCTGATGTCGTAGTTCTTAGACTGCCTAAAGGCTTCCGACATGTCTGACGATTTTGACCACCGGGGCCGACTATTTAACGAGTACGGTAGCGCTCAAATAGATAAACCATTATAGCCCACCCATTCAAGTTCAGGGTCGAACTTCACATTACAATCGCAATGAACTAACATCGCAGTGTGTTCAATGGACCCAGGAAATGTTAAGTGGTTTATTCTGTTGGATTGTGTTTGAAAATGTATAAAGGTCTGTTTCGGTAGCGACTATGCAGCAGGCATCAACTGCCGACCGCAAGCACCACTACTGGTTTCTATGAATCCCTATGAAATTTCGACCGCGGTGACATGGCTGCTTGCAGTCGACAGTTGCTGTCTGGTGCTGCTGTCGTTCGCTACTGAAACCAAACCTTTTGCCTGTAATGTCTCACTAGTGTGCAAAGGCCTGTCATTGTCAGATTGTAAGATTCGGAAAACACATTGATATGTTAGTAGGTCCATGGACCGACTTATGGTCCATGGTAGGTATTAGGTTTGCATAATGGCAAGGTCAAAAAGACAACATTTACACGGGCTGTACTTGAGAATTAAGACACAAAATGGGGTATAGTGAAGGGATACTTACAAAACTGTATAGGTGGTATTTACCTTATCATATTCAAACTTTTAAACTCAAACAAAACCAGGAAGCGACTCTTGAACTTGCACTTACAGATTACGTTTGCTAAATGTGTCAGTGTATGTAAAGTGTGTATGGAGTAATTTCATATGCTTTACTGAATAAGCAGTCTTCGTCATTATTAAATGATCAAACGAACTTACAAGTGAAGTTCGATCCTAATTATCCTGTTTTCGCCGAAGAGATTTATTATTTTTAACCATGTAGTACCCTTAGTACGACCAGCCAATCCGCACGCATTATTCAGCGCAGTAGGAGAAAATAAAAGTGGGGGTACCCCCACTATTCTACCACGCTGATGGCTCGACGAGCAAGCTCATTATTTTAGAGAACAAACTATTTTCATAATTAACATTGACATAGGTATCTTTGGGATATAATTTGAAATTAGGGACGGGAGGGAACTTAAATCTCTTCGGCGAAAACAGGATAATTAGGATCGAACTTCACTTGTAAGTTCGTTTGATCATTTAATTATCCTGTTTTTCGCCTTCGAGATTTATTATTTTTAACCATGTAGATGTTTAGAGAAAGGTCAATGTAAATGAAAATTAAAAAATAACACAAAAGTATATATTTATTTAATGATTTCAATGTTATGAATCAGTTATCCACCTACCACTAAGGAATCGAGCTAAATAGATTCGTATTTTCGTTTGCTATATGCCTATTATAATAGTTTGCAAACACAGTTGAGTGTCCCGTCCACCCAGCACACCGACGTATCGTGTCGACACTGACACCAGCACGCAGCGCAGCTGACGTTGTCGCATGTCGTGTGCTGTGTGCACGGAACACACTTGTATCAATACCACTTGCCTCAAGAGTCTGCTTAATCCATCGCCCTATGGTTTGTGAAGAAGCAGCTCTATGAGGTTTCTTATGAGTAATAAATAACCTTGTTTCAGATACTGGTCTAATAGGAGCAGTAGCTGAAACATAGGCAATTACTGTGGCTGCAGGGCAAATACTTGGGTTTTCCTGATAGAAGGGTAGATCTAGGACTGGTTGAGCTCTGCCTACGGCTGATGTCTTCACCAAGTCCGTTATCGTAATAATTACTCTATCGTCGTAAGTGTTCATATTAGGTAATCTTATTAAGGAGAGTGTCTGAGACCTTTGCCCTGTAGCCAAAGCTAGTAATAATGTACATTTATAGCTAATATTTTCAAGACTTAATGATTCATTGGGAAAAAGTGATGAAAGATAATCCAGAACAATATTTGGATTCCAAGTAATATTGTAACGTGGAAAGGCAGGTTTTAATTTAAATACGCCTTTAAAAAATCTTTTAACCCTCGCATCATCGCCTATACAGTTTTTAGAGATAAAAGAAATTGCTGATCGATGATTGTTCAGCGTGCCATAAGATGCACCTGAATTAAAGCAGTTGGTAAGAAAATCTAATAATGAATTTACCTCTGCATTATAAAAATCTAAATCGTTACTTAAACAGTATTTCCACCATTTTTTCAAACTAGATGAATATTGACATCTTGTACTTTTTGAGATAGATGAACACATAATATCTACAGCGGAGGTTGGTACACCTTGATTCAGGAATGCTTGCCGCATACAACGCTCACTGCCAATGAAAGATGACGATGCAGCGGGTGTATTTTTCTGAAAGCAGACGATAACATTGTTTTACTAGGAGGAATGAACATAATTTCCATGACACAAAGAGAGGTGAATAAGGGGTACCATGGCTGTGAAGGCCAATATGGAACCACTAATATACCCGTTGCATCATCATTAACAATTTTGTTAAGAATTTTTAAAATGAGCGAAAATGGTGGGAAAGCGTAAAAGAAGAACGATGCCCAATCAAGCGTAAAGGCGTCGACATTAAACGCGTAAGGGTCTCTCTTCCAGGACACATATCTATCACATTTTGCATTTATTCGAGAAGCGAATAAATCGATATCGGGATTACCAAACCGCTTAGTAATCCTCGAATATATTTTATTTGACAGTTCCCATTCTGTGTCAATATTAAGTCGCCTTGATTCATAATCAGCTTCAGTATTATTACACGATTTTATATAAGAAGCAAATATGTGAATTTTTCTCGCTTCGCACCACTGCCAGATTTTCCTAGAAAGATCTGTCAAGTGTGGAAATTGAACGCCGCCCATCCTATTCACGTATGAAATGGCAGTAGTATTATCGATGCGTAGAAGAATCTCACAATTTATTTTATCGTGTGCAAATGATCTTAACCCGAAAAATACAGCTAATAATTCCAAATAGTTAATGTGATTAATTTGTTCTGCGGGTGTCCAATGGCCACCAGTTCGTTCGCCATTGCACGCAGCCCCCCAACCAGTCTTTGATGAGTCAGAAAAAATTTCAATTGTGTATTTTCCACGTCGAATAGGATTTTTAGATGGTAATATATTATGTTTCCACCAGAGCAAATCATCACGGAAACTATTTGGAATAATCATTGTTACATCATAATTTTCACCATTCTTGAGCAAAGCCAAATATTTTTCTCTCAAAAATTTTTGTATAAATAAACCCATCCATATGATACACCTGGACATGCAGCTACAATATTGCCCAAAAAACGCGCGAACTCACGAATTAGAATAGTTTTTAAGGTCAACATTTTTTCGATACGCTTTAATATATCATTTTTTTTATTTTCCGGTAATTCTAAGGTCATAGTTTCGGAATTTAGTACAAAGCCTAAAAATTTACAAGATTTGCTAGGAATCAGGTTAGACTTTTTGTAATTTATGATAAAGCCGAGATCAGTCAAACATTTTATGGTTTGATTAACATTTTGTTGACATTGATCGAAAGTATTTCCAAAACACAAAATGTCATCTAGGTACTTAACTGAAAGGTGCCCTTTCGATCTGAGACTCATAATAACAGGTTTAAGTATTTTCGTAAAAATATAAGGCGCCGATGATAAACCGTTAGGAAGACAACAAAATTCAAATAAATTACCGTTGTACAAGAAACGTAAAAACTTTCTATGACTTTCGTGTATTGGAACTAAAAAATATGCGTCTTTTAAATCAAGGTTCACCATAAACGAATCTTGTGTTATTAATTTGGAAGCAGTTCTTATATCTTCCATTTTAAAATGGTCGCAGTAAACAAACTTGTTCAGTCGTTTTAAATTCAAAATGAATCTAAAACCACCGTCTTTTTTAGGTACAAGAAATATATCGGATATATATTGGCCATTTACACTGGAACATTTAGTTATAGCGCCTATATGTAATAAATGAGAAATCTCTGCTGATACATATGTATTTTCCGTGGGTGAAAATACACGTTCTGGGTATGAATTTGGATCTTGAATAGGAGTCTCAATAAAGGGAATCTTATAACCGGATATTGTGTTTAAAATATACTCATCATCGGTAATAGATGACCATGCACTAATGTAATATTGTAAACGGCCAGCATGTACTTGTACCTGTGACGTGGATGTGGGAACTAGTGGGTTGCTCCCGTTTGCCGATCGCTCGTTGTTGAGGCCGCTTGAGTCCCGCTCTGTGGCTGCGAGGCCGCAGCCGGCGGCGGGCGGCGCGGCGGAGCAGGGGCGCGGCGGGCCGGCGCTGACGGCGGGTGGGACGGAGCGGCTCGACGGCGGTATGGTCGTTGTTGACCTCCGCCTCGACTCACATAGGACTTCAGAGACTGATGTGGACGGCTGCGAGACGAAGGTCCTCTGGAGTTTAAATTAGTAGCTGCAGGTGCTTTTATTAGCTGCCCGGTCTTTCTAATACCTCGGGAGTTTTTGACTAATTCTCCGATTTTATCGCCAAATAAAAATTCATCTCTTTTGCGGTCTTTAAAAGTTTCAACAAGCTCTTTATCGATAAGAGGCGTGACCAGAGATTTTCTGGTATCGGTTTCTAAATAGTGCGAGTCGGCTAATAGCTTGCTCGCATCGGACAATATGGTCAAAATTTCGACAATTTTGGGTTCTTTACACAAAAGGAGTGACATTGCTCTGGTAACTCCGCTCAAAGCAGCTCCAAGTTGATTCTGTTTGTATTGAAGCCTTTTGTCTCGATTCCGGTTTGCCTCATTAAGCATAGCATTTACTTCCGCATTTAGAGTCGGTGCTTTGGCCAAAGTTAAATTGTTGGGGAAAGGAAATTTCTTGAGAAGGGATTCCTTTTCTTCCTTTTTAAGCCCATTAAGTAGGAGAGGTTTCAGTCGCATTGCAACTTGATCGACGATTGCTTCACCCCATTCTGTTTTTTCTTCCTCAAAAACTCCAAGAGCTTCGAGAAGTTGTGGATCTACGTCCAAACTTGGAACAGACGTACACTCTTGAGTGTCTGTTGTCACAGGGGCCTCGCTTTGAGCTGCCTGTTCTTGAGGAGATTTTGGATCTTGTGCAGTGGTAATTGCAGGCGAAGGTGAAGCGACAGGCGTATAAGCATATGAGGGACCAGCTTCCTCGTAACCTCCAAACCATGGCTCTGGCTCTGGTTCTTGAAAACCTTAGTGCAATAAGCGTGAGGTTAAAAAACGTAAGCCAGGAAAGTGTAAGTAAGTACATTGATTGAGCCTTTAATAAAAAAGCATAAAATGGCTACTGGTTAACATCTCGTGTTAACTCGGAGCAAAAGTAGCTACTGGTTAACCTCTCGTGTTAACTCGGAGCAAAAATGGCTACTGGTTAACCTCTCGTGTTAACTCGGAGCAAAAATGGCTACTGGTTAACCTCTCGTGTTAACTCGGAGCAAAAATGGCTACTGGTTAACCTCTCGTGTTAACTCGGAGCAAAATAAAAACCGTTAAAATAAAAGTACCAACCTTCAAATTCCTCTTCCAGCTCACTATCAGCGAGTCTTCTCTTTTTATTTAATTTTTCTTCGTATCTTTTCAATTTTCTTTGCCACCGCTCCTCTTTGGTTTCTTCATGGGGGCGCTTAGACATTTTTTCAACTTTCGCGTACAACTTGCAACTTTCAAAGAACGCGTGCGGTCGTGGCGCTTGCGCAAAAAGGAATGAGCTTGCTCGTCGAGCCATCAGCGTGGTAGAATAGTGGGGGTACCCCCACTTTTATTTTCTCCTACTGCGCTGAATAATGCGTGCGGATTGGCTGGTCGTACTAAGGGTACTACATGGTTAAAAATAATAAATCTCGAAGGCGAAAAACAGGATAATTAATAGGTCAAGCCATTTCCTAAAATTTGGCTCGCGTAAACCACAGAACACATATGTGTTCTGTGGCGTAAACGCTGACAGATAGACAACGCGACAGGTAAAACTTAACAAAATCTCTTAAGATTTTATAAGCAACTAGCAGCGCCCTGCGGTTTTACCCGCGTTGTGCCCTTTCCCTTGGGAATTTTAGGAATTTTTATACATATAAACCTTCTCTTGAATCACTTTACCTATTAAAAAACCGCATTAAAATCCGTTGCGTAGTTTTAAAGATCTAAGCATACATAGGGACAGACAGCGGAAAGCGACTTTGTTTTATACTATGTAGTGATTCTTCCATTTTGGCAGACGATACATACTACACAACACTTCCCAAATACACTCAAACAAATGAATAGCTGGTTACTTATACAAAGTAGTATAGGGGCTGACAAGCAAATGAAAGTATATAGTACACCGACTACAAGTGCGTACTTGTGTTTATATTAACTGGGAGAAGACAACAGTGCAGTTATTAGATGCTACGACCCACTTCGGCTTGCTAGGGTCGTATTCTTAGTCTGAAGTGGTGTGAATTAGTTTCTGTTTTAATATTATAATTTACTCTGATAATGGGATTTGAGGCGGAATGAGATTTTGGCCTAGCGCAGTGAGACAGTATAATAACTAGTAAATTTAAAAAAAAGACCCGACGCAAAATGCCATAATCAAGCTTCTACAATACTAAGGCCCCGGTTTTTTTGCAAAACAAACGGCCGAAAATCACAAAATATAATGTTTTTAATTAACTGCCATTTTCAGCCATGATCTCTATGTTAGCATGCCTACGGAACAAAACCGTCAATAATCATTTTTGAGTTACTAATTTGACAAAATATTAAATAAAGCATTTTCGTTTGGAGATTGCACAATCAACTACAAAAGTTGATGAACACTTTCCATTACAAAACACTTCAACACATACAGATTCATGATAAGTGTATTCCTCCATTCGATAAACAAGTGTGTTTTGTAATATCGAATGTGTTGATCAACTTTTGTAGTTGAGTGTACATAAAAATGTCGCCTCTAAATACCTCGACACCCCGACTATACATTCGGCGGCCGTCGTTATGCACGGAATGTGAGAACTGGGACAGAACATTTTTCATCTTGGGAAATTCAAACTAATGAAATTTCCGTTCGACTCAGTTTCGTGGCATTTATTAGTTTTACTCCTAGTACAATATACGAATATTTACATATTATAATTTCCTGGCGTTGGAATTAAATTCTATTGTTGTTATTAGTTCTATAACGCTTCGGTAGTCTAAGGGTATGTGCGCTCGTGTCGTGTCGAGTGTAAACTTTCATTTCAAACATGGCTCAGGTTTGAGACACCTTTGAGAATTAGTTTTATTTTAAAAATGGAATCCTTAAAACGTGACAATCATTCCTTTTAAACGATATGACCTCGGATTATAGACCAGCCTAAGGGCCGAAGCCTTTAAAAATGGTAAAAAATGAAAAAAAATTACAGTAGGATGAAACCCATTGGAAAAGGAGGGAAATATGATCAAAATGAAAGGAAAAATAAATTACAGACGATCCGAGTTCGGGAAGTGGGAGGGGGTGAGTTTTTAAGGGTAAAAAATGGTTTATCTTGATTTCCGGCAAAACTACAAGTCCTATAGAAAAAAGTTAAATGGCAAAGTTGTAGGTAATAAAAAGATCTACAACTTTTGTATATGCAATTTTTTCACATAACCTCAAAATTTAGGTGAAAAATTCAAAAAACCAAGTTTTTGGTTTTTTACTAATGTTGTACGCTACTGTAAAGATATGTCACTCAGAACTTAAATTATTTATAAATGAATTGTAAGTGCAAAGTGATTATATTGTTGTAGTATCTAAATAAATTTATTACAATATAAAAAAATAGTGTTATCTAAAAAAATGCCTCTTCAATGTAACCCTTTAGCTCTATTATATTAGTACGAGTATAGAGTAGCCGCGCCCTGCGGTTTGACTTAGCTATGTAAGCTCATTGCGATTGTTAAGCAACGTGCAGCTCGACCCCTACTTGGATGGGTGGCCGATAGTGGCATTTCAAACTCAGCGCTACCGTGCTTCGGAAGGCACGTTAAATTGTCGGTCCCGGTTGTTTCAATCGTCAGACCATGTCGCAAGCCTTGAGGCGGTCTAAAAACTCCGCCATCAGGGTTAACCACTCATCTACGCGAACCTTCTTACTTTCCCGAGGTTTTTTGCCCTTGGCAGTTAAAGAAGTATACGAAACGGAGAGGTAGTTCCTGATATACCTACTGATCCTTTCAATACAAAAAAAAGTTTTGCACTTTATTATATAAGGTTGTTTTTTTAGGTAGCTATTGATGGTACAAAATAAGGGTTTATGTGTTTCTCAGTTTTGTTTATCCAAGTGAAATGAATAATGGCTGTCTATTAATTATAAAGGTTTTGCTGTACTAAAATAAACACGCAAATACATCGTTAGATGATGAACGTAAAGGTTGAGTTCCACTTCCCTTGTCTTGAAATATTTTCTAAAAGAAAGTTGAAGTAGCTGAAAATTCTTTATTTTAATCACTTTGACTCATTGAAACACTTTAATCTATATTAAAATTTAGAAGTAATGGTATTTTTTTAAAAGGTAATTTTTTTTTACTTTTGTGCTGAAGTCAAATGTTTTATTTTTTAATTATAGAATGTAAGTGAAGAAAAGCAAAAAATTCTCAATCAAGATCGATCTGAGTGTTATGTTCTATTTTTAAAAATTAAGTGAAAAAAAGCGGCCAAGTGCGAGTCGGACTCGCCCATGAAGGGTTCCGTAGCAGCGAGTAACATAATAAAGAAGTTCTTGAAGTTCGTTGTACTTACTACTACTTACTTACTTAGCGTGTGGGTTGTGATCGATTAACGACCTCACAAACCAAAAAACTAAAAAAATAAAAAAAACTACTAACTAGACCTCGTTCAAACCAATTTTCGGTGTTAGATTACATTGTTATGTACATCATATATTTTTTTTAGTTTTATCATTCTCTTATTTTAGAAGTTACAGGGGGGGGGACACACATTTTACCACTTTGGAAGAGTCTCTCGCGCAAACTATTCAGTTTAGAAAAAAATGATATTAGAAACCTCAATACCATTTTAGAAGACCTATCCATAGATACCCCACACGTATGGGTTTGATGAAAAAAAAAAATATTTTTTTCATTTCTAAGTATGGGAGACCCCCCTAAAATTTTATTTTTTTTCTATTTTAGTGTGAAAATATTAATGCGGTTCACAGAATACATCTACACACTAAGTTTCAACAACATAGCTCTTATAGTTTCGGAGAAAAAAGGCTGTGACATACGGACAGACGGACAGACAGACATGACGAATCTATAAGGGTTCCGTTTTTGCCATTTGGCTACGGAACCCTAAAAAGGAAAAAGATCACAATATTTCAGAGTACGATCTAAATCTGTGTGTTCTATTTTTAAAAATAAGTGACTGGCCGCAAACAGTATTATAAGTTAAGAGAGATTAAAAGATTTTCATTTTGTATTTCTTTTTACATTTTCTTAATGGAATCGAAGGGAGACGAGTTTTGTATAATAAGATAAAGTTCTAAAATTACAAATACCTGATATTTTTTGAAAGTCTATGAAGATGAATATTACTTGGTTCGAAAACTGAAAGTACCACAATCTCCGGCACGATAAGCGCCAATCTCACTCTCTCGATAATCTCACAAACCACTATACTGTCGAGTATCTTATGCTCGCTTATCGCTTCTTCTTCACTTATCGCTCGCTTATCGCTTACGCTTATCTAACGAGTTGTTCTACGTAAGCGATGAACTCGACACGAGCGCTACCGTGCTTTGGACGCTAAGCAGTCGGTCCCGGTTGTTTAATCGTCAGACCATGGCGGTCTACAAACTCCGACACCAGGGTTGGCCACTAATCTACACGAAATGAATGAATGAATTGTAGGCAGTTTGCCTCAAGTCGAGGCTGTCTATTGGATATCCAGCTTTTTAAAAAGAGAAAAGGCAAGCATCTATATCTACGTAGTGTGGTTTACCCTTTACAGTTACCCTTTTTAATAAGCCCTGAATGTTTACAATCCCGTGTTTATTTAGTAAACCTTCTGATATTCACGTGTTTGTTAATTTGAGATCTTAAACATATTTCGTGTTTGATGTGCCTTTTCTCCGCAGAAAAAGTAAATTGTTTTTAAATATTTGTATTCCACAGATTTGTTATTTTTGGAAACGAAATTAGAATTAAGACGACGGATTTTGGACAAACTGAGAGAAAATTTCAATTAACTGTGTTTCGGTTTGTGTAAAGGTTTTCAAATTGTGTAGGTAGTTGAAGGACTTAATGTCCTACATTACAAGAGGTTAAGGACTTTATTTGTCTGTTAGAGACATTTTATTAATAGCCGGGTTACCACCACCTTATACAATGATAACGTAGTGTCACGTGGCATTTAAAAACGACGATTGCAAAACTAAAAATTCAGTACAATGATTTGAAGTTTACAATATGGCTTTTTTATTTTTTAAACTTTTTGATAAATAATTATATAGACCGAGGAGACAAGGATTGGCCCAGTCTAGCACTCGATAATGAGAGGTGGAAAGAGGAGGGAGGCCTTTGCTCTGCAGTGGGAGAACTCAGGCTAATAAATAAAATAAATAAATAAAAGAAAATTGAATAAATTAAAATACATTTTGTCATGGACGATGATATTCTTTGAACGAAATAAAAACATAAATCAAAAGAATTGATTTAAGACCGTGGTTCGTTCCGAAGAATAATATTTTAAATGCGCAAATTCGTGTTGGTTATTATTAAATTTATTAATATATACACTACGATTAGCTCTTACAAACAAACAAACAAAGTTAGAAACTTTACCTGTTATAGTAGTAGATGTAGTTGCGATGTTAGTTCATCGTGATTGTTAAGCAACGTGCAGCTCGACCCCTACTTGGATAGATCGCCCATAGTGGCATTTCTATCGGAGCGCTACTGTGCTTCGGAGTGCACGTGAAATTGTCGGTCCCGGTTGTTTCAATTGTTAGACCATGTCGAAGGCCTTTAGGCGGTCTAAAAACTCTGACACCAGGGTTGGCCACTAACCTACTCGAACGTACTTTATAATATTAGTAGAGATAGATGATGATATTGAATATCGAAGTAATCAAATCAACACTTCAGTATGTCAGAATATTGATTATTCCAAATAGATGTCAGCCAATCAGGGACGCGGAAGCTTCACAATTAGATGTCATTCATTAGTAGAAGATGGAGATGCGGTGTAAAAGGGAAATATTAAACAAATGTTGCGGATTTTTCTCTTACTGTTCTTAGTTCGGATTGTTTTCTCACTCTTTCATTCACTTAAAGAGCGAGTGGACAATAGTTTGAACGTGACAAAAAATCAAACAGGAGTTTCGAATTCTGTCAATCATATAATATAACATACGATACAACGCCACGATACGTACTGCGTAGTACGTATCGTGGCGTTGTATCGTACTATTTTTTTTATTTGTATCGTACTGCGGTACTGCGTTAGTGCTCAAGTGGCACTCGCCTGCCGAAACTGCCTGGGTCCAGGGTTCAATTCCCGGGTCGAGCGGAAACATGTTTCCTACTGTTCAAACATGGCTCGGGTTTGATATCACCAACCAGCATTAGGCAAACGTGGTGATTATGCCTAATCCTCCTCACTGTCCTGATATCTTTAATGAGATGAGAGCAGCCTTGGACTTTTTTATTAATAAACCTTACTTACTTCAATTATATTATATTTCATATGTACCAAACCAATGCTCCGGTATCCAAAACTGCTGACATTACTGTAATTACAACACACAATAACAGTTTAATCTATATAAACCTATAATACCACGAAGTCTTATATCATCACGTAACGTATAAGAATCAGAGCAAGTCTCTACGACAAAATAAATACAGAAGGCCAACAATACTTCAAAACAGGCGCACGCACACATAAATACGCGCTACATCAGCTTCAAACGGAGTCAAACGAATTAGTTACTATGTGCCATAAGTCTTGACCAAGTAAATATGACCCAATGCGATGAAATCGAATCAAACTATAATGCCAGTAGAAGATTGCTACAAAACACGTGTAGCACACGTCTATTATGTGTGCGTCTTTCGTAGCACAAATGCGCAAGTAAGTATGCGTGATTCCGTAGCGTTCTTCGTAGGCTAAATGACGAAGTGGTGCTACGAAAGCGCACACGCGCTACCCTGCGTTATGTATGTGTGTGTATTTCGTAGCAATCTAAATTCCTAGGCCGAGTGCTGTAGCACGCTTTGATAAGTGTGCATCTTTCGTAAATCGTAGTATATCTTCGTAGGCCGCCGACTACAAAGAGGTGCTACGAAAGCGCTCTTCTATGCATGTGTGCGTCTGTCGTAGCAAATCTTCGTAGGCCTTCTGCTTGGATATTATTTTGTGTCTCTGTGCAAATATAATATGTTACCATCAACTTTGGATGACTTGTCATTTCACACTCCAAGGTTGAAGGGTATACGAGTGTTGAGGAAAAAATAGGAGAATGTAATATCGTAGGGTCTAAAAAGACACAACGCGGGTATAACCGCGGGGCGCTGCAAGTTACTAATAAAAGTACTTAAAATATTAGCGCAAAGGTCACTAAACTTAGATTAAATCATAAAACACCATCAAAATAACTTAACAAACCTATCTTTTGGTTCTAAATCTATCTTTAAAGATACACCGTATCTTTCAGTTATATCTTTTGAAATGTATCGTCGAGTCCATAAACCCTATAGAGATTGTTGATAAACAGCATTCTGTCGTTCGAGCGAATCAGATAAGCGCGGTTGTTGGTGACTGTACAAGGAAAGGACATGGATGAAAGAAATCGCTTTTTTCAAAATTGTTATGATTTTTTTTCTTCGTTTATTCTTTTAGGAATTCGTTTTTATTTTGAGTGTTAAATCAATAGAGCAGAAATTTTTATCGTGGGTCTGTAATTTGTGTTTATTGAGTCGAATTCAATGAGAATGTTTTTGGTTTTTTAACACTTCTTAAACTTATTTTCTACTGTTTATTTTCTATTTGTATTATAATGTTTGAATAGCTTTGAGGGAGTTGCCACAGCGAGCATCGAGAAAAAACTATTATTCTTCTTCCACCCGACAACATAAATAATATAATGTGAAATATCGCCCCTTATCAATAGATATGAGATGTAAAAAAAAAAAATTGCCTTTAATGTCCCACTCCTGGGCAAAGGCCTCTCATCTCACTGAAGATATCAGTACAGTGAGGAAGATAAAGTATAATCACCATGCTTGCCAAATGCGGGTTGGTGATCTCAAACCCGAGCCATGTTTGAAAAGTACATGTTTGAAACTCGGGACCTCTTGACAGGCGAGTGCACACCTACAACCTACAATTGGTTTCATTCTTTAGTCTTAGTTTCACTCCAAGTTCCGCACAACATCTTGATTCCCCCAAACAATTCATCAGTCAAAGAATGTTATAAAAACAAATGTAATCAAAAAAAGCAAATTACAATGTTGACAACATGAAAACTCCAAATTCGATCTTCAGTACACGCCATATTATATAGACGTGTACAATAACACCAATCCGGGGACAATTCCATTTTATTTCGCGAATAAAATAATAGAGTAAGCGAAGGATGATGGAAACGGGTTGGGTTCCGTAGGGTTTAGAGAATTAGTGTTCGTCAGAAGAGCTGTTGATGAAACATCTGCGTCGGTTCTTTATTTAAAAATAGAGTGCGATTTAGATTCGGAGTCAACAATATGTGAGACACAGTTATTGGCGACGACGTCTGGGTGTCAATTATATTGTGTTCAGGTAACGTGTGTATCAGTATCAGTTAATACACGGGTAAAACCGTGGGGTGCTGCTAGTTTTTTTTAATAAAAGGCCCAAAATCTTTACGCAATGTATTATGATAAGTCAATTGAGCTACGTGCCACTCTTCAGCTACACTTCAGTGCCAATGTACGTTCCGTAAGTGAGTTGATACTTTGCTCACTACTCTTCTTCTTCTTCTTCATCGAATGGACGGTCAACCTGACCAATCCTGGTGTCAGAGTTATTGAGCCGCCAAAGGCCTCTGACATGGCTCGTCTGACTACTCTACTACAAACTACTTAGTTCAGATTGATAACAAACATATTTTTATTTATTTTATTTTACCAAAATAATAATATTCTATTTATTTCGTTTATTGAAACCCGAGGTATTGCTAGCTTTCAATAAACATTTTTTAACCCCTTTTTTCGTAAGCACTGAACCCCAAAATCCATTCTCACTTCGGAGTACATTGGAAATTAAGGGCGAGTCAACATTCTCATAAAAACACACGCCGTCCCATATCTCGGCGATAAATTCATCATAACAACATAGCTTCATCCCCTAATTTGACGGGAGTACAAGCGACGACGGAGTAAGGAAATGTGTTTTTTATATATCTATACTTCTCTACATATAGTATTATAAAGAGACTAGCAGCGCCCCGCGGTTTTACCCGCGTTGTGCCCGTTCCCGTGGGAATTTCGGGATTTTTTTTACATAAAAACCTTCTTCTTGAATCACTCTACCTATTACAAAAAACCGCATCAAAATCCGTTGCGTAATTTTAAGATTTAAGCATACAGACAAACAAACAGACAAAAGTAGCGACTTTGTTTTATACTATGTAGTGATAAAATTTGTAATTTTGTTTGTTTGTATGTTCGGACTCATCTTGGGAAATACCCATCTGATTGTAATAATTCTTTTTGTAATAGATAAAGTCTGTTTTTTTTGTTTTCTTCGTTTGAACGCGCTAATCTCAGAAACTATCAATCCGATTTCAATAATTCTTTTTGTAATAGACAGCAGCATTTAACGGCAAGGCAGTTACTATTTTTGATCCCGAAATGCTTACAGGAACATGCATATCACGGGTAAAACCGCGGGGCGCTGCTAGTTATTTTATATTTACCGAACACACTAACACAATTTTATGAACAGCAAATAAATAAGCTTTTTCGTAACCAAGTTTCGCAACCAGTTACTAAAAAATGAATACCATCGCGTGTAAAATAACTTTATAAAGTGCAGCATTTTAAGGTATTCATTCACTCTTTACAGAATATGTGTCAAATAAAAGTCTTATAAATGTATAAAAGTCGTGTGCGTGTCACAATAAATGTCACATAGACAGTCGCAGTGCAGAAACTTGGTACATAGTGTATACGCAGCTAAGAGAAATATTTATACATAGTTGAGATTGATTGTAAACGCCCTCAATGTCATTAAAAAGGGTGCCACTATGCAACGATGGCTGTGACTATCGAATTTTAAGAAAAAAACTATGCTCTCATCCTTTTAGTTCTCTCTCCAAAAAAACGCTAGTTGCTGTCGTCACCACTACACCGTGGCATCTCGTCTACCAAGGCACTATAGAGCCTCTTAAAATGTGAGTACAGTAAGTAGTTTACCGCATACAATATGCATTGACAGCTACAGACAACTAGCCTAAACTCATTAATTTATTTCGATTAGGTTAGTGGCCAACCCTGGTGTCGGAGTTTTTAGACCGCCTAAAGGCCTCCGACATGGTCTGACAGTTGAAACAACCGGGACCGACTGCTTAACGTGCCCTCTGAAGCACGGTAGCGCTCAGACAGAAATGCCACTATCGGTCACCCATCCAAGTTACAGGCCGAACTGCACGTTGCTTAAGCATCGCAATGATCTAACATAGCTTAGTCGAACTACGACACGAATGCTACAAACTAGGTCACAACGTAAGCCCTTAAACTTCCCTATACGTACTTCGAATAAATTCACGAGCCAAAAGTAAATAAATAAAACTTTAACATAACAATAAGAGACCTTTTAAACTTTCAATAAAAGCCGCGCCCGAGCTTTCGAGATAAATTAAAAAGTTTGTCAAAGTTTCAAGTTTTCTCCACCAGAGCGCACTTATTGTAATTGCTACGAAACTTTTTATGACTATTTTTATTGCATTTTGTTTGTTAATTATGATGATTGTATGTTAGTGTTGTTATTGTTGCTTTTAGTTTATTAGTTTTATTGTGATTAAGGCCAAGACACACATAGTGCGGGTGTGGGTCGCGTGACGTTGTATGCCATGTATTTGTATGACTAGCACTGGCCAGTGTGACACCTTTCATACAGATACAAGCAATATATCCGCACCTGGGCCTCAACCGCACCCGACCCGCACCCGCCTCCGCACCCGGCTGGCACCCGCACTATGTCTGCCTTTCACTTAGATTTTTAAAGTATTAATCAAAGATTAAGATGCTTTTTTATAGATATTTCCTTAAAAGCATTGTTAATCTTATGAACGATATTTATCTACGTAGAGTACCTTGTATTTCTAGACATATAGATTAATTAAGTTAAGTACCGTACTAGACTAAACATACTATTCTGGGTCACCAAATCCCATTTCAAGCAAAAGTAACACTTCTTTTTTGTTTTAAGTTAAGTAATTGTTGTATTTTCTTGAACACTAGACTTCCAGGCGGTTGAAAAATAATATCCTACTAATATAATAAATGCGAAAGTTTGTGATGGATGTATGTATGGATGTGTGTATGTGTGACGCGGGTAAAACGGACCACGGTTCCTGCAAACACAAGCCCGTTGACACGTAAGAGCGCTTACTGTGTCGGGTGTCAACAATATGTGCAGAAATTGTTGTTGGCGACGACGTATGGGTGTCAATTATATATTCTCAAAAAATATGTAATAGTATCAGTCAGTTATATTCCTTCATGCAAGCTTACAGCTTCCTTTGAGTTTAATTAACCGTGTGTGAATCCGGGTATAAACGTCGGATAAAAATGTTAAATAAAAGCGAAGTGTATCCCTAAACGTAGTTTCAAATGCAAAATGAGTAGAGTTCACTTGAACCTAAGGGACTACGTATACAACAGTCCAAGACAAACGTACTCAAAACAAAAGAACATCACAATACATACCCTTGTAGTTGAGAGACGAGCGGCTACATTGAATTACCGTGGACCCAACAAATTGGGTAATACGTTAGGAATGAAGACATCTCCTACTATTGTATGAGAATGATGTATGTTGAACTATTAGTAGATATTTTAGTGGTCTTAGGAGATGCTTTGGAGAATGAGATGTAGTTAGAATAAAGGAGTTATGCTGTTGAAATAGTTTAAGATTAATTTAGTTTATTGTTTCCTTAACTTTTATTTTTCAATTATATCTATACAGTACTTTACTAGCATTCCTGTGGTTTTCTTGTTCTTGTGGGAATTTGGCCATGAAAAGTGAAACACAATTTCGTCTTGAATCACTTTGTATGTTAGTGGAAAACGTTTTAAAAAAATCAATTTCCTACAGAGTGCCTTGATTGTCAGACTTATGCAGAGAAACTAAGACAGCAATACTTTTGAATACTTAGGCCCTTCGGCAACACCTAGTAAGAATAGTTTAAAATAAAGTGATCGTCTAACAGATCAAAACGTAAGAAAGACAGTTAATGTTAGCCTAATTATTTAAATCCACAAATTAGTTAACAAAGGTTCCAGTTAACGTGGCATTTCTTATCTTACGCGTAATATTCCGGGCGTGCAACGTAACGCGATATATTAAGGACCATGTCTGACTAACGAGGGGTAGGGAGGATATGAGTTGAGGGAAATTAGGATATTTTGGGAAATTAGCTGATAACATGTGTGACGTAAAAAATGTTTTTTTTATTTCACTGTAGAAAAATAAGAAGTTGAAAATCCATGATTCCAATTTTGCTTGATTATTTAAACAACTGAAACTAATAAGTGTTATACCAAAAAAATACCCATATAATCTATACCAAATTGTATCACGTAAAAAACGAATTATTTACACAGTACTTTTTAGAAAAAGGCATTTTATTTAACATGGCATGTCTTTTAACACGCCTAAATCAAAACCATTTTGTATTTTCTCAAAAAACTGTAACAAAAATAAAATCGTCAGACAGACAGATCGTCAGTCAGACCCTGTCAGACATTACAAGCTAACACTACCACAACTTCTAAAAATCCAGACACCAGATTTGACTCCACCTTATTCCCTTCTATGTATGACACAAAAAACTCTGGCAACCACACTCAAACCCGCGTCACCCCACCTCATTAAAACTAATGACACATTCCGCTCCGGTTACCAACACGATGGTCACCCTACACCTTAAGCCCCACACTCGGTACCAAGTGTCCTTATCTTATCAATTATTTTCCTTTTCGTTAAACAATCACCATTCACAGTCGAGATATTTAGCTGAAATGAAACCAATTATTTCTAATCTTTTATGTGTTTATTGGAAATTGATTAAGGGTGTGTTTTGTCTCGTTCTGACTTGTTGGAATTGGGTTGGTTGGTATACCCATTTTCTAGATTTTTACGGTATTTATTATATCTCTTAGGGAAGGTAGGATTAGTGGTGCTTTATGTTCTAAGTTATACTTCAATTATTACAATTATATAACTTCTAATTATATAATTATCTTAAATATAAAAAAGAAAGTAGTGTCAGTTACACCAATTATAACTCAAGCACGGCTGGGCCGGTCATTGATTCTTTTTTTATTAAGGGGTAAAGTCGCGTGGCATAACTAGTTTATTATAAAGACCTAAAACTGAAAATATCACTGAAATTGCAATTTCAACATAACTTACATAGTGAATAGTTAATCCCATTAAGAAATCTTCATCAACGGTCTAACTTAGCAGATAAGGCATTTACATTTTTATTTACTAAAAGTTAAATTACTAAAAGTTAAATTATGGAAGAAAGATGAAAATATTGATTTTTATCCAAAGCTTTGCTTTAAAAATAAGAATACTAGCGGCGCTCCCTGGTTTTACACGCGTTGAATTCCTTGCGGTAAGAATTTTAAAATGAAAAAAAAACCTTTAAGCGCATCACGCATGGTGCGGGTGCGGGCCGGTTGCGGGCGTGTGACGTTGTCTTCCTTGTATTTATATGAAAGGTGTCACACTAGCTTGCTTCCGACTCGCATTCGCGTGTGCGTACGTGTTCTACGCTTTCATATAAAACCTCTTGAGCGTGGCTATTATGTACAAAAAAACATTAATACAGCTCTACAGATTAGGACAGACAAACAAACTCTTCAGCTTTATTATACTAGTACAGATTCATAAACTAGATATCTCTCAATAATTCAAGAGATTTACCTACATCAAACTTCTATCTCTGTAATATTCAGAATGATATTTCCACTGTATTCAGAGTACCGAGTCATCATTATGAATTAACGATAAATCCTAGACGGAATATATCTATAAGAGCCTTAGCCCTATGCCAGACTATAGTTAGACAGTCTAACTGTCTATGAAACATATGACTGACAAACAGTTTTAACGAATGAGTCAGTCTAAAAATTGTAGAGAGATTCTAGTGCATATCACTGACCTCTATAAATATGGACTGGCTGCAGTCATAATAATTTTGTGCCTATTTGAGTGTCGCCATTTTGGCGCTGTAGGCTACTGTAGGCAGATACGAATCTCCATGGAACTAAAATTGGTTATGACATAATGTCGACTGTGTACCCATATTTGCTTGCAGTGAACGTCAGAATTAGTTCTCGGGAGACTCGCAGGGGCGCTTCAAATTGCCACACAAAATTAGCTGTCATTTGTATGGTAACAGCCAGTCCATATATATAGAGGTCAGTGAGTGCATATAGTGGGCTAAAGGTGCGTTTCTGCTCTCGAGCTTTCGAGCTCAACTGACAAATCACAACGCATCATCTATTTTCTTAATGCCTTTCATAAACGCTCTCTAACTAAAACACTGTCAGTGAGTGTTTTGTCTCTTTTGCTCTTTGGAAAATAGCGTATGTCAGAAAGGGACAAACCATTTGACAGCTAAAATGCTGCTAGTTAGCGTTTATGAATAAGGCCTTTAGATATAACACGCGTCATAAAAGTCAAATTTACTCGCTGGTTGTATGCTATTGAACTCACCAACTCTCTTCTTCATCGAGTGGATGGTTAACCTGACCAATCCTGGTGTCAGAGTTATTCAGCCGCCAAAGGCCTCTGACGTGGCTCATGTAACGACTACTATCCGTAGAAAGTAACCGGAACCGACGGCTTAACGTGCCCTCCGAAGCACGGAATCATCTTACTTTTCGGGAATTCAGGTGATTCAGCCTGCAATGCCCTAACCAAACTGAGGACAGTCCCACAAAGAGATTTTTGTGAAGTATCCCCACCGGGAATCGAATCGAACTCATTAACTCGCTAAACCTAAACGACGCCATAGTTTTTCTATAAATTCTTCTTTCCAAAATTACTAAATCACATTACCAATCAAATTAACTGTGGATACCATTTCTATCGTTCAATAGCCCTAATAAATTTATTTTAAGTGGTAACACTGAATTACGACATTTTTGTCCCACCGCCTAAGTCGATAATGGTCACCCATTAATTAACACTGTGATACGCGGCCGATAAACTTACTCATTGACATCAAGAGAGCTCACATTAGCTCTCTTGATGCCGCGGTGAAGACAAGTTTTTATTTTATCCCGTACTATAGAAGCGCCCCGCGGTTTTACGCGCATTACCCTTACAGACAAACAAAGAAACTTTACCTCTTTATAATATTAGTATGGACATAATCGAAAATAGGCGAATCCAAAAAAAAATATATATCTCCATATCTCCATCAAGAAGTCGACTAGGGAGATTATATTTCCCTGTGCTATATTTAATCGAAACCGAAGCTAATCGACTATTCTTTCAAACGTCGATAAGTAAGTGCACCGGTCACGCACTATATCTAATTAGTTCTCTTTTACACTTTTATTTTGTAAAATGTCTAGTCTAGACGATATGGCCAGTAAATTACACCACATCGCTGGTCTTTTAATTAAAAATAGTGATTTTTGGGTAATACCCTTTTATGACTCTAGGTTAGGTCTCAGAATTCTATTTCATATTTTCTTATAGGCCCCATCGCAATACTTGTAAAAATTAATGGTTTGTAAGATGTTATGCTAGTTTTTTCGCTTACCGAGGATATCAGAGAGAGATAGAAAATATTTTGATATTGTTAACCGACTTGTACAACTGAGGGATGAGGTTCTCAAGTCGACTGTATGTTATTATTTATTGAAACGGGAACTTACGTACGACGGAGACTACTGTCGAGAGTTCCTCGACACGTTTCGGCCACATACGGTGGCCTTCATCAGGAGGTGGGTGAAGCGCTCGCGACAGCGTCTCTCCCCGCACTAATTTAAATAAATAATAATGACATTAACGTACGTTTCTTTGTCATATCTGTAGTAAGAACGATTTTGAAAATTCATTCGGCATATGAAAGGGTATCCTACCGGGACGAATCGTTTTTAACCAATACCAAAAAAGTGGCAAACCTTCTAAAAACGTAGTTTGAAAGTCGAGTTTTTGCTTAAAATAATTTGAATGGACGGTACCTTCAAAAGAGCATCCTTAAGGCCAAAACTGATTAAAAATATTTGACTTGACTTTGAAAAAGGTATGTTTGTAGAACACCTATATTAAAGCGTGCCATACTGTAATCACAACTTTAAGACAGTCAGACGAACTGAAAAATATATGAGAAATAGATTGAAATATACAAGACGACCGCAAAAGATCGATGCAGTTCTTTATGACATCAAAGAGGAAGGTCAAACATAGACAAAACTCTTGCTACAATTAACTTGATAATACGATTCCAAAACACAATCCATTCATTTGTCTGAAACCGCAGGTTAAGCATGACCTACTCGATCAATTACATGCGCCTGGTGTAGCATTACTATTTGCTATGCAATGAACAGCTGGAATCGGGCTTTGTAGCTGGGTAACTTCGTAATTATACAACACTAACAGCTCTCTGTTTTGTTCAATGTTATACGAGGGAATTTTGGGATAAAAGCAAGGAATGCGTTGTTTGTTTTGGTTTAATGTGCTACACTGTTCATTCCAAGTAATTATATATTGGTGTTAAAAAAATCTTATATAATTTAGTTTAATAATAAGTAAAAAACAATGAGAAAAGTTCAATAATTTTTCGTTAAAACTTGTTAAAACAAATATTTTACTTAAATTTAGCCCGTATTGTTAAGTTCAAATTTATTTTCTGAATTTCAGATTAAATGTTGTACTATAATTAGTACATACTTTGATTCCTTAATTATTCAGCTATAAACTGGTATTTCTTACTTTGCCATAGCTGCAATAGTTTGCTAGAAAAAATACTTTGAATCGGTAATGGCATGGGGCGCTCGACGCGGTTCAACACAGATCGCGCGCGTGAACGTACAGTTGACAGGTGTCACACTCGGACGCTTGAGTTATTAAATTATATTAATTATACAACACTAATAGCTCTCTGTTTTGTTCAATGTTATACGAGGGAATTTTGGGATAAAAGCAAGCAAGTTCGAGTAGGACAGTGGCCAGCCCAGGTGTCGGAGTATTTAGACCGCTTTAAGACATTACCGGCTACTCCTTTTTTTTGGGCTAAATCTCAAAACTACTAGTCCGATTAGAATAATTATTTTTGTAACGGATAGACACATTCAACAGGTTTGTCATATAGGCTATTTTGTATCCCAGAATTCCCACGGGCACAAGCTACAACGCGGGTAAAACCGCGAGGCCCTGGTGGTTAAACATAAAGGTATCAGATCAAATAACTTTAGTTCCACTCGCGTGAAAAAAAACTAAAAGTTACACAATTATGCTCGAAAAATAAACTATGCTTTTAAACCATCAGCTTCGATAAAATGAAAGAGGAAGTAAATATATTGAACATTAAAAAAAACCATTACATTGAAGTTAAAATTCCGGTAAAATTCTGGTAAAATTTACTTTGAAATACTTTCATCGGAAAACATTTCGCTGTAGTTGATTTTTGTTTCCTTAAATAGCGATAAAAACAGCTTTCAAATAAATAAATACACCCGGACAAATTCACTCACGGTTAATAAGACCAACACAAAGCTTGTATTATGGAATGTAACTGATACTACTCATATACATACACAAATAGTGTGCCGCCTATAGAACCAATACAAGATTGAATAAACCCTAGACTGACAATATAAGGGCACGTTATATTGTCGGTCCTGGTTTTTTCAATCGTAAGACCATATCGGAGGCCTTAAGGCGGTTTAAAAACTCGTACACCAGGATTGGCCAATAACTTAATCGAGCTTACTAGTTGATGTAATCGAAACCTACAGACAAGCGTAAGTACTCGTAAGTAGTTAGATATTTGGTTAAATCCCAGCCCTCAATCAAACTTACAACATGGCCTAACGATTGAAACAACCGGGACCGACAATTTAACGTGCCCTCTGAAGCACGGTAGCGCTCAGACAGAAATGCCACTGTCGGCCACCCATACAAGAAGGAGCCGAGCTGCACGTTGCTTAACAATATCAATGACTGAATATCGCTTAGCTAAACTACGTCACGATCGCTACCGATATTCACGGTAGTAAGTAGTTAGATTCAATTCAACTGCGCAGTATTTGGTTAAATCCCAGCCCTCAGCTTTCCAGAACTTCCCACTTGACTCAAAGATGCTAACTCCCTTCCTAATAAGAAATATAAATTCCTAACCCCTATTTAAGGAGCAAAAGCACCTATTTATCCCAACAATGCTATCAAGAATTCAAATCTTACCCTGATTGACAATTTCTTAGAAATTTTCGACCACAAAAGGGTCCATAAGACCCTGTATTTGAGGATCTCGGGATCACATTTTGGTTTTTAGGTTTGTAATGAAAACGTGATGAAGTCGGCGCCGGGTTTAATTTTAATTAATTGTTTGTTTAATATTGTATTGCTTTGAATTTTTGATTTGAATATTAATTGCTGTTCTGAACATATTTCGGGGCTCAGTTAGCTGAGAATGGTAAATTTTGGATCTTTTCAAAGTTATTTGAGTGTATTAATGGCCAACCAATGTGTTTAGTTTTCAACCGATATCAAACACCGAAGGCGGAGGTTCTCAATTCGGCCGGTATATTTTTAACCCCATAAAAAACTGCAACTTGCGCCCGTTTTCAAATACGTGAAATGCTTCCTTTGATATACTGATTTTTTAAAAATAAGTGTCAATTTACTGATGATTTGACGAGCCCTTCGAACTTCGAAGTACATAAACGGTAGTACAGAAATTTATTAATTGAAGCAGTACACGTATTTTAGACTCAAACTGCCGTACTCAGAGTTTCTAATGATTAATTTAGTGACGTTAATGAGAGATTTTTGACATAAAATTTAAGCGCAAGGCACACATAGTTTGGGTGTGGGTAACACCTTTCGCCGCACCGACCCGCACTCGTACTGTGTGTAGCTTGCGCTTAATGAAACTATAATACGTCAATCAGTTAATTGTTGATTTAATGATCGTAATGTGTAAAGTAAAAGATGTGCGACCCAGTTTCATTTTGTTTTTGCAATATTTCCTTGAATTTATAAAATCCTTGAGATGGGAAACACCACTATAGCAACGCTTGCACCTTCTCCATTCCCGAAAAGACTAACCCACTTCAGCCGTCAATAACTCGTTGAAACAAAGAACCATTCTCAATTATTTTGGAGCCAAAAACTTAATCGATTTGCTGAAAACGTGAACAAACGGACAAAAAGGCTTTCGATTCTCATTTGCAAATAAATCTGAATAAAATCGAAAGTAACCTGTTGATTGGACTCATAGTTATTGCTAGAAGCAGTCTTTATGGATTTTGGTACTGTGGGAAAATAACTTTAGTGCTCTGTCATATTACAAATTGTGAAAAATGTCTTAGGCATAGTAAGTAGTTATTGTATAAGTTTTAATTTGAAAAGGTTCTGCACTTGCCTGCTAAGACTTGAGGTCCTGGGTTCAATTCAATTCAGGTTAGGGCTCCCACACAAAACTGCGATGCGATGCGATGCGAACTGAAATAGTTATATCTATCGCCATTACTACGGTACAAAGAAAAGAGATGAATATATTAAATGGAATTCGCATCGCATCGCATCGCAGTTTTGTGTGGGAGCCCTTAGGTTGTAGCGAAAATATGTTTCCTACTCTTTAAACATGGCTTGGGTTTTGGATCATGCATCAGGTAAGCGTGGTGATTATGCCTAACCCCCTTCACTGTACTGATATCTTTGGTGAGATGAGAGACCTTTGCCCAGCAGTGGGACATTACAGGTTAATACTTCTTCGTATGTATAAAAAATGCAGAATCCTGGCAATTTGGAAAAGTATTGTACTTTTTCGAACTACGCCTATTGCGGCATAGTATTTATTGCCGCATTTCACTTTGTCTCCATCTACGTAACAGAATCCAATATTTCATCTAATAATTAAATATTGGATCTGTTGTCAAGTTTTCAGATTTAATAATTGATTGATTGATTCGAGTGGTGCTATGAGAATTCATTATTTTAGGTATAAGTTTAATAACAATTTAGTTTAGATTGAAGAATAAAAACTAATAGTGAAGACACTATCGACCACTATTTGGATGGTTGGAACGAATTTGAAAATTTGGAATTTGGAAATTTGAAGGTATTGGAGTTTCTTTTTGAGTTTTATAGTATACTATACTTCTAAGGGTACGCTAAATTTTCAGGTCCAGTTGTTTGAATCGTTAGATATAGATAGAGGCCTTTAGACGGTCTAAAAACTCTAAATAAAGGGATGACCACTAAACTATACTATGTAGAAATACATATCAACCAATAATTAGTTACCTAGTATGTTAACTAGATGGCGTTAGTAGAAACTTTAGAACACGCTAACGTTGTGTTCTAGCCCAGTGTAAATCTCTAATAAAAGACTTTGCACAACCTACATTGAGTATCATTTGACTGCTCCTGGGTGCAAGTACATAAGCGCTTGTACAACTAACTTACCTCGTTAACGTAAAGTATAGGCCTATAATGTCCCACTACAGTGCAAAGACCTCTCATCTCACTGAAGATATCAGTACAATAAGGAAATGTCGTAATGATTAAGCTTGTCTACTGGTGTTCCTGATCTCACACCCTAGATTTGGATTAAGAAAGTATCGATTTCAAATACAAAGAAAAATATTTGAATATCTAATAAAGTATACCTCTCCCATTCTGTTTAATCGCAATAAAAATAAGAGTAGCCAAGCTAAAAAACCGGCCAAGTGTGAGTTAGGTTCAATCGCGTGGAGAGGGTTCTGTACTTAGGTTTTTGAAAACTTCGACTGTAAATATCACAATAACATAGACCTTTTTTAGGTTATCTGTACTAATAATTATAAAGCTGAAGATTTTATTTTGTTTATCGCAGAAACTACCAACCCTTATTTAATTATTTTAGTAATGAATAGCAACATTTAACGAAAGGCTATAAATTCATTCTAAAATTCTAGTTCTACATACAAATGTATCAGAGAGGACATTTACGTCTTTTAAACTTTCGGGATTTGAACACATAGTATTAACGTACTCCCGCGGGTTCCTTCGCGGTAAACAGTATACATATATAATAAGACAATCAAGTGTTCTATTTTTTTATTTTTTTATTTAAGGTCGCTTAAACAACTTGGTCATCAGCGACCGACAACCAACATAGTGTTCTATTTTTCCTTCCAAAGAACCCTAAAAAAACAAAAAATAAGGGTATTTACCCCGGATTTAGGCAGTATCCCTCCAAAAATATAAAAGCAAACGAACAATGTTTCGCACAGAATTAATCCCCAAAAAGTTTGATATTTCGCTACATATTGCCAGTTGGCGAGTAGCGAATAAAAGTTGGCTAAATTGGGTAAGTTAGTTGTTAATCTATTGTTTGCGAATGGTTTATGCGGGGGGATTCTCAAGCGATGCCCATCGGTTATGAGTTTTTTCTGATACTTATTATTCTTATCAGAAAAGTGGTATCTAACGAGTCTACTTTTGGATTTCCTTGATATCGTCTTTTGGCTCTTTCGCCCGTACTCAGAAACGTCAAATGCTTCCTTAGTAGAGATTTGATGAGTGATTTTGACATGTAATGTATGAGAAATTACGTCAATTGGTCGACACTCAGTCGATTTAATGGACGTCTCTGAGTGATGGCCACACGACACACAGTTTGTACTATATAGTACAAACTAAGTGTATATACTAGAGTGGGTTGTAATAAAACTTTTTGCGGCTTATTCATTGAATATCATAATATTCATTTAAATCAACAATAAAAATATTTTTGACATCTCTTTTTTAGGGTTCCGTAGCCAAATGGCAAAAACGGAACCCTTATAGATTCGTCATGTCTGTCTGTCTGTCTGTCCGTCCGTCTGTTTTTTTGTGTATCAAAACTGCCATGACAGAAACAGCGTTGGAAACAACAACGGCAAAAAGAGTAAACAATTGTGAATTCTAACTCGTTGTATTAAAGTTGAATATCGTTGCAAAGTATTGTTTACGGTAAGTTGACTATGTGTGCAACAAATGTTGCGCCTTTTAGTTTATTGGTTCGGAAGCATTTGAAACAAAGAGACAATTTATTCATCTGTATAATAAATCGGAACAGTTTGTTTGTTTATTTGAAGGCATTAATATCTGGAACTACCAGCGGGATTATAAAAAATATCTTATTTATAACAACTTTCAATATTCACTAAATTTCTCGGTTTATTCCACTTTAATCGCCTTGGTGAAAAACCAAATATGGCACTCAATGTTTTTGTATATATTTTATGAGCAATTTTATTTTTAATCATAGTAACTGACCGAAAAGAATCACCATGCTCCGTTTAAAAATTAACGTTCGAAAATCGAACATTCGATCATGTTACGTCAGAAGTCATCATGGCCGCCTGTCAGATGTCGATATTTCCACTCCTTTCCCGCCAATTCTGACGTTTAAAACTTTTTACCGCGTTCTCTATCTGTCAGTACCCATTTCTGAATTTTGGGTGGGATTTTTTCCCATCGGCAACTTCCTAAGTTATTGACATATTGATGGACAGATGGACGGAGTGGGTTGCGAAGTTGTTTCACTTTAAAATTTTTTGATTTATTTTCAGTTCCCTTTTTGAAAAGTCGTCGATTGTTTGAAATATTTTTCAGTTTTATCTTTTTAGATTTTATGATTTTGAATAATATTCAGTTGTCACGTTTTTATTCTATAATTTTATTGTTTGGTATGTTGAGACGTTGAGGGTTATCTATTTTTAAAAAAAGGTATTTGATTTAAAAAAGTTATATTCACTAGCTGGTATGTTTATTTTAGAATGTAACTTGCATTAGCTAAGTAAACTAGCCGTTAAAGCACCTTGCTTACAAACAAACTAGATTAACATCTATTAGTTTAGCAGCTACAAAGCCACCGACAGATACACAACTAAATCAAACACCACTCTTATTATTTGTTAAAATCACAACTGTCAGGCCGCAAAATGACTTTAAACTTCTTAACACTCCAAAACGTAATTCCACCAAATGTTTAATCAAATCTATTATCAAACGTGTCAAAAGCAACGTGCAACTTTCATTGAAAACAAATCATAAACAACTTAGTACAATCCGCGCAAGTTTAAGAAAAAACAACCCAATTCTTAAAGATTTAGAATTCAATGTTTAACGTTAATAGTGCTTTAGAAGCAGCCTCGGTTATACAACACATGCTTAAAGCTGAGGCTTTTGATACGCAGCTTTAAGAAAACTTTTCAAAATGTAGGTCGGAGTTTCACTTCGTGTAATATGGTGTGTTATATTAACCTTCTTTCTGCTTACTGACGAAATAATTTAATATTTTTGATTTTTATTTGTATTAATTTATTTTATTTATTATAATATAATATGTGGTTGTGATTTTGCCTAATCCTCCTCACTGTACTGATATCTTCAGTGAGATGAGAGTCCTTTGCCCAGCAGTGAGACATTACGTTAATACTTTATGTTGATAAGAAACCTAATAAAATGTTGGAGACCTCAGCTAGAAGTGGGACGCTATAGGTTGCCAAAATACAGACAAAACATCATTTCGCAAAAGAGTAAGGTCTCATTCAATTTGACACGCTTAAAATAGACCATCTCAAATCATCAATCTTTTTTAATATGTCATCAATCTATCTTAATTCACCATCGAAAAATATATCTACTTACTCATCCTGCTCCATATAACACCACATTACACCAAATATAAATCACTTCCAATATATTACACGGGCGAATTCTATCAAAGCATGTTCGGTGCAATATTAATGAGACATGGTGCGAGTATCATGCGTCATGTTGTGGTTCTATAAGACGTATGTACATTAATTATTGTATCTCGTATTGTTGCTGTAGTGGGTCAAACTATGAATTGAAGGGTATTGAATTATTGCTTGGTAACGTGTGGACTGGTTGACGTTATTTAATGGTCAACGGTAAACAGAATTGTTACTAAATTGTTGATAAATTAAAACGTTTATTGTGTTACGGGAGGCACCACGGTACAGCCATGGCGACTAACGAATCTTAAAAAAAATTACCATGTCGGAGCGTTTAGGCGGTCTTAGTTAGGCGCGACCTTAGTTATTGAGAAGAGATACAATTATTCTGACAAATGCTACTTTTTATCCCGAAATCTGAAAATCGAGGTTCCTCAAAACAGTATGCGAAGTGGGACTCAAAACAGTCTAATGGCTCTTTCAATTTTAGAATTTCAAGTCGTCCGGCTACGCGGCGCAGTGGTGCGCGGTTGTCCGCGGGCACGGATATTCTTTTGTTTTCATGCCAAACGCGCGTAGTAGGACGACTGTAAGGGCGCTTTCAAATTATGCGTTTCGTGTCGGACCGCTGCGGTGCCGAAGCGGTGCGTTTGTCGTATTGTGTACGCACGATCGTGTGTTTTCATACAAATCGAGCAGCTCGGCAACAGTGCGGCGTCGGTACCGCGAAATAATTTTATTACGCACTGTTGCCGAGCTGCTCGATTTGTATGAAAACACACGATCGTACGTACACAATACGACAAACGCACCGCTTCGGCACCGCAGCGGTCCGACACGAAACGCATAATTTGAAAGCGCCCTAAGCGTAATTTTTTAATAAATAAAAAAATGTTCATTGCTATTTTACAACTAGAGCTTAAAATTACAAAATTATTACCATCTAAATAAAAAAATGCGCATTTATGTTTTTCAAAAAAACGGACGAATGGCAAGGGGCAGAATTCAGCTTATGGTGCTTGGGACCTGAGTATCAAGCAGCGCTGTTTTTCAGCTCCCTTGGGTTTTAAATGGGAGAGGAGAAGGTTAAATGCCCGTGCTGAACCACTCGTACACTCGTATAGTGAAATAAGAGTTCAACTTCAGCATACACTGAAAGACGCGGTCAATTCCAAGAATTGTTTTACGATTCGAGTGCAAATGATATGAATTCCAAGTGAATAGCGACCAATCCCAATAGCTGCTTTAAATCAGTAAAATATATCTCAAATCTGTTCGGATAGCTGAGAGCTGACAATCGTGAAACCGCTGTGAATTCAATAACATATAGATGAGGAAAGAGGAGTCGGTTGTATGGTTGTTTAAAAAGTATAAAAGAAAAACTAGATCAAAAATTAAAATTTTGTTTTCTTTGAGTGACAGATCAAAAATATAAGTTCTCTAGAGGAAAGATAGAAAGATATAAATGGTTTATTAAAATTATGGTTTTCTTTCTTTGTTAAGTTACACAGTAAACAGCCCACTACAAATATAACTTTAATCGCAACAAGTTCCCAAGTTTTGAATTGAAACTAGGTTTACGGGTACACTTCGCTTATATTTAACATTTGTATCTGACGATTCGGCCCCTTTACAGGATCCGTGGTCACAGAAGACCAAGAAACTAAGAAGATTAATAAACCAGTAAGTCTAAGAGGTCTAATATTTATGCTATATTTGAATAAAATTATTGACAGACAGGCACTCAGAGACAGTAATAAAATCGAGAATGAAGTAATTGATGTAATTTTTCAGACATTACAATATGTCTGATAGAATACAATATGAATGATCACTGTTAATTTTTTCAATTATTTTTCCGTTTATTTCAAAATTCCTCCAAAACAAGTAAACCCGTGTCGCTACACCACTATTCCCTCAAAGAACGAAAATTCCCTTTTCAACAATAGTGTCACGTAAGCAAATGTGTGGTTTTGAAGGAGACTGCACTCGCATCCATAGAGTCGAGTGAGAAACTGTTGGCTCTGAGGTATTGCATGTGAATTAAAGACGTGCTTCGGTGGCCATTGGAGATCACATTTTACTGACAGAAATATTTTAAAGATTCATGTAAAAATAGTGATGGTTGGAGGTTGGAGAGGTGACATCAGAGTTCTACCGCACTCAAAGACGTACATTAAATCGACACCTGCCTAATTGAAGAAATTGTTCATATATGTACTAAGCCAAGCCCGTTGTCACAGTGGCATTGAGAGCGCTTACTGTGTCAGGGTTGCGGGTTCGATTCAACGGAGTAACAATATGTGAAGACAGTTGTTGGCGACGACGTCTGGGTGTCAATTATATATGCTAAAAAAGTATTTGTGTATGAATATGTAGTAGTATCAGTTGGTTAGCTTCCATAGTACCAGCTTAGAGCTTACTTTGGGTCTAATTGAACGTAAGTGAATTTGTCCGGGTATATATTACATTAGGCAAGCGTGGTGATTACGCCTGAAACCTCCTCACTGTACTGATATCTTCAGTGAGAACAGAGGCCTTTGCCCAACGGTGGGACATTACAGGCTAATACTACTTCTACTACATGTATTACATATGATTAAACTACATGTCAAAATCACTCATTAAATCTCTCCTAAGGAAGCATTTGATGTCTCTGAGTAAGGGCGTAAGGTGTCACGGCTTTACCCACGTTGTGCCCGTTCTCGTGAGAATTTCGAGATGAAAATGCCTGGAACCTTCTCATTGAATGTGGCCTATTACAAAAAGAATATTCAAATGGGATTGAGAGTTGCTGAGATTAGCGCGTTCAAATAAAAAAATATCAAACACTTCAGCTTTATTATTAGTATAGATTATCTTCCCAACACCATAAAACTGTTACAACCATTCACCCTAATCTCCATCCAAAAGGCACTAAATAGTTAATAAAAATAATTCTAACGCCATAAAGGTCCACACGATTCGATCTAATTACCGGATACATAAATCGCGCTACCACGACAGTAACATGTTTAATCGTGAGTGCTGCATAAATCGCTGTTAAGGCCAGTTCACAGCTGGCGATAGTTACAGCCTGACTCCACTGTACAAAAATCTTTAAACTGACTTGTTCGACGCGAATAGAACTGCCTTTTGACAATCCAATATCATTCGATTATCTAATGTCATTAGACAATCGAATGTCATTTGTCGGGTTCTTAAGACAACGAACAAATGATTTATATAAACAGAAATATTTATTTTTTACTCATGTGTAACAAATAAAGCAACGTCCAGACAATTATTTAAAAACATACAAAAACGCAATAACATAAACCTGATTTTTACAATTAAATTAAGTGGAAAATTACAAAGGGCTTTTTGACTTTGTTTCCTTATCTTTTTGAGTATGTTGTTGGATGTCCAAAAATTTCTTTTTCCCGTTTCAAACCGTTGATCACCGTAAGAACTGTACGTAAACAGTTCACATTACTTTTACGCTGTTAAAGTCTGTTATATTAAATACAAAGCGTTGGCCACAACTTAAATAACAGTCTGTTGAAGTTATTCGGGCTGCCAGTAGAAAGCCACGAATTTTCTTTTTTTAACTTTCGTTACACTTTGTATTAACGTTTACTGGTGTGTCAGCGTAAGCTGAAACATTTCATGCCAAATGTTCCACAGGAATGGGTAAACGCGGGTAAACCCAAGGGGAACAGCTAGTATACTTTAAAATCCCGTACGGTATAGAGCGTGAAAGCCACAAACGATTTTTAAATATATTTTTGAGTTTTTGTTGAGTCAGCTTTTAAATATGTCTACACAAATTGATATATTCTACTCTTTCTCTTCAACTGATCTTTGCAATGATATACCCAAAGCAACAAACAAAACACGACCAAACCATTCACTAAAATCGTCTAAGCACCCACCACTCCAGCAATAAAACTTTACTGCCCCATCAAAAACCTTACGATATTTAACTAAACCGTTAAGTTTATACGCTCCCTTAGTCAAATCCCCGGCGTACAATACGGGCCTACGGATAGGTCACTAAACCGCGGTTAAAGATCACCCGTTTAGTGTAGACCGCCCATTACAGCGTGTTTGACCGCCTCTTTACTTAATCATTATTGAATATTCGTGTAATGGCTGTTATGAGTTTATTACTTCGAACGCTTGTGGCGTAGTTCGACTAACGCTTGTACTCAGTCGTCAAATGCTCCACTAGTAGACATTTAATGAGTTATTTTGACATGAAATGTATGAAAAATTACATCAATGAAGTGTTGTATTAATGGACGTCTCTGAGTGCGGGAGTAAAAAGATGTAAGGGTCAACACTGCGTTAAGCGTGCGCCGGGCGCACGCGGCAATTCACTGTTATATGACACCGCACGCGACAGCTCACTTTTGTATGAAGCCACACGCGGCGTGCGCACACCGCGGCCGCCCGCGACGGTTCACTTTTGCATGGAACCGCGGCGTGCGCACTCTTAACGCAGTGTCGCCCCTTAAACTCATTGCGATTGAGCAACGTTCTAGTCTATTCTTACATAGAAGATAATTTCAGTGACTTCTAATCAAAACAGTGTAGCCCTCGTGGCGTAGTTTGACTTAGCGATATTAGTTCATTGCGATTATAAGCAATGTGCAGGTCGGCCTCTACTTGGATGGGTGGCCGATAGTGGCATTTCTATCTGAGCACTACCGTGCTTCGGAGGGCACGTTAAGCATTCAGTCCCCATTTTTCAATCGTAAAACCACGTCGGAGGCCTTTAGGCGGTGTTAAAACTCCGAAACCAGGGTTGGCCTTCCTGTCTTCCTGTGACCTCGAGTGACTACACGCACGGAGTACTGTTTATAAATCTTTGTAAATATACGTTGAATGTAAACGTAATAATATGCAGTGCCGTTTCATTAATTTATAGTGAGTACAAATCGAGAGTTTAAAAAAAAAATATGAAAACTAAAAAGCAGAATCATAAATTTCGACTAAAATTAAAGAAATATCGCAATGAAAAAACTGCTATCATATCCATTGACTTTAATTTGATTTTAATAGTATATTATTAGAATGATACATTTCATTTTTAGTTAAAGTACCAAACAAAATGAAACGCCAATAAATAAAAATACATTCATTAAAATGTATTTCATTTTGCATGACACAAATCAAACATTAATAAAATATTAACTATGTTACTTACTTATTACTTTACTTACTATACTTAACTAAAACTATGTTATTGAGAGCTTCCTCATGTTATACAGTACACAGTAGCTTCAGAGCAAGAACGCCTAAACTAACGTTTGAGCCAAACAATAATCTTTACTCGCCGTTACCATTCGGAGAGCACCAAATAAATGTTTCTTGCTTTTACATCTTCTTAAAGTATTCTAGGATACGTTGAATAGGACAGATGCATCGAAGAGTCGTGAAGGTTAAGCGTTCTTGATGGTAAGCAAGTTTACAAGCTATAAGTTGGCAAGTTCAATAGAAAAACGCTAGCATTAAAAATAATGATATTATAAGGGTGCGTTTCTATTGAAGCGGATTAGTGCGCTGGGGAGAGATTTACCGTTTATGCATTTGATACGTTGATGGAAATTTAAAATACCAAAGATAAAAATATTACAAATATGAAAAAATACCTTACTAATATTATAAACTAGCAGCGCTCCACGGTTTTACCCGCGTTGTGCCCGTTCCTGTGGGAATTTTCATACTTATAAACCTTACTCTTGAAACACTCTATCTATTTAAAAAAACTGCATGAAAATCCGTTGCGTAGTTTTAAAGATCTAAGCATACATAGGGACAGACAGACAGACAGCGACGACTTTGTTTGATACTATGTAGTGATGCGAAAGTTTATGAGGATGTACTCGAGGATGTTTGTTACTCTTTCACGACAAAACTACTGGACGGATTTGAATGAAACTTGAGAGTAATATACATAGGTTATACATAAGAATAATACAAGGGATATATTTTATCCCAAAATTCCAATGAGTACAACGCGGGTAACACCGGACGCTGCTAGTATTAAATAGAAATACTAAAATACCGTAGATAGTTAAAGATATCTGTAGATCACGTCACCTAATAACATTATTCACAGCTACCGATATTCTCAATTAAATATAATTTGTATTTTATCTCGACATTTGATCGGATTGCAGCGACCGCAGTGACGATACTGCGCTTAATAAATAAGCAGAATCTGATTTTAGATAATTATTGTAATATGTTCATAAATATATTGTTTGCTAATGGAAATACTTATCTTATAAAATCTATATTAATATAATCATATATAATTCTCGTGTCGTACCGCGATATCAGAATTTGTAGTGAAACTCCTCCGAAACGGCTTCACCGATTTTCATAAAATTTTGTGTGCGTATCGGGTAGGTCTGAGAATCGGAGACAAATCTATTTTATCCCTCTAAATGTTGAGGGTAGTCCACCCCTTAGTTTTTATATGGCAAAACAACGTTTGCCGAGGCAGCTAGTCCTACTAGACTTACCTACTACAATTTACTTACTTTATTTGCGCACTTCGCTTAACTTTTTTTTGTCTGACACTTTTCCTTAGTCTACACCAACCTAGTATCAATATAATAAAATATCGGATCGAATCCCCTATTCGGGATACTTAAAATATTTTACAATTTCATAAAAATATATTATTTCCGTTACGCTGTACGTAACGTTACTTTGATATCGGGAACCGTTTTCTTTTATTTGCCCGTTAATGTTGTTTATGAGTAAACCCTTTTAGTTACAACTAACAGCGCCCCGCGGTTTTACCCGCATTGTGTCCATTCCTGTGGGAATTCCGGGATGAAAAATAGCCTATGTTACTCGTGGATAATGTAGCTTTCGAATGGTGAAAGAATTTTTAAAAACGGTCCAGTAGTTTTTGAGCCTATTCATTACAACCAAACAAACAAAGTTTTCCTCTTTATATGTAGATAGAGACCATAACGTATGTCCTGGGAAAGTATTTGTTTAATTTATGTTTATAGGGTTTCTTTTGAGGCCCGTAGAGGCTCAGAACGACTTTTAAATCGACTTCAAAAATCGAAGGAGATTTTCAAGAATCGATGCGAAAATTCTTTACGGTATATGAAAGGGTGTGTTTATGGATTGGCCTAATGTGATCCGATTTAAAGAAGCTGATATGAGATAAAAACCAGTTTTGAAATCAGTTTTTCGTTTGAAAAGTTATTATTGGCGTTGCAACTTTTGTAACGAACTCATCCTATACTAGTACTCATGTAGTTTGACTAAGCGATGTTAGTTCACTTGCAATTGTTAAGCAACGTGCAGCTCAGCCCCTACATGGATGGGTGGCCGATAATGGCTATTCTATTTGAACACTACCGTGCTTCGGAGGGCACGTTAATTTGCCGATCCCGGTTGTATCGTCAGACCATATCGGAGGCCTTTAGGCGGTCTAAAAACTCCGACACCAGGATTGACCACTTCTTCTTCATCAAGTGGATGGTCAACCTGACCAATCCTGGTGTCAGAGTTATTGAGCCGCCAAAGGCCTCTGACATGGCTCATGTAACGACTACTATCCGTAGGGAGTAACCGGGACCAACAGCTTAACGTGCCCTCCGAAGCACAGAATCATCTTACTTTTCGGGCAATCAGGTGATTCAGCCTGCAATGCCCTAACCAAACGGAGGACGGTCTCACAAAGTGATTTTTGTGAGATATCCCCACCGGGAATCGAACCTGGGACCTCCGGATCGTGAGCCGAGCGCTTAAACCACTAGACCACGGAGGCTGCTTAGGATTGACCACTAGCCTACTCGAACTAACCAAACGTAGCACAATTACGAAAAGAATGATAGATTTTTTAAAAGTAATAAGACTGTCCTAGTTTTACATTTTTTATCGCTCCGTGAAACAAATGAAACCTAGAAATAATAACCTAGCAATTTTATAATACCTAGTAAAGCTAGGCCTTGCGCAGAAAAACCTAGGGCTTGCCGCAGTTCCCACCGTGATTACTGATTTACTGGCTATTGATTAACTCTTCAGGCTAATTTTATATCTTAAGCCTAAGGCTTGTCACAAGACTTGTGTCATTTCATTGAATTCACACGAACTAGTTTTTTAAGTTTAAGCGAATACTACTCTTTTTGAATTATATTTAATTATATATCTTTAAACTACGTTATAGATATACTTCGCTTTTATTTTACATTTTTATCTGACGTTTCGGCCCCTTTACTGGAATCGTGGTCACAGAAAACTGAGGTGTTATGAGTCTATACAAGAAATATTTACTAAATATAATGGGTCTGTAGCGCGTTAGAATATATAACGCATTTATTAAAATACTAGCTGTGCCCCGCGGTTTCACCCACAGCGCACCCGTTCCCGTAGAAAATGCGGGATAAATAGTATCCTATATCCGTCACCTGGTTCTAAGCTTCCTCCCCACCAATTTTCAGCCAAATCGGTTCAGCCGTTCTCGAGTTATATATAGTGTAACAATCACGACTTTCTTTTATATACATACTTGCTGTGCCCCGCGGTCTCACCCGCAGCGCACCCGTTCCCGTAGGAAATACGGGATAAACAGTATCCTATATCCGTCTCCTGGTTCTAAGCTACCACCCCACCAATTTTAAGCCAAATCGGTTCAGCCGTTCTCGAGTTATAAATAGTGTAACTAACACGACTTTCTTTTATATATATAGATATAGATGTACTCGACGTTTCGAGCGGACTACACCGCTCGTGGTCACGGGGTGACTGACGATGATTGTACAAATCGTGTGAATTTAAAAAGTATGTATAACATACTATGATCTAGTTTTGATCAATGTTAACACTAATTTAACGAGTCGTCTTCACACAGTGTAAACCCCCCTAATCTGTCAATACTTTGAAACTATCACGGCTCAATAATCTATTCCTGTATAGAATAACTGATCGCTATCGACCAATACTAGTAACTGGTTACTGAAAACCTTGAAAATATTTTACAATACTTCCAGGAAACATAATATAGGTCTTGTGGGACATAGAGCATTGTAATATCCATCCATCACCTATAGATGTTATAAATATTAAAAGATTTTCTGTTTTTTGTTTGTTTGAACGAGCAGCTAATCTCAGACACTGTCACTGTTTATTTTTATTTTATGTTTATTTATTTATTTATTTTAATTTTCTTTTTTTTAAGTCGGTTAAAACAGCATTTCATTAAAGGTTTTTTACTCGTAAAAAATAATCATTCTCATTTACTATTTCATAATCAACCTTCGTAGTATATTTCGTAACCCTCGTAGCCGCTACGAGAGCGTAGGCGTATCTCGCGTAGCCACATTCAAATTCGTAGCTCGTAGCAAATTATTCGTGCAAAAACTATATTTGGAATCGTAATTATATTTTATTCTTAGAATATTAAAGGGAGTTATTTAGTATTATATTCATTTGGTATTTTCACCTTTGGACAAACGTGTTATACGCGTAGGATGCGTATTGCTTTTATTATCTAACTGTTCAATTAAGTTAGATAATAAACACAATTCAGTGTTTTTAACAGTTCTTAGCCAGCAAATAAATCGTTCTTGCGGTAAATAAAAAATCAATATAAAGAATTGGGCAAGCCAACATATCCGGTCCGTAAGAATCGGCGAATCGGGCAACTGTTCATTTCCTTATTGAATGAAAACATGTGTTTCTTTCTATTTTTAGCGAACAGGAAGGAAGGCCAACAGAGTCTCCCAACAAAATTCGGCTTAAATAATACCCTTAAATTGTATCGGAAATGGTTCTTAAACTTAGAGCCTGAACAAACTATAGTTATACAGTTTTCTGGTCTATGAAAACATAAAAGATCGCAAACTACAGACTAACACCTCTAACAGACATTTTCGTCCATTTTTGTTAGATTTTTCCGTGTGGAACCAGTAAGGTCTAATAGTTTTACTAGAGTGGTACGCTCACCATAGTAACACCAATTTTAGGCCTCATTTACGAAACGCGTTGCAGGGACCCATTGAATTCAAAATATGGCTTTGTATAAGTGCGTTTACGGTGAAGCCATTTTACACGGGTAAGTAATTACAAAATTGAACGACTCGATGGTCTAGCTGTGCACTCGCCTGCCAATACTGAGGTCCCGGGTTCAATTCCCGGGTCTAGAGAAAACATGTTTCCTACTTTACAGTTACAGTTACAGTTTCCGACATTACAGGCTCATTCTACTACTACTTGTACTTTTGCTTGATATAGAGCGACGCCCGCGCTGCTTGTGACGCAATAGAGCCGCAACGCTACACGCCAGACGCCCCATCCTCCCCGCTACGCTTCACGTTATGCTTCTTTTCGCTACACGCGCTACGCAACGCTACGCTACTTCGCAAATCGGGAAATAGAGTATTTATCTCATAGTCTCCCACTAACATAGGTTATAATATGTACCAATTTTATTATTTAATGTTTTATGCGATATGTTTAACACTATTATCATATTATAATCATGCTTACTTGATACCAAGAAGTGTTCGATACAATTCCGATACGTTAACAACATTTACGCCACATAATAATTTTAAACAACATTATATTACCTATTGTAGATTTTTTACCGGGAACCTTTGATATAAACATCAAATAGCATGGGAATTAGATCGCACGCGGTTCATTGTTATTTGATTAATACGTATTAAAATATTAATGAAATTATCATGTAGAATTCTTTGTTATCGAAATTTTAAGAACATACTAAGATCTATCAAAATAATCCTACTAATATTATAGATGCGAAAGTTTGTGAGGATGAATGTATGTTTGTAACTGTTTCACGAAAAAACTTCTGAACGGATTTTGATGGATCTTTACTGTAATATAGGTTATAATACACCAGGAGTGGGACACAATAGGTTAAATAAAAAAGACTTCTATAATATAAGAAACATAACGTCACGGGACCCAAAACCGGCCCGCACGCGCGTCACGCTCTGTGTGTGTCTTACGCTTCCAGCGATCTTGACACCAGGTGGGCCATATAAAATCGAACTTACTAAACAACGGATCAATCTAATTGCCATTTGTAACTATACCCCTTCAAATAAGTCCCATATCATTCGATTACCATTAAACCCCATAAGTTTTTCTCAAAAAAGTCCACTCAAAGTATATTCTCTTCCGTCCCAACAGATGAGAAATGACATCGCATAAAACGAAAATTACTTCGACAATTTTTCTTATAACTATAGAACTATCAATGGTCGAGCAAAGCTTGTTAATATAACATAAACCACAATAAACGACCTTGAGTTTGGGTAAACTAAGGTCGGCTTTCCTGTGAAGCGACCCGTATTTATAGAAAATCCAGTTTTATGAAGGTTTTTTATCCTAAGGAGATATTTTGGAGGCGCTATATGAGAACCGTTCTCGATATAACTTAAAGGTGGTACAATTTTTGTTATAGATTACGGGTTTTATTATTTGTCGATAGATAAAGGAACGTTATTTCTTTTCTGATAGATGATCTGTCAATTTTCACGTTTATTTTATAGGATGAGTTTTATTTCGGATATTTTATGGTTGAATAACAATGTGGTTTGCGCCTCGAATATTGTATTCCAATTGCGGCGTCCGACATTTCGATGTTTCTTTGACAGTTGCCCATTTCATTGTCTGAATTGGTCGAAGATTGTTTTAATTCCAACTATGTATTACGGAAATTATTTTAACATTTGTATATGGCTTTTTAACCTTATTGCAGACACCGAGGTTATAGAAAAGTAAATAATTGAGCTATAGACAATTTATCTAACGAGCGTCCTTGGGTAGGTAATTTTACATTCTCCTATAGGGAACCGTTGAACAATTGTCCTATGTCAACAATGCAAACAAAACACAGTCAAAAATTAAGGTTTCTTAGTTTCCTCAAATCATACTTATTTAAATTGAATTGGAATTAATATTGTGTATTTCTCAGTACTATTAACATTTGATTGAAATGTCTAAATCTAAGATCAAATATCGGATTCGTCAGTAAATTGGATAAAGCCATCCAATTAATTTAATTAAATGGATTTTGGACTGAGATATCTACAGGTAGGATAGGATTTCTAGGTCTTAAACCAACTAGACGTATGATAATAAGCACATTTCGATTATGACCTAGACTAGACATCCTATTAAGTCCTATTGTATATATCCTCTTATATAATACTTATTGCAATAATCTAATTCGAGTATGAATACAACTAGCCGTGCCTCGGGGTTTCACCCGTGTTATACCCATTCTTACGGGAATTTCGGTATAAATGTATCCCATGTGTTATTCTGATGTATAACCTATATTACTGTAAAGTTTTATACAAATTCGTTCAGTAGTTTTTGCGTGAAAGAGTAACAAACATACATACATACATACATCCTCAGAAAAATTCGTATTTATAATACCTACTAGTAGGATATTTAAAAAAATATGGTAGTATAATGTCTGTTTATCTGCAATTTATCACGAATATAAAAAAGCTGAACGTTTTTTTGCATGTTTGTTTTTTCTCTGGATTTATTAGTGAGATTTGCATAATTAATTTAGTCTTTGATAATCAAAGACGCATTCCAGAGGTTATGTGAGCTTGTTTTTATTTAGAAATCTTAATAAAAACGCATTCACAGCTGTTCAAACCGCGAGGCTTGGTACAATATTCAATTATACAGGGTGATTTCGGGGTCGTGATCCCAACCATTTTTTTCTGACTCAGTAAATAAATGATTGCGATGCTACCTGTATTTATTTTAATTTAAACAAAGATGATTCGTTTTTTACGTATTTTTATTTAAAAATTATTATTGACTCAAAATGCGTGGTCACCCTACTTTTAATATTACTTGACATAAGTTTTCTTGGGAAATAGTAGGGTGACCATGATCTCGAATTATAGCAGTTTTTTTTGCTGACTAAAATAAGTCGCTGGTGTACTGTTAGTCCTAACCTATCGTGATGCTTAGGAGAAAGTAAGTTAAATGCTTCTTTCTTGCTCCACGACCCCGTAATCACCCTGTATAAATACCATACTATACTATAATATTATTTTTATTTAAACTACGTTTACGGATACACTTCGGTTTTATTTTACATTTTTATCTGACGTTTCGGCTCCTATACAGGAACAGTGGTCACAGAAGACTAAAATTATTATTAAAAAATAATTAACTTGTATAAATTTTATCTTATTAGAGACAGATGGATGTATATACGAGTAGATGAAGTATAATGTTCAATCACGGAAAAATGGCTGAACAACTTAAAGTTATATTAAACACTCTGTTAGCTGTAACCTTAAATAATGTACAGAATATTCGTGGCGTGATTTACGCGGGAATAGTTCCAATCCTATGTTAACCGAATCCGAGTAGATTAGTGGCCAAACCCCGTATCAGTATTAAATCGCTTAAATACCTAATACTGATGCTTAAGGCCTCAATTCGCTGTTACTGAGGTTTACGAATTACGCTTACGAATACGTAAGTAAGTCAGGAAGTTAGTAGGTAAGTTTGAGTGGGTAACCCTGGTGTCGGAGTTTTTAGACCGCCTAAAGGCCTCCGACATGGTCTAACGATTGAAACCACCGGGACCGTCAATTTAACGTGCCCTTCAAAACCTTTTTTATAAAAGACTTTCTAATACTCACTTTATTAGTTTGAAAAAATATAATTTTAATACGCGATATGCTTCGATTTTTCTCAGACATATTTAACTTTCTAGATTTATTTAAAATACATTATAACTTAAAGTAAGTTTTCGTTTTAACAACACAAAGGCACTAATACTAATAAACTTGAAGTAACCTTAAAACGTGGTTCATTATCAACTTAGCTCGAGATACCATTATGTTTTGTTTGTAAGTCTATTGGAGTGTTACGTTCAAAATTCTAGGTTAATTTTAAGTGTGTCTAGGATTTAATGATTTAATTAGTCTGAAGTTTAACAAATCCGTGGTAATATGATTTAGTGTTTAAACTGGGGTCGAAATCTTTAACAATATTATAAGGAGAGTTTACTTATTTATTTGTTTAGAGGTTAAAATCTGAGAAAGTTTTTAAATGCATTTACACTGAAGCGCTTGTGGCGTAGTGTGACTAAGCGATATTAGCTCATTGCGATTGTTACGCAACGTGCATCCCTGCCCCTCCTTGGATGGGTGGCCGATAATGGCATTTCTATCTGAGCGGAGCTTCGAAAGGCACGTAAAATTGTCGGTTCTGTTTGTTTCAATCGATCTTCTTCTTCTTCTTCTTCATCGAGTGGATGGTCAACCTGACCAATGCTGGTGTCAGAGTTATTGAGCCGCCAAAGGCATCTGACATGGCTCATGTAACGACTACTATCCGTAGAAAGTAACCGGGACCGACGGCTTAACGTGCCCTCCGAAGCACGGAATCATCTTACTTTTCGGGCAATCAGGTGATTCAGCCTGCAATGCCCTAACCAAACTGAGGACAGTCTCACAAAGAGATTTTTGTGAAACATTGTCCCCACCGGGAATCAAACCCGGAACATCCGGATCGTGAGCCGAGCGCTCAAACCACAAGACCACGGAGGCTGTTTCAATCGATGGGCATATCGTTCCCTTTAGGCGGTCGAAGAACTCCAACACCAGGGTTGGCCACTGACCTACTTGAACTTACTGAAGTGGGCGGTGCGACGCTCAACTGACTAATCACAATGCATTGAACTTGTCAAAATCTTTACGCGATGCTTTGTCATTGGTCAATTAAACACCGCTTCAAAAAATGGTTTTTTAAAGTGTTTCTGTAAACTAACACAAACTAAACGACTCTTACTTTGATAAACTAAAAACCAGCGAAGCGAAAACTCAAATTACGCGTAAAAATAAAAAAATGATTAATAATCCAGTACTATAAAGGCCTTCCAAGGAGCAGCCAACATAATAATTAGCTGATCCGAGGGTTGCCAAGAAAATCTATCAAAGAGAGAGCGCGGCCATGCCTATAAAGTAGCTTATTTATTGAGTTATCGAGCTTACTTGGAACGATATAAATAATATGCTTGTTATTGCTTCTTTGGAGTGCAGGCACTGAGGCAATTAATTAATTTATTGTATAAGTTGATGGAAGTTGCATTTTATATGTAACTAGCGGTTTAACCCAGGTTTTCTTCATTTCTATAGGAATTTTGACATGAAAATTAATCTACAGGACATTTATGCAACAAATTTAACCCCCCAATGTATGGCCGGAAATTAATGGTTTTCAAGATATTTGGAGTTTAAAGTTACCCAAATATAAAGGTACTTATGTAACAAAATAATTAATGATGGGATTATTCAATGTTAGGTGATTATTTTTTTATTTCTGTGGTAATCATTGATAAATCTTAAGAAGTAATAAAACATTGAAAAATACTTGCTATATAACAAATCCCATCAAAACATCCTGTAAAAAACTAGCCAAGTTTCGATGGAGCCGCTTGTTTATCTCTAAAAAGTAATGAAATCTAGACAAAGTCGTACCAAGTCTAAAGTTCCTTACTGCGATTTCTTTATTATTTATAGTTAATGTTGTGTGACCTGGCCGTTAACTTACATTTGAAATAAATAAATGAATATGAATGTATGAATATGATGCTCTTACATAATTATGTTTCAAGGTTAACTTAATATTGTACCGTATCGTGTTTGTGTTGTAACATTGTATGTAAGAGTATTACAATGTAGGTAAACTCACATTTGTTATTATAATAAATCAGAATAGATTATGTTTGTATACGTTATATATCCTACTAATATTATTAATGCGAAAGTTTGTGAGGATGGATGTATGGATGGATGTATGTTTGTTCACTTTCACGCAAAAACTACTTAACGGATTTGGATGAAATTTTACAGTAAGGTTATACATCAGAATAACATAGGGGATACATTTTAACAAGAAATTCCCCCAGAACGGATACAGCGCGGGTGAAACCGCGGGGCGCGACTAGAATATAAATATTTGTATGACGTAAAGTAAGAAAAGTTAAATGTATTAGCCTGTAATGTCCTTCTGATGGGCAAAGGCCTCTCATCTGACTGAAGATATCAGTACAGTGCGAGAATTAGACCTAAATATCCCATTGTTGGGCAGAGGTCTCCCCCACTTATTCCACTAATCTCTGTCAATAGCCTCCTGGCATCAACCAGACAAGTACCCATCAACCTCGTCTCCGGTTTCGTCTCCTGTTAGTTTCTGGGTTTCCACATGGATGTAATTTTTGCAAGACCCTCAATCAATTACATAGAGACAGACACCTTTAGGGCAATTCGTTTTATCTATAAATATAAAAATCAATGCCACTTTTCGTTGTAATTTTATAACTCAAGAACGGGCTCACCTATCCAAACCAAATGTTTAAGCTTTGTTCGGACTATTTATTAGATGGTTTATGTGAAGTTTGCACAAAATCAGTCGAGCGGTTCTTAGATTCCCACGGGAACGGGCACAACGCGGGTAAAATCGCAGGGCGCAGCTAGTAATATGTAAATAATTAAATTTTATAGAGCTTAATAGTTTGTTAGTCGTCTCAGTTCAATCAGTCTAACAAGATGTTTTGTGGCATAAGAAAATCGGTTAGACGTCTTGTCTCTGTTGCCTTGTCTTATTCTTACAACTAATACACTGTAAAACTGTCTAACTAAGGACTTGGGGCCATATAAGAACATTTTAGCTATCAAATGGTTTGTCACTTTCTGACATACGCAATTTTCCGAAGAGCAAAAGAGACAAAATACATTATAACAGTGTTTTAGTTACAGAGCGTTCATTATATGGCGGTTAGAGCCTGAAGATAGTACAGTCTGCCCAGAAATAGAAGACTCAAACTCAACAAAAGACAATCTATCTGAAAAGTATAGCTCTAAAGTACACAATAAATTCCTCGCAGCCACAAAGTTAGAAAAGCTCGTAAGGAAGCTCGCTAATTAGATGCACAAGCTTTTCGCCTCGACTTGAATATATTAAGTGTAACTTTAGTGGAGAGTACACACATATATTAATACTGCTCATTTTTACTAACGATACCTAATTCAAGCTTTACAAGCCGTTGGAATAGTAATCGTGTTCACGGCCCGTTACGATATCACTTTATCGTATTCTTATATGTGTAAATATTTTGAAGATCCGTCTTGGATCGATGTTTAATGAAAGTCGTTATATTAGTTAAGTGTCGGAAGTTGTTTGACCACCCAAAGTCCTCCGATATGTTTTAACGATGCAACAATTAGCACCAATGATTAAACGTACCCGCCAAATTAAGATATCGCTCAAATATGGATAAAACCAGGGACTAACAGATTTACTAACAGATTTACTATAGTTATGTATAAACTACAAAGTGGGTAATAGTGACCAGGGTAACAGTGAGCAGGGTAACAGTTAGCAGGGTAACAGTGAGCAGAGTAACAAGGTACAACGGTCCCAAACGGTGAGTCCACACCTATGTATAGATCCAACGTTTGTGCCAGTTGTTTCGACGCGACGTTTCGTCGAGTATGTAGCCGGCATAACCGACAACTTTTAAGCTTATCTTTACACTGTAACTTATGTATTCTGAGAACGTTCTAAAGTTTACACGTTCGGGATAACACAAAGTGATTTCGTTCAAAATTTTGAAGTGTTTATTACTTTTGAGGAAACGTTTTGTTTGTTCGAGATATAGACTTGGAAGTGCGTCGAATAACGGAACCGTTTTGGATTGCTCAAACTCTCCCATTCTATTGAAACAAATAAGAACGGTTTTTGACAAAAACTGTATCGTTTTTGGATTGTATTACTGAACGTATGTTGTAAGTTGAATTGAACCGGGTCGCCTGTAAGAGCTAGTTCAGACACGGGGAAACCCGCGCGGTTGATAATTCTTCGTAGAAAAATATAAACATTTTACGTTGGCTAACAAGTGGCCTTTCAGTGCCAAGAAGAGAATGCTCTATAAATTTTATCGCAACCAACAATTACAATTTTTAAACGTACTCACAAGGGTTTTTTTGCGATAGAAAGTTTATAAAGCAAGTTAAAATTAATAATTTTTATTTCTCGACGTTTTGAGTGGATTGCACCACTCGTGAACGCGGGTGAACAATTACATTTTTAACGTGTCGTCAAGCATTTTCAAAAACAATAATATAACTACAACTTGGACTAAATAACAGCAATTCGCGTATCAAATAAGTCTCTATAATTCCCTACAATTTGGGCGTACTTACTTCCAATAGCTGTACATTTGTCAACAAAACGTCACAAGCAACAAAATTGCTCACAATTACCCCGTTTAGTTGACCACATAGTCGCATGTTAGGTACTTACCCGCAAGTGATTCATGCCCTATAATGCGCAGTAATCGTTGAGGTACAATATGATAGCCCATTACCTTAGTACGTGACTGGACTAGGGACAAAGCCCTTACTAATATTTTTTACGTTGACTTACAATCTAGTCCCCATTGAGACTGCAAATTGTAGAGTAATTGGGGTTACGACCAGTTTTGTAGAGCTTTGCTTTTGTTTAATGTGTTTGATGAGCAAGGTCTGTAGGCGGTGGTTTTTTGATTATTGTTTTATTGGCTTTTTAAGGTTGGTGTCAGATTTTTTTATTGGTTTCATTATTTTGAAGACGAAAGTTAAAAGCTAAAATACTAAGTACGGAATTTATCAAAAAGTATAGCACCAAAACTGTTTGAATATGAAAATAAATTGAGATATATTTTTTTTGTAGTTGGTTAAAACAAAACAAATGAAATATGATGGCTCAGCAAATATATTTAAACAATATTCTTTGATTTAAAGAAGTTTAAACTGAAACAGTCCCATAATATTATTGAATACTAGCCGCGCCCCGCGGTGTTACCCGCATTGTAACCGTACCCGCAGGAATTACAGGAAAAAATTATCCCATGTGTTATTCTGATGTATAACCTATAATACTGTAAAGTTTCATCGACATTTGTTCAGTACTTTTTTCGTGAAAGAGTCACAAACATACATACATACATACATACATACCTACATCCTCACAAACTTTCGCATTTATAATATTAGTAGGATGGTCAAACATACACATTTCATTTTTAAAAGTGCTTGTTCTATTTGTATTCACGTGACTCGCCATATAACCGGGGTTAAATCTTACCCCACATTTTACATAGGGCACCCATTTTTAATCAAACTCGGAACGTAAAATCGGTATTTTGTTGAATTCCCGACCGAAAATATAAGGGTTTGACAGAGTTTTTATAAGAAAACTCGAGTATGTATGTAAATCTTATTCTTATTGATACGGCGAAGCAAAGTTTCATTTCTTGGGGTCAATCCGGGGTCTGTGGATAAAATAGGAGATCAAATCTTTTCAGATAAATGTAATAAACCTTTTTGTTGGTGAATAAATATACTATTATATTTTTGTATGAGGACAGTTAAAGATCATAGTCCACCTAAGGGTGCGCATGGTGTCGGTCCCGGTTGTTTCAGTGGTCATACCATGTCGCAGGCCTATAGGCGGTCTAAAAACTTCTACACCAGGGTTGGCCACTAACCTAGTCGAAATTAATTTACAAAAAAATACAGTCAATACCGAAATTTTTCATGATTAGCTGAATTGAGATGTTGAAGTGTTTTGTAATAGTCAATGTGTTCATCAACTTTGTAGTTGACTGTACATATTCTCAGTATGTACCAGCAAATATATATTTTCAATCCAGCGAGGCAAGCATAAAAGTGAAGATAAAGCTTTTCTCTTCGATTTATCTCTACGTTTTAGACAAACTTCTCAAATGCGTCAAAACCTCTCTTTTTTACTCTCAAGTGAAGACTAAATGCGAATGGACGCATTAAAAATATATCAAACATGCCACTGTCATAAAATATCCAGCCAATCATAACAGAGTTAGTGGAACGAAACGAGTAGAATTGATTGAATGAATCCGGTGTTGCAACGTCCAATTATTACGCAATATATTAGTGGTAATATCGATTTCTCTACCAAATCTTTTAGGAAGAGTAGAGATATGTCTTCGCTTATATGCTTCCCTCGCAGAATAATCCTAAGTGATACAGCATAATATTAGAAGTAGATTCCAAATGCGTCGCATCCATCTTGAATCGCGCGGTGTTGACAAAAGGTAGGAATATTTTTGAATATTTGAATGATATCATAATATTTGTTCGGGAGGGGATTTTAGGAAATAATACAATATATTGTTTTGAATTTCATATTGAAGTTGGTAAAAGAAACAGTTTATTTAATAGTTTTTTATCAGTGTGTTTGACTACGAAAGTGTTTTTAAAACTAGGGAAAACTATTACAGACTGTAATGCAGACAGTATTTACACTGATTTGTTCAACGCAGTCTAGTCTTTCTCTTATCGGTTGTAAGTGATTAGCCTATTATGTTCCACTGCTAGGCAAAGGCCTTTCAATTCACCGAAGATATCAGTACAATAATGAGGATTAGGCGTAATCACCACGCTTGTCGAATGCGGGTGTGTGATCTCAAACCCGAGCCGTGTTTGAAAAGTTGGAAACATATTTTTAGCTCAGTCAGTAGTTAGTATAATTACTTAGTCTAACTGGCAAAAGGTCTGATACAGACAAAAAGGCTACAAAACTCAGGTGTATGCTACTTCAAAGTTATAAGCCAAAGTTTTTCATAAATCGGGGGCCTTTAAGCGGTCAGAAAACTCAGAAACTAGGGTTGGCCTAGCCTCTAATAAACTACCTAACTACAGTCTAAACTACAATGTGTTCAGACTCTGACATCTTACTGCCTGATATTATTATAAATGCGAAAGTTTGTGAGGATGTATGTATATTTGTTACTCTTTCACGAAAAAACCACTAGACGGATTTGTATGAAACTTTACAATGATATAGGTTATACATCAGAATAACACATGGGATATATTTTATTTCTAAATTTCCGCGGGAACGGGTACAACGCGGGTAACACCGCGGGGCGCGGCTAGTAACTCCATAATCACATTAATCAGTGTTCCACATCAAAACAATTACCCAAAGTAAACAATGTTCTTAGAAAAACATATTTTGCTTAAAACAAATTGTTAACTTCGGCATTAGTTGATAAAACTTATTAGCTTCCACGAGATCTTATTAGGACGAAACTTCATAATGAATACTTGAATTAGGCTTTTAACAACATTAAAAGTTGCGCGTGGATTTCATAAATAAACAGCCTTATCAACAAACAAGCATTAGCTGCGTATTCGCGAGATACTAATCTATAAAGAGGTAAAATTTGTAAGTTGTAAATCTCAGGAATTGTCAGTCCGATTTGAATAATTCTTTTTGTAATAGATAGCCACATTCAACGGAAAGGTTAAAAGCTATTTTTCATCCCAAAATTCCCACGGGAACGGGTACAACGCGGGTAAAACCGCGGGGCGCTGCTAGTATGGTATAGAAAAGTTTAAGCGAACACTACGAATTTTGAATTGAAACTACGCTCATAGTTACATTTCGCTTTAATTTTTGTTTTTATCTAACATGTCGGCCCCTCTATTTGTCGCTCAGATAGAAACCACTACCGGCCACCCATCCTAGTAAAGGCCGAGTTGGACGTTGCTTAACAATATCAATGAGTTAACATCACTTAGCTAAACTACGCCGAGAGCGCTACGTTACTATAAATATGTAACTTCCGATAGGTTAGTGGGCAACCCTGCTGGAGTTTTTAGACCGCCTAAAGGCCTTCGCCTTGGTCTATAGATTGAAACTAGCAGCGCCCCGTGGCTTTGCCCGCGTTGAGCTCGTTCCCGTAGGAATTTTCAAAAATCCTTTCTTAGTGTGCACTTACGTCACTTGAAGAACCTTCCTGCCAAATTTCATGTTTCTAGGTGTAGCGGTTGAGGCTGTACGTACGTTGATTATCAGTCAGTCAGGACTTTGAATTTTATATGTCGACTCTCGTTCATTCGAAACTTGAGGGACTCTTAAAATATGACGAATTATCGAATGTTTGAAATATCAAATGGTTCGTGTGTTGATACAAGTTTGAACTTGTCGCTCTTTCTCTGTGCAACTTTGAATTGTCGAGTGTTGGACGCCGATGAGTTCGAATTAACGCGTCGTTTTATTATATAGCAATGATTTTTTCGTTCGAATTACCAAGTGCATAAAAATGTATTGGTTTAGTTCGAAATATAAAGAGATTTTGTAGGGAACTTTGAATTATAGAGAGGTTCTAATTATCGCAGGTTGGAATTAACGAGAGTCGACTAGTATATAGATAACCGGGGCCGACAATTTTACGTGCTCTCCGAAGCACGGTAGCGCCCAGGTAGAAATGCCGACCACCCATCCAAGTAAGGACCGAGCTGCACGTTGCTTAACAATCGCAATGACTAACATGGCTTAGTCGAGCTACGCCGCGAGCGCTACTTTAATTTAAACATATGTAATAGACAGTATTAATTGTTAAAACACCGAAGCACCGCACTATGGCTTTTCGGGGATCCTTCAGATATGCGGCCACGAGATGCTGGAACACCCTCGACCCGCCATGTCGCGCCCTGAAAACGTTGCAGACGTTTCGAAGTACAATAAAACAGCGATTACTCAGCTTACAGAAGTTAAGCTGATAGATTCTGTAGTCTGTAGTTTATTGAACTGTCGTACTTACCATTGGGTCTGGCACGGAGTGCATGGGGTCGATCGGCAGTCGTGGCCGCTGGTACACCGTATACACACTTTTTTCACACTTGAAACACTCTTAATGTTTGCAGAATCTCAACGCTTGTTGATTCTTAATGTTCGTAGATACTGAATGTCTATTCTTAATGTAGGTATGTCGTTTCAATAGTAGTATAACCTTTCACGTGGTATTTTTCCTTTGTTTCTTGTTAGGTGGATGGTGGATGGCTGCGTGCTTGTTATGTATGTATGGATGGTATGAATCGCTCGCAGATAAATGAAATATGAATGATTCGATTCGAGTGAGTGAGCGACCTGAGTGATTGGTGAATGGCGTGACAGATGACCACAGATTAGGTGCTTGATACGATGAATGAATGAATGACGATTGTAAGGTTTAATGTTTAGTTTACATTGTGTATTTATGTATGTATATGTAATGGGATTACTTTGGGGTATTTGTATGTAGTATATTGAGGTATTTATTATTATATGTAGGTATTTATATGTAGGTATATGTATTGATTTTGATTTTAATAGTGGCGCACCTCTGGGCCTCGTCTGAAAATCAGCGCTGCCAGGGTCACAAGATCGTGGCGGCATTACGCTGAGACGAGGCCTATTCAGACCTCACACAGCAGTTCTGTCCGTGTAATTGTTTTATATGTAATATCTGTTGTTCTCTTTTCTGTCTTTGCTTTGTTTTTTTTTGTTTTTTCGTTTCTTGTTGTGTGATTCGTCTGAATAAATGTTTTTTCTTTCTTTCTTTCTTTCTTTCTTTCTTTAAAACAGGAACTTACTCCAGAGGTGACTGTCTCTCCTCAACACGTTTCGGTCACGACCGGTGACCTTCATCAGGAGGTGGGTGAAGCGAGAGGTACTGTGCGATTATAAACAAATGTTTACTGTAAATGCGGAACTTCAAGGAAGCTTTTATCTTCTACCTATTCTAATATAATAAAGCTGAAAAGTTTGTTTGTTTGAACGCGCTAATCTCAGAAATTACCAATCCAATTTAAATTGTTCTTTTTGTAATGGATAGCCACATTCAACGGAAAGGTTATAGGCAATTTTTCATCTCGAAATTTGTACGGGAAATGGCACAACGGGAGTAATCCCGCGGGGCACTGCTAGCACTAATATAAGAAAGCTGAAGAGTTTGTTTTTAATATGTTTGAACGTGTACGTCTCAGAAACTACCAAGCCGATTTTAATAATAATTTTGTAATATTTACCCACATTAAATGGGAAGGTGATATAGGCTGTTATCTTATCCCGAAGTTCCCACGGGTACAGGCACTACGCGGGCAAAGCCGCACGGCGCTGCTAGTGAAAAAACAAAGATGTAAACAACTTGATAAACATCTTCATAATATTCTGTACTGTACAAACAAAGTGTCAAAATGTCGTTCCAAATTGATTCTGAGAATAAAACGATTAAATAATATAAGTAAATCGAGTTTTGGGCTTAAATCATTTCTTATCGCATCTCGAGTCGAAACCAATTTAACTTTGTTTACTTTCAAAAGAGTTGTTGAATAAGGAATGGTGACTGTACCAAGTTCTCTGTATCGAATCGATTTTGGAAGTAATCGAGTTTTAATCGATCGCAGTAATTGTATTTTAATTTGGAATGATTAAGTGATTTCGGGATATTAATCGATTAAATTTGAAGTTGGTTTTGAGAATTCTATTCGTTGCTGTGTTGTTAATGTACATCTGTTTTAGCCCGCAATGTTCCTATGCTGGACAAAAGTCTCTCTTCTCACTGAACATAGAGTACAGGCAGTACATGCAGTGAGAAAGATAAGGAGTAATCACCAATATCAAGTCCGAGCCATGGGTGTTTTGAAAAGTAAATCTGAAAACATGCTTTTCTGCGTTATAAATATAAAAATTGAATTTAAAAATGAATCAATCTATTTATGTTTCTCAAACAAACCCACCTTTAAAATAATATTTTTCCATAAAAACGCCCAACAATACATCAACAAAAGAAAATGCCTCGAACTTAAACCTTCTTTGTCATCCAAAGCTTCTAATCCGTACCACTTTTCAGAAGAATTGTCCATTTACCCTATACCTAGTTGATGCATGTTCCGGATAATCCCGGCATATTGGGGTAATTCCAACAAAATTGAATATTGAGTCAAGCAGGTATTAGCTATAACTTTATCTTTAAATTGTCCCTAATCTCTACTAACGAGAGTTTGGAATTTTTGAGATTTTGTTCTTTAAGTTTTGGATTTATAGACTTAGGACTAACTGGCATACTTAGTTTAGCGAAGTAAAATTTTGCTAAAATAAGTTTTTGTCTATCTATTAAGGACATTCATCTACGTCAACATACATCAAGATCAGTTCAGTAGTTTAAGAGTAAATTTTTCATACACAACATGGCGAAATCAATCATTGAATCTCTACTAAGGAAGCATATGACGTCTCTGAGTATGGGCCCAAGTAATTTACTAAATCTATACTAATATTATAAAGCTGAAGAGTTTGTTTTGTTTGTTTGTTTGTTTGTTTGTTTGTTTAAACGCGCTAATCTCAGAAACTACTGAACCGATTTGAATAATTCTTTCACTGTTAGATAGTCTATTTATCGAGGAAGGCTATAGGCTACATTTTATCCCGGATTTCCTACGGGAACGGGCACAACGCGGGTAAAACCGCGGGGCGCTGCTAGTCTAATATATAAAATTCTCGTGTCACAATGTTCGTTCCCGTACTCCTCCGAAACGGCTAGACCGATTCTCATGAAATTTTGTGAGCATATCGAGTAGGGCTGAGAATCGGCCAACATCTATTTTTCATCCCGAAATTCCCGCGGGAACGGGTACCGTGGTTGAACTCCTCTGAAACGGCTCGACCGATTCCAATGAAATTTTGTGTACATATCGGGTAGGCCTGAGAATCGGACAACATCTATTTTTTATCCCGAAATTCCCGCGGGAACGGGTACAACGCGGGTGAAACCGCGGGGCACAGCTAGTATAATATAAAAGTTAATGATTTACGGTCCTTATAGCTCGAGACTTCTCTAAACTCAATTTAATGAATTTTGGCATAGATATTTAGATATGTACCTGTAAGACTACATAGGCTTCTTTTCCTCCCGGAATTCTCACGGGACCGTAAGTTAGCCTTAATAAAAAAACAAAGTCACCCGTGACCACGGTTCCTGTAAAAGACGTAAGACACAAATCCCACTTCCTACTAATTTTATAAATGCGAAAGTTTGTGAGGATGGATGTATGTATGGAATTATGGATGTATGTAAGTTTGTTACTATTTCACGCAAGAACTACTCAACGGTTTTTTATGAAATTTTACAGTAAAATAGGCGTTCCCGAAATTCCCGCGGGAACGGGTACAACGCGGGTAACACCGCGGGACACGGCTAGTGTAAAATAAAAGCGAAGTGTATCCGTAAACGTAGTATAATTTAAAATGAGTAGTGTTCGCTAAAAAAACAAACTTTAAACTCACAACAAAATTAATCTAATTAGTTGATCGTCGTCAATTAGGGTCGGTCCACACTGAGACGACCGTCAACAAACTGCCAGAACAGACAATTAAAACTTCGTCGTTAGTGTAGACAAGGCATCTCACGCAAAATTGTTTAGTAAATTAACCGTATTTTGATTAGCGCGTTTAAATATTTAAAAACGGTATGAATTTTAAGCAGTCGGATTAGTATTAAAAGTTTGTGATGGGTACAAATTGTAACTTATGTAGCGGTTAAATTAAAATGATGATCTAGTAATCTACCCTGACTTTCCTTCGGTTAATCAAGATTGTGTTTTTTCGTAAGAATCTTGAGATAAACTGTATCAATCGTCCAAATGCTTATTTTAAATTAATAAAATATATAAGTACAAATTTTACAAAGTGGATTATTTCTACTTGCTTAACAACATCGCGACCCCACTAAATTTCGGAAAGTAACATCGATGTACAAAATATTCACACTAGCGTCATCTTTTGGATCAAAAACGATCAAAAGCTTCGCATTATATTACTATTATTATAATGTCTATACTAATATAACAAAGCTGAAGCGTTTGTTTTTTGTTTGTTTGAACGTGCTAATTTCAGAAACTACTAATCTGATTTGAATAATACTTTTTGTGACGGATAGCCACTTTCAACAGGGAGGTTACTTTCTACGGATAGTAGTCGTTACATGAGCCATGTCAGAGGCCTTTGGCGACTCAATAACTCTGACACCATGATTGGTCAGGTTGGCCATCCACTCGATGAAGAAGAAGAACAGGGAGGTTATTCGCTATTTATCATCTGGAAATTCTTATGGGAACAGGTACAATACGGGTTCTGCTAGTTTCTATATAATTCCTATATTACGTCATAGTTACATGATCATGAGTTTGATTCATTTTTATACATTTTAATAGTAGTAAAGCGTTCGCCATTTATTTACCCAGAGAAAAAACAAAGACTTTTTCTTCGTTTCAACCAAACAACGCTAATCAAATCAAAATATAATCAAACCACTTAACCACCTAAGCCGAACAAAAGAAGCCAAAAAAACCGAACCATCCTAAAATAATTTCCGATAATCAATTCTGTATTCAAAAAAATATCATCCAAATAAGATAGAAGCGGAGGTCCGTTTTGTGCGGATAATCTAGAGCCGGGGTCTGAACCCGTGACGTTAACAAGGGTACAATGTGCCCAGTTAATTGGGACCTCTCTATTATACAACTCTTATAAATCGAACGTTTCAGGACTTCATGACGTTTTCCGATGGGTTTTGAGGTGGGCGTTAAGTTTTATGTATGGTAATATGATATTCATTTTGTTAGCAGTAAGTAAATTCGGGTAGATTAGCGACCAACCTGGTGTCGGAGGTTTTAGACTGCGTAAAGGCCGTGTCGTGTCGCTAGCTGTCCCGTGCTTATACCCACATTAAAACCAAAGTCTTATATTAAAGTATTAAATAAAGTATTAAATATACCCGGACAAATTCACTCACGGTTAATTAGACCCAAACTAAGCTCTAAGTTTGTATTATGGAATCTAACTAACTGATACTACTACATATATATACACAAATACTTTAATATGCTTACATTATATGCTTTCTATCTTTCTTTTTCATTCATCTAAGTACAAAACAAAATGGCGACTTGCCTTCACTTCGTCTTAATCTCTGTGACCGCCCGCGCCGCGACTCTACCTCGACTCTACCCCTAATAGGTTATACAATTCAATATTGATTTAGTATCTATAACAAATTATTGTTTTATGTGCCTAGCTTAACGTGTAATGTATTTTTTGACTAATCTCTGTAATGAATATTGATACGACAAAAAGATTTAAAATTAGAATAACGATTAATTGAACCCAATTAAATACAAATATAAATAAAACGCCAATACAAATAGCTCAAACAGAAAACCTAAAGAAAAAATCTATTAAGTTTCCTTTCCTTTTAGGGTGAACGTGAAAGAATATAGTTAGATCCGGATTCAAATGGAAGCATTTTCCATTTTCCGGAATAATTCCGGCTCAATCCGGAAAGTTGTCGGATTAATCCGGACTGTAAGAGCGGGTGTCCGATTAATCTTTTCGTTTTATTTAAGATTTCTAGTTAGGTGAATGAAGGTGTTAATTTCATGCGGTTTAGTATAATAGTTCCTTACTTTTTAAACGTGGCTTGAGTTTGAGATCACCAACCCACATTAGGCAAGCGTATAGTGATTACGCTTAATACTCCTCACTGTACTGATATCTTCAGTGAGATGAGAGGCCTCAACTCAACTCAAAACTCAACTGCGCTAGTTAAATCAAACCATATACTCGGCTAGATTGCCATATTAGGATTGTATTGAATATGTGAAGGAATAAGACTGGATTGTGTGTAGATGGTATATTCAAAACTCGCAGGTATATTCGAACACTCTACCTGCCCAGGTAACTTGTCAGGAACACCTAAGCTACTAATTTAAGAATCGAAATAACTAATCGCCATCAGGAATTTCAAGTACCATATACTATGTCTACCCAAAATGCTTAGAGGCTTAAATGAAACGCGAAATGGCATCCTAAAAATACATTTCCCAACTAAAATACAGCCGAAACCAGGGATATGAACACAGCCGATAACAAAGCTTAAATTATTGAACTAATCAACTCGAAATAATGATAAGAACGGTATAACCGTAAAATCGGAAAATCGGATCCAATTTTATTCTCTTCGATTCACCCGAATTTTCCGATTCACAAAAAAATTGGCGACGAGACGGTCAAATTATTCTTTTAACCAATTTCCTGCTTGGGGCTTTTTCTTTACAAAGCTTAAGTCTAGACTCCTTACGACCTGTTCTCGATTGAAATGTTTCATTCTTGTTTGTCAATTTTTGAAAGACTTTTTTTTTAATCTCATACTTCCGTCTCAGTTAATGAATCGATTTCAAAAATTCTTTTAATTTATGAAACTAACAAAATCCTCCCATTTTTAAACGATTAACACACTTTGGAGGTTCTAATTAAAACTTAGTTTATGTACCACTTCGGTACATGTATCTAATCTATGTAGTTAAATAGAGGCAGTCTTGTTTGTTTCAAAAGATAGACGGACGATAGAAGTCGGTGGCCCTCGGAGAACTCCAACACCAGGGTAGGCACTAACCTACGCGAAATTACTTAATATACATTCTAAAATTAGATAACTATTTCAGAAAACCATTTGCCAATCCACACTACTATTCTCGAAATTCATTCCTTACCTTCAAATCGCGATCGACTTCCAATCGACATCCACCAGTAGTAATACCCCAACTCGTAATTAGGATCGGGGAGACTTCTTCTTATTTTAATGAGGTTTGACAGCGTGAAAAGGTTCTACAGAGTTTTATTGTTCGAGAATACTGCCCTTACAGGCTTAATGAATTGAGATTTACTTCAGTTTATAAGTGTCTTTTGGTAATGGGCCTATAATTTATGTCCATATGGCTATGCGTCTTCATTAATTTTAATACCGCACTGAGATAATGGTATTGTATGAAAGATGAATTATTTCCGTATTATTCAAATTCAAATATGAAAAAGAAACTGAAAAATATGCTGAAAATAAAAAAACATTATATATAGGTCATGACAATTATGTCATGAATGAATTTTAGCGCTTCGGTAGTCTAGTGGTATGTGCAATCCCCTGCCAAGACTAAGGTCCCGGGTTCAATTCCCGGGTCGGGCGAAAACATGTTTCCTTATTTTCAAACATGGCTCGGGTTTGAGATCACCAATACGCATTAGGCAAGCGTGGTTATTAAGTCTAATCCTCCTTACTGTACTGATATCTTTAGTGAGATGAGAGGCCTTTGCCCAGCAGTGGGACATTACAGGCTTATACTTTACTTTCTTTTACTTTAGACTGGGAGTTTACAAGCTGCTTTTTTATAACACTACCCAATGTTTATCTCATAAGTTAAGTTGGTTAAAATATACTCAGTTATAACTTATAAGAAATTGATAACATCAAAAATAATTAATTACATTCTCACTACACCAATTAACAAGAGTACAAGTTTATTATATCGAGTATCTTAATACATAAATAATGCTAACAAAATTCCGATACAACAAATTATTTTCTTGCCCCGAATTTATTCCCAACAAAACCGTTAGTAACGTAAACCTTTTAAGTTATTATTCGGTTGAAATATAAAAAGCGAAAGAGGTATAATTACTTACTTATTTATAAGAATCGGTTTTCCTGTTATTTATTAACACCAGCGTAAAAAGGCGTGTTGAAAGTCTGATATAAAAACTGTGGGTATTTCTGTGAGCCTGTTTGTGGCCCTGTTACTAAGAAGAAAATAACCGAATATAATTTTTTTTGTTTTACAAGTTAATATTTTTTTTGGTTTGAAAGATGCTTTTTTCATTTCTATGCTAGATTTAAAAAAATCCGTCGTAGATCGACTTGTTATTTAATTGTCGTTTTTAGTATGTGCAACATAATTATACAGTCACCCGTTTTCTAGACAAGAAGCAATAGATTCGCATTCTATTCCATTAGGCATTCGACAGGCTAGACAAACCGTCTATGAAAATTTATAATTTATAATATGGCATTAATTTCTTATAGAAAACCACCACAAAGAACGCAAGACGATTGCCACTTATCTGCTACGGCGAAGAGCTACGCGCTACGTTGCTACGGCGTAGTAATAACTTTTGGTAGCGCGCATTTTGTTTCGTAGTCCGCTCCTAGCATTGTTATTCAAAACTAGTAAATAAGTTTGTGTGGAAAATGAGTTAATTGAGTGGAAAAACCCAAAGCTAGAAATAAAACATTGTGCTAAGTTGCATAAACATAATATTACAATATTTTAAACATAGCACATGTCATTTTACAACGGTTGAGTATCATCATTTTACAATCAATTTGATCAAAAAGAAATCAACAAAAAATAAAGCAATACAAAACAAAAAATAATCCAAAAAACCGCACAAACAATCCACAAACATACGCTAGGTCCCATCTGCTTATAAAACTTCAACAAACTTATTTTCTTTCTCATAAATATTTTTCAACACTCACACTATTGTTGGGTAAACCGACATCTGGGACGGCGCGTTAATAAATCATAACTGAATTTATGTATTAACTACTGTAACGCCTTAATCTGCTCAGGATTTAGTCCCAAGTGTACCGATATATAAAGGTTTTGATTTATTAGGAACGCCTAATAAGAACAGTACACTTTGCCCTTGATTCGGGATGGGAACCGTTCTTCAAATATATTTATGGATCGCGCGATGCATTATTTATTAATAACACGCTAATGTAATTCGGACAATGGATTTGTTTCTGTTTCCGTGTAACAAATTATAACATGATTAATAAAACATTGGATCTTATTTTCAGGGTAAACTCCCTTTGGGAATTAAGATTTTGTAAATATTGAGCGGTAATTCTTCTTTCTTGTTCATAGGTTGGTTGGATTAAGATAAAAACACAATTTGATATCATTTAACACAAATAATACATTCATTTGTGATGATTTTTTTTCACGAGAAAAACTGCAGAACACCAATGAAATATATAGTCATCCCATGATCATGAGTGGTGTAATCCGTAACGGATAATTTCTTCATAAAGAGTATGTTATGTTTCACTAGAGGTAAACGTTTACTGAAGATATTAGTACAGCGAGAAGGATGTAATTACCGCACATCCCGACTGTGGGTTGGAGATATCAAACATGAATTTAAAGTCAGTGGCATTCAAAACATTCTATATAAAAATATATACCTTGAAGAATTGCTGTTTATTTCAAGAAAACTTCACTTTAACTCTTATTTACCGCATTGTCTTATATCTCTATTGTTCTCTTCTGTAACTACCGTTCTCGAAATTTATGGCGTCGACATTTCCCTATTGCTATATGTCATATTAAAAATCAATGACCTGATATAAAATAGACGTTTCGCAGTTAACTCAGATTGATACAAGATCTAGGACCACATAAGACGAACGAAGTATAATAAGGTCTTTATATAAGAAATCTGAGGAGGTTTATTTACAGAAAACTATCGATATTTATTTCAGTAAATACTGCCCCAACACTATTCTCTTAATTGGTCCCAATCAAGACAAAATTTTTCGTCAAACAAGAACTAGCCACCGTCAACTAGTCCTAAGCAAACACTCGTCGTTTACGATGCAAATGTGTTTTAATTATAACTAACTAGCAACGCCTTCTGTTTTACCCGAGTTTTGCCTAAACCTATAGAAATTTCGGGATAAAAATATCTCATATCAGACTTAAGAGTCTAATCTATTTCCATGTTAAAATTCATTAAAATCCGTCCAGAAGTTTTTGCGTGAACGAGTTTCAAACATCTATCCATACAATCTCACAACCTTTCTCTTGTATAATATGAGTAGTAATGTCGTCTCTGTCATACTATTCTCCTCTCTGTCATCTTAAGGACGAAATTAAGGACTTAGTAGCTTTGAAGATAGAGTAAATAAGTTAAGGCGTAACTACTTTAGCGTGTCTGGGGTAACTTGAATAAGACGCAGTGTATACTTATATACATAGTAACTGTTTATATATTCTGTACAAAAAATATTGGACGATTTATTTTTAACTATTTCTTCTCCGTTGATGTTCTTTCAAATGGATGGTACATTCAAAGGAGTATCTTTAGGACAAAAAATATAAATATTTAGCGAAGCATGCGTGCATGCGAAACTTTGGTATTCTCTTGAAGCGCTCTGAATAGTTATGAACACTAAGAGTGAGTTGCTTCAAACTGTTGGCTATCGTAACATTATGTTCGTTAAAAAGTTCACGACTACGTACGCTGTTAAATTCTAAGCGTTGTTACATAACTAATGTGGTAGTCTGTAAAAGTTATTCGAGTGGCCAGTAGAAAGCTTCGATTTAAATTTTCCTACGTCTGTTGAGACTGACATTTAGTGTTAACGTTTTATGGTGTGTGAATGTTAGCTGAAGCATCCCGCCCTGGGTCACTTGGTCTATAACACAATGGTAGAGTGAGTTAGCAATTCGTTCGGTATAGGAAAATGCGGCTTAATGAACCGGTTTGCATTAAGTACATACTTAAATAAGTATAAGCCTTTAATGTCCCACTGCTGGGCAAAAGCCTCTCATCTCACTGAAGATACTATTACAATGTGGAGGATTACCTAATAAGGAGTGAGGAGTGCGATGGAGGAGTGAGGAGTGAGATAGATGTAACCACCACGCTTGCCTAATTCTTTTGGTGATCTCAAAACCCGAGCTACGTTTGAAAAGTAGTACATCCCTTACTAAGCTAAAAGATAGGTACATATTTTTCATCACGGCTAATGCAAAACATACTCCGCTTTGTTACTCGCAACTTTTACGATAAATTATTGAACTATACAAGTGGAAACATTAAGTTTAGTTGCAAATACAATTTGGCACCGAGTCATGTTATTGTGTATTTCATATGAGATGTATTCAACATTTTTCTATTAAAAAACTTTGATTATTTTGTTCTGTATCTTCTATGTCTTCGTCTTGTACGCATGAGCGCTTTTTATCGCTTATATAACGCTCGTGTAAGTAAAAATAGGGCGTTTTGTGCTCTCTATAAGAGTATTAAAATAAATGTTTCTAAATATATTTCCAGATTTTTAAATTGAAACAACACGAATAGGTACATTTTATTTTTATTTTACATTTTATCTGACGTTTCGGCCCTTTACAGTAAGATGTTTCCGTGCTTCGGAGGGCACGTTAAGCCGTCGGTCCCGGTTACTACGGATAGTATCCGTTACATGAGCCATGTCAGAGGCCTTTGGCGGCTCAATAACTCTTACACCAGGATTGGTGAGGGTGACCATCCACTCGATGAAGAAGAAGGAACCGTGGTCATAGAAGACTGTGAGTAGTGTTATCTTAAACTTAAGACACCTGTAAGGTCAGTAGTAAGCCTATGATTTTATAACATCTCTTATTATTTTTCAATTCTCCTATCTATTTTCTATTTTCCTACTCAAAAACAAGTCACATAAGTAAAACAGTATAATTTACAAAGGACATGACAAAACAAGTTAAATATACAATGACGTAATAAATTTCGTTTTTGCTAACACTACAGCTTAACTTTATACCAGAGGTTCCCAACCTGCGGTCCGCGGTCCCTTACGGGGAAACACATACTCGTAAACAGGTTTCAGGTTCTAGAAAGTCTCTTCACATGAAACAAACAAATGTAAACCATTCTATATTTAACTAGCCACGCCCTGCAGTTTTACCCGTGTTGAGCCCGCCTCATCGGTACTTTTTGGACGAAAATTTGCCTTTAATCTTACCGTGAAATGTCTATCTATTAGAAGAAATATTCAAATGGAATTTGTAATTTTTGAGATTAGCACCAACAAGCAAACAAAAAATTTTTCAGCTTGATTATATTAGTATAGACAAAAAAGAATTTCAAAATCTTCAACACAATGATTTAAGAACCTCAATGATAGTAAGTCGAAACTTAACGTTATATTAATTAGAGGTCACAGAACATTTTGTAAGTGAACACAAACGCGATGTAACTAAAACACTGTTATAATATGTTTTGTCTCTTTTGCTCTTCGGAAAATTGTGTATGTCAGAAAGTGACAAACCATTTGATAGCTAAAATGTTCTACGCGTTTATTAAAATGGCCCTTAGGTTTGAAGAAAAAGGTTGGAAGCCTCTGCTTTACACTAACCAGCCGTAAACTAGAGTTATCTTATCGTGTTTCTAACCTGTTTTTGCCGACGGTACTGCAACTGTCAACTATGCCTGTAATTAAGCTCAAATGAGCTTTGTTTTGTGCTTTGAGCTTTCAAGCTTAAACCTTGGAATGTTGTAAAGTTTTCTTGCAAAATGTCAAAGTTTGCTAAGAAAATGCCATGTTTAAGTTTGTTGCATGTCTTTGAAGTAAAATGACACGTGTAGTGTACAGTTTAAGCTTGGAATTTAAAAGTAAAGTATTTTAATAGTTCATTAGTATGACTGAACATTTTAGCTCACTTTGACGCCTCGGTGGTCTAGTGGTATGTGCTGTACTCGCTTGCCAAGGCTGAGATCCCGGGTTCAATTCCCGGGTCTGCTGCTGGGCAAAGGTCTCTCATCTCACTGAAGATATTAGTACAGTGAGGAGGATTAGGCGCAATAACCACACTTGCCTAATAAAAATAAAAATAAAATTTCTTTATTTCAGCCAAGAAAGCCATATCTATACATTAAGTATTAGTTATACAAATAGTTAATATACATTAAAGCTTATTGCTCATCGTCATTAATTAATAATAATTATACTACTTGTTCTCGTTCTGGTGAACAGAAATCCAGTGTTTGAGAATAGAACAAGAATAATTGTCCGCAACTGCTTTCAAGATAGTGTTGTTGGAGCATCTTATTCTATACCAGAAAGAGGCTATCCGGGCTCGCATTATACCATAGAAATCTGCTACTCCCGCCTCCGCAAACATAGTGGAAGCACTGCAGTACCGAGGCAGTCTCATAAGGGTCCGGTATGCATCATTATACTGTACCCTTATGGTATTGTACATCTTTTTTGAGTAGTTGCACCAGAGCTGGCATGTGTACATAGACAAACAGTAGGCATTAAACAATGTCTTCCTAACTTCTTCGGTGCACCTACCAAACCTCCGCGCCAACATATTGCTTCTAACTGAGAGAGCCCTTCTTTCTCTTTCAATATCGCAGTCATCTTTAAGATGTTCTGTTATGATATGTCCTAGGTACTTAAATTGTTTGACCACCTTGACAGCCTCTCCATTCAAATATACATTATGTAACTTCTCAGGACCTGTACCTGATTTCAGCACCAACATTTCAGTTTTCAATACATTATACTTCAATCCGTGATCATCAGCATAATGTTCACAGATTGACAGCAGTTTCCTCAAACCTTTGATTGAGGGGCTCAGGAGAACCATGTCATCCGCGTAGCTCAGGCTATTGAAACATACTTGTCCTAAGTGACAGCCCACTCTAGATCTCCTGAGTGCCTCAATCAAATCATTCACATATAGGTTAAACAGGTCCGGAGAAGTTAGTCCACCTTGACGTACACCGCATTTTAGCCTATAATCGCTAGAAAGGATGTCGCCCCATTTAACATTGTTGGTTTGGCCTCTGTACCAGAATCTCAGCAGATCCCGAACTTCACGGCGCACTGTAGTCTTCTTTAATTTGGCCCAGAGAATTTCATAATTCACCGAGTCAAATGCTTTACTGAGGTCTAAAAAGCATGCGTAAACCGTCGTGCCTTGTCTAGTGTAGTACTTGACCACACTCTTTAGGCCAATGATCGCTAGATCCGTTGAGAGTCCGGGACGGAAGCCAAACTGTGCATCCTCAATCATGATACCTTTCTGAACCTCTGGTTGAATAAGACGCTCCAACACCTTTCCCATAATCGTCCCGAGGGATATCGGACGATAGTTCGAAGATGAGCTGACATCTCCTGTTCTATTCTTAATCACCGGCACAACTAAAGTTTTCATTAACATCTCTGGCAAATACCCATATTTAATACATAGATTAAAAAAGGAACTTAAGTGATCACTAACCTCTTTGCTCCCCCATAGTAAGTGTTCGACACTGAGCCCATCGTGACCGGGAGACTTCCCGCGTTTCATGTTCTTAATAGCATTACGCACATTCTCCGGTGTAAGTGGTGATGGCTGCCCGGTCTCGACAGTCTCAGTGTCGATCATCTTGCCTACCGGTAGTGGCTCGACCCGAAACTTCTCAGCGAATAACTCTGCAATCTGTAATGGCTCCTGTATCCCATCAACAGATACAGGTAGACTACTCTTATAGCCAAAAGACCTAGTAGATTTCCAAAACTTACCAAAATTACTTTCTTTTCTATGCTTAGCTAAAATATTACATCTTATAGTTTCTTCATTTCTCTGACACCACTTAATTTTGTTTTTAAACTTCGAACGACTATTTTTCATATTTAAATAGTAAGTACCCTCTGAGGGCCTACCAGCCATTACCCAACAATCAAAATGCATTTTCGCTTCGGTGTGACTTTCTTTCACATGAAAATTCCATCCTATCACTTTTTTACATTGTTTTCTTTCACCAGAACGAGAGCTTAATTTTGCAGCTTCTTGTAAAGCACTTACAATATAATTATAATAGTCATCGATATATTCCCAATATTGTTCATAGTGCGAGCACTCCTTAACATCACAGTTACACACTGATAATGCATTATTATATTTATCTAATTTTTCTGAACAATACTTTTTATACATATTTATTTGTTGTTCAGATCGTTCTCCCCACCTAATCTGTTTAAGGTTATCTCGACAGTAGGCAATTGCAGTCTCTGTTTCCATACACGCTATATCACACTCGATCCTCAGCGGATGGTGGTCTGACCATGTGACGTCATAGATGACGTCCACAGCGATCACAGTCTTCCTCGCGGCTGACGTAGTGAGACAATGATCCAACCATCGCCTACTGCCGTGAGCCTCACTAAGGAACGTATATGTGCTTAACGAATTACCTAATAGTTCTAAGTCCACCCAATCCCATAACATGTCAACACAAAACTTATTTAGCTCATTCCCGAAACAAGCAGTGGGGTGCGCGTTAAAGTCGCCCATTATATACACACATTGTACATCGCTCTCTTCAATAATAGCATTTATCATACCTAAGCAATTTATAAACTCAGGTAAGTTATCAGCGTTATCTACAGGCATATATACATTTATGATCAATATATACCCCTTACAGGTTAATACACGTATAGCTGCGATACGGTCACTCGAGCATTCCACAGGGGTAACACACGGAAACTTTGATTTGTTCCACATAATGGCTAATCCACCGTAAGGTCTACCCCGTAATATACCCCCCGATGTGTCCACAGAAGACTTGGCCACGGCTCCAAAATCTTTATTTATTTCGTTAACAAAGTTAAGATCATGTGGTAGTAGCCATGTCTCCTGTAATAACAATATGTCATTCCGAGTAGTAAGTTCGTGTATGCATTGTTTCGAACGTTTAATCGATTTACAGTTATAAGATAATATAGAAATATTTGATACTTTTTTATCCATATTGAGATATAATGTATTCATCATTTATAAAACTTTACAGAGTACTCACGAAACCGCCTAAAACTGATACCAGTTGGCCAAAAGTCCGCTCGCAGAAACTGGTCTAGTTTTGTCTTACACACGGTCACTTTAAAGGACATAAACTCCACTTCATGTTTTTGTTTTAACTGTTCAACACTAGCACACTTTTCACCCATGTCAGACACATATCCTTGTATATCTTCTATGGTGGTTCCTTTCTTCAAGCGTGAGATATATATCGCAGACGTTAATTGTGCTGCGACAAGTTTATTTGAACCCATTGCTGTGCCTCGCATATTATTCGCTATCCGTTTTCGTTTTTTATTTTCCACTATTGTAAAACCATCGTCTTTGATCGCATTGGTGAGCTTCACTCGCTGCACGTTTGCTGTAAAACCATCTGCTGTTAGATCTGCCTTGTCCTCGTATGGTTTTTTGTGTTTATTTATAATATCTCTGTACGAAGGAATGTGCGAGTTCGTACCCAAATTTTGCGTAGTCAGCTGTTTATTATATGGGCTATGCTCGCACTCCATCGCGGGCGGCGCACTCGCAGCCGGTGCACTCTCAGTCGGCGCGCGGTCGCTATGCAGTGAGGTCCTGTGCACGGCGCTCGCCTCCAGCTGTACTCCACTCGAGTTAGTGCATGTCGAGGACGTATTTAATGGTTGATTTGTGGCCTTTACATTCTTATTACTACTTTCGACATAGGTGTTGTTGTGATTTTTACTTGCTCCGTCACAGTCCGTCCTCAGTATAGAAGAAGTCGTTAATTGAAGTTCTCGGAGTAGTTGCTTGACCGCTTGTAACTCTTTTTTGATATTTCCAATTTCGCCGACAGACTCTTGACGAGTGGGTGATCTTTCCGTCTTCATATTGGCTACATCGTTTTTTAGTAGTGTCATTTCTTTAAGAAAGGTAGTGACATCAATATGATCGAATGACACCGGGGGTAGTTTGTTTAAGTTACTGGCTACAAATTTTGGTAAACAGTTCGGGTCAGCTTCCTTTATTATTTTAATTATATCCTGCAGACTCTTTTGTTCGGATCCATCCTTCCTTCTCATAAACTTTTTGTTCGGCACTATTAGCTTGTATGCTATTTGTCTGGCGTATTCAATTTCATCACATGCGTATGCACTGAGGCATATTTGTATTATTGCGGTTTCGGGTAACACGTCCACTTTGTTATTGATAAAAGTTAGCAGTTCATTGATCACTACTTGACACTCGTTACATTTATTCTCACTGGTAATGTTTCCGCGTGTTGATGCTTCGTCATTTATGCGTCTAATATATGTTGGTGATCTCAAACCCGAGCCATGTTTAAAAGTAAGAAACATGTTTTCATTCGACCCGTGAATTGAACCCAGGACCTCGGTCTTGGCAAGCGAGTATACATACCACTAGACCACCGAGGTGATAAAGATGTTGTAACATCAAAAATCTAGCTCTAAACTTGAAACAAGGATATTATAATGACCTATTTTTCCTTTAAATTATTTCACAGTAAAGTGACGTAACGAACAGCAGTTATTTAATAAGATGTTGTTTGTAACTGTAATAAAAGCACGCTCCGTGATTCCAACTGCACATTTCACTCAAAGTAAAATAAAAACTTTATGATACAGAACTCAAGAGTGTAGAAATGATCACGCCAACACTGCTAACAACTGTGTTGGGGATAGAGGAATGCGCGGAGTCGATTTTGATAGTGAAAAAAATAATTGAACAAAATAAAAAATATGTAAATTCAAAATGTTAGTGTTTTATTGTGCTACCTGGCGCTTTATATTAGACGCCGATGGAACTGCGAGAAAGAGCTAGAACACGAGTAAATACAATACTATGTATTCGAGCCAGTCACCTGATTTTGAATAAACGTTGGAATAAGAGATCAGTTAACTAATATTTACTCATTATCTCAAAAACGATAATAAATTAGCCACGCTCCTCGGTTTCACCCACCTTGTACCCGCTCCCACGGCAATGTCGATATAAAATGTATCCCATGTGGTATTCTGATGTAAAACCCATATTATTGTAAAGGTTTATCCAAATCCGTTCAGCAGTTTTTTCGTGATAGAGTAATAAACATAAATACATACATCCTCATAAACTTTCGCATTTATTATATTAGCAGGATGAATAAATATAACTTGGTCTACCCTTTTGGAAACTTAGACGCCTAAGTACACGTACCTGTCAAACTAATAAAATCAATCATGAAAAGGTAATTAGTGACCAAACCTGGACCAAACCTGGACACTAGGGTTGAATGGTTGATAGGTACCAGGGAGACCCGTAGCATCAAAGTTAAGTTATTAGACCGCTTAACGGCCTTCGATAAAGGTCAAAAATCAATATAACCGGGACTGACAATTTAACATACCCTCCGAACTACAGTCGCTCAGATATCAATGGCGTCAAAATAAATTCAAAATCTGACAGTAAATCTCTAAAAAACTGACTTAAAAGTATACTTAAAGAGCTTTAAAAAACTCTAAAGGAAATCAAAATCCAGATTTCCATCGTATTTCAGTTGACCAATTTGATGTATGTTCTATCCGCAAGCAGGGTAGAGGGAGCCAAATAGTGCTTCAGAATTCAAACTCGTATTTTTGCTGTAGTCAGAAATTAGAACAGGAGATGCTATGGAGTCGATGTTCTACATTTTTGTTTTTATGCAATTGTTTTCTGTAGTTAATTTTTCGTTTTATTTAAACGTAAAAAGTTTTACATTTTAATTTTACTAATGAGTAAAGTTACAATTAAATACGTTCTGTAAATGAAGTTTTAAATACTTCGTACATAGTTCAATTTGGAAAATTTAATTAAACTTCCACCAGATGAAATAAGTCATAATTTGTTTAAAAATAAATTAAATCTATCGTTTAAAAATGCTTTGATTGAGAGTAGTATTTTTGCAATGTTTTAAGAAAAATCTATCATAAAAAAATCGCCTGTTTTTATGTTCAATTTCAATAAATAAATCGTTTGCTTTTTATATTCATTCAGCCAGACCTTTTTTCTGTTCCAATCCGTTTTCATTTAAACTTATTCAAAAAAAAACGAAAAAACTTAACCTTAATCAAACAGATGTACAATTCAGCACAGAGTTTCTCAAGACGCGTTTTATTTTAAAAGTAAAATGCAACAATTAAATTGACTTCGCAGTCGGCAGCATCGACGTCTAAATGTATAGGTTTCTGAACACGAACCCGCGATGTCGCCGTAATTACTGGGAAGTAGGGAGGACAGAGAAAACCGTGGAGAAGACTTTTATGTTTATTAAATGTTTTTTATTTTTCAAAGTAAGCTTTGGTTAGAGATCACCAGCCTATAGCAAACGTCATGATTGCGGCTAATCCTCTTCATTGTGAAATGGTTACCTAATTAATTTCTTTAATAGGATTAGAGGTCGCTTTCAACAGCCTCCGTGATCTTGTGGTTTGAGCGCTCGGCTCACGATCCGGAGGTTCCGGATTCAATTCCCAGTGGGGATATCTCACAAAAATCACTTTGTGAGACTGTCCTCAGTTTGGTTAGGGCATTGCAGGCTGAATCACCTGATTGCCCGAAAAGTAAGATGATTCCGTGCTTCGGAGGGCACGTTAAGCCGTCGGTCCCGGTTACTTTCTACGGATAGTAGTCGTTACATGAGCCATGTCAGAGGCCTTTGGCGGCTCAATAACTCTGACACCAGGATTGGTCAGGTTGACCATCCACTCGGTGAAGAAGAAGAGGTCGTTTTTGCCCAGCAGTGAGATAGGTTGAAACTTTTTTACCGACTGGTTTCTTTTTTTCTGAATTAATTGATGAAACAAAAACACACTGTACTGGGTGTCCGAATTTGTTTTTAACCAACTCCAAACACCAGAATTACGTTCGGAACTCGCCGCAACATATTTTATGTATTATATACTGCACAATATATTTTATCACAATACATAACTGCGTGATATTTTATTTAAATGTCCTACATTTTATATTCGTATTAAACTGAAACTAGTTCAAATTGCCGCCTAAATTTTAATTTCTATTAGGCTGCCTTTCTACCGGAGCTATGCTATAGGTACTACGTTGCTATGTCATGTTTAATAATTATAATTGCTGGATAGCAAGCAACGCACAATAGCAATATTGGTACATTCAAAAGAGCCTCTTTGGGGCCAAAACTGAGTAAAAATATTTGACATTTTTTTTCGACATAAATCCAAGCAAAACTAAAAAAGACGTGTGGCACTCGGGGACTGCCGCGGTGAAGCTATTGCATAGCATTTTGTATCAACTTATGCAATTATATTTGATATATTTGATATCTCTTCTCTCTCACCCCACCCGCCTCCTCTCTCTCACCCCTCCCGCCTCCTCTCTCTCACCCCCTCTCTCACCACCCTCTCTCACCCCCCTCTCTCACCCCCTCTCTCACCACCCTCTCTCACCCCCCCTCTCTCACCACCCTCTCTCACCACCCTCTCTCACCCCCCTCTCTCACCCCTCTCTCACCCCCCTCTCTCACCACCCTCTCTCACCCCGTCTCTCACCCCCCTCTCTCACCCCCCTCTCTCACCACCCTCTCTCACCCCCTCTCTCACCCCCCTCTCTCACCCCTCTCTCACCCCCCTCTCTCACCACCCTCTCTCCCCCCCCTCTCTCACCCCCCTCTCTCACCCCTCTCTCACCCCCCTCTCTCACCACCCTCTCTCACCCCCCTCTCTCACCCCCCTATCTCACCACCTTCTCTCACCACCCTCTCTCACCCCCCTCTCTCACCCCCCTCTCTCACCCCTCTCTCACCCCCCTCTCTCACCCCTCTCTCACCACCCTCTCTCACCACCCTCTCTCACCACCCTCTCTCACCCCCCTCTCTCACCCCCCTCTCTCACCCCTCTCTCACCCCTCTCTCACCACCCTCTCTCACCCCTCTCTCACCCCCCTCTCACCCCTCTCTCACCCCCCTCTCTCACCACCCTCTCACCCCCCTCTCTCACCCCCCTCTCTCACCCCCCTCTCTCACCCCCCTCTCTCACCCCCCTCTCTCACCCCTCTCTCACCACTCTCTCTCACCACCCTCTCTCACCCCCCTCTCTCACCCCCCTCTCTCACCCCCTCTCTCACCCCCCTCTCTCACCCCCCTCTCTCACCCCCCTCTCTCACCCCCCTCCCTCACCCCCTCTCTCACCACCCTCTCTCACCCCCTCTCTCACCCCCCTCTCTCACCCCCCTCTCTCACCACCCTCTCTCACCACCCTCTCTCACCCCCCTCTCTCACCTCCAACGCACAATCGCACACAACGCCGTGTCGAAGACTGCCGAACTGAAACGACGTTAGACGATGCACGGCCTTCAAGCCACACCTCCTTCCCGTCGGATCGGGTAAGCGTGAGGTTTTTTCGTTACGGAATTTTTGGATTTGGTCCCCGCGCTCAAGGCCCGCGATAGAAGCTATGCAATAGCTTAAAAAAAATATAACCTTTTAAAAAGCAATCCTTCTTTTCAATTAATAAACAATAACGCGATATTCAGTAAGCAAATTCTATTCATAAAACGTTATTAAAACACTAGAAACACAAAGCGTTATTTTAGATAAACACAAATACTCCTGTTCGGAAGTCGGCTACCATCAAGAGTCATTAAGAAACCTTACTCTACAATATTTGCAAACCTAGACGTTTCAAGCTCTCATTTAGAACAGAAAATCTATGGAGATGCTTTGATATTTCAGTTTTTTTTGCGTTATGAAATAGTTGCAATATATGGAATAAAAAAGTAAGTTAAAAAAAGTGTTCGTGTACGTTAATGGTAAACCTTAGTGTCTAGTAAATAAATCACTACATATTATAAAACAAAGTCCCCGCCCGTGTCTGTCTGTCTGTTCGCGATAAACTCAAATACTACTGTACAGATTTTGACGCGGTTTAAATAGATAGAGTGATTCAAGAGGAAGGTTTATATGTATAAAATTTTCCAAAATTCCCACGGGAAAGGGCACAACGCGGGTAAAACCGCGGGGCGCTGTTAGTACTTTATATGCTCGCTACTTTTACAACAATTTTGCTTCTTGCATATATTTGTTTATTTCAGTTCCATTTTACTTGTCTATTTGTGGTCTAGACCAATATAGGCCAAGTTGAAATCTGATAGGAAACTTTGAATAAAGCTTGTTGGGAACGCTCTGTATCGTTGTTGGATACCTAACGACGCCTTTTGCTGGGCACGAGCGATGCAATTGCACTTTGTGGTAAGTTCCATGGAGAGTGGGCTGTTGAAATTGAAATTTTAGTTTAAATGGTAGGTTTTTAATAGAATAACATTTCGTAATAGTTGAATGGATAAATAATGTTAGATTTATAATCTTATAACATTATATCACTGTCTGCCTGTCTGTCTGTCTATCTGTCTATCCCTATGTATGCTTAGATCTTTAAAATTACGCAACGGATTTAAAAGCGGTTTTTTTAAATAGAAGAGTGATTCATGAGGAAGGTTTATAAGTATAAAAAATCCCGAAATTCCAACGCGGGTATATGTAACCCAAGGTATGAAAAACATGCCTAAAAAAATTGGTTATTGGCGTGCGCTGCTAAATCTATTGATGATACACAAAACAATGTTCTACACATCAAAGTACATATTATTGTGAACAAGTAAGATATAGTTCTAATTTGTTGTATTTTTTTTTATTCTAGTAGCAGTAAAAATAATCCTCTTATCACTGTAGAAAGATGTCGTATTCAACACATAGTTATATATAATATTTTCTTAAAATAGTTAAAATTCAAAACCATCCTACTATATAAATGCGAAAGTTTGTGAGGATGGATAGATGTATGGATGTATGTTTGTTGCTCTTTCACGCAAAAACCACTGAACGGATTTGAATGAAACTTTACAGTAATGTAGGTTATATATCAGAATAACACATGGAATACATTTTATCCCGAAATTCCCGCGGGAACGGGTACAACGCGGGTAACACCGCGGGGCGCGGCTAGTATAATATACTAATATTTTCACCAAAGACAACTTCTTCCATCGAGGAAAAGAGTTCAGCGAGGATGGAATGGAGTGGAGTAGAAGAATGATATGAAATCACTTAACCTTTTTCTTCTTCAGAAGGAATCGTCGTTGCTGTCGAAGTTGGCACTATTTTAATTAAGAACTTTTGACGTAATTTTAAATCAAACTACGTTTACATGACGCTGTACATTCAACACTAATTTAACTTTAATATCAGTTATTCAGCGACGATATTTAATTCAAATATTTTAAAGAAAATTTTCATTACGAACTTTGTTTTATCTAAGATAGTTTAAAAGTTTGTTCCAAATTGTTGATTAATCTTCATAAAATTGGACGTAACAGACTTTCTTCAAAATGTTTATGAAAATGTAATTCAATTTATGTTCAAAAGGACCGGTTGAGTTTTAGTACCTGAGGGAGTATAGATATTGATATCTAATACTAAATCTAGATTTACTGAGGATGTCATTCAATCAGTTTCTTTGAATACGTCGTTGAGTTTAGTAAAACATTGTTTATACAGGGTGATTACGGGGTCGTGGAGCAAGAAAGGAGCATTTAACTTACTTTCTCCTAAGCATCACGATAGGTTAGGACTAACAGTACACCAGCGACTTATTTTAGTCAGCAAAAAAACTGCGATAATTCGAGATCATGATCACCCTACTATTTCCCAAGAAAACTTATGTCAAGTAATATTAAAAGTAGGGTGACCACGCATTTTGAGTCAATAATAATTTTTAAATAAAAATACGTAAATAACGAATCATCTTTGTTTAAATTAAAATAAATACAGGTAGCATCGCAATCATTTATTTACTGAGTCAGAAAAAATGGTTGGGATCACGACCCCGAAATCACCCTGTATTTTTCTGATGTTATCTTTTAATTGACGAATGACAAATTGACCATCACAAAGATTTTTTATTCAAATAAGACTGAATGAGATTTTTGTTTAACTCCTGACTTAAATACAATCGAGCTGTGCCCTTTCCTTTAGGAAAATACCCTATAAAATCAAAAGGCATTCTTTCGTTATAGCCTTCCCGTATAGTGAGGCTATACATACATTACAAAAATAATTATTGTAATTGAATTGGCAGTTTCCGAGATTTAAGCTCAATTAAAGAAACAAAATAACATAAAGAAATAATCTCTTCAATGTAATTATATACTCGTAAGTCCCACTGTAGAGCAAAGCTATGCACTCAAAAAAGAGAAGTCGCTATTAGTGGCAACATTCATTTGGAAGAAATTAAGCGTCACACTGGCAATTATTTCGTTCTTTCCGTTTCCGCCAATCCCGGTGCAATATACAGTGACAAAGTATCCCGAAGTTTTAATTATAAAAACCCCAATACTCGGAACGCGACGCCATAGTAAATATTACCAAAACAGACACTCCTATAAATAAGGATATTATAGAAAGTTTTTTTTTTATATTACTCGCCGCGCCCCGCGATGTTACCCGCGTTGTACCAGTTACAGAAATTTCGGGATAAAATGTATCTCATGTATTATTCTGATCTGTAACCTATATTAGGGTTTAGTAGTTCTTTCGTGGAAGAGTAACAAAATTAAATAACATACATCCACTCTCACAAACTTTCGCATTTATCATATTTGTAGGATAGGATGTTGGGGCCTTTTTCATTTATAGTTTTCAATATTTTTGTTATTCAATGTATATTTCAGACTATACGTCACAGGTCACATTTTGATAGATTTGCCTTTTCTAAGTGATTTGCTTCAAGCTGCCCATTTCATACCAAGTTTATCTTAATACGAGCTGCGCCCTTCGGTTTTTTACGAAATTATATTGTGTTGTTCTGTTAAAGCCTCGGTGGTCCAGTGGTATGTGCACTCGCCTGCCAAGACTAAGGTCCTGGGTTCAATTCCGGGGTCGAACGTAAACATGTTTCCATCTTTTCAAACATGGATCGGGTTTGAGATCACCAACCCACATTTGGCAAGCGTGCTGATTATGCCTTATCCTCCTCAGAGTACTGATATCTTCAGTGAGTTGAGAGGCCTTTGCCCAGCAGTGGGACATTACAGGGTAATACTTACAAACTTAGTTACTTTCATTGAACAAGCTTACAACCGCACTCAGAAACTCTAGCGCTTGTGTCGTAGTTTGACTAAGCGATGTTAGTTCATTGTGATTGTTAAGCAACGTGCAGCTCGACCTCTACTTGGATAGATGACCGATAGTGGCATTTCTATCTGAACGCTACCGTGCTTCGGAGGGCACGTTAAATGTCGGTCCCGGTTGTTTCAATCGATACATGTCGGAGGCCTTTAGGCGGTCTAAAAACCCCGACACCAGGGTTGACCACTGACCAACTCAAACTTACTTACTAGAAACTCTCAATCGAAGTTTGTGTCTAATTAACCGTGTGATCTTTTTTCACAAATTACTTCTTTAAACATAATAACAAGTACAAATATAACGAAAAGAAAATAACACACTCCACACGGCATCCTAAATATCAGAAATTAAATCTCCATTCCGTAAACATATTTTTATTACTCACTTTTGAAAATTAAACGCGCATCCAAACGGAAATTACGGAAAAGGAAATAAAAACATATAGAATCTTGTTCCCACCCTTATTATTTTTTACTTTTGCTTTTATACTAATATCACCCCTTGGATTGTCCTACGTTTTAAGTTCGGTAGGTAATTTAAAATGACAGGTTTTATAATTTTGGAACGAGAAACATGCGCGCCGCGCATGTTTCTCTGTCTCTCTCTCTTATAGAAAGCATGTTATTTCGCATTGAACAGTGTGGTGTCGCGACAATTATTTTTGTTGATAATAAATAAACTTCGTTCCATCCGGTTGTCCCTTGACACCTCTCAAGTTTTTTGTATTATGTAGTATTCGCCATTCATCTCACCGAAGATATCAGTAGAGTTAGGAAGATTAGGCGTACTGACCACGCTTGCCACGACATTTTAGGTATATATCAAAATTAAATAATTTCATGTGACATTTTGAATTATCCAAATCGGGTTGATAATTTCTGAGATTAACGAGTTCAAGCAAACAAAAAACAAACTTCAGCTCATATCAGTCAAGATTTTAATCACATCCTCACATCTTCAAACATTAGCTTTCACAATAGTCAATAACATGAAACTAAGGGAAGAGCTAAGATAACATAATTAGTTGTAATTTGATATAAACAATTAAGCTACACACCGCTCTCGCGGCGAAAGAGCAAGGCCTCATTACTCGCTATAAATACGGCTGATATTTGAAATGGGCTCAGTTTATTATACAGGATTAGAGAGTGTCTTGAAGACGGGAATGTATAGGTGCTTACCTGAATTTCAGCTCTAGACGTTTGGGACACACGGCTTAATTGTGTAGATAACTTTTTTCTTTGCAGAGAGTTTTGGCTGTGGTTTTTAAAAAACCGGTCAAGCTGTTTTGAGCAGGGTTTCTATACATTGTGTACACAACGGCGCGAGGAGCTGGATGCAAAACGCGAGCAATGAGAGTCTTCACGATAATGACACTGTTGACAGATTTCTGGACCTTACGTCTCAGTGCTGCCGCCTAGTGGGTGTCATTTCTGAAACCCTCATTAAAAACCCGACCACCTACGGCAATGAACTATAACTATTGTGACGGAGTGCTGACCAGCCTGTCCTGTGCGAAGGTCTTTGCTAGAAAGATTGGCTACATAAACCCCATACGCGCACACGATAGACCAAGGCGTAGATAATGAGAAAGCAGTCGCCATGACTGGTCGGTATATATACAATCTTATATATAAAATTCTCGTGTCACAGTGTTCGTTCGCGTACTCCTCCGAAACGGCTTGACCGATTCTCATGAAATTTTGTGTACATATCGGGTAAGTCTGAGAATCGGACAACATCTATTTTTTATCCCGAAATTCCCGCAGGAACGGGTAAAACGCGGGTGAAACCGCGGGGCGCAGCTAGTAACTATATATAAATACCTTTTTTGGAAAATTGCTATATATATGTAGTTCGCCGAAGTATCGCTGACAAGTATATGTACGCTCTCAAACCGATTTTGCATTCCTAATGTATGTTTCAAAGGTGACTAGATCAGCAGTGTTCTTAGCTTACATTCAAAGAAGACTGTCGGCCTCTGTGAGTTCACTTTGTCTAGTTTTAATGTTTGAAAGGTGTCCGAATCGAATTCTAGGCTATGTTTCAAATATTTTTCAGTTTTAAGTCTAGATTTTTTAAAGGTTGTTTAAACGCGTTATCTCAAGAACTACCAGTTGGATTTGATTTTTGTTTTGGAACGCCACATTTTATGAGGAACGTTATGCAGTTATTGTTATCTATTTTCCGAGGACGTGTGTTCCCCATCCCAGGTTCTACAATATAACCCGATCCAGGTGGATTTGCGGCGCGCATTAATTAACAGCGTCTGTTTACTAAATAATACCAAAATAAAGACACGCGTCTAATATTTGATTAATTGAAGGGTTTACAACTTACAAGGCGTGTGTTGCGGCAACATTTTGGGTGGTTTAAATTAATTTACTTGGTTTTGAGTTTTATTGAAAATGTTGTGGGTGATGACACAATTGCCGGCACAATCCCGGCGACACAACGCGGCTTGTTGATATGCGTAAAGAATTCATTAGCAGCGCATCGGGTTTTCAGTTCTACTGTAATATAAGTACTATTTCCAGTGATAATTCCGACGTAAAACGTAGCCTTGAATGTGGCTATCCAAGACAATACTTATTATTAATAGTAGTAATTGTAAATAAGTGAGTAATTGTAATTAATAAATTTAATTCTTCAGCTTCATTATATTAGTGTATATTAAAAGTTATTACCTAAAATCAAATTTAATAATTTATAAATATTCATCCATCTCTACTTTCTTACAGTAATACTAGTTTGCATGCAGACAAAACACATCCAAGCCTGCAGACGTCATCGAATCGTGCCGCGCCGGGCCGGTGAGTGTGGAACTACCCATTAGCTTCACGAAAATGACTGTTTTATCGCTTTATGACAGCTGTCGCTCCAATACAATTTTAATCAAATGAAAGACAAACAAGTAAAATTTGTACCGAAATTTTAATTTTATCGTCCCCAATACCCGCGTTGTGCCCGTTCCCATGGGAATTGTTAATAAATACCTTCCCGTTGAATGTAGCTACCTACTACAAAAATAATTATTCAAATCGGACTGGTAATTCCCTTGATTTGCTCGAACATACAAATTATTTTACAAATTTTACCTACATAATGTAAGTACATTAAGTATAAGCATATAGAACTTTGGGTTTAACAACTATTTAATCCGCACATAAGTCTCTTCCAATAAACTAAAACTACAACAAAATCTAGGTATTTTATACGCCAATAACATGTGAAAAATTTCTCAAAAACGGACCGTATTTCGAAGGATTTAGGTACAAATTAGCGATCAATTGCTTCCGAAGTTTCATCGGATTTTAATCAACATTCTGTCGGGACGTTGTGTTTAGAGTTTACAATGTGCTAATGAAATTCCATGCTTAGAGACTTTGAAAAATATAGGGCAATAACGGACACTGAATTTTCGTAGAAAAAGAATACGGGATTTGGAAAAATCACCAACGATTAATGCAATATTTCAGATTTTGGTCAAAAATTAAAAGAAGTTTTATAGTTGTCTTTATTCGTGTTTCTTGCATTTCAAACGATTGATTTGAACAAAAAAAATGGGTGAGAAACTAAATGGCTATATAGGGTAAATATTTTTTCTTTTACCTATTTCGTCTCACAGCTGGCCAAAGGACCCTGTCCAACCCAATATTTAGGGTATAATTTAGGATATGTAGTTCCTTCCCCTCTTCTCTAAAATGCCATCATCGTTATATTACTAAGGGTACAGTACATCACTAGCAGCATCCCACAGCGTTATCCGTGTTATACCCGCTCCCGTGTGGCTATCTTTTACAAAAATAATTATTCAATTCGGATTAGTAGCTCACAAAGTTAGGAACTTTACCTCATTATAATATTATTATTAGTATTAGTATATATTGGGTAGCAACTAGCATCAGAAATTCGTCGTCGCCGCTGACCGCAACCGCAAGCTATTCACGACTATGCATCACGACCGCAGTCTGCATCATCAATGTTCTCTAATCAAATACAGTGTATGGCCGAAATCGAAATGCTTTTTTTATTGAAGCGTCCCAAATATGGCAGGCTTAAAGACCAAAGATGAGATGGCGAGATGAAAAGATGATTAAACTAAAGATAGAAAACTAAAGATGTTTTAAGTAATTACAAAAAACATTTACGCTGAATCACAGCGCAAATAAGATACCAAATCCAAGTCCACTTAATAACATAGTTTAAAATGATTACTAAACATATTTATCTTCTACGTAAGTAAATATAATATATATTCCACACATTATTACAACATCGGCATTTACAATCCAGTCCAAACTTTTTGCAAAACTCATCCGAGCAAAACAAACACAAACTAACCCTTCACTACAATTTAACAAACATTATTCCACCATAAATCTCTGTACGCAAAATAAAGGCAGACTCCACTATACCCGGATAACGCGGCAATAACCGGGGAACCCGGATAAAATGTCGGCCGTAGCGTTAGAGCTAATAAACAAGACAGAGTGGTGTCGACAGTCAACTTAAGCCGGTTAAACATACGCGTACGATGCGAGCTTGATTGAAGCTGTTATTCGTTTAGGTGCAATGTTGTAAATGTCACCGTGTAACTGTATGTTATAACGTATTTTTCTAAAATTGAGCACTGGGAAGTGCGAATATTATTTAATGATTACTAGTATTATTTGCAGCCCGAACAAAATTAACACGGAACATTACAGCCCTGTGTAAATCTTTAGCCTAAAACCGTAGGGACCAAATATTACTCAAAGGCAACACGGCGTAATTTTGAATGCTTCACTATTGTTGTTGCTGATTGTCATACCTCATATTGTTTTTTATTAGGTCTGAGGTAGGTATTACAAAACCGGTCACGTCGAGTCTTTGAGGGCCTTTAGTCTACGGCTCGGCCGTCGAATGGCACACTCCATAATGGTCCAAATGTATTTAAAGCGGTATTGTCTCGTACCGTGGCTACAACTGAAGCGGACGAGTTAAAACTGAATCAACAGTATGATAAAATATTTAATAAATATAACGCGAAAGGCTTATCTTTGATCCTATAACCCAGTAATAGTAGTTTTATTTCATGAGTGCCTCTAAATTATACTTGTATAGGTAATTGTACATACACATTGTCTTAGTGTGTATCGTGGTCCAAATACAAAATTTTGACAAAATGGTAGGTATATATATAAACGGCAAATAGTTATTCGATGGTCATTTGCAGTTAGGTACATATTATATCGAATGATTATAAACAATGATCTTGCCGACAGTACTGATTGTCCGCATAAAAAGACGTTTTTCATACATTACATGTCAAAATCACTCATTCATCTCTAGCTCTACTAAGGAAGCATTTGACATCGTGAGTCTGAGTTTAACAGCCACCGTAGTCTTGTGGTTTGAGCGCCCGGCTCACGACCCGGAGGTTCCGGGTTCGATTCCCGGTGGGGATATCTCACAAAAATCTTTTTGTGAAACTTTCCTCAGTTTGGTTAGGGCATTGCAGGCTGAATCACCTGAGTGCTCGAAAAGTAAGATGATTCCGTGCTTCGGAGGGCACGTTAAGCCGTCGGTCCCGGTTATTTTCTACGGATAGTAGTCGTTACTTGAGCCATGTCAGAGGTCTTTGGCGGCTCAATAACTCTGACACCAGGATTGGTCAGGTTGGCCATCCACTCGATGAAGAAGAAGAAGACATCTCTGAGTGGCGGGCATTTGACTTTGAGAACCGTTTTGAATGTCTACGCAAATCAGGAACCAAACCGAATCGTGTTTAAATAGTAACCTCGTAAATAATATTACGGTTTTGTACTACCATTTGTTTTTGTTGACTTAAATATGTAAAGGACTTACCTTGGCCCTTTAGTCTACAAACTATGGTCGGGAATTTACTTAGATCTGTAAAATGAAGATCACATGCGAGGAGATATGGAGTTTAACTCAATTTACATACACCGTGAATATTAATTAAAGTATAACCTTGGATATAACCCGGAAACATACATACTAACCCTTTCAGCCGAGTGTACCTAAAGCGCTTTATGCCTACTCGCGTCACGACTAGACGTAACGCGAGTAGGCATAAAGCGAAATAGGTCAACAGATATTTTGACCATCAGAGTTGTAGATCTATAGCGAAATAGGTCAACAGATATTTTGACCATCAGAGTTGTAGATCTATAGCGAAATAGGTCAACAGATATTTTGACCATCAGCTTTAGTTGTAGATCTAGCGAACAAAATATAAGCGAGTATATACATATCACTGAACCCTTTAGGACCACAAGGTTGAATTCCTAAAATGTTGAAATCCCGAAATGTTGACTTTCCCAGAACGTTGGATCTCATAATCCCCCGTAATGTTAACCGATAACTATGGAACTAGTAAAAAAAAAATAACCCTAACCTACCGAATAATGTTAAAAAAAAAAATAACCCTAACCTACCGAATAATGTTATTACTTATTTAATTGTCGTTTAGGCATAACGCGATTAAGGCTTGTACTGATTATGACTGGTAAAGATTTAGCACTACTGAGAAATATGCAGTTAACTAAATAGTCCAATATATTTCTAGGCCAACAGCTCTTTTATTATGACATTTAGTCGTAACGCGACTTAGTCAATCTACGCTTTAGGTACACTCGGCTGTAAGTATAGTAACTACCGATACTGTTTATATTTTAACTAGCAGCGCCCCGCGGTTTCACCAGCGTTGTGCCCGGTCCCGTAGGATTTTTAGGATGAAAAATCACTACATAGTATAAAATAAAGTCGTCTCTGTTTCGTGTCTGTTTGTCTGTTTGTCTGTATGCTTAAATCTTTAAAATTACGCAACGGATTTTGATGCGGTTTTTGTAATAGGTAGAGTGATTCAGGAGGAAGGTTTTTATGTAAAAAAATTCCTGAAATTCTCACGGGAACGGGCACAACGCGGGTAAAACCGCGGGGCGCTGCTAGTAACGTATAACCTTCCCGGTGAATGTCTATCCATTACCAAAATAATTATTCGCATCGGATTGGTAGTTTCTGTGATTTCCAGAAAGCGTTCAAACCACCGATAAATTAAACTAGTTATCTATGAACATTACTATTTTTGACACAAAAATCTTTCTTTGAATACTGCCTAAGACATTTAAACATTTCAATCATTTTGAGGTATTTATTAATGAGGTATTCCGGGGTACGCTTGCGCGTGAACTTTGATCTTCAAATCTCGCACACTCGCTAACTTCTACGGATTTAATAAACTCTCCATGTTACTAACATGTTTGATGTTTAATAAGATGTTTAATATATCTTTTCTTAAACATATACATAAATTTAATAATCTAATATATAAAATTCTCGTGTCACAGTTTTCGTTGCCATACTCCTCCGAAACGGCTCGACCGATTCTCATGAAATTTTGTGTACATATCGGGTAGGTCTGAGAATCGGCCAACATCTATTTTTCATCCCGAAATTCCCGCGGGAACGGGTACCGTGGTTGAACTCCTCTGAAACGGCTCGACCGATTCTCATGAAATTTTGTGTACATATCGGGTAGGCTGAGAATCGGACAACATCTATTTTTCATCCCGAAATTCCCGCGGGAACGGGTACAACGCGGGTGAAACCGCGGGGCGTAGCTAGTATACATATATAGCTTGTTTTTTGTTCGTTTGAATGCGCTTATCTCAGAAACTAATCCGCTTTTATTGTAAATTTTTATCAAAGGCCTCTCATCTCCCTGAAGATATCAGTACAGTGAAGGGGATTAAGCGTAATCACCGCGCTTGACAAATGCAGGTTGGTAATCTCAAACCCGAGCCATGTTTGAAAACTAGGAAAAACGTTTTCTCTCGACCCGGGAATTGAATCCTGGACCTCAGTCTTGGCAGGCGAGTGCACATACCACTAGACCACCGAAGAGATAGAAATGTAAAATAAAAGCGAAGTGTATCCGTAAACGTAGTTTCAATTCAACGTGTTCGCTAAAACTTAATCATAATTTAAATATTCGCTCTGCGCCTCTATCACTACATAGTATAAAATAAAGTCTTCTCTGTTTCGTGTCTGTTTGTCTGTTTGTCTGTATGCTTAAATCTTTAAAATTACGCAACGGATTTTGATGCGGTTTTTTGTAATAGGTAGAGTGATTCAAGAGGAAGGTTTTTATCTAAAAAAATTCCCGAAATTCCCACGGGAACGGGCACAATGCGGGTAAAACCGCGGGGCGCTGCTAGTATAAAATAAAGTCGTCTCTGTTTCGTGTCTGTTTGTCTGTTTGTCTGTATGCATAAATCTTTAAAATTACGCAACGGATTTTGATGCGGTTTTTTGTAATAGGTAGAGTGATTCAAGAGGAAGGTTTTTATGTAAAAAAATTCCCGAAATTCCCACGGGAACGGGCACAACGCGGGTAAAACCGCGGGGCGCTGCTAGTTACCTATAACTCAATGCTACCCCTCAGTGAATTTGAAACAACTCTCAAATTATGCGCCACCACTATTCATAGCAACGAAGTTCCCTAAAGTGGGCAAATTTTACGCGTATCATGGCTGAATATTAAATCAGGGTCCCAACTTTAAGGTCCCGAAGGTACAATCGAGGAGTTGACAGCATCAACAGCGTAATTTGGAACTTTCAAAATAGTTAACTATTTCCAGCTGTCAACGTGTTTCGGCAGTAATTTGGATGTCGTTCGGTTATTGAGTTTTGATTTGGGTCTATTGTTTTTACTAGAATTGTATTTGAAGTAAATGATTTCTTGTTCGATGTTGTATTTAGTTACTGATCGTTTATATATAATAGTTTAGTTTAGTTCTATATTTAACTCCGCTGATATACTCCGGTGAGTTAATTTTGAAAAAAAATTGGTGTATTTCTAACGAAATTATTGGCCTCTGTGGTCTAGTGGTATGTGCCAAGAGAAGAGATCCCGGGTTCAATTGCCAGGTCGAGCGAAAACATTTTTCCCACTTTTCAAACATGTCTCGGGTTCGTTATCGCCAACCAAATAAGACGAGAGGCCTTTGCTCAGCAACGCGACATTACAAGCTACTTACTTACTAGTATCTTCGACTAATAATAACCTAGTATAAAATAAGAACCAAAAAAGAAACTATAATTACTACGGCTGCCAACATCACATAGCACAGTTTCACGTCAATAGAAACAGTCAAAGGCAGACACCAACTCATCAATACAAACAATTAATTAACAATACCTGGTCGGACCGAAATAATTATCGAAAAAGAATAATAAAACCGGGCCCGTAAGCCCTCGCTTACAAGCCATCGAATTAATAAAGGTCCTATAATCACATCAATATCATAATCCAGGGATAATTTGCAATAACATCAAATGTTGATCCCTAATGTGGTTCGGACTTACCTATATTAAGTAATTGGAGATGTGGTCCGGTGAATATAAACGTACATATGTGACGTATACTTTGTCGTAAGGGTCAGATTTCGATTTTGTTTTTACATAGTCGTGTTATATAGTAAACACGAATTACACTATGTTTAAACCAAATAGAAATCGGATCAATTAGGGGCCGATGCTAACAAATGTAATTTGAAAATGACAATTATTACGAAAGATTCTAATGTAGGCATAGTTATATAAACAAGTGATGTGTTTTGTAATATTGAATCTATAGTCTGTATGTCTGTTACACTTTCACGCCAAAACTACTGAACTGATTTGAATGAAATTTGGTACACAGTTAGTCCGGAGCCTTTATCAGCCACCCATCCAAGAAGGGGTCGAGCTGCACGCTGACTTAGTAACAAGCCAAAATGCTTTTCCTCTTTTTCAAAGCCCGTATTTTCATATTTAAAGCTGAAATTAAAAAATAGCCAAGTGTCACATTCTTAAATTCTGTGGCCAAAGCTATTAAACACGTATTTTATTTAAATTACTGCGAACAATTACCGGTCCACAAATTACGAACGCGTTAGTTAATATACATTTTAATGGGTCCGTTTGTACGCTGGCATCATGATTGAGTTTCACCATTTAAATAATTAATTAATACATGAATTTCAAATTTATTTTGTACCTTTTAGTCGTGAAGAATTTTTGGGCATATAATATTTATGAAATGAAGCTTTAACTAAAGTTAAACCTCCTTTAAACGGTGATTGTATCGCGTCTCTCGCATTCTCAGGAGCGCCAAGACTCGCCCGAATACTTGTACGAGCAATCTTGTGCGATCTTCACACGCGCGTTCGCACGCACACTAATGCTGTTTCACGCGCTACACTGTGACTGTGTAAAGAAGGCTTTTGCGCGTTTTAAAGTGTTCTATGAGCACTAATATAGAGCTAAACTGCTTAACCGTAGGAAGAGAGGAAGGTTATACTTGAAATTAGTAAGACAGTATTAGCCTGTTAATGTCCCACTGCTGGGCAAAGACCTCTCATCTCACTGAAGATATCAGTACAGTGAAGAGGATACGGCATAATCACCACGCTTGTCAAAGTACTTAGGCTATTTTAATAAAGAAAAGGCCTTTGGCGGCTCAATAACTCTGACACCAGGATTGGTCAGGTTGACCATCCACTCGATAAGAAGAAGAAGAAGAATAAAGAAAACAACCATAACTATCTTTAATTCTTATGGTAACAGATATAACGCCGAAAACCATAGGCGCTACCAAAAAAACAATGAATTACTTAAAAGTTGATTCTCTGTGAATAAGCCGTTTATGTGGATCGATTCTAAACGAGCGAGGACAAACGATGATATCCAAATCCTCCGAATAAACGCTTTTGCGTTGACACATTAATTATGAACGTAATCACAATCACGGTCTAACAAAACGATGAAAAAGAGAGGTGCGTATCTAACTTGATAATGTAATGAGTTCTGCATAATATCCTGCTAATATTATAAATAAATGGGAGGTTTGTGAAGATAGATCTCATGTATGTATGTTTGTTACTCTTTCATGCAAAAACTACTAATCAGATTTTATGATGAAACATTACAGTAATATATGTAGGTTATACATCACAATAACACATGGGTTACATTTTATCTCGAAATTCCCGCGGGAACGGACACAACGCGGGTATATTATAATTAACATTTCAGTGTACATGTCATTGAATACTTCAATGCTTTAGACAGACAGACGGAGAAAAGAGGTCTAAACACTAGCATCCCTCAGGCTGCGGATCTCTAAAACACCTTTTTATTTCCCCTCACGTCCTTTACATGAAACATTTAACCTACACAGTTAAACGTCAAAATTCTCAGCAAAAACACGCCATAATTTGAGCTAAAAATACATATGTATTATTCAGAGCACGCGTCAGATATTTCACGGTACACAAAATATGTATAAAACAAGGAGACACATTGTTTTTTGTATTGACATTGTAAATCAGAGCTGAGAAGCAGAGAGGTTAACGTCAGATGTACCAAGACACATAATGTAATTACGCACAGTTATCTGATGTATCGTCATGTCAAAAGAAGTAAAATAAAAAGTATGTATAATCCTGTAATGTCCTACTGCTGGGCAAAGGTCTCTCCTCTCACTGAAAATATCAGTACAGTAAGGAGAATTAGGCGTAAACACCATGCTTGTCCAATGCGGGTTGGTAATCTCAAACCAGGTCATGTTTTAAAAGTAGGAAACATGTTTTTGCTCGACCCGGGAATAGAACCAGAGACCTCAGTCTTGGCAGGAGAATGCACTTGTCAGTAGACCACCGAATCGTTAAAGTAAAATTATGATTATATTATGTCCCACTGCTGGGCAAAGGCCTCTCATTTCACCGAAGATATCAGATGGCAATCATCACAAATGGAAATCGACATTAGGCCACATTTTGACTCTTGTGAGAAATAATATGTTTGTTACTCTTTCACGCAAAAATTAAAGAACGGATTTGGATAAAAATTTACAGTTATATCGGTTGTGCCTCAGAATAACATAATAAGATAAATTTTATCCCAAAATTCCCGCGGGAACGGGTACAATGTGGGTGAAACCGCGAGGCACGCCTAGTTTCACCTCATAAGCACAAACATAAACTTACTGCAGATAACTTTGTGTTGTATCTCGTAGCTTAGTTTGCGAGTTGTCAGGGGTCTGTGACAACGGCACTTAATAAAATTCAACCCGTGCCGCTTGGAACATACTACATGCCTTACCTGCCCTTTCACGGAAATACTTCGTTTACAGGGAGGGGGTTAGGGTTGGCGGGAAATACCTTGGCCGTTAAATTTAATATGGAGAATACCTAGTGTGATTAGTTTCCTAGATAATAGAGCCGCGCCCCGCGGTGCTACCCGCGTTGTACCCGCGGGAATTTCGGGATAAATCGTATCCCATGTGTATAATCTATATACTGTAGGGTTTCATCCAAATCCGTCCATTATATTTTTCGTGAAAGAGTAACAAGCATACATACATACATCTATCCTCACTAGCTTTCGCATTTATAAAATTATTAGGAAGTAGTCAGTCAAAAGCGGCAACAGAAATGCATATTTTGTGAAAATTTAAATGATTATCTAACACAGTTCCTGATATAAAGCTTAACAGACTGACGGACGGACGGCAGACTATACTTAATACGATCCTATTTTAACCCTTTGGGAACGGAACCCTAAAAACACGGTAATAAGGTGATTCTTGAAGTGAAGTGAAGGAAGTTCTTAGTTATGAACTCAATAGACTAAATTATTTTCATTCATTAAAATATTTCCGAGATGCTTAAACTTGACAAAATACGAAATATTATTAGAAATTCATTAAATACGGAATAAAAGGAACCTGAATCGCCCAGGGCATCTAAATCCGCCCCTGCATTGATTGTTACAACTTATAGAAGCTTGCCCACCTACCCTCGGTATATTTCAGGTTAAATCCAATTGCGCCTGGGGCGAAAGTCGATATACCCCTATTTGCCTTGCGTTTACAAGTACTTACTTGTCGCCTTTGATGATTTCTTGAAAGTTCTTCGTGCAATGATATTATAGCTATACTGTGCGATAAAAATACTTTTCCAATAGCGGGTAAGGAATATGCCTAAAGGTATAGAATCATACGGGGCCGAGCTGCACGTTGCTTAACAATGGCAATGAGTACGCCAGCACTACTATCGTACTAGTTAGTCTTATTAATATTATAAATGCGAAAGTTTGAGAGGATGGATGTATGGATGTATGTATGTTTGTTACTCTTCCACGAAAAAACTACTGAACGGATTAGGATGAAACTTTACAGTTATATAGGTTATTCTTCAGAATAACACAAAGGATAAATTTTATCCCGAAATTCCTACGGGTACAACGCGGGTAACCGCGGGGCACGGCTATTTTGATATAATTTTCATAAAATTACTTATGTTTCCTCTGCAGAATGAATTATTAATATCTTTAGTTTGAACACCGGCGATATTAGTTAAGATTTTAACTCAATTAAAATGAAATTAAATACCTGTAGGTATAATAATATTAGCAACCCATTTGTAGGTATTTCAATCTTAATGTAAATCTCCCTTTACCAAGTCAAATACTTTCATCCGATTCGCTAACTTTACGATTGTGCCAAGGTCAGATAAATGTCTGTCTGGCTTTCACGGGATTTAGATTAGGAATACCTAAGTACAGCGAGGAAAAGGTAATACCTAGAGGCTTAACGATTTAATACTAGGAAACTATTACGTAGGTATATAACCTTTTTGTATTGCACGAGCATTCTTAATTTAAGTTAGCGCCTTAATTAGATGGATTTGGATGAAACTTTACAGTAGTAACTACCTATAGGTTATATACATGAGAATAACAAATGGGAGACATTTATCCTGAAATTCCCACGGTAATGGGTACAATGCAGGTAACATCGCGGGGCGCGGCTAGTTCTATATAAAATACAATTTCTTTCAAATTGTCTATGGGAGTATCTTATTAAATTAGGGGGTAGGCACTTATCTAAAACTTTTTCTTCCGAGATATAGGTAGGTACCTAACCAAACTTTACTTTTCATTTTACTTCGCAAGAATCCGTTGGTTTGTAAGCGAGCGATAATTAATAGGCACATTTAAGTGAGCAAAGTATATAGGTAAGTACTTACCTGAGTTGGGCACATCACATGTAGGTATCGGAAAATAAAAACAGGGCAAGTAAATACTAGCAGGGCCCCGCGGTTTTACCTGCGTTGTGTCCGTTCCCGAGGGAATTTTTATACATATAAATCTTCCTCTTGGATCACTATCTATTAAAAAAACTACATCAAAATCCGTTGCGTAGTTTCAACGATCTAAGCATAATTATATAGGGATAGACAGACAGCGGAAAGCGACTTTGTTTTACCATATGGAGTTGTTTGTTCCTCTATTTAAGCGCCACTAAATTTTAACCATGACACGGCCGACTGGCCGCAATTTCTTATAAGTAGAGTAACTAAGGTATGGATTTATACATCCATACTATGGATGTATAGATTTTTTGAGAACAGCTAACTAGGTACCTATATGAACTCCGACACAGAGTAAGTACATATTTCATTCCTGCAATTTATCGAATAGAAGTAACAACAAGTAGTTAGGTATACTTAGAAATAGAGATGAATGGAGGGCGTTTATGAACCAATCAACACGACTGGCGCTTACGCTTAACTTACTTAATAAAAATAATAATATGTAAGTAGGTACCTAGAATTGCTGTTATAAAACACTACTGCTCTTCCAGTGCAAGACACTAAACTATAATCACAAAATAAATTCACTTCACTATTAATCATCACACAATGATGAATCTTCTTCTTATCGAGTAGATGGTCACCCTGACCAATCCTGGTGTCAGAGTTATTGAGCCGCTAAAGGCCTCTGACATGGCTCAAGTAACGACTACTATCCGTAGAAAGAAACCGGGACCGACGGCTTAACATACCCTCCGAAGCACGGAATCATCTTACTTTTCGGGCAATCAGGTGATTCAGCCTGCAATGCCCTAACCAAACTGAGGACAGTCTCACAAAGTGATTTTTGTGAGATATCCCCACCGGGAATCGAACCCGGAACCTCCGTATCGTGAGCCGAGCGCTCAAACCACTAGACCACGGAGGCTGTTTTTATGATGATGAATAACTACCTAAGTAATTAATTTGAATTTGGAAATGGAATCCAAACAACCAAATTACACAACTCAACAAGATGGAGTCGACGCGAACATTAAACTAATGAAACTTTTTTATTTTATAACAAGCTGCGCCCCGCGGTTTCACCCGCGTTGTACCCGTTCCCGCGGGAATTTCGGGATGAAAAATAGACGTTGTCCGATTCTCAGGCCTACCCGATAGTTATGTACACAACATTTCATGAGAATCGGTCAAGCCGTTTCAGTGGAGTTCAATTACGCACCCCGTGACACGAGAATTTTATTTATTAAGGCGAGGATATGTGAAAATAACGCGCATAGTCGCTACTTTGACGATCAAATATTAACACTTCTATAGATTCTATCAAAAAAATAAAAATACCAATTAAAAGAATATATCCTCAATAAAATACTAAATCGAGTAGAATTTTAAAATTCATTATAATAATGTAGAAATAAGATGCACAAGATTATGTAAAAATATTTTTTTCTCGTCCTAGATCTCGTTATTTGAAGCGATATTCATCGTTGTTTTTTTGGAATATCAATTTCCTAATACTCACTTAGATTCTAAATCAGTTACATTTTTCATTAGACCCGCCAATTTCTATAAAAACGCAAAAGAATTCAAATAAAACGAAATATTCGCCCGCCATGTTTCACGCACTTGAGTCTTGCTTCACAAATCTCAACCTTATTTTATGGAACGCAGGCATCGCATCAGATTGTTTACTAGCTTCAGTCGACGAGCGTAGCTCGTAGTGTACGGTTGTGAACCGGACGCTCTGCTTCGTGAGTTCACATCTATAAAATCGACTATTGTTTACATCATGGTAAAATAAAGTATCAATAAAATCAGAAACTGTTGCACAAGGAAGCGGAAAAGGAAGGTAAAAAGACATGCTGGTATGTTTAGGTAAGTATGTAAAATTAATATAGTCAAAGCTCAAAGTAAAATAAATAGTCAAAGCTGGTCAAAGAGTAAAGTTTCAAAGAGTAAATTAGTAACTTATAGCCTTGTTTATTTTTTTAGGTGTCAGAATAAACAGTCAGATAATATACCAATAACACTAACTGAACTTGTTCCCGTGCAACCAACTCATGCACAAAACGAGTAAGTCATAAAAATACCTACACTTCATATTGCCTAATTGAATGTACCTACATACTACACATACTACTAGGAAATACTCCAGTTAAAATAGACATTCCAGTTTGCATTAATTCCCAACAAGCTGGATTTTTGTGCAGACCTTGAATACGTCATTACAAATGATATGTCAAAAGTCCCTATCGATCCCGCTTGTGCGTTGTTTTTAATTCGAGGGCAAAGGTCACAAATTTGTGTTTTTTGCGTATATCTCTGAAACAATGAGAGCTACCGAAAAATGGTTCAAACAAAGTTTGTAGATCGTAAAATTGTCTACAAAAAAGATCTCAACACTTTTCTTCTACAAAGCATCGCTTTCGAGATATCGTGACTTTAGACCGCAGGAAAGTCGTATTTTCGACTATATAATATGCACACATTTCCGCCCCACCTCTGAAGTAGTGTACACGGCGCTTTTTTTTTAACGTGGTTTCCCCAGTAATGTAATGGGACACTATTTTTATGATGATTATAAAAAAAAATAAAAAATTAAATTTAACTACTTTTTTGCAATTACAAAAAATTGTATTGAGTAATTTTTTGGAGCAGGTGACAGTAAAGTCTGTATTGGCTCCAAACTATTATTCATCAGTTTCCAGCCCCAATCTTCAGGATTTAGATCATTACCTAGCCACACTTGCACTTGGTAGAACACACGAAATAAGTGTTGATAAGCAGAAGCAGATGTTGGAGGGAGACAAGATAACTGCACTCTCTTATTGTTTCTTGTATTTATCACAAAACTCAAATATCTATACTGGCCACGTATGAGTGCATATTCGTATTTTCTATGTTTAAAATAGCCATAATTCGAGAACTGTGCACCGTAGAAGAAAAAGTGTTGAGATCTTTTTTGTAGACAATTTTACGATCTACAAACTTTGTTTGAACCATTTTTCGGTAGCTCTCATTGTTTCAGAGATATACGCAAAAAACGCAAATTTGTGACCTTTGACCTCGAATTAAAAACAACGCACAAGCGGGATCGATAGGGACTTTTGACATATCATTTGTAATGACGTATTCAAGGTCTGCACAAAAATCCAGCTTGTTGAGAATGAATGCAAACTTGAATCATAATTTAGTCTAACATAAGTAATAACATAAGTGAGAATAACGCCTCACTTTTCAAATGAGGCGTTATTCACCGAGACGTATTTTTTGCGCCGACCCGACATCTACTTGTGCATTGTTGATCGAAGGGTATAATAAAAAAGTTTCAACGGTAATTTTAATTTATTCAGCGCGCTTTGTGCGATGTTTTGTAGCGGGGCGCGCGGGCAGCGCCCCGCTGATTGCCCCGCACCTCACCACCTCAGATCTGCCCGAGCGCCACATATCCTCGCCTTAAGAAGATAGATATTAATAAATTAAGAAAAATATTTTTAATACCAGCCAGTGATAAACTTACGAAGCAGCCTGCGCTAAAAACTGCTCGGAAAGGTATCTATTTGTCATATTGTCATTCACTTCACTAACGTCATTGTCAATTTGACAGTGCGTATCCCGTCAACCGACGAACCTAAGTAGCGGTGGGTCGTTGACGTATTTTCCGTCGACGCAACGAGACCGTTTATGGTAAACGATAAACTAGTTTAAAAAACAGTCCAATTTTCGACTAGTTTACTTCTTAGACTGAACGTGAGCAGTTGTACTACGCTACGGCGATTATTACAAAACTATTTAAAATAAAATAAACTGAACTCCCCTTCATACTTTTCCAGGCTTAGGACTGGCAGGTTTATTTGTATGTAAAATTTTATGTTTTTAAAAGTGTTTTATTAATAAATATAAGGTGCACATAAACCTGGCGTATTTAGAAGTTCATTTCATTTTATATACATTTTCATGGGTATTTACACTATTTACACAATCAATTTATTTATATTTACAAGTAATTCTCGAACCTTTTTTCATTTAAATTAACATTTAAAAACATTAACTTTTCTACTAACGAATATTACGAATTTATTGTAAACAAACAAAATTTAAATTAATGATAAAGCAAAACGTACTTAAATAGAAAACATTAAGAGTCTATTTTAAATTATCATAATTACGACCAATCTCGGCGAACTAGACTACTTCGGTAATATTCGGCTACTTTCGTATTTCACTCGACGATAACGTAGGTTTAAGTATCGTCGCGTTGTGAACTGTGAACTGTGAACTTCGCTCGACCAAAGCGCAACGCGTTGCTTGTAGTTCATTCATAAACTAGTTTATCAGAGAACGGTAGACTGTTTATCCGTTCACGCCAAAGAAACAGTCTAAGAAAACTGTTCGTTCATTAAACGCTCACCACTAAACCTAAGTAATAATAAATATAAATACATATCAACAGAATTGTTGAATCAACGTATTAATGTGTAAAGTGATTGAAGTGATTAAAGAAATAAAAAACCATGGAAAACTGTTCCAAATACCTTAAAACTTTCAATTCGATATGCCGCCTGTGTTTGAATAATAATGACATCGCTACAATGGTCCCGCTCTTAAAAAACAACGGACCCAGTGTTTACGGTGAAATGTTGACTACTTTTACGGATATTTCTGTAAACAAAGAAGACAATTTACCAACAAATATATGCCACAAGTGCAGAAATGTGTTAGACAGAATAGAAAGCTTCAAATCAGCCTGCCAAAACAACCAAAAAAGAATGAAAAATTTGATGAATTTATGTCTTCAAAAACGAAATTCTAAAGCAGATATCATCAAAACGTTTTGTGAGTACATTATTTTCTGTCAGTACTTCCCACAAGACGAAGAAATGCCGCGCCAAGTCAAGAAACGTACTCAAACTGTAGTCAAACATGGAATATCTAAGTTAAGCAGTGAAAAACCACAATACACAGACAAAAGTAATGTTTCTATGACAAATACAGCTCAGGAAATCAAAATCGAGTTTCAACCTTCCACTTCTACATCAGACTGTACTTCCGAGACTGAAAATGACATGCATTTCAACAATTCCATCACTGAAAGTGATAAGAGACTCACCGACCAAAAGAATGATGAAATTGACAATCTTATGGACACTATGGAAACATACTACTCTAAGCAACATATAAAAAATGAATCAAAGAAACAACCATCCATTAATCCTGAATACAAACCAAATCTAACATGTCATATCTGCAACAGAACTTTAGCAAACCGTTCAACATACAAACATCATATGGAAAGGCATGGGGACTGTAAGTTTGTGTGTGAATGTTGTGGCAGAGCCTTCCCCGTTCTTGCTGAGCTAACACGCCACCTAGTTGCAAGGCACGGGGTCACAAACTCATCGGTATACAAATGTGATCAATGTTCCTTCGAAGCAGCATTAAAATTTGAACTAATAGAACATATTAGAATACACACTGGTGAACGACCGTTCACTTGTGAAAAGTGTGGTCTAACATTCCGTCGACAAGCTATCTGGAGGCAGCATTTGAAAATACACGAAGAAAAGACTGTGCAGTGCAATTTGTGCCCTAAAAAGTTCTATAATCGCGGTCAGATGTTGGCACATAGGAACAATGTACATGAAAGAGTATATTTGTACTTGTGTAGGATCTGCGAAGTGTCTTATGCAAAGACAGAAACAGTGAGAAAACATATGACTATCAAACATGGTATTCCGAGAGAAGAACAAGGGAAAATTGTTAGGATTAGTAAAGGGTCAATGAGTACACCAATTTTTAATGATAGGAAAACTTGAGCGGTTTATTATTTAATGGACCTTAATGTGTTGAGAATTTGAATAAAGAAGGCACTGTGTCTTTGGGACTTATGTTGAACAAACAAAGTTGATGAACAAAGTTGATTTAATGTTATTCATGTCTACTAAGATAATTTTGGTTGCTAAAGATTGTATTGTGTTAATACAAATTGTATATTTCTATCATACAGGTTGTTCATTAAAATATTATATAAGTAATTAAATAAATTTTGTTAAGTACCTTGGTATTTTGCAATTTTATGTTTATTTTAAGTAATAAAAAGTTTAATGCAATTTGTCTTTTGTTTTAATTTAATCCCAATATAATTAAATAAGAAAGCTATATCTAAAAATTAATAGTAAAGGTAATTATTAATTAGCTCTAGTTACAATACTAGGTATGTAGAATTGAATTTTTATGTTAAGACTGAGGTCCCTGGTTCAATTCCTGGGTCGAGCGAAAACATGATTCCTACTTTTCAAACATGGCCAGGATTTGAGATCACCAACCCGCTTTTGGCAGGTGTGGTGATTATGCCTAATCCTTCTCACTGTACTGATATTTTCAGTGAGATGAAAGGCCTTTGCCCAGCAGTGGGATATTACAGGCTAATACTGTTTTACTACTGCTACTTTACTATAATACAATCAGATATGCTTAACTTATTACCCAATAGAAAAATGAGTTTTAATTGTATCCTAGTTACCTAATATTATAATTGCGAAAGTTTGTGAGGATGGATGTATGTAGGTATATATAACTACTGGACGGATTTGGATGAAACTTTACAGTAATAAGTATAGAATACAATGACACATCGGACACATTGTACCTATCCCGAAATTCCCGCGGGAACGGGTATAACGCGGATAACACCGCGGGGCGTGGCTATTAGATAGAATATATATAGTACTTACTTGAGCATGTAGGTAGGATTAACACCCATATTCTAAGTCGTTTCCTCACACTCCACTCAAACTCGACTCACGCTTGAGTGAATAATCGGTATTCTAGGTTGCAAAAACTTCCCTCGACTTGAGGTCCCTCAAAATATTTCCTCACTCGAGTTGAGGAAACAACTGTCAAACTCAAGGTAGGTTGCTAGGTACACACAGCAACACATCTAGCTATACACTTCAGAAATCTGAAATATTGCATGAAAGAGAGTCACACTAGAATGCGAATGTGTGTGTGTCCTATGCGTATGTATTAGTTACGCGGGCTATTATTCAAAAGAGTTTTGAAACAGTATTTTTCTTTTATTGTCAATATTGACATATTGACATTAAATTTAATATAATTATATTAAATTTGTCGATTTATTTCCGATTGATGTTGCGTTTCGGTTAATTCACGCTTGAAAATGGCTCCCCGTCTAACTTTAAGGGAGAAAACAAGAATAGTAGTGGTGAAAGAGATTGGGATGCGTGTGGCTGAGTTTGCTCGAGAAACAGGAGTGCAAGTAAGTGATTTCAATAAATAACATCTTTGTTCATTATATAGAAAAAGATAAGTTGATCGTTCGGCGTTCATTTTCTAACTAATGATACTTTATCACTACAGACTCCTATCACGACTTTGTTAAATTCACTTTCAGAGGCGAACAGTTTACTTATGGGTGCAAAGATATGAAGCAGGCGGCGATGAAGCACTACAAGACCTTCCACGGTTAGCACGTCAAAGAGTTACAACAGAGGCGGAAGACGCAGAGATGATTGCTACACATTCACAGGATCCCTTCCATCGTTGTCGTGATACAGCCATACAATACGCCGTAAGTTTAACGCGATTACTTTATCTTTAAGTATTTATTTATCTGTAATAACACTTGAATAGAAGTGAAATATTGATTATGATTATGAATGCTTGTTATAGATTTCTATGCAAACAGTGCGTCGTCGGTTGAATGAAGGGGGACTCCACCGTCGTATACCGGCCCGAAAAATATTGCTAACTCAGCAGCACAAAGATGACCGAATCGCATTTTGTCTGCAATATTACAATTTCGATTGGGTAAACAATGTTGTAATTTTTGTCGACGAGAAGACATTTCAATCGGACAAGCTGGGTCGCAAGATACTCTACAGGAGAAATAATGAGCGATATGTCGAAAAGAACACATTGCCGAACAAGACAAGTGGAAGGATTGGTCTAGGCATTTGGGGTTGGATTAGTTCTATGGGCCCGGGAGAACTCACAACAGTAAGTGGCAGGATGAATGGGGCTCAATATGTGGAAATCTTGCGTGATGTTTTTTTACCAACAGTTCGCACTGCTTATCCCGAAGGTCGAATTTATTTGGCACAGGACAATAGTTCCATACACAGCTCCCGATTAGTGCAGGAATGGCTGACAGGTCAACCTGACGTTGAGCTGATTCGGTGGCCGGCCAAAAGCCCCGATTTAAACCCCATTGAGAACGTTTGGGGTCAAAGGGATCCAAGTGATGTCCGAAACAAAGAAAATTTGAGTGGAGTGGTATTTCAAACTTGGGAACTTTTAAGAGGAAGTGACATGTGTTGGAATATGGTGGCGAATATGCATTCCAGGATTAATTTAGTCTTAGACAACGGAGGAGGTCACATCCCGTATTAGTTTTAAATAATTAATAAATAAGTGAGATTAAATTGAGGTTTGTGTTTTTTTTTCACCTTTACTGCATTTTACTGTCGATCATAGATTTATAGACATTGCATTGATTGACTTGAGCGAACTGCGGTGATAAACTGAATTATAAATATATGAATTAAGAAAACAGTAAATATATTAAACACCTATACTACCTAAAGAATTATCAAAAATAATATATAGTTTTTTCTTAATTTATCCTATCCGCGTCCGTTCGAAAGCTAAAATAAATTCACGGGTCTTGTTGCAATAAATCCTATACCTTTTCAGATTACAGTAAAGATTGAACAACTACAGTGACAATGATACGTCACACATACGTAAACATTATTTAACTTGAAGTTGACATGATACACATATATGTATCTCTTTCTTTTTATCTCTGCTCCGTCTTTAATGGTTAGTTAGGTGTGTTGCTGTGTGTACCTTGAGTAAACACTCGAGTGAACTCTAGCTACTCGAGATGTGCTGTGGCTGTCATTGTAGGTGATTGTTTATTTGTCATTTGTGTTTTTAAACATAGTTTGAAATGGATTTTCAAGAATGCATACGTTATCTTGATGGTAAACTGAACGGCGGTATATTATACGAGATGCACAAATCCCAATGAAACTCTAGGAAAACTAAGAATTCCAATACAAAGACGCTATCTTTTCGGGAAAGAAAAGATCATGGATTTATTTACAAGAACGATATTCTATGATATTATTTTAGGTAAATCATTTACAAATTAAAAAATAAAACTATATATGAACTATATTATATGTCTTGTTTATTTTATTGTATTTTACTGAATTGCCCGCTGCTATTGTAACTGGTTAATCTGTTCCTGGCTATGTATCCCACACGTTGGTGGAGACGGCATTCCTAGTTTTTCTTCTCCACTTCACTCTATCGTCGAGTTGTCTTCTTATTTTGGTTGATGATGAATTTAATTCAAGTACATTCGATAATGTTTATTTACTCTTGAAAACACAATTTCTCCGATTGACTAATGACTCGTTTTCCTGATAAAGCTAAAAGTTTACAGCTCAAACTGATAAGTTTAGGAAATTCAATCGTCTTGTAAATTCAGTACACCATATAAAAATATTTGTATTTACATGGTATTTACCATGTATTTACGTATTTTTCTTTGATTTGTTATGAGAGTATTTTCATTGTCAGGAGTAACAATGATAGATAAGATGCGAATTTGGGAATGACCACAGATAAAAAGCTAAATTATATGCATATTCTATGATTTTATGACGTCGTCGATGACGTTTTCCCTCGACTCGACTTTGCTTTTTCCTCACTCGAGTGTCCTCAAAGTGAGGATTGAGATACAACTAAGAATACCAATTTTGAGGAATTCTTGAGTGACGTTTTGAGCGTCCTCGGTTGAGTCGAGTGTGAGTGGAGTTTGAGGAAACGATTTAGAATATGGGTGTAAGTTTACGTAAAAGCAAACATATACAAAGAAACCTCTTCGGTCAATGAAAGCAAAAAGGAGGCATCTTTAACTGTAGGAGGTTTTAACTCTACGGAGCCAACAACGCTCAGCTAATGGTGTGTAGGATGTTATTAAGTTTGAGGTGTATCTAAAAACAGTAACTATTCAAAGGGCCAATTTTAGTTTTATTTTTATTTTTTGGCTTTATAATAATATTTATTAGAAGTACAAACACTTTCCCGTGAATTTTCACAAGATATTGACAGATTACAGAAATGGTTTTTAATCAAAACTACGTTTACGGATACACTTCGCTTTTATTTCACATTTTTATCTGTCGTTTCGGCCCCTTTACAGGAACCGTGGTCACAGAAGACTGAGGTGTTATGCGTCTATACAAGAAAAATAACTTTTTCTTTATACAAGAACTAGCAGCGCCCCGCGGTTTTACCCGCGTTGTGCCCGTTCCCGTGGGAATTTCGGGATTTTTTTTACATAAAAACCTTCCTCTTGAATCACTCTACCTATTACAAAAAACCGCATCAAAATACGTTGCGTAATTTTAAAGATTTAAGCATACAGACAGACAAACAGACAGACACGAAAAAGAGACGACTTTATTTTATACTATGTAGTGACTATGTAGTGATTCACTGACTAAATATGTGATACAAGTTAAAGACAGCTTGTTAATTAAAAGCATTTATTTTTTGTTAAACACAACATAATTTTCTAATTAACCAGACTAGATACCATTTATTCCAGGTATTAACCTGTATTTATTTAATTAATAATATTACTATGGCCCCTGAAACCTCTAAGAGGGCCTTACTTCCATTTACCGTCAGATATATAAGTATGGCTTGCTGAACTAAAAATAAGGCCCAAAGGATCCTACCAGGGGTGGACTTAGGATTTAAATGGGGGCTAGAGACAATAGATTTAACTAAGTTACAGGAGCTTCAAACTTTAAATAGTTCAACTAGGTACGTTTACGGATTCACTTTTGTTGTTTTACCCTAGCCACGGTGTTACCCTCGTTGTACCCGTTCCCGCCGGAATTTCGGTATAAAATGTATATAACTGTAAAGTTTCATCTAAATCCAGTGGTTTTTTCGTGAAATAGTAACAAACAAACATACATACATCCATACATCCTCACAAACTTTCACATTTTATAATATTAACTAGTAAGATTTTTATTAGACGTTCAAAGTCTTCTGTGACCATCTTATGTGACCATAGTTCACAGGGACGGGTCGATATGTCTTATAAAAAATAAAATTAACTACCCAAATAACCTATCTAACTAAGTAAATACAAGTTGCCCCTACCTATTACCGCCCTGGTAAATAAGTACCTACATAACACGTATTACTATGATGTAAGTACGTACGTCACAAGATCACATCAGCATTCACGAGTGGTATCAAACTAAAGCCCACAAATAATTCTCACAAGTTACAATCACACAAAAACTAAGTAAACGTATCTCTTCGTACAAGGAGTTAAGGCGAATGTGTTCTCTGGAATTTATCAATGGATATTCTTAGCGCCTCAGTGGTGTAGTGGTACCTCCACACCTGCTAAGACTGAAGTCCCGGATTCAATTCCCAGGTCCACCGAAAACATGTTTCCTACTTTTTAAACTTCGCTCGGGTTTGAGTTCACAAACGCATTAGACAAGCGTGGTGATTAAGCCTAATCCACCTCACTGTACTGAATCTTCAGTGGGATGAGAGGCCTTTGCCCAGCTGTGGGACATTACAGGCTAATACTTACTATTCTTAGAGAGGCCCTTTTCATACAGTGGGACCCTACAGATTCTTAATATTATGTAGGATAATACAAAATGCCACGATTATATTATTTTTGAACTCTACTAATCTTGCCTGCTCTATTTTCTATTCTTTATCCAAAAATTGTCTGAAAGTTATTATAGTTTAGATATTGCGACATTGAGTGCATCTTAATCCTCCTCACTCTACTGATATCTTCAGTGATATAAGCCCGTTGGCACAGTGGCAGTGAGAGCGCTTACTGTGTCGGGGGTTGCGGGTTCGATTCCCGCCCGGAGTCAACAATATGTGCAGACATAGTTGTTGGCAACGACGTCATGGGTGTCAATTATATATCCTTATAAAGTATTTGTGTATGTATATGTAGTAGTATCAGTTAATTAGATTCCATAACACAAGCTTAGAGCTTACTTTGGGTCTAATTAACAGTGTGTGAATTTGTCCAGGTATATTTATTTATTTATTTATTTATATACTCAAGCTTTTGCCTAGCAGTTATAAGACATTGACGGGGACGAGGAGAGCGTGATGAAATCCGCACGATATTAAAAACACCCATAAGTATGTACTATCAATTTTCAAGTAAACTTACTTCTAAATTCAATATTAATTTCCGAATACCCATCGCCTTAAGATACCTTCTACGTGTATTCTCAGTAGGCAAGGTTTAAATGGGCGAGTATTACTAATGCGAGCCCTTCCCAAAAGGTTTGTAAGTACGCACCCTAAGGAGGGCTTCAAACGAAAGGCTATTGAGGCCCTTATAATATATTATTGAAGCAGATTTTTTTACCCAAGATTTGTTTTTGAATTTTAGGTCGGTAAGTGAATGATATTGATATTGGGAGATGGTATGGGCTTAAGTGTGATATCTACTTACTTACGTATTTGTAGAACCTATATAGTATCAACTATAACTTATTGGAAATATGGAGTATAATATTTCAGGGTTCTGTTGATTCTAGATACGAGAAGAAAGAAGAAAGACAATAAATGTTTAAAATGAAGTAATAGATACACTATGCCTTTACCGACTAGCACCTAGTAAACTCGCAGTTTTAAGAAATTCTCACGTTCTATTTAATCAAAGAACAGCAGGCCCCGCGGACTCTCCCGCGTTTTACCCGTTCCCGTGGGAATTTTAAGATGACAAATAGCCTATAACCTTCCCGTTGAATGTGGCTATCCATTACAAAAAGAATTATTTAAATCAGATTGGTAGTTTCCGAGATTAGTACGTTCAAACAAACAAAAAATCTAACTTTTCATTAGTACTAGCAGCGCCCCGCGGTTTTACCCGCGTTGTGCCCGTTCCCGTGGGAATTTCGGGATAAAATGTAGCCTATAGCCTTCCTCGATAAATAGACTATCTAACAGTGAAAGAATTATTCAAATCGGTTCAGTAGTTTCTGAGATTAGCGCGTTTAAACAAACAAACAAACAAACAAACAAACAAAACAAACTCTTCAGCTTTATAATATTAGTATAGATTAGATTGATTAACTTTCGCCTTCTCGCATCGGACGTACTAAACTTGCTGTAAAGCACCTCAGCAGTCAACCAACGAATTTGGCTACCAGTACTTACCTATAAGTAACGTAAGTATCAACCTACACCTATACCCATAAACTATACTAAGTATTTTTTATACGTACCAAAAGGGTGGGAATTAGAGCATTTTTTCCATTCCACCAAGTTTCGCAGGGTCGGACTAAGGTTCAGTTATGCGAGGCTCGCCAACCAAAACGTTTTTTGCCGTTACAATGGATGGTTTAGAGATACGTTAACGGAATAGCTGATAATAGTATTGTTGGGTAGATTTATTTGTATAGGCCATAACTAATCCTGAATCGTTTTTGATATTGAACAAAGCTAGTTGCAAGAAGGCGAGTTTGATAACACGCGACCGTCCAACAATACGTCAAATTACTCGCTCAAATTCAATGTAATTTGCAAGCAGCTTGTTATTTTGTGCAATCCTACTAGGTGATACCTACCTATTATAAATGCGAAAGTTTGTGAGGATGTATGTATGTTTGTTACCCTTCCACGCAAAAACTACTCAACGGATTTAGCCTTTATAGTCATATAGAGTAGTATATATCAGAATAACACATGGGATAAATTCTATCCCAAAATTCCCGCGGGAACGGGTACAACGCGGGTGAAACCGCGGGGCGCGGCTAATTAATTTATAATTATACATTTCATACAAGAAAAACAGCTGCCTGTCTTTTATTTCAGTATAAGTACTGAAGACCCCCGCCGCGGTTGATAACGATATGTGTAGGTAGGTCTATCAATGTCCTTCTTGATTCCTAATCGATGTATCCTCTGGATCCGCCTCTGTTCATTTAAGGCAGATTTTTATTTAAACAAACGAAGCGTGACAAATCAGCCAATCAAGAGCTAGCATTGATTGAACTGAGTCAAAAATTCATCGTATTTTACTATTTTTAGCATCGCAAAAACGACAACATAAAGTTTTGTAACACCTGACCGATTTTATAAATCCTATCAGACGAAAAGTCTAGATTAAAATCGATCCGCTCAGTCATTAAAGTATAGCACCGCTCGTTAAAATATGAGTCGATTTAAACTATTTTTATCACCTCATTATATCATTTACGAGCAACGCCCTGCGGTTTAACCCGTGTTGTGCCCATTCCCGTGGGAATTTCGAGATAAAAAATAGCTTTTAGTGTTTCTGTTGAGTGTGGCTATCCATTTTAAAAATAATTATTTAAATCAGATTGATAGTTTCGGAGTTTAGCGCGTTCAAACAAACAAAAAAATCTAAAATCAAACTTCAGATGTATTAATAGATATAGTAATAGTATAAACAGAGAACCTCACATTTTGAAGTCGGTTAATAACTCATGCACAGCTAGGCGGCCGTTCCATACACAATAAACTGAAACTCATCAGAAACTTCATTTAATTTCTATTCAAACATCCCCAACTTGTTTCTCAGTAAAGTTATAACTTAGAGCCCGAGCACACTATAGTCATAACTGTCTTGAGTTTAGATTGACTTAGCATAGACTGTTTCGAGAATTACTAAAAAAAAGTATTGGCCCGTAGTGTCCCACAGATGGACAAAGGCCTCTCATCTAACTGAAGATATCAGTATAGTGAGGAGGATGCGACTGACTGATGCGATCTAAATTGTCTGTTGTCTTACAACAGTAGGTACTGCAATAAACACTTTTGTCTAACAGACAAGCAGTCTGTGACGGACAAAAAGTCTATCTTGTTCGACGCGAACTAAACAACAGTTGTCGGTACAATTTTTTATGTCTGTTACGACTAAGCAAACAATCGTGTACTCGTGACAGACATAAAGTCTGAGACAGAAAAAAAATAAATGATCTATATCTCTACTATATCTAGTGTGCGCTCCTTCATAGACAAGAAGACTGTCTAACTACAGTCTAGACTGATATTGTCTATTCTTTCTCAACAACACACATTACCATTTAACTTAACATTATTTTCACTCAACACAATTTCTCAACTGGAAACTGACCCGCCACTTCCGCTTCCGGTATCCGGTCACTTCCGGTGGTGTATTTTTTCGTTCAAACGAACAATTAAAAGTTTAAATTTTTAGTCAGTTAATTAATTTTGAATGTTTCAAGTGCTCGCAAGTAAAACTGCGGGCGCACTTTGCTAACAAATAAATTGATAGAAAATTTCCATTCGTCTGAAACGCAAAGCAAAACAAAAGTTCAACGGAATAGTGGAGAGGAATTTCCAAAAATCGTTAATAGCCTTTAAAATAAAATAGTATAGTCAAAATGCTGTCTGTGGTCACGGGGCTCGTTAAAATATCACCGAGGGCGTTATTTATAAATAACAGTTTCCAGCTATTTTTAAAAACTGGGTGAAAAATCATATAGTTTATTTTGTATGTTCCTTACCTCATATCTCCGTGGTTTATAGAGCGATTTTGAAAATACTTTCGGTAGATACTATTAGGGTAGTATGTTATGCATTTTTTTTTAATTTATATCCTTCTAATACTCGTATTAAAAATGCGAGGGTTTGTGAGGATGGAAGCATGTATGTTTGTTACTCTTTCACAAAAAAATAATGGACGGATTTGGATGAAACTTTACAGTAATATAGGTTATACACCAGAATAACACAAGAGATACATTTTATCCCAAAATTCCCGCAGGAACGGGCACAACACAGGTATCACCGTGGGGCAGGGCTAGTCTTTCATACAACCGAGGTCCAAGTTATCTTGCATGGCCATAGAGTATTAATAGTATGAAATGTTTCATTTAAACCACTTTTAAAGTTACCTTTAATATTAACACTATTGAAATTTATCTTTCGTACAACCGTATTGTACCGGTCCCGTGTGTCCTGGTCAGTTTACAACTATCCATCATCATTATCACGTGGAAGACGGTTGTAGACAAAGAGCCACACTGCCATTGTGCAAGATTATAACACAAGAAGGATTAGCAGCACCGCACGTGATGCAGTAGATATGATGAAACTGGTATAACATGGTACGATAATTATGGTAATCTTACTAACACGGGTTTTTCCGCGGTAGAAAGTTTATTAAAGCCAGTAAAACTTCTTACTTTTTAAAATTGAAAGTACGCTTACGGATACTCTTCTGTGAGAGTCTTCTGTTACCAAGGTTCCTGTAAAGAGGCCAAAACGTCATAATGTAAAATAAAAGCGAAGTGTATCCGTGAACGTAGGTTCAATTCAAAACTATAACTACTTTATTATTCATCGTCTAAAATGATTATGATGAAGCGTCTGTAACATTGAACGTGTGTACAAGCTACAAGCATCAAGTTCAACGGAAAGCGAGCGTCACACAAGTCTTAAAACTTCGTCTTCAGATTTCTTCGGCTCGCAACTCGTGTGCTAAGTAGTGCATCTTGATACTATCGTTACACAGATATTATACGAGTATCTATGAGTTATGTACGAACGGTTAAAGTTATTTGTAGTGTTGTTATTGGCAAGAGGCTGTATTTATTTTTGTAGTATTCCGTGGCATAAATTAGCTACGGTGAAGGGGTACGCGAATTGTTGGAAATATAGAACACTAGCCGCGCCCCGCGGTGTTACCCGCGTTGTACCCGTTCCCGCGGCAGTAAGTAGTAATAAATAGTAATAGTTTGCGCAAAGAATAACAACGTTTAATTGCTTCCTACTTATATTATAAATGCGAAAGTTTGTGAGGATGGATGTATGTATGTTTGGTACCCCTTCACGAAAAAACTACTGGACGGATGTGGATGAAACTTTGCAATAATATAGTTTATACATCAGAATAACACATGGGATACATGTTATCCTGAAATTCCCGCGGGACAGATAAGGGGCGGGACTAGTTTGTAATAATTGTGATCCTGTCATGTACGATGATATGTAAAATTAGTTTCAATTGCTAACCGTTAATATTAAAGTTATAATTAACAATCAAAACAATAAGCTATCAGACGTCATAGAAAACAATTCCAGTCGCCATTACAACGAGAAACTAATATTAACATTTCTATAGCCCACCCCGTGACGGTAATCTAGTTCTAATAACAATAGCAGTAAGGGCGGATTTCCCATGCAGTTATATCAACTAGACAACTATTAAAGTGAGATGGGTGTTTGTGGAAAGTAAAGGTGGAATTACAGTTGGTTTTAATAGGATTTAGTTTTTATTAGCAGTGCTCCGCGGGTTTACTTGCATCTTACTCTAACAAAAAAAAATCTGGGGAAAAAAAAGAGTAGCCAATGTTCGAGATCAATAAATTCTCGTTGTAAAAAAAACTTAAATCAAATTAACGAAATTGGCTCAAGGATAAGTGGGAAAAGGGAACAAATATAATTACTTTCGCATTTAAAATAGGATGAATCGAATACAATATACCTACCATATCACAAGCCTTAAGCGTAACAAGTAAGCGTTTCAATGCGTTGTTTGGCAATTTCAATGCGCGGTGGATGGTAAATCAGGCACCGCTCCGCTCCGCAACAGTTCAACGGAAACCCACCCATTAGAAATAACGTTATATTCTAACAACCCTAAATTCCAACGAAACCAAACCATACACTGTAACACACTACGCTGAACTACACTTCAACCTTTACTACATTTATCGTTAGTCTTAGTTGTATAACATCACAGCACTAATGTAGCAGTGAGCAAGTTACGGCGCTTGATATCAACATGCGAACTTGAGGTATTTTGACGACTTACTCGCATTTAATGATTACGAAGCTCTTGGTGTTTGAGTTTGAGTGATACACTAGCCGCGCCCCGCTATTTTACCCGCATTGTACCCGTTCCCGCGGGAATTTCAGGATAACATGTATCCCATGTGTATGTACAACCTGCCAGTAGGTTTTTCGTGTAAGAGTAACAAACATACAAACTTACATACATCCTCACAAAGTTTCGCATTTATAATATTAGTGGTATCGTAAGCTTTATCTAAAGCTGCGTTTTCACTTACGACTGGCCTTGATAAACTATCTTTAAGATAGCTGTGTAATATAGCAGATGAAGTTTTGACATTGACTATGTGTCTTGCAGCAATTTGAAGAATTATGATGTATCATTAATTGATAGATTGTTAATTTACGTTAAAATAGTGGCAAAATGGATGTCCTGGCACTACCAATGGACCTGGATGGCACCAATGGACTGTCATTGAGACATTTACCTTTAAAAATATCCGACACGGCACTTCGCGGTAACTGCCGCGACTTCCAACTACAAACTTTTCCAGCTAACACGCGGTGCGGCAACGTCGCATTGAATGTTGCAACTGGCGTAGAGACTGCGAGCGTCCACATACTTTTCCAGCTCATACGCGGTGCGGCAACGTCGCTACGCAGTTTCCACTTATTTTTCAGCGAAAAAGATTTTATAGAGATTCTTTTTGTATTTATTCCCAGTGATAAGAATCCACGTCACAATACATAATCCTCGAACAGTCAGCCTTATTGTCGTATCGATCTCGATATTTGAAGGCGCATCACGTTTCTGTATTCGGTGATCGAACGCCGAGATATAACGTTCCCTTTGCCCTGTCTGACGCATATCTTTTGGTACAAATGTAGATGTTTGTCTATGACAGGCTTATCAATAGATGAACTAATATACCTGCATTCACACATACATATAAATGTAGGTAAGCTTCCATGGATTTGGTAAATAGAGTAGTTTCAATTCAAACACAGTCAGACAGGCGATTTGAGGATATTATGTTTGCCTATTTGGTGGAGTTTATACATAATAAACAGAAAAAGAACATATTATATTTAAACATAGTCAAGTTTTAATTCTCTTTTCTTAATACACTACTTACCTACTAGGCTCATATTACACCTCCATGTTTGCATGCGGAAACGAAAGAACGAAAAACCATGGAATGACGTTACTAAGCACTTCAAGATTCTTCGCGAATTTGTTGAGTCAAGAGGAGAAAAAATAAAGTTTTTTTTAATTGAAAAAGTAATTTTAATACGGAATCATAAGAGATTGTATTCTTTTTTCTAATCTTCGGATCGAAGGTTGTGTAAGCGACACTTACGCTTACTCCGACACCAGGGCTGGCCATTAACCTATTCGAACTACTTACTGCAGTGATACAATACTTACAGCATCTTTTATTATCAACTAGCTGTGCCCCGTGGTCTCACCCGCAGCGCCCCCGTTCCCGTGGGAATTTTGAGATTTTTATTCAAAGTTTTCATTGTTTTTAAAATGTATTCTGCTATTCAGGGCGCAGACAAATCCAACGAAACAAAAACCATGAAAATTGATCCAGCCGATCTCGAGTTATAAGTGTTGTAACAAACCCGTCTTTGTTTTATATTAGATATGGAGTTATAATTCTTTATCTTAAAAGTCATCTATGGATTGTACAGTCGAGGTCAAAAATAACTTTACAGTTGAGTGTTACAAAAATATCTTTACATTAAAATACGTTTACACATTGCATGCCAAAAACATGCTTACAACTCACATGACACATTCTACTTTTCAGTTAATGCTCCAAATTTCAGTTTACAATCTGTCTTTCATAACAACATTTACAAAAATTGTGCCATAACACATTTACATTGCATGTTACATAATAAGATTTACTGCCAATGTGCCAAAAATACCTTTACATTTTTAGTGACATTAAAAACTTTACGATCAAGCTTACCTTTCGATTACACCTATTGTTACATAAATATCTTTACAGATTTGATTAGCCCGTTCTTAATTTAAATAATGAAATGAAATCGTCAGGAATATTAATTTTGGTTTTATGATTTAAATGTTTATTTTTATGAGTGGCGTACGTTCATACAGTTTCGTTCAGAAGTTCATTACCAAACTTTTGCGTGAATACTAGTTTTACTTATTACATTCATACAAACACACACATTAATACAAACACATCTTGCACTTGACTGGATTGATAATTTCATCTTATGACGCAAGCTACGTTGTGGCTCAATAGTTTAGAAGTTTTGTTACAATATTATCTGTAAGGATGAGGCGATGTTTTGAATCCCACGGAGCGGCCAATTTTTTTAATGTTTTTTTTTTTTACGAACTTGAGCGAAGTTACGTATTAAACAATAATGAAATAATATGAGGGTGGATTTGAAATAAGACAGGTTTGCTGGTTTGGAGAAAAAAAGTCAATATGAAATAAAAATATTTTATGTTCAAGCTTACTTTGGATATTATTGTTACATAAATATCTTTACAGATTTGATTAGCCCGTTCTTAATATAAATAATGAAATGAAATCGTCATGAATATTTATTTTGGTTTTATGATTAAATGTTTATTTTATGAGTGGCGTACGTTCATACAGTTTCGTTCAGAAGTCCATTACCAAACTATTGCGTGAATACTAGTTTTACTTATTACATTCATACAAAAACACACATTAATACAAACACATCTTGCACTTGACTGGATTGATAATTTCATCTTATGACGTAAGCTACGTTGCGGCTCAATAGTTTAGAAGTTTTGTTACAATATTATCTGTAAGGATGAGGCGATGTTTCGAATCCCACGGAGCGGCCAATTTTTTTAATGTTTTTTTTTTTTACGAACTTGAGCGAAGTTACGTATTAAACAATAATGAAATAATATGAGGGTGGATTTGAAATAAGACAGGTTTGCTGGTTTGGAGAAAAAAAGTCAATATGAAATAAAAATATATTTCAATCATTTTGTTTTTATTTGTTACCTACTTAACCCTTAATTTGATTTTGTTCATCACAACAAACATTAAAAATAAAAAAATCTGAGGTCGAAACACGTTGCATTTTTCTAGATATTTACTTTTTTTTGTTTAGTAGAAATATCAAATTTATGGTAGAAAAATATTTTTTACCATAGCAACACTCAAATAAGTCAGTGTCAGTGCAAAATGTCGTCGAACCGAAAGGCGCCTATTTTACGCAAGGTATTTATTTCAATAATATTTTTTTTATTGCTTAATTTGACGTTGTGTTGGCTTAGGTTTACTGACAAATATGTAAACTAATTGTTTTGTTATGCATAATGGCAAGTGGTTATGGATTTGCTTGTTTTATTCACTTATAAAGTTGTTTGTTCATCACAGTGAACATTACCAAATACATAGCGAAAATGGGTTTTATTTTATTGTTTATCGGAATGAACATTGCTAAATGTACTGCAAATAAGGATTATATTTTATTATATATTGGGATGAACGTTGCTAAAGAAAGTGTGATTGATAATATTTTTTACTTTTTTATTTTTATTTACATATGGTTTTGGTTTCCGCTTCTTAACAGCATGGAATGCGTAGTCGAGCACAGCGAATATTAGCTCTTGTTCCAAGACACCATGCACCCTCTGAAACGAGTGATAGATCTTCGGATGATGGTGATAATGAGTTTCTATCTCCGCCCACAAGCTTAGCTTCATCTCCTCCTCGTTATTTTGACCCGTCGCTTAGGAGCTTACACTTATTAAGCGACTCTGATGATGATGTAACTGATTGTGAAGGTGATGAAAACGACTTGCAAGAAGACAATCCACATGAATATAACTGTGAAGAAAAAGATCAAGACCAAGAAAACACAATAGAACAGGTTCCATTGACTCCTATTATTCAGGATATTTGTCCATTATCTCCTGCGCTGCCTAATTATGACAATATTCCCTCACTTTCATCTATACCCTCTCTTCCAACGCCAGTTCAATCGAATAGTAGTGTTACCAGAAAGACAAGATCTTCTAAAACCATTAGAGCCCCGCCTGCCAAGAAGATTAAAAAAATACCTAAATTCACTTTGCCATATAAATGAAAGAAAGCTGTATTCCGGCACAGTGCTACAATCGAAGATAATACCGACCCTGATCCGACTCCTACAAACAACAAATCGTGTCTGGATTACTTTTATGATTATCTTTCTCCTGATGTTATAAGTGATATAACGGAGCAAAGCAACTTATACTCCGTTCAAGAAACTGGGAGATCTATTCACGTGTCCGAACAGGAAATGAAAGATTTCCTAGCAATACATATTCTGATGGGAATAGTTGAAATGCCTTCGTATTTAGATTATTGGAGCAATAAATTTAGATACCCGCAAATAGCTGACATTATGTCACTAAAACGTTATCAACAAATCCGAAGATATTTGCATTTTGTTGATAATAATTTAGATGATGGTGACAATTATTTCAAAGTGAGACCTGTGGTTGAGAAGGTGAGGAGAAACTGTTTATCACAAGATCGAGAAAAGAAATATAGTATCGACGAAATGATGATTGCATACAAAGAAAGAAAAGCTGGAAGTAGAAAACAGTACATGAAGGATAAACCTAACAAGTGGGGTTTTAAAAATTATGTGAGAGCTGGTGTTAGTGGCATGATTTATGATTTTATACTATATGGCGGAGAAGACACGTTTCGTTTTCACAACTTCACTGATGAAGAAGGTACCTTGGGTTTTGGAGCAAAAATTGTTATAGCTCTGTGTCAAAGTATAAAAAACAAACCTGCAATCATATTTTGTGACAATTTTTTCTCGTCGCCTGAGTTGTTTTACATTTTAAAAAACAATTACGGGATTTTTGGGTTAGGGACTATTCGAAATAACAGAATTCGAGGAGCTGAAAAATGTTTGCCAAATGAGAAAATCTTTAGGAAGAAGCCAAGGGGTACTTATTCTCAAGTAGTTTGTGATAAGAGTAAGTTAGCTGTAGTTCGGTGGAATGACAACAAACCGGTAACTCTCATTAGCTCATTTGTCGGAATAGAGCCTGTTGAAAAAATAAAGAGATTTTCCAAAGAATGTAAGCGAAAAATAGATGTAGATTGCCCACAAATCGTAAAAGAATATAACAGACATATGGGGGGAGTAGATCTGGCTGACATGCTTATATCCTTATATAAAATTCCTTTCAAATCAAGACGTTGGTACATTGGTATTTTTGCTCAATTGATTGATATATGTCTAAATAATGCTTGGCTTTCTTATAAAAATAATAATAATAAGATATCATTGAAGGTTTTCAGATTTAATGTATATGACTGTTTGACCAAAAAAGATAGATCCCAAAATATAGAATCTACAGAAAAGTGCAGAGTAAATAAGCCTAGGTCAGTTAGGCCATCTAGCCCCATTAGATATGACAATATTGGCCACTTCATATCTACAAAAGATGACATGGGACGATGCAAATATTGTCAAAAAAATACTACTGTGTACTGCATAAAGTGTAACATTAGATTATGTTTTGTTACTGGCAAAGGTGCTCGTAATTGCTTTTTAAATTTTCATTCTAAATAAACAATGTTTAGTTATGTAAGTGAAAATATATTTCTAAAGGTAGGTATTTACCTACTGAGTAATATGTAGTATGCAGCACTTTGTGATTCAAATTTTTTTGTGATTCTGTTTTATTTCTTTTCTATAAGTTTTTTCCTTTTTTGACAATTTGATTAAAAAACTTCATTTTTTTCTTTCTAAAAGTATTTTTATTTTTATGCCTTAATTTGACGATGTTCATCATGCTGAACATATAAATTTTAGGATAACTTTCAGTAAATTTAGCAATGTTCATCATGATGAACATCGATTTTCTGAAAATCTAATAAAGTAGAATTTTTTTTTAAATTTTTTTCCTAACCTTTTAGGACCTAGAAACTCAAATATACAAATAAAATACTCAATATAAACAATTCATACTTCTGCCAAATTAAGGGTTAAATAATTATATATAAAATATTTTTATTTCATATTGACTTTTTTTCTCCAAACCACCAAACCTGTCTTATTTTGAAATCCACCCTCATATTATTTCATTATTGTTTAATAAATGTAACTTCGCTCAAGTTCGTAAAAAAAAAACATTAAAAAATTGGGCCGCTCTGTGGGATTTGAAACATCGCCTCATCCTTACAGATAATATTGTAACAAAACTACTAAACTATTGAGCCACAACGTAGCTTACGTCATAGGATGAAATTATCAATCCAGTCAAGTGCAAGATGTGTTTGTATTAATGTGTGTGTTTGTATGAATGTAATAAGTAAAACTAGTATTCACGCAATAGTTTGGTAATGAACTTCTGAACGAAACTGTATGAACGTACGCCACTCATAAAAATAAACATTTAAATCATAAAACCAAAATTAATATTCCTGACGATTTCATTTCATTATTTAAATTAAGAACGGGCTAATCAAATCTGTAAAGATATTTATGTAACAATAGGTGTAATCGAAAGGTAAGCTTGATCGTAAAGTTTTTAATGTCACTAAAAATGTAAAGGTATTTTTGGCACATTGGCAGTAAATCTTATTATGTAACATGCAATGTAAATGTGTTATGGCACAATTTTTGTAAATGTTGTTATGAAAGACAGATTGTAAACTGAAATTTGGAGCATTAACTGAAAAGTAGAATGTGTCATGTGAGTTGTAAGCATGTTTTTGGCATGCAATGTGTAAACGTATTTTAATGTAAAGATATTTTTGTAACACTCAACTGTAAAGTTATTTTTGACCTCGACTGTACATATCAATCCCTTTACTGAGATCACATCAAGAGACAATGCGTCCATTAGACTCGACCAATCGCATAACAAAACGATGGACACATGATGCATGCACAAAGGTAATATTACTTACGTATTGAGTGGAAATGAAAGATGAGTGAACGAAATGGAACGCCTATCATTTGAAACACGATTGTGTTTTGTTTTGTCGTACTATTCTAACACGTTGGGCTATATTAATAAACGCGTATTATAAACAATTTAGCTCATTTTGAATTGAACGAAACCAGTAATATTTTAGCTATCAAATGGTTTGTCACTTTCTGACATACGCAATTTTCCCAAGAGCAAAAGAGACATAACACATTATAACAGTATTTTAGTTCCAAATTTATTAATAAGGTAGGTTGAACTCTATAAAATGTATATGAGATGAGTAGCTACTAGTACCATAAAAGGGCAGTGACGATGATGGTGTAAAGGCCGCGACGGCGAATACCTATTGTTTCGATAAAGTTACATAAAATGGTAGTCTAGTCTTTAGTTTATCTTCAATTTTATTGACTAATCTACGTCGCTTTCCTTGTACCGTGGCACCGCATAAGGATAAGCAAGTAAGGTCGAGTTGGTCAGCGGCCAACCCTGGTGTCGGAATTTTTTGACTACGTGAAACAACCGGGACCGACAATTTAACGTGCTCTCCGAAGAACAGTAGTGCTCAGATATCAAATGCCACAAATGCCAATATCGACCACCCATCCAAGTAGGGGTCGAGCTGCACGTTGCTTAACAATCACAATGAACTAACATCGCCACCTACGCCACGACTAAATGAAACAAAATTAAATGAACAATAATTTTATATTTAATGTATTACATACTTACTCTAACACGTAGTAATAATATTTACAGTAACGGTTAAGTTTTATATAGTGAGCCTTCATATCACAAATTACTCTAGTTTATGACTTGGGGTTATGTACAATGAATAATAGGGTACAGGCAGCGACGTTAGTCTTCGGCCAGTTTTCTGAAAGTCCGTTATAAACGACGAAAATATCAAAACTTAAAAACAATGTCTTCTTAAACACTATTTTAAAAAGATTAAGTTAATTTAATTAGATTAAGTTGTTTGCCAAGGATCATGTATTTATTTACGTCAGTCACCGAATAGTTTTCACTTTAAATTGTCCACGACAGTGAATATGACAGCCAAGGATGTGACAGCTGCAGTCGTTTGCGGAATGCAGTCAACTACCATATTCTTAAAGGTGTTTTCTGCAGCGACCTACTGTCGCTTCACGGCGCGACTGCAGACAGACAGCACACCGCGACTGCAAACTTTCATAGAACCTGCGGTCACCAGTTGCTGCCTGTTGCTGCGGTTACCGAAAACATACCTTGGAACGGTTACGGTTATCACATGTTTCATGCGGTAAACACTTAATTCAACTTAATGCAAATTACATATTACCTACATGATTTTTGCAGTAAAAAAAAAAATATCTTTTAAGTATTTCAAATTGTAGAGTGGTCGATTGCTGACTTAGCTGCCAGTACCCATATTTTATAGTGAGTTTGTTCACTGAGATAATACATAAACTTTACAACTTTTTCATTATTTAGAGAACATAAAATTTCCTTAGATAACCAAACAATATAAAAATGATTTTTAATATCGTTAAATATTTTGGTATTACGGTCTTGTGCTACTTTTAAACACACGCGAGTAACTTTAACAATAACCTTAGTTGAAGTAAAAGTAAGATTTATAAAAAATAAGTATTTTTTAATATAATTACATGAAACTGTTATGGCATAATTACATCACGTCGCTCGCCGCATACAACAAACAAGGAACATAACAATTGAATGCTTGCTGCTTTCGGTGAGTGACTGCAGCTCGCATCTAATAGGTCCGTAGTCAGTCATTCTAGTTTGACGACAACGTGACCGAAGATTGGAACATGGGCCTCGACCGCATACGGCGAATGCAGTAATGTAATTTAGCCATAATTAAATTGTAATTTTTACATTTTCTGTTACTTTTCTTCACGGACTAAAATCCCTCAGAAAAGATTCATAGTATTGAATGTTTTACATAAATAGTGAACATCATAAATTCTCATTAAAATCGTTTTAAAAACGTTAACAAAAGGTTTATATTTAACCGTAAAAATTACAAAAAATAATAAGTACTTCAATTTTGGTGTCGAATTAATTTGGCGTTTTACATTATCATTTATTTTGATGATTTTAGCCATTGATCTCGGAATAAGGGCGCTTTCAAATTATGCGTTTCGTGTCGGACCGCTGCGGTGCCGAAGCGGTGCGTTTGTCGTATTGTGTACGTACGATCGTGTGTTTTCATACAAATCGAGCAGCTCGGCAACAGTGCGTAATAAAATTATTTCTCGGTACCGACGCCGCACTGTTGGATTTGTATGAAAACACACGATCGTACGTACACAATACGACAAACGCACCGCTTCGGCACCGCAGCGGTCCGACACGAAACGCATAATTTGAAATCGCCCTAAGTGTTTTTTAATCGTTTTGTTTTGGTTATACTAACCAGAACTGAGTGGTACGTATATTGACTAATATCAATACTTTGTATTGAATTTCTCCCGCGACAGAATTTGATGCCCCTCGGCATGCCTGTGGAGTCGACTGTCCACTTTCGACTGGTGTGCGTCTCATCTGTGGAGGCTTTTGGACCAAGTTTCATATAATTTTGCCCACTGCTCTTTCGAGCATTGCAATGCATTGTGATTGGTCAATTGGTCAGCTCTCTGCTCTGCTCGGCTTGACTTTGTCAAAACCAATTTTTGCATCTAACTTCTCATAATACAAACATATACTCGCATATTTATGGCTTTTCTAGTAAGACGATCATAATTAAAATAGATTTGCGTCTTATCACCAAGCGTATCCAATCATATCAAATCCCATTCCATACAAAATCGTATACATTACACATCCAAAGTCAAACAGGATATCAAACTTGGGATTGATTATGAAAACGCCACAACCACTGCGGTACCACGGTAAAGCGACAACGACGGATATTCCGAGACACTCAATGGCTGACAGTTATACAAGTTCATAATACAATTAATTTTATAATTTTATTTACCTATCAATAAATGTATACGTATTTTACACATTATATACAAAATGCATTTCATTATGTTTATTTCTGACGTTTTAATTTTTTTCTTATTTCTGAATTTGGTATTAAAATAAGTAGCTCAGTGAAGAGGACCAAAGCTGAAATCTTTTTATATAAAAATTGGAACAATTAAAAATGCGTTTTCACAATATTAATATATTTGTAACAGATACTAACAGAATAGACTTCGAATATCTACAGCGCAAGATATACAATAATGCGGGGCGGACGACGAGCCAGTGACACATCTGTCATACAAATACAAGGAATACAACGTGACGTGACCCGCACCCGGCCCGCACCCGCACTATGTGTGTCTTGCGCTTTAACACTACTCAATTTCAGTCCCACACAATGTCATCCATTTCAGATGTTTTATACAACTTGTATGAAACTATGTGCTACATAATTTGAGTGATGAAATGAAATGAAATGAAATGAAATGAAATGAAATGAAATGAAATGAAATGAAATGAAATGAAATGAAATGTTTATTATTGCTTGAATGTAGTTACATTAGGTCTTACAGTTATAATATCGTTCCATACATTCTACCACCACTGTGGCGTGCAACTGTCTTGTAAGATTACACAAAAAAAGTTTAAGTTTTCATTATATAAATCAATTTAAATTATTAATAAGTTGTAAAATTAGTTAAGGTAAAGGAATTAGTTAAGTTAATAATGTCAATAAATAATAATTATAAAAATTAAAAAAATAATAACACACATCATGGACAGTCATAATTAACACACAATACATGCACAAATTTCGTTCTCATACTACTTACTTCTATGTCACAACTTATAATTTAGATATTCTTTGATGTCATAAAAACAATGTTCTAGAAGCCATTTAGTCAATTTTATTTTAAATACGTTAAGTGTTAGGTCTTTCAACATGTCCGGTAGTTTGTTATATATAATAATCGCATTTACATATGCATTTCTTTTATATAATTCGCATTTACTATGAGGTACATATAGCTTGTGTTGTTTTTTAGGTTTAACATTTCGAGTAATTACATCGTTTTAGATGTTTTAGATGTTTAAGTATTTAAGCAAAAATCACTAAAATTAATATAAAAATATAAGATTTCCATCTGTTTAAGATAAGCTCCTTATATTATTCATTTACCAAATTCAAAAATAAGTGACACTTTAATATTATATAACAGCCGAAACCAACGGAGACTTAAGCCCTTTATTTAAATACATAACCAACTCTAAACTTCAAGAAACAAAGTCCAATTTCCAATAAAGAAACAGCCCGGCATAATCACCATAAGCCCTTTAATAAAGGAGAAAATAAAATTGAATATCGTCATTGTCAATTTAATTCTATTGTTCTAAAGTGTTCAAAATTAAGTTAAGACACTTAACCAACATTCGAGGCAGTGCAGTAACAGTATTATACAAAATAATAATCCCGAGTCGGTACAATTACCCTATTAAGGCTTAATATTCTCCGTTAGTCGCACGCAAAAATCGACTTTACAGCAGTTTAGTTAGAGTACGTTTTGGTGTGAAGGGTGAAGGTAGGGTAGGTGTAGTAATGTTTGTCACCGCGCTAAGACATTGAGAGTTAGTGCTGGTAATAAGAAGAAGTTGATGTTGGAACAGAATCTCGAGGTGGATGACTGCATCGCGGCCGGGTTCTCTCCTGTAGACAGACAAAATAATGGGATAAATCAGTAATTGTAACAAATGAAAAGGGCAATAGGCTGTCCGGCAACAGCTGCATGCGAGCTGCAGTGCAGTCACTGCATGTTGCATGCAGCGAATGCGGAACGACTTACTGTAATCGCGAATCTATTTCTAAATATACTAAACACAAGCCGCGCCCGCGGTGGTACCCGCGTTGTACCCGTTCCCGCGGGAATTTCGGGATAAAATTTATCCCATGTGTTATTCTGATGTATAACCTATATTACTGTAAAGTTTCATCCAAATACATCCAGTAGTTTTTGCATGAAAGAGTAACAAACATATCATACATCCTCACAAGCTTTCGCATTTATAATATTAAGTAGGTTGTTTTCAAAGTTGTACAGAAGTCAGTGGTTCATTTTAATTTGTAAGATCTCCTTTGTGAGTAAATCTAAATAAGATCAACAAGAATGTCACATTCCCTTGAGGACTAATTACGTTGTCATGTTCTTTCAAAATGGGTCACTTTTCTTTGCGTTCCCTTCTTGAAAGACCGAATGAAAATGTTTTAACATTTTTTACTTTTATAATTATGCTTTGAGTTGTCGAGTGCCATCGGATTGAGGTTATATCGTTGTAGTTAAGCTAACGGAGAGTGGTAATTATAGTATTTCAGTAGTTATGTAATGATGTGTTAATTTACTTGACTAATTATTTAATAATTAGTTTACACAGGTCGGGTCGATTTTAATAAGGATTGGAAACATTTGCACTGAAAGAGAGACATAGAAAGAATTGGGGGAGACCTTTGCCCAGCAGTGGGATAGTGAGTTTACGTAAAAAATATCGTGACTAGTTAAATCTTAAGTACGTATGTTGCGATAACCTAACCTTGGTTTTTGATAAGAACAAGACTGTTTGCTGAAAAACTTTAACAGCGACAGAGGAAGCGACTAACCATTTCAAAGAAACATACGGGTACAATGTTTTTTAAGAGCTATTGTTAAAATACATTAAAAAAAGCACTAATAAATAGATTTTAATAAATATCATTGAAAAAAGTTTATCTAAGCAAATCTAGAGCTAGATAAGGATTGTTGATTGATTGTCAGCTGATGTATTCGCTTACAACTAACTTGCTCCACGCATTGCGGGGAGAAACGCAGTCGGTGCGGATTGCTCTAACTCCTGAAGAAGGTAACCGTATGCGGCTGAAACTATCGAGTACATCTACATAAATCGGCTAGATTTTATTTCGGCCCCAGTAAATAAAAAAGACACAGACCACTTAAAATAAATAAAAGATACGACATTTAAAATAATATTTCCGTCCCCATATTTCCGTCCACAATTGCTCCATATTCCGCCCGCTGACCAAACATTTAGAACGCGCCTTTGAGTGCAATTCCTAAGCTCGGTCTGCTCTTTCCCTTTGAATCTTTGTAATGTTTTTCATAACAGTAATTATACCAACACCTACGTTATTTAAATTATTTCTGTATTCTTTTGAGTTTGCGTGTAATTTTCTTTCACCTGTATGTGTTGTGAGCGTTTTAAATTAAAGTATGTTTTTTGTTTGTGTGAACTTTTTGAGGTTTGTAGGTTTTTATGCAAGCAATACTTTTGTACAATTTTGATATGGGGTTTGAGATACAAAGTGTATCTGGAATAGAATAATTTACAATGTACCTATTTTATGAGATATCCCGAATTTCCGTTTAAACTGTCACAATCAGAGATATCCGATGAAATACACAGTTAACCTTGTTAGGTACGTAATTTTGCATACATTAGTTCAAAATCTCTAATTTAATATCTACTAAATAATCTAATTCATTTGACGTATCTTGCTTGGTGGGGTGGATAGTGATTGAGTTACTCACTGACCAATCTGACCATACTTCAACATTTTATCATTTTTAAAGAAAAAACACAAAGTTGTATTGTGAAAAGTAATATCTAATTTAAAAACGATGATGGAAGGTTTATAGGCCATTTTTCCAAAAAAATCCATGGGAACAGGCACAACAAGGGTAAAACCGGGGCAAAACCGGGGTAAAACCGGGGCAAAACCGGGGCAAAACCGGGGCGCTGCTAATATACACCGATAGTATAAAGTATACAAAGTCATCCCGTCTTTTATTTGAAGCTCTGATACACAAATTACGTCAAGAAAATCGCACTCCAGTCCTGAAATATTGACCTTGAGTACATCTCCAATGGACATCGGAAAGTAATAGAAGACGTAATCAGCTTGAGCCGATAAGAAGACCTCTTTTGAAGCTAAATAGGAATATTATGAAAAAACTGGTCCGATTTATTACGCGCTGCCTTCAGTGGCGGAGTCGTTTTATTAGTATTTCATTGGTTCGTGCTTTGATTGTATTTGAAGCTGAAGTAGGAAGTAAGTACATACGTAAGAATACCTCGCATTTTTATAGATAGAGGTTCCAATTTGTATCTATATTTATATTCAGATATATACTTTTCCAAGGTTTTTTAACCGCCAGGTTATTAATCAAATTAATATTAAACGACGAATATTAGCTTTTTGGTTTTTCTATTTCCTTAATCATAATATGATGTCCCAATGTTATGCAATATGAAAAAAATTGAACATTTTAGCATTTTTTTTTACCTTCATGTTTCGCGTCGCGTCTGTTTGTCTGTTTGTCTGTATGCTTAAATCTTTAAAATTACGCAACGGATTTTGATGCGGTTTTTTGTAATAGGTAGAGTGATTCAAGAGGAAGGTTTTTATGTAAAAAAATTCCTGAAATTCCCACGGGAACGGGCACAACGCGGGTAAAACTGCGGGGCGCTGCTAGTTTCATATAATATGAATCGTCATTTAACCGAATCAAGATAACCCAACTCATTCGACGCACGAAGCACGTTCAATTGAACCGGTCCAAAAGTCGTTCATTCAATCCGGCCCGGTGCGTGAAATCCCTTGAAATGTTTAAAATATTCACAGCTGAATAGTCCTGTGATTGACTCAATGCCTTTCAGTTGGCTCTCGCTGTAATGCCCCAACTATAGTAGCACGTTCGCAATCCTATCCTACTTTATGCATTCACTAGCAGTGCCAAGCGGTTTTACCCGCGTTGTACTCGTTCCCATGAGTATTTCAGAATGAAAATAGCCTATAACCTTCCCGTTAAATGTGGCTATCTATTACAAAAATAATTATTCAAATCGGATTTGTAGTTAGTGAGATTAGCCCTTACAAACAAACATACGAACAAAGTTAGAAACTTTACTTCATTATAATACTAGCAACGCGCCGCGGTTTTACCCGCGTTGTGCCCGTTCCCGTGGGAATTTCGGGATTTTTTTTACATAAAAACCTTACTCTTGAATCACTCTACCTATTACAAAAAACCGCATCAAAATCCGTTGCATAATTTTAAAGATTTAAGCATACAGACAAACAGACAAACAGACACGAAACAGAGACGACTTTATTTTATACTATGTAGTGATAAGTATAGATTCGTTTCGCGTTAGTAAGTAGTCAACCCTGGTGTTTTTAGACCGCCGAAAAGCCTTCGACGTAGTCTAACGATTGAAACAACCGGGATTGACTACTTAAAGTGCCCCACGTACACGGTAGCGCTGCGATAGAAGTGTTAATTACCATCGGCCAATTCGAGTGGAAGCCGAACTAACTGCACGTCGCGATGAGTTAACATATATGATAAATGCGAAAGTTTGTAAGAAGGTATTTATAGATGATAGTAGTCTAAATGGAAATAGCTGTAACCGCGGTGAACGACTGACTGTAATCTCACCTTAACTTTCATTAACTATGTACAGACCCCCAGAAATGTTCTTCAAATAAATTAAATGGTGAGATGCTGTATTATGTTATCTTGAGGACGAATAGGGGAAGGTGTCTCTAACGGTTGTTATGCGAAGTTACTATTTAGTGTTGCTCTTGAAAGAACACAAGGATTTATATGAAGTTCACATTTTAGTTTTCATTAAGTGTTGTAGTGGTACTACCACAATATCCTAGTTACAATGACCTAGAACTCGTAGCGTAGTTTGACTGAGCAGTGTTAACTCATTGCGATTGTTAAGCAACGTGAAACTCGGCCCCTACTTGGATGGGTGGCCGATAGTGGCATTTCTATCTGAGCGCTACCGTGTTTCGGAGGGCATCTTAGTAACGATACCACTGGCATATCCCGAGTGCCCCAGAGAGTCAGGGTCCCCGTCTCTCGGGTCGTAGTGGACCCCCCGGGGGCCCGCAGGACTCTCAGCTCTGGCTTGCCTTCACCGGCTGGCCAGAGGGGGGTCGTCAGAGGCACAGTCTATCGGCAGTGTGATCCGGGGGTGGAAGTGTTAAAAGGCATAGAGCCGAGGCTAGTAATTAGAGAAAGCGCAGCACACCTCACTACACCCCCGAGTCGCCCACGCCGATGTTGTTCCTTTGCCGTCTTTACGGCAGCTGTTTGGGCAGGCCAATCTTAAAAGTGACGCTATAATAATATAAGTCATGTCTCACCATTAAATATATGGACGTAAATACTAGCAGGTACCGCGTTGTTCGGGACACAGGTGTAGTTCCCGGCGTGGCTGACGCTCGTGGCCGGGATCAGGAGGTCGGACAGTCGGAGCGCGGTGTCGGTGGTCACGTTGATGCCGCGCTCGGCATCGTAGTTGATCATTCTGCTGTTGTGGTACCTGTGGGAAGGTGGAATTAGGAGACGAGTTGAGTTTACGAAGAGCGAAAGAGACAAAACACTTTATAGCAGTGTTTTAGATAAAGAGTGCTTACGAATAAGGCGGTAGGACAGCGTCAAACAGCCTGAATACTGTCTAAAGTACAGTCTGCGATGGTCTTAACTAAAGATTGCATCATACTTTATTCACTTAACTAAGTAAGCACAACAACATTCAAGTTAATACGCAACTTATTTTAACTTAAACATTTCCAAAAGCAAGTTAACACTTCTTCATTTAAAATTTCGAAAACTTCTAACTTAAAGTTAAGTATTTTCATCTGAAATTCAGTGATACCAAACTGTCCCAAAAGTTACTGTACATAAAATAGAATAGAAATATTAAAATAATGAAAGTTAACATAGAAAGCGCCGTTAAGGTTAAGCGAGTTTACAACCCACGAGCCGGCGAGTGCAATCGCGGTATTCACTTTCTCAATTCATCTGCTTGTAAAATAGCTAAATCTAAATGACCGCCCAAATCGCCTAATCGACTGTTAATAAATCAACAATTACTTAACTAATCAGCGTAACATTTCAGACATTACATTACATGTCATTAGATGTACTAAAACCTAGCTATCACTCATTAACATCTTCAAAGGAATCATTTGATCTGAGTACAATACAGATTATACAGTTGTCCTCTGAGTACAGACGCGGTTAATTATCGAACTACTGAGACATAGGTATCGAAATAACAAAAGAAAAGTTTAAAATAGTATGAGGTTAAAAAACTGAAATTCAGTTGACTGTATCGTAACGTAAGTCTAGAATTAAATGATCTAAAAACTTTTTACGGCTACGTTGACTGCATTCAGTTGTTGATAAGATTAAACTTTTAAATGAAGTCGGTTTAAAAAGAGGCTAAAAGTCATAGAAATTTATAGTGTCTAGATATTGAAAACTAGCAGCGCCCCGCGATTTTACCCATATTGTGTTCGGTCCCGTGGGAATTTCGGGATGAAAAATAGCCTATAGCCTTCCCGGTGAATGTGGCTATCCATTACAAAAAGAATTATTGAAATCGGATATAGGTAGGTAGTTTCTGAGATTGAGATAAGCCTTTACAAACAAACAAACAAAGTTAGAAACTTTACCTTTTTATAATATTATAGTACCTAATACATTGGTTGAAAACCACTCAGTAGGTACTCACTACTAAAAAAAATAAGTATGTACTATAACTTTATATTAAGATTATGCTAATCAAATTTCGACTTTATTGCGCACAAGATACGGAATAAACATCGTAACCGTAGTTCGTAAATGAACGCGGCACGCGACCACCAAGGTCAACACCCTTTCCTCATATAGCAGATTTTTAATTTGTCTTCCGGTTCCATTGATATGCACATGTAATTTAAACGTACTCACACGGGTTTTTTCGCGTTGGAAAGTTTATAAAGCAAGTAACTCTCGGGTGAGTTCACCCACGACCACGAGAGGTGCAATCCCCTCGAAACGTCGGGAAATAAAAAGTAAGTTATTTACTTGCTTTATAAACTTTCCAACGCGAAAAAACCCGTGTGAGTACTTTTATATTATGTGTTCAAATCGTGTAAGTTTAAAAAAGATATGCACATGTGTCAAAATTAAATGTCCTCATAACTATGAACTATAAAGATAGTGAGATAAGGCCTATAATCCGGTGCCGCGATCGGCTTAGTCCTGCAAGAACCAATCAGAGCGCGTTTATGAACCCATTTTGTTTTTAAATCGAGAACTGTAGTGACGCAAGAGATGGAAACGATCGTTCCATTTATTTAATTAACTTACAAACACACATAGAATAATTTAATATCCTTCATTAAAAAAAAAGTATAATTAAAACGTTAAATTATTGATCGTTGTGAGAATATTATAAATATTGGTAACGAATGGATGATGATTATCGATTATTTTTAAATAATCGATAATTTTGGTGTTGCAAGCCTGAGTCTATTCATCACGTTGTTTGTTGAAATTTTGTGAAGTGTTGTTTTTATTAAAATAAATAAATAAAAATAAAATAAAATAAGTTAAAAAATAAATTTATTAATGAATATTTATTTGTTAAAATTGTGACTAATAATATGATTTAGTAAGTGTTATAGTGTAGTCTCCAGTGTGTACCAGAAAATCGTGAATTCAGAATACATCATCATCATAAATTTAAGAGCAAGGCTCTTGTCGGTGAGTCCGATGCAGACTTCTCCATCTATTCCTATTCAGTGCAAGTTCCTTCACGTCTCTATACGACATGACAGACACTTTTTCTTTAATCTGACTCATGTAACTGATTCTAGGCCTTCCCCTACCTCGCTTTCCTTCAATTTTTCCTTCCATGATATTATTAATGTATCTGTCATGTCGTATGAGATGTCCTATCATCTTCCCTCTCCTATTTTCTATTGTCTCAAGTAATGTTCTACTCTCTCTCACCAATTCTAATACTTCTTCATTTGTCACCCTTTCGGTCCAACTAATCCTTTCCATCCTACGCCAACACCACATCTCAAATGCTTCCAACCTCTCTCTATCCCGCTGAGTCATCGTCCACGTCTCACATCCGTACAAAGCTATACTCCAAATATATGATTTTATAAACATTTTCTTTACCTTTCTAGATATTTTGGACGAAAGTAAATATTTTTTATTGTGAAAAGCCTGCTTTGCTATTGCTATCCTGGTTTTGATATCTAAGGTACATCTGGAGTCTGACGTGATGTAACTACCCAGATACATGAATTTATTTACTATTTCAATATTTTTGTTATTTATGACTAAAGTTTCTTGTGGGTTTATTATATGTTTTGAGGTTATGAGTATTCAGAATACAATAGTTAAAAATCACTCACGATTTCTAACTATTTACCTACTAGTATATTATGTAAAAACGCAAAAATATGGCGGCAACGGCAAGGCAATCGCGCCGCGCGCGCCTAAACAGCAGTTATATTAAACTAACAGCGCCCCGCGGTTTTAACCGCGTTGTGCTCGTTCCCGTGGGAATTTCTGGAATATTCATTCATATAAACCTTTCACTTGAATCACTCTATCTATTAAAAAAACTGCATCGATCGATATCCGTTGCGTAGAGCGGAAAGCGACTTTGATTTTTTACTTACTAGGTACCTATGAAGTGATGTAACCTAATGAAAAGGATACTTATTTTAGGCTAGTGCCCTCCGAAGCACGGCAGCACTCAGAAAGAAATGCCACTATCGGCCACCCAGCCAAGTAGGGGCCGAGATGCACGTTGCTTAACAATCGTAATGAGTTAACACTACTCAGTTACTTTCATACATTAATTCTTAATACTGCCTATAAGCAGGGATTTCGTTAGAAACATCTCATTTAATTATGCCCATTCTTACAAAATATGTCAACATAAAAATTCGTAATGGAATCTCACCTATCTTAGTAAAGATACTTTTAGGACACAAATGTTTATCCAGGGCTTAATACATTGCAGTAAACCGACTTACGGGACACAGTTCATGAACCAAGCGAAAAAGTCAAAAGAGTCAAATCTTGAAATACATTAAAGGATTCTAGAAAAGTATTTGTGTTTATTATTACAATATTTACAACGTCTGTACGAAAATCTTTTACATTCCAGTAAACATTTCAATAAAGATTTCTTTTCATAAAAAAAAACAAAATGGCCGTGTCAACTTTCGACCAATATTTTAAAAACCAAACAAAAATAGAACCTGCTTCCATTGAGTTATATGTACTATACGTTAGTACATATAACTGAATGCCTGCTTCACTAATTCGAAGGACACGTTAAATTGTCGGTCCCGGTCGTTTCAATCGTTTTACCATGTCAAAGGCCTATTGGATAGGCACGTCAGAAATTCAATTCAAATTGTACAATAAAATAATTTGATTATTGCATTAAATCTATGTCTAAATCTAAAAGCGAATCAATTTGGACAATCTTACGAATTTACCAACCCAATTCCGGGACTTGAAAATGAAATACAGAGACGTATTGAAGGACGGTTAGGTGGGCTAAATGGTATCTATTCCACGAATGTTAATTAGTTGACAGTAGGGTCAGCAATTGTATCACTATGCTTTTTTGAATTCTGTTGCTAGCTTATTGAACGGTAGTGGGTAACTTTTGTATGAATCTTCAAACCTTGATTAAGGTTATCCATTATGCTATCTCTCTTTAAATGTCAAAAAAATATTTTAGACGTCTAGCCTCTAGTCTCCACAGTCTTCTACACTGTCTTCTGTCCCTTACTGTTTGAAGTCCCTTACTGTCGCACTTAGATACGCCCATTTTACCCCATTTAATAATTAAGTTCTTAGAGGTTAGTGGCAACACTGGCACTGGATGTTTCAGGACTACCTAAAGGCCTCTGACATGATCTAACGATTGAAACAACCGGGACCGACTATATAGTCGGTCCCGGTTACGTTTTATATCGTGCCCTCTTAAGCCCGCTTTGGATTTACCCTTAATTCGTCCCTGTATTCTAAAAGGTATGTGCGGTTGAATTCTATTCATTTGAGAGAGGAGTTTGACATTTTCTAAATGTTCTTAACTAATGGACGTTTTAAATTATTGTATTTATATACTTTTCATTTGTTCACTACACTTTATTTTCCCGGGAAAAATCCCATCACTATCTTTCAAGGATATTTAAAAAATATAATTATATACCTAACTGCCCATAACAGATGCGTTGTTATTGCCACGGTTAGGTTATTTTTATCATATTACATTATTAATACTAAAATTTTATTTTATATTATTTATAACGCCTCGCTGGTCTAGTGGTATGTGCACTCGCTTGCCAAGACAGATCCCGGGATCAATTCCCAGGTCGAGCGAAAACATGTTTCTTACTTTTCAAACATGGCTCGGGTTTCAGATCACAAAACCGCAGTAGGCAAGCGTGGTGACTACGCCTAATCCTCCACACTGTACTGATATCTTCAGTGAGATGGGAAGCCCAACAGTGGGACATTACACGCTAATACTTTATTTTTTACTATCATTTTGTTGTATTGTTAAACGACTTCAAAAACCCGAGATTACGTTTCAAATTCATATTATACCCAGGGTATGACTTCAGCATACGAGTAGAAGATCTCATAAATAACTGACTTCAAAAAAGAATTAAATTGTTTTTTCGCTTTAAAAAGGTAAGTACTTAAAATAAGCCTTTGCTCACGAGGTAAATTAAGGATAAAGAAAATTGTGTAAAAAGCTTGCAACATTTTAGAATTAAATAATCCATTTTAAATTTTAACAAGTCTTCAATTGTTTCTAATAAAGTCAAATTGTCTTCAATTTAACTTATCTAAACTCTAGAATTAGAATAATTTGTCTAATCCCTCAGTCTAATATAAATGTCTAGTCAAATCAGTCTGCGTAACAACTATTTGTAGAATCTGTTCTTATTATCTGAACGTCTACAAGATAATCCATTCTAATCTAAAATAATTATCTTGTAATTTTATTGATTGAAACGTATTACAAACTCTTTGGTTGAAATTGTATTTTAATTCCAATTTCAACTCTCTAATATGGTAAACGCTTTCGGATAAGAGTGATTCCAAATTCAAAAAACCATGATGGCGGCCGCCTTAATTTACACCAAATAATTCATCTTTCGAACGTTTCCGACGTCCAATCAGAATTCATTTTTTTTCTCAGACATTGTCGATTTTACCGACTAGATTTGTTTTCAATTCCGTTTCGTTTTTCCGACTTATTTTTTGAACCGAAAATATACTTTCATTGGTCTGCAAATTAAATCGAACTGGTCAATTTGCGGGTGTGAAATTGAGTGGAGGATACTGTGTGAAAATTTTATAGGTATTTCATATATTAAACAATAGGGATGATGAGCAATTGTTTCCTATTATTTGGCTAGTTTTACTTCTGAAATACATTAGAAACTTTTAAAAGCTGAAAATAGAAATTATATTTCTAATATGATGTGTTATGAATCGATTTCGAAAATACTGTGCTAAAAGGGTTTGTGACAGATTTAGAAAAAAACTCCTTATTGTAAAAACCCAGGTTGAAAATGCATCAAAATTACGAAACGTGTTGAGGAACTCTCAACAGTAGCCTCCGTCGTACGTAAGTTCCCGTTTAAATAAATAATAATACATCAAAATAGGTTCATGTTTGAAAGCTACGATGCCATAGAGAAACAAACACAGACATGGATATCAAACTTATCAAACCTCTCTTTTGCTTCTGTGTTTAAAAAAAAAGTTCTTTGAAAAACAAAGTCTTTCATAGAGCATTATACGTCTATTCTTAATGGTAACTCGTGTCGGAATTATTTGGAAATTCAAACAAGTTGTTTGATTAACCAAGTTAAGTTTGTTTTGTGATAATTTGTAAGTCAATTTCGATTCCGACTATTGACTTAGATTTTCAGTTATACATGTACATTGTTGGGCTTGTTAAATTAAGTTATTAATCAGTTTGCTTTAGCTTACTGTAGTTAGGAGAAGGCAAACAATTAACGGATGTTTTGCAATTATATTGTTAGAAGTAATTGACGTAATACGTTGAGATAACATTTGGTTGGTTAGGCTTTTACAAATTTAATGATATCGGTTCAATGTGTTTGAGCGAAATAAAGTTAGAGAAGGTTAGTGCCGTTTGATTTACTGGTTCACTCAGATACGTTCATTAAATCGACACTTAATTATTTGACGTAATTATAATAATATATTTTTCTTATAAATAGAACAAAAAAAAATCTACTGTCTAGCTATCACCGTTCTTGAGATACAGTCTGGTGACAGACGGACGGACGGACGGACGGACAGCGAAGTCTCAGTAATAGGGTCCCGTTTTTACCCTTTGGGTACGGAACCATAAAAAATATAGTTTTCCACGTATCCACGTTGCATCCCGGTCTTGCATGTGCTCTAACAAGGCTCCCGTAGCCGTGTAGATTTTGTTGGTGAATACGCGCGCACTGGGGACACGTTAGACCACCGTCTCTGTAGGTATAATGGAAAGCCACTGGTAGTCGGGCTTTCAGACGATCACGCTTGGCATCCTCGGTACGCCGGTGCAATTCAAAGCTATGCACTTTGTTTTTGACGCGTGATTTCCAATCAACTCGATTGGATGCCAATTCCTCCCAAAGAGAATTGTCTATATCACAAGCCTTCAATATAATATTATTACAATACATGTTATACATTTTTTATTATATTTGTTTACAATATTATCGTGACAGATACTTACACAAGATCTCATTTTTTTACATTTAATAAGTGTAGATATTATTAGTATTCATATCTGTAAGAGAGGCTTTCCCCTATCGTGGTCTATCACTTACTCTATTTACTAATTAAAATTGTTAAATAACCCAATTAACTAAACCAATACAAATACCTAAACATTTGTTAACATTATGGTTGAACACTAAAATTAAATAACTACGCTCTGTTTGATAAGCTGGTTCTTATTGCTTCGGCTTACGGTTGGGTCATATAAATCGTGTTTTGATAGTTAATTTACTAAAATATTGGGTAATTGTAAATTCATTATTATGTTTGCGTTGCGTATTTACACTAAATTGTAGTTTGTTTGATCAATAATTATTATACATGACAATACATATTTAATGAAATTGATTGTAAATTATTCTCGAAGTTTCAGTTCTGTATTCGTTAATTTATTTATTAGTTGCTAGCAGCGCCCTGCTGTTTTACCTGCAGCGCACCCGTTCCCGTACGAATTTCTGGATTTTTTTAACTTATTGTCTTATTCCTGACCCTCTCTGACATTAGGGTTGGCCACTGACCACTGAGTAAATCGCTTAACGTGCCCTCCAAAGCACTGTAGTGCTCAGATATAAATGCCGGTTTCGGCCTCCCATCCGAGCTGCTTAACAAACGCAACGATCTTAGTCTTATTTATTTATCTTTACATGTTTTTTACCTTTCAAACATGGCTCGGGTTTGAGATCACGCATTTAGAAGCGTGGTGATTACATCCTCCTCATTGTACTGATATTTTCAGTGAGATGAGAGGCCTACCCAGCAGAGAGCTAATACTAGGGACGTTACAGGCTAATACTTACTTACTTATTACCTACTTACCAAAAGACAAACGCCGGGGCCTCAGTAGTTTGTACCACGGAGCACTGCAGGCGGAGCGTGGACCCGGGCTTGAGATACTTCTCTGTAGGCCCCGAGATTTGGGCCCGAGCCTCTGCAAACAAACTCGCGTCAACCTCATTTACTTAATTAAACGACACCCCTCGTCTTTGTTATTTAAATTAATGGTGTTTTTATTTTAATCCTAATGTCGTTAGGATGGGCCTTTTAATGATACAGCTAGTTTCGGTGATGGGAAAACTTTTGTGAGTCCTGATATAGAAATGGGATGGGTTTTTGAAATAGGTATGTGATTTTATTTTTTAACGTTTGCCATTCTGTGTAAAGGGTGATTCAAATAAGTACTCTCGTATCGTGTATTAACTAATTTTCTAAAAATATATCTTAGCAGAGCTTGTTGCTGCTTTAATAATAAAAACATTGACTACCACATACATCCACTTACTCAATAGACCTAATTTTACATACTTTACTTGTCAAAATCATTCATTAAATTCTAAGCATTTGTCATCTCTGAGTACGGGCGTTAATCCGTTTAGCAAAAAATGTTTAAGCTTCCCTGTTCAATAAATTCCCCAATATGTTATACCTAGTCTAAAGCAAACATTTTTATGATGTCCACTGCAAACAAAAAATCTTTTACAAAACCCGCCCATTGTTTCCCATAAAATATTTCATTGTCTTTGTTAAAAAAGTTAACAAAAAGACGTCAAACAATTTCTGCGGCCGGAAAAAAATTCGCGCAAAATAAAAATGGTTCGTAAAATAAAAAAATGTCTGATAAAATAATGTCCTTTCAGTGTCGAAAATTCTACGTCGGAATTTTAATTATTTTCAGGTTTCGGCACTTCGCCGCTAACACGTAGCCGGCTCTTGAATAACACCCTGTATTTGCATTTTAATATTGTATAAAGAAAACACTAGGATTTAAAGTAAACATTATAATGGAGATTAACCCTTACATTTTGTGGAATCACCCCTTTTTAAAGTCTCAATTGAGGCGTGAAGTTTCGGTTATGAATATTGTTTTATTCAATTTAAAGGTCGCTTTTTCAGTTTGTCTTTTCACCGCTGTGGGAAAATGAACAGAGATTTCGCCCTGGGTACTTTTGGATCGTATTTCACTGAAAATGTTTCACTTAACAAAAATATAAAGTTTTTTTGGGATGGATTCTCTTTAGCTACGCGGTAAGCTCTTAAACTCAGTATGCCAATTAAAATAATACCACAATGTAGACGAAAAGAATATCTTTTTTTAAATAGCATAAAATTATAGTCCAGGAGTCAGCGCTAAAGCAGTCCAAACAATCGTCAGACTGACGTTCGACGCAAATAAATTGACAACGCTATTAGGAAGCAAATGATATGCTGGGGGACATTACTTGTCTGGCTTGCTGTTATAGGAATTAATGACCATCATATATTAGCCTTATTAGGGGCTATTTTTTTCATTAGCTCTGGCAACTTATTAAAAAACTGCATTATGGTTTAGGATCCTACCATTCTTCGACCTTTCGCTAATCTGTTATGTTTACTTATCAAAATTATTCTTAAACTGGAATCTTTAGGCGGGAGTTTACAAGTAACTTTAAGAAACAGAATATTGTTTGACATAATTGTGTCATTTAATGACACAATTATGTCAAACAATATTCTGTAGCCAATTCAAGTTTTAAAACATAAAAAGCATCATACATTCAAGATAAGACTTCTAAAAGACTTTTTCTTAAAAACAATTACCTACAACTTTGGAAAGACAAAAGGCAGTTTTACTTGCGTCGAACGAGACAGTCTATACACTGTTGTGGCTCACGCTTTACTTTAAAAATCATGTCCTATATTTAATTAAACAGTTAACGTAACTCACCGACTACTTCTAACCGTAGAAAGATGCTGGTAGGCGGATGTGACGACACTTGACATTCATAGATCCCGGCGTCTCGCTTCTGAACGAAACGGACTTTCAGTGTCCAGTCCTGTTACAAATAATTACAATCAATTTCACTTTTATAATATTATTAAAAAGTATATTTATTGGCATAGGAAATATTTGTAAAGTCTATTTATATAATGTTTTAATTATAATATGAATAAGGTATCATAAAACACTATTAGTATCATAGTCCGGTTTTCTCTGTAACACAGGTGTCAACCTAGTTCAGGCTCGTGTTTAATTATAGCAATAAATATTTATCCTAGATTTATTAATGTGTAATAGAAGTAAGTTTGTAGGAATAAAAAATTACTAATAACAGGTCATTATAAGTATTCAAGTACTCAAACGGGGCTTTTTGCGGTAAATTTAAATTCGATTTTCTACTTCAGTGCAACGTTAATATTGATTTAGAGTAGCGTTAAGATCTTCAATTTATCAAAAGTATTTAATTTATTTTGGTGATTCATGCATTTACCTCTGAATGCTGTAAGTGTATCGCCTGAAACCTCTGGTCGGAGCTGTATGTGGTTAACCCGACTGTCAAGAGATGGTAGTCCTTCCTTCGGATCCAGGATACCTAGAAATAAACAACAATATTAATTATAGTGTTAAAAGTAAAACAATTGCATTGATTTCGCGTTACACCAAATAGGTATAATAAAGGTGAATTTATTTTTTATAGTTTCTTTGATCGCGCCAATCTCAGAACTATCTATACTATTGGTATAATTCTTTCTGTAATGGCTAGCCACAGTCATAGAAAAAGGCTATGTTTCATCCCTAAATTATTAAAGGAACGGTAAATACGCGGGCCGCTGCTAGTAATAAATAAAAGCCTAGGACGATACCAAACAAACCTAAAACCTTATCTCATTAAAAGTTCTGGAACACATTTCAAATATGTAATGACAATTTTTAAATTGTATAATCTGACAAAGTACTAAATTGCGCTACAATTTCGTGGGATATCTGTTAGTGCTAGTACAGCTATACAAATTGTGCAAATACGAGACAAACCGCAAATCGCAAAGTTCAGTCTGGGATTACAGACAATACTATAGATTCTATAAATTTCAATGAAATTGGTATTGAAGAGGTCATTAACGCGTTGTTTAGAGTAAGCGAGTTAATTAATAGTGAGTTGGTATATTTATTAGAAGGCGAGTGAATGAGCGAGCAACTTGACATGACTCGCGTTCTTAAGAGCTCACAGCTAGCAGCTTGTAAACAAACTAGTTCAACCTAAACAGCACACCTAACGAGTTATTCATAACTAGCCGCGTACCCACCTAGCGCACAGGCTCGCGCGGCAGCCTTGCGAACCAAATGCCTCGGCTGGTGTGGACGTGCCTCGGGCTGCCTCGGGCGCGCGTTTGCTCGGCTGAGCACGGCTCGGCCCCGAGCCATCTGTTGTCGGTAAACTTGACGCGCTCAAAGGTGCCTCAGAGAGCGCAGTGTGTTAGGTGGGAACGGTTATGTTTTGGCTCGCGCGCGAAGCTAGGAAAATAGCTGCAGCTGAATATACACGACTGTCCATTTCGAATACTCGCGGACTTATGATGGCTCAGCATGCCTCGCGAGGCAGCCTCGTGTAAATTGAACAAAACTACTGAGGCTGCCTCGGGAGCCATCGCTCGCGATCTGGACACCGAGGCTGCCGTGCGAGCCTGTGCGCTAGGTGGGTACGCGGCTAAACACTGGTTTAGAGCATAGACACCTCTTCACTGTCTCTATGGTTTTAAGTAGGTATGGGACAGTTAGGATGTGCTTCAATGGAACGAAACCTTAACTGTCTGTTAGAGACTAAAATCCGTTTTTTAATATCGCTATTATTTCTAGATTTACAGGCAGTCAAAGATACTGATTAGACAGAGACAGCACTACTAGAATGTGACGTCACAAGCTTGTAGCGCCGTAGACGCCGCATACAAAAAATCGTTTTGCAAGAAAGGGACAGATCTTTCATTTTCATCTCTCAGAGCTTATAATTTCTTTTAATCGATTTTGATTCTAATTTAATTTTTGATCATAATATTAGTTATTTTACTAAATTCATCTCTTAAATTGTACCTTTTTAATATCAGTCAAATACCCAATTAGTGAGTTCTACTGAAGTTAGGGTAAAATAATGGCCGACGTCTCTGAGGATGGCATTTAATAAACAAGATAATTAAGGAGTTACAGTTCTAGGTATATTTACTTTTCAATGAGCTACTTGAACAATAGTTAAATCTGCGCTTGTCAGTTCTAAAACTTACAGTCTTACTTTTGGCATTTGCAACAACAGCTATCAAAACTTTCATTTTTAAACTATAGTAAAACTCCGAGGTCCGTGCAGTCATTTGATGTTTCCAGCCATGTTACTTTTTATGAGAAATTAAATAGTAACATGAATATAGAATAAATATAATATTTAAAGAACAAATTCACACACGCAAACTATGCTGTAGGCTTGTATTATGGAATCTTACTGTTACTATTACATATACATACACAAATATTTTTTATGAATATATTATGGATACCCACACGTCGTAGCCAACAACTAAGGCAAACTTATGCCTGCACATACTATTGACTCCGGGTGGGAATCGAACCCGCAACCTCCGACATAGTAAGCGCTCTCACATGCCACATGTTATTGAATGAATTAAAATAAGGGTTCTAAAAACAAAACCTTCTTTGAACGAAGTAAAACATTTACTTTCAGTAATGTATTTCAGATTTGTATATGGTTACATTATTTTAGTTTTGACATTACCAGATGTCAGATCTCTTGTCTGGAAATTCAAGTTCAAATATATTGCCATCTATAATATAAAAATGAATCGCAAAATGTGTTGGTAAGCGCATAACTTCAGACGACTGCACCAAATTGGATGATTCTTTTTTTAATGTGTTCCTTATTGTCAGGACAAGGTTTTTATATAAGAAAAATAAGAAATAAAAATCTCAAAATTCCCACGGGAACGGGGGCGCTGCGGGTGAAACCGCGGGGCACAGCTCGTTGTATATACTCGTAGTATAACGCCGTACTGAGACGTAAAATCGTTTCCTTAGTAGAGATTTAATGAATGACATGTGGCATGTGGGAGCTTTTACTATGTCGGGGGTTGCGGGTTCGAATCCCATGTGTATAAAAAATAACGTCAGAAGAGAAATCTACACTTAACGTAGATTTATAAGACGTCTCTGAGGGGGGTAGAAAGATTATTTATTCATGTTACTTCTTTATTTGAATAACATCAGTTTGATTTCCCAAAAATAATTACTACAATCATCCGACAGTAAAAAGAAAATTTTCGACCCTCTCCCACACGCGCGGAATAAATATCAAAAAGTATGAACGATTTCGTCCCACAGCCATCGCGCGTGGCATACTAATAAAAAAGGGCTTGTTCAGACGAGAGAAATTCCGCGGGGACTTTTTGTCAATCAACGTTGAACCTATAGGAATTGTTCCTGATAATATATAGAAAGTAAATCATTGCCATAACATTTTTAATCTTGGGATTTGCCATCTTGCGAGTTTTGTTTGCGTAAGGTCTTGTTCTAGATTTACGATCTCAAAACGACCCTAATTTGATCGTACTTTGTACTCCTATGACATTCACTTTTGTCATACATTTTTAACTTTTAAGAGGTTCTAAATACGTTTTAACATTTTTTCAATGCCAGTTCTTAGAATAAGTAGAACTCATTTTAATTTGGTTTTAATTAGATAAAATAAATACAAATAAAATAAATAAAAAAGTGACCTAGAAGTAAAATAAAAAGTGAATAAATTACCTAGAAGTTGCAAAAGTCTAAAAATTCTTAAATACATAGAACGTATTAACTTCCAGTCTTCTTCTTCTTCTTCTTCATCGAGTGGATGGTCAACCTGACCAATCCCGGTGTCAGAGTTATTGAGCCGCCAATGGCCTCTGACATGGCTCAAGTAACGACTACTATCCGAAGAAAGTATCCGGGACCGACGGCTTAACGTGCCCTCCGAAGCACGGAATCATCTTACTTTTCGAGCAATCAGGTGATTCAGCCTGCAATGCCCTAACCAAACTGAGGAAAGTCTCACAAAGAGATTTTTGTGAGATGCCCCCACCGGGAATCGTACCCGGCACCTCCGGGTCGTGAGCCGGGCGCTCAAACCACAAGACCACGGAGGCTGTTCTTCTCCCCGTTAAAAAGTAACTTGTTGTAACTTCCAGTTAAAAAGTTAATTAAAAAGTATTAGCCTGCAATGTCCCGTCTCACTTAAGATATCAGTGCAGTGAGGAGGATACCCGCATTTGACAGACGTGGTGATTAATGCTTCATCCTCCTCACTGTACTGATTTTCTAGTAATTTATAAATTATTTGCGATTGAAAAAAGTCCGCGGAATGAAGTCCCCCGTTTGCATAAGTCTAATGTAAATTTTTATATTCAGTCTCTTCTACTATTTTGCTTGGTAACGTTTTTCCGCGCCAATGAAAAGGTTGTCTTGTTCAAATTGTTCGGGAAAAGTTAATTATTTTTGTTGTTCAGTAATTTTTTTTGCTTCGAATCGAGTTTTATTTACCGTTACAGGGCTTTCCTTCAAGTTTTGTTACTTTTCGATTTGTCAGATGTCAATGACCTTTTCATACACACTTCCCACTAGGTATTCAATTAGACAAAATAGCTTTGTTTGTACACTTGGTTTGATAGCGATATCCTTTTTCTTGTGACAATTAAACGGGATCGAATCCTGATTTATAATATACTAGCTGTGCCCTGCCGTTTCACCTGCATTTTTTCCTCACTGCTTACCGTTTAAACCTTCCCTGGACCTTCATGAATATTTCAAGACCAAAATTAGCCAAATCGGTTCAACCGTTCTCGAGTTTTAAGCAGACTAACAAACAGCAATTCATTTTAGATTGCAAGCCATACACGATCAAGTTCACCATCAAGTTTGTAGCGGCCTTGATGCGGCGTCCTGTAAATTTGACGATGTTAGTAGACTTGTCATGCACACCCATAGCCGTACACCATCTAGTTAACTGGACGCTGCATCAAGTGCGCTGCAAACTTGACGGTGAACTTGATCGTGTATGGCCTGTATTAATTGAACTACAATAAACCAATCTATGTACCCAGTTTTGCTTGCACAAAATTCAACCTTGAAGGTATTATAGCCAATAATACTATAACATGCCTTTGAATACAATATTCTATCTATTCAATTAGTATTAATAATAATGCTCTGAGCCGTTATTGAGAAATTTGGATCTGCCGTTTCGTGATATTTGATTAAAGATGTATATACTAGCAGCGCCCCGTTGTGCGTGTTCCCGTGGGAATTTCGGGGTGGAAAATACCGTAGCTATAACCTTCCCGTTGAATGTGGCTATCCATTATATAAAATGTTATCCAAGTCGGATTGGTGGTTTCTGAGATTAGCTCGTTCAAACAAACAAACTCTTTAGACTCTTTAGCTTCATAATATAGGTTTCAGTAGTCAACTATACAGGGCGACATCTGGGTCGTGACTCTAACTTATTATTTGAAACTCAGTTAATTATTGCGATTTCAGTTATAAAGCTAGTTTTTCATTTATTTACATTTATTACAGCTATGTGTAGTAATTGAATAAATAAAAAAACGGAAAATGCTTAATTTATGTTCAATCTGCAATTCATGCTAAAACATTTAAAACAAACTTATTAGATGAGTAACAAAAGTCATTAGTCATTATTATGACAGTCAGTGTCTTAATAAATCGGGTGTGTAGGGTGACTACACGACCTAAAAGTGAATATTTTTTTTATATCGACCAATTTTTTTTAATGTAACAATTTAATCGAAATTATGTGTTATATCACTCAAATCGCAATAATTAACTGAGTTTGAAACAATAAGTTAGAGTCACGACCCAGATGTCGCCCTGTATATTATCTGGGTTATTGTTAATAGTTGGTGAAAATATGAAGTTTGATATGTTTACAACAAAATAGCAATGTCTATGTCTTTACTCACTGCCGCTCACTAACAGATGACCATTAAATCGACATTTAGCTAATTGACGTAATTTTCCTACATAACATGTCAAATCACTCATAAAATCTCTACCAAGGAAACATTTTATGTCTCTGAGTACGGGCTTTTATAACTTTCTAGCAGCGCCCCGCGGTTTTACCCGCGTTGTGTCCATTCCCGTGGGAATTTCATGTAGTTTTCACCGAAAGATTTCACCGACGATTTCGAGAGGAAAGTTAAATATATCTTTCAAAACTAGTGAAATTCTAAAATAAGTCACAAAAGCAATAACATTTTTATTTTTAAAACATTGGAATTTCAAAATAACACAACATATCATCACTTCCTTTTCCAAAGTCGGCTTAGATTACCTACATCACAAAGGCACACGTAACAAACTAATCCTATAAACCAAGTTTAGCTCTTAAACTTAGGTCTTAGGTCATAAAATACACTGTAATACCAGTTTCAGACAAACTTGTCATATTAAAGACTGCAAATTATTAGGTTAGATCTTAGACCTAATAAAAAGTAACCACACCGAGCGCCACGTACGGTACTTACAGTGAAGCATATACAATTACGTCTTGTACTACATACACTCATTTACATACCAATTACACTAGTTTATAATTAATTATTATTGATCAGTTTTACTAAATAGTTGATGGTTTGATAGAGATGTCACTGCGCATAAAATACATTTATACCTCTATTAAGTGATTGAAAAATTCATTAGAGGCTTTGTCGCCGTCGCAGCATCGAGGCACCCTAAATAATGCATGGTGCACTGTCCACAAAACTGGCTTCATTTGAGCATTCAGAGTGCTTTGTCTGGTAATTTTATTTGTTCTAAGCTTTTGGTGTAATTCAACTTAAAATTTATATTGAACTCGTTTTATAAAGTTTTCGTGCCAACTACTAGACTTTGACAAACAGTGGTTGTATAAAGGTATCTTAGAAGAAATCGCGGTTTTACTTCCTTTCCTTAATACTAGCCGCGCCCCGCAGTTTTACCCGCGTTGTACCCGTTCCTAAATTTTGGCATGATGTATAGCCCATTCCCGTTGAATGTGGCTATCGATTACAAAAATATTTTTTCAAAACGGATTTATAGTTTTTAAGAAAAGCGCGTTCCACAGGGAACGTAAATAGAGAGAAGACGTAAAAAATAACCGTTATAATATCAGTAACTGGCATAATTAAATAACCCAAAAAGACGTCTAAACTGAAAGAGGCTTTGATGCCATTCATTCAATGATAAAAAACAAACTTCAGTACGTTCGAAATAAACATTCTCATTGACATCCCGGAACGAAGAAACCGTTCCTTCGAATAAATTGGAGTGCTACTTCCAACTCGGCGTTCCACTGAGATCGTTCCAACTAGTTAACGTTTTTATAGCGTTACTTTTACCCCTACTATATGCTTTTCTATTAGGTCAGTGGCCTTCTCTGGCCTCAGTTTTGTACCACCTTAAGGCCTTTCTTCTTCATTCGAGGCCTTCTTACGATAGAAAATAAAGTTAGGCATACTTTTACTTTTGCTATTCGCAAGTTCGACTGGGTTAGTGGCCAACTCTGGTGTCAGTTTTTAACGCCTTAAGGGTTTTAACACGGTCTTACGATATTGGGACATTTTACGTTTACTATTCTATAACGACCGGGGCTAATAGTAGGGGCCATATTTATGATATATATTTTTACTTCTTGACCCAATACTCGGCAGAAAATTCTGAGAAACTTTTAACTATGACTTGAGCTTTTAAAAGCTTTCATTAGAGGTTAAAAAGGCTTTTAGAATGTAAAGCTCTGTCCGTATTTAAGATTTTTTCCTAAGATTAAGTTTAAGTAGTGAGGAAGATGATCATTTAGTCGAAAGCAAAATAATCTTAATTAAATGGCTCAAAAATCTTGCTAGAACTGTTAATTTATCTAAAACATTCTTTTGTTGTTGAGCTTTTCCCAATTATTTTGTCTTTTCTAAACAATATAATCTTGCAGTACAATCGAAACAAACATCCATCCATCCATCCTCACATTTATAAACGTAGCAGGATACTTACGATCCCATCTCCAATATTCCTTATAATGCATGGTAGCATCGCGGTAGACCCAGTCTGTGACGTCACTAGCGTATTATTTTCCGTTTGGAACTGCTTCTCAGGAGTCGAGTTGAAGATGTCTTCCAAAGGAGGGAAAGAGACAGTCAGCTCGTTCTGTTCCGCTTTGACAGTTGACGGTGGAGATAACGTTGATTGGCCTGAAAGGGATTTTGAAATTAGAATGCGTTTAGTATGTGGTGGTCGAATAGAATTTATGGGCGGATTTGGTGAGTTGTGGTTTCGAATTTTAAAAAATTACATTCTTTTGAAATATTTAAATTAAAAAAAGAAACTAAGCAATGGATGGTCTTTTAACGTCCGGTTTAATTCCGGATCCAACAGCCGACAATAGGGTACGGGCTTTAAGAAAGATTATAATTATTATAAATTATAATTTAATACGTAATTAGAAAATGTTCAACTGAAATGGGTATCTCCCGATACTGAAACCAAATTCAGTCGGAGCAAATCCGAAAATAAATAAAGATTATCTTACAAGCATATCTAATGCTTCCAATTAAGGGTAGGGGGCGTATTTAGCAGTTTAATTAAGGAAGACCCTTATTACATAATTAATTAGTTTACTCTCAGAAATTCCTTAATAAAGTTCAGTTTTTAAATTTTTTGCTTTCACCGTTTTAGAAAGCACCTAATTTGTTTTGTTAATGGTATTAGTGACTTTTATTTTAATCAAAGTGTAAGTCTTTGATGATTTCTTAGAAAACCGCACCTAATCAAAATATATAAAAAATAAATACACCCAGACCAATTCATTCACAGTTCATTCGACCCAAGCTAAGCTCTAAGATTGTATTAATTTGCAAGTTTGTTTGTATGTTCGAGCTAATTTCTGGAATTACAAGTCCGATTTTAATAATCCTTTTTTAATAGATAGCCACATTCTACGGGAAGGTTATAGGCTATTTTTCATCCTGAAATTCAAACAGAAACGGGCACAACGCTGGTAAAACCGCGGGGCACTGCTAGTTCATCTATATCATTATACAGATAGTATAAATTAGTATAGGTAGAAAGACGTTATCATATAGTGTGCGTAACACCCCAATAAAAAAAACAACTTTTGACTCTCATTAAAAATACCAATACATGTAAGGAACGTACACTCCTCGTTCGAGGAGAAATGATGGTTCTAAATTAAGGCACCGCCGTTTGTTGTTATTTAGAAAAAGGACTTCCTGCCGTAAGATGGTGTACACAAAATGGCGTCGAGAGACTATTTATCACTTCACGGGGATTGTTCTCGACAGGGTATCATAAAGTAAAGAGTTTATGATCATGGTTCCACGGTTTGTTTTAATTTTCTTGCTTAATATATATTTTTATACAAAACTAGCTGTGCCTCGCGGCTTCAGCCGCAGCACACCCGTTCCCGTGGGAATTTTGGGATTTTTATCACTTATTATCCTTTTCTTGACCTAGATCAATAAAAAGTTAAAGAATCATTAAAATCGGTCCATTCGTTCTCGATATATTAATAGTGTAACTTGAACTTTCTTTTATACATATGGATATGTATGACGCCTAATTTTAACCCAGAATATCAAGTGTAATTATCTAACAGTATCTAAAAATCTAAAAAAGCCTAGGGGAGAATTTTAGACAAGTATGTGGCTTCTTAATATTAAAATAAAGTTTTATAACACAAAGATATTAAACTTCTTCATCGAGTGGATGGCCAACCGGACCAATCCTGGTGTTAGGTTATTGAGCCGCCAAAGGCCTCTGACATGGCTCACGTAACGACTACTATCCGTATAAAGTAACCGGGACCGACGGCTTAACGTGCCCTCCGAAGCACGGAATCATTTTACTTTTCGAGCAATCCGGTGATTCAGCCTGCAATACCCTAACCAAACTGAGGAAAGTCTCACAAAGAGATTTTTGTAAGATATCCCCACCGGGAATCGAACCCGGAACCTCCAGGTCGTGAGCCGGGCGCTCAAACCACAAGACCACGGAGGCTGTTAAAAGATAGTAAAGTAAAGCCTGTAATGTCCATCTGGTACGCAAAGGCCTCATATGTCACCTAGGATATCAGTACAGCGAGCTATGTCGAAAAAAACACATAGCCATACGTCAACAGTATGTGTTTAAATTGTAATAGTTTATACTAGCAGCGCCCCGCGGTTTTACCCGCATTGTGCCCGTTCCCGTGGGAATTTCGGGAATTTTTTTACATAAAAACCTTCCTCTTGAATCACTCTACCTATTACAAAAAACCGCATCAAAATCCGTTGCGTAATTTTAAAGATTTAAGCATACAGACAGACAAACAGACAGACACGAAAAAGAGACGACTTTATTTTATACTATATAGTGATTTTCAGTACAGCTGTGTCACTTGATATGTCAATTCACCCACTGTGTGAATGATTGATTGTCATGTCGGTTTTCATCAATAACTCAGTGTTTACGTCAAAAATTCACACGAGGTACACAGAACTTAAATCTATACAAATATTATAAAGCTGCAGAGTTTGTATGTTTGTTTGAACGCGCTAATCTCAGAACTACTGGTCCGGTTTGAAAAATTCTTTCAGTGTTGGATAGTCCACTTATTGAGGAAGGCTATAGGCTATTTTTCATCTCGAAATTCCTACTGGAACGCGCACAACGCGGGTAAAACCGCGGGGCGCTTCTAGTTCATACTAAAACGTTAAAGCCTAAATTACATTACGAAATTAGTGGCATGAAATTAATTTCGTGACACTAATTTCACCAGTAATTTCACGTGTAAACGTTCAGTTTCACTGTGCATGCATTCTTTCGTGAAACTAAATTAGTTTCGTGCCCTGCGCGATTTTTAGGTGAAATTAGTGTCATGCAACTTAATTTCATAGTGTAGAAGCAACGCGAAACTAGTGTCGCGACAGCATTTCAGAGACAGCAGCACCAATAGCTATGATATTGACAAGGCCATTATCTCCGCGATACTGATAATTTCACGACACTATAATTTCAACGAAAGTAGTTTCACATGTGCTGAAATTACTTTCACGAAACTAGTTTCATCATGCATGACACTAGTTTCGTAATGTAAATCCCGTTTAACGTACTGGATCCCGTACTTAGAGACGTCCATTAAAACAGCTCAACTAATTGACGTAATTTTTAATACATTACATGTCAAAATCACTCATTAAATCTCTACTAAAGAAAGACAAAGACAAGCTTCAAACGCTTATTTGACGTCTCTGAGGCGTGAGTGAGTTTATCAACATTGTTTTCATAAAACATCCGTCAGATCACAAACTAATTCTATCCTTACATTTCTTTATTTCATGCAAACAAACCTTATTTAAGAAGCTTATACTTCAGTTTTATTTAAGCTCTGCTCGCTTAACTAACCGTTTAACAGATAAAATTGTGGATAAAACACGTTCCATTCATTAAATATTAAACCGAGACTTACTCGTAACGTAACTAACCGCCTCAATAATAAATGTTGGCTAACCGAAATAAATTGGGTGTACCTGTCTCTGTCTTGTATGGAATTATTTATGAGTGCGAAGAGGATAGCATGTGAAACGAAGCGGTTACGTAATAATTGCTGTGTTTTATTAATTTTGGGATCATAGTGTTGTGGGATTGAATTCTTGGATGTAGAGTTTGGGGTTTAGCTGTTTCGAAATTAATACGATTGTGGTTGTTTGAAAATTACGAAGGCTTTTGATAATGGTCTTACGAAATAAACAACTAGGACTGGGAATCGAACGTGATCCTGAAACACGATAGTTACCGATAGCGTTCATATAGAAAAGCGCCAATCTATCACCTATTGAAGACGGAGCCATAAGTAGTTTAACATCAGTTAAGCGAAGCGTCGTCGCATAGATAGTTTACACGCTACAAGTCGTCTGGTATAAAATTGCGTTTCCATTAAAGTGGAGCCGAATTGTGCAGAGCTCCACTGAACAATCACAATGTAGGGCTGTTCCATTAATTAGCGATTCTCATTTAATATATTCATCTCTTTTCTTTGTACTGTAGTAATGGCGATAGATATACCTATTTCAGTTCGTATCGCAGAAATTCGCATCGCTAGTTCCTGCGATGCGAATTCGCATCGCATCGCATCGCTGTTTTGTGTGGGAGCCCGTATTACGAAAAGAATTTGACAATGTTGACGAACGTCGCATAAGTCAAAATTGACTCGCGTTCCATTGAACTCTCAGCTTATAAACTCGCTCAACCCCCCATTTCCTTAGCCATGTAATCATCAAAAAAGAAAACACTTCCGTAAAGCCAATGTCATTTCAAAAGGCCTTGTCCTGAGGGACGTCAAACGTGAAGTACACTTCAACGCAGAGATACATCCATCATGTTGAGGACAACTGACACGCCTCGACGTTTAGAGCTAAACAAGGATGGAGGAATGAGCTACACGGGGAGACTAGGTAAAGCGAAGACAGTGACTAGCACATTTTGGATAAAGAACATACACACACAGACGCCTATGTGCATTAATGGTATTTTTTTCCTAAGTTCACTTGGCTAGGTGAACTTAAGAGGTTACCAATGCTATCCTATTTTTTTTATTTCTAAAATACTATCTGTGTACCAAATAAAAAATATGGTCTTTGTCATTTCAAAAGTACTCTTTAAACCGACACATACAACTGTACACAATAAAAACAAAGTTTACTATTCGTCCATTTAAACCCACTATTCTCAATATGTGACTGAACGATTCAACAAAAAACACAAAACTGAACTCAAACGAACAAGTTAAAGTTAGCTTGTATGACCCGATGGAAGGAAAGTTTATGTTACCGTTTCTGTTTTAATTTTTATTACATTTTTTACCTTGAATACTTCAAACGAGCTTTACGCTGTTTGTACCGTCAGTCCATTCAAATATCGAGCTTAAAATCGTACTTTGTCTTATTTTAAACTAGCAGCGCCCGGGGTGTTACCCGCGTTTTACCCGTTCCTGCGGGAATTTCGGGATAAAATGTATCCCTTGTGTTATACTGATGTATAACCAAATCCGAACTATAACCGAATCTATAACAAAAACTGTAAAGTTTCATCCAAATCCGTTAAGTATTTTTTGCATGAAAGAGTAACAAACATACGTACATGAAGTTTGTATACGAAAAAGTTATAAGTATTCTTTGGATAGGTTTGATAGGGACTATTAAAACTGTCCGCTGGCTCTTTTTTGGTGATATAGTGCGTGTGACGTATGTAAAAAAGATAGGGGACCTAATTTTGTCGTCAGATCTCATGATCACATAAAATCAAACCTACCTACTTTTATTGAAAACGAATCTACTGCGAGTTCTTTTTCTTGCAAGCTTTTTTTTCTATAGACAATTTTAAGTACTTAGTTACTTTTAATAGGGGTGACAGGAATATAGGTTTTCGCTCATTTGTTTACCAGATCTAATAGCCTACTTAGTTAACCTAGACATTCCAAAAGTTTCCGAAGATTAGTACGTCTTATAGACTGTATAGCGAAATCTATTTATGGCTAAGCGAATTCCATGTATTCACACACAACCGTTAGTAATATTAGAGTGTTAAATTACCTTCTCCAGCGCTGGTGAGTGTATGGACCAGCAGGGCCAGCGCGCAGAACCAGCGCCGCACGCCCGCAGACATGGCGGCGACAACGCTGTAACAATAAAATACAATCACTACATAGTATAAAATAAAGTCGCCTCTTTTTCGTGTCTGTCTGTCTGTTTGTCTGTCTGTATGCTTAAATCTTTAAAATTACGCATAGGATTTTGATGCGGTTTTTTGTAATAGGTAGAGTGATTCAAGAGGAAGGTTTTAATGTAAAAAAATTCCCGAAATTCCCACGGGAACGGGCACAACGCGGGTAAAACCGCGGGGCGCTGCTAGTATACATATATAACACCATTAAATACATTACATAGACCTAAATACAAACTGACACAACTCAAAAAGGTAATTTCTAGAAGATAAAAAAAAGTGTCGATGCATCTTTGTTACGGAAGTTGCAGAGTTTATTTCAGACTAGCCGTGTCCTGCGGTGTTACCCGCGTTGTACCCGTTCCCGCGGTAGTTTCGGGATAAAATGTATCCTATGTGTTATTCTGATGTATAACCTATATTACTGTAAAGTTTCATAAGCATCCGTTGAGTAGTTTTTGCTTGAAGGAGTTACAAACATACATCCATACATTCATCCTCACACACTTTCGCATTTATTTAGGATTAACCTGTTAAATGCCACTGAAAGCATCGCATTGTCACGCGAGGACATAATATGATTGATCTATTGATTTTTTATTGGTTCGTTTTGTCACTCGCGTAGGACTAAAGGTTCGGATGGTCGTAAGCCTCTTATATGTTAATGTGACCGCCCACATTGCGCCCCCCCCCCTATTATGTTACCTGTCCTACGAGTATAAAGCTCCGAATAAAAAAGCTTTTCATCAAACAATGCTTTACAAAAATCGAATGCAATTACCAACTTTACGAAGCTATTAAAACGCCTATATAAAAGCTAACACGAACAATAAACGTTGTTTTTAAAAAAGCTTAAAGCTTCCTTTGAACCGGAAGCGGAGTAAATAATAATACAGCAAATGAGAGATGGGTGATGCCACACTCGCCGGCACGGTACGGCACGGCCCGCGTCACGGCACTGCAGGCTCGTGTGTGTTGTGTGCGTATTTAAGCTTCGATGTAAAGTGTAATGTTAGATTACAATTAATAGTATGGATAAATCTACTTCGTAAAGGTTGAACTTTCAGCCATTTCCGATTACCAATTTCTACTGGTTATTGCGGATAAATCAAATACAGACTTTGTTTTTACGTGATTAAATGTCAAATGTTGATAAGTTAAGGAATGAATTATTATGTTATTATTCGACATTTATTTACACACCTACAAATATTATCAGAAATTGTCAATAAAGATAGGTTATTGGAACAGCAGTCAAAGGATTAAATGCAATACTAATTTGACTTATGCTATTTTGTTCTAGGTCGTGGTCGACGGCGCCTGGTAATTGTGGCAACAGCCAATAAATACATATTTTATGTTCAAAGGTTTAACAAAGGTTGTAGCGCGACACAGTTTATCAAACAAATGACTGCTAATTGTTTGTAAAACGACTTAAAACGGTAGTCACTGTGGTCACCGAACCTTCTCTTCACACTAGACGGTCGCGATAAATGAGGTCACCTATTTTACTTAAACTTAAAAAACCAGTATGAGGTCACCTAATTAGGTGACAGCTGCAGTCGCTTGCCGAATGCGGCTGACTACTCAGTTCTTACACTGATGCAGTAACTGCATGTTGCCTGGAGCGAAATGCTTTGTATTATTGCGAAATACTTTGTATTCTTTAAAGCATCGTTTAGGTACACTATGCAAGTGGAACTAGAAGGTCTGATTTCTATGTTTTACCGACTTCAAACACCGAAGGCGGAGGTTCTCAATTCGGCCGGATTTTTTTGTCTTTTTTCGAATCTAAATAATCTAAATAGATCAGGGTATAAATAATCTAAATAGATCATTACTAGCCGTGCCCCGCGGTGTTACCTGTGTTGTACCCGTTCCCACGGGAATTTCGGGATATAATATTTCCTATGTTCAGTTTCATTCAAATCAAAACATATCTGATACATACATACATCCTCACAAATTTTCGCATTTATAATATTACATAGTAGGATTTATTCAAAATGTTAATCTTTGGAAACTCTTAGTCGTTGTGAATCACAGTGGAAAAATATAAACTATAAATAGGACTGAAATATAAACTATAACAACTGTTGTTACTACAGTACTAAATATAAAGTATTTTATTTCTTACGCTCGTACTCCAGAGACGTCAACTAATGCTTCCTTAGTAGAAATTTAATGGGATTTGAATAATTATTTTTGTAATGGATAACCACATTCAACGGGAAGTTTATAAGCTATTTTTCATCCCAAAATTCCCAAGGGAACGGGTATAACGCGGATGAAACCGCAGAGCGCTGCTAGTACATACAATATAAATTCACACTGCGCTTTGCCAAATCACCTATTCTGTATTGTGTACTTTCAGCTTTGTAAAGGAATCAAACAGTGTGTGAAACAATTAATCTTTCTTTGTACTGTAAATGCGGGCTCGCGATAATGTACCTTTTTATAGCGCAAACAATACCCGAGTTTCAGCTTTGGAACTAATAAAAGCCAAGAATGAAAGCGAACAATGGAGTAAATACGGTCAAAATGTTATTTTCCATTTAGATATCGTTTATATTAAGCTAGCTTACTAGCTGAGATAGTGAGAGTTTAATAAATGGTAATCTTCTCTCAAGGTGAATTACTCGCTCGCTCGCTATTGTTCTCACTAACTCGCAGCCAGCAGTAAACTAGCTCAATCCATCTAACGATTAGGTAAAGAAAGTGTCTGCTGCATATAACATGCAGTGACAGCATTAGTGTAAAAAATACGGTAGTCGGCTGCATTCGAATACTGCAGCTGTCAAAAATACAAGATTTATTAAAGACTAATATCATGTTGATTTGTCTGTTAAACCCAGGTATCTGAATGTTGAAAAATATTTAATTTTATACATAAGTTCTATTTAATGTTCTTAATGCTATATTTTAGCTGTATGTATTTCTCTCAGACAAAAAGTAAGCCTTTGAACATATTTTTAGTATAAATTAGTAGAATAATTGGCCCATAATTTTCTGATCGATAATCATCACGTACAATTATCTTGATAATTTCGAAACCTCAAGTCCGATCACTAACAACGTCTGCCCAGTAAACCTACCCCTTCCCTTAAGTTTTATCGTTATTTTAGTTACGTCCCTTCAATTTGAAGTCACTCCAGGGTATTGAATATTGCTTTCGAGTCTTGCAAGTTTCAGGTTAATACTATCCGCCTTACGTGCTGTTACTTTGGTCGCTTTATTTTAATGGTAAGGTGAGATGATATTGATGCATAGGTAAGATTGTGATACGATAGAAACATATAAGTGAAGCCTTAGCGCCGAAAAAATAAAGTCACTGCTTTCTTCAATAGCATTTTAATATTGGAACGGCTGGACCGATTTCTACCAAACGTATAGCTAAGAACCACTGCAAGGAAACCGGCTTTCACGTTGAAAACTGCACTGAAATCGGTGGTTAATGAAAACATACCTTAATCCAACTATAGTTCAGACTATAGTTTTTGAAATACCTATGAATTTGCTTGTCATGTAAGGAACTGTAACAAATCAATGCTTTACACAGAACGAAGTGTAAACGGGTAACCGTTAAAATTTTACAAATATTAAATAACTTCCGACACCAAAAACATTCAATAAAAATATAAAACCAGTTAACGATTTGATTGGACTCGACAGACAGACGTTACAAGTAACTACCAATTACTATATGTATTTCATTTGCAACTACATATTTTAACTGGAACAATTAATTCAAGTTCGGGAATATTTGTACCATCGCTTTTCATTTTGATTGGTGCATTTACAATATATTTTTAGAGTAACATTAAATAAATATAATCTATACTTTATCAAACGAGGGCGTCAACTTAAAATGGCCGACACTCGGGCAGCGACCGACCGGCACCCGACCCGCATCGGACCGACACTCCACACTTGCCCGACCCGCACCCGATCCACACCCGACAAGCACCAGACCCGCACCTGACCCGCACCCAACCCTCACTCGACTCGCGCCCGACACGCACTCGATTCCCAACCGAACTCTGTGTTAGAACTTTAGTTTAAATTGGCCTCGAGGGCCAAAACAGCCCAGCAGTAGCAGGTCATATTCGCGTCAGCGGACACTGCTTGGCACGGACTGGGGTTGGTAGAGAACATCGGGCAACATACGACGTCAAGCCCCTATAAATTGCAACATAAACACAGAGCGGAGCTGTTGCTGCTGTTATTCCGAGATTTTCATTACTCATATTCTATACATGAAATACCCTAACCTTATCTTGTTGTGCAATATCAAACCAAGCTACAATTTCCTATAAACGCAGGTAATAATTTAAGCGCACCTCAAATTAAGCAACAGACATTAAACTGCTCTCAAACTAATTCGAAGCTTCGCATTAATCTGCTATCTGCGGTTTCTCGCGTATCGACTCTGCTCAATAATTAATGCCTAAGTATAGGTGCGAGGTTGGATATCAGATCATTTTGCGGCTAAGTTGCTTTTCTGCCATACTATACTAGCAACTGGGCTAGTTACACCCCACGGTTTTACTCGAGGGGATTTTCGTTTCCTGTTTTCGTAGTTCATTTTCAAAGTCTTAGTAAAAAAGTCCAATATTCAGTTTTGGCCCCAAAAGACTCTTGAACGTATGTTCATAACCACCCATTCGGAAGAACATCAGCAGAAAAGTAAGTTCGAGAAGGTTAGTGGCCATTCCTGGTGTCGGAGTTCTTAGACCGCCTAAAGGCCTTCGACATGGTCTATCCACTGAAACAACCGGGATCGACAATTTAATTGCCCTCCGAAGCACGGTAGCGCTCAGATAGAAATGCCACAATCGGCCTTCCATCCAAGTAGGGGTCGAGCTGCACGTTGCTTAACAATCGCAATGAACTAACACCGCTTAGCTAACTACATCACGAGCGCTGCTAAGCGCTAGTAGAGAAAAATGGGCAAGAAAATCCAGTGGATTTTTTTCTCAAGTTCAATCGAACTCACACAAAAATCAAACTCTTTGGATTACCGCTTTACTACTTTCAAAGAAAGTCCGTATTACTTAGTACGTATGTGAACATACACACATTCCACTCCGTGTTGTGCTATAAACGTGTTTTAATTGAGATGTATGCTCGCTTATGCTCGTATTCGGTCACTAACACTTAGCCAAAACTAAATTTCGGCTGCAATTTGAAAGTTTATTCAGTTTTGAATAAGAAATATGTGTGTTATCCGTACGTTATTGTAGATGTTTGTGTTATGGGTGAAGTTATTTGTGGTTATGGGTGTTGATAGCGGCGGGTTCCGCCAAAATGTACGATTAAATATAACGCAAAGAGTGTATCCAAGTATGTAGATTTTCTTGAATGGATACAAAAAGCATCGTTTTCCTAATAGCTCTTTCCCACATTTTGGCTGTCGGATCCTTAATTCAATCGTTCGTTCCATTGGCTTGCCTAATGCGGGTTGGTGATCTCAAACCCGAATCATGTTTGTAAAGTAGGAAACATGTTGTACTTTATCTAAAGGCTAGATTACACCGGGGCAACACTGTGCGGCATTACGGCATGCCACAAGGCCGCATGCTACAAAGTCAAAAATGTCGGACATTGTGGCAAGAACCGTGCGGCATGGCAACACCTTGCGTCACGTGGCAGACTGTCGCATCTTGTATCCGGGCACAATGGAATTCCATGCGACATTTTCGACGCACGAAAAATGTCGCATGGAATCCATTGTGCCCTTGCCACAATGTGCGACATTTTTGACTTTGTAGCATGCGGCCTTGTGGCATGCTGCAATGCCGCACAGTGTTGCCCCGGTGTAATCTAGCCTTAAGAAAAGGTAAAAAAACTATTTAAAAAAACTGTAAAAAACAAATGAAAGATGTGCAAAGGTCTCTATCCTACTAATGTTATAAATGCGAGCTTGTGACGATGTATGTATGTTTGTTACTCCTTCACGAAAAAAGCCGGATTTCGATGAAACTTTAAATAATGTAGGTAAATTAAGAATAACACATGGGATACATTTTATATCGAAATTCCCGCGGGAACGGGTACAACGCGGGTCGCGGCTATAAGCCTATATTTATCAAGAGATGTTTGTTGCTACAGCCCTAGTTACTCTTTGACTCTTCTAATAGGCAGATATATATACAACTAGCAGCGCCCCGCGGTTTTACCCGCGTTGTGCCTGTTCCCGTAGGAAATCCGGGATAAAATGTAGCCTATAGCCTTCCTCGATAAATAGACTATCTAACAGTGAAAGAATTATTCAAATCGGTTCAGTAGTTTCTGAGATTAGCGCGTTTAAACAAACAAACAAACAAACAAACAAACAAAACAAACTCTTCAGCTTTATAATATTAGTATAGATAAATACTCAAAGCCAATTAAAATGATGTTTGGAGCTCTAATTGATTGTTAACGAACGAACGACACTTGATATTTGTTTATTATTAAAACATTCTCTTCGATTCATGGGTTTTATTTTTAGTTCAAGGGCTCTCGTACGTTTGGAACTTCATCTATTAATTATTGAGTCGGTTTAGGGCGATTGTATGTTAACAGTTTTATTAACTCTCTAGCAGCGCCCCGCGGTTTTACCCGCGTTGTGCCCGTTCCTGTGGAAATTTCGGGAATTTTTGTACATATAAACCTTCCTTTTGAATTACTCTATTAAAATCTATTAAAAAAACCCCCATCAAAATCTGTTGCGTAGTTCTAAAGATCTAAGCATACATAAGGACAGACAGACAGACAGATAAAGGAAAGCGACTTTGTTTTATACTATCCCGTTAGTCATTTTTGAGAGCGCTGACTGTGTTACACATTAACATCTTACAAGAAACCGTTATACGCCCTACGCTCTCCTGCGAGTACCTAATTCAGAGTGCGGTAAGGCGTTGTTTACATGAGCGAGTTTACAAGCCGACAAGCTGTAAACTCGCCGACTAAAATAAAAACACGACGGTCAAATATGTCAAATTTCGCGCGTGCTCGCTCCCGTTCTATTTACTCACAAACTCGCTGACTCGCAGCTTTTAAACTGGCTCAATCAACACCAAATGATTAACTAGGTGTACAAGTTAAGTAGAACACCCAAAAACACCCGAAAACACACCCCAAAGCAATTCAATCAATGAAAAAAACGAGCGAAAAACAAAGAGAAATATTTGTTTGTGTGAAACAAACATAGTAATGTGCTAATACCATGTTATATACATAACTACAAGAGTATTTAAAGCACTTGGGATCATAAAATTTTATTTGCCAAGTCTGTGACGTAGCGGCAGTATGACGCCATAGGAATGTTATGTCTCTCTCATATTATATCGCGTTAGTTGAGAGGTGAATAGCGGAGTATATTTATATTGTTTGCACATGTATATTAGGGGTCGGTTAATTTGGTTTAGTAATTGAAGGGGTTTGTTTGTCTTTACGTATGATATTGTTCGTATGGGGTAGTAAAGTGAAGACAGAATGGAGTAGAACTCTAGAGACAATTTGGTTAATAATTGTTCTTGTTTGGGCAAAATTACAGATACTGAAAGAAAAAAAATGTGAAAATTAGGTAACAGAACAGTGGAAGTGGTAATGTCAAAGCTTTTCACATATTAGGTATTTATATTAAAAAATATCCCAAATTTAATTATATTTTAAAAACCTAACCGAACCCGCATCGAAGCATTAGCTAAAACAAAAGACAATCACTTCCGAACATTTGGAATACAAGACCAAAATTCAAATACGGAAAGTTGTGACAAACAAACATAACGCGGCGGTTATGTATGCACAATATGTATGTATCAAGTTATTCTGCAGAGACCGTTAGCAAAGTTGTTGTCATACCACTTTTTAATATTCTCTTGTCTAAATTGATTTTATATTATTTGTAGTCGTACGTTACAGTAGAGCGTAACATTCTAGAAGTATTATGGAGGTCTTTAAGAGAGCCAAAATCTGTGATGGTATCGCAATGGTATGGTAAAGATGATATCTCAGCAGTTGGGTATTTTATCTCTTTTCTTTATTTTACAAAAGATAAAGAAATAAAATATCTCTATAGAAAAACGAGGAGAAACCATTTTTTAAACCTTTGTCTTGGGCACATACTTGTTCCTTGAGAAAAAATAATGTTTTAATAAACGAATTCCATAAATGTATCTCAAAGTACCCAATAAAAAATATCAAAAGGGTACCACAACCGGCGTTGCCGACTGTTCACAACAACAGTTCGAATTTCGAATAAGGATGTATAATTAAAAGTTTAGCACACCTGTTACCAAAAGTCCAGACTTTGTTGGCAATTTTAATCTGTGGCCACATTGCAGTTCTCAATTCGAAAGTTTAAAAATAAACCTGTGGTTTGCAAAAAGTGGTGAGTTCAGCGTAAATAAAGTTAGTTAATATTTGTATGAAGTTTAGAACGGGTTAAACGAGATGTTTTTATGAAGACTTTTTAATAAAGGTTATTTTTTTTAATTCAGGTTGTTTTAAAAAGGGTACGGATTTTTGCCAGGTGTAAAGGGCAAAACACACATAGTGCGGCTGCGGGTTAAGTGCGGGCCAGTTTGACACCTTTCATACAACGTCACGCGACTCGCAACCGGCCCGCACCCGAACTATGTATGTCTAGCGTTTTAGCACAATTATTAAACGCAATTAAACTCGATTGTATGTGGCATAAAAGTTCACTTCATAAAAAAGTATTAGCCTAATAATATCACAGTGTAGTACAAAGGCCTTTTCCACTGAAGACGTGGACAGGGAGGATGGTGTCGTTAAGTTTGCCTGCGGGTTGATGGTCTCAAACCCGAGCCACGATTGAAAATTAATCTGAAACATGCTTCGCTCGCGCCACAGCCTTATCAGGCGAATGCATATGCCACGTGATAAAATATACGAATATTTAAGTTTAAATACTGTTTAAATGAATTCGTAAGTATCTCACACTGTAACTTGTCCCAGAAGTCACAAAAAGTAACAATAGAGATTTCATATAAGAATTTTAAGTACTTTGGTTTTACGTGGTCACTCCAACAATGGCAAAAGTATTAAAATCTATATATTGAGGTCACCAAAACTAGTACAAAACAAAATACAATACCATAAATCAAACCACAGTGCACTAGCACAAGAGCTAACGATCAAACACTTCAACTTAATCACAAAAGTTTCGAAATTCGAACTGTGGATTTAAACCGATCAAGGTAATTCCGGTAACGATAGTGCTATCGTTTGTGTTCGGTTTTCGAAACTTTGACTATTTTCAATTATGAATGAGCGGTGGGATTCAAGTACGATTCGCTTGTTAGCTCTTGGACTAGAATAGAAGTCGCTCAGTTGGAGGAAATTTGACCGAGTTCAGGAAGAGCGTTGTTGATTTTGTATTCGGTTTGATTTGAGGATTTTATGATGAGTGTTTACTGATTGGATTAGTAATACAGTTAGGTGGTAGTGAGTTCCTCCTCGCTTTTCTGATATCTTATTACTTATTTCTATGCATTACACGTAATATCTTGTAAATGCGTAGTTTAATTACTATAATATAGTTATTTTTATATTACGCTGTTTTTGGAAATAAACATTTTGTATTGTATACGTACATTATATTCCGGAATTCCCACGGGAACGGGTACAACGCGAGTGAAACCGCGGGGCTAGTTATAAATAAGTTTCATTCAGAATAATTAAAAAGGCTAGACTTTTACCCGACTTAAAAAGAAACTAGTCATTTGATTTCTTACATCCCGAAATTTCTTGAGCTCAGGTGAAGCCGCGGGCCTATAACTCGCATAACAAAAAACGTACTTAAAAAACAAAAGTAATCTAGGTTAACTACAAGTTACATTTTAAGGTTAATTAATTCGTTCGTAATTAAACTTTATGGTTTACGAATTTTTTTGGCATTCCGCCATTATGGTGTTGCCTGTTTCAGAGTATAATTGTGCTTTTTTTGGCTGGCAACACGGAGATTACGTTGTTAATTGCACGGGAGTAAGAGCGGAATTTTGGAACAATTTTTGAAAAATGAGTGTAATCTAAATTAGTAAAATGTACTCTACATTAGCACATTGTAAATTCAACTTACGAAAGCGTCGAGCAATTAAGTACTTTGTCAAATTGTAAAATTTATAATTCAGTATTAGTATGTAGTAAGATCACAAAAATTTGAATACGACATGGTTCCAAGTAGGTGTGTTTAACATATTCACCAGCCGACGTTACTCGGTATATGATAGAAACTTTTGATTCAAGATTTATATAAAAACCGCCTAAGTGCGAGTCGGATACTCTCGCGTACAGTTCCATACCATTATCTGCAAAAAACGGCGCAGAAAACAAGTGACAGCTGCTAGCACCTTATTTATTTGGTGAATACTGTCTGAATATATGCTGTCACCTAATTAGGTGACAGTTGGTAGACCGTGAAGTGGCACGCCGTGGCATCCGTAAGATACAAAATAATATAATAAATTGTATGACAATCATATAATTTGTATGCATTTATTTCTAACTGGGAACCAAACGCTGTTTCACTGTTCTTGGTAGATAGCCAAAGAGATAAGTAATATTTATTAGTGAGATATTACTATTTATAGTTGATGCTATCGGTTTTTTATTATAAATGGCTTTTATGGACAATATTCAAACAAACGTAGGAAAATATATCAGATAAGGTATTAGACAAGATGGATTAGTATCATTTTGTCTAAAAAGCAATTCGTCTATGGGGGCAACTCGTCTAAAACGCAGGTTGTCTAAATCGCGGCTCGTCTACATATCAACTCGCCTAAAAGCAACTGGTCTACGTGATTTTTTCAGTAGCAGCTCGTCTAATTAGCTATTGGTCTATATAACGACTCGCCTAAGTCGACACTCGACAAAATCGCAACTCGTCTAAATTAACCATTACAAATAACCTGAACCAAAATTCTGTTTCCCCCTCTTACTTTTGAACTTCGGCCCGACTTATTTTTCAACCCTATATACTCGTACATTTTGCATAAAATCTCTTTCATGACTAACTGGTATCTTATAAAGAGGGCACTTATTGATAAAAAGTATGTAGTGACAACTAATGTCGTAGTGACAACTAATGTCGTACAGCCAATAATTATGTTCGCGGAAATGTTATATTATCGATCATTGTAAAATGGATAACGGAGAGCCAAGCAACAGTGCGAAGCATCATCGTTCTGAATTAGTTTTTATAGAATCACAAAGGAAATACCCATGTTTGTTACATAACGGTTATAGATATAATATAAACAAAATAAACTCAACGGATTCTTCATCCTTATGGCGTTGTGCCAATAGAACTGAATGCAGTGCATCAATAAAACTCAATAAAGCGCGAAATACTGTTTTAACAAGATCGTCGCATAGTTGTAGACAGAGCTACACAAAAAACGAAATTGAGACTGTTGTTGACAAGTGCAAGAAAGACGTATGCAGGAGTTTTGACCCCGTTAAACAAATATTTGAAAAAAATATTGTTGAAGCCTTTCATGATCGTTCTGAACGTACAGTGCGTCAGCTGCCGTGTTACAATTCAAAAAAAGATACGTTATACAGACGGAGAAGAGCTTTTTTGGGCGTGTCAAAAACGGAGACTAGAAATTTAAGTGAAGTTAAAGTGCCAGAAATATTGGGCAATGGATTTCTGGTATCTGACGATGGTAGTGAAAATAATAAAATGTTGATATTTTCCTCAGAAGAAGGCCTAAAAATCATGCAAAGACAGTCGGACAAAAGTTTTTATGGCGACGGTACATTCAAAAGAGTGCCCAAACCTTTTGCCCAACTTTTTTCTATACATATCGATGTGGGCAGCAGTGAAGAAGCTACTAATATTGTGCCCGTTCTTTACGCTTTACTCCCCGATAAACGCAAAGTGACGTACGAAAGGCTCTTTAATATAATAAAATCGCAATTGCATGTTGAAATAAGGTCTTATAAGAGCGATTATGAACCTGCCCAATACACTGCTTTTAAAAGCGTGTTTCCGGATTCACTATTATCGGGATGTTACTTTCATTTTAACAAAGCAATCTGGAAGAAAGCTGGCGATTTAAATTTTACACCAACATCCGAACAGCGACAGGTGGTCAGACTGATCGCGAATTTGCCATTACTACCCGTACAACATCTTGGCGATGCATGGCTAACCATACTACAGGTTTCTACGGATTCAAATTTGATGAGAAAATTTCACAGATATGTAAACAGGCAGTGGATAAACTTACCAATGATTAGTTGTGCAAATGAAATGCATCGCACAACGAATGGGGTTGAAGCGTGGCATCGTCGACTTAACTCACGCATACCACTCAGCCCCACTTTTATTCAATTCCTTGAAAGACTGAGAAAGGAATCAAAACTGCAGGATATGAAATTAAAAAAATATATTTTCAATGGCAACAACAAATCCCGGAATGACATTATTTTCAATAGGAAGTACGAAAAGGAACTAAAAAAATTGGCAGAATGTAAAATTTCTGGCTATGAGTGCCTTCAAAATGTTACAGAGATTAAAAGACAATTAAAATATGGATACACTTCATAATTAAAATACTTATAAGCTAATTTGAATACACTAATTATATAATTCAACTGATTTTTGATTACCTGTACCGTACCTACTAACTAAAATTAATGTCTAATTAAAGACGAGTTGCGATTTTGTCGAGTGTCGACTTAGGCGAGTCGTTATATAGACCAATAGCTAATTAGACGAGCTGCTACTGAAAAAATCACGTAGACCAGTTGCTTTTAGGCGAGTTGATATGTAGACGAGCCGCGATTTAGACAACCTGCGTTTTAGACGAGTTGCCCCCATAGACGAATTGCTTTTTAGACAAAATGATACTAATCCGACAAGATGATAAAATATAGTTGACATTGAGATTGCACTCAACTCAAAGTACCTATTTCTTTGTTTTTCTGTCAAGTGGAAAATTTTAAAGGCATTCAAAGGCATTATCAAATCATTGCCACATCCAAGAGGTTGAAAAAAGTTTATTGAAACCCAATATTACGTGCCCCCCGCAGCACGATAGCTCTCACTCATTGATCACCCATCTGAGTAGGGGCCGAGCTGCACGTTGCTTAACAATCGCGAGAGTTAACATCGCTTAATAAAACTGAGACGAAACGAGCTCTTTTATCATATTATTTAAAAATCTGTTAGCTCAGTGGCATGTGTCCGCGCTTACTGTGTTGGGGGTTGCGGGTTCGATTCAACGGAGTGGACAATATGTGCAGACATTGTTGGCGGCGACGTCTGTGTATCAATTCTATATTCTTATAGCAGCGCCCGCGGTTTTACCCGAGTTGTGCCCGTTTCCATGGGAATTTCGGGATGAAAAATAGCCTATAACCTTCCAGTTGAATGTGACTATCTATTACAAAAAGAATTATTCAAATCGGACTGGTAATTCCCGAGATTAGCTCGAACATACAAACTTACAAATTTTACCTCTTTATAATATTAATTATAGATAAAGTACTTGTGTATGTATATGTAGTAGTATCAGTATTAGATAACAGATAAGTTTAATTAACTGTGTGTGATTTTGCCCATGTATATTTATTTCAAACGATACACAAATCCAGTATCAAAAAATTCATGCTCCGCCCACTAGTTTCTGGCACTTAGTATCCTGTGAGCGTGTCATTGGTAAACATAGTCCCCGGCGGGACCCGATCCTGGGCACAATCGAACGCCCTGAGCCGAGATCACATGTTTTATTTATCAGCGCTGTGCCTTGTTATACCCAAGATTTGTTCCACCGGAAATATTTATTACATATATTTTTTGTGTTGGGAATCATTGTAGACTGTAGTTTTTAGACTGACTTGTTCGACGCAGCCTAGTGTTTAGTCACAGCTGTATCTGTGTTTACATTGTATATAATCTGTAATTCGTTAGTTCGTGTAGTTTAGTGGCCAAGCCTGTTGTCGGAGTATTTATGCCGCCTAAGGCGTTGTCCTAATAGGACGCGAATGCGCGATGCGAGCGATGCGACCATCGCGTGTTTCAAACAAACATTTGAGTCGCGCGACCGCGTCGTGCGATTGTCAGTTAGGACACCTATTAGAGTTCAATATGTTTGATCGCGCGTTCGTACGAGTAAAATTCGCGCGAACTTACGATGATCGCGCATTCGCGTTCTATTAGGACAACGCCTTAAGGTATAACATAGTCTAGTAACGATTACACCAACCATCACCGACAATTCTACGTATATTCCGAGAGCTACGTTTGGCATTACTATCGTTATTTTTACCCAGCTAAATATACTATTGTCATTCTAATTCGCAGCTTATATATTAAGGTAGTATATACCAGGCAAGAAACGGTTTCGTTATGAATTTAATAATGAAAGATTAAGAATTAAGAGCCAGAATCCAGTTAAGCATATTCGTCTGAAAATACTTCAAAAGTTGCTTCTCAATAATCTAATTACATCCAACTCAAACGCTTAACTAATAATCGTGTAGGCTGCACACACATACCAACAAATTGATTCAATTTCCTTTTCCAAGAACAATTCGTCATTCTAAAGAAACTTCTAAAGGTCAAACGTATCTTAGCTTCAAAAACATTCATAGAAATACAATAAAAATGCCTCTCAGAAAAAGATGGCAGGAAAAAATGGTTGGTTCAAATTGGTAACCCCTAGAGGTGTAAAGACACAGGGTCGTCAAAATTTAGTACGAGCTCGTTTTCTACCTACGTGGATTTTGGCATTTGTCCTTTATTTAATTTATATTTGATTTCTTATATTTGTCTTTGCAAAGAAGTAGAAATAAGAACGCGAACGCGACTGCCCGCGGCCTGCTAACGGTGCCGCGCGAATAGTCGCCTTGCCCGCCGCTTCGCCGTTCGCGCCCGTGCCGTAAGGGTGGATGCTCAACTGACTAATGCGTTATGATTGGTCATCTGCACCGCTTTAAAAGTCATACATAAATCTAATAACCGTATATGAACTTACATTATTATTATTTGGCCCTCATTGTTTAATCATATCCGTTTCAACCTACAAAGCTTAACAAAGGAAACTTAGTTTGTACAAACATAATGTTTTTTCATTCGGAGTATGGATAGAAAACTATGTAGTTCTTAGGTTACATCGATCTAATACTATGAGACTACGCCAAATGTAATAAAATGCCGACCGAAATAACCGGTTTATGCTGTATGGAGCGATAAGGCAAATGTATAAAAAATAGTTTTTTATAGTTTATGTTATCTAGTTGGCATGTGCAGGCAAAATATTTATAGTTTATAGTATATTTTGTACTATAAAATAATATGCGATATTATAGTATAAATAGTTTTTATAGCTAAGTTATAGAATTTGGTATTTATATTAGGCATATACTTATAGTACAAAAATAATAAAGCTAAACCTAAAAATCCAGTATCTATTTTGTAGTTTATTTATAGCATCAAGTATTTATTCTAGGCAAAAATATATGGGTTAACCTAGGTAGTAAATATAGGGATGCTTCGACCGAAATACCAATACTATTATTTTTTAAGAAGACAAGTTTACTGGGCTTACGCAAAACCAGGGAAGCGCAAGTTCTAAATATGTGTGGGTATAGTGAACATGTGTGTTTGTGGTATCGTTACTTACAACGAATACAACTGATTAAGATACTTTTTTTTAGATCATGATGAATGCTATATCAGTTAAATGAAAATTCGTGTGTGACTAGAAATAACTAATCACAACTGCGTCGATAGAGCATTTGATATTGATTGTAAGTAACTAGCAGTGTTCGGCAGTTTAACATTCTCCACGAATCCACTCTGTGTATTTTTGGACACTGCATGACAACTGTTTCAGAAATTTATGTGAAAAATAAGTGTCTTATACCGCACACTAGACATAGAAGAAATACAAGCATATTAAATGAGTATCGTAACAACATTACGAGTAACGCTGTATTGCCAAATAGCCCAATATCTCAACGAAGACGTTATAAAACTAACAGCCAAAACTTTTAGCTTACATTTCTCCCGTTGAAGTTAACAACTTAATTTCTTCTTAACTAAATTCCTTTACAAAACAGAGGTATTTAAATTAAGTTCTTAAATCGTAGCTCAAAATAAGACGGAGTATTCACGTTAAATATTTGATCTCCTATATAAACTTCCTTGAGTTTCTACTCGCCTGGTACTTCTGATGCAAACTGGAAACTTTACTGTGAGGAGTTTAAACTTAATTTACTGTTGTTTTTCAACTACAAAATATATTTATTGGTAGGTATTTCGAGTAAGGAATCATCTTTATATATAGCGTAGGAATAGCTTAAACGCGATTATTTCAAATTCAAATCGGATTTGAAAATGACTAAAACTATGATAGCCACATTTAATAAAATATTATGATCTAATTTTCTTCCCAAAAAATATGGGGACCACGTAAAACGCGGGTAAGAATTCCAAAATTTGATATAACATCATCAAAAATATCAGTTCAGTGAGGAAGGTTATGAGTAATCTCTAACCTAATCTCTAACCTAATCTCTAACCTAACTAACCTCTCTTGCCATATTTTAAGAAGTAAATTCGAAACATGTACTATTCTTCCAAAAAAACAAAATAGTGAAATATATTTACTTTACCAAATTTAATAATTACTTAAAATATAAACTTATTCTGTTGAGTAAAAAAATATAACTAAGTTTCGCTTCACAGTCAAACCAGGTATTTCAATTTATAGTTCATCTAAAAGCGTCCACACAGTTTGAAAATGATTGAAAAATAAACTTTTTTACAGGTTCAATAAAATATTTTTTGTTTTGATTGAAATAGCATGTGACACGTAGTTTCACAGTATTCGGTTTAAAAAAAAATTACTATTCAATTTAAAAGTTATTTTTGCAAAACTATTGCATGTCCCAGGCAGCCATTTTACAACTTAATTTAATATATATTTTTAGATTGGCAACAAATAAATAAAACGCCTCGGTGGTCTAGTGGTATGTGCGCTCGCTTGCCAAGACTGAGGTCCCGGGTTCAATTCCCGGGTCAAGCGAAAACATATTTCCTCCTTTTCAAACATGGCTCGAGTTCGAGATCACCAACCCGCATTTGGCAAGCGTGGTGATTATGCCTAATCCTCATCACTGTACTGGTAACTTCAGTGAGATGAGAGGCCTTTGCCCAGCAGTGGGACATTACAGGCTAATACTATGCTAGTAGTATTTTTGAATCGATAAAAAGAAAATTTAAACAAAGAACTGTTGTTATATGGAGAGTGTCCTATACGCTATGATTTAATGTTATAAAGTCGGGGTTATAAATTTTTTGTTTAATTTATTCACTCAATTCTAATTTGGAACTGCATTTATTAGCGCGTCTAATCTTAATAGAAAAATTTTGATTATTTTCTTATTTGTAAAATTCGAATGATTTCTCAACCAAAGACAACTACTTGTATTGAAGAAAAGGGATAAGTATGGAATAAAATCAATAAACCATTTTCCTCCTCAGGAGGAATTGCACTCATCTGGAAAACCTCCACATTAACTCTCGTAAAAAAATACAGTGTATAAAAAATTACCATGTTAATTAAATATTCTGCCTCCATCCAACATAACACCATCCAGCCCTAAGCAATAAGATCTGATAGCGAAACCTTCAGGATTTATTCCTCGACGTTTGGGTAAATAACTATTCCTATAGCTTTTGTGGTCTGCGCTTAATAAACCGGATTGAATGAGGCGGGTTCAGCGTTTTGGGCTTATTTGGTCATGTAAGATTATTACACTGTTTTGTCTAAATTATTTTTGTGGAATTAGGTTAATGTGATGTCCAATTTGCTATTATGATAGACTACCCGCGTCCTGCGGTGTTACCCGCGTTGTACCCGTTCCCGCAGGAATTTCGGGGTAAAATGTATACCATGTGTTATTCTGATGTATATACATATAACTAAACTATTAATAAAAACTATTAATAACTATTAATGTAAAGTTTCATCCAAATCCGTTCAGTGGTTTTTGCGTGAAAGATTAACAAACATACATACATACAAACTTTCGCATTTATAATATTAGTAGGATTGTGGTAAAATCATGGTTAAACATATTGAGTGTGTCACGATGCAAGCTTCAGCAAAAGAGTACAGCGATATAAAAAAAAGCATATACCATTTCTGCTTTATTTTTAAATAAAATGAAGAAAACAAAACATCAGATATCAGTGTACTGATATCTTCAGTGAAACCAGAGGCCTTTGCCCAACAGTGGGAGATTACAGGCTAAAACTTACTTACGTATAGTGTAAGAGATAACGTGCAATATACAAACAAATCGTTAATCACTCGCTGTCACTGTACCGTGGCATCTCTTCATGCGTATACAACAAAATGATATATCAGAATCCAGAACCCAGGAAAGGTATCTACAGATTGTAAACACGCATCAGTATGAATGTAAGATCCGAACTGTCTTTGTAAACGAACAAGAACGTAACCTGTAGTCTCGTACTCAGCGATATCGAACAGAAAAGGCAGTGATCCTGCGAAATTGAAAAGAATTATTGCTCCTATATACGTAATGGAAAGTATTTGAACCGAATCCGTGTTTTTTTGTAATATTTTTCCTCGAAGTCAGCTATTTCTTAGGATTGAATATATATTTTGTTCTAAATTGGTCTTGTGATATTGTGATGTCTTGGAAGTGATACCTGGGGCGATGCTTTAACGCAGTTGCTAGAGAATTGAATGAAACTACTTATATTTGTCTTTATTATATGCTTGACTAGTAGTGCTCGCGGTTTCAGTTGAATTGTATCCTTGCCTGTAGGAATTTCGGGATAGATAGCCTATGTGTTTGCCAGCATCTAACTAATCTATTTGTTTACCAATTTTCATCCAAATCCATTTAATATTTTTGGCGTAAAAGTGACATACATCAAAACATCCTTACAAAGGTTCCGGTGAAACCATGGTGAAATCACCCGCAGCGGTTGAGGCTATTCGAAAACCTCATGAAAATGGATCCAGTTTCTTGAGTTATAAATGTGTAATGTGATTTATCGATTGGAACTACCGGGTCCAACCATTTTACGAACCCTCCGAAGAACGGTAGCACTCAAATATAATTGCCAATATCAGCCACCCATCCAAGTGGAAGGCGAGCTGCACGTTGCTTAACAATCGTAATTAGCTAACATTGCTTAGTCCAATACCCATTATTGGTACAATCGCCCATTAAAGTGAGGAGCAATAATAACTGCATTTGCAAAAACCATGCTCAAAAAAGTCTAGACGATATCCAACTTTCGGCTACAGTTAAAATCGATCGTCAGATCACGTTAGCGGCCTTTGCGCGGTCATTTTGTTTTCTTTTTGAAGCGGTCCCCAATTCCGGTAGGGCTGGGTGTAAACCGTCTGAAAAAAATGCTGAAAAAATGTCGTAAAGCGGGCGTCGCTTTGCTATATTAAGAGCTCGTCGTTTTATATACCTTAACGTTTTGTTGGTTAAAATGGATTAACGTGTGTGTGAAATAAAATAAACATTGCAAGTCGATTTTATTACTAATGTTATCATGCTGGAGCATTTGATTTTCTATCTGAACGCTACTGTGATTCGGGAGGGCACGTTAAATTGTCGGTCCCGGTTTTTTCAATCATTAGACCATGTCGGAGGCCTTTAGGCGGTCTAAAAACTCTGACACCAGGGTTGGCCACTGACCTACTCGAACTTAGGTACTTACTTACTGTACCATGTGTGTCTGTTTGTGAAATTAAGAGTGTATGATAGCGACTTTGGTATCCCCATTATTTTTATAAATAATCTCATACCCATATAAATAAAAAGATATCCAAAATAACAGCAATACATTTCCAAACTCCACATTTGAAACTTGAAAAACCACACTAAAATCCGAACACAACAAGAGCAATTTGTAACATATCACAAAACCTCTTTTACGAACTCGGCTAACAATACGAAAAAGCTTAAAAACACGAGAAGAGGTATCAATCAATCGAGCTTTGGCCCCCGGAAACAATTGTTATGATTTATTGCGGCTATCCGAAACTTTTGCCTTTTGGGAGGTGACACACTCGCCGACCCGGCACGGCATTGCACGGATCAAATCGGTTCAATAACAGTTTGAATGAGAATTGTAGTTATTTAACGTTATAAAAGTTTGATAATTGATGCGTTATTTCGATAGTTCACAAGCTATCTACGAGTTCAATGCAATGCGAGTACTTTAACATTTGTAGGCGAATTTAGCGAATTTAGCACTCTCGAGCTAAATTCGCCATCTAGCTAGAAAGCATGCTCAATCTGAACATCGCTATTAATAAACGAATTAAGTCAATGAAACGGTATACAAGATTTCCCTTTGAAAATTTAATTTGAAGATTTGTTTCATCCATATATATCTATTAGTTTTTGTTTTAGCCCATATTTATGATGGTGTATGATGAAAAGCGAATTTTTGACGAATTCTGTTGTTATAATCGTAGCGGCAAAAGTTACCAGTGTCTAGCCGGGTGGGTACCGGAAAGTGTGTCATCAGCCTTCGACCCCGCGTATAAAATATATCTAACAATATAAAACTAGCGACCCGACCAACCCCGGCTCGGGTTATCAAGATATACGTTAGAAAAACGGGTTAGACTTACCCTATACTTGCCCTTAAAGTTTCCTGTAAATATTGGTCATTCATTTTTTCACAATGATTTGCGTTGAAGATTATTTCGGGATTTTTTTTCCATTAAAATGTTGAGTATCTACAACAGTAGATACTCCCTTACATTGTTAACAAACAATGTAAGGGTGTTAAGGAATGTCTTGACAGATCAGACAGATCAGGAAGTGCCACGGTACAGCCTCGACGACCATCCTTTTTTTTACAAAGTAATAATTTAGAGAGGTTTCATGAATGCTCTTTACAATTAAAAAATAACGCTAGCACCGCCATGTAATCTTTATATATATAATTATACTGTACGTGTGTATTTCACTGAAATCCTTCTAAACGGCTGGACATATTTGAATGCTTTTTTTTGTATGCGTTTGGGTAGCACTCATATGTGGGTAGGATGATTTAGATTCACACTAGCGACATCTATTGGGTCGCGGGTGAAACCACTGCGCGGGACAGCTAGTGCCCATATTAATATTTCAGCAAGATATTAGCAACTACGACTTAAAGACATTTATCTGACATTACCATCGCAATTTATGTAACATTCTAACCTAACCTTTATCTCATCTGAAGGTATCTTTGAAACATCGATCTTATTCTAAGCCTCAGGAAACATCCGAGACGTAATCTATCAATTGAACGGTCCGACAGTTTGTCTAAAGTATGGTAGCGTTCAGAAAGAGTGAAGCATCGCAGTTTATTTTGTAGGCGTAATTTGGCTATCTTATAAACTAGTTTTGAATATTCTTAGTAAATACGGATGGTTAGTGACCAATGTGGCGTTGGAGTTTAAGTTTAAGTACTAGATTTCCTTTAAAAATGTTAGGTTATGCTGATTGATATGAGTAGTTGATACTGTCACAGTTATCATATACTTGCAGCGCTCCGCGGTATTACTTACGTATTGCCCGTTTCCGTAGTATAACAACGTAGCACAACTGTGTAGCATTACTATGTGGCCTAACGTAGCACAACGTAGCATAACGTAGCACAATGTAGCATATCTACGTAGCACAACTTAGCATATCTACGTAGCATAATGTAGCATAACTACGTATCATAACGTAGCACAATGTAGCATATCTACGTAGCACTACGTAGCATAATGTAGTATAACTACGTAGCACAACGTAGCATACCACTTAACAACATAGTATATTCGTATGACTACGTAGAACAACATAACTCATTAAAAACATCCTTAATTTAAGTTTTTATTTGTTCCTCTAGTTTCTAATACAAAGAACAGATAAAAGACCGAAACTGTATGAAGCTCGCGTGTGAACGAAAACAATCTTGTTAACTTAGTGGTTAGTGTAGCGGTGGAGCTCTCAGGACTTAGCCGGTTACCATGTGGTGGTTTGTGCTAATGGTTTTATATTATACCACTTACGCTGGAAACGGGTTTAAGTTAACACTTTCAGCGCATTCTTTAATAAGTATTTTAACGTTTTTTGATGTATCTCTCGTGCGATTGTTAAGCAATTTGAAGCTCGCTCCCTGCTTGAGCACTTCCGTGCTTCGGATGGCACGTAAAGCAGTCGGTCCCGGTTGTTTCAATCGTTAGACCACGTTGGAGGTCTTCAGGCGGTCTACAACTCCGACTCCAGGGTTAGCCACTAACCTACTCGATATGAATGAATGAAGTTTAACATTCAGTTATTTGTCAATTATGCAAAAAAACATAATTTTGTCTTAATACAACGAAAGTACATTTAATAAAAAACTTTATTATAATGATCTTATTAACGTACTATAGAGATAATACATGAACAGAAAATGACTCGAAAGACTCCTATTTATTATTATTACAACATATTTAGCGAGCTTACAGAAAGTCTATTAAATAATTTGGATGAAGAAATACTTTTGAAACATTACTCCGTAACTTGTGTACCAGAGTCAGGTAAGGCCTGAAATCGCCCGAAGGTTTTCTTTAAGTTGGCCCAAACCATTGCAAGTAATAAAGAAAATGGCCGCCGGCGATTGTGCCAAGGAACCACATTTAAAAAACTTATTTTCATAATTCTCGGTAAAACCTCAACATTTTTTTAAAAGGAATTTTCTTTTAGCTTTGAAAGAGTGTAAGTGCAAAGCTTTGTAGTCGATGTTCTATTTTCAAATGTTAAGAGTTTTTCGATAATTTCTTATCGATTGCTTTAAATGCTAGTCGAGTAAAGGCCATGTTGTTATATGTTCTGTTTCACTTTCAGACGCAACAAAAGGGTATTACTAGTTTGACGTGTCTGCTAAACGAAGCACGTTCAGCACGATGACTCCTTGGATCCAAAACGAATTAGAAATATTTCATAAATGAGTTTTGAAACGAAGACGCGATTTTTAAAATTAAAATAATGTCATGAACATTGTCTTTCGACAAAGACTATAGTGGTGTAACTATAGTGGCCAAGCTGCACATTCCTTAACACTCATGAAGTTAACATTACTTAGTCGAATTATGCCACGAGCGCTACTCCCCCACTCATACATTATTCTTTCAAATTGTAAACCTGTTATATCACACAAACATTGTAACAAAATACCTTTGCCCTGAAAGCTTGAAAAGTCTTTTAAATATTAATGCGTTGTCCGCAATCCTTTTTGTGTGAAAAACACTAAAGCTTTCTACACACGGAGGTAAACTCTTTGTCTTTGCATAGTATAAACGTGGTCTCCCGCCACGTCTGTCTGTATGTTCGAGTTAAAGTCAGCACTACTGAACGGATTTTCACGCGGCTTTCACCTGGAGGCGATAAAATTAACATTGATAGTTACTTTCTTACGCGAAAGTGAGCGGGTCGCTTATAACTTGCTATTTTATTATGTTAAAAATTCTGATTTAAAGCATAATTTCCTAGTTACTTGTATGCGGTTAATGTCAAAGAATACATAAAACAATACTAATGTTATAAATGTGAAAGATTATGTATTATGTTTGTTACTCTTTCACGAAAAAACTGCCGGACTGATTTGGATGAAACTTTACAGTAATATAGGTTATACATCAGAGTAACACATGGGATACATTTCCCTCGGGAACGGAAACACCGCGGGGCGCGACTAGAATATCATAATATACCAAATTATGTATTTATATTATAGCTTCACGCGATGTGATAGGCTTTAAGCTGTTTCTTTCAATATTGACTCGCATACGTTTGGGTTCTCTGCCGTGTTGACACCGAACGGAAAAATGTTATTTATTTAATATGTTGGCGACTGTGACGAGCACACTGTTTGCGGAGACTTCGCTTTTCATTGTGTTCTCTACTGTTTGCTTAACGAGTTAATTGTTTATTTTGGGAGTATCTTAACTTTATTTTTCCTTACTATGCTAAAACAGTATTAAAGCGCGAGTCAGGCCCTGAAATATCAATTACTTTTTATTGTATTTTATTTATATACTCATAGATCGATTCTCTACCGTGTACTCGTAGATCATTAGTTTATATTAAAGGAAAATAATTGAATATGATAGCTGTCTGAAACCTGAGTCTAATTGCCAGTTTTTTAATGCTATGGCTAAGATAACAAAAGCGCATTTCAATCAATATAAACGTAAATGAAAAAGGAACCGTTTTTCCGTAGCTCATTTCTTCAATATATCAGAATAACTGAAAATTGCCCATTGTCGATTTATGACTAATAGCCGGAGTATTAACCTTCTATGATGGATGCCCCGCATCTATTGACTACCAAAATTGTCATCATACAAATAACCAACAGCGGCATCAAACAACTTTCAACCTCGGACAATAACCAGCGAAGCATTAAAACATTAAATCGCCCTATAAATAAACATTTTGAGACCAAAACCCATAAATTTAAAGCCCAAAAATTCAATCGGAACGGCTTAAATTGTTGAGTATTGGCCCAGTGTTGTGCAGTGATTAATGTGTTCGCTAGTTCAGTAAAACATTGGCCATTCGAGGTTCGTGCAAATGTTTGTCCGAGTGACTTGCCAATGAAGAGGGTTTGACAGATTTGCTGGGATTCTAGTAAGGTTTGACCTGAGCGTGTCTTGTTTAGTGTTTGAGTTCACTAAGTGGAATAGCTGAGGCTTTTAGGGTAGCTAGACAGATATTTATTTGGGCCGGCATTCATCGAATTTGTCGGGCGGCAAAGCCGAATCGACTATGCCAGATCGAACATAGTGCTCTTTCCACTAAACCTATTATACATATTCTATTCCTTTTAAATAATCATCGAACAGCTTTCTAAACATCTTAAACTATAGAAATTAAACCAAAGTGGAATTAAATCAACTTGGTTGCTTTACCTTACGCTAACGCACCAGTCAACATTAACGCAAAATGTCAGTCTCAACGGACGTAAACGAAAGATCAAACAGGATCGAATAAAGATCGTGTTCCCACTCGTATTCCGATCGTTTCGTACACGAAAAAGATTTGGATAGAATAAGAATAAACATTCCTGTTTTGTTCAATTTACAGATAACATCATGTTATCAGATATAAATAGAATACAAGACGCAACGTAAGTGACGACTACAAGACAGAAATGTAATATTTCGTGAGTATTCCCAGAGAGAGCAGTATCGGGCATTTTTAACAGAAAAACATGTATTGTGCTTATTTTCATACACTACATTAAACAGATGGCGACTTGCGATTTTTCAAATAAAGAACTAAGAATTTTAGCTCACTGGTAGTTTTTTCAAAGTGGAATATCGGTAAGTATAAAAATAATTTAGAAAGTAGGTCAGTGGCCAACCCTGGTGTCGGAGTTTTTAGACCGCCTAAAGGCCTCCGATATGGTCTGAAATCGCAATGAACTAACATCTCTCAGTCAAGCACTGCAAATTGTTGTTTCAAGAAATATTAATCTATACTAATATTATAAAGCTGAAGAGTTTGTTTTGTTTGTTTGTTTGTTTGTTTATACGCGCTAATCTCAGAAACTACTGAACCGATTTGAATAATTCTTTCACTGTTAGATAGTCTATTTATCGAAGAAGGCTATAGGCTACATTTTATCCCGAAACTCCCACGGGAACGGGCACAACGCGGGTAAAACCGCGGGGCGCTGCTAGTTCATAAGTAAAAATGAAATGGTCGAACAGATTTCAACGGAACTCTCTTAGGAAGGAAGTAAGTAATAACTTTGATTCCCGCTCCAGGATTTTTCTTAGAAAAGGAGGTGTAGGGAATAAATTAGATACCGTTTGGTTAAGTAAGTAAAGTAAGGCTCGTAGCGTAGTTTAAGTAAGCGATGTTAGCTTTGAAACTGTTAAGCAACGTAGAACTCGGCCACTACTTGGATGGGTGACCGCTAAAACGTTAAAAATAGCCTTTAATATTCCTGTTGAATGTGGCTATTCATTAGAAAAAGAATTATTCAAATCGGACTGCTAGTTCCTGAAATTAGCGTGTTCAAACAAACGAAAAATCCCAACAACGGGTTGCACTCCGCGAGTGCCGGCTGAAGTGAAAACTTGAATATTATCGTCAAAACGTTACGAAGTTTCGATCAGGTCACGTGTCACCTGACGCGAAAATTTTTACCCATCAAAACATTGCACAACGCCATTAAAGAAGTTTTCACTTCAAAAACAAACTCTTCAACTTTATAATATAAGTATACATAGAATAAGTACACAATAAACACAATATTAAAATTACAAATTGCTGATTGAGTTATAATATGTATCATCAAAGTTTGAATACGATAAATTTCTAACTATGCTCCACGGTCTAACTCCGTTCACGCATTCTTTACTGAGATTGCTCAAAGTCAAATATTATAAATGCAAAAGTTTGTGAGGATGTATATATGTATGTATTTTTGTTACTCTTTCACGCAAAAACGAATGAACAGATTTGGATGAAACTTTGCAGTAATATAGGTTATACATCAGAATAATACATGTGATACATGTTACCCCGGAATTCCCGCGGGAACGCGTACAGCGCGGGTAACACCGCGAGACGCAGCTAGCATTCCATACATTTAAGTTCGACCGTAGATTTTACTTACGCCCTGATGAGAGAACACGAAGTACGTGACAGAAAAAGGATAAGACGTGATCACCGAGAGGGTTACAAGAAGGAAACGTATTGTGTAGTCGGAGATATACGAGTATATGCAGGGTGGCTTTTTTGAAACGGTCAGTATGGGTAAATCTGAAACGATAAGAGATGCGCAGATCTTTCTTAGGAGCTATGTCACCGATGAGAGAGATTAAATAGAACTGTACTCATTATTTTTTTGACGTGCCCCCCGAAACACGGTTTAAATTCCATTCTTTCCTCATTACTGACCCCTTTTTATCAATAGATTTAGTTGTCTTTAATTGGAAAATCGGCCATGTTGGTTTTGCACTCCACTCTACTGAGAAAAGATAGTTTGAAGTAGTTAAGTTTGATAGATTAAGTTCACAACAAATTGTCTGTACAATTATTAAATCTTCCAGACAAATAAGTCCGTGACAGACGATTGTTGTCTATCTTTAGTGTGCATAGCTGTGTGCATTCATAAGTTTGACAAAAGTCAATGACTTAAGAAATCGTCTGTCAGACGTTTTGTAGACAAAAGAACGAAAGACCTTTTGTCTCTAGTGTGCGCTTCTTCATAGATTTTCACAGACGACTTACTGTGTCGGGGGTTGCGGGTTCGATTCTCGCCTGGAGTCAACAATATGTGAAGACATAGTTGTTGGCGACGAACATCTGGGTGTCAATTATTATATTCTTATAAAGTATTTGTGTATGTATATGTAGTAGTATCAGTGAGTTAGATTCCATAACACAAGCTTAGAGCTTACTTTGGGTCTAATTAACCGTGTGTGATTTTTTCCGGGTGTATTATATTATATTACACTAGCAGCGCCCCGCGGTTTTACCCGCGTTGTGCCCGTTCCCGTGGGAATTTCGGGAATTTTTTTACATAAAAATCTTCCTCTTGAATCACTCTACCTATTACAAAAATCCGCATCAAAATCCGTTGCGTAATTTTAAAGATTTAAGCATACAGACAAACAGACAAACAGACACGAAACAGAGACGACTTTATTTTATACTATGTAGTGATGATACTTTCTATTGGAGCGGTGTGGAACCCCATTCACCAATCACAGAGCACTGGGATTGTCAAAATCTTTTCGTAATTAATTTTGATTAGTCAGTTGAGATCCGCTCTGCTTAATGGAAACGCACTATTGGGTGGTCTAAAAACTCCGACTCCAGGGTTGGCCATTAACCTACTCGACATGAATAAATAGACTAAATGCAGTCTAAAGACTGTGTGCTAGAGTCAGCACAGGTCGTACCTCGCTAGATATAATAGCTCACAACTTGTATTTAATCTAGAGTTTTCTTAGCCTAACTTAATCACAGCAGACACGGCGAGCGTTTTATTAGATCTCATCTATTTTAGCTCCCGACGCAAAAAAAGAGGCGTGGAAGAGAGAAGAGAGAAGGTGGAAGCTTGTCGTGTCTTTCTGTGATATCGTAGCCACCAAACTAATGAATGAAAAGAATACATTTTTTCAGATGATTACAAAAATAAGATACAGTAAAATTTGTCGTCAGTTACTCGTAAACTTGCACTGGTATGCACTGTATACTTAGCTCACCCTTTCACGCCTAAATTACTGAACCGCTTTTAACAAAATTTTGTCAAAAAATCATTTTATCCCGAAATTCCCGCCGGAAATGATACAGACTGCTGGTCAAACTGTTAAATATACAAACGGATATTTGTTACAAAAATAAAAAATGGTTTTATCCTTATTTGTATTTTCGATAATATCAAAGCGTTTTATACTGATCCTGCGGAACGCTTGAAATAAATAGCTATCAAGGATTTACTCATCTTTCCGCAAAGCTAATACGATATAAATTAATTTGGTTTCGGTACGCAGTTGCGTAATATTTCTATCTCAGAATGAACGCCCTCTTTTATTATGCTTTTATAAATGTTTAAAGCAAGCGTGGTGATTACGCCAAATCCTCCTCACTGTACTGATATCTTCAGTGAGATAAGAGGCCTTTGCCCAGTAGACATTACAGGCTAATACATAACTTTACATATGTTTAAAGACAATATTGTAACGAGTGAGCAATAAAAATGGTAGTGGTTTTAAAAAATAGGAATGCATTATTTTGTTATTTTTTAAAATTATTTTTAATGTTAAATATATTTAAATTGTTCCTCCTTTATCGTTCTTTCATCCTTTATCAATGTTATTTTTTTATTTGAATGCAATAAATGCATTATTTTTATTGCACCTTAATTAATAGGAACAAATAATGCCGGACTGTATAATTAATAATTTAATACGTAGTAAAATACCTTACACATATTATATTGATACTAAAAAATGTAGTAAGTATATACTGTAAACAGTATTAATTGCATACATATTAACATAAAACTTAATTACTCAACGAAAATAATTCAAAAACAAACTTACCTATAATTTAAATATCACATTCCACAACACCACACACTCAAAAACATTCCAATTTTAAATTCCATTCACAAACACCAATTTAACAATCACCATATTTCAACTTTCTTGACACACACAATTTCGTATTCGGATCCGGCAAAGAAACGTACGTGCGGGCGTCCGTACGGAGCGACCGGAGCGATCTAACCCCCACTACGCATCTAGCTAGAAACGGGGGTGAAACACGCATGCGTCAACCGTACGGCACCGGAATATAAATTTGACGTTTATATACAGAAGATAATTTTTGCGTTTGCGGCATTTTCAAGTTTCAGTGCCCGGACTGATTAGGTTTTTATGCTGATGAGATGGTTACGTAATTTTGAACGTTTTTTGGCTTTTGATTGTTTGGTAGTCTTTATAGTAAACAATTAAAGTTGTTGCTTGCGCTGGTTTAATTAGTAATATTTACGTACAAATAAACGTTAAGGATGCGCAACACCTTATTGTGCTCCAAGACACCACCACGGACGTCGCTAGCAAAGAGGCTTACTACTAACTGGAACTGAGCAGGCCACGTCTTTCGCATGTTTCAAAAGCTGGGGCAAAAACAGCCACTGAGTAGTAGCCAGATCCGGCGAGCAGGCGAACTCGACACATATCTCAGAAACTGGAAGAGAGAGGTACAGGATAGGGACGCAAGGAGGGGAGAGGCTTGTGCCCAGCTGTGGGACAGTAATGGCTTAAATAATAATAATATAATATTTAGCTATTTATTGCGAACATTTTTGTTTTTAATATAAATGCGTCAGTACGCCTTAACAACTAAACTGCACAACACTTTCCTATTATTAGTATGGCAATAAGCGTTTTTTACTTCATTATATTTACACGTGTAAAGCGTGGTGATTACGCCTAATCTTCCTCACTGTACCTTCTTCTCTCTCTTCTTCTGATATCTTCTATGGGAAGAGAGGCCTTTGCCCAGCAGTGGGACATTACGGGCTTATACTTTTTACCATATTTATATATTTACACGATACAGATTTGCATTCAATCAGACAGGATTTAAAGTAATCCTGTCAGTATATCAATATGTCATTTTATATTTCACTCGAAGGTATTTGTGACTCCGTTTGTCGCCGTTAATCAGTGCGTTGAAACGAATTTGACTACTCGACCGTTTTCCATGGAACTCCAAATAGATTAATTTGGGTCCGTCCAATGACTTTAAATTCCATAGCAGGACAGTAGGCTTTTATGTAACATTCTGCATTGAGTATAAAGACATCGGAAATAGTTGAAATTGTCGATAGCACATGCCGGTATTATATGATTACTAGTTGTGCCCCGCGTTTTCACCCGCGTTGTACCCGTTCCCGCGGGAGTTTCGGAATAAAATGTATCTCATGTGTTATTCTGATGTATGACCTATATTACTGTAAATTTTAATTCAAATTCGTTCATTGGTGTTTGCATGAAAGAGTAACAAACATACATACATCCATCCTCACAAACTTTCGCATTTATAATATTAGTTGAATGCAGATTGCCTTTTTGAAATCTGTCAGGACGGGAAAGTCGGAAACCAGAGATGCGATTACAAGAAGCAAATCAGGTCTTAAAATCTCCTTTTCTTAAATCGTTTGAAAAAAAACGGGACCAATCTGTAATTTCTTTCTTGATCACAAATGACGGTGATATCAGGTAAAAAAGTAAGTTAGAGTACGAAAGTGGTCAATTCAGGTGTCGGAAATTTTAGACCGCCACAAGTCCTCCAACATGGTCTAACCATTGAAACGACCGGGAACGACAATTTTACGCGCCCTCCGAAGCAACCATGCGCTCCAAGTAGGAGCCGAGCTGCACGTTGCTTAACATCTACGATGAGCTAACATCATGTATTTACACCACGACCGCTATAAACAAATAGAATTAACATTACTAAGAAATATAATAAATACATACAGCTGAATCTTGAACCTCAGAGCTTTTGATGTTGGCTAAAAATATCCGTAGCTAAGCAACATCGCGGCGCTAGTATACTAAGAAACCTTATATAGAATGGAAATGCTGTAGAATATCGCTACATATTATAAAACAAAGTCCCGGCCGCGTCTGTCTGTCTGTCTGTCTGTTCGCGATAAACTCAAATACTTTACGGATTAGATATAATTATTCAAGAGGAAGGGTTATATGTATAAAAATTTCCGAAATTCCCACGGGGTCTTGCACATCGCATGTAAAACCGCGGGGCGCTGTCAGTCTTTAAATAAGTTGAGATATTCCATACTATTATATAACGAACATATAAAAAACGTTTTCCATACAAAAGATATAATCTCAAGCCTCGTTTGACATATGCATGCATTTTATCGTCTAGCAAGGTTCTAGTAAGATGCGGTTGAATTCATTAGAGATGGGAGACGCATCGATAGTATCGATAAAATAATAATCGATTATTAAAAATAAAAAGTTAAGTAGCCTGTAATGTTCCACTGCTGGGCAAAAGCCTCTGATGGCACTGAATGATATCCGTCCATGAGGATGTCGTAATCACCAGGCTTGCCAAATGTGAGTTTTATATACGTTCCAAAACATTGCATCGATATTAAAATATCATTTCAGTCCTAACCGTGAAAATATAAATAGACATTCTCCAAATCACGTTATAATATGTAACTTTGTTTGTTTCGGAAAAACAAATCATATTAAATTTATTATACAGTTTTCACCAACCTTCCTTTACGAGTAGAACTATTTCAACTATTTATTCATTAATGTTTTCAAAATGTTATTCGGAACTGAAAAGCGTATTTCAGTCCATTAAGGTTTTCTCAGAAATTTTACGAAATGAATCACTAATTAACTATTATAAAACCATTACCTATGTCCGTTTTAATTAATTTTAAAACATTATCAACTATGTATAACAGAGAAAAACAGTAGTAATCATTATTGTTTTTATATTTAAAAAATCGCAGTAGCCTAGATTGTAAGTAAACGCGATTAGAATTAATGGCGCAATCCGTGAATTTATTTGCTTTGTACATTTTCTAAGAATATTTAAATCCCTTTCCTACGAAACACTGTATTAATTTAATAAGAAGATATTTTAATCGCAAACAGATTGTCAGATACGGCGGAGGTTTCATTTCATAACTAGCGGGGCCCCGCGGTTTTACCCGCGTTGGTCCCGATTTAATAGTAATTTATGCAATAACAGTAGTCACAAAAAAATCCTCTTGAATCGTTCTGTATGTTGCTCTATAATGTCTTTTTTTTTAAGCTATTGCATAGCTTCTATCGCGGGCCTTGAGCGCGGGGACCGAATCCAGAAATTCCGTAATGAAAAAACCTCACGTGAAAAAACCTCACGCTCCCCACTAACGCCATCTAGTGATACAAAAAATAACTATGCAATAGCTTTACCGCGGCAGTCCCCGAGTGCTACACGTCTTTTTTTATTTAACCTGTTGTGTCCCACTGCTGGGCAAAGGTCTCCCCCAATTCTTTCCACCTGGATCTATCTTTTGCCACTTCTTTCCACTCTTTGTCGAAGTCCTCCAGTTCCTTCCGCCACCTCGTGGGGGGTCTACCGCGAGGTCCCCGAACATTCTGGAACTGCCATTCTGTGGAGATCCTAGCCCATCGATCCGGATGCATTCTGGAGATGATATGAATTATTATAATAATAAAATTAACACGTTACATCCTTACCTGAAATCCTAACCTATTAATAAAGAAAAAACACTCTATACTTGAAACCAAGTAAACAAGTACATCTAAATAAACCACTATCTGTCTTGTCCGTCTGAAAAAAGGTCAGATTTATCGATATCGATATTTCTTATCAGGTTTTCCCATCACTAGTAACATACGGTCCGTGCAAACAAGTCGGTGGAGCATATGATTCTAGGACCACCTTCACATCACTAGGGGTGCGGGTTTTAACCGACGTTCCGGATGGAGGGTTCGGTTGAAAGAATTATGTAAGATGTAATAACGGAATGAGGGCGGGTTTTCTAATTTGTAAAAAAAGATTTTTGCATTTAGTTTACCGCTTTTCTTTTTTGAGTTTATATTATGAAGGTGTTGTTAACATTGAGCGAGCTTACACTAGCTGCAAACCAGCGAGTGTAATGGACTTACGTTTTATTGAATTTTGTAATAACAATATTAGTTTCTTACTTTCGACTTGAATGTTGCTATCCAATGCAAAATATTAATTTGAATCTGACTTGTGTAGTTCTTGAGATGACCTTCTTGAAATCAGTGGTCATATCAGTACATCAAACTTCGTATTTATAACATAGATGCTTTTCTACAGAACCAAAACTAAGACTAGTTGAGCCGATCTCTCTCTCTCTCTGCGATGAGCATATCACATCTCCCGCTGTATTTTCACTGAATTTCCTGAAGCTGAAAACCATAAATCAAACTGATTTGAAGTGAGACAACGTGTTTAAATGTTATAGGACCTCTTTTGTTCTGAATTCTTTTGGAAATATTCCAAAATTCAAGCAGAAACAATGCTCCTAACATTTCTGGGCGATCGGCTAATCCAGTAGCGAACAAAGCTTCAGTACTTCTTTATCTCTATGTGTTTGGTTAGTTTTGCCTGAAAAATTCGAGTTAAAGTCCCGACTTTGAAGAGAAAAGGTAGGGAAATGCTCTATTCATTTCCACATGGTTGAACCGCGAACCGGCACCGGAAAATTCAACCCACTGTAGGGTATGAATTAAATGAATTCAACTTCTATTTGAGATAAAATAGGTCTGAATTTCGATTGTAGCTTAACGGTATTTCATTGTTCAGTATTCAAATTAAATGTTCACTATTTGTTAAACAGGTATTTAATTGTACGTCACATTAATGAAAGAACTTGCAACAAACGGTGCTACGAACTCAGCGACTACGAAGCTACAAAATCACTAAGTGGCGTAGTAGCTACGAGACTACGAAATCGCTACGGCGTAGTCACTACGAGGTACAAAACGTAATATCAATGTACGCTCGTTGATTGCTCAAAAGATATTACGTGAACGAGTATTTCGTTACTTTAAATACATTTAACGATACGTGTCGAATAGTTGAAAGTTAAATCTGATACATAAAAATAAAAGTTTACCATTACCATTCGATGACGTTGAGCGAGTTTAAACGCTACAAGCCGGTGAATTGACGTTATCGTTATCGTATATCTTATATTTCGACAAAGTTCGTGTCGTACGAACAACTGATAAGGATGGCTGAAGATAGAGAAAAATGGAAAGAACTCCATCGCCAAACGCCCAGTTTAGACATATCTTATATCATAGTCATAGAATTTGCTAACTCGCAACTCGTAAACTAGATCAATTCAAACAACTAATTTTAACACACAATTTTCTACAAAGAAATAAGATACTTTCAGGAAAGTAACAAAAAATTGGAAACAATTGAAAATAAAAGGTGTTACCAGCTTAAATGAAAAACCTCAGAGTAATTCCATTCCGCTCTCTAAAACAAACGATTACTTGATCTAATTCTTGCGGCCACTAAGTAACTTTCAACAATTAATTTAAAACAATTAACTAATTGTTCTGAAACAGTAAACGAAGGGAGTTTTATTTGTGTTTCACTTTAGAACTGTACCCTTACTACGACTGACTGTCGAGATTGCATCGTTAAAGTAATCGTAGAATAATAAAGTTTGAATCGATGAGTGGTGGGAATGGGAGGAGGCTTTTGCTCAACAATAGGATGGTAAGGCTAACTAAAACATCAATAAAAAAACGATAGAAAAGTAAGGTTTGATCAGAATAGTTCATGCGCTTTAATGAACCATTTTTAGACCATGCACACATTGCAACCGTACACGTCACCAAACATTAGATTGCATATTCTTTAAAGTGTCTTATCTAAACGTTTTTAAAAATTAAGTCAAGTATAAGTATTAGCCTGTATTCCCCCCTAAAGCCTGTATTAATCCAAATTAAAAATCAAAATTTGAATGGACACTAAAATAATTACATTAATTACGTTTTAATGGATATTATACTAAGTAAACAAAGAGTATAAGTAAGTTTTGTAAATGGTACGTTCAAAAGAGCCTCTTTGCTTCCAAAACTGAACAAAAATGATTTTGAATTGAAACTACGTCTATGGATACACTTCGCTTTTGTTTTACATTTTTATCTGGCGTTTCGATAACTTTACAGGAACCGTGGTCAACGAAGACTGAATGAGAACTGTTTGTTTAAATTTAAGAAACCTGTAAAAATGTTTGACTTTGACTTTTATGTATTTAACTATAGGAAACTCGTAGTAATAGTAAATACGTGTCTTTACTACTCTGCCGTTAGTTAGTTCCTATTCGTTACCGACTTTGTCTTTTCCCTTTATTTCATTAGTGTTTTTGTCATTAGATCATAATGTTAGAAAACTTTTTGAGCTAGTCCCCGGTAATAAGGTTCAGTTTGTTTAGCAAAATAAACCTAGTATCTATTAGTTTTTATGTATAATTTTGAGGCATAGGCTTTAGTACCACACTTACCGCCGTAACAGTAAACTATGAATTTTGGAAGATGCCACCCTCGCTGTGCCAGCACGACCCGACACGACATTGATATTTTCATTCCTTCACTTACTGGCACAGATACCATATCATTTGTTCCCTTAGATATACTTTTTTTTTATAAAAAAAAACCATAGCACAAAATTTAATAAGTTACGCTTGGCATTTTTTTCTAACATTTTCTCTATCTATCATATACTCATTGTCCTACAAAAATTATTAATGCAATAGTTTGTGAGGATCTATAAATATGTAGATGTACTCTTATGTTCATTGTTGTTCTTTCACGAAAAATCAATCTTTTATTAGAACTTTTCATTCCAAAATTCCCACAAAAATAAAACAAAACGTGAGTAAAATCGAGGCGCTCTGCCGATAACAATTTAAGTGATGATCCGTGTCATATAATGTCAATATAAAAGCTTGTGTTCGTACACAACAGATGAAAGCGTCACGCCGATGCCGTGTCGTGCCAAACCGGCAAGTCTGGCATCTCCCATTAACTGTCGGGAGTGTAAAGTTTTCCCAATAATAAGAGAATCTGTACTTAATAAGTTTAATCTCTTGGGGGTAATCTATCCTCTCTAATACATGATTAATTTAGCGCCCCGCGGTTATACCCGCGTTGTACCCGTTACCGTGGAAATTTTGGAATGAAAAATGGGTAATTCCCTTTGAATGAAAATAATTTTTCTAATCGGATTGATAGTATCTACGATAAGCGTGTTGAAACGAACAAAATAAACTAAAAACATACACTCCAGCTTTATTATATTACTAGCTGCGCCCCGCGGTTTCACCCGCGTTGTACCCGTTCCCGCGGGAATTTCGGGATGAAAAATAGATGTTGGCCGATTCTCAGACCTACTCAATATGCTCACAAAATTTCATGAGAATCGGTCAAGCCGTTTCGGAGGAGTACGCGAACGAACATTGTGACACGAGAATTTTATATATAAGAAGAAGAAGTATAGATACTACGCAATATACTATTACGCAATATACTATTATTTTATTACAAGTCTAGAACCCAATATACGATCAATAGTACATTTTACCAAGAAATCTCTTTTTGAAGACCTAAATTTATAAATTATGAAGACCTACGAGGTTACTATCAATACCAAATCCGTTCTTTAGTGATTTCTAAGTCTAACACGATTCTTATTTGATCTTATGTACTCGTACACAAACAGGTATTCATAGAACTGTGCACGGCAGAGCGAACACACACTTACACTATTTCGTGGAACAGCCTACTCGTTGTCGTTTTTAAAAGGCCGGTGTCGTTATTAAGTTGTTGGAACTGGAACTGAAAAACGTCTCTTCATACTCAGGTACCAGCAGCGTATTAAGCTGATTTCTAACTGACTTCTAACATAAAAGCTGCTGATTGATAAACATAAACGTTTTTATTTTTAATTTAATTAGTTTTTTTATATTATAAACTCTAGTTGTAAAAACGATTTAAAAAATGATTTGGTTTCAATATGGTAATCTTTATCGAAACCGACTCGTGGTCGATGGTAACCCAACAAAGATTGGTCAATCTTTTCTCGAACTTTAACCTAATTGTATTTAGGGTTCGGTTACGTAACCCTTGAAAGTTTCTTTCAAACAAAGGGCAAAGGTTGAAACGAAGAAGTTTGTATGGGTTCCATACTTTATTGTTTTATATCTACCTTTCTGTTTCGCCATTTTGTTATGAAAGTTTTGTGGAGTTTCCTTCGCAATAGACGAGATAATGTAGCGTTTTAATTAGCAATTATGAGGAAGTTATTAGTACAATAGATAATTGGGAAATCTTTACTAATAAAACTAAAGATTATGATTTTTTTGTTTGTTTGAACGCACTTAAACGCAGGAAGTACCCGTCTGATTTTAAAAATTCTCATTGTGTTACATAGCCACGTTTAAAAGCCAGTTTATAGGCTATTTTTCATCTCGAAATTCTTACGGGAACACAAACAACTCGCGTAAAATCGCGGGGCGCTGCTAGTAGGGTAAGTATACTTAAATATCATCTAGACTTTATAGGTGTCGTTAGGATACCTGGAACAGCGATTTCATTTTGTTTCGAACTTTGTTCAACAAAGATATTTGATTCAAATGTAACTGATAGTTCTAAAGGTTTGATTACCGCGTTCAAGATAACAAAAACTAATTTCAACTTTATGGTATTGTCACAAATACAAAACTCACAATGATAAATTAAAAAAAGAAAATAAAAAAATACATAAAATAACAATGATTCTTACAAAGGTTTTTCTGAAATAAATTCTAGAAAACTATTTCCAATCTAAATATTAGTTCTGTAACGGTTAAGTTTCCAACAAGTTGTTGAGACAGCTCCCTCGGGTCATTGTGAAGAGGTACTCGTATTTGTAGACTAGACCAACTTGGTAAAGAAAGATGGAATATGCTTAATCCCCAAAAGGAAGACTACATATCATACTAATATTATAAATGCGAAAGTTTTTGAGGATGGATGTGTTTGTTACTCTTTCACGAAAAACTACTGGACGGATTTGGATGAAACTTTGCAGTAATAAAGGTTGTACATCAGAATAGCACATGGGATACATTTTATCCCGAAATTCCCGCCGGAACAGGTACAACGCGGGTAGCACCGCTGGGCGCAGATAGTCTTTATATAATACTAGCAGCGCCCCGCGGTTTTACCCGCGTTGTACCCGTTCCCGTGGGAATTTCGGGATGAAAAATAGCCTATAACCTTCCCGTTGAATGTGACTATCTATTACAAGAAGCATTATTCAAATCGGACATATAATTGCTGAGATTACCGAACATACAAACAAACAAAAAAAATTTACCTCTTTATAATATAATTATAGATTATGTTTAGTAAAAGTCTTTCTGTTAATTAGTGGTAAGTAATTATTTATTTGTAAATTAGTCTATTCCATTAAGAATATTATCAGTAACGCCCTCGTTCTAACCGTCCTTGTGGGTATTTCGGGATAGTAAATAAATTATTCTAACCTCTTGTCTACCTTTATGCTATTTTCATAGAGTTTATAAATCGTGAAAATGACTCGTATAGACGAACATAGATAATGGATAAACCTGCATCAGTGTTCACGACAAAAGCGTATCGTCGCAATCAGATTCGTCCATTAAATCGACAATTACCTAATTGACGTAATCGTTCATAAATTAAATGTCAAAATCAGTCATTAAATCTCTACTAACGAAGCATTTGACGTCTCTGAGTACGAGTTTTAGTTCTTAAGTTAAATGATAATAATGACCCGAAAAATCACTACATAGTATAAAACAAAGTCGCTATTTTTGTCTGTTTGTTTGTCTCTATACTTAAATCTTTAAAATTACGCAACGGATTTTGATGCAGTTTTTTGTAATAGGTAGAGTGATTCAAGAGGAAGGTTTATATGTATAAAAATTCCCGAAATTCCCACGGGAACGGGTACAACGCGGGTAAAACCGCGGGGCGCTGCTAGTGAAGAATAATCTGTACTGAAATCTGTTGTTAAGACTTACTAAACATAATCTGGGTCCAATAGGTCTGTCAGTCGTCAGACCATCTCGGAGGCCTTAAGGCGATCTAAAAACTCCGACTTTCGGGTTGGCCATTAGCCTACCCGAATTGAATGAATGAGTAATTGGTCAGTCTTAAAACTATTATCACTATAGTGTACGGAGATTTATACTTATATACAAAACAGTAAGGTTATTTCAGTCAGAGGTATAAATAGAAAGTAAAAAAGGTCCAATTTGATAACATTTCGTCTCCATTCACTCGGAAGAGTTCGATCAAATCAACTTTCAGAACCAATCCATCCGCTCCAGACTCGATACCTAGTGGTATAAATAGGCACACTTTAATATAGAAAGGTTAGGGATACTGGTTCAAAAGTATAAATGTATAAATAAATAAATATAAATATACACAGACAAACGCCTCGGTGGTCTAGTGGTATATGCACTCGCCTGCTAAGACTGAGATACCAGGTCAATTCCCGGGTCGAGCGAAAACATGTTTCCTACTATTCAAACATGGCTTTGGTTTGAGATCACCTATCGCATTTGGCAAGCGTGATGATTATGCCTAATCTTCCTCACTGTACTGATATCTTCAGTGAGATGAGAGGGTCGTAAGGCCTGAAACTGTGCTAAGCGAGCGCCCGCGACGGGCAACCGTCGCGTGTCTACGCGCGTGGATACGCGGCTGGACTCCGTGGATTCCATCGCACGGAGGCGGGCCGCGTTTCGTGGGTGTGGGGTGCGTGCGGGTCCCCGCGATGTAGCACTTTTGTGTGAAACCGCGCGGGTGCCCGCTTAACGCAGTTTCAGACCTAAGGATCCGAAGTCATATCAAATTAAACGAACTTATAACTATACTGATGTAAGTAAGTAAAACGGCAAGTTGGTTATTGATCCCATAATTCTTACATAAACTGCCTCTACCCGTACAACCGAAAGCCTATAAAAATAACATTAAAATGACTGTTACGTTAAAAACATCAAACATCTGGCCCAGTTCCCTGAAACACACTCAAGGAGCGACACATCCAATTTCGTTTGAAACCAAAAATCGAATTAGACATTTCAGCGATGAACCCTGAAAGGAATGGAGAAAATACAAAGATTTTACGTGACCAAGATTCAATAGTCTCGCTCGTGACGTCACGTAGAGAATCGCTCTGTGTCCTGTTTAGTTGAAGAGGACGATATAATTAGGTCGCAATGTGCTCACGATATTTCGACCAAAGTAGTTGGGTCGACATTCGACCGGTTAGGTTGAGTATAGTTTCTATATCAACTAAACTTTCGTTTGTCTGTCCGTCTGCCTGGCTGTTTATTGTCTGTCTATCTATTTGACAGAATTTCAATTGACATTACGTTGAAGAATAAAGCCGAAAAGTTTGTTTATTTGAACGCGCTAACCTTCTACGATTTGAATAATTATTTTTGTAATAGATACCCATATTCAACGCGTAGGTTTAAGGCTATTTTTCATCTCAAAATTCCCTAGAGAACGGGGCGCTGCTAGTGTAAGTATAAGACTTAAACAAACCATATAAAACAAAATACTCAACCGCGTCTGTCTGTATGTTTGAATGCTCACGCTACCCTCTAAAACCATGAGAGGAAGGATTTGTTTCATTAACATACAGAATAATTCAACAGTATAAGTAAGAAAGTCCGTGTAGATTAATCTCCAACCCTGGTGTCGGAGCTATTAGACCGCCTAAAGGCCTTCGACATGGTCTTTTGAAACAACCGGGACTGAACAGTATTAATTTTCTACATGATAATTTTTAGCTAATCGTAGCATTCTACTGACCGACCGAATAACTTTAACAGTCCGTCATTTAAAATATACGTTTTGTATTTAACAAACATTAACAGTGTTAAATAACCGTAATTTTTTTAACGCAAGTATGTTACGATGATCAACCGCTTCAAATAACCCTAAGTGTTCTACTGTTAAATCTACTTAGGATAATTCTTCTATTTCCTTATTCTTACGCTCCAGAATAATAACTTCTGCAGAACATTAACGTATTTATACACACACAATAATACATCGTACCATAAACTAACTTACAAGCAGTTCCAATAATTAAGTTAAAGTTTCGTTGATGTATTACATTAGTTTCTTACTTTGTAACTTATCCATAGACAAGATTGAATAATCAGTTGACGAACTGTTTTCCTGATTCCTGCCCGATTGGCACCGAATGATGATGAAAACGTTATGTTATCTCTACGAGTAGCTTGTGAAGTTGCGAACTTGAGATAAACATGTGTGTTGTCATGGTCGGAGTTTTCTGGGAGCTTGCAACGGTTTGGACGAGCGAGACTTCTAATGATGTTTCGGTATGTTAAATCTACGCTAATATTATCAAGAGGAAAACTTTGTTTGTTTGGTTGTAATGAATAGGCTCAAAAACTACTGGACCGTTTTTAAAAATTCTTTCATCATTCGAAAGCTATATTATCCACGAGTAACATAGGCTATTTTTCATCCCGAAATTCCCACAGGAATTGACACAACGTGGGTAAAACCGCGGGGCGCTGCTAGTATTAGTATAAATGAAGAAATGTTAGTCGTGTAAACATTGTAATATTTAATCATATCAATTATGTCTTCTCTAACTTTGTTTTTAGAATTTCCTCTCATATCTTTCGCTCAATCTAAACTCTACTCGAGTTTGCTTAAAGTAAAGTAAATTATTAGCCTCTAATGTCCCACTGCTGGGCAAAGGCCTCTCATCTCACCGGATATCAGTGCAGTGAGGATTATTAGGCGTAATCGCCACGCTTGCCTACTTACTTTACGATTATACCTAATTAATATCTCGTTATTATATAATTATATATTCTCCATATTTAATCTAATCAAACAAAGCAACTAGCAAGTCATAAAGTCAAACTATTGCAAACGTTATGTATATGAGATGCAATGAAAAGCCACCCCAGCGGCTCCTGGCGGCACGAATGTGAATCAATGCACGTACACGGTATATGTTACTGTGATTCTACGTGCGCGATATGAACACGGAAGAGAAAAATACGCGACGCATATGTCATAACCGAAATCAGAAAATGCAGTTATCAATTTGACGACTAGAAAGGTTAAAGGCGGAATAAATGGGGATACTCGTAAGTATTTTAGGCATCGATAATTTTACGTACCCTCCGAAGCACGGTAGCGGTCAGATAGAAATGCCACTATCGGCCACACATATAAATAGGGGCCGAGCTGCACGGCGCTTTACGATTGCAATGAACTAACTTCGTTTAGTCAAACTATAAGTTTTCGGTACAAATTCTTTAGTTCTACAGAGATTAAATAATATGTTCAACGATTTGTCTCTCGTGTGCGCTCCTTCATATCCTACTAATATTATAAATGCGAAAGTTTGTGACGATGTATGTACCTATGTACGTTTGTTACTCTTTCACGCAAAAACTACAGAAGGGAATGAAACTTTACAGTAATGTAGGTTATACATCAGAATAATACATGGGATACATTTTATCCCGAAATTCTTGCTGGAACAGGTACAACGCGGGCGAAACTGCGGGGTTCGGCTAGTGTTATCATAAACCAGAATACAGTCTACCTACAGTCTTGACTATATGGCTCTTACGCCAATAATCAGACAGGTCAAATGCTTCCTTAGTTGAGATTTAATAAGCGATTTTGACATTTATTGTATAAAAAATAACGTCAATTAGCTAAGTGCCGATTTAATTAACGTTTCTGAGTGCGGCAGTTATAGATAGATAGTTAAATCATCTATTGGTTTAACATTGTTAACTTTTAGGTCAATTACTATCGACAAAGTAAATATAATCGGCTGTTGGTTTAACCGGCATTCAATTAGTTCTGTGTGCTTTGATAGATGTCGCCTGAGGACGTTGACTACATTTACCTCTTTATGTAACGTTAAGTAATTACTTTGTATTATAAACAAGCCGTGGTTTGAGTTTCAACTGTTTCCTAAGGGGCTTTTAGGATAAAAAGACTAGCTTTTGAAAAAATACTATAATTTATATTTTTACACGTCGATGCGTGTCTGCGGCATCGTAGCTCTAAAGGGATGGACCGATTTCAATGCAGTTTTTTCATTTAAAAACGTAGGGGGTAGGTTATATCGTAGGGGGTTTTGTACATTTTAAGTTTCAATGCGATGAGAAGCAAAGGCCTCTCATCTCACTGAAAATATCAGTACAGTACATTTGTGTATAGTATAAAAATTCCCATTGAAATATGTGAAGCTTGATCTTAAGTGTAAAAGCATGTTTCACACTTACATCTCTGCATTACATCAAATACCGTTGCACTGCCAAAACATTAAGTATTTGCTCCAAATAAAAAAGCAATAAAACCATATTCTCTTTCTTAAGAAACTGGCGAGAGAATAAGTAAACTTTTGTTACGTCCTAATATGAATATAAAACGAACTTGTAAAAGAAATGTTGTGTAACGTTACAATATTTTTTTACAGCTTACAATAACACAGAAGTACGATCCGTATTATTAGAGGTCCCTGGGGATATGATAGAACGCCTCACACATTGCGTTTATATCACACTAGCAGCGCCCCGCGGTTTTATATGCGTAATGTCCGTTACTGTGTGAATTTCGGAATAAAAAAGCCTATAACCTTCCCGTTGAATCTGGCTATCCATTGCAATGATAATCATTAAAATCGGATTGGTAGTTTCTGAGATTAGAGCGTCCAAACAAATAAAAACAACATCTTCAGCTTTACTACATTTAGGAAGATTGTAGGTTATTTTTTAGCCCAAATTCCTACGGGAACGGAGAAGACGCGGGTAAAACTGTAGGGCACTGCTAGTACAAAATATAAACTGTATTATGCGGAACCCGTTTTCCAAATATCTTATGTTCTTGTTTATATTTTATATGTTTTGTTTTACGCGCTATTGGTAACATATACCATGCTAATGTAAACAAAAAGAAACACAATGTTGAATGTTTTTTGATGAAGAAATATTCCTGATAAGTTCTGTTAATGCGAATGTATAGAAATGTTTGTACCTCACTTTATTGTGTACTAACTTTCCGTATTTTTGGTAAATCAGAATCGTTTAGGGAGCTACGAGTATGTTTGACGGAAATGCCGTCGCGGAAGATTGGAGACGAACAAAGGCCAATACTTTTTGCAGAGCCTCCGTCTAGTGTAGCAGTGGCTTTAAACTCAGTGTCATTGATCTAATTTACTAGTCACGAGTCGGTGAATATCAAAGACACTCTGATATAATGTGTTATGTAGCTTGTAAACCAACTTAATCTTTAAGGGACTTTTGAATGCCAACATACATTGCATGACATTGAATTAGTGGCCAATCCTGTCTCGGAGTAGACCGTCTTAAGGCCTCCAACATGGTCTAACTTTTTTTTAATTTTATTTATTTATTTATTTAAGGACAACCAGTGAGAGGTACATTAAAACTATAAATAAAACTTAGCACTAAATTAAACACCTAAATGCACTCTCTACAGGTGCCACAACATGCGTCTAACTTATTACACTACAAGTAAAAATATTACATGCTTGAAACAATTGAAACCGACAATTTTAATTGGTCTCCCATTCTGTCTGACCGAGCTTCACGTCAACTAATGTTATGTTCAAAAAGTTTGTTGACAAAATGCACTTCTTCTTATCTCTAACATCTAAGACATAGTTCCCAACAAAAGATCTTCGTATCTCTTGAAATTTCAGACTTGCCCATACTGTAAGTGAATAATTAGCCTGTAATGTCCCACTGCTGGGCAAAGGCCTCTCATCTCACTGAAGATATCAGTACAGTGAGGAGGAGCAGGAGAGGGTAGGCCATACTGGCCAGTTTAAATTGCCACCCTAGATACTACAAGCTATTGTGGTATACCGCAAACTCCAGCGTCTCGGTTACAATTAAAGAGACCGATATCTCAACGAGAGCACTGCACAAACACACAGACAACGAATGAACACCGACCTTCTATTGGAATTGAAAAACTTTGGGAATCCATATTGTTTCATACTATATTTTCGTTGTAAAAATTGATGGCTTCATATATTGAGGAAAAATCTTGGAATGGTTCTGAGATTTTTTATTTGTTTAGCGGTTAATATTTTTCATCGAAATAAATATGTGTATTTCATCGAAATATATAAAATGGTGAAGTATTTTGTTTATCTGTTTGCGGGGAAATAGGAATTTTAAGGATTCACACCATTTTTTCTAGCTAACTGCAGTACGTCAAATGCTTCCTTAGTAGAGTGTAATGAGTGATTCTGACATGTGATGTATGGAAAGTTACGTCAATTATTTAATTGTTGATTTAACGGATCTTTCTGAGTACGGAAAGCCATTGTTGTACGGAAACTAAACTGTATGCCTAGCAAAAGTGCTCAGTATTTTAAATTGTTTAGTCTTAAAAAGCAAAAATTCTGTACAATCAAAAATGGTTATTTTTTGTTTAATTTAAATGCCAATGTACGCGTCTTGTGAGAGCGCTCTTTCATTAAGTTTTCCATTTTCATAGAAGGTCTAACTACAGTCGAGACTATATTGTGTGCTCTTTATCTTTACGGACGCTGTATACATTTAATTTGATATGAATACCAAGGAAGGAATATATTATACTAGCGTGCCACGCGGTTATACCCGCGTTATGCTCATTCCCGTAAGAATTTTGGGATGAAAAATTAACCTATAACCTATCCGCTGATTGTGGCTGTTCATTACAAAAATATTTATTTGAATCGGATTGATAGTTTCTGAGATTAGCGCTTTCAAACAACTCTTCAGTTTTATTATATTGTTCAGGTATCAACAATAACTCCAACTGAAACTAAAAACTTGAACCACTCCACAAAATAATGTGAAATGTCCGCAAATTGTATCAAAAAACATGTGAATATAATAAAAGACGTTTGGTCGGAGTCGGTCTGGAGTGATCGTTAGCCGCGCGATTGTGGTACTCGTACACAACGAGCACCCTACCAGGGGTTCTCGCTCGACTAAGAACTAAGCAAGTTCGAGTAGGTTAGTACTCTTACAACTGCCTCCGTGTGGTCTAGTGGTTTGAGCGCCCGACTCACGATCCGGAGGTTCCGGGTTCGATTCCCGGTGGGGACAACTCGCAAAAATCTCTTTGTGGGACTGTCCTCAGTTTGGTTAGGGCATTGCAGGCTGAATCACCTGATTGCCCGAAAAGTAAGATGATTCCGTGCTTCGGAGGGCATGTTAAGCCATCGATCCCGGTTACTTTCTACGGATAGTAGTCGTTACATGAGCCATGTCAGAGGCCTTTGGCGGCTCAATAACTCTGACACCAGGATTGGTCAGGTTGACCGTCCACTCGATGAAGAAGAAGTACCCTTACGTTCGAGTAGGTTAGTACTCTTATTTGGAGTTTTTAGACCGCCTAAAGACCTCCGACACGGTCTGAAGATTGCAACGGCTGGGACCGACAATTTTACGTACCAAAGCACGGTAGCGCTCAGATAGAAATGCCACTATCAGCGACTCAACCAAGCAGGGAGGGACCGAGCTGCACGTTGCTCGACTAGCTTACAGCAAGCTTACGAAGTACCTTACCATATTAGACCTTCAATACTACCTTCTAAGGATATTAGTAAAACATTTTTTTCAGACTTCAGTATTGAGACAAGGGAATAAAATGCTCATCATCTATGATTATTTTGAAAACGTCACCTTCACCAGCAGTTGTTCGCTGAATACGACTCACTATCGTATTCGTTATAGTCACATCACACCAAATCGAAATGCAATCGACTTACAATCAAACCTGTTATTTAAAAACGAATAATGAAACATCGAGATGGTTGGTAGATCGAACCTTTTAAAAAGGGTTGAAAGGTTTTGAGGACCAAAAGAATATTATTCTATGGTCGTAGTTCCCTTCCTGGGAATCAAACTCGGTACCTCAGAATTGGTAGGCTAGTGCTAGTGACTATGTATACTCTTAATTTTTTTCCCGGGCCTATATCGTCCCACTGCTGGGCAAAGGTCGCCCAAACATCGCCAACGTCTCTGAACGTCACAAAATAATATTTCTAACAGACAAACAACTTTATTGAAACCAATAGTAAGAACACAACTAGAACCCTATCTCGTTACGGAACCAAGAAAGACTTTTGAAGTGTTTATTTTTCCTATTTGTTGTTTTACATCCGCCCTTTGCGAGGATCCCAACTTATTCTTAAGTGACATTCAAAACTTTATATCGATGTTGGAGACGCGGTCTCGTCTATGAACTTTGAGATCGGATATGCTATCGGTTATGTAAACTAATGTTGTGAAAGTTGAACTATATATACTCTACGATTTGTAGGGGTTGATCGATTTGTGTAGGTATAATAATGTACTGTCGACGTTATTATACCGGGTCGTTTTTTTAAATCTGTCAGTCTGAGCAAGTCTGAAACTGTAAGAGAAGTTTTATTCGTAGGAACCATGTCACCGATTTAAGTGATTAGAAGAACTGCATCAACTTTTTCTACAAAACTTTAAAATATTGTTTGAAAGAAAATTGAATCTATTATTTCCGTTATTTCCTTAGCTTTTAATTTCATATAAAAAAATGTCGTTATATTTGCAATGTGTGCGTTCGTTTGTATATTTACTATTTTATTTTTTTCCTCAGCAAATTATTTGTAGGACTCTCTGAACTCAATCACTGTGTCGATATTTTTATCAAAATCCCCGACACAAGGGGTACAACAATCAATAGTTTACTGTTACTGGTGGATGTCAAACATAAAATTGTTAAACAATTTCAAAGCAATGAACTGCAGCCATTGGTCGTAAATACAGTACTTAATTTTATATTATTCTGTAGTAATCCGGTCCCCTGAATAAAAATATATAATATCCCCTCTGATACTGGTATCTGTACTGAAAGATAGCTGAAAAGTTTGTTTGTTTGAATGTGCTAATGAAATTTAAAAAAATGTTTTTCATAAAGAAATGTTACAAACTATTTTTCATTCCAAAACCAACGATAGATGTAAAACTACGGGGTGGTAACATCTAAAGGCAACAAACCAATACAATAATGTATGAAATAAATCTTCTATTTCATTTTTTTTGTATATTTGAAAGCCACATTTAAGAGGCCACAGGTCTACTGTTTTTCCCGAAATTTTCTGTAAAACCGGGTATCATACGGGCAAAAACGCAGGACACAACTATATAATATGTACACGCGTTCAATTTATTTTAATCCACACAGAATATTTGTAGTCTGATTCTGAATTCTGGCAACGTTGCATTTCTATATTGCAACTCTATAATAAAGAAGAATATTATATCTGTGTATTAATACGAGAATCAGGCGAAGGATGTTTGGCACAGTTAAAGTTTACATTAAGAAATTGTGCGGAAAGTTATAATCACGGAAAATTTAAAAGCACTAGTTTCTTAGAGCGAATACTACTCATTTTGAATTGAAACTTCGTTTACGGATACGCCTTGTAAAATAAAAGCGAAATGTATCCGTAAAACTAGTTTCAATTTAAAATGTAAAAGCACGTTAACTGTCGGTCATAAGGCGGTCGAATAACTCTGACAGCAGAGTTGGTCACCAACCGACTCTAACTGTATAACTTTAGGATATTCCATACTTCGGCGATTTGTACACAAACGATTGTAAAAACATTACTTTGAAATCCCGACGTTTCGTTTACTAATTTCCTTGTTTTGGGATAAACATTTACCTTGACTTATTAACTCCTTTAATAAGAAAACTACATTACATTTATTTACAACTAGCTGTGCCCCGCGGTTTCACCCGCATTTATTCCGTCTCTGCTTACCGTTTAAACATTCCCTGGATTATGATATGACAGTTATTTAATAATCAGAATCAACTAAATCGGCCCAGCCGTTCTCTAGTTTTCTAGCAGCGCCCCGCGGTTTTACCCGCGTTGTGCCCGTTCCCGTGGGAATTTCGGGAATTTTTTTACATAAAAACCTTCCTCTTGAATCACTCTACCTATTACAAAAAACCGCATCAAAATCCGTTGCGTAATTTTAAAGATTTAAGCATACAGACAGACAAACAGGCAGACACGAAAAAGAGACGACTTTATTTTATACTAGCAGCGCCCCGCGGTTTTACCCGCGTAGTGCCCGTTCCCGTGGGAATTTCGGGATTTTTTTTACATAAAAACCTTCCTCTTGAATCACTCTACCTATAACAAAAAACCGCATCAAAATCCGTTGCGTAATTTTAAAGATTTAAGCATACAGACAAACAGACAAACAGACACGAAACAGAGACGACTTTATTTTATACTATGTAGTGACTATGTAGTGATTAGATAGATAGATTGCAACTGGCAATTTTAAAGATGGCGTTGAAATAAACAGTAGGCTGAATACAAAAACACTAGCAGTACCCTGCGGTTACACCCGCGTTGTGCCCGTTCCCGGGGGAATTCCAGTATGAAAAAAAGTCTACTTATATAACCTTCCCGTTCCGGATTGGTAGTTTCTGAGATTAACGTTCTAACAAACAAACTGTTCAGATATATTATATAAGTATAGGTTATATGACTTTTTACTTATTTTTTAAGTTTATCTCCTCATAAGACTGATATCTTCAGTGAGATGAAAGGCCTTTGCCCAGCAGTGGGACATTGCGGCTCATACTTTACTTTACTTAACTATAACAGTTGATATTTACTTCAAAAGTAAAGGTAGAATAACTCTACGATTCTTGATGTGTTCCTTCGAAATGTACATAAATAAACCCTTTCTAACATCTCTATCTATTTACCCACTTCAGAAGGAAGTACTAACTTCGTGTAAATACCTATACGTCAGCAAATATGTATATGTAGTGTGGATATTATATAATATCTATGTATCACATCTCGACCATCAAAAGACCAGCTGTATACAATAGTTTGTAGAGGTAACGTTGAGTTAATAACTGGGAGGAGTAGACGTTATGTTGCTCTGATTGTGATGTAATATCTTGTTTTTTTTAAATGTTTTTTCACAGCATGGTCTTTTTTTCTCTCTGTGTTTTAAAATTGTTTTAAATTTGAATGAATCTTTGAATCATGTTCGGCGTTTAATAAAGCTTCAACTTAATGATGAAGCCATCCTATTTTGGGATTAGGTTAATAGAAAATGATGTTCTATAATGTAAATATTTTTAGGTACCACCTAAAAATATTAACATTAGATATAGAACAACAGAATTGTTAAAAATTTGGAGGTTCTGAGGTTCTGAATTTGTTTTACACTATCGTATAAAAATGGCGTACATACAAGAGACGAGGCGTTCACGCTTTTTAGACGTATTTTTCAAAATGACGTCATCAGACAACGAAAACTTACACCTCACTAAAAGCTCTCAATTAGTTCAAAAGAAAGGCAAGATCTAAGCACACCTTCAGTCTAAACAAAATAACAAAATGGCCGCGGAGTCTGGGCGATACGCCTAACACAGATCATAACGAGCGTTTTACTACCAATTTTACTCCAACCAGTCTCACGTATTCTGACGTATCCTGACCATTAATTACTCCAAGAGCCATCACCGAGTCCCCGTCTCAATCAGATAATACCGACCATTGCAGCCGGCCGTTCCGTCAACATCACCAAATTGTCAATTTGGAGCGGCCACGGGGCTATTATGTAAGTGATCGGATATAGAAGTTGACGAATTAAATTGAGTCTTGCTGCCGCACTCCGATACTTCCATTAAACATACAGTTAACTAATTGATGTAATGTTTAATACATTACATGTCAAAATCTCTTTTTAAACGTCTAATCAGAAACGTTCATTAAATCTACACTTACCTAACTGACGTAATTTTTCATACTTTACAAGTCAAAATTAATCATAAGGAAGCATATACGTCTCTGAGTAACGTAAGTAAGTTACTGAATAAGTTAGCCAGTAATATCCGCGTTGTGCTTGTTCCCATGGGAATTTCAGGATGAAAAATTGCCTGTTACCTTCCCGTTGAATGTGGCTATACATTACAAAAATAATTATTCAAATCGGACTGAAATAAATAAAAAATCTAACTCTTCAGCTTATAATATTAGTATCGATATAGATTTTAAATTAATTTTCAGTGATTTCTTTGTTGATTGGTATACCTATAGATAGCGCAGAATATAAATAAATGTTATACTTTCCTAATAGTTCAAACTTTATATCATAACTGAACATAACAACGAATCGGTCCCGGTTTTTTCAATCGTCAGACCATGTCAGAGGCCTTTAGGCGGTCTAAAAACTCCGACACCAGGGTTGACCACTAACCTACTCTAACTTACTTACTTACTTTTAACAACGTAAGAGGAGTTTGTCAGTTATTGCAACCGACAAACTACCCTCACAACGACTGTTACTGTTACTGTTACTGTTAGCCTGTATCATCCCATTGTTGGGCAAAGGCCTCCCCCCATTTCCGCCACTCTTCTCTATTCGAAGCCACCAGTTGCCAGTCCCTCTTGTAGGCGTCCAGTTCGTCCCGCCACCGCCTGCGCGGTCTGCCGCAACGCCGTCTTGCTGTCTTCGGGCGCCACACATTGGAAATGTTGGCCCACAGCGTGTCAGGCATGCGGCAGACGTGACCAGTCCAATCCCATTTCAGCTTAGCGGCCTTTTCACCTACAACCTCACCTACACCTTTTCACCACAACGACTATAGAACACTTTCTCGAATACACAAAAAGAAGATTTATTACATAACCTAAATAAATTCATTAACCGTGTCACATCACACTCATAAATTATTTATAACCGCTTCTCTCCCGCCACGTAGTTAGCACAATGTAACCGCAACTAATTCGAACGAGGAAAAATCTTCCGTTTTTCTCCCCGAAATCATCTGACCACTTCATTAATAAGATCATTTGACCGAGTAAATATCTATTCATCTAGGGAAAGTGATATTTCTGAGCCTCTGTCAATATTAGGGAACACTTTGTATTCAGATATGCTTTTATCATTTTTTCCGAGATATTCTTATTATAATTCACTAGTGGTCTGCCCTTGCTCTGCTTAGTTGTGTGAGGTTTTTTTTAATTTAAAATATAACCAACTTATTGTACTCAGGACTAAATTCGTAAAAAGTGAATCACTCTGCCAGTAAATAGTTATGAAATACGTTTGGTACTATACTTATCATCCATATCATTTCGAAAGGTTCATCCAATATTAAATGTTTGGTCAAGTGCGAATTGTGTTCAGAAATATGTTTTTTTTACTTCTTTCCTGCCGAGAACAATGGTATCTACGTTAAACCCTAGCTGTATCGCGGAGTGGTTCCACCCGCCATCTAATATCATCTAATAGCGCTAGTGTGTATTTTAGATAGCGTTTACGTTATTTTCCCAGATTTAGTAAGGTTGCGCCTATATGTTTTTTTGATCAGGTGTAAACTAAATTATGGTCTAGAAAAATTGAGGCCACAACCAATTATTTGTATAGTTTAAGAATCTTTATTGAAAAGAAAAAGGAACCCTATTGAAATGAGAAGAAGAAACGACGCGACGCGAAGTCTACAGCACTAAAAAATGTTGATACGTATATGTTACATATCTCAACTGCATTGAAAGTTAAATGCACAAGTTAAAAGTTTAAATAACCGCTTGAAATAACCGTAAGGCGAGACCGCAGTGCGATCGGCGCCGAGCGGTTAGACTTAACCGCGGGCTCAACTCGTGTTAACTTCCATTACTTGTTGTGTGGACACTGGAACTTATACGTGAGTTATATGTTGATACAACGAGTAAATACCTACTAACACTAACAGCCTCCGTGGTCTTGTGGTTTGAGCGCTCGGCTCACGATCCGGAGGTTCCGGGTTCGATTCCCGGTGGGGACAATATCTCACAAAAATTATTTTGTGAGACTGCCCTCAGTTAAGTTAGGGCATTGCAGGCCGAATCACCTGATTGCCCGAAAAGTAAGACGATTCCGTGCTTCGGCGGGCACGTTAAGCCGTCGGTCCCGGTTACTTTCTAAGAATAGTAGTCGTGCCATGAGCCATTTCAGAGGCCTGTGGCGGCTCAATAACTCTGACACCAGGATTGGTCAGGTTGACCATCCACTCCATGAAGAAGAAGTATATACTAACCAGTATCATCTATACTAATATTATAAAGAGGTGAAATAAGTTTGTATGTTTGAGTTAATCTCAGGAATCACACGTCCGATTTGAATAATTCTTTTTGTAATAGCTAGACACATTCAATGGGAAGGTTATAGGCTAATTTTCATCCGGAAATTGTCACGAGAACCGACACAACGCGAGTACAACCGCGGGGTGCTGCTAGTACTATAATAAATATAATAAACACTATTGTACTATGAATAGTGTTTATAATGTGAATTTTCCAAGTGAGAATTGCCAAATACAAAACTATGCGGGACTAGTAGTGCTCGCGGTCTCATCCGTGTTTACCCGTTCCTCTGGGAAGTTCGGGATAATATTCGTATAGTAGTTTTCAAACTTTTACTCATTATTAACGTATTACTGCTTTTTTTTTTCACGGCACGTAAGGTTGTTACAGTAAGTAAAAACACTTACTTTGATTAACACTTACTTTGGTCGCACTATTCATATTATTACATTTACGTTAGCCTTTGTGTTATTCAAAAATTGTATCTAGCACTGCTCCAATTTTCGTTGAGATACGATCAGTAGTTTTTGTGCGAATGAGGTCTCTATTAGACTAAATAATTTGAACCGAAACTGTTGTGAGACTGACCACAGAAAGACTTATCTGCTAATCTGACTTATCGGACAAAAATGTCTACTATCTCTTTGTGTATCAACACTAACAACAAAATAAATATAACCATAGCCAAAAACAAATTATAAATCCGTATGGAAGCTACTTCGCCACCGCCCCAACGCTGTCAAAGCGCTCAAAATCGAATTAGTGACAATAGCAAAATTGGTTTAGAAGTCCGTCCCAAGTATCAACGCTAAGAGTTTGTTCATAAAACAGGCAGGAGCGGGCGCGTGTTATATAACACTAGCCACGCCCTGCCGTTTTACCCACGTTATACCCGTTCCCGTAAGAATTTCGGGATAAAATGTATCCCATGTGTTATTCTAATGTATAATCAATATTACTGTAAAGTTTCATACAAATCCGTTCACTAGTTTTTTCGTGAAAGAGTAACAATCATAATACATACATCCAATGTATGCATCCTCACAAACTTTTGCATTCAAATATGAGTGGACTGCACAATATGCAAGCGTTCACGTTAAGGCGAGTTGGAATCTAAATATTTCCAAACATACGAACAAGGCTATACGAATAGTTTTACCTTCAGGTCTAAACTGCAATCGTTTGAGGTTTTGAATCTGATTTTAACTTAAAGTATTTTCTACTGAGAATGCACACAGCCAGTCTACCAACAAATTGAATGATATCGGCCTGATGTGACCATTCTTCCATATTTGATATACTTTCAGACCACACTTGAACCGCGCCCGCCATCGCTTCAGCGTGCTAATGCAAACAAGCCCTAATTACCAACGCTAGGTAACTACAATATACGTAATTAATGGTAACTAGACTAAAATAAATAAATATTCCTGAACTAATTCGCATATTACGGAAGTTAAGCCCAAACTAAGTTCTAAGCGTGCATACTGTGGAACTAACCAACTGAAAGTATATAGATACACAGTTTTATTTATTGCCGCATTGCACCTGTTCCCGCGGGATTTCGGGATACAATGTATCCCATGTGTTATTTTGAAGTATGGAAATCCGTTCCGTAGTTTCATACATACATTCATCCATCCTCACAAACTTTCGCATTTATAATATTAGTAGGATCTAATTACACTCAGAACTCGTCACCAACTATGTCTGCACGTATTACTCCAACACCAGGGTTGGCCACTAACCTACTCAAACTTACTTACTTTATTGACTCCGGACGAGAATCGAACCCGTAACCCTCGACACAGTTATGATGCTAACACTCACGACAAACATATCCTAATCATCCCAAGAATTCAAACACAATTATTATTGTGAACAAACACAAAACTTTTTAATAAAATTGGACCAGGACCAAATCTGACTAAAACCAATATTGGCAATAATACTTCCCATAGAAACACGCACAGAACTTTTTACTACGGGACATATCGAGATAGTATCGTTAACGTTACTTAAGTAAGTTCGAATATGTTAGTAAACATTGACAGCGCAATAAACGTAGCTCAATTCTGATCCGAGCAAATATACAGAGTTAAATATAACAATTTCGACATGAACAAGTTTTTTTTTAAAACCCCTTACGCTATAACAGCTAAACCGATTTTACCATATAAACATAGATAAGAATCACCACAAGAAAACTGGCTTTCAAATTAAAAAAATCACATTGAAATCGATCCATCCGTTTGACAGCTATGATGTCACAGCAGACACACATACACAAACTCGCGTACACAAAGTTTTATAAGATTGACGTCGATGGCTGTGTGTATGTGACACAAAAAATAACACTTCTTTTTTCAAAAGTAAGTCGTAAGTGGTGAGTTTCATTAGTCAGATCATGTCAAAAGTCTTACGCCACTATCTTACTACTAACTTACTTGTCAGATTGGTACTTAATACTTTAACTACACCATAACGATAGCTAACTCTAGTAAGGGTACACTCCCACTATAAGGACCGCTCTCCACACGAATCTATACATATACAAGTACGTGTATTTGTCCGTCTGTTTGTTCTAAAGCTTACGTACTGGACTTTACTAGTTTGTACCGGATTTCGCTAGATATTACTGGATTTAACCCGACAATATTTGTCGGTCGGCTTGGAGCGATTTATGCGGGAATTTCAGTAATGATAAACGGTTTACTGCGGTGTCCGTAAAATGTACTATAAGTCAGCCTGTACCGTATGTAAGCTCATTTGTACTAATTGATAGTAGTAGCACATACATTTAGTGGAAATTTTGAATTGGAGTCGTCGTGAACAGAAGACTGAGGGATCACGGTTCCTGTACAGAAGCCGAAACGTCAGATAAAAATGTAAAATAAAAGCGAAGTGTATCCGTAAATGTAGTTTCAATCCAAAATGTGTAGTATTCGCTTAAACTTAAGAAACCAGTACTTATTGAAGATGTTAAAGATGCGTAATTCGTTCGCTGCATGCAATATGCGGTGGCAGCTACGTTACGCTAGTTGGCTGCATTGACCAAACTACTGCAGCTGTCAAATAATGAGGTGTTAGCAGTCGGCAGATAACATACATAGTTCAGCGTTTATGATAAGGTTGTTCAAAATCTATGGATAGGTTTCCTTAAAAGCAGGATGGAGCAGTACGGAGCTCAATTTACAACGCTTCAATAAAATCGCACCATAACGCCCGTACTCAGAGACGTCCAATGTTTCCTTAGTAGAGATTTAGTGAATGATATTGACATGTAATAATAGCCTCCGTGGTCTAGTGGTCTGAGCGCTCGGCTCTCGATCCGGAGGTTCCGGGTTCGATTCCCGGTGGGGACAATGTCTCACAAAAATCTCTTTGTGAGACTGCCCTCAGTTTGGTTAGGGCATTTCAGGCTGAATCACCTGATTACCCGAATAGTAAGATAATTCCGTGCTTCGGAGGGCACGTTAAGCCGTCGGTCCCGGTTACTTTCTATGGATAGTAGTCGCTACATGAGCCATATCAGAGGCCTTTGGCGGCTCAATAATTCTGACACCAGGATTGGTCAGGTTGACCATCCACTCGATGAAGAAGAAGACATGTAATGTATAAATTACGTCAATCAGTTGAGTGTCCATTTAATGAACGTCTCACCACACAGTTCATTAAATGTTTAAACAATTTAAGTAGATACAAAAGTGTTAATCTCATACAGTACAGTGAAACTCATAATCACAATGAAGTGTAACAAAAATAAAAGTGCGCCGGTCAGGAAACGAACACATAAATACGAGCGAAGTTAAACAATAGCGGGGGACGCATTCAGATGTAAATGAAGGGAAAGTGGGAGTCATCGCACGGGCCGCGGTCACACCGTAGTGTAACGTACTTAGAGTATCCATTGCAAATGATCGAATTGGCGGCTAACTATAAATCTATTTCTTTTGGATTGGCACAAAATGTGGTTAAATGTCGTCAATTTTCCAGCCGAAGACAATTGCTTCTGAAGAGGAAAAAGGTTTAGAGATAGGGTAATAATGAATTAAAATTACTAAACCTTTTTCCTCTTCAGGAGCAATCGTCTTAGGCTGGAAAATTGACGACATTGGTCCACATTTTGTGCCAATCCAAAAGAAATAGAGTATACACAGTACACAGCTTGGACATTTGTAAGTTTGTTTGATTGTATGTTAGAGCTAATCTGAGAAATTACCGTCCTATTTGAATAATTATTTTTGTAATAGATAGCCACATTTAACTGGAAGGTTATAGACTATTATTTTAATTTTATTTTGGTTATTTTCATCTCAAAATTTTCATGAGAACTGCACAACGCGGATAATACCACGGGGCGCTGCTAGTCAACCATATAACAAATCAATTAAATGCTACCTGCTTTGTATGTACAGTACACATACTAGTTAATGCATTCGGCCCGGCTTGACAAAGCTTGTTGACGTTCGGTCCACTCCATTACCCATAGCCATAGGACAAACAAACAGATTGTGCGACCTAATATGTATGTATATTGATTGTTACGAGGTAATGCTTTGTCGCACGTGCGTTTATTAATTAATTAGTGATGTCCAGTGCTTTTGTTTTGGGTAGAACTATTCAAAGGTACGCTAAATAGCACCTTATTATATTAATCTCTATTATAAAAATCAATGTCACTTTTCGTTGTAATTTTATAACTCAAGAACGGGCTCACCTATCCAAACCAAATGATTAGGCTTTGTTCGGACTTTTTAGTAGATGGTTTATGTGAAGTTTGCACAAAATCGGTCGAGCGGTTCTTAAGTTCCCACGGGAACGCGTGCACGGGTAAAACCGCGAGGCGAAGCTAGTATTTCTATAACACTTAATGACGGTTAAATTCCCGGGTCGAGCGCAAATATATTTCCTACTTTTTAAACACATAACTCGAGTCTCGGGTTTGAGATCACCAACCCGCATTAGGCAAGCGTGGTGATTATGCCTAAACCTCCTCACTATACTGATACCTTCAGGGAGATGAGAGGCCTTTGTCCAACATGTCCCGTTGCTGAGTAAAAGCCTTAAATCTCACCGATCATCACTACAATGAGCGAAAATAGTGACGTTTCACTTCTTCTACTACATATTAAAACAAGCAGTGCTCCGCGGTTTGGATGAAAAAAGTATTATCGGATCGCATCGTTTGTCAGATTAAACAAACAAACTAAGAAAGGATTTGAGCTTTATTAAATTAGTATTTGTAGATACAACATATTATCCTTTATTGGTTTACTATATTGACACGTTCGGTGTCACCCACACCCCACACAAAGCGACAATCCGACCGTTTCTTAACAAGTATAGCGCCGACTCCAAATCTAAGAACCACCGACATCGGCACAAAAGGATCAACCAATATTGGATTAAATATATCGAAAACAATCCCCAGAGGGACTTCGCAATCTTAGAAAGTCGCTGTTCAATTAAATGATTTCGGGTATTTTTGTTTTATTTCGACTTGTTGAAATATATATCACTAGAGCGCCCTGCGGTCTTACTCGCATTGTTCCCGTTCCCGCGGGAATATTGGGATGAAATGTATCCCATGTGTTACTGTAAAGTTTAATCCAAATCCGTTATATACATAGTTTTTCTGTGAAAGGGTAACAAACGGACATACATACATTCTCAAAAACTTACGCATTTATAAATGTACTAGCTGTGTCCCGTGGTATCGCCCACAGCGCACCCGTTCCCGTGGGAATATTCGGAATTTTTACTACATACCTATTAAAAAAATAATCATTAAAATTGTACAGACGTTCTAGAGTTTTAAATGGCGTAACTAACACGACTTATTCTTTCTTATTCTCATACTCTCAGCATGGTAAAAAGCAAAAAGTATGCATTCCTTCTTAATTAGCATGTACCAACCCTAAACAACACAAATTAATACCTCCCATTATCAGAATCGATCAAACACAATACGTTTTTCCTTCAAGTAGGATAACCTGTTTACTCTGACTTTGGCAATATAATTTTTCATTTGGTTCTCCCATTCATTACTTTGTTTGTGGGAATAAATTGTTTTTCTAATGAGCTGGTGCCGTCACGGGCAGGCGGCTGCTGTGTTAGGTGCGGCTTCCAATAACGGGGCAGAGAAAATAATTGTCGCTTTGGAACAGAATTCTAAACCTATTGAGTAATACCATACCCTATAGATAATACTAGCAGCGCCCCGCAGTTTTAACCCGCATTGTGCTCATTCCCGTGGGAATTTCGGGAATTGTTTAAACCTTCCTCTTGAATCACTCTATCTATTTAAAAAAAACCGCGTCAAAATCCGTGCAGGAAGTATTTGAGTTTATCGCGAACAGACAGACGGACAGACAGACGCGGCCGGGGACTTTGTTTTATAATATTTAGTGATACCTAATAATATTGTAAAGAGGTAAAATTGTAATTTTGTTTGTAGGTATGTTCGAGCTAATCACGTGAATTACCTATCCGATTTTAATAATTCTTTTTGGAATAGATAGCCACATTCAACGGAAAGGTCATAGGCTATTTTTCATCCCGAAATTCCCACAGGAAGGGGCACAACACGGGTTAAAACCGCGAAGCGCTGCTGGTTAATTATCTTATTATTTTCAGCCTGGCTTGTACCACTGCAGGGCAAAGGCGTTCTCCTCTTTCCACCTCTCTCTTTCGATTGCTAGACTGGGCCAATCCTTCATGAAGGTGTCGAGCTCGTCTCGCCGTCGCCTCCTCGATATTAATTAATTATATTATATCGCTTGGAAAATAGTTGTGTTAGGGAAAAAGTTCTTCTTCTTCATCGAGTGGATGGTCAACCTGACCAATCCTGGTGTCAGAGTTATAGAGCCGCCAAAGGCCTCTGACATGGCTCATGTAACGACTACTATCCGTAAAAAGTAACCGGGACCGACGGCTTAACGTGCCCTCCGAAGCACGGAATCGTCTTAATTTTCGGGCAATCAGGTGATTCAGCCTGCAATGCCCTAACCAAACTGAGGACAGTTTCACAAAGAGATTTTTGTGAGATATTGTCCCCACCGGGAATCGAATCCGGAACCTCCGGATCGTGAGCCGGGCGCTCAAACCATAAGACCACGGAGGCTGTTAAAGTTAAGGGAAAAAGTTAGTAAAGCGCAAGACCCGCACAGGGGGGTGCGGTTCGCGTGACGTTGTATTCCTTGTATTTTTATGAAAGGTGTCACACTGGCATGTATAGTGTCAGCCTTAACCTTAACCTAAAACTAAGGTCTTAATCGGCTGTTATTATATTTGAATCTATAACTGTAGTGTGTAACGGCCCTAATGCCACAATTTGACACGTTCGATTGTTATATTTGACGTTTTGTTGTTCAATAACACTCGTTCACTACTTGCCTCCTTCTCAATAAACTTGTTTACTGAAACAAACGGAAACAAAACATGCTTTAGTATATTTCCTTCTCAGAATCAATTTTAACAAGAGAACTAGTTATGGAGTTGTTCAGTTATTTTTAGCCCGCGACTGAAATATAATGTTATTAGATGGAACTATATATCTTCCTCACTGTACTGATATCTTCGGTGAGACGAGAGACTTTTGCCCAGCAGTGGGACATAACAGGCTAATATTTACTTACTTACTTAGATGGAACTAACGTGTGCATTTCACTGCTCTTTGCTGTACGCGACCCCGCGGGATTTTTTTTGCATAACAAAATAACCTATGTGCTTTTCCGAAGTCTTATCTATCTATATGGAGGCTTATGTATTTATTTTAATATAGTGACAGACCTCTAGGCCTCGTCTGAAAATCAGCACTGCCAGGGTCACACGACCGTGGCGGCATTACGCTGAGACGAGGCCTGTTCAGACCTCACACAGTAGTTCTGTCCGTGAAATTGTTTAGTGTATGTAATATCTGTTCTTTTTGTCTTTGTATTTTTTTTCCTTTCTTATTGTGTGATTCGTCTGAATAAATGTTTTCTATTTCTATTTCTATCTTTGCATGTACTGAAATTTTTAACAAAATCGGTTCCGAGATTTAGGCTTGAAAGTTTAACAAACAGTTGTTAATCAAATACAGTTAGTTATGTGACAGCCAGATGAGGCTTATTAATAACGTCGATAGCGGACTGTTAAGAGCCTTTTTTAGAGAACCCTAAAAATGGCCTTATATTTATTCAAAAATATCCTAATTGACCCACAAATCGACTAAAACACTAGTGATTTTCATTAGTGTACATTCGTTACGAGATTATTAGCATATTTGATTTGGCTCCGGCTATGGCAGCTGAGCGGTTGAGCGGAAACGTTAATATTGATACACCTTTTAATGTAACTTTGTATTCAATTAAATCAATTATGGTTCAGTAATTTCGATTCGGAATTTCGGTAGAGGTAACGTTCCATTTCGGATAGGTAGGTAATAATTCTGTAAGCCGGTTGGTATGGGCACGTCTGAAAATACGAGAGATACGAAGATCTTTCCTTAGGAAGCATGCCGTCGATTAAAAGTCGAAAAAAACGGAAAAAACGGTATTTCTTTAATTATGGTTTAGTAAATTAAATCGTTATGATTCAGCTTATCTATTGGCATATTAAAAAGGGTGTGATTTTTTCACATTTTACCCGATTCGATTCGTAGCTATACTAGCGTATTTTCAAAATAAATAAATACAGTTTTTATTGTTACTAAAATCCATGAAATGGTTCTTAAAAAAAGATCTTCGTATCTCTTGTAGATTCAAATTGCCATAAAAAAAATCAACCCTGATATAAAGCAATTTCAGAATATATCATTGTTAGTACAACTACAAAATAGTGATAGTATTTTCCAATGAAATAGGTTAATTTATTGACACATTTTTTTAAATGAACATCCACTAAAACAGTATATACGATAGTTAATTTATGTTCAATTTATTCGTCACATCGAACATCGAACTTCGAAAACTATTTCACAGGTTAATTCGGCATCAAAAATAGTCATCAACGCAATCAACTGGATTCTATCTAAGCTTGTTAGCTCATTGCGATTGTTAAGCAACGTATAGCTCGACCCCTACGTCTTGAAAGAGTGTCCGATAGCGGTATTTCTATTGGAGCGCTATCGTGCTTTGGAGAGCACAAGCCGGAGGTCTTTAGGCGGTCTAAAAACTCCGACAGTAGGGTAGGCCACTAACCTACTTGAATTTACTTACTTTTTCATTAACTGAAACAGCCTCCCTGGTCTTGTGGTTTGAGCGCCCGGCTCACGACCCGGAGGTGCCGGGTTCGATTCTTGGTGGGGGTATCTCACAAAAATCTCTTTGTCAGACTTTCCTCAGTTTGATAAGGGCATTGCAGGCTGAATCACCTGATTGCTCTAAAAGTGAGATGATTCCGTGCTTCGGAGGGCACGTTAAGCCGTCGGTCCCGGTTACTTTCTTCGGATAGTAGTCGTTACTTGAGCCATGTCAGAGGCGTTTGGCGGCTCAATAACACCAGGATTGGTCAGTTTGACCATTCACTCGCTGAACAAGAAGAATGAACTGAATTCTAAAATTCGATCAATTCTTTTGACGCGTTCGCCTGCGGATAAGTTTGTGTTCACCATAAAGCTTCAAACACATCAATACATTAAATGTGACAAATTTAATCTCTTTTATATGAATTCAGGAAGCTATACAGAATAATTGTTGGAGTGATCGTGTGGGGCCATAAAACAGGCGTTTAAAAACACGTATCTACTCCCCGACGCCAAATTACGAATAACATCAATATTCCCATTCATTCATGGTTTGGTGTAAAGGAAAAGTTTTTAGCGTTTTAATTGGGCTTTTGAAAAAAAAAAAAGATTTTTTTAATGTATTTTAAAACTTTATTATTAATAATATTGATATTTAATGCAAAAAACTTAAAAAAATATTTTTTCAATTAATTATAAACAATTAAAAATTGATGAAATTTCAATAAAAATCACGTGACTATAAACGCGCCAAGATTGGTCACCGTAGTGGTGACGTAAAAATGTTAAACCATAAGTACGTACTGCGTTTACAATCAAGATTCCCGCCCTTTTATTCTCTTTCCCTCCAAAAGTTTGCGATGTAACCGAACCTCTTTTCATAAACATAGGTATAAAACTAATAGTTCCATAGATAGTGATATCCTTTACAACTAGTGAAAACTCAGTGGTGAAATCTAACCAGTGAAACTACATAACATTTTTACGTCACACACGCGCTCGGTTTGTTCGGGAGTTGTCGGAGTGTTTTCGGTACTGGATTCAAAAATTAATTTTTATTTTGAAATAACTTTTGAATTATTGCGAAAAAAATAAAATAAAAATAGTTTTGTTATAAAACTTATATTATTATATAATCTTTCCATTTATCACAAAAAAATTTTTTTTTCAAAAGCCCCATTATATCGCTCATAAAATTGTATCGCTGATAGGGAGTTATGTTGATTTATAAATATTTCTATGTTGAAAGTTATAGTTAGTTATTTGTAACGCTTGTACAATAGTTCTGAGCGGTATCAGCTTACATTAACATGCACTTTAGCCACCGTGCTTTGGGTGCCTGGTTAAATTATCCATCCCTGTTGCTTAAATTGTTAGATTATGTTGGGGGCTATAGGCAGTTAGTCTATCAGGTCTGTTACCAGGGTTGGCCTTACCTAATATTATCATCTTTCTGAACATATCTAATTTTACTTCTCAAAATGTATAAGAAAGACTGTGACGATGAATGTTAATTAACAGACAGGTACTCGTAACAAAACGCATGTATGCTATCATTCGTAAAAAATATATATATTTTTGTATCAACCACTCACCGCTTACAACTTGAACCGTCCAATATAGGAACAGTGGCGGTATTAATATTCATAGAGTAATTAATTTCACCGCACGAGGTACATATACGTGTATGTAGATGCGCGTAATTATAATATATGTGCGTGAGGTTTGATTGGAAATGTTTTTACGTCCATTTTATAGCCACATAGGTAAGGTGGGCATACACTAGCAGCTGCTTAAAGGTACATCTCAGACAGGAGATTGCAAGCTGCAGCTGCAAACTGCAGCCTGCGCTGGTTTCTTAGAATTTTTACGACATTTTTAGTAAGCAGTGCAGCTATAGTGCAGCTACAGTGCAGCCACGGTGCAGCTTTAGTGGAAAGCAAACGCAGACTGCAGAACCAATTTTATAAAAATTCATAGAAACCTGTCCTGTTGACTGCAGTCTGCAAAATAGGAGTGTTCGTATTTCTTTTGTGTTATTATATTATTTTTATTATTATACAGGGTGATTTCGGGGTCGTGATCCCAACCATTTTTTTCTGACTCAGTAAATAAATGATTGCGATGCTACCTGTATTTATTTTAATTTAAACAAAGATGATTCGTTATTTACGTATTTTTATTTAAAAAATATTATTGACTCAAAATGCGTGGTCACCCTACTTTTAATATTACTTGACATAAGTTTTCTTGGGAAATAGTAGGGTGACCATGATCTCGAATTATCGCAGTTTTTTTTGCTGACTAAAATAAGTCGCTGGTGTACTGTTAGTCCTAACCTATCGTGATGCTTAGGAGAAAGTAAGTTAAATGCTTCTTTCTTGCTCCGCGACCCCGTAATCACCCTGTATTAGCCTCAGAGTCCCATTGTTGAGCAAAGGCACCCATACCTTCCATTTTTCCGATCAAGAGGTTCATGACGCCAACCAGGCAAAAATCGGATGAGTTAATCTCTCCATCTCCTTTTTCGGTCTGCCGCGGCGTCGCCTTTTTGAGTTTGGGTCCTACAAAGTGGCGATTTTTGCCCGTCTCATTAGGCTTGCAACAGACTTGTCCGGCCCAGTTCCTATTTAGCTCAGCAGTTTTGCGACCTACATCGGTGACTTTTGTGCGCAAGGTTTTTTCGGATCGTGTATAACAACCCTAACATGTTTACGAATATCATTGTTTGGATTGATCACAATAATAACGGTCGGAATACTATTATCAAACGGAATTTATATTGAAATTGAATTCAATGTTTGCTGTAGATTTTACTAGAATGCGGCGCCCAAATTTATTTGCGTTTTCCATTTTATGGGATATTGAAGTGTAAAATTACAAATGGATTCAGTACAGGACGTCCTAATACTTGATTTTTGTACTCTAAGATAATCTAATAGGTATATAAAATTCTCGTGTCACGGGGTGCGTAATTGAACTCCTCTGAAACGGCTCGACCGATTCTCATGAAATTTTGTGTGCATATCGGGTAGGTCTGAGAATCGGACAACATCTATTTTTCATCCCGAAATTCCCGCGGGAACGGGTACAACGCGGGGGATACCGCGGGGCGCAGCTAATAATAATATAACATCCCAAGTCCCACAAGAACGAGCTCAAGAAGACTAAAATCGCGATGCACCAGTTTCCTCATAAAACCACAAGCCCTCTCTCTAACAGGTACAACCAGTAAATACAAATGCTTGTGACGGTACAATATCCGCGCTCCTCCGGGAAGGAAGCCGGATATCCAGTTGTTAGACAAATGGAAGAAAGGATGGAATAGTGATTGTTTCTGGATCGAATGTGGCGGCGGTGTGCTCTGGTTGAGGAAAATTGACGTGCTCCTGATTTTTTTTTATTTGTAGGGCAATTTGTCGTTGGTTTTGCTCAGTTGATTTGAAATTTTATATAGGTTTTTTAATTAATACTGATATAATAGCGTTTGGGGGAGACCTTTGCCCAGCTGTGGGACGATACCGGTTAAGGAAAAATACTAAAGAGTTTGTTTTTTTGTTTGAACGCACAAATTTCAGAAACTACCAACCCGATTTGAATAATTTTCGTGCAAAGCATAGCCATATTTAGCAGGAAGGTTAAGGGCTATTTTTCATCCCAAAATTCCTAAGGGAACGGACACAACGCGGGTAAACCACGCGGTGCTGCGAGTTAATTATACACTCTCATTCACGCAGTTATCACAGTGTAAGTCCGGTAGCCGGCTGCATTCGGCGAACGGATGCAGCTGTTACATAATTATGGGTTCAAGTTTGCAGTCGGTGAACAACTTATTGTCAACAAAACTTATTTCGTTGAAACTTTGCTCAAAACAAAAACTGTCGAAATAAACTGCTAATCTTACCAAACATATTCCATTAAAATAACTCAACAAATGTAATCTGGCTGAAAAATAATAACGTGAAGAATGACATGTTGTTATGCTTAAATATACTAAAATATATTTTTCTACGTCTCTCTAGGTTTTTTCTCCGACTTATCTATACGAGTATACAAGTATAAATATTTGCATATATTTGTATATAAAATACATCTGAAATGCAGTCATAGTGACGGGAAACAAAATAAACTGAGTTTCCGTATCCAGATCCATTTAGATCTTAGCAAGAAAGCTCATTTTAGTGATGGGGTAGCCAATGCTTTCACTCCGTTTCGAATTCAAGTCTGTCTTCCATTTTTTCCATAATACAATCTCAGAGTTAAAATTGAGTCTAACAACATAAACTATATATATGCGATTTTTAGTATATTTATTCAGGTATTATAAATTATCATACAATTAATTTGAATGCACTTAAAGAAAAAGTGTCTGTCATGTCTTATAGAGATGTGAAGGAACTTGCACTGAGTAGGAATAGATGGAGAAGTCTGCATCGGACTCACCGACCAGAGCCTTGCTCTTAAATTTATGATGATGACTTGATGCACTGCATATCGCTCACGTCTCGTTGCACAAAGCCTTAATAAGTCGAGCCTTTCAATAAGTCGGATGGCTGTGGGATACACCGAGCCCATTTTTCAAATATTTACTGACAGTTCTGATCTGGTTAGTTTTTTATAACTATTTGTGTCCTGTTTTCTATTGAACCAGATTTCATAAAAATGGGTCTTTGCTATCTAAATCGCTATCTAAGCTACGAGTATATATCGCTCGCTGCGCTTCCACACGCAACGCGCAACACCTTCGTCTCCATGAATGCAAATGAGGCCTCATAATTAACAAAAACATTTCCTCATATATTTTTATAATTTTTCCCACAACAAAGAGACTCAAGATTCAAGCCCGGGCCGTCCCAGCACTATTCTATTGAATTCCAAGGCACTAAAAAGTGGCTTTTTCCAGCCGAAGCCAAAAGGAGCCGGGCTTTTGCATTTAAATCGTCGAGTGAAGTGTAAAAGCAGATGAGAAGCGGAAATCATTCTCCCTTTGCTTTAACCAACCAGTTTTAGCCGAGTTTCATAAATGGAGATCACTACGATAGAGTAATTAGGATGTTTTGAGTATTGAAACAAGGTTGGAACAACCGAGACTCATTACCCAATTGAAACAACCCGTGAAATTAGTGATGTGTTTTCTGAGCGTGCTTCAGAAAACACGTTAAACACGTAAGGAAGTATGGTGACGATAAAATTAACGTGTCTAAAAATTTCTCATTATACAACCGTGACTGCCAGTTTAACTTACAAACTAGTTCTCATACAATTTAATTCAGGTCTCTCAACATAGTTGAAACAATCAAGACCGACAAACACAACGCTTAGATAAAATGTCACTAACGGCCACTAATCGAAGCATTAACCGCTGCACGTTGCTTAACAATCGCCTATGTTGGAGACCTTTAGGCGATCGTAAAACTCCGTTGATATCAAAATGCTAATCATGGTCAAGATCTATTCAACTCGCTGGCATGGTGCCAGTAAACTAGCTCGACTCCATAATATTTATGTTGAAACAGAGGTCTACGTTTATCGAATCCACCTTCATTCGAATTCTTTGTACAACAAATTCTTAGATGTGTTTTCGATTTCTTACATTAAATTATCCGTTTTAATACGAAAGAGTAACAAAATTGAAGTGTATCGATTCAGGAGCTACCCCCGACACCCCCTCCCTTAGATACAGCTTTAAGATTCACATCAAATCTTATTTCAGGGATGTTACCAACGGAGCGCTTTGTAATAACGTCTGTAATTGTATTTGTTATTAATTTGATTACAGAATGTTCAAAAATGGGAAAACCAAGTCTTCATAGCTATTTTTGCAATAGGAATACACTTGTCACAATATCTTTACTAGTCTGAAGAGTTTGATTTTTTGTTTGTTTGAACAAACTTACCCCAGAAACTACTGAATCAATTTGAATAATTCTTTTTTGTAATGCATAGCCACATTCAACGGCTAGGTCACAGGTTATTTTTATACCAACATTCGCACGGGAACGGGCACAACGCGGGTAAAACCACGGAGAGCTGCTAGTTTACAAATATTATTTTTAAATTAGCCTGTATACGTCTAGAACCAACAGCAACCCCCTCCCGAAGATAACTGAGTAATATTTACCAAGAGGCTCCGGTTCAATTGCCGCCATATTTATTAGCCCAGCTTCCGGTTCCGCCCGGCGGTTGATTTAAACGCGTATTTCCTTTATACTACTTGACTTCAGTTCCGGGAGCCGTTTATTACATTAAAATGTATTATTTCTATGGTCATTGTTTTGTAGTTTTGTTTTCTACTTGTATTAGGACTGTTTCAGACTTAATAATGTGCTGATGACTTTTTCCTACTAAAAAAAATCCATTTGTAAAATTTTCCTATTTTTTACGTTACCGCGCCACTGCTGGGCAAAGGTCTTCCTGATTCTTACCAGTGCCACATCTTTCCTTATTATTATTTATATTAATTAAAAGTTAAACTTATAACGAGAAATTGTTTTTGAAAATTCTTAATATTAATTTTTATTTTTCACAGACCAAAAGACTCCGCGAGAGCGACCACGCGAGGTGCAAGCAACCTTCTGTATCACAAAAATACCCATATTAATACGTCAGTAGTCTGTAGACTGTCTGGCGTATAGTCTGCGCGGGCTTTTAATGAAATATTTCTGTAGCCATTGTGTTGTAGTTTTGTTTTCTAGTGTTTATTACCACAGGGTCAATATATGGGTGTTTGAAAGGACAACTTTACGGTTGCATTTTGCTTGCACTTCACTTGTTTCTATGGTAAATTTAGTTCTTTACTTTTATTCAGGTTGTAAATTAAAGTGCTCGATATGGGTGAAATCAGAAAGACGAAAGTAGAAACTTTCTACGTAAAATGTCGTTCCGTTTGAGCGAGTTTACAGGCTGCGAGTAGGCGACAAAACTAGATCTACATTAATAAAAAAAGTCATGTTAGTTACACCAATTAGACGATTGAACCGATTTTTAATGATAATGTTCTATTTTATTTATCTTCGGCTGGAAATGAAAAATCTCGAAATTTTCATGCTTTGAGTGAAGCCGCAGTGCACAGCTTGTATGTTACAAATTGATGTCATGTGTTACTGTCTGTGTTCTAAAATCATAGATTAACACTTTTTCTGGATATTCTTTTTCATCACCATTGGACCGCTCCAAATTGCACCGTTAAATAACATCATCTGGAAACTCATCAGACTATGTAGGAGGCCTTTAGGCGGTCTAAAACCCCGCAAGCAGGTCTAGCACCAACTTACACGAACTTATCTGAAAACAGTTCATTCACCCCATATAAATAAACCTCTCACATAACACTAAACTCCAAACAAAATCGCTCTAAACCCTGCATCGCGCAAGTGATATTTTTTCCGTCTTTTAGTACATTAGAGCTATTTTTCACAATAGGAACCCGGTATAAGAGCATAAACCTCGCCCGCTGTAGCCACATTGAAAAATTTAAATTCTCTGATATATCGTACAGATTTGTATTCGGTACAAGCTACTTACTTAGCGCACTATTTATGGAACAACGCAATGGTTATATTTCTGGGTTTGTGGGAATGTGTTGCGAAATATTTGTTGAGTGTAGTTGTGATTGAGCGAGTTTACAAGCAGCGATCTGGCGAGTTTCGCAGCGATCTTCAGCTTTATAACTAGCGTCACATGTCGGTGACGTCACTTATGCCAAATTGGAGAATATATATTTTTGCATTTAATTTACAAATCGACAGACGATCTTCCGCGTAGTGCACCCGCTATTTGATAATTCTGTGCAACAACCAGGGCATCGCGGTTTTATAAGCGTTGTGTCCGTTACCGTGGGAATTCTGGGATAAAAAATAGCCTATAATGCGTATAACCTTCCCGATGAATTTGGTTACTCGTTACAAAAAAGTATGATTCAAATCGGATTGGTCGTTTCTCAGCACGTTCAAAGAAGAAAAACAAATCTCATGAGCTTTATTAAATTAGTATAATAGTAGAGTTTCTATAATTAACTGTTCCGCTACAACTATCTCTAACCAATCAATAGAAACTATTTCAAAACACAACACTCGTCTATAAACAGATCAATCGACTTATCTATAAATAAATCGCATTCACTGGTAACTAACAATATCTAATAATACCAGCTCTATGAAATGAAATGTTATCAGCACAAATAGTTAGAAGCAGCGAGATTGGATCGCCGCTGTGTCGCTACAATTGTTATGTAAATGTCATAATCCCTTTTAAATTGCTATCACTATGGGTATAGTGTGTAGGAGGGAGCAGTAGGGTAGATTTTGATTTAAGGGTGGTTTTTGCTATACAAAGCATTCGACTAGGCAGGCGTGGCAGGTAAATAAGTTTGTGAAGATTAGTAGCGTGGTGATTCCGCCCAATCCTCCTCACTGTATGATACTTCTGTGAGTTGCGTTTATTGATTTGAGGGTGATTTTTGCCATACAAGCAACCAACTAACTAAGCAAGCATGTTAAGTTCGTGTAGATTACTATACTCGGAATTTTAATTCGATTCCAGATTTGACAATTTCAGTGTTGCAACATCATGACAAGTACTAAATAGTGACGTTGCGAAATTATTCGATATGGAAATGGAATATTTCCGGATCGATTCTTCTCGTTTATAATTTTACTCTCATAAACTAAGTATATCAGGAAATTAAATATTTCTGAACCGATAATTTAGTTTTGACGATTAATTAACGATCTGAGACTTTTCTTTTATAATTGTGTGTGAAATAAATAAAAAAATGTCATCATGAAGGAACATGACAAATAAAACAGATAGATGTATTATGGTAATAATTTATTTTATAAATTGTCGCCGTCATCGCTATCGCTGTCACTTTCTGTAACATTTATTATAAAACTCGGATACATCTCGGATACAAAATATCGATTCGCAATGAAATAAGATATTCGTATCACTACACTACACTATTATATGTGGTATCATTATTTCACAAAATGACAGTAGCTAATGTCAAATCTGGAATCGAATTAAAATTCCGAGTATAGCGTGGATATTCCGCTAAATCCTTGTCACTAAACAGATATTTTCAGTGAGTTAAGAGGTATTTAACCAGGCTATGGGACATGGTAGGATTATATTGTTTGTATTACATGAAAGTGGCATATTCAAAAGTGTATATTACCAATATTTAAACATATTTAATATCCCTTTTTGTTACCACACATTGTAACCTCACACACACATATAACTTACCGATTACGCAATAGCTTCCACGAACCATAATCCTGCCACGGCCCTTTAGCCGCCTCAACAATAGACCTCAACACACGTTGTCACAGTTCAGTCGAGTGAACGTGAGTCTTTAATCGACCCTCAACTAATCCTGCGTGAGGAATGACAGACCAATCAATGTAATAACACTTGCAGTGTCGGGTGTTAGACTCGTACCTAAAATTATCTTCCGAGTTCTAAAACAATTATATACAAGCTTTTTGAATCAGTTCTTCGATTGTGGGATGGTGTAATTTTGGAATGATAATTTTGAATTGAAACCACGTTACAGATATACTTCGCTTTTATTTTATTTTACATGTTTATCTGACGTTTCGGCCCCTTTACAGGAACCGCGGTCACAGAAAAAGTAAAGTAAGTTCGAGTAGTCGCCAACCCTGGTGTCGGAGTTTTTAGACCGCCTAAATACCTCCGACATGGTCTAATGATTGATACAATCGGGACCGACTATTTAACGTGCCCTCCGAAGCACGGTAGCGCTCAGATAGAAATGCCACTATCGGCCACCCGTCCAAGTAAGGGTCGGGCTGCACGTTGCTTAACAATCGCAATGAGTTATCACTGTGCAGTCAAACTACGCCACGGGTGCTGCAAATTTGTGATAAGGTTTTTATAACCGATTTATTTCAGTTGACATGCAGTAGACTGATGTATTTTTGTATAGGATTTTTTTAAACAGAACTGCTTCACTGCTGTGACTACTGCTAATAAGGTAATCGGTTGCAACCGCTGAGCGATAGCAACGTTCATCTAATTAGATGATCGCACATGGCGAGTCATCCAGTTTGAAGATGTCTTCCTTCATTCGGTGAAGGAAGTAAGTGGTGCATCGAGATTTTGTTCCACTACCAATTTACTTACACTGTGTCACAATTCCCTTTACAATCATTTTTGTTTATATTTATTTTCAGATAGTGGATTTAATAAGTTTATTTTTGTAGAAAAACATAGAAATTGTAATAACAGTATCATCAATCTTGGAAGGTTATAGACTTGGGAAATACGTCCATTTAAGGTGTCGTTTACATTAAGCGAGCTCCGAGCCTGTGAGTATTGAACTGGTTTCCAGCTAGCAAACTCTCTCAATTTTCATGGCACCATTTTCAGACAACGAATAAATACAGCACTTCCCTTATAAAGCACTTCATAGAACAAAATTTTACACAGAAGTAAATCAAATGCTCCAAAAAGATATATTGAATTCGAATGAAATTGTGAAATTGTACGAGTACATCGGAATATGCATTTTCAGCTATTTGATATTTCCTATTTATTGCCATAGGAGCTTGCGAGTTTGTGCACTTGAATGAACAATATTATTTATGAATTTAAACGTTTATTGAATCTGAATATGAATAGTTGCGATACTATTTTATTCACTTATTAAAGTATCTGATAATTCATATAGCAATAAAACTGTGTAGCCAAAAATGTATAGCAATTTAAGTGAATTTTAGCAGCGATTAAGTCAGGTTGACCTGTCTATGGATCAGTAGCGTATACCACGACTATAACTCGCGTAGCAATACGAAATCATACTACAAAACCCACAGCGCATATCTCTAAACAACCGTAGTACCCATACTACGCATACTACTACGGCTACGTACGTAGTTTGCTACGACACGCATAGTACATCGTAGCACGTCGTAGCGTGTCGCATATTATCGTAGTATTATTCATTCATAGACCTTACATAGCACAAAATGTAACATAGAATTTCAGATTTTCTTTGAAACAATATTCTTTTTAGACTTCCTCTTTATTATAGCGCAATTTTTCCACGATAACTTGCTCGGTTCGACGGCGAAGAGCGCTGACCACAACAGGTCTTCAAACTTGTAGATCTTACAACAAATTCTCTGCGCAACCGTCCGGGATCGGATTCGGACGGGCCCTTCCGTATTTTTTATTCAATGATAGACAATTTTGTACAGCCTTGTTAATAAAACCGTTATTCTCTGAGAAGTAGTTATATAAACGAATTCAATATAAAGTCAATATAATTAAAATTTTAAAAATGTAAGTATACAAATTTAAAAATGTAAGTCTGCAATGTTCACTACTGAATAAAGGCCTCTAATCGCACTGATATTGGTAGAGTGAGAAGATTAAATATAATCATCACGCTTGCCCAATGCGGGTTGGTGAATTCAAGATGGCCAGTCCCGGTTGGTTCAATCGACCGACCATCAGAGTGAATCTACTCAAACTTACTTACCGACTAGAATACCCCTCAAGTCCCTCCCTGCATTCTTCATCAAACTATCCCCCCCATTATGCCCTCTTCCAGTTAACTTTGTTGAAAAGTGCACGCTCTCTTGTTTGCCGACGATACTCCCTATAAAATATTGTTACATTGTTAAAATAACTTCACTGGAGTGCTGTTTGAGGGGAATAGCGGACGAACAGATTCAATGGTCTTTGCACAGGGTTAATTAGCAAAAAGTTTATGCTATAGATTAATTAGTAGTTTGTTTTTCTATAGGTGTGGACGGTGTCTAGTTTGAGTGAGCGAATGACGAGTGAGTGAGTGAAACAATGGCACGTTTCTTTTTTCAGGAGATATAACAATAAAAAAATATTAATGGGTTACATAAAATACTGTGGTTTCGGTTGCGTCTAAATTAAGGCCTCTTTGAATTTAAACGTTATTAGTCGATCGCTACTCGCTGCAGTAGTGCGCAGTCACCTGCGCGCACGGATGTTGTTTTTTCATACAAATGCACGCGGCAGGACGACTGAAAACGCATAATTTGAAATAATCGTAAATGTTTCATTATTTTTCACTATTCTTGTTTGTAAACTTGCTCAGTGAATGTCGTGACGCGCTGATTACTAAGTATAAGAAATCAAAAAGGTAAGAGCCCTAGATCATTAGGATAGATAGATGGAAGCGTCATAATGTATTCAGTTCTCTGGAGGGTAATTATTTATTATAATATAATGTTTCTATAATTTGTTAGCAACCAACACCATGACACTCTTGTCTTGAGACAATGTGTCTATCTAAACATTTGTAAGAAACCATCACAAGCATCTTGATTCCGACTTCTTACTAATATCAATCACATCGTAATACATCTGATAAGGGTTTACAACGCAAATTACGAACGTTCTCCTAGTCTCTGAAGTCTTACTTGTATTATAAATGCGAAAGTTTGTGAGGATGGATGTATATAACACATGCAATACATTTTATCCTGAAATTCCTGCGAGGACGGGTACAATAAAACGCGGGTAACACAGCGGGGCGCGGCTAGTCTGTTATAAACCCTCTAGTGGAATTCCACAGGCCGATACCAAATAATCTATTCTATAATAACAATAGACACTTCGTTGTCTATACATTTTAAATTAAACGTTAAAACGTTTCTCAAAATTTTATTAAATTCTAATTTGAAAGGAGTAACAAACCGTCCTTTGTTTAAAAACGTTATTATTCAAAGAAAACAATTACAAAATGTTGGATGTCCTTTCATTACTTAACGAGCAGGAGTCGCCCGGATTCAACATAAATTATCGAGCAAAACGTTTGGACCGTTAACCGCATGTTATTTTTATAATGAAACATTATGTTATTTGGTCACATGATATTTATTAACAAAACGCTTCTTATATACCATGTTTTTTTAAACCGATCCGGTGACATGGTTGGAAGAAAAAATCTTTGTATTTCTTGTAATTTGAGACTGACCGTTAACAAAAAGCCACCTTGTATAAAATGTTATGCATTAGATAAATAAGTGCACTATTCTATATGCTCTATTATATATCCTTATTAACCGATTTCAGCTACTGTGACTGTGATTAATCTTCATTTATTGACTCGACGTAGTGGCATGCGTCGTACACTGCAGACTTTTAACCTGATACTATATCTTAATAAAGACAAGCAGTCCGCGTCTACTCCACACTCTCTACTAACCCAAGCGATCCTATTATTTTTCAATTACTTCGTGTTTATGACGTCAAATTGTATCACAACAGCTTCCGGTCACTCTGAGTCTTGTAATTTCACAGTAATTCCTTTTTCAATTTGTTTACACTTGTGTAATGACTTTATGTTCTGAGCTGTATCGAAACTTAATTTGGAATAAAACTTCCGGTGTAGAGGAAGTATCGTATGGTGACGGTAGTGTATTACTTTTTTAATGTGGCTGGTGTTAAATAAATGCAAGAGTTATTTTCATCCCGTGACCACACGTGGTGTAATCCGCTCGAAACGTCGGGTAAGTATTTTAATAAATATGTTTTATATTCTTACGCGATACAGACCCGTTTCATTTAGTAAATTTAGTACACGTTTCATTCATAAACACTAGGGAAATAGACATTTGTAGCAATACCAGTCTCACCGACATAGCAAAAGTGATAAGCCAAAGAAAGTGGAAGTGGGGGGGAGTAAGTCAAAGGTCGGAAGGAAGATGGAGTAGGAAAGTGTTGAAGTAAAAACCATGGACGGGGCGGAGGAAGTACATAATGATCAAAAAGGAACTGTTTTGAATTCATAAATAAACATCAAAGCCGGATCGTATAGAACAGATAACCCTGCATATTCGAAACCCGCGTTCCGTGAATCATGTTCGACGTTTTAATTTGAGTAATTCGGTGAGTTTTATAGTCATAAATGTCAAATTACTCCCTTCTTCGCGTTCTAATAAACTCACAGCTTCGAATACGCTCGCTTAATTAACGCATTAATCTGTTAATTCAAAAAACCGCTTCCTAAATATAGATATTTAGACATTAAGCCACAAACAAAATTAAAACCCTTCATAAAAACACTCGCACGCCCAAATTAAAAAATATATACCCTTGAACTTAACTCGGCAAACAAAAGAGCTTTTGACAAAAAGTTTGCGCGTTATCAAACAGATTTGGACCGGTACGAACAAACATACTTTTTTCAATTATAATGCTACTAGCAACGCGCTGCGGTTTTACGCTCGTTACACTTTCGTGAGAAGTGTTGAATTAAAAGTATGATGATATAAAAATATAATAATATTAAACGTATGTATAAGTATATGAAGCCAAGCCTACAACCTTTCTGTTAAGCCTGCACCATGCATACTGAATTTCGATCTAAATCCAGAATCTGAAATTCAAATTCTGTACTCAGAACTCCCCGAATTTCAGATTCGTAATATTTCAGAACGATTTGTAAGAATGACTCTGACAAGAGGCTCACTGATTTTTCAGACATGTGTGAGATTAGGTCCTGAAATTCAGTTTCTTAATAATTCTGAGAGAAAATTGGGTCGAGATTCATCATGTATGGTGTCGGCCTTGATCCAAATTCACCGAAACACGATCAACTGAACTCGGTTTCAGTGAATCAATTTTGACGTTTTGATCTCATTGAAGTCGTGAACTCGGATTAAGTTCAACTGATCCAGTTCATTCATCAACATCATCATAAATTTAAGAGCAAGGCTCTTGTCGGTGAGTCTGATGCAGACTTCCCCATCTATTCCAGTTCAGTATAACGGTGAAATTAGGGTTTAATGTAGCTATTATATTTGGGTTAAAGGGAATTTATTAATTCCGAAACAAAGATTTCACCTTTGTTATATTGTAAGTATTAGCCCCAGGTTTACGCTCGTTATATCTAAATTTATTAATATTTTAGTATTAAAGTAACTTCCTTTGAATATAGTTATCATACAAATATATTTTTTCAAATCCGCTAGCAGAGATTAGCGCTCAAACAAACAAACAAAACACAAACTTCAGCATTTTTTTTTTTCATTACATTTGACAAGCCGGTTGGCACAGTGGCAGTGAGAACGCTTACTGTGTCGGGGGTTGCGGGTTCGATTCCCGACCGGAGGCAACAATATGTGAAGACATAGTTGTTGGCGACGACGTCTAGGTGTCAATTATATATTCTTATAAAGTATTTGTGTATATATATGTAGTAGTATCAGTTAGTCAGATTCCATATTACAAGCTTAGAGCTTAGTTTGGGTCTAATTAACCGTGAGTGAATTTGTCCGGGTGTATTTATTATATTGTATAATGTAGCGTGTAAGTGGTATCTAGAACATCGTGTTTGTGTTGTTTCATCCTAATGAAGGGCTAATGTATTTCTGTTATAACCAAGTTTTTGATTACCTTCATTTATACTAGTTGTTCGCCGTAATTTGACCCGTTTGTATCATTCAATATTTTTCTATTCTAAAAGAAATCAAGTGTGGTAATCAAATAACTTTTTATAACTTGCAAAGTCTTTCAATACAAAAAAAAAATCATTTATATTCGTTAAGCAGTTCTAAAATAAGGAGAGTTCATTCATTCATACGTTTCAAGGAGGCTTACTCTAGCGACTTCAGTTTTTAGACCGCCTAAAGGCCTCCAAAATGGACTAACGTTTGAAACCGCGACGGTGCGCCCTCTGAAGCGCGGTTATAAATACCACTCGACCACCCATACAAGTAGTGTTAAGCTGGTCGCTAGTCATTAATTAAACATCATACTTTACACAGACAGCGTTTGGCACTATAAAACCGAAACTAGCTTTAGTTTTTAGGCTACTAAAAACTCAATAAAATATGACAACGTCATGACCTTTAGGCATCTCCGACACGAGGGTTGGCCACTAACCTACACGAACTTACCTACTTATAATTAATAGACAAACACTGTATAGATGTACTAGCTGCGCCCCGCGGTGTTACTCGTAGTGTACCCGTTCCCTCAAGAATTTAGGGATAAAATATATCCCATATGTTATTCTAATGTATAATCTATATTACTGTAAAGCTTCATCCAAATTAGTCTTGTAGTTTTTTCGTGAAAGAGTAACATCCATACATCCATCCTCACAAACTTTCGAATTTATAATATTAGTAGGATTTTAGTTAGTACAGGTATAATAACACTGTCTCGTGTATTTTTCAGGATCCTTATTACATCTAGATTTTTATTAATTGGGCGGCGTAACGTATACCTGGACTAATGAACGGTTTTTATACTTTTAATTGGGTTACACTAAGTTTTTTCGTAATTTTTCGTTTGTTCAGCTCAGGTTTGAGCTGAACCAACGAAAAATGTATCTGTGATAATCTGTGATGAATTAGAGCGAATAAAAAATGTAATATTCTTGTAAACTATATAATTCAAAGTCGTAGAGGCTCTTTTGAACTTACCACCCATTCGAAAGAACATCAGCAGAGAAGAATGTGCAAGAAACTGCTGGTTATTTTAATAACTTCATTGGTACAGATTTAATGAGTGATAGTGACATTATAGTCTATGAAAAATTACGTCAATTAATAAAGTGTCCAATTAATGGACGTCTGAGTGCGGCGGTGTTAAACGCTTTAAATGCATGTAGTACATTACAATATGACAAACCAACAACAGCGATAAAGCAAACTTTTTACCGCCCGCCCTAACCCACCTCATAGAACAGAAGGGTTCATAAATAAGTTATTTAAATATTATCTGCGGCGGAAGCCGGACTCCACGCAGTCAAACACAGATCTCATTTTAAATTCAAATCGTGACCGCAGAGGGTGTTATAAGTTAGAAGTGACGTGTGATAGGTGAAGCAGGTTATGAGACGTATGTAAAAAAAGTTTAAAAAAAAGTATTAGCCTGTAATGTCCCACTGTTGGGCAAAGACCTCTAGTCTCACTGAAGATATCAGTACAGTGAGGAGGTTTCAGGCGTAATCACCACGCTTTCCTAATGCGGGTTGGTGATCTCAAACCCGAGCCATGTTTGAAAAGTAGGAAACATGTTTTCGCTCGACCTGGGAATTGAACCCGGGTCCTCAGTCTTGGCAGGCTAGTGCACATACCACTAGACCACCGAGGCGTTATGATGTAGACGTATGTAAGTAGATAATTTACCTAGTAAATAGGAGTTGGATTTGTAACCATTCTAAAGAGAAATATCCTTAGATTTACTAAGAAGAAGAAGCAAAAATTATAAATAATTTTCAGTCATTACTCATTATCAATCAAATCGATTTGACTGAGCATCGAGGAATTTAGCCAAAATAACAGCAACACATATCTAAAACTGGTAGAAAATGTGAAAACACAGCGATAATAGCCGTATCTCAAACTCATTCAACAACCACCAAAAACTATTCAGCCTTGAGAAATGTTTGCCTCAAAATACTAAGCTTATTCGTTAAACGCTTATTTTAAGTGTGAACTGATTTGTCCCTTTCTAACATACTTTATTTTACAAAGAGCAAGAGAGACAAAAAACTTAAAGAGAGTTTATGAATAAGGCGGTAAAAAGTTACCAATAATTGGAATGAACTGAAGCCAATTTTAAGAGTCATACAAACATGTTTTATTCCATACTGTTCTTAACAGGGTGTAATTTTCACATACTACTTTTGTACTATTTGCAGGTCTCGGTGTTAAGTTTTTAAATGGTCCAAGGCTGCGACCGCTACCGCCTAATAATGTGTTCTGATAGAAACTTTCGGGGACTTTTTTAACTTGTATTTATACATTTAGGAAAATGTTTGGCATAAATCAACTGTTGTTTCGTTCGTTAAATTAGTTTACGTAACGCTGGCGACGTGACTTCGGGTCGCTAATCAGGGTATACTGAATAAGATACTTCTTCTTGTCCAGTAGGTTAGTGGCCAACCCTAATGTTGGAATTTTTAAAACACTGAGTATAAAAATAAATAATTAATAAAACAATTCACACACGTTAATTAGACCAAAATTAGTCTTTAAGCTGCTATTCTGGAAAGATCTCTCATCTCATTGAAAATACCTACCAGAAAAGTGAGGAGGCTTAGGCGCAATCACCACGCTTGCTTGTTTTGACAAGGCCGTTGGCACAGCGACAGTGAGAGCTCTTACTGTGTCGGAGGTTGCGGGTTCGATTCCCGCCCGGAGTCAACAATATGTGAAGACATAGTTGTTGGCGACGACGTCTGGGTGTCAATTATATATTCTTATAAAGTATTTGTGTATGTATAAGTGTATATGTAGTAGTATCAGTGAGTTAGATTCCATAATACAAGCTGAGAGCTTACTTCGGGTCTAATTAATGATGTATGAAATATTTACACAGAACTGACTAACCCTCCATTACATACGAGTATAATGGTTTTTACACACGCTATAATAAACAAACAAACCTCAGCTATTCATACTACACATATTCTTTAGCCTTAGAGAGCAATGTCCGTGATCCAAAAGGTTAATTTTCTGGAATGAGACCGAAGCTATGAAATACATGCGCGAGTACACATATTATGTATGTATAAACTAGCCCCGCCCCGCGGTGTTACCCGCGTTGTACCCATTCCCATGGAAATTTCAGGATAAAATGTATCCCATGTGTGATTCTGATGTATAACCTTTATTACTGTAAAGTTTCATCTAAATTTGTGAAAAAGTAACATCCATCCATACATCCATCCTCACAAACTTTTGCATTTATAATATTAGTAGGATTAGTGGGATAAGATTAGTAAGATATATTTGTATGTCTAGTACACATACACTACACAGTACTATTGTAGAATATGTACTATTAATTTGTAGGTTTAGGAACTATTAGGAATAAGAAAATATTAGTAGCGCCGCGGTTTCTTACCCGCGTTGTACCCGTTCCTGCGGGAATATCGGGATAAAATGTATAACCTATATTACTGTGAAGTTTCAATCGAAACCGTTCTGTAGTGTTTGAGTGAAAGAGTAAAAAGTAAATACATACATCCATCCTCACTAATTTTCGCATTAATACGATATTTTTATTAGTATTATTTATTTTTATTTATATTAGAAGGACGGTTTTTCAATCAAAGATAATTCTTTCTAAAGAGGATAAAGTTTTAAAGATTGAATAAGTATAAAATGAAATCACTAAATAGATAACATCTATCTATAGAATCGTAGTCCATGGTTGGATGACAGCCATATTAGTTTAGTTCGATGGAATATTTTATAAGTACTATGGTATATTAGATTTTGATGAAACTTTACAGTAATGTAGGTTATATATCAGAATAACACATGTACATACACTTTATCCCCAAATTCATGACATGTATACTGTCGTATAGTAAACACACACCAGAGTTCTCCACGTATAAGTATTATAACTACTCTCTACGTATACTATTCCTCTGTCTGAGAGTTTTAATCTCACAAATTCGTCGGTTTCTGTTCAAACATTGTTTTGTGTGGGACGGGAGAGAAGCGGTAGCGATTTGTTATAATTTATTGTGTTGATGACTAAGATTGATACTGAAGACAATAACTGTCAAAGCGTTAAGATTGTTTTAGACTACCGTTTTTTCCTACGTTTCAGAATATTATTAGGCGCTTTCACAAAACATTTTCAAACGTCATAACAAGTCTTCGAATTGTTTTATTACGTTTGAGCAACAATGACACTTTACAGAGATAACGTTTAGGTTAGTTTCGATTAACCGTTGCTTTATAGGCGGGCGAGATTTTTATCCCGTCGCTTTATAGGCAGGCGAGACATTTATCCCATACCCATTATATTTATGTACGATTTCCACCAAAACCGGGTGACGGCGAAGAGCGCATCCCAGTGGAGCTTATTTCATACTAAGCTTAAATAACTTTTATAGATGTACACTATTTAAACTATCACGATATGAACACATTGTAAACACTAATCTAGACGGGACTTAATCGGGAATAAAACATTTAATGCATACCTCAACGTTTCGGTCGTGTCGCAACGGCCGTGTTCACGAGGGTACTGGATTGCGAGTGTTGTTTACACTATTTGGTTGAAGGGGCGCAATCTACCCACATCAACCAAAATGTTATTAGGTCCGTACTCCACTGCACTACTTAAGGTCCACGACACACTGACACTGACACTGACTTTTATACATGTGTTAAGATTTATGTTTGCGTGGAATACCTATACCGGATTTAGCGAATCCGCTACGACAAGACGCTAAACGCTCTTACATCGCCGTCCTTTCTACACATGAATTATTGATTGCGCATTGAGTATATTATTGGGCATCGTGTTACTGATCGTTGTCACTGGTGGCGCTACTGAGCAAGCCTTCACCATTCATCACTCTGTTACATCGCGATTGGCGAGGCGACCACACGCGTCACATTCAATACTACAATATTAGCCTTAGCGTACCTGGTAACTCGTTTGTTAACCAACCCAATAAAATAATTGCAATTAAAAAAGTGTCCCAATTATTGGATCCTACAATTTTATAGATGTTTTAATATGACAAAGTTAGGAAAAAAATTCAAGAAACTCTAAATAATATATAAACTGTAGATTAATTACGTAGTTTTGCATATAAATATAAAATCCCTTCCGCGCTACTCTGCCATGGCTTGTACCACACCCCCAGTGGGCGGAGGGAAGCCGTCCCCACATAACAATCGTAGCTATTTGACATTAACGAGCGAAGTTCAGCCATTACATGAGATTACTACGGCTAAAATACTCGCCCACGGAACTAACTACAAAAATATATATTCAATTATAATTTCTAGTAATTTGATGGGTTTATTGAGTCTGCTCGTAGTGATGTTAAATCATCGTGACTGTTAAGCAACGTGCAGCTCGACCACAATTCTAGTGGCGCGATTTTGTACACGCTAACTCCCCGCTAGCCAACACGCTCATTCTAAGCAATCTAAACATACATAATTAATTTCCCGCCTCGGTGGTATAGTGGTACGTGCACTCGCCTGCCAAGACTGAGGTCCTGGGTTCAATTCCCGGCTCGAGCGAAAACATGTTTCCTACTTTACAAACATGGCTCGGGTTTGAGATCACCAACCCGCAGTAGACAAGCGTAGTGATTGCGCCTAATCCTCCTCACTGTACCGATATCTTCAGTGGGATGAGAGGCCTTAGCCCAGCATAGGGTCATTACAGGCTAGTACTTTTTTACTTTCATTATCCTTGCTCATATAAATATGAAAGTTGTTCCACCTGTATCTTCCACAGTGTAACTGCTGAACCGATTTTAATGTTTGCTACAGAGATAGTCTATACCTCCCGAAAGAGCATAATTCCCACAAAACGGGTAAATAGCGGATGAAACCGCGGGGACCAGCTACTAACATATAAAATACAATACAAAGAAAAAGCTACGAACCCACCCATCAATCCCAAAACTCGTGATTTATTTTATAAATGACATAAAAACGCTTTCAACTCAACTTCTCCAAAATGTCCAAATAAAAACACTGTTTAGAGCCAATATCTTCGACAATGGAAGTAAAAAAGTTAAAAATGGTTATAATTTTTTTTCTTTCCGTTATAAAATGTACCATCAGTCTTGAAGGTACGGGGTGGAATGGGGCAAAACGGATCATTGCCTCTTTTGTATCGTCGTGTCATTATGTATGCGTCGACTGACATATTTATTGGTGTGAAATAGTGTATTGGTTTTGTATTAAGCATTTATATGGTAAAATGTATATTGTTTTGTTGTGATATTTTTCGAATTGTGACTATAAAATGATATTTTAAACTGTAGTACTAAAATATGTGTTTTGATGTACTGTCATAATACAATTGGAATAATAGTACTTATATAAAATTGGAATAATAGTAATGATTTTATAGTTATTTTTGTAATGAATACCCCACATTAAGCGTTAAGGTACTGGCTAATTTCAATCCTGAAATTCGAAATAGGCATAACGCATGTAAAACCGCGGGGTGCTGCTAGTTTACCTATAAAACTGTTAAGAATTTGTTATTGGAATGAAATACAAACACGTTAACTTTATAATACAAATTGACTAAAATACGAACAGACAACAGACTTATTTTTCATTACTAATAAAATAAAGACTTATTCTCATCATAACGTAAACACAAAGTTTTCCCACAAAAAATACAAAGAAAACACTTGTGCCGACTTTGCCCATCCTCCCCTGAGTTTCTGAAGGAAAATTGGGTAAGTTTGAATGATTGCGGGAGTTCGTTCAAGATTGTGAGCCGGCGATTCTCCCCTCACGTAATATTAGAGATTCCCGGTGATATTTTTCTTATTATCATACCTTGATTTTTCTACGTTACTATATAAAAGGGTTGAAACTTTGTATTTTTATTGTAGATTTGTTTGCTGAGCGGTTGTGATAGTAAAAGAAGAATAATTTATTGTAACTTCTGAAATATTATATTGGAGTTCCATTTTATTTTTGTACTAGAAGCGCCTCGCAACTTTACACGTAGCGCTCGTGGCGTAGTTTGACAAAGCGATGTTAACTCATCGTGCAACTCGGCCTCTACTTGGATGGGTGGCCGATAGTGGCATTTCTATCTGAGCGCTACCGTGCTTCGGAGGGCACGTTAAGCGGTCCCAGTTTTTTCAATCGTTAGACCATGTCGGAGGCCTTAGGGCGGTCTATCTGTAGTGAATCTTACAACAATTGGTTGATTAATTTTTTTTGTCGATCGATTGTGGCTGCCAAAAAAAAATGCTTATAAGTCTTGTCTCTTGTATGCGATCCATAGACTGATATCCATCCATAGATCCATAGCCCAGAAAATAAGTTTAAAAATGAATTAGCCTGTAATATCCCACTGCTGGGCAAAGTCCTCTCATCTCACTAAAGATATCAGTGCAGTGAGGAGGATTATAGGCATAATCACCACGCCTGTCAAATGCGGATTGGTGATCTCAAACCCAAGCCACGTTTGAAAAGTAGGAAACGTGTTTTCGCTCGACCCGGGAATTGACCCCGGGACCTCAGTCTTGGCTGGCGAGTGCACATACCATTTCATCACCGAGGCGTTTACATAGACCAGAAGACAGTCTAAATACTATCTAGACTCTAGACAATAGTCTGAGAATAAAAACAAGCACTAAGACAACAGTTTTCTCGTGTATTAAAATAAAGCTCAATTCATTTATCTTACTTTAATATCGTAAAGTATTATGTTGAAGAGAAATAATACATTTTATTTAGTCTCTGAGTAATGATGTGAGAGACTGAGTTGTATTACTGTGTCTGTACTTCAAGAATGGTGCCATAGTGTAAGTGATACAGTATGTCGATACTTTTTATTTATATTATTTAGTTGTTTGACTATGTCTAATGCCGTAACAGCCTCCGTGGTCCTATGGCTTGAGCGCTCGGCTCATGATCCGGAGGTTCCGGGTTCGATTCCCGGTGGGGACAATATCTCACAAAAACCTCTTTGTGAGACTTTTCTCACTTTGATTAGGTCATTGCAGGCTGAATCACCTGATTGCCCGAAAAGTAAGATGATTCCGTGCTTCGGAGGGCACGTTAAGCCGGTCGGTACCGGTTACTTTCTACGGATAGTAGTCGTTACATGAGGCCTTTGGCGGCTCAACAACTCTGACACCAGGAGGTTGACCATCCACTCGATGAAGAAGAAGACTGTATTGCCTCACCTCAAACGAATGAAGACTTTTATGTGGAACTAGCTTTTCCCAGATTTAGTGGGGTCGCGCTCAGATATTTTTTCAAAATCTTCATCTTTATAATATTATATTTACACTATTGCGATGACTTATTTTTACTAGGCTTCACACTTTAGGGGCAAAAGTTAATGAGATTGCGCAGGGCAAATTAATTATTAATCTGAAGAAAAATCTGAATTATTTACATATACAGTCGTTATTCATAGACTATAACACACCGCGTATCTGTCTGAATGAAGCCATTCATTTATTCATTTCGAGTAGGTTGGTCGCCAACCCTGGTGTCTGAGTTTTTAGACCACCTAAAGGCCTCCAACATGGTCTGATGATGATGAATGAGGCCATTAAATGAGTTTTCCGAATTGCAGCTAATTAACTTGCTAGATCTAAACACACGACAAAGTAAAGCATTACTTACTTTGAGAATATAGCGTAAGGATACGTCATTAGATTGGAAGATGATTCCGTGCTTCGGAAGGCACGTTAAGCTATCGGTCCCGGTTACTTTCTACGGAAAGTAGTCGTTACATGAGCCATGTCGGAGGGCTTTGGCGGCTCTGACACCAGGATTAGTCAGGTTGACCATCCACTCGGTGAAGAAGAAGAAAATTAGATTGGAGCGAAGCTGTGCAAAGCTTTACTGACTTATTACAATTTGTTACGAAAATATTTTAACAGTGTCAATGCGTTGTTTGACAATCCCAATGCGTTGTGATCGGTAAATCGGACTCCGCTCCGCTTGTATAGAAACGCACCCTTACTTAGGTGATTATCACTACATAGTATAAAACAAAATTGCTTTCCGCTGTCTATCCCTATGTATGCTTAGATCTTTAAAACTACGCAACGGATTTTGACACGGTTTTTTAAATATATAGAGTGACTAGCAGCGCCCCGCGGTTTTACCCGCGTTGTGCCCGTTCCCGTGGGAATTTCGGGATAAAATGTAGCCTATAGCCTTCCTCAATAAATAGACTATCTAACAGTGAAAGAATTATTCAAATCGGTTCAGTAGTTTCTGAGATTAGCGCGTTTAAACAAACAAACAAACAAACAAACAAACAAAACAAACTCTTCAGCTTTATAATATTAGTATAGAAGTATAGATTCAATAAGAAGATTTGTATGTTTAAAACGGGAACGGGCACAACGCGGGTATAACCGCGGGGCGCTGCTAGTCCTTAATAAAAAAGATAATTCTATCCAGAAAATTGAATCTCCTTGCTTAGAAATACGTACTCTTAATCCTTAGGGACCGAAAAACATCCCTAGATTGTTAAATTTCATATAATATCAGAAACAAGCGAGCCGCGTTATACTCGTAAATGAAGCGCCATCAGCGGGCGGATCTCTTAATTCATCATTGTCACCACTATAATTCGCTATTTCACCGGTTTAATAGCTTTTGTGGTTGAAACACTATGGATGTCTTATAACTAAGATTACGTTCTAAGACTATAGTGGAATTTAATGGGTTAGGTATTAATGCTAGAAAACTGGCACGAAAGCTCACTAGCATGTATATTCTATAGACACAATCGCTTTACGCAATTACCACTATGCGGGCTGATCTAACGGAAGTTACAGTGGCTGGCATCTAGCTGCAACTACTTTTGGCTTTTGGACAATTTAACGCGCCCTTCGACGCACGGTAACGCTCAGATAAAAATGCTACTATCGGCCACCCATCCAAGTAGGGGTCGAGCTGCACGTTGCTTAACAATCGCAATGAGCTTACATCGCTTGGCAAACTACGCCACGAACGCTACAATCTCTTCTCAGGTGTAATAATACCTATTCTTTGATCTCTTAATTATGAACTTGAAAGTTTCCTCCGGGGAAGTCAGCGGAGTCACCGCACTAAGCCAGCGTAATAAATCTGGCAACATTACTTCGGGCTTCGAACACAGTTTTCACCTTACACCAAGAATGAGCTATTTATCAAAGTCCTCTAATACCGTCGCCCGACATTACTCAGACGAGTATTATGTATTTTGTCAACTTTTCTTTACACCTCGTTTATTTCGTCGACTTTGAAAGTATATTTTCATGAAATTATATTTTACTGAGTGTTATGGGAAGAAGCTGTTGGTGTGACTATATAAATAGACTATATGATGACTATATAAACTAGCCGCGCCCGTGGTGTTACCTACTTTGTACTCGTTCCCACGAGCATTTCAGAATAAAAGGTATCCCATTAGTAATTATTCTGATGTATTACTGTAAAGTTTCATCCAAATGCGTCCAGTGGTTTTTTGAGAAAAAGTAACAAACATACATTATGGAACTTTTGGTGCATTTCAATGGAAGCGGAGCATCGTTTAATATGATATTCAAGCCGAAGAATGATATTCTTAGCCATAGTCATGATACTCGTAGCCTATATTCTTTCCCGAAAAGCTTGTTTAGATTTATATAATTGCAATTGTTAAGCAACAGACAGCTCAGCCCCGTTGCTTGGTTGGGTGGCCGGTAGTGGCATTTCGATCTGAGCGCTACCGAGCTGCACGTTGCTTAACAATCGCAATGAACTAATATTGCTTGGTCAAACTGCGCCACGAGAGCTGCCAACTTGCTCAAAATAAATGAATGATTTAAGAACATTAAAATCGGACTTTAAAAAAAACGAGAACCTCCTCCTCTGAAAGTTGGTTAAAAAAAATAGATCTGGAAGATATTTGAAGTTAAGTAATGCAATAGTTACTTTGGCTAAGGGTTATGTTTGCATCGGGGGCTAAAACAACCCCCCCGATTGACATGTTTGTTTGGGTAAGTTAAGGGCGCGTGAAACGACATGGGTTATTTTTCTACCCTGATTTTCAATAGACATTAACTCGAATATAAAAAATGGGGTTTATTTTTATCCCCGTAATATTGTATAGTCATACTCGTTGTTATAGTCACTACCGCACTCAGAAACGTCCATTAAATCGACCCTTAACTAATTGACACAATGTTTCATAAATTACCTGTCAAAATCACTCATAAAATCTCTACTAAGGAAGAAAGTAGGAACGAAGGAAGGAAGGAAGGAACTCTCTTAGTACAGACGTCAGTACTTATACAATTTCATCGAATGTAAATTAATAGTGTATGCAGCGGAATGTCAAAATTAAGTATCACAGTGCAATATTATTTCTACAAAACAATTTCTAGTCGCTGTCGCCGTCGCTTGCGTGGCACACCCCTACTCAAAACAGTAAAATTTTATTGAATTACCATAAGTCTTTACCACAGATAATTTATAGTCTCTATAAAGTCTACACTCTATTTGAATATATCTATGGTTGCCACTTAAGATCTTGTTTTCTAGTCCGTTATTCCAACAGACGCCATCCGTCAAAAAATAAACGCTATTAGCGTTGCACGTGAAAAACGCCTGAATAATAAACTATTAGCGTCACAAATGCCACAGTGGGATGCGAACAGTTGGCCAACTGTAACGTTTATTAAGTTCCGTGGCTTCTGTAGTTGTGGCCACAGTGTGGAGTTTACGGTACGACTGTAGGGAATTGAAGTGAACACTTTGAGATGACAAAGTATAACGTGAGTGTGAACAATTTCTGTGCAAAAATGAACGTATTACTAATATTAATAAGGTCCATTTTAAATATTTGTATTAAATATTCCCAATTTTTTGATATTCATGTAAAGTATCTTTAGGTAATTAGATTAACAGTATAGTACGATATGTATACTTTTATTAAACTGTGTTCTCAGACAATGCTAATAAACCCAGATCACGAACAAACAATGACATTTGTATAAATATTCTCATTAATAATATTGCACAAAAAATAGCTTAATCTCAATACACTTTTCCTTTTACTCTCAATTTTTTTTTAAATCAACTAGTACATCCCCTCATACAGTCGTTGCACCGAACACGCTGTTAAAAAATATTTTTGAAATACAAAGTTGCTTTGAAAATATTTTGGGAGAGCAGTGAAAAATATTATGATCGTTTTAACAAGTCATTACTTCTCATTATCATCTCAACCTACTGTATACCGTACACTGTGTCACTTGTCTTCACAAATGGTAGTTAACTGACTCCTTTCAAATACAAAGATAACGAGTGTTCTCAGAGACATGTGTTGGGCTGTAATGAAATAAATAAAACGACAGTTGAATTTACGTGCTGTTACAGTAAAGGTCTTTTGCGCACTAAAGATATCAGTACAGTGAGGAATATAAAGGTGCTAATCCGACGGCAATGATTTTACTTATTTTTTTAAACACGAAATTTTTGCTGAAATGATAGAACGATACCCAGGACACCCAAACATTCAAAATTTACTTTCCTATTAAAACGAACCAAACTTTATGCCCAAAATAAAGTGTAATATATTTTTCTCCCAAAAATAATGCGTTCAAATCCCCGCCACCTGAGCCGATACGCTGATAAATGGGAGCCGCTGAGGCGCGGGACAAATGCCTCATTCTATTCCATTTCAGCGAGATGAGGGACATTCGTCCGCGTCCACACTCCGGGTTCACTTTCAATGAGTTTATTTTTGAGAATTATGAGTATATACAGTGGTATTTTACCGGTTTCGTAAGTTTACGCAAACACAACTCATTTTGAATTGAAACTACACTGCAAACTACAGTATAACACCTCAGTCTTCTGTGATCACGGTTCCTGTTAAGTGGCCGAAACATGAGATAAAATTGTAAAATAAAAGCAAGTGTATCCGTAGACGTTGTTCAATTCAAAATACAATGGAATTACAAAGTTTTATCGTAAATGGGGATAGAGAGAATCGACCCTTAGTAAGCTTAGAAATGGAGATTCATCCTAAGACCTATAGTTTTCATTGAGGAAGAATTGCCCCCCAACCCATAGTAAGTGCGAGTAGGACAGTTGCCAACCCTATTGTCGGATTTTTAGACTTAATAAGGCTTCTGACATGATCTGACAATTGAAATAACCGGGATCGAACGTGCCCAGCACGGTAGAGCTCAGATAGAGATGCCACTATCGGTCACCCATCCAAGTGGAGGTTTCGCAGCATGTTGCTCAGCGCAATGAGTTAATTGCGTAGTCAAACTACGCCACGAGCACTACATAATCGATCAAATTTCTCGGTTGCGGTCTACTGAACTAGCCAAAACACAAATTACCAACTCGCTCAATCTATATCCATACTAATATAATAAAGCTGAAGAGTTTTATTTCTGTTTGTTCGAACGCGCTAATCTCAAATCTACCAATCCGATTTTTACAATTCATTTTGTGATGAATAGCTGCATTCAACGGGAAGGTTACAAGCTATTTTAAATCCCAAAATTCCCACAAGAACAGACACAACGCGGGTAAAGTCACGGGGCGCTGCTAGTCTTAAAACAGTAGAGCTATTTAATTCTATGTCACGTGAATTCACTAACGAAGTATCGCAGGTGACTCTACATAACTACGGTTATGAGCGATGCAGTTTGTGCTTTTTACTAAACTACCGACTCATACAGTTATGATTGGTCCAATACGTGAGATGTAGCGTTTGATTCGTATTTATTTTACGTTCATATTAAGTCATTATTGGTTGGATAGGAAACAAGTCTGAATATAATAAAATTTTTGGAACAATGCATTAGGAAGTAAAATTTAATTTTAATAAGCAATTTGATCCAACTTGAAAGAAAGGATAGCTTTCATCTCAGTGTATAATGCTGAGGATGTTCCACCCCTTAATTTTTATCAGTCAGCAAGTCAGCAAGTATTATATATTTTATTCAGAGGAATAAGATATTATCTTATAACTTTTTTAAATTGACCTTCACACTGCAAACAATCCGCTCCGCTCACCCGCTCTCTCTTCCCCCTCACACCCCACCCCCCGATGTATAGAGGGTTAAATTGTGTCGGAAGTTGGCCCGCGTCCAGCGCACGCTCCGAATTATATACAATTTGAGCAGTTCTCTCTGATTCCACCGCGCTTGTCACTCTGCCTCTAACAAATTAATGTAGTATTCATACACTAGCGGCGCCCCGCGGTTTGGTACTGTTTCACGAAAAAACTACAGATGAAACTTTACAGTAATATAGGTTATACATCACACATGGAATGGAATAACACATGGAATACATTCTATCACGAAATTCCATCGGAAACGGGTACAACGCGGGTGAAACCGCTGGGCGCGGCTTGTCTCTTATAAGACAAAATATGACCAAAAAAAACGCAAACCCCTACTGGTATTCATTTAAAAGTGGAGTTTTTATTAGTTTTCGAGACGAATGTTTACGAACCATTAGAATACGCCTCACAAGTTTCGCGGTGTCGAACATCTTGGTGCAGATATAAAGTTCAAATGGAAACGACTTTATATTAAAATATCTGGATTAAAATTGAGTGAACGACTATAAAAGTCATTTGGGTCTTCTCGGATCGAACACATCGCGGGTAAACCCGTAGGGCGTTGCTAGTTACATAATAATTCCATAGAGAAATCGTTTTTTGAACGAAATAATGATATTTTTTTTTCTGCACCATTGATTTGTATCTATTGGCACTATTTTTGGGTTTGACATTTTACTCGGGAACTTAGATTTGAGATTACAAATACCTCAAAGAATGTGGTTTCAAATCCGAGCCATTTTGATTTGTAATTTGTAATTTATAATTGCCTAAGACTTATCAATCCCTATTTATTTATTTATTTTTTAAATTACCACATCTAGCATCACTCTAGCTCTATAACCTCAAGACGGAACAACTGGTGGACTGTGTGTAGCCGAGCTGTCTGCGCGCTCTCAGCTCAACGCTATCTTAAAGCACGAGCACACAGTACACTGCCATAATAGATTTTTAAACAATAACAAGTAAGCTTATGGCGCCTCTCCCCTCTCCCTCTGCCCCGTGGGTCTTGTCAGCTATACGTGAAGACTTGTTCTAGGCCTCAGAGCACACCAGTGAACTGGAACATTTTTATTTATCTTTTAAGGGTTTCGAACAGCTTCAACATACTAATTTTAAAAGTGGTTATTCAAATACGAGTATGCGTGCCACTCACAAGCATCCACAATATTCACATACAACAAGAGAATAAAGAGACACATTCTATAAAATACTGTGAAGGAGCACACAAGAGACAGTCTTCCCTCTGTCTCACAGGCTTAAGAATTTGTACGGAAAACTGCTAATAGACTGACTAAAGACAGTTTTGGTTGCGTCCAACAAGTCAGTCTAAAACTGTAGTCACTATAGTGTGCTCGGGCTCTTATATGCAACTCAAGCACACTAGAGTTTAGTTACAGTTATTTGTAGATCTTGATTTGAGCTACACGATTAAGCCCCATTTACAATTAAATAGCAGCGCCCCGCGGTTTTACCCGCGTTGTGCTCGTTGCCGCGGGAATTTCGTTCTGATTATACATTAGAACGAAATTCCCGTCCCGTCCCGAAAATCTAAATTGCTGTAGTTTCATTTAAATCTGTTCAGTAATTTTTGCATGAAAGAGGAACAAACATACGTCCATACATCCATCCTCACAAACTTTCGCATTTATAATATTAGTAGGATAGGATTTTATAGATGGAAAACCAACCTCTAAGTGAGAGTGAATAATTTTAATAATCATTTTATCATGATGCTTGTGAGACATATCTGTACCACCGGTGGTCCAGATCCTTTAGCAGATTTTAAAACTAAGAAAAGGTAAGAATAGATCTGTTACATTTAAAATAGTGTCATACTCATATGGTGCCTATTCTGCTGATACATTAGAAGAAAATGTTTCTAACTATTCTGTCTAAATCCTGCGATACTCAATTGATTCTACAGAATTGACCCCAGCTATTAAAGATTGTAAAGCAAAATAAATTAAATAATTTTATTTTAGAACTCAGATTTCATAGTAATGTGTGCGTAATAAATGTTATAACGACATATTATACTACCGCCACTCAGCGTCGTCCATTAAATCTACACTTAACTAACTGGTGTGATTTTCATACCTATCAAAATCACTCATTAAATCTCTACTAAGGAGGCATCTAGATTCGATAATTGAAGTAAGTTTTTATAAATAAAAATGTATTTATTTAACGTCTCTAAGCAAGGCATTAAACTCTATCAACATATCCATTGACATACAACATTGTTAATTGACTACCCAATATTCCTAGCTATCCAATCGGTATACTTTGATACATCAGTGAAGACGGTGTAGTAGTTTGGGTCACAATATGGCGCATCTTTTCTTGAAGGACTAACGGATACGATGCCTCGAACGTGGTACGTCCCTTTTGAGGACCCAGGACTATCGGGTACAAATACTACGTAGCCACCACCGCTGTCGCCTTGGCAAGCAGAAGTTCCTGGAGAAAGATATATGGGTTAGAAATATGTGAATAATATCGTACAGATTGTTTTAAATTGTCAAGACCAGCTAACTGTTTAGTGGCGCTCATAGCGTATTTTGAATCTTCTTCTTCATCGAGTGGATGGCCAACCTGACCAATCCTGGTGTCAGAGTTATTGAGCCGCCAAAGGCCTCTGACATGGCTCAAGTAGAAAGTAACCGGGACCGACGGCTGAGGAAACTCTCACAAAGAGATTTTTGTGAGATATCCCCACCGGGAATCGAACCCGGAACCTCCGGGTCGTGAGCCGCGCGCTCAAACCACAGGACCACGGAGGCTGTTGTTGTATTTTGAATAAGCGATGTTAAGTGATCCCAATTCACGCTCTTTAATAGGTTTCCAAAGACCAGAAGACAGTCTTTTTTACATAAAAAATTAAGTATATTCCAGTAGATTAATGGTGAACCCTGATGTCGGAGTTACTACAACGTCCAAGAAAGAACCTCCGAACATATGGCATCTCTTTCCCGACTCCGACATGGCATAACGGTTGAAACAACCGGGACCAATAATTGAACGTGACCTCCAAAGCAAGGTTGTGCACAGACAGAAATGCCATAATCGGCCACCCAGGAGCCGACCGGCATGTAACTTAACCCCAATGGGCCATATTAATAAACACGTACTAAGAACATTTTAACTATCAAAGTAATGGTTGTCACTTTCTGACATACGCAAAACACTTAATAACACTGTTTTAGTTTCAGAGTGTTTATTAACGAGGATGAGCTAAGATTGCTTTGTCAAACTACGTCACGAGCGCTGCAATGGTCAGTTAACCTTACCATTAGCATATCCCCCACAAAAGTTGCTAGTCGTTAATACTTTGTAGTAGAAGTCAGGCTTAGAGTTAGTGCAGACGCTCTCCGGGACCATCGGGACCACCGTCTGCTGCATGTGAGAGGACAGCTGGTCGGTGTGGTCCAGACCCCAGCCCACCACCTGCAATCACGAGGTTTACTTTACAACAATCGCAGGCGTGCCTTTTGACAGCTTTACCAACCAAATGCAGAAATGTAGCATTAGAAAAAAACCCAAATTACATTTTATGAGAGACACCAGTTACATCATAAATGTGATAGCAACTCTTTAAGTTATATTCCTAAAACAAGGTGGTATGCTTGCAGTATTGGCGCCCGTTAGGACCACAAGCACGCCGGCTGCACGAGCTGTGACGTCACAAGGTGGTATACTCACCGTGCCGATCACGGTGCCGCCGCCGAGCCGGTCGGCGCTGGACGAGGACCACAAGCATGCCGGCTGCACGTAGTTTGAGTACACCGCCTCCGTCTTCAGTTTCAATAGCGTGATGTCATTGTGGAGGTTCTTTTTATCAAAATGCTCGTGGACTACGATTTTGAGGACCTGCGGGAATAATATATTGATGGATGTGTGCTTGAGTAGGTTGGTGGCCAACCATGACTTTGTCTAAAGATTGAAACAACCGAGACGATATTATTATTACTAGTAAAATAGTTTTGGCCATTTAGTTTATGTACGAAAACTATGATCAAACAATTTTAATAACTCCTACTAATATTATAAATGCGAAAGTCAATGAGGATTGAGTATGTTTGTTACTCTTTCACGAAAATACTACTGGACGGATTTGGATGAAACTTTACAGTAAAATGGGATACGTTTTATCCCAAAATTCTCACGGGAACGCGTACAACGCGGGTGAAACCGCGGGGCGCGACTAGTACATCATAATCACTAGAACGATGATGTTACCTGTCTCTCCTGAGCGGCTATGTTGTCTCCAATCAACTGATGTTTTCCCAAGTAGACGGCTAAAATCTCTGGATTCAAGACCGAACTTTCAGGCCACACACAGTGGGCAGCTAAAAATGAAGATAAAACATTATCCGCAAATGTCAATTTAATCTTGGTTAATGGGTACTTATGTAATCATAACAAAACACGCGGGACTTGAAAAGTAGGAAACATGTTTTCGCTCGACCCGGGAATTGAACTCAGGACCTCAGTCTTAGCAGGCGAGTGCACACACCACTAGACCACCAAGGCGTTATGTAAAACCCTACTCTTCAAACAACCGGCGCATACAATCAAGGAAAAAGTCGCAAAAAGCAGCATTGGAGCTAACTTACCAGTAAGCACAATAGTCCTGCTAATAAGCGTGCCTCCGCAAGTGAACGAAACAAACTGCCCCTTGGTGACGAATATCGCGGCATGCCAGGGCCAGTCCCCGGGCTTGGTGGGGTACCCGTGGACGATGAGCTCGGTGTGGTCGACCATCCGGCGGCCGCAGCCGGAGGGCGCGGGCGGGTGCGACGGGCCCGCGGCCGCGGTGTGGTGCGTGCCACCCAGGTGGTCGAGGTAGCCCTGTGAATTTTGGAAATAAATGTACAATTTTACTAGTAGTGTAATTTACTCAAAATGAGGAGTACGAGCTACAATTTCTATAACCTTTTTCGAACCCCAATGAGATAGTTATAAACTAAGCCCTAGTTCCTGTTTACTGTCATTTCCAACCAAGTTTTAGGTCAATTCAGTCTCCGTCAAAAGTAAAGTGATACGTTATAAACACTCGTACGTCATACTTTATTGAACTCCTAGTCATTTACATCTGCAAATGTGTCGTGTAACATAGGGTGTAATTTCACGTGCTTCACTGTATTGTTCGCAGCGCTTGGTCTTATTTCTTTATTTTGTTTAAGACTCAGTATTGGATTATGGTCTAAAAGTAGAAGATAACCTCCTATCTTTGCGATAACCTATAGGGATCTTTCAATTTAAGCATTTCTACTCTTTGATAGTTGTTCTCGCAGCTACGTCATTGTATTACTTGCTCACTTTATTTTGTACTTAACTAGCAGCGCCCCGCGGTTTTACCCGCGTTGTGCCCGTTCCCGTGGGAATTTCGGGATTTTTTTTACATAAAAACCTTCCTCTTGAATCACTCTACCTATTACAAAAAACCGCATCAAAATCCGTTGCGTAATTTTAAAGATTTAAGCATACAGACAGACAAACAGTGTGACAGACACGAAAAAGAGACGACTTTATTTTATACTATGTAGTGATACTAATCACTCGAACAGGTCGTCTAAACCCGTTTCAATTGTAAGAGCCCACGGAATTAACTATTTGATTTTCCTCAACCAGTTTGAAAACATATTTATTGCGATGATTTAATGCGCATCTTTATTATTTAGATATGCTATTTTAACTTTTTTGCTTTTGTAATGGCTCCCACTTTCCTTGTCATCTTTTGATTAAGTCTGAGATTACCAATGTCTGACGTTATAACATGTGAGCTACACGTTTCTTAATTAACATCGCTTAGTCAAGCTACGCCATGAGAGGCAACAAATAAGTTCATTTAGTTTAGTGATACAATCCTAGTGTCGGGAGTTTTTTGACCGCCTATATGCCTCTCCCATTTGGTCTACCGATTGGAACAACCGGGACAGATAATTTACTGGCACCTAAAAGCACGGTAGCACTCAGATTAAAATGCGACTACCAGCCACCATCCAAGTATTGACCGAGCTGCACAATGATGCTTAACAATCGCAATGAGTTTTCGCAAAATGAAACTACGTTTAGTTTAGTGTTAATTTGTTCTCAATAGTAACAGCACTTTATGTAAATTTAACATAACGTAAGTATTAGCCTGTAATGTCCCACTGCTGGGCAAAGGCCACTCATGTCACTAAAGATATCAGTACAGTGAGGAGCATTTGGCGTAGTCACCACGCTTGCCTAATGCGGATTGGTAATCTCAAATCCTAGTTTGAAAAGTGGGAAACATATTTTTGCTCGACCCTGGAATTGAAGCCAGGACCTCAGTCTTGGCAAGCGAATACGTATACTAGACCACCTAGGAGGTAACTTAACATAAGCGAGGAAAGCACCATTCCCGACATAGCGGGAATTGGAAGCGAGGTGACTGTCACAGCTCGATGTCTCGAGACTCGACGAAAAGGGAGTAAATCGGAATAGCTTCTCACCGTGTTAGGGTACTCGCAGTACTCGATGGAGTTGATGACGAGGCTCCGCAGGTAGGGCACGGAGCCGAGCTCGTCTCCCTGCACGCGCAGCTCCAGCCCGCGAGGGGCTCGCTTGAACAGAGTCAGCTCCACGGTGTCGCCGTTGGAGCGCAGGCTGGCTTGTTCACGACTGCCCTGAAAGGTGGAAATTGGAGTAAAGTTATTAGTGTGTAATGTCAAAGATTGTCTTCTATGACCACGGTTCCAGTACAGGAGACGAAACGTCGAAATCTACACTAATACTATAACGGGGTTAAGATTCTGAATTTGTAAGAACTACCGGCCCTACATTTTTTTTTGTAATAGAAAGCCACATTCAATGGGAATGTTATATGCTATTTTCAATCCCAACGCAAGGAAAACCACTGGGTGCTGCTTCAATTCAAAATGTCAACGATTTCTAAATACTGAAATATATTGTTAAAGTAAAGTAAAGTAAAGTATGAGCCTGTAATGTCCCACTGTTGGGCAAAGACCTCTCATCTCATTGAAGATATCAGAACAGTGAGGAGGAGGAAATATATTGTATCTCTAGTTATTAATAAACGTATTTAGAATATTTTAGCTATCAAGTGGTTTGTCACTTTCTGACATACCCAATTTTCCGAAGAGCAAAAGAGACAAAACACATTATAATAATGTTTTAGTTACACCGCGTTTCTTAATAAGGCGGCTAAGATCTAAGTGCAGGTCCTGATAATCCCAGGCTTGCTTTGCTACCAGAAAATATATACTTAAACTGTACAAGCAATGCTTCGTGGTATTACACAATTTTACCTGTTTTCTGGGAATCTCAAGATAAAAAGTATCTCATAATCTCTCATTAGTCAAAATTATAATATATTTTGATTTATTGACAGGCAAAAAAACAAGATTTACTTAACAACGTTTTCATTGACGTCACTCAACGAATTTTCATTAACTTTTTAACCAATAAATAAATAAAATATAGGTAATCATCGACAGTCGTATGGTCGATTAATTGACGACTGGCCGTGATAGATGACCCGACGTCGAGGATTAGGTATTTATGTTAAGTAAGTTCGAGGTTAGTGGCCAACCCTGGTGTCGGAGACTTAGACCGCCTAAAGGCCTCTGACATGGTCTGACGATTGAAACAACCAGGACGTTACTTAACAATCGCAATGAGTTAACTCTGCTCAGTCAAACTACGCCACGAGCGCTACAGTCGTCCATTAAATCCACACTTAACTAACTGACGTAATTTTTCATACTTTTTAAACTCGCACGATTTGCACTCATTATACTAAATGAAACGGGACTGTATCGCGTTAGATAATTGGGCTTGTGAAAAAAAAAATGATTTTTTTATGTATTTTAAAACTTTATTATTAATAATATTGATATTTAATGCAAAAAACTTAAAAAAAATATTTTTTCAATTAATTATCAACAATTCAAAATTGATGAAATTTGAATAAAAGTCACGTGACTATAAACGCGCCATAATTGGTCACCATAGTTGTGACGTGATAATGATAGAGCTAATAACCATAAGTACGTACAGCGTTTACGGCTATTACACGTGTAACCGAATGGGGCTATTATTATGACGTCAAACGCGCTCGGGTTTGTTCGGGAGTTGTCCGAGTGTCTTCGGTACTGGATTCAAAAATTAATTTTTATTTTGAAATAACTTTTGAATTATTGCGAAAAAAATAAAATAAAAATAGTTTTCTTTCCATTCATCACAAAAAATTTTTTTTTTCAAAAGCCCAATTTAACGTATTTTACTAAAATACCCGTGACCACGAGCGGATTACACCGCTCGTGGTCACGGGATAACTCACCATTTTATCCCTTGACCACGAGCGGTGTAATCCGCTCGAAACGTCGGGTATCGGGTACGTATTTTAGTAAAATACGTTAAATTATCTAACGCGATACAGACCCGTTTCATTTAGTATAGTAATTTTTCATATATTACATCTCTACTAACGAAGCATTTGACGTCTCCGAGTACGGGCGTAAAACATTTATTTACTTTTTCACATTCAACCTATTCCGTATGGACATAGATTTCAACCCGCTTAGTCACGCGAAAATAAACTCAACATAGCTTGCTCAATAAGGAAATATCACAGTGCATAGGACTCATACACTTGAGGAAGATATGCATTACCTTTTAATATTAAAACTAGCCACGCCCCGCGGTTGTACCCGCATTTTACCAGTAGTCATGGGAATTTCGGGATAAGTAAGAAAGCCTATAACTTTTCTCTTGAATTTGGTCATCCAATTCCAGAGAGTTATTCAAAACAGTTCCTGAGATAAGACTATTCTATCAAATAGAAAGTCAGTCTTCAGCTATCTATGTACGAGTATATTATATATATACTACATTTATTTAATTTTCTTATATCTTTACTGATTTTATAAAGAGGAATATTTTTTTCTACCCAACCAAAAGTATAAGGCGACCCTACTAAATCTGGGAAAATAATCTAAGCGCGAATTCAAAAAATAACCACGCTATACCTACCGTGCATAGATAATGTTATGTTTTAATATTATGTTTATGTTATATTACTAAGTTAATAATTGAACAAAAAATCATACCAATTCCAAATGAGCTTCGCTATCAAACTTCATCGTGATTTTAGTCTGCGCCGGCAGCGTTTGGGTCAAACCCAGGATATACTGCTTCTCTTCCCCGGGATACACTCCCGGGATGAACGAAACCACTGCATTATTGTTGTTGTCACACGGCCTCGCGTCATCCCGGGATAAGCAGCCGACCACCACGGCAAGCAACACGGAAGAACGCAACATAGCGGTCATTTGTTTAGCTTTAATTTGATTTGATTTGAAATTAAATAAAGAACATTATTTGATTACGATTAGAACGCATTAAGTTTTTATTTAAAATTACAGTTAACACAAGTGTTACTAGCCGCGTCTGCCGCGCGAATGTATGATTTTCCTTGTAATTAATATTTATATGGAAACTGGTTATTTCTTGTTCTTTATTTTACTCAGAACTGCCGCCCCTAGACGAATGGCAAACGGTTAAGTTCTCCAGTAACGCCTCAACAACCATATTTTGGCAGTTTGGCCTTCAGTTGTGGTTGTAACTGACTGGATGGAAGTCCTTCAGAGATTTGCGTCTGACGACTGGGCTAAAGGGAATTAGGTCGATATTCCATATTACATGTGCACGAATCCGATGTGGCTAATATCGGTTAGGCTCATCCGACCCATTTATCACTCAATGATAGGACCTAATAGGACATTAGGTCAAATAAATTGAGATGTATATAATGAAAAAATATTACATAAAACATTTGTTTTATTAATAAAATATTATTATGGCGCATCTAACACACTATTGCCGCGGCAAAGTATAATATTGTTTTAAATCTTTCTTTTAATTTAATATCTTGTAATGGAGGTCCATGTCCCACTGCTGGGCAAAGGCCTATGTCGTAGATATTTAGTACATTGCGCAGCCAACGAAATACAAACCCAATTGTATATATCATAAAATTTATATTTCAAATAAAGTTTGGAAACACCATTTCCTATTTGAAATGTGTTTCGAAGCTTTTATCTGTGAAAGTTTATTTTGTCTACAAACTTCGGCCCGCGGGGCCTCGGAGGTCAGAACTTAGTCGTTTTAATAAAAAGGTTTTGATGAATGTAACTGTATCTATTACAAGTGTTTCTATAAGTGTACACTAGTCTTAAGAGTGTTTTTAATTTCAGATGTTTCACCCGACTGTGGCTCAGCACAAAAGGAAAGTTTGTGAGGATGGATGTATGTATGGATGGATGTATGGATGTATGTTTGTTGCTCTTTCACGCAAAAACTACTGAACGGATTTGGATGAAACTTTACAGTAATACAGGTTATCCATCAAAATAACACTTGCGATACATTTTATCCCGGAATTCCCACGGGAACGGACACAACGCGGGTAACACCGCGAGCGCTGCTAGTATATTATACTAGTAACGTCATATGTGATAGCGCTCGTGGCGTAGTTTGACTAAACGATGTTAGATCATTGCGATTGTTAAGCAACGTGCAGCTCGGCTCTTACTCTGATGTGTAGCCGATGGTGGCCTTACCGGCACGTTACATTGTCGGTCCCGGTTGTTTCAATCGTCAGACCATGACAGAGGCCTTTAGGCGGTCTAAAACTCCGACACCAGGGTTCGCCACTGACCCACTCGAAATGAATGAACTATGAATACTAGGGACGTCGCAGCGTCGACGTTTTAACGCTCCGAAGTTTCGCAGCGTAGTCATGCAATTATGAAATTATTGGAACGTAGTTCCTTATCGCGCGTTGCGAAAGGGGCTAGACGGAAAAAATGGTAACGACATTTTTTAGGAGAGAGACAGACAGAGAAACATGCGCGCCGCGCATGTTTCTCTGTCTGTCTCTCTCTGGCGTCTCTCTCTCTCTCTCTTATAGAAAGCAAGCTAGATATTTTCGTTTCGTATTTCTATTTTGCATTGAACAGTGTGGTGTCGCGACGATTATAAATCATTTGACGTCTCTGAGAAGGCGCGGCGGTTACTTTACTATAACTATACTAATTCGTGGAACAAATATTACTACTTACCACATTCGGCATGTTTATTGAAGTGAAAACTTCTTTAGCGGCGTTGTGAACTTTTTTGATGGGTAAAAAATGTTAAACTCGCGTCAGGAGACGTGATCTGATCGGAAATTCGTAAGACGTTTTGACGTTAATATTCAAGTTTTCACTTCTGCCGGCACTCCCGGAGTGCATCCCTTTTTTTGTTATAACACGCTACACTATATTCATACATTACATTTGAGGTCTCGTATTTTTTACCTTGTCCTGTCTGTAGGGAAATTATGAAATGGGATGTTTTGTTTAACCATTTCACTGTAGTTTGTACATTTTTAGTTTTTTTACACGACTGCGGCGAGGCCCAACAGGAGGGTTATTTACATTCGTTCCTCCTTGGTGATTACGCGTAATCCTCCTCACTGTACCGTTCGTTTGGGGTGAGACAGAATCTGAAGAATTGTTTTATAAAATCTCAACTCATTCGGAATATAGAAATTTCAATAGAAATTTAGAAATATGGGTTTTCAACTAGTGACCTGAAATAAATGATTTTAATTTATATTTATTTTTTTATTATTCTATTTATTTTAATTTTATTGGATAAGGAAAACAAACAGTTGAACTTACTAATCAACGTAAAAACTAGCAACTATTTAAATGTTCTCGCCTACACAAACTAACAACACATCACGTCCAAAGTAAAATAACAAAAACATCTAACCATGAGTTATAATAAGCATATTATAAATAAATTATAAATAAACACAAAAATGCAGTTCAAAGTTTGTACCATTTCCTGGCTATAATATTATAAGGTTTATGAATAAAGAGGTAGAATTTATATTCTTCACATAATGGGTGATACGTAAGCGCAGTCTACAAAATGTTGACACTAGCGCCATCTACCTATTGGATCGCGGATGGAACCACTCCGCGACAGCTAGTATTGACAGCTACTATTGATAGTGTAAACTAATAATCAAATCATATTTACATGTGAACCTTTCTTAGTATCAGTAAAATCGCAATGAAATAAAAATATGCAACATCTCGTATGTGTCTACTTTATGGACTTTTTAGATTCAATTTTTGGAACTTGGCACCCACACAGTCGCCGGCGGAATATGTTATCTTGCTAATTGAAAAACTTCACGGAATGTGGACAGCGCAATACCACATTTTCTAGATTGGATAGACTAAAAGTATGCGAGTTAGAAACTAGAATAAAATTGCATGTTGAGTTATAATCGGACTCAGATCCTGAGCATAATGCAGACAGGACTACGAAGACAGTTCTCTGGTCTATAAAAATAAGAGCATAATTCATACTCTTCCTCACTGTACTTTAATTTTTACATACTACCGTACTCAGAGACGTCAACTAAATCGACAAGTAATAATTATTATTATTATTTTAGCCATTACTGTCCCACTGCTGGGCAAAGGCCTCTCCTCTATCCCTCCATGCATCCCTATCCTGGGCCACTTCCCTCCAGTTGCTGAGATATGTGTCGAGTTCATCCCGCCATCTACGCCTCGGTCTGCCGCGCCACCTGTTTGCCGGATCTGGCTGCCACTCAGTGGCTGTTTTTGCCCACAGCTGTTCAGACATGCGGCAGACGTGGCCTGCCCAGTTCCACTTTAGCTTATCCGCTTTGCAAGCGACGTCTATAATCTGTGTCCTGGAGCGCAGCTCGGTATTGCGGATCCTATCCGTTCGCTTAAAACCCAGGATGCTGCGCTCCATGGCACGTTGACAAACTTGGAGTTTGGACTTTTGAATTTGTGTTAACGACCAGGTCTGCGCACCATACGTGATAATATAATAATATAATATTTATTTGTCTCAGAAAAGACTCTCCGACACCAGGGTTGGCACCTAACCAATACTCGAATTCGAAAGTTTACTTGTGTATAAGTGAAGTATACAATATTAAACCATATTTTTCCTTATTTACAATAATATAAAACAACTGATAACCTTTGCGCTTCTTCTTAATGAATCGAAGGTTATTTCTCTCACTCATTAATTCATTCCGAGTAGGTTAGTGGCCAACCCTGGTATCAAAGTTTACAGACCATCTAAAGGCTTCCGACATGGTCTGACGATTAAAACAACCGGGACCGACTGCTTAACGTGCACTCCGAAGCACGGTATCGCTAGCTTAGATAGTCATGGGTTCGAGTCCCGGGTCGAAGGTTAGATTTTTCAAGAACTGTGAACTTACGGGAATTTTGAAAAGTGGTAGTTTACTACAAAACTGTAAAATGAAGATAATATCCTTTTAATTATCACTTGACACCGAATTATTTGGTATACTGCGCTTATTAATTGTATATTCCTTAAATCTTTACTTTAGATTGAGCAAGTTTAAAAGCTGCGAGTGTGCGAGTTGTAAGCCGAATTCAAACTATTTATACTTGACACATTTTATTTTATTGGTATTTTGGTAATATTCAAGGAGCAAGGCTCTTGTCGGTGAGTCCGATGCAGGCTTCTCCATCTATTCCTATTCAGTGCAAGTTCCTTCACATCTCTATACGACAGACACTTTTTCTTTAATCTGACTCATGTAACTGATTCTAGGCCTTCCCCTACCTCGCTTATTATTTGTTTTTTTCTACGTGGTGGTACGTTCAAAAGAGCCTCTATGGGGCCAAAACTGAATAAAAATATTTGGCTTTGACTTTGACTTTTCTAAAATTGTTAATTTAGATTATGCAAGTTTACAAGCTACTTTGGAAGTCAAATTCAACGACTTTTTACTCGTAATAACACGGCTTCATCACAAATGACCTTCGCGTTCTATTCTATTGAACTCGCCAACTCGCAGCGTATGAACTATCTCAGTCAATTTGATAATACTTTAGTCTATACAATTCAACTTAAAAACAAAGATGAAAAACAAGTTACCAACAAAATAAAATAACGAGAAATAACCAGTTTTAATAATTACCCACTATAAGGAAAATGAGCCATACGCGAATCTGTCGCGGTCTGATACACTTGTACTAACTTTATCATTTAAATTGAGATTTTATTTATTTTGTATTTAATTCATTTTAAAATTATGCCATCAATTCGGTTCTAATTTCGGATTAAATAAACATAAACAAAAGACCGCCATGTTGCGTTCTATTGTGTTTATAGCCGCGATCGTCGGTTGTTTTTGCAAAGATGACGTCATGCCGTGTGACAATAACAATAATGTGGTGGTTTCGTTCATCCCGGGCCTCTATCCAGGGGAAGAGAAGCAGTATATCCTGGGTTTGACCCAAACGCTGCCGGCGCAGACTAAAATCATTATGAAGTTTGATAGCGAAGCTCATTTGGAATTGGTAAGATTGTTAATGCTTAGATTATCATTTATTTTTATCAGATTATCATTTGTTTGCATGGGAATATCAAACGCTATGTTTCATTCACATGGGAACGGGCACAACGCAGGTAAAACCATGGAGCATAGGTATTAAGGTGCTAGGTATTAAATAGTTATTAAAGACCCCGTTGCATGTTAAAGGTTCACATACTGAATATTACATCAACACGTAGCGCTCGTGGCGTAGTTTGACCAAGCGATGTCAGTTCATTGTGATTGTTAAGCAACGTGCAGCTCGCCTCTACTTGGATGGGTGGCCGATAGTGGCATTTCTATCTGAACGCTGCCGTGCTTCGGAGGGCCCGCAAAGCAGTCGGTCTCGATTGTTTCAATCAGACCATGTCGGAGGCCTTTAGGTGGTCTAAAAACTCCGACACCAGGATTGGCCACAAACCTACTCGAAAAGAATGCATGACATCTACACTGGTAGTATTGTACCGATATAGTTGATTTCCATACAGGATTAGACATAGTAACTTATTATTATTATTATAGTAACTGCGTTTGCCACGGGTGACTTTCCGACAAAGCTATTCTGTGTCATATTAGGGAGATGTATGTGTCCAAGTGTCCAAGTGTCCAAGTGTCGTCATTCCAAAAAGGTCATTATGATTAGATGCTAAAAGACGAACTGTATCGGTCTGTTTCTCACATATCGTACGCAGCATATCATAGTTCTGATGGAAAAGAAAGCTCGGGTCAGTGAACTGAAACACAAAGTTTGAGAAAGCAATTAATAAACATGTTTCGCTCGACCCGGGAATTGAACCCGGTTTAAGAGTTGGCAAGCGAGTATGTGTCCAGCAATAAAATAAAGTTTGATTTTTTGTTTTTGTTTGTCTTAACGCGCTTATCCCAGAAACTACCTATTTGATTTGAATAATAATATACTTTGTTATAGATAGACACATTTAACGGAAAGCTTTTTGGCTTTTTTTACATAGGTGATGTATGTGTTCAAGCGGGTTTGCGGAAAATACCGCGCGACTAACTGTGATGGATACAGGTTGTCATAGCTACTTTTACGTCAATGAAAGAAACATTATCATTGACGGACTATACTTTAGATTAGGGTTAGCATTTCCATTGAAGCTGAACGGAGCTGTGCGAAGCTCAACTGACCAATCACAATGCGTTACGACAAGTTCTTGACCATGTCAATGCGTCGTATGACAATCCTAATACGCTGGGATTGGTGAATTTTACATTTCGACGTTTCGTCTCCTGTACTGGAACTGTGGTCATAGAAGATAATCGTTGAGACACTAATAACTTTACTCCAATTTCCACCTTTCAGAGCAGTCGTGAACAAGCCAGCCTGCGCTCCAACGGCGACACCGTGGAGCTGACTCTGTTCAAGCGAGCCCCTCGCGGGCTGGAGCTGCGCGTGCAGGGAGACGAGCTCGGCTCCGTGCCCTACCTGCGGAGCCTCGTCATCAACTCCATCGAGTACTGCGAGTATCCAAAGACGGTAGGTCTCTATTGAGCCTCAGTCAATTCCTGATAAGTAGAACGATTATTCAATCTTACTAATATTATAAATGGGAAAGTTTGTGAGGATAAGGATGTAACTATATTTGTTACTGGTTCACGAAAAAACTTCTGGACTGATTTCGATGAAACTTTACAGTAATATAGGTACGAAATTCCCACGGAAACGGGTACACGCGGATGAAACCGCGGGGCGCGGCTAGTAATGAATATTATAATGAATTGACAAATCTCTTACCATATTACGAATATAATAGAAAAGCCTTGGCATATTACGAATGATATTGACTAAAACTGATTTGCCTGTTATTGCCTTGAGTTTTCCGAATAAAATTCTTGCTAAATCACACAGAGGAAAGAAACAATTGCATGTGAATGAGGAAGTCGATGCATTATTCTTGTTTACTCAATTTGTTGCGCTAGTTTACCGAGTCATTCTTAGATTATGTGCTCTTTCTATTTGTACAGTTTTGTACTACACTGTACTGAAAGAAAAGTAAAAGCCTGTAATGTCCCATTGCTGGGCAACGGCCTCTCGTCTCACTGAAGATATCAGTACAGTGAGGAGGTTTTAGGCGTAATCACCACGCTTGCCTAATGCGGGTTGGTGATCTCAAACTCGAGCCATGTTTGAAAAGTAGGAAACATGTTTTCGCTCGACCCGGGAATTGAATCCGGGACCTCAGTCTTGACAGGCCAGTGCACATACCACTAGACCATTGAGGCATTTATATACAGAAGCTATATAAAATAATCCTGGGACTTTTAGTTTCAGTTACTTTTAGTCTTGTCGTCGATTATAGTTTTCTATTTTGGCAGAGCCCAAAAGCTCCCGAAGACAGTTCCTCATCTGAAAACAACCTTTAACTTCCTCCTATCTATACGAGTGCGTGTGTCGTTGTCATAATAAACGCAGTACGACTAAAACCGCCTCAATTGGAAAAGCCCTAATTGTGCAGTGTTCAAAACAGGAAAGTACCAGATAATTAAGTCTCCTCATATTAGAGGAACCAGTTTCCTCAACAATATGAAAAACAAAATTCTTAGAACATTACTTAATTCTTACGATCAAGGAGAACATTGGAAAGTAACCTGTGGACCTGTGACTTTGCCTTCACTGCTTCTGCTGATATTACGTCGGATAGATTCAAATTATTTAAAAAAAATAGACACCCTTAACATAAGAAACCGTAAAAAAACACACACAGGGTGAAAATAACATAATGTTATTAAAGATGCGTCGTCTGTATGAACATGTTTCGAAAACGGATTGAGGAAAATGAAATTATAAACTGTGGGTTATCAAAGGTCGCCGCACTGATAAACTGGTTATCTTTACTTTTGCAAAATTCAACACTGAGGCGCAGACTAAACAAAAAATAATGAGCATATAAATACTTGGACAAATTCACACACGGTTAATTAGACCCAAAGTAAGCCCTAAGCTTGTGTTATGGAATCTAATTCACTGATACTACTACTTATACATACACAAATACTTTATAAGAATATATAATTGACACCCAGACGTCGTCGCCAACAACGATGTCTGCACATATTGTTGACTCCGGGCGGGAATCGAACCCGCAACCCCCGACACAGTAAGCGCTCTCACTGCCACTGTGCCAGCGGGCTTGTCGAACAGTGAGGACAGAATAGCATTTGGAAATTACACGCACTGAACGAATATCCAGTTAGTTAGTAACGAATTTTCAGTGAGTCGGTAAAATAAATCAATAATAATAATATATTGTAATAAATTAATATCAATAGTATTATTAATATCAATAGTAATATTCGGCCACCTAATTAGTTGACAGCTACTGTCAGTTGCCGAATGCGATCATCTATCTATTGTATTGTTTCACAACACTCCTCGTTAGCTACATCTACTGAGTGAGTGAGAGAAAATATATGAATATTTATAGAACAAATTCACACACGGTTCGTAAGAGTTTATCTTCCATAAATTCGGATACTTCCTAAAAATAGCCTACCTCGAGAACTTACTCATTCATTGAGGAAGAGAAAACTGTGTCTTTTTCTCTTATACCATTTATTTACTGCTCTGCATACCTTGTTTTACCTGCCGACTACTTTGAAAATTAACTTAATGACTCATTGATAGAGAAACACTGATATATAATAATAATAATTTAATATATACCAAGACAAATTCACACACGGTTAATTAGATCCAAAGTAAGCTCAAAGTTTGTATTATGAAATCTAGCTCACTGAGTGCTTGCCCACGTTGACTCGCGGGCGCGGTGGCGGGCGCGGTCACGAAATATCAAACATATGACGTGATATCCAAGTGTTCACGTTCAAAACGCGAGTGCGGTGTAAGTAGCGAGCTAACTAGCGACTAGCGCGCGCGGCGCGCTCCACAATGGTCCGAAAATCGCTCGTAGTGGACATAGGCAATCGCGAAAATTTACTTCGTATTTTTAATATTTTTATTGCATATTTGGGTTTTGCTATTAAATACAAGATGTTTTTATAGATGGTAATTTTTGATTAAACCTTATATTTTTCGAGATATACGTCATTGAATTATTTTTTGTATGGAAAAAACACATTATTTCGAATATCTTGAAAGTCTCAAAATGTCTCAAAATATGGTTTTCAGATTTGGATATCACTATTTTAGTGCTAAATTAAAAGCTATATGCCAACCCTCGATTTGCCCCATTTTTGAGAAATTTCACTTTTCATTCTCATTTCCACACCACCCCAGAGGTAGAGAATAAAGTGCGTTTTTTTTTAAGTGGTGTCCCCAAGAGGCATATTCCACTCACACAGACTTAAAAACAAGCACTTAAAAAAAGTAAATTACACAAATCAAATTTTCCTGTCATTGTCCTTCGATGATAGTTTCTACATTTATAAATTCAATGTTTTCTTGCTCATCATCTTTATCAAAACTATCAGGTAATAGCAATGCTTTCGCGTCTTCTGAAAGCATTTTATGTACACGAATTATTTTATGCCTCTTTGTTGATATATAGGGATCAGAACTAATCAACAAGTTATTAATAATATCCTGATTACAAGCAGTCCGGTTAATTTTACGTGAATGACTTTCACGGTACCTTCTGAAATCTTTGTTTCTAGACTCTGCAGCTTCTTCTGATAGTTTTCCAATTGGAACATAAAATGTTTGTTTCCATGCAAAGAATACAAAAAAATGATTTTGAAGCCCTATGTCCCAACTTTGCAAAATCGGACCACTGGCTCGCTCCAATTTCAAACGCTTGAGACGTTTGTGTGTGTTCACGTCAAACTAGCGCGGTGGCGCGCGCGATTTACTCGCGACGTCAGGTAAGTTCAACCCATGGACTTATTACTAAAATCAGGACTGAATCAAATCAAATCAAATCAAAATTATTTATTTGTTCGAATACGGGTTACATTGTTTTTTTAAAACTCATATTCCGCCTTTTGGCATACGAATTTAAAGAAGAAACTTATAACGTAAACATAAAGTAACTAATTATGTAATAATATTATTATATAAAAATAAAAAACATAAACATAACTAACCATAAACAACTATAAAATATACAAACAACTATGAAATAACTATAAACAGGAATCATTTAGGAAATCTGAGACAGAATAATAACATTTTTCTAATAATAGTTTACTTGAATGAGATCTAAATTGAGTGACAGCGGAAGGTCTATATATACAAATATTTAAAATTACTCCTGTCACTTAGAAACGAATAGACAACATTTAGTGTGAACTCACCGCGATACAGACCCGTTTCATTTAGTATAATGTTTCCTGATATGTTTACGACCTCTGACAATACGTCACACTCGCGCGAACGCCTGGCGGTTAACGTGAACACGAGCTCGCGACGTTTCCCGCGCCCTCCACCGCGCCCGCGCCCGCGCTTTCAACGTGGACAAGCACTGATACTACTACATATACATTATTCATAACAAATATTTTGTAAGAATATAATATAATTGACATCCAGACGTTGTCGCCAAAAACTATGTCTTCACATATTGTTGACTCCGAGCGGGAATCGAACCCGCAACCTCCGACACAGTCAGCGCTCTCACTATTCATCAATTCTCAGGGTTACCTCGACCACTTGGGCGGCACGCAGCTCACGGCGTCCGTCAGCCCCGCCCAGCCGCCCTCCGGCTCCACCGGGTCCTCCGGGTCCTCCGTGCCCTCCGGCTGCGGCCGCCGCAAGGTCGACCACACCGAGCTCATCGTCAACGGGTACCCCACCAAGCCCGGGGACTGGCCCTGGCATGCCGCGCTCTTCGAAGTCAATGGGAAGAGGCTTACTTATACTTGTGGAGGCACGCTTATTAGCAGGACTATGGTGCTTAGTGGTATGTAGACGATCTTTCTAGAAGCACTTTAAGGCATGTCATTAATTACTCTGCTGTCTTCTGCAGTGCTAAGAAGAACGTCAAAGATACATTTTTATTTTTATATTAGTACCTATAGATGTATCGTCAAAGATACTAATATTATAAAGTTTCTATGTTTGTTTGTTTGTTTGTTTGTTTGTTTGTAAGGGCTAATCTCAGAAACTACCAATCTGATTCGAATAATTCTTTGTGTAAAAGATAGCCACAGTCAACGGGATCGTTATAGGGTATTTTTCATCGCAAAATTCCACAGGACGAGCACAACGCGGGTGAAACCGCGGGGCGCTGCTAGTATAGAAATAAAGACAGAGATCTGTCTTTACAGAAGTAAGAAACGGAGACAAAATCTTTGTCTTGGTCCCAGCCTTGCTAGTCTGTGAAAGTATATGCAAGAGCGCACGCTATAGTCCTTTTTTATTTATAATATAAGACTGACTAAAGACAGACTCCGATGAGTCAAACAAGTTTCGTCCTTAATCTCTTAATTTGTTATTTCAGCTGCTCACTGCGTGTGGCCACGAGACTCCGTCATCAACGTGGACACGTTGAGCATATTGTTGGGGAAACACAGCCTGATTGGAGGCGACATAGCCTCTCAAGAGAGAGAGGTAACTTGGAAACCCGAACCATCGTTGATTGATATCTTTCTTCTTTATCGAGTGGATGGTCAACCTGACCAATCCTGGTGTCAGAGTTATTGAGCCGCCAAATGCCTCTGACATGGCTCATGTAACGACTACTATCCGTAGAAAGTAACCGGGACCGACGGCTCAACGTGCCCTCCGAAGCACGGATATAAAGAGTCTATTGTCCTTTAAAACCCTCACCATGACTTTTAAACGTTAGACCCCGGGCCTGACGGTCTTAAAGCACCGACAGTAGCGTTGGATACCTACAAGAACCTCTTACTTTACTTAGTATTCTTATATAAATTTGATTATCACCTTCACCTTCAGGTAATCCAAATCATAGTCCACGAGGGTTTCCAAAAGAGGCTGCTCCACAACGACATCTCGCTGATAAAGCTGAAGACGGAGGCGGTGTACTCGAGCTACGTGCAGCCGGTGTGCCTGTGGTCCTCGTCCAGCGCCGACCGGCTCGGCGGCGGCACCGTGTTTGGCACGGTGAGTACACCACCTTGTGACGTCACAGCTCGTGCAACTATACCTCTCACTGTACTGATGCTGATGAGACTTTTGCCCCGGAGGGACATATAGGCCGGCCTTTTGGCGATGCAGTTATTTGCAATATTTCTCATCCCTTGCTTCTACAGCAATTCATACCATAAAACATTTACTCTCTGAGAGCGTATGTAAATCAGCTAAAGGTTAACCTTCCTCACTTTACACAAAAAACAATTACACTAACAGCCCTTATAACATAATTCCAGGTGGTAGGCTGGGGTCTCGACCATAGCGACAGACTGTCTCCCAGTCTGCAGCAGACTGTGATCCCGATGGTGCCGGAGACCACGTGTGTGAGGAGTAAGCCTGAGTTCTACTACAGGATACTGACGGAACAGAAGTTCTGCGCCGGATATGCTAATGGTAAGATCAGTTTTAACAAAAGGTGAAGGGAATCCCTCATTGAGTTAAGAAAAAACGCCTCGGTAGTCTAGTGGTATGTGCACTCGCCTGCCAAGACTGAGGTCCCAGGTTCAATTCCCGGATCGAGTAAAAATATGTTTGCTACTCTCGAGTTTGAGATCACCAACCCGCATTTGGCAAGCGTAGTGATTATGCCTAATCCTCCTCACTGTATTGATATCTTCAGTGAGATGAGATGCCTTTGCCCAGCAATGGGACATAACAGGCTAATACTTTTTTTTGTATAACTTACAAATATGATTAAGTACAAAAACCAGAAAATTTGGGTTTTTTACGTCTACATAGAGGCCACACGCCTACCAAGACGGAGGTTCCGGCTTAAATTTCTGTGTCAAGAAAAGCACGTTCCAATTACATTTTCAACATTGCTCGGGTTTGCAATCAACAACTTACAGTAATCAAGCGTGGCAACTATTAACCGCTTGCTTCACCTTGGGTACCATAGTACCTAGTTTAAAAAAGTGATAAAAACTACGCGGGTACCATAGTACCCAGCTTTGTATTTCGCGGTCTCTTAGCGTAAACTCTTCTGTCCTGCCTTTTCTTATTAAGATAGCCGTAAGGAACGAATTCTATCCTTTTCTGACTTCCTTGGCCTTCAAATTCAAAAAAGCGACACGACACTGGCCCGCCGGAAGCCAGTGTCCACCTTTCGTTCAAATACTACGTCACGTGACCTCACCTATTGGTTACTTTACTCAATCCTCATTCATATTCCTACAGGAACTTCAGCTTGCAACGGCGACAGCGGTGGTTCCTTCACAGTATTCATTCCGGATAGTCCCGGGTCCTCCACAGGAACGTACCACATCCGGGGCGTCGTATCCACTACTGTATCTAGAACCGACGCGCCGATTTGTGACCCTAACTTCTATGTCGTCTTCACTGATGTGTCCAAGTTCACTGATTGGATCGCTAGGAATGTGAGATAGATAGATACTGTGTACTCTTTCTTAGTTTTTTTTTTGTTTCTCCTATCTCGGTATCTGTCTGTTTGAAAACAAATCTTGTTAATGAAAAATTCCAACCGAATTGAAATCATTCTTCCTTCGATTTTTTAATCTGAAAAAATACCCGATTCTGTTTTACCCGACGTTGTGTATGACGTTGTAAATTAAATCTTTTCAAAAATATTCTTTTTTCTGGAAGACCTGTTTCATACAAAATAATAAAGACTTTAAGAAGATGCATATTAATTTATGCAATATCTAAATGGGATGAATGAGATTTTAGAATAAATAAATAGCAAATTAAATAAAGATTTAAATACTCAACATTCTTTTATTACCACTCCACTGTGCAATTATATTCCTTTCGGCGAGTGAGAGAAGTTACCTTATTAGGTGGCGCAGTTGACTACAATCCATCTCCTGGTTTTTATATTAGTCTGAAATGTTCCACTGCTGGGCAAAGGCTATCTCACGGAAGATATCAGTACTACCACAGTATTCAGTAAGCAAACCCAAAAGGGTATACTCATGAATGTTTACAAACGAAGAATCTGTAATGAAAAGTTAAAACATGAACAGTTAACAGCTTACCGTCACAAACCTAAAAGCATAAAGCGCTAATCGTAAATCGCTTCAAACGATAAGGTTTAATCAGAAGTTAGTTTTACAGCGTTTTCAGCGCTGAAATATCCAATGGCCGTTAATTACAGTGGAAACTGAAACGTTTTACGTCACTTTGAATTTCCTGAAGATTGTCCCACTGAAAACTTTAGCGTGCACGATTCGATTTGTAGGGGGAGTAGAATTTGAGGAGAATTGGGATTTTATTAAAAACGCACCTTGAAAAACATTCTGACCAAAAAATAAATTTCATTTGATGATGCATCCACATAAGCTGCCGCTTCAGCCCAATGTGATCGGCTTTTAAATACTTTTGAGGTTTATCCGACGGCAGAGTCAGCGGCAGACTCTCAACCAATGGCATAGACTAGAATAGAATATGAGTTGAGCCACTGTCTTCCGTTTATGTGTTAAGTATTTTGCTATTAATGTTATTGCTATTAATTTATTACTTTACATCGATTAATTGCTAAAAAGATCACCAAGTTTGCCTAATGAGAGTTGGTGAACTCATACCCGAGCCATCTCTAAAAAGTAAATTGCAAACATGCTTAGCTCGACTCGGTACCTCAGTTTTGGGAGACGGGAACACATGCACTTAGACCACCGGGGCAACACAAATTACAAAGTTAAACGTTTATTTCACGTCCCAAAAATACCCCATATCCATCAACCCATGGCTACTCTACTCCAGGATACCAGCATTGCTCCCAACTCACAAGACTTCCGCATAACTTCTTTTAAACTAAAAGGAACCTTCAGATTTTTTTCTCTTAATTTAGTACAATGATGGACAATTCTGTAGCGTCATTATTTCTTTGTTATATCCGTTTGAACCGAGACCTTTGACGTTTAAATGTGGGTCAGATTAGGGCTTTACGAGCATTGAACGATTGTTGCCTGAAGATGGATGGTTTGGGACATTTTGGGTGCGTAATTACGCACGCTAATGTTTTGGCCAGAAGTGTAATAAGTGTTTATATTTGTAGTATATTATTGAAGCTTTTAAACACTGATGTGTTGTGTGAGCGAGTTTAAATCATGTTCTATTAAGCAAGTCGCAAGCTAGCAGCTTCTAAACTCGCTCAATACCGCCAACATTTTAATAAGTGACAATAAACCACTTCACTTAAACCAGTTTTCCTTTACCCAAAATCGTAACCCACAGATTTTCCCCGAAGCAAAAAACTTCTTGTAACATTCATAAAAAATTCAAAACATCACAACGAAACGACTATTGCCATATAAAAAAACATCGACCGTTTTTCCCTAGTTTATTTGGGTGTTTCCCGAAACAAAGGGTAGGAATAATATAAAGAAAGTAGCATGTGTCATGGGGTATCGATAACTTTGTATTGGCAATACTTAGGTTGGAACAGATGAGACTAGAGGGCGGCGCGTTGAGGACAATGCTGTGGACATTTAAAAATATATATTCGTAATTGTTCCCGGGTGCAATTCATTTATTAACCGTTAATGAGGTTTTCATACTGTGAAGTTTACTAATACTTTTAAGCTAACTGCTGCACTCAGAGACGTCCGTAAATAATTGACGTAATTGTTTATACATTACATATCAAAATCATTCATAAAATCGCCACTAAGAAAGCATTTGAAGTACGGAGGTAAATCATAATGCCACTTTATGGGTCAACACTGCGATAAGCGTGCGCCCGTCGCGTGCGCACGCGGTGGGCGCACGCGTCGGTTCACTTTTGTATGACACCGCACGCGACGGGCGCACGCTACGGTTTACTTTTGTATGGAACCGCGGCGTACGCACGCTTAACGCAGTGTCGGCCCTAACAAACTTTCGCATTGATAAGAAAAAAATAATTAATATCGTCGCAGTATCGAATACCGGTACAGTATCGGTAACACTTCTTTAAGCTGTCATAACTGAAACCCTCCATATGTTAAGTTTCTTCAGATCAAGAAGTTGAGCAATGTTAGTTAAATCTCCTTCGTGGAACCGATATGAAAATCGATTTTCCTGAAAAATTTAGCTTTTTGATTAATTTAATTAAGACCTAACACCTCGGTGGTCTAGTGGTATGTGCACTCGCCTGCCAAGACTGAGGTCTCGGGTTCAATTCCCGGGTCGAGCAAAAACCTGTTTCCTACTTTTCAAACAAGGCTCGGGTTTGTGATCGCCAACCTGCATTAGGCAAGCGTGGATTACGTTACGCCTAATCATAATTTCAGTGAGATGAGAGGCCTTTGCCTAGCAGTGGGACATTACAGGCTGATACAATTTTTTACTTAAGACCTAACTAGCAGTAGCCCGCGAATTTCCTGCGTTGTACCCGATCCTGTAGGATATTTGGTATGATCAGTAGTCACAAACCATCTTCTTGAATTTCTCTGTATGTTAATGGAAACCACATGAACCATCCGTTCGCCAGCTTTTGGGAAATTATCATTTTCAGCTTTTGGGACTTTGTTATATAAAGATTGAGAACTATTTCACAAGCCTTCATAAAAGCGTTCAAAGTAAGTTAGTACAAACCCTGTTGTCGGAGTATTAGCCTGCATAAAGGCCACTGACTCGGTTAAATGATTGACTCAAACCTGGACCGACAATTGAACGTGCTCTCTGAAGCACGTAACGCTCTTATAATTATAAATGAGATTAACTACTCTTCAAGCTATTTTGTATTTTGAATCGCGTGAAATAAAATATCTTATTATATTTGAAAATAGATGTAATAGCGGAAAATACGTTAAAAGAGCTTCTGAAAATGAGGAAATTCAAACTTAAATTTTCACCAAACTTCTGTAGTAGCTTCGTATTGGATTTCTAAATGTAAAAATATATTATAAATATAACCCCTTCCTATAGAGGCAGGTGTGTTGAGCTGGTTGTTGTGGCTGGCTGTGGCACAGAGGCTAGAGCACTGCATGCATAATACTTTGAGTTAGGGCGGTGTGCCACCACTGGCAGAGATAGACTGGCTTTTTATATAGAACGGTTTTTTATATCTAACATAGTTGACTCGGTAAACGTTGCTGTGGTAACATTGGTTTCTCTACCAAATATCTCGAGAAGAGTAGAGATATAAAATATGTCTTCACTTAGATGCTTGCCGCGCAGGCCAGGGAAGGAAGATGTTGAGGAAGACCTTTGCTCAGAAGTGGGAAAGTAAGGGTTTGAAAAATGCTAATATCTTAGAATATGGGTATCCTTCAGGTGAAATGCGTTTACGGATACACTTCGCTTTTATTTTACATTTTTATCTGACGTTTCGTCTCCTTTCAAGAACCGTGGTCCCAGAAGACAAAGAGTGTTATCCTTAACCGTCCATATCTGTAAAAGTAGTTTCAATTCAAAATGAGTTGTGTTCGCTTATGCCTTAGACATAAGAAACCGGTACGTTGAACAGTTTATCATCGTTATTGGTTCATCGTCCATACATTTCCGGAACTTTCCTTTATAATAATAATTCAGGCCAAACCAAGCTATACATACTCATTACATCAGTCACTGGGCGACAATCCTAACCCCCGTTAGTGTAACAAGATTCCACGTTAATAACGAACGCGGTAACTTTATGAGGGGCTGGCATAACGTAACGGTAACGTAACTGTGAGCCGATATTTAACGTTATTATAACGTATTTGTTCGCTTAATGAGTTTATAATCGGTATGAGATTAAGAGTGGTATGGAACTGAAATGTAGTTATAATAAAATTATAGTTTAAAAAAACTAAAAAAACACGCTTTTATTGCAAATTGAACTAAAAACTAGAAAATAATTTTTCTCCTCAAATCAAAATTATAATAAAATTTAAGTTGTAACACAATGATTCAATTCAGAGTAAAAAGCGTGGGGTGTATTTTACTGTAGTTCATAACTATCCTCTCATAGATAGTTACCAATGATGATTGTAATATTTAAAAATATTAAGCACCCCACGCTTTTTACTCTGAATTGAATCATTGTGTTACAACTTAAATTTTATTATAATTTTGATTTGAGGAGAAAAATTATTTTCTAGTTTTTAGTTCAATTTGCAATAAAAGCGTGTTTTTTTAGTTTTTTTAAACTATAATTTTATTTTTTATTTTTTAGTAAGCATAACATTATATGCAACTTTTCATCCCGTAATTCCCACGGGAACGGGCCCATCACGGGAAAACCACGGGACGCTGTTAGTGTCTAGTACCATTTAGTAAAATAAAACAGAACTCCCGTTCCGTCCCCAGCGAGCGCCCGTTGATGTCTTTTATATCAAGTAATATTTTTTTAGTAAATCTGGCAAATCCATTAAGGATAATGGGAAACTGTTATTAAATTATTGCATTGTCATCGGTCCTTGATACGTATGCAAAGTTTCAAATTAATGAGACTTCTGGAAGTTGGTGAAAATGATGTTCAAAGATTTCATTACATACGTACATACATACATACATACATACAGGCCAAGCTAATAAAAGCGTGTTAAAAGCGTGTTAAAAAGTAAAGTAAAGTATGAGCCTGTAATGTCCCACTGCTGGACAAAGGCCTCTCAACTATTATAAAATAGGAGGACAAATTTTCGTCTGTCATACATATCCCACTGTAGGGTAAATTGAACAGTAAGTTAGTAAATAGAAGTAACTTGTAATGTCTCTCTCAGTGAAAATATCAATATAATGAGGTGGATACGCTGCTAACTACTAGCTCCCCGCTGTTTTACCTGCGTTGTGCGCGTTCCCGTAGGAAATTCGAGATGAAAAATAGCCTTTAACCTTCCCGTTGAATGTGGCTACCTATTACAAAAGGAATTATTCAAATCGAATCGGTCGTTGCTAAGACAAGCGTGTTCAGAGTAAGTTCTAGCATTAGTATAGAATAATTATCCAGTATTTTTACTTTTTACTTATTTTAGACATTAGAAAAGGGGTGCTATAATTTTGCCATGTCTGTGTATAATTTTTGTTAATGACAATACTTTTTTTCCACCTTTCGAAGGGTGCGTCAAATTGTCGAACCAGGTTGTATCAGTCGGAAGGCCATTCTTCTTTTCGAGTCGAGATGATTATTTAAATTAAATTAAATAAGTTTAGACCAAAATTTGGCCAGGTCTATTGCACTGTCATTTGCCCTCCAAACATCCTCCACAGTGCAGGACACGGGGCTGCTCGGGCACTGTAGCAAATGAGGCATTGTTTGGACAGCTCCACACTTGCAGCTATCGTTATCCGAGAAACCCCACCTAACACGGTTTTCTTGGCATCTTCCAACACCAGTTCGGAGCCTATTAAGTGACTTCCAAACTGCCCAGGGAAGATTGCCACCCGGCGGCAGTTTCTCAGATAGCGGAGTGAACGGTGACGGAGGGGGGAACTTATTTTTCCATAGCTCCAGCCTGGTTTTAGGAGCAAGCCTTTCACTCAGACTAGGCTGTCTGAGGAAGCTGTTACGGCTCCTTAGGCGCGACGGTGGTGGAGACAGATTATGGAGTGGGTGCCTGCTATCCCGCTTCTGTTTATATCTTTCCACAGAGCAGGCAATTTTCCGTCGTACACTGGGTGGAGCTATGCCAGCCAGGCTGTATAAGTATGGGAGGGGGGTGGGTTTTAATGTGCCAGTTATTATTCGGCAAGAGGCGTTTAGGGCAACATCAACCTCTTTCGCATGCGAAGAACGTGCCCAGACTGGGCTCGCGTACTCGCCTGCTGCGTAGCATAGGGCCAGGCTGCTGGTGCGAAGAACTTTTGGTGATGCCCCCCAGTGGGTAGACGTGAGACGACGTAGGATATTGTTCCTGGAACTGACTTTGGACTTCAGTTGTAGGCAGTTCTCCCTATAAGTCAGAGACCGGTCCAAAGTGACGCCGAGATATTTAGGCTTGGGGTTGTGTTTAATATCTACGCCGTCCCACTTGATCTTAAGGGCCCTATTAGCCTCTTGGTTCCTAAGGTGAAAGGCGCAAGACTCGGTTTTATTGGGGTTCGGCTGAAGCGAGTTTATTTTATAGTAGTCGGTGAGCTGTTGTAGAGAGGATGTTAAATGTGTCTCTATTTCTCCGAAGTCCTTTGCTTGAGAAGTTAGTGCCAGGTCATCAGCATAGATAAAACGGCGAGTAGAAGGGTGGAGTGGTTGGTCGTTTGTATAAATGTTGAAAAGAATCGGTGCTAGAACACTACCCTGCGGAAGGCCGTTCTTCTGGGTCCTCCACCTGCTCTTTTGATTGAGTAGGTGAACTTGGAATCGTCGGTTCTGTAGCATTTCACCGAGGATTCTTACGAAGAGTATGTCGTTTGTAAGAGTAGCCACTTTTTCAAGGAGACGCTTGATGGTAACAGTGTCGTAAGCTGCACTAAGGTCGACAAAAGCTGCTCCAGTCACTAGGCCTTTCTCAAAGCCGTCCTCGATGTGTTGTGTAAGGTTTAATACCTGCGCACAACAAGACTTCCCGGGGCGGAATCCCGCTTGCTCAGGTATTAATTGGGGATCAATAAGTGGGGTTAGACGGTTCAAGAGCAAACGTTCGAATAGTTTATAAGTGTGACATAATAATGAGATTGGCCGGAAATTCTTTGGGTCGTTGGGTGACTTCCCTGGCTTAAGTAAGGCGATAATTTTAGCTTTTCGCCACTGTTTTGGAATCTTCGAAGAGCTTATGCAAGTATTGAACATCTTAAGGAGCCAGGAGACAGCTATAGAACCAAGATGCTTTAGTTGCTCCACAGATATATCGTCTACACCGGCGGCTTTTCCAGTCTTCAAAGATCTAAGGCAGTTTTTAATGTCAGCGAGGGTGAAGGGTTTACTGATAGGTTGGGAACTGTTACTTGTGGATATTATAGGACGCTTAGGTTTAGGGATTTTGTGTCTTGGTTTGCCGTTCAGAAGGAGCTGGTGGGCAACCTGATTGGCAGTTACTGGGCCTGGTTGTGTAGCAATTAGTGGGTCGCTAGTCAGTTTTCGGAGAGTACTCCAGGCTTTTTTGCTGTTGTGAGCCATATCTACAGACTCTACCAGTTGGATCCATTTTTCCTGACGGTTTTTCGCTATTAATGTCATTACTTCCTCCCCAAGTGAGTGTGTGGTTTCAGAAAATGGATCTTCGGAGAATGAAGATGTGTACGTGTCTAAGAGGCTGGCTGAGTCCCGATCAAGCCCGGGGATGTAAGCGGTGCTACAGCCGCGTGGGATATGTTGGCGAGATGCTTCCCATACCACCTTGACAAATGTGTCGTAGTTTTCCGGGGTTGGTTTAACACCTTGCAGGTTTTCGTCCACTTTAGCCGCAAATCGATCCCAGTCAGCTTTCTTGAAATTAAACCTACGTCTGAAGGGTACTATATTTGGCTTAATGACAGCCTGTATACTGCACATTATTGGTCTATGTTGAGTACGGGGTATCGGTGGGCAAGTTATCTTTACTGTATTTTGGGCTATTTTTGGGGAAACGAAAATGAGATCCGGATTGTATCCTCTCATCCATCGACCGCTGTTGAACGAGGCTGGGAGTTTAGGGTTATGTAATAATTCCAGGTTTTTTACTTCTGCCCAGGTCTCTACTGATTCCCCGCTGTCATCCAAGTCAGTATATCCCCATGTGGGGCTGTGGCTGTTAAAGTCTCCTACAACAATTCTGGTACTGTGTTTGTTGAACTCTATAGTATCTTGGAAGTCAAAGGTTTCACCAGGGGGGCTGTATACTGATGTAACAGAACAGGTGCCTATATCGATGGAGAGAATTTCTGTATGGTTAGGCGAAAGGATAGAAGACGCTGACTCTACTAAAAGGTCGGGCCTGGCAAATATTGCACTACCATGTTTCGAGTGAGGAATTTCTGCTATGAGTGACATGCCGGGTATTTGAGGTCGGGCGGCCCCCGAGTCTCTGTGCGTTTCTTGAATGCAAAGAACATGACAATGAGTTTGTTTGCAAAGGTTAGAGAGAATATCGGCTTTAGTCTGTGAGAAGCCTTCTATGTTTATAGATATGGTGTTAAGAGCGGGTTTTAATAGAGTTTTGTTGTTTGGCGCTGAAAAGTGCCTTTTTTGTTGTTTTGGCTCTGAGAAGAGCCGTTTGTTATTTTGATTAATCATCCATGGAAGGCCATGTCTGAGGCCTTTACGTCTGAAAATTTCGACACCAGGGTTGGCCACTAACCTACACAAACTTACTTTAATTTTTTTTCTGAACCATTCAATCTATACTAATATTATAAAGCTGAAGAGTTTGTTTTGTTTGTTTGTTTGTTTAAACGCGCTAATCTCAGAAACTACTGAACCGATTTGAATAATTCTTTCACTGTTAGATAGTCTATTTATCGAGGAAGGCTATAGGCTACATTTTATCCCGAAATTCCCACGGGAACGGGCACAACGCGGGTAAAACCGCGGGGCGCTGCTAGTTAATTTATAAATAAGGATAAAATAACACTTATATTTTGAACATTTCATCTTTTCCGAAACTGTACCATGTGGATACTTACAAAATGCGATTTTGAAATAACCCAGTTTCATATTATGATTATGTATATGTAATCGGGATTATGGCTCGCGAAATAACTGAAATTATGTATTCACATAAAAGGGAGGAGTGATCCTAATTTTCTTATTCAAAACAGAAAATGTTTGCATACGAAATGGGGAAAAATAACGAAACATCCCGTCGTTTTAAATTGGATTTGTATTGGATGCATTTAAGGGTTAACATTGGCACTGGACGCTATTAGGTATTATTGTATTATGTTTGTTTGTTTACCTGATTAAATAAATGTTAATTTACTGGGTAATATATTTATATATTTTAGAAACGGTGACTTTTTAGTTTAAAATCAATTTTGTCTTGGGTTAGACTTAAATTGCCAAAATGTTGTCAACAATTGGTGAGATTAGGGAGCAATGAAATCGGTATATATCAGAATGTAGAAGTATTGTAAAAGCAGTTAATTTTCTAAAAGTCTGAATGCCAATATCCTCACTTTGCCCAGCTGTGGGACATTACAGACTGATACTTACTTACTTACTGAATGCCAATATGTCCCTAATATTCGAAGGCCTATGCTGTCACAAAGTCTTCTTGTCAACATCTGAAAGTAAATTTAAAATGTAAATAGTTTATTTTAGATTCCAAATGTTATTTAAGTTTTCCTGAAATAAATAAATAATATACAAGTACCAAATTTGCATATTTTTTATTTAAATACTTTGGCCTTTTTAGATAATTTAATTGACACCGTGGCACTTTGACATCATGGCACTTTGAAATCATGGCACTTTGTCATTATGGCATTTTGACATTTTGGCATTTGGACAGTACCTATGCTTCCTACAATTTTCACTCGACAAACAAAGCAACATACCACATGTAAACTTTAATTAACTCAAGTTATAAATTAAGTAGAGCGCCGCAATCTAGCCAGTTAACTTAATCAGGTTAAGTTTAAACTTGGGAATAGTTCGGTTTTAGTTACCTAACTGTTTAACCATTTACACGTCACTGGGTTTCGGCTGTGAGAAATGATCTGACTTAACTACATAATGTTACACGTGATTTAGATTGGGCTAGTTAACAAGTTACAATAACATAATTACTGCAGCAAAAGTTTAACAAAGGTGATTACAGAGCTAAAAACCTAAGATAAGATTTTGTGAATATTACTTTGAATATTTCTCAGCACCTAATTACATTTCAGTAATAATTAATTCGATTTAGTTTATTTCAAAGATTATGCAGCATTAAACAATGACAATAATTTATTGCTAAAGTTTTATTTTAAATAATTATAATTTATTTGAATTAAAGAAAACTTAAAATACTTTCGTCGAGTCCTTCACCGTTACCATGGTAACCAAACAATTTCCCTATTATACTATGTTTCAAAATCCCAGATCAATTATGTAAACAAATGTGATACCAGTGCACAAAACCTGCACGAAAATCGTGCAGTTGTTAATTTCACGATTTCACGGTATTTATTTATCTTATAAAAATAAGGGGATAGCTATAATTATTCAAACGATTATGCAGTATTGACTTTTGTATCATTGTTATTCTCAAGAAAATTAAAACTATCTAAAGCTATTTTTGTGCAGTATATTCATGTATACTTGGAACACTACAGAGATGCTGAACATTTTTTAGAGTCGCCTTTTTATTAAATTATTTGTTTAAACGGGAACTTACGTACGACGGAGGTTACTGTTGAGAGTTCCTCAACACGTTTCGGTCATATCCTGTGCATATTATTTACACTTTTACAACTTTTTGAATCTTTATATCTCAAAAAGAGTGGCTCGTGGGAAAGAAGTGTTGATATATTTTTTTTAGATAATTTTATGATCTACAATTTTGTCTCGGGTATTTTTATGATAAAACTTTATTTTTTTTTACCTTTGACCTTAAATAAAATAAAATCCATTCAGGGGAAAGATGAAAGGGAAAAATGAAGACAAAATGTTTCAACTTGACCACATCATCGATGAAGTTAGTGATCGTTTTATTATAAATGTGAATGACTCAGATTCAGAATCTGAACTCTCTTCGGATAGTGAATAAATTGATGTAATGAACTTGCAGTGTTTTTAATGTCCTAATTTTGAATAAAATATCTTCTTAATGTTTTTTATTGTTGTGTTAAGTACTTAAATTATAAACACAATGATGTGGTCAAGTTGAAACATTTTGTCTTCCTCTTTGATTGTGTGCTCAATACAGTCTGCCCATTTCTGCGAAGTCACATGTGCCGAGGCTTCTTCCAACAACTGCTTTAATTCTGCCATTTTAAAAGTTTTATCAGAGGCCTTTGGCGGCTCAATAACTCTGACACCAGGATTGGTCAGGTTGGCCATCCACTCGATGAAGAAGAATAAGAAGTGTTTTTATTGTCCTAATTTTGAATAAAATCTTTTTAATGTTTTTATTGTTGTGTTAAGTACTTAAATAATAAACACAAGCCTTAAAAGTTCATACAGAAATATTTAATATTTTTTATAATTTTATAATATTTATTTATATTTATACTAGCTAACCCGGCGAACTTCGTACCGCCTTAGTGAATGACATTGACATTCGTTACGCGTGTTTTTTTAAATATGCAAAATTAAATGTAAGTATATTTTTCAATATTTCTGAGAGATTTTCTTAATGTTTTTTCCGTAAGAACCTTCTCCTAATAATAACAAATACAACAAAAAAAGAATTAGTGAAATCGGTCCAGCCATTCACGCGTGATGCCATGACTAAGGAAAACGGGTTTGTCCCACTGCTGGGCAACAATATTTATAAATGAAATTACCCGAAGGTTCGACACATCTGACCTCCTACATTGACAGTGTCAAATCTTGACATAACTTTGTTTACATAATTGATCTGGGATTTTGAAACATGGTATAGTAGATGATTAGTAGTGACTTAACTGACATTTCTTAAGACTTTTAATATTCTCGATTTGTTTGCACACATTATCTATACTTAATATTATAAAGAGGTAAGTTTGTTTGTGTTTAAGCTAATGTCTGAAATTACCCGTCCGATTTGATATTTTTTGTAATAGGTATTAGCCACATTCAACGGAAAGGCTATAGGCTATTTTTAGGCTATTTTTTAGGCTATTTTTATATAGGCTATTTTTAATCCCGATATTCCCATGGGAACGGGTACAACGATGTAAGCACGCTTCAATAGAACGCAAACTCGTACTATCAAACTCGCCTACACACAGCTTGTAAACTCGCCATATCTATTGACACCCACCCTTAGTAGTAGTACCGAAATTAGTAATTATCTTTTCGCCCAAACGCCACCAATATCATAACTTTTAATACTGTAATGAAGTCCGAAGCCCTCGTAAGGGCATTTTGACAAAATACTGAATTTTCTCCGTGAAAGGGTCGGCCGGCGTGTGCCCTTTACTGTTATGGATTTGTGGAGGTCACGGCGTCAAGGAGAAATACGCGGGGCGACTCTATTACAGGAGTCTGTAGGTAACTACTGGAACTGCACATTAGTGTACAACCGATTAATATAACTACCTACGAGGGAAACATCTGGGATTTTTTGGAAACTTTAAAAACCAGGAGGTACTCAATTGCTCTCTTTCTTTCTCTGTCTCTCTCTCTTGTTGTAAATGGGTATGTACTCACTCTCTCTCTCTCTCTCTCTTTGTAAATGTTTGGGTACCTTGTTGTTTGAACGTTATGAACTTATTTCTGGTTATTTCTTTGGAACATGAAAGGATATCCAAGGAAAATGGTTAAATTAATAAAGTCAAAAATGTATTTAACAATTAAATTTTAATATATTGTCATTGTTTAATGAAAAGGCATGGTTTTCCTGATAAAATAAAGTAGGTTTTTCCCTTATTAAAATAAGCGTCATGTCATGTCATGATTGTCAGATTGGGCGAATTTACGGGCTGTATAGGTCTTTAACTTGGAACAAATCAAATAAAGTATATATATGTAGTTGAAACCACTACATAGTATACAACAAAGTCGCTTTCCGCTGTCTGTCCCCATGTATGCTTAGATCTTTAAAACTACGCAACGGATTTTAATGCGGGTTTTTTAATAGATATATTGATTCAAGAGGAACGTTTATACGTATAAAATACTCCCAAAATTGCCACGGGAACGGTCACAACGCGGGTAAAGCCGTGGGGCACTGCTAGTACTAAATACTAAACGACATCCATCAAACCCTTCGCCTCAGTCAACACAATGAATCCCGATCAGAACTATACACAACAAACAAAGACTATTTACATTTAAATGAAAAATCCCCGCTTGTTAATATTTATTTTATTTCATGAATGGCGGCCTGCGCGAGCCTGATAACAGGAAAATAAAAATATGGATAATTTATTAAATGAATAAACCTTACTTACTATTCAAACATGGCGTGGGTTTGAGATCACCAACCTATAGCAGGCGCGAGGTGATGACAACATCCTCACTGTACTTCTTATATATATCTTCAGTGAGATGAGAGGCCTTTGCCCAGCAGTGGGATAATAAACTTTTACTTTTTATTCTGAAAATACTGATGTTCAATGAGAGGCCTTAGTCCTGTAGTGTCTCTTAGGACGATACTTTACTTTACCAACCCTTATTAATAATAGCTAATATTGTATCTTAAGTTGAAGGTGTGTTGTTTGAACAAGCTATATAGATAAAAGCTGAGTAATCCAGCAAGATCTAGACTGATCTTACGCCCGTACTCAGAAGTGACGTCTTCTAAGTGCAGGCGTTAGATCAGTCTGACAAACAAACTTAGTTTTTTAAGTATTAGTTTAGTTATGACCTCAGTTCCAATTAGTGCATATGTGAGAAGTCATAGTTGCCGCTAGCTCAAGTTTTGGTAACATCGCCACGGGTGTGTTTGGCGCTAAGCCAAAAGCCTTAATTAATTCCACTTGAGTGGGATTTTTGATCGTTTGTGGTTACTTCGAAAAGGTTACAGCAACTGTTTCATTTAACACTCGTGGCGCAGTTTGATTAAGCGATATCAACTTATTCCAATTGTTAAGCAACGTGCAACTCTACCTCTTCTTGGATGGGTGGCCGGTAGGACATTAGAGCGCTTAAAATTGTCTGCCCGGTTGTTTCCCCTTGAATGTGGCTATCTAATACAATAATATCATGATTATCTAATACAATGAGAATAGCGCGCTCAAATAAACAATAAATAAAAGTAAAACGATAGGCGCTGTCACCAGCCTGCACCGTGGCTGCCCGTTACTACGAAATTTTCTATCACTCGCTATAAAATGATTCGTAGTAAATCACTCTATAAAATTTTATCACTTTATAACATGATTCTTAGTAAGTCGCTCATTAAATATGACACAGCTTATACTGACTAACATTGAAAGTCTTCATAATTCTATCACATTCTCATAGGTATAGGAAATTTAATGAACCAATTAACACAATTGGCCAACACTGCGGGGTAAGCCTTGCAAGGGAATACAGCTTCCATATATGAGGTAATAGGGGTTAATATCGTATAAATATATACGTTTTATGCTTAGTTCATATTTTATTCAGCTTAGTTTGAATCATGGGTTAATTATATTTTGTATTCTTTGCGATATTTCAAACCGAGGAACAGAACATTGCATTTAACTACATAAGTTATACTCTTTATGTAGAAGACATTGCCTGGGTTCCAAAATTGGCCTTATTATTTTGATTTTAATGTTTTTTTAATAAATATAAATAAATTGTAAATGTAACGCATTACTAGCATATAACACCTCGGTGGTCTAGTGGTATGTGCACTTGCCTGCCAAGACTGAGGTCTCGGGTTCAATTCCGGGTCGAGCGAAACCATGTTTCCGACTTTTCAAACATGGTTTGAGATCACCAACCCGCATTAGAGAAGCGTAGTCACGCCTAATCCTCCTCACTGTATTTTCACTCACATTTTCAGTGAGTTGAGAGGCCTTTGCAGCAGTGAGACATTACAGGTTATGATATTGCACCCAATTTTGTGAACATACTCGTAGCCTAGGAACATATTTTAAACTATACTCCATATTGCTAACCTCAAGGCTAAAACCGAGCACATTCGCCCAATGCATGTAACTGTAAAACTTAAAACGCCGTTGTTTTATAATCCAACTAGTGAGAATATAAACAGTCCACAGATTGTGAACTGTACATACAAACCATTTACAATTTAACGTATTATTTTTCGTTAATTCATAATCTGTATTTAGTAAACCGTAAAATGATGAATGAAATAACAAAGTTGTCACCGTATAAGTAAGTAATTGACAGTCTATCTACGATATTGTCAACTGCCATAAAATACAGTTATTAAAAATAAACTCCATTCCCATTAGGTTAGGTTAGATCTTTTTATATATAATAGTAATCAGCTCGTGAAATAAGGAATTAATCCAATCAGCGCGCTAATTAGTGATTAATAAAAAAAAAACAATTTTGTAGTTTGCTATGGACAGTTTATAAACTTACGAAAAATTATGCGTATACAATCTGTCGACAGTTTCTGTTACTAGTTAGATTATAAACTAACGGGTTAACAACATGCCAGTGACACATCCAAAGAGTAATATATTCAACACAGATCGCGGCAATTCACATAATACTCCGCATTCGACGTCGGTGCAAGCTGGTTGCATACCAATACGAACGGATGCAGGACTGCAAATTGACATTAATATTGTATTTAAAGTGTGGTCGTTTGAAATTCTGATTGAAAGTCTTCTTTTAGAAAGATGTCGAGTTTTGGTGTACGTTTCTTGAGACGTGTTATACCAACATTACAGTTTTATCATAGAACTAGCCGCGCCCCGCAGCTTCAAAGGTTCTCGTCTTTATATTTCACCATCCCCGTGGTTTTACCCGCGTTGTGCCCGTTCTCGTGAGAATTTCAGGATTTAAAAAAAACTTGAGAGGTGTCAAGGGACACCCGGATGGAACGAAGTTTATTTATTATCAACAAAAATAATCGTCGCGACACCACACTGTTCAATGCGAAATAGAAAGACGAAACGAAAATATCTGGCTTGCTTTCTATAAGAGAGAGAGAGAGAGTGTCTCTCTCTGGCGTGCGCATGTTTCTCTGTCTGTCCCTCACGCGCATGTTTCTCTGTCTGTCTCTCTCTGGCGTGCGCAAGTTTCTCTGTCTGTCTCTCTCTGGCGTGCGCAAGTTTCTCTGTCTGTCCCTCTCTGGCCTAAAAAGTGTCGTTGCCTTATTTTCCGTCTAGCCCCCTTTCGCAACGCGCGATAAGGAACTTCGTTCCAAAAATAGCATATAAACCTTCTTCTTTATTGAAGCTAACCAATAGAAATCGAATTACCGAAATTGTTCTGTCCGGTCATGCGTGGTGCGATGATGAAGGGAATTTCATATTATTTTTATATCCACGTATATAGATTACTTGAAACTGCACTATCGGCCACCCATCCAAGTGGCTGCACGTTGCTTAACAATCGCAATGAGCTAACATCGCTTCGTCATTGAAAATGAGTAATATTTGTTTACATTCAAAGTCCCTTAGAAGAAACTGACTGTACCGACAAACAGTCTTTATTTCTTTATTTTCCCTCAACTGAAAGCTGAAAGCACGTATAATTTTCAGTCGTTTATATCGTGAATGCGGCTTTATAACTGAGCTTACGAATAATGTGGTGAATGTGGCGCGTTACCCTTATTGTGTGGTTTACGACTTTGTCACAGTAACACTCATGACGTCACAAAAGACAATGACATTAGAAATATTTCTACGGTGTTGTGTCGTTACTCGACTTTGGTAATAATATCCGTAGACATTTCTATGGGTTTTTGATGTTGGAGTGATGATATCGAGGTTTTAGAATTTACAAGTTAGCGTATTCTAGTGCCCCGTTCGTACTTTGAACCTAGTTTTAGGCTTACTGTAGCTTGAACTGTAGAGCTTGACTGAGCGACTAGCCAAGTTTTAAACTAGGGTGATTACTAGGAATGCAAAGGCCTGCGTCTGTCAAACTAGGGAGGTCTAGGAATCCTAAGTTAAAACCTAATCTGTTTCCTATTACGTACGAACCTGTTGAAGTATTATAAATTACTAGCCGCGCCCCGCGGTTTCACCTGCGTTGTACCCATTCCCACGGGAATTTCGGGATAAAATGTTCCATGTGTTATTACTGTAAAGTTTCATCCAAATCCGCTTAGTAGTTTTTGCGTGAAAGGGTAACAAACATACGTACTTATATACATCCTCACAAACTTTCGCATTTATAATATTAGTAGGATTAATCAACCATTTACTTCCTGCACTATTGATAAGTATTTGGTAACTTCACTATTTTTGATTTTATCATTACAAGTCATCAAATACTGCACTAAATAGTGAGTTGAAGCGTAGTTTCATTTGCTTCTCTATTTCGAGGTACAACGTAACGCAACCCAAGAGCTGATGTCACACGAGATGACACGATGACACTATCTGTCACTTTGACATTGACAGCTTAACTGGACTAACAACTACCGATTGCCGTGGGTTGCAGTTTAATCTAGGTAGTTCCCGAGATGGTTTTGCTATGAGATCGTTAAGCAATATACTCGCAATAGACTGGAATGGCTCTGCGGGTTTACTGGCATTGTACCCTCGAGAATTTTGGAATGTAATGCGACTTATATGATTTTCCTAAAATGTAACTATATTAATTCAAATACTGTATAACTAATGTAATAAACTGAGTTTGAGTTTAGTTTGTTGGAATGCGCTAATCTCAGAAACTACCAATGCGATACCAATAATTATTTTATAATGGATAGCCACATTCAACGGGAAGGTTATAGGCTATTTTTCATCCCGAAATTCCTACGGGAACAGACACAACGCGAGTAAAACCGCGGGTGGCTGCTAGTATTATTATATGACTAACATAGAAGTATATAATTATTGTTCATGGTAGTCAACTCGCCTACTTACAATCGAAGCGACTCTTAACTACTACAGTTCCAACAACACAAGGCCTGCAAAATATTTATCTTGCGAACCTTTTACGGGGCGAGCGGAGTCGCGGAGAGAGGTTAGTATATATCAATAACATTTACACAACTTTACCACTAACGTAACGGGTTTACATAACGCCGTTGGTTGATGAAAGTTGGTCATTGTCACAATCTTTTATTTAGTCCGTCTGCCCGGCGTCTGTCTGTCAAATCTTATCTTATCAAATCTTACAACTTAAAGACTCATATCCTTGTATCGTATTGAACTGGAAATTTGGCATAAGTAGTAATTTATTCTGGATGTCAAAAGATTTTTATTTGAAATAAGTACTTGTTTTTAAAACTGCTAAGAAATTGTAACACAGTTTGGCAAGATCAATAATCTGTAATTTTTGGATAAACAATTTTTTTTAAACTTGGATGGGCACATTTGTATTCTACAGTTGTACAGTCATACAGTCACACAGCAAACTGGTATCAACTATCACCTCTGATTTTGCGCGACCTAACAAATTGAATGGAACTTTCGAATTACTCGCTAGTAAAAATGTGACAGTCGTTTTCTTTTAAACTCTCCACTGACCAACTCGCTTTATATAAAATCTGAACAAACGCCTTACCCTCATGTAAACCATGCTTAACCAAACTTTTCCTTCACCCTGGAATGTCGGGATTGTTGTAAGGTTAATAACAAGAGACATACCATACGTGTAGTTCATCTGAAGGGATCTCAGGAGGGGTGCACTTTGATACCTGTAGGAGACTTAGGGTGAATGGATGTGGCATGTTGCATCCTACTATCCTATCCTACTAATATTATAAATGTAAAGGTTTGTGAGGATGTTTGTATGTATGTTTGTTACTCTTTTACGCAAAAACTACGGAACGGATTTGGATGAAAATTACACTAATATAGGTTAGATATACATCAAAATAACACATGGGATACATACAGGGTACAACGCGTATGAACCCGCGGGGTGCGGCTAGAAAGATTATACTACTCTTAAGTGACGGTAATAATTGTGGTGAGACGTTGCTGTGATTTAAAAGATAAACGCTATTCGCCATCATTGTCGTTTACATCGTAGCACACCCGTAGTAAGATTAGATACAAAAAGCCTGTAATGTTCCACTGCTGTATAAATAAAAACAATTTATATAAATAAACTACGAACTTACGAAAATATAAAATTGTCAATTGCAAACTTAAATAACGCAAAAAATATTTCCTTCCCACGCTGTGAGCTCTTCACGTATTTCAATAGAATCATCCAACTTCATACAATTAACTACCTTTAACATCACAATAAGAATCCGAAGTCACATTCAGGACGAACGCCTAAGAGGCCATCAAAACGTTTTAACTACAAAAGGTTCTCGTCAGTACATTTCTGTGAAATTTTGATTCAAAATATAATAAAGTACGACGTGTTACAGTCTACAGAACTCAGGCAGTACAGCAATCAGGGATTTATCGCAGGCAATAGTTGTAACAATTATTGTATTAAACAAACTCTATATAATATCTATAATATTTCTACTATCTATATATTATAATATCTCTACTCAATTGCTTTAATTATACTTGTGTAAGTAAATATCAACCAATAGGTGAGACTACACGTATAGTTGAAAATGAAATATAAATGGCGTAACCAGTAGTGTCCCACAGTGTCGCAGAGGCCTCTCATCTCACTGAAGATAGTACAGTGAGGAGAATTAGGCATAATCACCGCACTTGCCTAATTCATTAATTCATTCGTTTCGAGTAGATTGGTGACCAATCCTTGTGCCGGAGTTTTTAGACCGCTGAACATTGAAACAACCGGGACCGACTGCTTAATAGAGATTTCAGAAGCACGGAGCTTAATACGGAATGGTGAGTTGAAAATAAAATAAAACAAATGCCATAAATAAAAAATTGTTTTTTTTCTGTATAGAGGTCTGTTTCAGTAACACCATGTGCTTATAATACGGTCCGTAATATGCAGGTTTATTCCTCAAGGTGCGGAAATCCGTCGCCAACATGAACAGCCACAGACCCTCGCAATACACAAACAATTTATTATACCGGAAATTGAACCCGCGATTCAGGACAACGGCTCTACAGAAAGGTTTTGTGTTAGCAAAGTTGAACTTATACTGAAAGAAGTATTGGAGGATAATATGTAAAACATAGTTCGAACAGGTACCCATTTCTAGCTATAAATTGTATTTATACCCTAAAATGTTATTATACTAGCCGCGCCCTGCGCTGTTACCCACGTTGCACCCACAAAATGTATCTCGTGTGTTATCTATACTACTAATATTATAAAGCTGAAGAGTTTGTTTTGTTTGTTTGTTTAAACGCGCTAATCGCGATTTGAATAATTCTTTCACTGTTAGATAGTCTATTTATCGAGGAAGGCTATAGGCTACATTTTATCCCGGATTTCCTACGGGAACGGGCACAACGCGGGTAAAACCGCGGGGCGCTGCTAGTTCTAATATATTACTGTAAAGTTTCATCCAAAACCGTCTAGTAGTTTTTTCGTGAAAGAGTAACATAATATATCCATCCTCACAAACATTCGCATTTATAATATTAGTAGGACAATCACCATTTCTTTGCTACGCTACCTAAAAATCTCAAACCGCGTTAATTACCCAAGAACCATTAAATAAAAAGCTCTTTTCTTTCAAGATAACATGAGACTAATTCCCTTAATTAGTGCTACAACTACAGCCAGTCTAGCCATTAGTAAAGTCTTGGTATCTACAGAACTTGGAGTTTGGTTTAGTTTTACATTGTCTTATTTGGGACCTCTTGATTTGTTGGTTATTTTGAAGTCTTCGGAGTAACAAGACGGAACCACTTTATGATGGAAATTAGGACTCTTGCAGGACAATGCGTTGCTTAAGTAATATTTGATGGATTTAGTTGATGGTACATAGTTTACTTGCTATATAGTACATATATATAGTTTACTTGCTATATAGTACATATATATAGTTTACTTACTATATAGTTTACTTGCTATATATGTAGTACATATATATAGTTTACTTACTATATAGTTTACTTGCTATATATTAGCCTGTAATGTTCTACTGCTGGGCGAGGCCTCCCATTTCACTGAAGATATCAGTACAGTGCTAGATAAAAGGAAAATCTTGTGAGTACGTTTACAATGTGTTCAAATCGCGTAATTTTAATCCTCACTGTCCGTTAAAGATTACTCTTGTTTGAATGAAGCTCACTTTATTGAATCGATTCCTCGAATCACCGAAGTATCGAATGATCTATGCCCAAATTCGCCAATGGTTGATTTGTCAATTTGTCAACCAAGCTTAAAACTTTGAGAATTTCATTTCAAATCTACACGAAAGGCAGACAAATAAAAGATCACGATTTTTGTAGAAAAAGAAGAAAAGGTCTTTGTATTTACGAAATATTGTCACAATATTAAGTACGTAGAATAAATAAAATAGTTCGCGCGAAATCAGAAAATATCTGTTCATTAAATACAATGTATCACTTCTAATTAGTCATGGGACATGCTCAAATTCTGTTTATTTATCGATATTATGGAACTTACTCGAAGCCTGTCGTTACAGATGACAATACAGTATTGTATATGTTACATACTATATTATGTTGTTGTTGTTAGAACCTGCGTATGTTCTAACAGTGCCTTTTTCCATTTAGAAAAAGTGGTTCATTATTACTTACCTAATTACTTTGGAAAAGCTTCGTAAAACACCAATAATGACCCGTTCAGTAAATATTTGAAATTCAAAAATTTATCCCCTATTAAAAATATCGATAACACCTAAACCTCCGTTCGTATCCGGCCCTAAATCGCATATTTACATAATAGCAGTACAGCGGGTCTCCCTGACCCCACACACCGCGAGCCGCGGGCGAAGGGTTGAATTCAGCTTTTGACTTTTGTTCTTCACAGCTTCTTGAAAGGGTTAAATCGCCTTTCATCTTTGGATATTGTAAATGCGAAAATAACACTGTTAACCTTTCATGGAAATAAAGGGGGCTATTTGTGTTTGTGTGTCCCGGAAGTGTAGATCTGTTAAATTACTCCTTTGATATTGTAGTGGCGAAAATATATTTATGATTTTTTTTTTATATCACCGAAATTTTAAATTTATTTTTTTAACTGAACTTATGATTCTGTTAGAGGGAAGACTTTTGATCAGTAAAAAAATTATTATTGCGGTTCAAAAATAATGTAAGACGAAGTCTCTGTTTAGCTAGTCAGCAAGCTTAATAGAAAGAAGCCAACTAGCAGCTCGTCAACTTGCTCCATGTTAACGACGCGTCAAGACTCTAGACAAGTGTTCATTTCTACCAAACCATTCGGAGTGAAACATTTTATCATACGATGTAGAGAGTGTTATTTAATGCGCCTAATAATATCATTAATGCGCCAGTTTGTATGATTGAATACAAAACCATGGATAAAATTATGAAATAACACAATGGCAAATACAAAATTAGCCTTTTTTAAACTTTTACCCCAAACTTCTTACAAAAATGGGCATAACGCCGGTAAATCCGCGGGGCACTGAAATATCTTCTCAAACTAATTCCTCCTTGTGCGTATTATATCTATTTCGCGGAGGTCTTCAACGTGAACTCGGAATTTGATTACCGACTCTGTAAACGGACTTGGAGATTAAATAAAAACAACCGTAAAGACACTTCCGGTTTGAAGAAGAGGGTTCCGGAGGGTGTTTTGCTTAGTATAACTCACATGCAGCAGCTTGCAACGGATGCATGTTCACGCAAACAAAGATTGAAGTTCAGAAGACAGAATATTGTAATAAATTATTGCTCTATTACAATAAATAAATAGACCCGGACAAATTCACACACGGTTAATTAAACCTGAACTAAGCTGTAAGCCTAACATAGAATCTAATTAACTGATACTACGAGTATTACATAATTTATACATACACAAATACTTGATAAGAATTATATAATTGACATCCAGACTTCGTCGCCATCAACTATGTCTGCACAGTGCACATATTTTTTACTTTTGAACCCGCAACCTGTGACACAGTAAGCGCTCTGCACATGCCACTATGCCAACGGGCTTGTCAATGGAGTTATAGTAAAAAAAATATACCTATTAATGACAAGATTTTACTCGAACTAAATATGAATTTGCGCCAATTATGCTGTGTTCCGTAATAAAATAAAATTGTGTATTGAACCTCACTCGCGTTTCCGATCTCCAGCCCGCGGACCTCCAATAAAAGTTGTTTTTACGCCTCACCAGCTAATATCAACGTCAGAATGGATTTTTTACGACGAAAATATTATTTTTTCGTGTAAAATATCTTGTTGTAGATCGTTAAGTAACTTTTACATTTTTATTTTAACTTTTATTACACCTTCGCGTTATTTTCTTTATGCTCTCCGTTTGACCTAAATGGTATTGAATGGAGTTTTTAATTGCCACTAATTGTGTTGGAATCATCTTTTAATTGGCTGTTAAATACTGTGATTAGGTTTAACGAGATCATGGTTTAAACAGTCGTTTAGATGGCGAGTAACAAATTGGCTAGTTGTGGATTGGCGACACACAGTTGGCAAGTTTAATACCAAGAACACAAGCGTCAAATAACTATTCGCTTGCTCGTGTTCTATTAAACTAGTCAACTCGCTACTTGTCAATTTGTCCTTTCTAAACGAAGTCATTAATAAAGCACATAAATAAATACTCGCATAGTATGAACCTGTAATGTCCCACTGTTGGGTAAAGGCCTCTCATCTCACTGAAGGTATCAGTACAGTGAGGATGATTAGGCATAATCACCACGCTTGCCAAATGCTTGCCCAATGTGATCTCAAACCTGAGCCATGTTTGAAAATTAGGAAACAACTTTTCGCTCGACCCAGGAATTGAACCCGGGACCTCAGTCTCGGCAGGCTAGTTAGTGCACATACCAGCTATATACAACCGAAGCGATCTCATACCTGGACCAATTAACATATTAGTTAGGTCTAATTAGAATACTTACGTACACTAACTATTCTCCATTTATATTTTTCTTGCGAGAGTTGAAATGTGGACCAATATGGTAGAAGACGATTCCTTCTGAAGCGGAATATTGTTTAGTTAATTGCATTCTTAGTCATGATGGTTTGAATTTTAACTCTGAATAAACCTTAACTAATTTTATCTCTAATAATATGTAATTGAATATGTAACATATTTGGCTTTTACAAAGTAAATTAATAGTAAATACATTATTTAGTAAATGTTAATGACTGTTCTATATCAGAACTAAATAATTATTAATATTACATCATTAAGCTCAACTTTCCCAAGTTGTATCCGATCCCGTGAGAATGTAGGGATCCATATCACTACATATATAGAATAAAACAAAGTCGCTTTCCGCTGTCTGTCTGTCCCTATGTATGCTTAGATCTTTAAAACTACGCTACGGATTTTGATGCAGTTTTTTTAACAGATAAAGTGATTCAAGACGAACGTTTATAAGTATAAACATTCCTGAAATTCCCACGTAATGGGCACAACGCGCGTAAAACCGCGGGGCGCTGCTAGCAGTTAATATTATGTTACTGTCACGCAAATAATACTAAATAGGTACCTACAAAATTTAAGATGACTGTGCTGTATACGAATAGAGAACCTCTTGCTTTCGTAGTCGGTTAAAAGTAAACAATGTTAAACCGTGCAATACGTTACACATCTGAGGAATGGTCTAATAAAAATACTGACTCCGAATTTATATCTTTGCGTTACGAAAATGGTTGTTGCCATTTTTTTACCGCATCGTAACAGTGTATTTTCCATAACTTTTATAGTTTGTAAACAGACCCCTGCGCGACCCCTGGGACCCCCAAACACCCTTTTCGGGGGGTCATAGAGGGGTCATTAGCATTAGTTATTGGATAAAAAGGCAACTGGCCACAAGTTCTCGTATAAAACCCCTTTTTATTGGTTCCTGAGAATTTTAGGGGTCAGCTGTGACCTTGGGGAGTGGTGTAAGTTAAAAGAATATCTATGTTTGAATAGGTAGGAACCATTTATATGGATAAACGAATGAAATTATGAAATAGGTACTAGAATCGCCTGTGATCTACCCGATTTTGTACCCGTTCCCGTTGGAATTTCGAGTTCAAAATGGCCTATAAGTTTTCTGTTGAATGTACTACGTATTACGGAAGGGATTATTGGAATCGGAATAGTAGTTTCCGAGATTAGAGCGTTCAAATAAACACATAAAATTAAACACCCCAATGCAAAAAGTCTGGTCTAAATTTTACTAAACATAGCTAAGAACCAAATTGGCTATCCAAAGAAAAATAAACCGCATCGCAATCGGTCCATCCGTTTGAGAGCTTTGATGCTATCGCCACTCACACACATAGATATTTACGTCAAACTTACAACTCTACTGATATCTTCGTTAAGATGAGAGGCCTTTGCCCAGAAGTGGGACATTACAGGCTAACTTTTTTATTGCATCTCTATTTTGCGTCGGGGGTAAAAATCTTACTCGGTCACTATCTTACTCCCTAACCCAAGTCCTAAGGGCGGATGCAGACACAATACTCGTAAAGCACAGTCCTTACAATAAACCTCAGGTCGTGTTGTGTGTCCCGGCTTTATTCGCCGTCAAGTGAGACTTCGGTTTATTGCGATATCGGAACGATAGCGGCCGGTAACGAGGCATAGTATACCAGTGTAGTTACTATACGTATATACATTAACTATACAGCAACTAACTGTGGTCTATAAATAGTTAAGAGCGGGTAAACGTAACATCAAATGTCAATCCCAAAAGGTATAAGAAAATGAAAATTCGTGAACTTTTTAACGTACGTTTGTTACGATAACCAACCGTTTGAAACCACCCATTAGAGATAGGGTAAGAATGAAATAAAATCACTAAACCTTCTTCCTCTTCAGGAGCAATCGTGTTCGGCTGGAAAATTGACGACATTGGGACAAGTAAGAAAAAATAGAGTGTACTAATGCTATTAATACGGATGTCATGTTAGTGTTAGTTTGTAGATGAAAATTTTTACTCAAAAACTACTGAACGAATTTGGATGAGTACATTTCCGCATTTGCACATCACTAAGGCTCTAACACCATTACAAACTTAAAAACGTTAAATGCTTCCTTAGTAGAGATTTAATGAGTGATTTTTGTAATGTATCAAAAATAACATCAATTAGTTAAGTGTCTATTTAATGGATGTCTCTAAGTGCAGCAGTAAGTATGTTCTGTCCAATAAATGTACGTAGGTAGTATGTTTAGCATAATATATTTTTATAAAGTATTTGTGTATGTATTAGTTAGATTCCATAATACAAGCTTAGAGCTTAGTTTGGCTCTAACTGTGTTTGAATTTGTCCAGGTTTATTTATTTATAGATTTTAAAGATGTATGGTTAAATTGTCGATCTCGGTTGTTTCAATCGTTAGACCATGTCGGAGGCCTTCAGGCGGTCTAAAAACTCCGACATCAAGATTGACCACTAGCCTACTCGAACTTTCTTACTTTTTAAGATGTATGGTGCTAGATGTCAATAAGGGAAACCTTATAATTTAGGCTACCTTTTGTCCCTAAATTAGTACAACAGGCTAAATAAAGGTTAAACACGGAAGAAACCTTTCAAGTAAAGTCTTGCTTACATACTTTTGAGACTCACACGATTTGCACTCATTATACTAAATGAGAGTTATCCCGTGACCACGAGCGATTTAATCCGCTCGAAACGTCGGGTACGTATTTTAGTAAAATACTTTACATTATCTAACGCGATACAGACCCGTTTCATTAAGTATAATAAAGTCTTGCTTGTACCTTCAATAAGTCGACTGAAAATAATTTACAATTTCTAGTAAATACTTTACTAAAATAGTATCAAGTTAATCAGAAATAGCTTTCAAACAAAACAAAAACAATTGTTTAAAGCGAGTTCGATTAAACGGCCTTTATTGAAACTGAATGTAACTCTATAACAGGTAGTTAACATTTTATTGACTCTCATTTCGTGAATAATAAGCCTTACAAATGTCTCAGTTATAACATTTTCTAAGGTGAGAGATACACTGATGGAATGGTTCGGTAATAGTAGTTTATGCAACGTCATATAAAGAAGGGTATTAAAACACGAGCGTGAGTTTATGAAACGAGCGCAGCGAGTTTCATAATAGTAACGAGTGTTTTAATACCCGTGTTATATGCAGTTGCATACACTACTTTATCTTCACTATTTAATGCAATTAATCAAACAAAATTTTAAAAACAAAACACATTGCGAAACATTAAATTCACGCGTAGGTACGTGTATTGTCACAGTGAACTTGCCGCCATTAAAATCTAACCAATGAGAGCGCAGCTGCGCGTAGGGCCAATCAGGAGCGAGCGAGATCTTACCAAAGAGTTTTGTGTATGTAGTTTCGACGAAGTTTTCACGTATAACCCAACTGTTTTCAAAAGCCAGCCTAATATCAAAATTTTATACAACTAGTATGAGGATTTTGACATAAGTCTCGCCAGGTTAATTGGTCGCGTTATAATGATGTTATAATGTTATATTATAATGATATTATAACATCATGTGCAATTGCTTAAATTGAGTGTTTTAGTTGTCTGTGCTATAACAGTAGTAATTATAAGTCAAGTATTGGAATCATAAGTAGAATGTTACAACATTAGTGTAGATAAACCTTTTTATAGTGGCGCTCGTGGCGTAGTGAGACTTAGCGATGTTAACTCATTGCGATTGTTAAGCAACGAGTAGCTCGGCCCCTACTTGGATGGGTGGCCGATACCACTATCGGCCACCTTTCTATCTGAGCGCTACGGTACGTTATTTTATTATTAACATAAACATATAACAATATTTTTATTATTTAAATCGGGTAAATAGTGTCTGAGATTACCGCGTTCAAACAAACAAAAAATCAAACTTTTCGGATTTTTTTATATACTAGCAACGCCCCACAGGTTTACCCGCATTGTGCCCGTCTCCGTGGGAATTTCGGGTCAAAATCCGTTGCGTAGATTTAAAGAATCAAGCATACATACATAGGGACAGTTAGACAGACAACGGAAAGCGACTTTGTTTTATACTATGTAGTGATAATGAAGTATAGAGTTAGAGTATACATAGATAGGCATTGAATACAATTTCTATACAGTCTTCTTCTTCATCGAGTGGATGGCCAACCTGACCAATCCTGGTGTCAGAGTTATTGAGCCGCCAAAGGCCTCTGACATGGCTCACGTAACGACTACTATCCGTAGAAAGTAACCGGGACCGACGGCTTAACGTGCCCTCCGAAGCACGGAATCATCTTACTTTTCGAGCAATCAGGTGATTCAGCCTGCAATGCCCTAACCAACTGAGGAAAGTCTCACAAAAAGATTTTTGTGAGATATCCCCACCGGGAATCGAACCCAGAACCTCCAGGTCGTGAGCCGGGCGCTCAAACCCCAAGACCACGGAGGCTGTTATTTCTATACAGTAAGCCAGTGTGCCCTAACCCTTACGAAATCTCTTTTTGTTTATTATCAGTATAAAATGTTCGTTCAATACCTCTTCAACAGTTTTACTGCCGACGGACGGCACTTACTATAGGCTTCGTTTTATAATTAAACGTTTTGACGGAATGGTTGCAAATTTAATCTTATTTTTATTATATCTATGAAGGAATATAAGTAGAGAATGGAACCCATTGTTGATGTATTTACTCGTAGAACATTCATTTTACAGATCTATGTGGATGGTACAGGATACATTCTTTGAACAATAAGCACACAGTTAGCATATATTTTTGGTAAAAGAGCTTTTATTCTATGCAAAAATGTATGAGCATATAATAATGCATATAATCTTATAGGTATATAAAATTCTCGTGTCACAGTGTTCGTTCGCGTACTCCTCCGAAACGGCTCGACCGATTCTCATGAAATTTTGTGAGCATATTGAGTAGGTCTGAGAATCGGCCAACATCTATTTTTTATCCCGAAATTCCCGCCGGAACGGGTACCGTGGTTGAACTCCTCTGAAACGGCTCGACCGATTCTCATGAAATTTTGTGTACATATTGGGTAGGCTGAGAATCGGACAACATCTATTTTTCATCCCGAAATTCCCGCGGGAACGGGTACAACGCGGGTGAAACCGCGGGGCGCAGCTTGTATAATAATAATAATGCATGCGGCTCGACACCTTCACGAAGGATTGGCCCAGACTAGCACTCAATAGAGAAAAGTGGAAAGAGGGTAGGGACGCCTTTGCCCCGCAGTGGGTCAAGTCAGGCTGAAAATAATAATAACCAGCCTCGCTACTCTTAAAATGCCTCAGTTTACATATCTGTTCCTGCAAAAAGCAGTAATCCTTAATACTAATATAACCCGAAAATTTCTAAATTGAATATATTATAAAATATAATAATGTATGTATGATGTATGTATAATTTTGTATTATCTATGATGTATACTCTAATTTAATAAACGCACTTGGCTTCGGCCCGTGCTATAAGCACCCCTTGAAAAAGAGAGAAACAGTTTCTGTTACATACAATAATATAATATAACAATTATATTATCGTTTGAACTAGGAAATCATTTGACGGAACCGACACCAAATATGCAAAATATACTTCGAGGTGGTGGCGGTCGCCCATATCACATCCAATCATTGTAAAAGCGCCATCTCTGTAAACATTATAAAACTAAAGGTACGAGCCAGCCATGAGTCACTAAGGTTGAAAAAGTACAAGTTAGTTCTGTACATTCTCAACAGATGGTAGAACTTTGATATAAACAAAATAATAGACCTACAAGTAGCATAGTAGTTAGCAGATGAACCAAGGCGAAGTGCAATATAAGCGTGTAAAATAAATAAATACCCCTGGAAAAGTTCAAACACGGTTAATTAAACCCAAACTAAGCTCTAAGCTTGTATTACCTATGGAATCTAACTAACTGATACTAAAACATACATACACAGATACTTTATATATATGACACCCAGATGTTGTCGCCAACGACTATATTAGCAAACATTGTTGGCTCCGGGCGGGAATCGAACACGCAACCCCCGACACAGTAAGCGCTCTAGAAAATGCAAAAAATGCGCCCACTCCGAGATCAGACCCAAAAAATATAGATAACATTCGTTTTGGATTTTGTAGCCAATTAAATAAATGGCAAAAAAGGAACTCTTATACATTTTCATCAATATCATGCTATTGGGATACCTAGTCGAGTGTCTAGGTAGAATTTATCCGCCTTATTAATAAACTATTATAAAATCTTTGGTCTCTTTTGCTCTTCGGAAAATTGCGTAAAAAGAAAATTGCGTCAGAAAGTGACAAACCATTAGATAGCTCAAATGTTCTTAATACGCGTTTATTAATTTGGCACAAAATACTAAATCGAGTCTTCTTCTTCATCGAGTGGATGGCCAACCTGACCAATCCTGGTGTCAGAGTTATTGAGCCGCCAAAGGCCTCTGACATGGCTCATGTAACGACTACTATCCGTAGAAAGTAACCGGGACCGACGGCTTAACGTGGCCTCCGAAGCACGGAATCATCTTACTTTTCTGGCAATCAGGTGATTCAGCCTGCAATGCCCTAACCAAACTGAGGACAGACTCACAAAGTGATTTTTGTGAGATATCCCCACCGGGAACTAAATCGAGTCAATTGTAATCCTTCAATCCAAAAGTTGTCAAACAAACAAGGAAAACCTAGACCTAACTGAGGTATTCCATCAATAAAGGAATTATATCAATATCTAGTAAGACCTACAGGTATTATAATAATGCCTGTTTTGAATCATAGATTAGTCATAGGAAGAACTTAGGTTTAACTGTTAAGACTCCTTTGGTTCGATATCGGGGTCGGTGACCTCGCCCTCTGTCAACTGAACAGAGAAAGCTGTGGAGTAGGTGTTCATTATAGCTTTTTACATGAGTGTGGTATGTAGTTACAGTCTACTTTTTAAAAAAGAGTAACCGCCGTATTCATAAGCACTCTATAACTAAAATACTCTTTTGAAGTGTTTTACCACTCTCTCTTTGGAAAATTGCGTATGTTGGAAAAGGACAATCTATTTGATAGCTAAATGTGAATAAGGCCCTTAAAATATAAACTAATGGCTGATTTTCCAAACACAATTTCTTCTAAACAATTAAAATGGTGGATTGGGTAAAAATGCAATGGTATGTATACAAAACTGAAAACTGTCTTATTTAACAGTTAAGCAGTTGTTGGTACAAAACATTAAATTGAGAGCCATAATTGAGAGCCATCTAGGCCTCGTCTGAAAATCAGCGAAAATCTGCCAGGGTCACACGACTGTGGCGGCATTACGCTGAGACGAGGCCTGTTCAGACCTCACACAGTAGTTCTGTCCGTGTAATTGTTTAGTGTATGTAATATCTGTTCTTTTTGTCTTTGTTTTATTTTTTTTCCTTTCTTGTTGTGTGATTCGTCTGAATAAATGTTTTCTATTTCTATTTCTATTTCCATAAAGTCTGTGACAATCATTTTGTTGACTTGTATCTTGGGTGCGCTCCATATTTTCATTCACAAAAACTAACTACAGTTTTGGACCTCAGTATGATCACGGTTTTTCACTCAATCATTAAGTTATACACGGGAATAAGCGGATTTTTTTTGGGGCGGTTTAGGGGTTGTTAAGAAAGTTGACCATTTCCTTTTTATATTCCGGAGTTCTTAGAGGAGTCTTATTTATTGTTTATTCAGTTCAGTTAAAATTATTATGTATTCCTCCCGCGTCTCCGCGTAACTAACCGAAACCCACACTGCGACCTTTTCCTTAAGTATTTCGTTATAAAAGGCCGGGTTGAATTTCTATAGAAACATAATTATTCCAATGGTACTGGTAGTTCCTGGTATATTAGAATACTAAAAATCTAACTCTTCAACTTTACAATATTAATTGTTAGAGGGATTAGTAGTAAAGTTAATTAGTTAGTTATATAAGATAATGTTAACGCAAGCCGCTCCACCGCACTCCTGTGCCGACAATATATTCCTCACAAGGTAACGAAATGCTCATTAACCGGAGTCCATATTGGTCGTCGTTATCTCGACTCTACCGGTACCGGCGCGGCGCGGGCTCGGTGCGGGACCCGCGCGGGCCCTTCACATATCATATAATGTCTTCTAGTCAAACTAGGGCTGGCTAACCTAACCTAACACACTCGAACTTACTTACGACGTTTGACGAAGCTATGTGCAGTTTATGGTGATTGTTAAGCAACGTGCAGCTCGATCTCTACTAGGATGGGTGGCCGATGCTGGCATTTTCTATCTGAGAGCTATCGTGCTTTAGAGTGCACGTTAAATTGTCGGTCCCGGTCGTTTCAATCATTAAACCATGTCGGAGGCGTTCATGCTTTCTAAAAAATTCGAAACCAGGGTTGGCCACTAACCTTATCGAAATTACTTAGGACCAATACTTAGGAGTATTATATATCACGTTCAGGTATTGAACTCACGTCTAGCTAGTTTCAGACACCGCTAAGCCTATCGCGTCGTTAACAGTTCACAATTGGCTGAGGGTAACAGTACAGACCAGGGGCCTACTAAGGTGGGGGGGCCAGGGTCGCTACCCCCTTAGATGGAAGATGCTACAGTAGTATACTACAATAAATAACAAAACTGAAAAAATAAAATGAAATATAACAATATTTTCTGTTAGTTATTTTCAGTACTTGTTATTTGCTTTTACCTATCTGTAAATTAGTCGACCTCTCTGTATAATATCCTCTGTGTTATAATAATAAAACTGTATCCTTTTACTTGTACTACATTACATTAAATAATATCTCCTCGTGGCCTCTTCTAGTTGGATCTGTATCGCATGCCTCTCAAAAAGACCGGGTTTGTCCCGTAACTCCGAGGAGAAACACTATAATAACTATGTCCCGCCCCCCCCTGGACTACAATCAGCCAAGTGTATTTATTGCCAAGTGATTTCACCAATTTTGGGCCAAGGAGCCCCCCCTTAGCCCAAAATTGGTGAAATTACCCCCTTCCCCCTTTGTAAACACCCTGAGTACGCCCACTGAACACACTTCTCAATAAGGAAGCGTTTTATTGAATTGTTACAAACTATGGGAACTTGATTGTGCGATTGGTGTTTGGAATGAGGTGGAAGTGTATGAGCCGAAATGTGTGCTGATATCGAAGAACCGTTGTAGAGCCAAGAGTCTGTGGGTACGAGATACGAGAACTAGTCTTTAATAATATAATGTTAACACGAGCAGCGCCCCGTGGTATAACCCACGTTGTTCCCGTTCCTGTGGGAATTCTGGGGAACAAAATAGCCTGAAACCTTTCCGTTGAATGAGGGCATCAATTACAAAAAGAATTATTGGAGTACATAGTTACTAACCATCACAATCTGACGGCAGTTTATAATCTTACTAGTTGGATTATAAACTAACGTCTTTTACATTTCGACGAATATAATATACCGTTTGCTGTAGTATATTCTATATAATGCAACATTATTTTGCACCACCTCCTGCAGGATACGATAACCCGGGGTAGCCACCCCTCCTGGCACCGACTGATACTGACAATAAATTGCAATGCACTGCAATATTAATACCCACATTAGTATGCTAATACTGATAGTATCAGGGTAATTGGGTCACCTTTGAGACATTCATTTTTTTACCGACTTCAAAGGGCAAAGGATGTGATTTTGAATGCTTTATCTGTGTATTTTTTACCCCATATCTCGTTTGTGAATCGATTTTGATAATTCTTTTGGTATATGAAAAGGTGTTGAAGAGGATAGATTGGACCTTTTTAACCGACTTTACAAGAGGGACTTTTGCATACCGATTGTTTAGTGGCACTTAAGTATCTTCTTAAAACTTTTTTCTTCTTAAACCTAAGAGCTGAGTCCTTTTCGATGGAGTTCTGCAGACAGGGATCAGTGGGCGAAATCATCTTGGAATTGGAAATCCAAAACCAAAAGTACCATAGACAATTTATTTTATAACGGAAAATGGTTACATGGTTACAATGGAAAGAAAGCACCTAATCATTTTCATCTTCAGAATGAATCGTCTTTGGTTAAAAAAAATAACTTTATTTTAAGTCTTTTACGTATTTTTGAAGCACAGTTACATATAAATTATTACGTTACCAAGAAACAACATATTTCTAAACTATACTAAACCTAGTTAATTATAAAACCCATCACAAAACAAGGTCACAGCAGAACTTAATAAACAAAGCTCTGCCAAAAATAGTCAAAAAAGCATCACATAAAACTGATTGCCGCTTTGTGAATTCGGTCGTCGTTTAGGACGCACTTGGAACCCTGTCACAGTGTAAACTGTGTCAAAGTGCTAAACTTTTGGTTATGAAGTTGTTTTAGTATCAACACACCGTAAAAGGAAAAGAAGTATCCATAACTTAGAATTATAGTGAGAACTGAGCATAGCGGGTTTGAAAAAGATTTTTTGGAAAAGATCGACTGAAGTTAATTATGTTTTTTGAAGTGAAAACCCAACTTAAGTAAATAAAGGTCTGTTTCGGTAGCGACCGCAGAAGCATAAGTAAAACATGATAAAATCCTCTGTTATATCTCTTCTATCTTGTATCTCAGTGAGATAAGAGGCAGAGATATGGAGCAATGTTATTTTCTAATGCCAAAGATTTTTCTGTATATTTTTCAATTTATTGAAAAGGAAGATTTTCGGGTACTTTTCAATACGAAATTCCCAAGGGAACGGATATAGCATGGGTATAACCGCGGGTCGCAAGTGGTCTAATAAAAAATATTAGCCTATAATGTCCCACTACTGGGCAAAAGCCTCTCATCTCACTGAAGACATCAGTGCAGTGGAACGGTCTAATGTAGCTGAAAATCGTATTTAAATATGTATCTTTAGATAGATATGACACTACTGGTATATACTCGTATAGCTATACGTCATTTAACTGAAAAATTAGCATGTTTAAACAATTCTTCGATGAGAATATTCTTTGTTAAAAGCTTACTCAGGCAAAATCCTCGCCGTTTTTATGTCCAAAAACACATTAAAAAGATGTCCGAAATATGTAGGTCACAGACAGTAAAATAAGAAATAAAGCCTCGTTCACATGACGCGGGCTGTAATTACGTGAATTAATACACACGTCAGGTTTGATGATACGATGTTATTATTTAAGATTAAGTTTTTGATGTTGTTGCGTTATTTTTTTGGCAAAGTTTTCATTGTGTAAGGATCTTTGTTAACTTTTTGTTTTGTTCGGAGTTTGATTGAATTAGGATTTAAAATGATGTTGTTTAAAGATATGTTGTTATCTTGAACGTATTGCAAGGGAAAAGTTTAATCTGTTCTTATTTGAGCAGACATTTTAACATAAAGGAATTGAGGCATTGAGGAATTGAGGATAATGCCACCAAAATATTTTATATCTATAGCAATAACAACCATTCGAAGTGAACGGATCAAAAATAATACATTGAAGTTTTTCATTTATACCATTCGTAGAAGTGAATTTACTCGGTTGCTCGCTCGCTTCCTATTGAACTCTTCGGGTCACTTGTAGACTTGTTTAATCAAAATAAATAGAAGAGTACCTCCTCTGATATTATTATTATTATAATAGTTGAAGTTTATTTTTAGGGTTCCGTGCCGAAAGGGTAAAAACGGGACCCTATTACTGAGACTTCGCTGTCCGTCCGTCTGTCACCAGGCTGTATCTCAAGAACGGTGATAGCGAGACAGTTGACATTTTCACTGATGATGTATTTCTATTGCCGCTATAGCAACAAATTATAGCAATAAAAATAAAATAAAAACAATATTCAAGGGGGGGCTCCCATACAATAAACGTGATTTTTTACCGTTTTTAAAAGCACTGAACCCTCCGCGCGCGAGCTCGACTCGCACTTGGCCGGTTTTTTAAAATATTTATGTTGATTTTTAAAGGATGAAGGCATAAGAGATCTGGAGTGCCAAGTGTAGATTTAAAAAAAATAAGACCGTAATTTTGATTATTTTAACAAAACAGGTTTGCTGCTTTGTAATATTGTTTGAGTGACATGTAACCTACCCTTAAGGTTCAGATAGTTTCCTTTTGTGCGCGTTAAACGTTCTCGGAATTATTCCTCTCGGCGCGGAACACGGAGATTCTTGGCGGGGCTTTTTATATTGTTTTTTAAAATCGAGTTCCAAAAGTAGGGCGACCGTATCACTAACTATGTACGATAGGTATAGGTGGTGGAAATATTTTTTAATTAAGCAAATTATTTTCGTGGGTAAACTTATTTGTACGGTTATTTTAGGTATCGAATATATTTTTTAATAAAGTATAATTTTGTTAGCAAAACCTAAGTATGTGCTCTTGCACCAAAGATATTTCAACAAATCTCTAGTCACCGTACTAGTTAAAATAAATCTAAATAAAATCACTTAAACAGTTCATTAATTTATTCGCATCATTTAAAAATAAATTAAAAACCAAAACATAGACAAACATTGTTCGTCTCATTCAACTTAAATACCTCTAATTACCTTCACACTTTCGAACCTTGTCACATTACCTCCCCCTACAAACTCCTACTGAACAGAACAAGGATCTAATCAAGTGTTACTACGACAAGGTTGCATGTAGTTCGGTGAATGGGTGCGCATTACTGCAATAATGGCACGTTGGCACGGAATCAGCTAATTATCATAAGAAAGTTTAAAATAAATATACGAAGTTTGGTTTAGCTTTAATTATAGTTGGTTCGGAGTTAATTTTAGTTTAGGTTCTACTGTGTATAGGAATAGAATGAACCATAGCAATTACTGTTAAATGTATTTATGTGTAACTAACAGCGCCCCGCGGTTCTACCCCCATTTTACCCGTTCCCATGGGAATTTCGGGATAAAAACATAGCCTCTATCCTTCCTCTTGAATATATCTACCCAACACAATAATTGTTATTCGAATCGAACGGCAAATTTCTCAAGTAAAAGGCTCCCCTGTTTGGGGTGGCATTTCACAAAATCCTTTCTCAGTCTGCACTTACGTACTAAAAGGATGCAAATTTAAGGCTCGTAGCACTTACAGTTTCTGGGTTATTGTAATAAGTCAGTGACTCTCCACAATAATCATATCATGACTGTACCACTTAATAATATTATATCGACAAGTCGGTAGGCACAGTGAAAGAGCGATTACTGTGTCGGTGTTGGGTTCGATTCAACGGAGTCAACAATATGTGCAGACATAGTTGTTGGCGACGACGTCTGGGTGACTGACAATATTCTATTAAATATGTGTGTGTGTTTGTATGTTTATACGTAGTATCATCATAATTATTAGCTGTTGAATCTCCCACAATGTAATAATAAAATAATTGAGTAATACCCCTTAATATAAGCTTAGAGCTTAGTTTGGGTCTAATTAACCGTGTGTGGATTTGTCCGGGTGTATTTATGTTATAGTGATAGGCGACGCCGTCTGGGTGTCAATATTACATTAACGTATGTGAGTATGTATGTGTCATAGTAACGGTTAGTAAGTCTCCATAATACAAGCATCGAGCTTAGTTTGGATTAAACTAGTCATGTGAATATGTCCGGGTATATTTATTTATCAATTACATAGAGCTCGTGGCGCAGTTCGACTAAACGATGATAGTTCATTGCGATTGTTAAGCAACGTGCAGCTCGACCCTTACTTGGATGGGTGGCCGATAGTGGCATTTCTATCTGAGCGCTGCCGTGCTTCGGAGGGCAGATTAAATTGTCGGTCCCGGTTGTTTCATAGACTATGTCGGAGGCCTTTAGGCGGTCTAAGAACTCCGACACCAGGGTTGACCACTAACCTACTCGAACGTACTTACTTCCTTTTCTATTCGTAAGGAATACCATCCGTCTTTAATAGTTATCAAAAAGAGCACACCTTAGTATAAAGTTAAGGTTAATTAGTGGAAATAAGGAAATGTTGTAGATCGCGTGCCGCCCGCCCAGTGTCACCCGCGGCGCCCGCCCTGGCGCGTTGGGCGGGTAGAGGTCAGAGATAATTTTCAGAATGCAGTGACTTTAATATTCAGTACGTTTTACAGTAGGTGATTGTTACTATGTCTTTGTGCATATATTTGTTTTTAGATATTGTTTAATTATATTTAGTTTGTTTTTAGTTATAGGGCACTAGCAGCGCCCCGCGGCTTTGCCTGCGTTGAGCCCGTTCCCATAGGAATTTTCGAAAATCCTTTCTTAGTGTGCACTTACGTCACTTGAAGAACCTTCCTGCCAAATATCATGTTTCTAGGTGTAGCGGTTGAGGCTGTGCGTTGATTATCAGTCAGTCAGTCGGGACTTTGAATTTTATTTAAATATAGATATTGTATGATTTGCTTTGAACGATGTTGATGTAAAACAATGATTGTTTAATTTAAATTGTTATAATAGAAAACAAAAGAAACATATTGAGATGTTCCTATTATGTATTAAATACATACATCGTTAGATCATGTATTAAGACGTTAAGGTGGCCTAAACACTCCGACGCCAGGGTTGGGTACTTCTCGAACTCATTTCTATTACAGAAAACTCACAAAATCATCCTACTTTTTGGCCTGTTTGTTTTACATCTATGATGCCAAAGACAGCTCACCTATATTAATACCGCCATTGTGTTATGAACTCATTTTTACTACAGAAAAATTACAATAATCATCCTACTTTTTGGTCTATATTGTTTGTTTTAGATCTATGATGCCATAGACAGCTCACCTATATTATTACCGCCATTGTGTTTTTTTTTTGGTTTAAATTTTAAAAAGGTGGAAAGGGTAACATAAAATTATTTTATTTCTATAGTTTAGAGATAACTTACAGGAATTCATACTTCTGTAGTACGTTCTGTGGTACGTTCAAAAGAGCCTCTATGGGGCCAAAACTGAATAAAAATATTTGACTTTGACTTTGACTTTGACTTTGTAGGATTATATGCGTGACACTATGTTTCCTTATAATGAAGCCGTTTTCAAACGCCCGCCCATGTCACCCAACCCGTAGCTTAACATCCATTATCACCACCATAACTCAAACACAAAAAGCATCATATAACATTACGTAATTTGCACGAAAATATCACATTTCATACATCATTCATATCCCATAAAACAGGCTTTATTACAATGGCTAAAGGTTCACAATACACGCCCTTGACTTTAACACGCTCCCGAAATAGTTGAAAAAGTCTTGTAATATCGGAATGACACGACAAAATGACACGCGACTGTTTCGAACTATAGATATCTTTCAAAAATGAAGGCGTTGACATTGAGCGAGTTTACAAGCTATCGACGAGTTTAATAGTATGCGAGTGTCTTTAGAATACTACCAGTTTATAACAAGCAACGTGACAGAAGGTGACAAGGCAACCTACTAAAGTAATATTATAAATGCGAAAGTTTGTGAGGATGTATGTATGTATCTATACCTTTTACCTATGTCTTTTACTCTTTCACGTAAAAACTACGGGACGGATTTGGATTAAACTTTACAGTAATATAAGTTATAAATCAGAATAGCACATGGGATTCCCGCGGGAACGGGTACCACGTGGGTTACACCGCGGGGCGCGGCTAGTGATATGATAAATACTGTGAGTTGATTCGTGACATTTTGTAGGAAAACTCGAATTTTAAACATTTCTGATCCAATTAGTTAAGTGTCGACTTAATGGACATCTCTGAGTATAAAAAATAAGAAGTGTACAAAATATTTGCTTTGCACTATAAAACTCAAATCATAATAAACACTGTCTCATAATAAACGTAAAATATTATTTGACCTAATTTGTTTCCAATTAGCCGAGTGCTCCGCGCCTGTGTGACGTCATTGTCAACCCCATAGTGACGTCATTAACACTATTATGTCGGAGTTAGCGGTTTGATAATGGTTAGTGTGTTTTTGTCGTAAAGCTTTTGTCGTCGTAAAGGTTGCACTTTAAATAACGGTGCGTTTTTATAAAAGCGGAACGGTGCGGAGCCCGTTTCACCAATCACAGCACATTGGGATTGTCAAACAACGCATCGACATTGTCAAAATCTTTCCGTAATGCATTGTGATTGGGCAGTTGAACTCCGCACAGCTCCGCTTTGCTTCAATGGAAACGTTAAAGGGATACGATTACGGATTTTTAGGAAAAAATAATATTGAATGCTATCAGTTTTTTTAGGTATAACTTTGTAACCATAGTCGAAACAAATAGCTCGTCCTTGTCATCGTCGCCGGCACTGCCGGAGGCACATCCCTTTTTTTTCTAAAATTTCAACCTTAATTTCGACGACGCCTTAAAGGCAAAGTGATATAAGTGAGTAATTAATTAAAATGAAATGCATGAAACAATCACATTCCAAAATTAAATTTGCGATTAAATAGAGTATTAATAATAATAGCTAATGAGCAAGTGTGTACATTATAGATACAAGACATTTTGCAATTAAAAAATATTTTTACATTAATAATTATTCAGATGATAATAAGTAGATGTATAAATAACTTTCCGTGCTTCGGAGGGCACGTTACGCCGTCGGTCCCGGTTACTTTCTACGGATAGTAGTCGTTACATGAGCCATGTCAGAGGCCTTTGGCGGCTCAACGAATTAATAATTTAATTAAATGTTTATTTTTTTCGTAATATTCAGTAAAACACGTGTCTTTAAAACTATTTTTTGTTTATTCAGTATTTTTGTTGTTTAAAATGTCATCTTAAATAGAATCCAAGCTTTTTAAGACGTAGTAAAGCAAAAAGGAACAACATAAGTTTCTTATATTCTTCCCCCCAGTTTATATCAAAAAAACATTTTTCTCCTTAACTCCGGCGACCTATAAAGTCTCTCCCAGCCAATTATTCAAAAGGCTCCATCCAGCGCCACAGAATACCCCGCAGTCACTACAGAGTTCAACCACCTACCACACACCTCCTATAAAAGTGTAAATTTATTCAAATTTAAACAAAAAAACGATTCAGGCTTGCATCCTTTTTCACGACACTCAGTTAGAAAGGGACAGCAAATGTGCAATTGTGTAAGTGCGAGGGAGCCAGCGATACTGTCTGTTGGCTGTGTCTAAAACTCGTTTGACAATAGGTTACTTGTGATGTGTAAGTAAAGTGCATTTTTTGTTAAATATTGAAAAGTTATAGACTCGGCTAGTAGAGCTGAGAAAATATCTTTAGAAGGGTTTAAAAACCATTTTATTTCTTTTGCTGAGAAAAGTAAAAAATTACGCGCATACATAATAATATAACAATCACACGCGATATGAATAGTTACTCGAATCATAGCTTTAACATATTGATGATTCAAGCTCACAAAAAAAATTGGTCCACCTGTTTCCAAGCTTCTATGTGACAAAAAAACTGTTCTTTTTGTCGCATGGTAACTTCGACACACACTATCAAATTTTATAACAGCACTAGCCGCGCCCCACGGCTTCACCTGCGTTGGGCCCGTTCCCGTGGCGGATAAAACATAGCCAACACAGAAATTATTCGAAACTGAATAGAGATTAATTCAAGAGATTAGTCCGAACATACAAACACAATTACAAATTTTGTCTCCTAATAATATTAGCATAGAGCTATAAATAACGCACCTGTTTTTGGGTAGGCATAACTTATTAAAAACTAATTCTTTGTACTCTCTTCGCCTTATTAATAAATGCAGTGTAACCAAAACACTATTACACTGTGTTTTGTCTCTTTTACTCTTCGGAAAATTGCGTTTCTCAGAAAGTGACAAACCATTTGATAGCTAAAATGTTCTTAATACGCATTTATTAAGGTCCTTTGTGTATTTAAAAGAAAGTAACTTCATAAAATTTGCCTTAAAAATAAATGACTAACGCTAAAAATAAAAGAAAAACGCCAATTCTTAGAACGAAGAAAGGCTTGTAACTTGAGAATGATAATTAGTTATAATTCGAATGTTGGTCTGTACGAAACCAAATAAGTGATTTATTTTGGCAAAGTTTAATTGATATGATATATATAACGATTGCGTGGCTCGAGATATGTATTTACAACATAAATATAGTATCGTTTGAAACGGTAATTATGGTGCTTTTTATTTGATTTAGATTTTCGTTCGTGTTTTATTTAAAAAAGTATAAAATATGGGTTACCTTAGTTCGGTAGGTAACATTCAAAAAAGAAAATGCCATTTCTAATTATTCTCCATCTATTAAAAACAAAATGTTGGTATTCTTTTTCTCAAAGTTCCCATAATTGTTTGTATTTATTTGCAGCAGACATATTTTTAATTACCATCCCATTAAAATAGTACTTTCTTATACCCTGTTATGTTATGTCCTACAACAGGACAAAGGCATCTCATTTCATTAAAAGACATCAGTATTTTTATTTTAATACGAGCCACATCCCGCGGTTTTTCTTGCGTTGTGCCTGTTCCCGTGGCAATTTTGGGATAAAACATAGCCTTTGACTTGAATATTTCTACCCACTAGAAAATAATTATTCGAATCTGACTGGTAATTATCGAGATTAGCGCGAACATACGAAGAAACAAAATTTACACATTTTACCTTTTTTATAATATAGTAAAAGTAAGTTATGCTATCGGTTCCGGTTGTATCAATCGGCACACCAAGTCGGAGGCCTTTAGGCGGTCTAAAAACTCCGACACCAGGGTTGGCCACTAACCTACACGAACTTGCTACAATATTAGTATCGATTTATTATATTCGTATTTTTTAATCCAGCAAGGACCGCACTAATCATGCAATAAAAACCATTGAATATGTTTGTTTTTATTTGTTTGGTCGACACAACACGAAGCTCCTAATTAATGTTTTCTTCGAGTACTAATTTATGTACTTCCTTGTTCCTAACAGAGTAATAAATAACTGTAAGTATTGAATTTCAAATTAAAGATGTTGTGGTTATGAAATGGAAAAGATTTTTTTTAAAGTCAAGATTTTCGGTGTTATTTTTTTATCATCCAAAAGTCATCCAAAAAGTACTAGGTATTACATTTAAATAAAAAATTGTATTACCAGATTAAACTGAAGGAAAGAGCAAAAGTCGTGTCGTACCAGCAGCTGAAAAGAATGACGGATGATAGAGAAGAGTGGAAAGAACTCCATCGACAAGAGCCCAGCTCTTAAGTTTAAAGAGAGAGAGATTAAACTCACAAAAAAATACTGAACAAATTGCTAAAGGCATGACCCAAATTATCAAACTACCATCAATTAAACCCAAACCCTTCTCAACTTCAATAAATAAATTAAAGTCCTAACCACTAGGTATTCCAGATCAAAAAAGTCGCACCAAAAGCTAAGTTAATAGCGAACCAACTTCAGGGTGTAGCGAAGGTCAACTCGACTCGAATGAAGCAAGCAAAGTATACGTCAGGTAACGTCAGATGAAACCCGGCTCTCGTCGAGAGAGCTCGCGCGCGCCGCTAACAAAAATAAAATACAACTTTTACGCCACAAAAATACTTTTTACGCTACAGAAGTAAAAACATATATTTTGTGTTCGATATCCAAAGTTCTGACTTGCAGTTCCAGTGGTTTGTCAGTTTGTGTCGGTTGTGTAGAAAGTTGTCCCGTGATAGTGAATCTAGTTGTGTTGTGTTCTCAGTTGTTTTACTAAGTATTCGTTTATTCGGTGAGTTTCGTTTGTTTGTTGTTACTAACTCGTATTTTACTTACTATGTAAGGTATGTACAATTATTTACTTGCAAGTTTTTGTAACTGTAAGTTTGATTTGTGTAAGTTTTCGGTGACCTCGCAAGTGAAGTGTGTAAGTGCAGAAAGTTGTTTTTTTGCGCTTGTCTTGTCTAATGAGATCGCTTCGTGTGTTTTTTGACCTCTTCGCTGAACTCAACGCATCTAGTTACTTTGTACTCTCATTTAAAAAAGAGTTTTATTTTTTTTTGGTTTGAAAAAAAAACATGACTCCAGTTGAACCATGATAAATATTAATAATATTGCTTTTAAACAAAGTATAACTAACCTTAAATAACAAGTTTTAACTTACAAATTGCTAGACCGATTTTGATAAATTGAATCCACGTTAGTTTTGTGACCTTGAGTGCCCCCTAGGATACATTAGCGAAGAAGAGAAGACACATTACAAAAATGCACATGAACACTACGGGGCACTGTTAGTATCCAATATTTTGACATTAACAAAATAAACATGAAAGTCTTGAAATACATATTTAAAAAAGTGGTTCTCCTATCACACGCAGAACATTACTATGTAGGTTCAACGGCGATAGCCTAAGGCTGTAGTAAATATTACCTCATCTGTGGCGGGTTTAGATTCGGGTATAAATAGAACCTAACTGTAGAGTTCGTCTCGAGAGACGTGCAATCGTATCGTTTACAGACTTTTACGAAAAGTACCTACTTTTTGAAAGTACTTCTTGTTTAAAGTGTTGCAGTGAACGGCGAGTGCGACTTGTACTTTTTTAAATACAGGTTTTTGAAAAATAAACGACGATTACTTATGAACTTTATTATTAGTGTAGGAGCCGGCTTGAATCTTAGTCTAGACAGTAGACAGACTTACTGTCTACTTCTGGTCTTTGAAAACTAATGAAGGACACTAAAGACAAGTGCTGTATCAAACAAGATATATAACAGATTACATAGTTCGTTTCTCATATACTTTTTATCTGTTAGACAATAATAAAAAAGACAGACAGACTTCATTACAGCAAACAAGTTAAGCAAGAGGCAGTCTGGACCAGCCCACGATGGTCGTTAGAGCTAATGTTCAATGGTTTTTAGTTAAATTCTGTTCACAGTACCAAAACAAGTCACTCTACAGCTGTCTGAACTATACTCAATTATCTCAAAAGCTATATTCAACAATTTTTTATTTTAAAAAAACTCGCTTATCGCGCTCTCGTCGCATCTTCGTTATACTCATGGTTTGTATACCTAGTCTACGATGGTCGTAAGAGTCCTTATTCCTAAACATATCTAATCACTGTCGCCCTGTAAACCATGGCACAACCAAAATACACATCCAAAAATAGTCTCCTCATATCCTAAGCAGCCTTGACAACCGCTTCCTGCTATAAATAAAGTCCATTCCTTCAATACATTACGAGACACATCTCCTATAAACTACAGCGTACTATCCATAAAGTAGAGAACTTATTTCGACAGCCAGCACTCCATATTGATTTGATGTGGTTTAAAGTGGTTGGGTTTTCGGTGACGTGACGTTGATATATTTTCACCTTTAATCGGAGCTATAGAAAGAAGGATTATAGTTATAGAAATTTGTAGCCCTTTACCTTAGTAAGTAAGTTCGGGTAGGTCAGTGGCCACCCCAGGTCTCAGAGTTTTTAGACCGCCTCAAGGCCTCCGACATGGTCTAACGATTGAAACAACCGGGACCGACAATTTAACATACCCTCCGTAGCACGGTAGCACTCAGATAGAAATGCCACTATCGGCCACCCATCCTAGTAGGGGTCGAGCTGCACGTTGCTTAACAATCGCAACGAACTAACATCGCTTAGTCAAACTAGCCACTAGTGCTACCTACCTATATTTACCTTAGGGGATAAGTAAAAGACTTAGCCTGTAACATACCACTACTGGGCAAAGGAATCAAGGCAAGAAGGCATCTTACTGAAGATATCGGTACAGTAAGGAGGATTAGACGCATTAACCACAAATTGCCTAATACGAGTTGGTGATCTCAAACCCGAGTCATGTTTGAAAAGTAGGAAACATGATTTCACTCGACCTGAGAACTGAACCCGGGACCTCAGTAAGTAAGTTTATATTATAGTGAGTAGGAAATACTCTACATCTACTGTTGTTTATGCAAAACAATCGAATGCAAGTCTCGTTGTTTATTTAATATTTCGTCAACAGAACTGGAATCTGAGTCATCTCTCCTAATATGTATTGTTATTAATTGCATGTTTACGTTATAGAGCGATTCAAGAATTTATATACATGCTTATGTAGATATAACATATATAAAGCATACCTTTATAACGTTAGCTGCGTCCCGCGGTTTTACCCGTGTTATGCCCATTCTGGGAATTTAGGAATGAAAAATAACCTCCCCTATAAAATATTAAAATGGGATTGGTAGTATCTGGATAGCCACATTCAACTAGAAGGTTATAGGCTATTTTTTACCCCGAAATTCCCACGGGAACGGACACACCCCGGGTAAAACCTCGGGGCGCTGCTAGTTGCAATCTTCTTCTTATCGAGTGGATGGTCAATCTGACCAATCCTGGTGTCAGAGTTATTGAGCCGCCAAAGGCCTCTGACATGGCTCATGTAACGACTACTATCCGTAAAATGTTACCGGGACCGACGGCTTAACGTGCCCTCCGAAGCACGGAATCATCTTACTTTTCGGGCAATCAGGTGATAGTAGGCTAGTTGCAATATATACTCATTACTTTATTACCAGTCCTAACCTTGAGTCCACTTCAATTTCATAGTCGACTAATTACCAGACGTTTAATATATATAACTCGATTAAATATTCCTTTTCGTCTCAAATTACATAGAGAAGTTGAAAATAAAAGTATATTTAATATCGCCCGTCACTCCGCGAGGACGGAGCGATGTGACTTCAAGCGAAGAATACCTATCAACCAGTTTGCAAGCAACTAGTTTAAAAACGAGCCAAGTGCGAGTCGGACGCTCGCACCACGGGTTCCGTACCATTATCGATAAAACGGCAAAAAAAACGTTATTTATATGCGAGTCCAACTTAAACATTATTTTATTCCGCTAATATTTATTTCAAATCGGAATTGTGGCTGATAGTGGCATTTCTCTCTGAACGCTGGCGTACTTTAGAAGGCACGTTAAGCAGTCAGTCCCGATTGTTAGACCGTCTTCAGAGGCCTACAGGCGTTCTCTGACACCAGGGTTAGCCTCTGACCAATGGGAAATTAATGAATTGTGTATTTAGTATTTGTTGTTGTAGCGGCAACAGAAAATTTTCCACTGTCAAACTATCATCTGGTGACAGACAGACGGACAGAACAGTCTTAGTGATACGGTGCCTAGGGTTCCTAGTAACAAGGTTTTTACTCTTATGGTGCGGAACCCTGAAAACTAGTATATCATTATATAGAAGAGTAAATAAAAACTTATGTCGTGATGCAATTTTCCAGGTTTAACATGCGAGGATTAAATGTTTAGTGCTAATAATACGGAGGCTATACATAATGATATGGCCGAGTTACATCCTCTGGGTTAAAATGTATTTACACTGACGGTTGTGTGAAAACTGAAAGGCAATTTCGTATGGTTAAGTAAAAAATTTCATAAGTTCGAAATCTAACTTTTTGTAGCTGATTTTATATCATCTAAATGTAGCAATTTCTTTTACAAAATGAAGGTCTATTTTTCTTCTTTTGTCTGTGTTGCCGTTGCTTACGCTGCCCTGTGGCACCTCCGTGCGGGTATGTGTACAAACGACAGCTCTAGTTGCTCTAGAAATCAGCTCTAGTTGACATAAACAAAACATCCAAATTGAGAGTAAATCATTTTCACAAGCCTAGGTTAATTTTGAGGCTAAAAATGTTTTTTTAATGGAAAATAACATAAACAACCTCTTTTTATGGAGTTAGTTAACAACTATACAGTTTCCTATACATTCATCTATCCATATTGCTTATCTATAGAATATAGACTTTCGTAAACAAACCCAAATGCGGTCACACAACTGACCCCCGACTCTCGCACTAATAGCAATAAACATACAGACAGACGCGGTTTTAAGTTACTCATATTATTTACTTCGCGTCTAAGATCGAATTTATAACCAATATTTTATGATCTGTTTGTTATTCCGTTTTGTACGGAACATGCAAATAATAGAGAATGCAATTTAAGTGTCATAATCATAAACTACTGTTTAATGTTTTTCTTTTTATTAAAATAAGTGGTTTCACTACATATTATTAAACAAAGTACAGAGCCACGTCTGTCTGTCTATCTGTTCGCAATAAACTCAAATACTACTGCACGGATCTTGACGCGGTTTTTATAATAGATAGAGTGATTCAAGAGAAAGGTTTATGTGTATTAAAAATCCCGAAATTCCCACGGGAACGGGCACAACGCGGGTATAACCGCGGGGTGCTGCATGTTTTTTATCTAAACCATTTAAATGTGGTGCAAAGTAGTTCGCTGCATGCCCCATGCGGTGGCTGCAATAGTGTATGGTAGTCGGCTGCATTCGGCGAACGACTACAGCTGTCATAATTTACCTAATTAGTTGTTCTTAGTCGGCGGAAATCTGCTGTGATATTCGGTGGCCGAAATAGATAGGAATACGTTCGACGACCGAATTAGCGCAAACATACTCGAACTTGCCAACTATTTTTGTAGATTCATTCATTCGTTTTGAGAAGTTAGTGGCCAACACAGTTGTCGGGAGTTTTTGCAGATTGTAAGTTCTTATAGGTTAGTGACTCTGTTACCGAAGTTTGAAGACTGCCTAAAGGCCTTATTTACTAATTACTTACACATAAAGGCGGAGTTTTATCACTGACACCATATTAACACTAGCTACTCGAATTTCGCAACTGTAGTACAAAAGAGAGAAAGCGGCTCCTCCCACGCGCTGACCTACACTCAGTATTGTTCACTCGCTATTTATTGTAATTAATTTAATTTATACGCAATATTGATTAGTTAGTGACGTAAGGGCTTATTAGTTGAGTGGGTGAAGTTCGTAGGGTAAGACACACATAGTGCGGGTGCGGGCAGGGTGCGGGTCGCGTGACGTTGTATTCCGTGTATGAAATGTCACACTGGCACGTTGCGAGTTGTATTGGATCGAACTTTACAGTAGTATAATTTATGCATCAGAATAACACATGGGATATATTTTATCCCGAAATTCCCGCGGGAACGGGTACACTGCGGGGATCTCATCTCTTTAAAAAAAATATTTAGTGGTAATAAATATCTCGGTTAAAAATCTAGGTCTTCTAACATACCTAAAGTCCAAAGAGTCACGAACGGAAAATTAACCGACAATCAAAAACGGAAAGCAGAACATTTTGATTATTTCTGTAATGTGACATTGACCTAAACATTAATAAACTGATACGCGAAAAATAATATTACCTGGAACTAATAATGTCAAGATTTTCATAATCATTCGTTACTTGATTATTTTATCATCGGTTTACAATTATTAAATCTTAGGGTTACACTGTTGTGGTTTTGGTAATTCGATAAACTTTGTATTTGTATTTGACGAGAGGTGTCATGGCAAGCAGGCGATGGATATTAACGATTTTTTTTAAATAATGGAGATGCCACGGTATTAGCGACGATGACAGTTACTGTGGATTTAAAAATAAGATATATTAGAATACTCTGCATTAGAATAATAATCAACGTCCTTTTTTGTCAAAAAATCTAGTCGCTGCCGTTGCCGCTACACCGTGGCAACCCCATTACTGTTATGTCAAAAGTTACTGAACCTAACAAAAACATATACCGTTAATTATTACCTAAGAATACAATACACAAAACCAGTGATTTTCATTCAAATTCTCACCCAATAGGAATCAAGCACACTATGAAAGAAAACAATAATTATTTAACATCATACGTAGTATTATGTGACTGTTTGTTATTGTTCCAGCTAAAAGTACAATCACCAACGTTAAACGTCGACCTCTTTCAAAATGATACACAGATTTTAATTTTTTATGGCCAAACCAATCTCAGTTCGGCCAATTTGGCCAATAAAAAATAATCATTTGAAATATTATACTCATTTACATTTAAAAAAATCAAAATATGTTTGTTCTTCCGTTGTCACATTTATTGAAATAAATATTGTTAATCTATCCGAAACTTTTCCATATAAAAAAGTGGTTCTTAAAGACTTCGCCGTCAGTACATACTACTGAACACACTGTGGTACCGTTGGCCCAACAATGAATGTGTCATATCATATGAATATGCATGCCTCGACCGATTTGCATGAAGCTCCTAGTTTCAGATAATTGGCTGTTGTACCGTTCTGAAAGTTAGCTGTTCATTCGTTTTGATAATTCGACATTTTGATTTCACGGTCTTGATTACATTAGCGTATGTTTTTGGATTGGGTAAATGCTTATGGCGTGATATTTTGGACTGCCTCAAACATTTCATATGATATTTGTACAACTATATATATTTTTAGTCCACCAAAAAACTTGCAAACGTTTCTCAACACCGGACCGACGATTTAACGTGCCCAAATAGAAATGCTAATATCGGTCACCAATCCTAGTAGTGTCCCTGCTGCACGATGCTTAACATTCATCACTGGATAAGCTTCCCGGAGTGCCTCGGAACCACTGACGATGACGACGAACAGCAATGTTTTTGAAACAAGATCATTGAAAATTATTTTGCAATAAAAATCACTCTAGTCGCCGTCGGTGTCACTTGCCTTCACTGCGGCAACCCCCTACGTCATAAGCAGTTGATGATTAAGATAATTTATAATACTAGTTTCTTAAATACTAGCAACGCCTCGCGGTTTTACCCGTTCACGGGGGAATTTCGGGAATTTTTATACACCCTATTTATATGAACCTTCCTCTTGAATCACTATCTATTTTAAAAAACCGCGTCAAAATCCGTTGCGTAGTTTTAAAGATCTAAGCATACCTATAGGGACAGACAGACAGCGTAAAGCGACTTTTTTAATACCATGTAGTGATGATAAGCGAACACTACACAACAGTCTTCTGTGACCACGGTTCCTGTAAAAGGGCAAAAACTTCAGATAAAAATGTACAATAAAAGCGAAGAGCATCCGTAAACGTAGTTTCAATTCAAAATAATTGTATGAGTAAGATAGAGGGAAATCTAAAGTCGTGTAGTAGTGTGGTGACCTCAAATCATCACCCCATTGATTAGTCAGCACATGACGATCGAAATGAGGATAAAACAGAATCGTGATGAAACTCGATACATTATGTTGTAGGTAAAGAATAATAAAACTGTAATCTCTGGGCATAACATTTGTAATATTACAGAACATTGTTCTTTGTTTAAAATAAAACAAAATTGAGTATGAGGAAAAATACCTTTTAGTTCTCTATTCGATTGGTATCAGTCATCAGTCACTGTTCTTTCGTCTGGCTGTTTGGGCAACGGCCTCTCATCTCAGTGAAGATTTCAGTACAGGGGATTAGGCGTAATCGCCATGCTTATCTCATGCGGGTATGGTTATTACTCACTAGCAGCGCCCCGCGGTTTTACCCGTGTTGTGACCGTTCCCGTGGGAATTTCGGGATAAAATGTAGCCTATAGCCTTCCTCGATAAATAGACTATCTAACAGTGAAAGAATTATTCAAATCGGTTCAGTAGTTTCTGAGATTAGCGCGTTTAAACAAACAAACAAACAAACAAACAAACAAACAAAACAAACTCTTCAGCTTTATAATATTAGTAAATCGGTTCAGTAGTTTCTGAGATTAGCGCGTTTAAACAAACAAACAAACAAACAAACAAACAAACAAACAAACAAAACAAACTCTTCAGCTTTATAATATTAGTATAGATTCACGTAAAAACTACCGAACGGATTTGGATGAAACTTTACAGTAATATAGGTTGTACATCAGATTAACACATAGCATACATTTTATCCCGAAATTCTCGTGGAAAAGGGTACAACGCGGGTGAAACCGCTGAGCGAGGCTTTACAAATGTACTTAATGCTTAATACTCAATGTGAATTTTTCTCCCAAAATTTCCACCAAGTACAACGTAGGTAAAACCACGATGCACTGCTAGTTTACAAATAAATGGAATTCCAAAGATGTTTATTGATTGGAATTCCTTAGAATAACTTTTTATTAATTTCTGGAATTATGATTGGTCATCTCATAGGTCAGTCGTGACGAAAATGAGTTGATCTGACCTTCAGGTACGTTCCTCGAGAGCAGTGACTTCATACAGTGGTATCATCTTACTAAACTAAGAGTGCGTTTTCATTGAAATTAAGTAGCGAATAGTGGAATCAATGCAATTGTGTACACTGTACACACATGCACAAGTCGAGTTTAACTGCTCAGGTATACCCAACGTGTATGTACAGGTTAACTCGCACAGGTGTATCTCGAACTTAATTATTTACCTACCGAATGTTATACCTACCTTTTTTTCGTCAACTTTCCAGAATTCAATCGAAGCTTCTAGAAATAAAAAATACTTGTAAAAACCATATATTGGAAACTTAAACGATAGTGAAAGTGTTGAGTGATTGTTATTAGAATAGCATAGATTAGTGCGAGGAGAAAACGCGAGAAAGCACAGGTTTACCTGAGAAGTGATTGTACTGTATTATTATGTACATGTTAATATTCATAATTAGTGGGCTAATATTAATATAAAAACTTCAGTTTGTTTTATACTTTTTCTTTTTTTGAAGGCGCTTATCGCAGAAACTACTAATCAGATTTGTACAATTCTTTTTGTAATGGATAGCCACATTCATTGGGAAGGTTATAGGCTATTTTTCATCCCAAAATTCGACGGAAACAGGCACGACCCGGGTTAAACCGTGGGCGGGAAGTTTCAGAGATTAGCGCGTTCAAACAAACAAACACCGCATCATTAAAAAGAGAACATCGATCATAACTCTATCTATTATATATATATTTTCCACAAATTCGTTAGACCTTTAATAATCTAAGGTAAATAACAAAAGTCAGTACAGTAATTACTACTTAAATTGTAATAAAAACAACTCTATAGGGATAGTAATAAAGAACAATCTTGCGTGTGTACTTTATGTTATATATGTACATAAATGTCAACTGTCCGGAATTGTTTGTTGTCTGTTTGAAAGGTCAAGAGTGCGGTCAGATGCATCTGTCAAAAATAATGTATTTTATTTTGATTGTGGTCACTTGGAATTACGTTCGCTTATTTGTTAGTACCTTTTTATTATAGGAGGAATACAAATATAGACCTGCTAAAACTATGTCCAATTTTGCAACCAAAGTCAATAATTATAACCTACAAAAGGCGTAGAAGAAAATAAAATATTTTTGCCTTTCACCCTTACCTTTAAAACTTTTTTCATGTATAAAAGCAGTTGTGTGTGGTGAGAAATTCGGTGGGAGATTCTGAGAAATTCAACATTTTTTAGAGAACTAAAAAGAAATAGATTATACACGGATCTAAGTTTTTCAAACCCGGAATTTTTCTATCTTTTACTTAGAACAAGATATATAGGTATTTAACTGTAATCTATACTTATATAATAAAGCTGAACAGTTTGATTGTTTGTTTGACTGCGATAATCTCAGGAACTGACTGTCCGATTTGGATAATTCTTTTTACAATTAATAGCTACATTCAAAAGTAAGGTTCTAGGCTTCTCATCCCGAAATTCCTACGGTAACAGGCATAATTTGGGTAATACAGCGAGGCACCGCTACTATCATATACTTTAAGTGCTATCTCAATAGTATCTATTATCTTGACATAATACAGAGAATTATTTAGGTATTGCAATTCGGTATTCCAATGACACATGCCTACTCGGAACGTTATTTACTTTACATATTCTAGCGTACAATCGTGTCAAGATCGCGACACTGCGATCGCTCAGTCATTTGTCATTTTGGCCTCTTGAATATTGGCTTAGATTTTGGTAACTGTAGATTGACATTTCAACTATAGATAGATAGTGTTTGTAGCGCTCGAGGCGTAGTTTGACTAAGTGATGTCAGTTCATCTACGAGTATACTCTATTTTTTTGATTGGCACAAAATACGGACCAATGTCGTCAATTTTCCAGCCGAAAACGATTGCTCCTGAAGAGGAAAAAGGTTTAGTAATTTTATTTCATTCTTATACCCTATCTCCAAACCTTTTTCCTCTTCAGAAGCAATCATCTTCGGCTGGAAAATTTACGACATTTAACCACATTTTGTGCCAATCAAAAAAAAAAAATAGTTTATACATTGTAAAGCTACGTGCAGTGCGGCCCCTAACTGGATAGAAGGTCGATAGTGGCATTTCTATCTGAGCGCTACCGCTTCAGCGGGCACATTAAATAGTCGGTCCCGATTGTTTCATACGATAGACAAATGTCGAAGGCCTTAAGGTAGTCTAAAAACACTGACACCAGAGTTGACCACTATAGGTTAGTGGTCAGCTCTGGTGTACTTACTTATATTATGATTGGTAGATAGCAAACCAAGTTGAGGAACAAGGCATACCCAGAACATCTCTAAGAAACTGCTAGGAAAAGGCCTACAGTGAGAAGGATTAGGCAAATTCATCACGCTTGCTTACTGTGAGCGATCTCAAACTCGAGCCATCTTTGATCATGGATCTTCGTTGTTAAACCCTGGAATTGAACCTAGGACTTCATCCTTGGCAGTGTCTCAGCGATGTAACATTCTTGCAGTGCCTCAGTAGTGTAATACACTCGTTACACCACTGAGTTTGTGATATAAAATGAATAAGCATTAAAAACTAAATAACAATAAAAAAGTAATTCGCAACGCAATAATCGATTAGAAGAAATCGTAAGAATCGTTATCGGCTGCCGATAAGGATTGGAACTGTGTCGAATGATAACCCGATTTACTTCTTTATCAGTGAAAGTACTAACACTTGACCGAATTGGAATTACGACATGTTCGTATGGGACTTTTGATATTGGTTATAAGTGAGAATCCTTCGTGTCAATTTGGTTTCAGTTAAAATTGTATGGAAGCAGACCAAAAGTTTGAAAAAAAATACGTTTATACTATCTAATAATAATACAAAGTAATTTAAGGGCCGACACTGCGCACGCCGCGGTTTCATACAAAATAGAACGGTCGCGGGCGCCCGCAGCGTGTGGCTTCATACAAAAGTGAACCGTCGCGTGCGGTGTCATTCAAAAGTGAACCACCGCGTGCGCTTAACGCAGTGTTGACCCTTAAACATAAAAGAAAAACTTATTAAACTTACTTACTTTGCGGTAGCAATTGCTCGGTGGGTCTGCACAGGTCCTCGATAGTAGAAGGACATAGAGCATGTCAGCTGAAATAAATGGGACTAATTGGTAGTACGTCCCTTTTTATTTACACTACCAATCCTCCGCGGTTTTACCCGTATTGTGCTTATTCCTGAGGGAATTTTGGAATGAAAAATAACCTATGACCTTCCCATTGAATGTGGCTTTCAATTACAAAAATAATTATTTGAATAGCTTTGGAAGTTTCTAAGACAATCAAACAAAGTTAGAAACTTTGCCTCTTTATAATATTAATATTGACTAGCAGCGCTCCGCGGTCTTACCCGCATTATGCTCGGTCCCGTGGAAATTTCATGGGGAAAAATATGCTATTATAAATGTGGCTATCAATTACAAAAAGAATTATTCAAATCGGATCGGTAGTTTCTGAGATTAGCGCGTTCAAACAAACAAACTCTTCATCTTTATTATATTAGTGTAGTAAAGATAAATATATTTACTCAGCAATCCCAACGCTGTCCCGACTTCCTTCGGGAATAGTGTGCGACGTACTAATTGACGCCGACTCACGAAGGTATTAAAATTACCATTGATGCCCTTTACTACCTGTGGCACTTCCGTGTTTTAGAATAGTAAGTCTTTGTGTGAACGGTTTTAGTTAGAATGTTTTAATGTCCATTTATCTATAGTATTACCGATAATTATAGTTATTCGGAGTATAACTATCTTTAGTATAATTTTGAAATGTCTATCTATCCATATATTTACGTATGAATATATTTACATAAACTATGTGGTATGAAGCCGAGGGGTGCCACGGTGCAGGAAAATGACCGCGAAATTTTGAAAAATGTACACATGTTTGTAAAAGAGCTAAGTAATTTATTTTTTAATTCCCTGGTCGATGTCGCTGTCACTGTGGCGTCTACACTGTGGCATCCAAGTAAAAACTTACTGCCGTAGAGTCAGCTATCGATTCCGGATTTCAATCGGACGTCGGTACCTCTATTTATTACAGTCGCCGACAGTACCACTTGCTTCATTACAAAATGTTTTGAAATTAGTCCGTTAAAAATCCTGACCCGACAGCCGACAACTGTGAAAGTAGCATTAATGCACAGACATGCCATGCAATTAGTTAATTATTTAACTATTGACGTAATAACGCGTTAATAATACGTCCTAAGAGATTTCTAACTCGTAACGTCCGCAGCCAGTCAAACGCTGGTAATCTCCAACTTCATGTGATTTCCTTCATCAGGCCGTTGAGGCGAAATGTTTCACCTATCATTACGAGCATATGGAATTAATTTACAAAGCAACTGTTATGTAGTGTGTGGTGTGTTTAGTGTGATTTAGTGTTGCTGTTGCGTTTTTCACCCCGGTGGTCTATTGGTGTGTGCACACGTTTGCTAAGACTGAGGTCCCAGGTTCGATTCCTAGGTCGAGCGAATACATGTTCCCTACTTTTCAAACATGGCTCGGATTTGAGATCACCAACCCGCAGTGGGCAAGCGTGGTGATTATCCCTGATCCTCCTCACTGTACTGATATCTTCAGTGAGATGAGAGGCCGTTGACTAGCAGTGGGACATCACAGGCAAATACTTTACTTTTACTAATAGTTTTAATTGACCACTGCACACTAATCTCCTGGATTAAATCTATGTAAAATGTTAGTAAGCCTTGGTCTCGCTCGGTGGTTTGTGTATTCGCCTGCCATGACTGAGGTCCTGGGTTCAATTCCCAGGTCGTGTTGTGGCGTTCGTTGAACTAGCCAGGCTGTATTCTAACTATGTATAAAGTAAGTGTCCAAGTTTTATATTTACTTACATAAGAAATCTGTCTAACTTTAATCTGTTATCCTAGATAGGTTATCGAGACCCTCATAAGTCAGTACCCATATAATTTTTAACTTAAATTTATATCCATTAGCGTTCAATTGTAAATATCATGCTAAATGCTAATCCTTTAAGTACTTAAGCTCTTATCAAAGCTTAGCCTTAAAGCTTTCTTATCAAAATGTCATCGTTTATAGATGGCGCTACCGTCTATTCACTCTCTATAGCCCAGTTATAAGTTGCAGTTATGCAGCAAAAGTTAGTGCTTTTAAGTTATTTATGATCAAATTTGGGGTCTCTTTACATCAGGGATGTGCTATAAGAGGCTTCCGGCGAAATGGCCCGCAATAAAAAGGACCCGCGGGCCAATTCGCCGGATTCCATTTTTTTTAATATTTAACGAAATAGAGAAAAGAAGTACTATGCTCTTCTGTGTGCTAAGCTATATTAAGCTAGGCGTGCCCCACGGTTTCACCTGCGTTGTGGGAACTTAAGGATGATAAATACCTTATAAACTTCACGTTGAATGAGATGAGGGTATCCATTAAAATAATTATTCAAATCGGATTGATAGTTGATGAGATGAGCGCGTTCTAATCAAACAAATAATGAAAGTGAGCTTTATTACACCCATATATCGAAATTAACCATTCTAATTCTATAAAGAATAACTTTTATTCTACTTATTGTAAACAGTTCATAACAAAAACAAGTAAAACCACACGGTTAAAGTCATTAACAACAATCAAATTACTTAAATTAAACAATAAGCAAGCAATACAATAAATTAATTAATCAAACAAAAAAACATGTGTAGGTGTAACAAAGTACCAAGGACTGGTAAAACAACGGACACGCAGACAAATTGATTGATGTATCGGAACGTGATGGATGGATGGATGGATGGATGGTGATCTCATGTGGCCTCATAACCAGGGAGATAAGAGATGCAGGGACTGATTATTTAAATTGATTTTTTAAGTCGTTGTTATTAGCTTTTAAAGTCCAATTATTATTTCCTAACCGTGGTTTCACCCGCATTGTACCCGTTTTCACGGGAATATCGGGATAAAATGTATCCCATGTGTTATTCTGATGTAACATTATATTACTGTAAAATTTCATCCAAATCCGTTTGGTAGTTTGCGTGAAAGAGTAACAAACATACATACATCTCTGCAAGAATTTTGGGTTTAGGTTAGTAGTATCTAATGAATATATGAATATATGACTCTTACATCTAATGCAAACTTTTCATTTTCATCATAATTTTTCAAATCATTTCATAAGCATAAGGTAACAAACATACAAATAAAACAATAACAAGCAGTCCAATTGAGAACCTTCTTTTGTTTTTAAAGTCGGTTTAAAACAAAAGCCCTACTCATATCACCCAGTCCGTTACATCAAAACAGAGTCACAATAGCTACAAATACTTCGATCCGATAATGAAGCTCATTGATCAAACACAAGCAGACAAACAAACTGTTATTATTAGATACGATCTTCATCGTCGACCTTTGATATATTGGTAGTAGGAAACTCATGTTGCGAATATGTAACAAAATACAAGCCCGTTGGCACAGTGGCATGCGAGAGCGCTGTGTCGGGGGTTGCGGGTTCGATTCAACGGAGTCAACAATATGTGCAGACATAGTTGTTGGTGATGACGTCTGGGTGTCAATTATATATTCGAAAAAAGTATTTGTGTACATGTATATGTATTAGTATCAGTTAGTTAGATTCCATAATACAAGCTGAGAGCTTAGTTTAGTTCTTAATAACTGTGTGTGAAGTTGTCCGGATGTATTTGTTTATTTATTTATTTAACCGGGTGTGATGTATTTTACCACATGGCAAATAAATTAATTTGAATTTGAGTAACATGAAAATACTTGAAAAGATGTTCAAAGGAGGATACTGTACCTCGACGAGACTTCTCTTAGAATACTAAAGATACAATTGAGACACTTTCTCTTGACAAACACAAACGTCTCGAGATGAACGAACTACAAACGGAGTTGGATTTGTACCAATAGTGTCACAAAGTACTAACGATTATCTAACTGCTGCTCTCAGAGAAGTCCATTAACTCGACATTTAACTAACTAACGTAATTTTCCATATATTACATAACTAGCAGCGCCCCGCGGTTTAACCCGCGTTGTGCCCGTTCCCGTGGGAATTTCGGGAATTTTTTTACATAAAAGCCTTCCTCTTGAATCACTCTACCTATTACAAAAAACCGCATCAAAATCCGTTGCGTAATTATAAAGATTTAAGCATACAGACAAACAGACACGAAACAGAGACGACTTTATTTTATACTATGTAGTGATGACTCGTTAAAATCCTAAGGAAGAATTGGCGTCTCTGAGTACGGGTATATAGTCGTTATTATATTATATTTATAGTAGCACTCGTGGCGTAGTTTGACTAAGCGATATTAGTTCATTGCGATTGTGAAATAACGTGCAATTTTGCCACTACTTGTATGGGTGGCCGATAGTGGTATTTCTGTCCGAGCACTACCGTGCTTCGGAGGGCACGTTAAGCAGTCCATTCCGATTGTTTCATTCGTTAGACCATGTAGGCCTTTAGGCGGTCTAAAAATCCGACACCAGTGTTGGCTACTAACCTACACGAAATGAATGAGTTCAATTGTCAATCACAAATATCAACAAACTTTTCGTAATAGAATTCTCTAACTATCAGCTTGTAGCTGTATTGCAGCTTGTGTAAACTCGCTCTATCTTAACGACGCATTAACCAAAATGAACTTCTCTTCCTTTCATTAAGTAATGATGAAGATAATTCAATATTAATGTACTCTGTGACCTTTGGATATCTTCACGGTTCACATCAACACTTCATTTACGAGGAACCAAGTTATGTGTTAACTTAGTACGTTATTTTGTTGAGGCTTCACACTCGAGTCACGACTGTAGTTAGATTGTATTCTGGTTTAGGAAGACATATGAAGGAGCGCACACTACAGACAAGACAACTAACAGACTGTTTCGTCTGTTAAACTTGAGAATTTGAATTGAGAACAGTTTTGTACAGGTCGATCAAGTAAGTCTTAAGACTGCTGTGTTGGGAGCCCAAGCTCATTTGTTTTATTAAGGAATTAAAATCTATATATATGTTTTAACAACCGTGGGGGTCTAGCCGCGTTATCCACATTCCTGTGGGAAATTCAGGATGAGAACTAACTTATAACCTTCCTCTTGAATGAAGTTATCCAATACAATTACTCGAATCAGTCTGGCAGTTCCAGAGAGCATGCTCAAACAAACAGAAAAAAAATAACTTCAGCTATGTTATAATTAGTATTATTTCGAAAACGTACAAATTTTAAGAAGATATTATTCTCCGGAACCCACCCACGACACACAATATTTTTTCTCCAATCCGGTAGTAAAGTCGATAATTGCTGCAATTACTAAAACCTCACATCTCTAGAAGCAAAGGATCAAAGTAAACAGACAAAAACAACGCTTTTTGTCAGTAATAATTAAATAGTAATAAATATTTCCTCAGTTTTTGAAGACGTTCGTGATCGTCCGACAATTGGCGTAACGTTGAATAATTGTTAAATATTCGAACTTGGGACAAAAAAATAACAAAATTGATCATACACAGATATCGTTTTTACAGCGATGAGTAATCGAAGATATGTTTTCGTAGAGTTTTTGTGTGTGTGAATACATTATGTAAGTATCGATTTATAATTATTGTTAGTTCACAAAAACTTATTTTGTTTAGTTCGTTGCTCTTAAAATGGATATGGAATAGTTTTTATTTCAGTCTTTATTTTAATAGACAAGCCCGTTGGCACAGTGGCAGTGAGAGCGCTCACTGGTCGGGGGTTGCGGGTTCGATTCCCGCCCGGAGTCAACAACATGTGCAGACATAGTTGTTGTCGATGACGTCTGGGTGTCAATTATATATTCATATAAAGTATTTGCGTATGTATATGTTGTATGTTTGTATATGTAGGCTTTTATGAGAAACCATTTTTCGAAAAAATTGCACAATAGGACCATCTATGACCGAAACCATTTTCAAATTCATCAACCAAACAAATAAAAATATCCGTCCTATAAGAACCAATTTTAAAAATTCTTTCGGCATATCAAATGGTATGCTTACCCCGATTAGATCAGATTAGATGAGACCAGATTGGTCCCGTTTTAACCATTCAAAAAAAGGCGGCAGTTCTCATAAAAATAGATTCCGTCCGTTTTTCGCTTAAAAAATATATTTATTGAATTCTGCAAATCAATTACTCATCAAACAATTAGAAGCCAACGCGGAACTCCATCCAAACGAATGATTAGTACAAATATCGCCAAGTCCCAAGTGTTCGTGACCGATGAGCCGTGAAGGCCCGATATTAATATTAGGCGTGGAGATGTTATCATTAGGAAGTGATTACTCTGACTCAGCGTTCGGAGTGATTAGTTAGATCATCCTTTGAGGGGTTTTGGAGGAATCATTTGAGTACTGAACTCTATTTGTTACTACGAGATTTCTTAAGAGACTAATGCAACCGATTTTCCAGCCAAGGCCTGCTCCTATTCCTTCTAAAGAGAAAGGCTAGGTGATTTAATTCCGTTCTTACCCTATCACTGATCACCATCTGGAAGAAGTTTTCGGTGGTTTAAAAATCAGTCAAGATGGTTTGAATGTTATCTCTGGGAGAGTACAGGCATAGACAAACGTAGAAGTGTCTGGAAAAGCACGGTCTCTACACGATCTCTACTCTACTATGTTACTTTTCAAACGTGGCTCGGGTTTGAGATCACCAACCCGCATTAGCCAAGCATGGTGTGATTATCCCTTATCCCTTTATAACCTCTTCGCTGTACTGATATCTTCGGTGAGAACTGCAGTGGGACATGCCACAAAATGTACAATAGGAACAATATTTTAGTTATTTATTTTCTTAGACTATATTTTATTATTTCAACTTGTTGCAGACACTTTTGTTGGATAATTTATCAGACAATGAAACCAATTTTATTTTTTATGCGCTCTTTTAATAAGTTTTCATCACGGATCTTCAATTTCTTACAAGTAAGACCATTTTAAATTCATAAATTAGGAACAATATATCTCAGTAAGTATGTTAAGTAATGTATAATAGTGCCTCGCCTTCTTTCCTATATTGAAATACCTATTGAATCACAATTAAATTCCCGACAAGTGATAATATAGAAAGGCCGTCAAATAGAAGGTTGTTCTCTTCACGACAAGACCGGTCGCAGGCAAGCCGAGCATAGAGGTTTCATAAGATGACATATTGTCTATACTCGGGTGAAGCAATCGATACCCAATTATAATGTTCTAGCTGTGTGACGCGGTTTTACTTGCGTTGTACCCGTTCCTGTGGGAATTTTGGGATGAATAAATAATAAAACTCCTTGAAATCAGTCGCGGGCCAAAACTTTTTTATTTAGTAAAAAATATGAGTCTGTAAAGTCTTGGCAAAGGCCTCTTATCTCGCGGAAAATATAAATACACTAACACCACCCGCAGTTTTACTCACGTTGTGCCTGTTCTTGTGGGAATTTCGGGATGAAAAATCTATATACGAGTATATAAAAATGAAACCCGTTTTCCTTGGTCGTGGCATCACGCGTGAATGGCTGGACCGATTTCCACGGTTTTGCATTCGTTGGAAAGGTCTCGGGCTCCGTGAGGTTTATAGGGAATAAAAATCAAAATTCCCACGGGAACGGGGGCGCTGCGGGTGAAACCGCGGGGCACAGCTAGTAGCTTATAATTTTCCCGATGAATATTGTTTTTTTATTATAAAAAATGTTATTCAAATCGAATGAATAGTTTCTGAGATTAGCGCGTTCACAGTTACAAACACAGTCTAACCACTAGCTAGACTGTGTTCAGAGATTGTCTAACTGCAGTCTAGACAATACCGCGATACCCCACCAGCTAATCATCCAATACAAATACAAACTTCACAGCCAAATGGAAACAAAGCAGGATTCCTACAAGCGACGTGACTCTCGAGATCACTGCTTGTCACACGATTAGGCCAGATGCCGTACAAGCGGAGGCGTGGGCGGGCCGGATCGCACGCGAGTGTGTACCCTGCCTTTATATGTACATACTAGTTGAGTAGTTGGCTTATTAGATGTACAGGGAAATCCTAATTGGTGTTTTTAAATGTTATGTGATGATTTGGTGATACTTACCCGGATGATATTTTCTGAAAGAAAAACACATCCATTGTTTATCCTTCGATTAAAAAGGTGGTGTTATAAGTGTGACGTTGATGTCTGTGAGTCTGGTGTGTGTCTATCTGTGGCATCTAAAACGGATGAACCAATTTCTATGCGTTTTTTTTTCGAAAAACAGTCTAAGAAGCTGTTTGGTAAAAATCAGTCCAGCAGTGTTTTGGCTAGGAAAAATATAGAAATTACTCGAACTCGCTACTCACCGACGTCGCACCCACACATAGACACATCAAACGCATTACATCCCTCTTTTTGCGTCAAGGTAATAAATCGTACAAGACATAGAAACATTGCTGCAGTCATTTGGCAACGGAAACAGCCATATTTATTCGTCAATCAATAAACGACATCAAATAACATAGACTAACTGACATACATTATTACGTATTGTCTTAGACCATATCAATAAGACAGAGCGCTGTCGATAGTCAAGTGAAGTTGATTTGACGACGCGAATAGAAGGGTGTAATAAGTGTGAAGTGTGAATGAATCAATTTTAATCTGTTTTTTAAATATGAAAACCATAGGAGTACACGGGAAATATTATTAGCTGTGATTAAATAATAATATATAGTCGGGTGTATAATTTTGTAAACACGCGTAGTGTTTCGTTGAAGTTTATATTAGGACGGATTAAGAATAATACTTTGTACCAAAAATATAAGAAAATTACACCATGAAACCTGCACACGTTTCACATGTTATGGTGTAATATTAATACTTACTTTTGGTGTAGGTTTGCTCCACAGCACTCAGTCTAGATATTTTATTTGGTCTGCACGCATAGTGTAACCTTCGAACAAACATGATATTTTATATGATAGAGACATACATTTGTCTGATTAACTCTTTGTCCTACATTATGAGGACTTATCTGAAATACTCACTCATTTGAGAAAGAGTATTTTGTTTTCGTTCATTCAGTAGACGTTTATAGACATGTTTTGTTTATACCCAAAAAAGAGAGAAGATGGAATCAGTATATTATTATATGACTTTGTATGAAAGATATTGTTCTTAAACTAACTCATTGGAGTGTATTTTTACGATCCCTTAGTCTTGTCAAAACTAGAGAAATAAATTAATCAATCACCCACAATAGGTAACGTTGATCAAAAAATTTCAGATTTGACAACACTTTCTTTACCTACTGTACCTTCACGATTTGGGGTTGTACTTACTCCTTCGTACATCACTACGACCCTAAAACGATTGTAATTTTTCATACATTACATGACTACATTACATTACATTACATGACTACTTTCTGATGTCTCTGAGTACAGGCGATAGAATACCAGTTTTGACACCAAATTAATCCAATTTCGGTTTAATTATTTGATGGTTACGATGCTAGTTTTAGTTAGAGGCAGATTTACGATCAAAAATTAGTTCAAAGTTGACTTTCCACGTTATTTAGTTCACAACTGGATAACTTTCTTCGCCATATAAGTAGCTCCATACTTATGTCAATAGGTCAAACCGTATCTCATTTCAGACGCCTACCACAAATTGTACCTGTGAACCTTATGACTAAGGATATAGGTGCTATTTTGGTTTGTTTTCTAAGGAGGTTAGATGGCTTCTGTGTTTGGTGTGTTGGTAGTGATATATTTGAGTATTAGAGTTCAATTTTGAATAAGGATTGTCTATGTCTACTTATAGACTAAAGTAAAGTAGGAGGTTTTAGACCGCCTAAAGGCCTCGGACATGGTCTCACGATTGAAATGACCGGGATTGACAGTCTAACAAGCCTTCCAAACTCTCAGAAATACCACCCATCCAAGTAGTGGCTGAGCTTTACGTTGCTTGACAATTGCTATGAGTTTATCGCATAATTATACCCGCCCCGAGTGCTACGAGCTTGGTATTACAAGTACATATAGTCCTCCTACATTAATCTCTACTCTTTTCTTTATTGATTTATTAAACTTGATATTCCACTGAATGTTAATTTAAAAACAATAAACTTAAAAAAAAAACAATGTGTAAATTCTACTTGAAATAATAAATAAATAAATACTCCCGGATAAATCTACCTCTACCAAACCGAACCAATCTCTAAACTTGTATTATGGAGTCTAACCAACGGATACTATTACATATACATAGGTACACGTATACTCAATAAACACAGCATGCAATTAAAATTCAAAGCTAATATCAATTAATGAAATAAGAGTTCAATGTCGGTAGTAGGATACAGACAGACAGCTTTTGAGAAATTTGTTTTAAAATGTGTATAGACCTATAGATACTCGTAGATAACTATCGCCGTAAGAACAAAAGTAAATTGACAATGGGGACAGCGTGTCATGTCGGGTGACCTCGCGGCGGTCGTGACCTGACCACTATCCTTTGTAGAGCCAACTACTGCCCTTGATACCGCAGATATTTCGTATCCGAAGAGTCAAATGAGGTTCGGTTCAAAACCGGCAAGGGCAAAGGCTATTAAATATTGCAAAAAGTTACTATTACTGTACTGATATCTTCAGTGAGATGAGAGGCCTCTGCTCAGCAGTGGAACTTTACAAGCTAATACTTTACTTACCATTACTGGTAGCCTGTATCATCTCATTGTTGGACAAAGGCCTCCCCCCATTTCCGCCACTGTTCTCAATTTGAAGCCACCCGGTTCCAGTCCCTCTTGTAAGCGTCCAGTTCATCGCGCCACCGCCTGCTTGGTCAGAAGTATTGGCAAAAAAAGTAAAAAGTAATTGCTTATAATGTGCCACCGATGGGCATTAGATTTTATCTCGCTGAAGATCAGTACAGTGAGGAAGATTAGGCGTTATCACCACCGAGCGGCCCAGAGGCTCCCTAAAATACAGGGTGTGTTAGCGGAGTGGAGCCCGATTCACCAATCACAGCTCATTGGTATTGTCAACGCATTGTCATTGGTCAAAATCTTTTCGTAATGCGTTGTGAATGGTCAATTAAGCTCCGCTCCGTTTCAATGGGAACGCATCCTTAGAATGTAATGGTCCACTGCCGGTCAAAGGCCTCTTACCTCACTGAAGATATCAGTACAGTGAGGAGGATTAGGCGTGATCACCACGCCAATAACTGACACCTACTGCGGCATTAAGGCTATTAAGCTCACTGAAATACAATAAGGGTCCTGCGAGCAATGAGTACCCATGCTTCAACGAATCTAGTAATCATGTACACAGTATTTCCACACCATAATCACACCTCGACTTATTTATTATAGAATTAGAAACACTCTTACAACCGTTATTATACCACCACTGTTTGCAAATAACTTCACCATTTGGAACCCTGTCGCTTTTACTTTAGATTCTTTTGAACGCAAATTCGCTGAAATACAAACTGTTTGTAGTTCGACAAAGTTCTTTGTTGTTGTATTGCAAAGAATGGTCTGTGATATGTAATTTATTTGATCTGTTCTTAAGAAACGGTTGCGCAATACAATTATTAAAATATAATGATGACTTATTTTGAAATATTAAGTTGTTAAAAGTGTAATTTTTGAAGTTATAGTCATTTTGGGTTCCGGCAGCTTTTGATTGTTGTTCGTGAGATTGTTCTGTTTGCGTGTTTGTGTGATGAAAGGGAGAGATAACATATTTCGTAAAAAGCTGAGTTTGATTAAGTCTCATTGACATTAAGCTAGTTGGTGTCAATTAAATCTAAAACGGAATGTATACACTAACGACGTTTTTAAAAGGACCCGTTTTTTGTGCCCTTTCCGACCATCGCATTGAGTGCTATATTATTATATATATTACTCGCTCGCGTTCTATTTTACTCGCCAACGCGCCGAGAAGCAACTCGCTCGTTGTGACACCATAAAAATACTTTACCAGTTGTGAACTAACAATATAGTTGACGTGCCCCGTTGGACCCATGTCTGCGAATATTTCGGGATGAAATGTATACCATTTGTTATTCTGGTAAATACCTAATCTATATTTCTGCAAAGTTTCGTCTAAGTCCATCTCAGAAACAACCAATTCGATTTGGATACTCTTTTTGTAACGGATAGCATTTAATTAAACAGAAAGGCTATAGGTAGGTTATTTTTCATCACGTAATTCCCACGGGAACGGGCACAACGCGGGTAAAACCGCCGGACGCAGCTGGTACAATTCATATGTTCTGATATCAAGACATTATTTATTACCTATGTATCCTATAAAACACATAACGTACATTACAGTACACACACTGGTCTCATATTCAACATCTCGCTAACTCTGAAAGTGAACGTGTGTTAATTATTTGACCGAGTTGTTGCTCTGTGACCCGTCAGGTAACAAGCACTAGTAAAAGTAACTGCCTACCGTTTTATTGGCATTGTGTTACATTAAATACATTTCAATTTAGGTATATTAAATCTTTATAGATGTCTCAGATCACCAACCCGCATTGTTTTATACATCTTCAGTGAGATGAGAGGCCTTTGCCCAGCAGTGGGACATTGCAGGCCTTACATTTCCTTTTTTGAAGAGCCTGAGCGAGCATACCATAAGCCCAAAGTTCTTTACAAAAATAATGATTTTAATACGAATGGTTGTTTCTGAGTGAGCGCGTTACAACGAACAAAAAAACAAACTATGCAGCTTATTAAATTATACTCGGAATTTTAATTCGATTCCAGATTTGACAATTTCAGTGTTGCAACATTATGACAAGTACTAAATAGTGACGTTGCGAAATTATTCGATATGGAAATGGAATATTTCCGGATCGATTCTTCTCGTTTATAATTTTACTCTCGTAAACTAATTATATCAGGAAATTAAATATTTCTGAACCGATAATTTAGTTTTGACGATTAATTAACGATCTGAGACTTTTCTTTTATAATTGTGTGTGAAATAAATAAAAAAATGTGATCATGAAGGAGCATGACAAATAAAACAGATAGATGTATTATGGTAATAATTTATTTTATAAATTGTCGCCGTCATCGCTATCGTCACTTTCTGTAACATTTATTATAAAACTCGGATACATCTCGGATACAAAATATCGATTCGCAATGAAATAAGATATTCGTATCACTACACTACACTATTATATGTGGTATCATTATTTCACAAAATGACAGTAACTAATGTCAAATCTGGAATCGAATTAAAATTCCAAGTATAGTATAGACATTTAGATTATTGACATTTTTGCTATTGAATATTGTTTCTATTGAATTGGACTCTTATGCTAATTGATTATGTTTCTTTGTTACAGGATAACAAGTTCGATTTGGAAAGGTAATTATCTGCTTTCATCAAGGACAGAGTTATCAATGTTTGTACCAAATTTTATCAAAATTCTTTATAGATATGGAGAATTGATTTCGTATCCTTATAGTACACATCTATAACATACATACATATTAACAGACACACAGTTATTGAACTGAATACTTCTTTAGCGGCGTTGTGCACTTTTTTGATGGGTAAAAAATTATAAATTCGCGTCAGGACACGTGACCTGATCGAACATACGTAAGACGTTTTGACGTTAATATTCAAGTTTTCTGTCGGAGTGCAACCTGTTGATTTTATCACAGACATTATCTAAACCGCTGCATTTTTTTAAATTTTATACATAAATACTAATTGGTATATTCTTAGTTAGTCCCTACTTATACCAATCTATATTTATCAAAGTCGACCACCAACCAAAGATCCAAATACATGTTACACATAACATATCAAAACTTTTTACGTAAGATCCTCGGAACAAAAGGATTCCGCGAATCAAATCATTTTAATTATATAGTGTTGTACCACGCAGCATAGTGTTGGGCCGATTCTGATTGAACCACAATCGAGATTCGATTCAGTTATTTAAAGTGGGTGTGAAGTATTAAATTGTTTTTTGTCTTTAGGATTCAAGATTCAAGATTGAGTTTTTAATAACGTCTTTCTGTAGGTACAGGCAGCCGATAGAAATGTCTAGAATATCAATACGATTATTAAGATAAAAGTACGTTCGAGTAGGTTAGTAGCCCACTCTGGTGTCGGAGTTTTTAGACCGCCTAAAGGCCTCCGACATCGTCTAACGATTGAAACAGCCGGGACCGACAATTTAACGTGCCCTCCGAAACATGGTAGCGCTCAGATAGAATGCTACTATCGGCCACCCACCCAAGTAGGGTCGAGCTGCACGTTGCTTAACAATCGCGATGGACTAACATCGCTTAGTCGAACTACGCAACGAGCATCTCATTGAGATGAATACATATCAATGACAATTCGATAAGTTAAAAAATGAGCGTTCGTATTCTTTTTAACAAACGTATGTTACGATAGTTAACTGTTTGAAACTACTTACCCTGACTGTTCTTTGTAGATTTCATTATGTTCTCCGTTTATTTTAAAGTTGAATTTAATTTAATTTATACCTGCATTTGTAGTTGTTAACTTATTTGTCCAACAAAATTCTTGTTCCATTTATGACTTAGTTGACTACTTTCATTAATATATTATTAAGTGCTAACCTACTAATATTATAAATGCGAAAGTTTGTGAGGATGTATGTATGTATGTTTGATACTCTTTCACGAAAAATCTACTAGACGGAGTTGGATGAAACTTTGCAGTAACATAGGTTAAACATCACAATTACACATGGGATACATTTTATTCCGAAATTCCCGCGGGAACGAGTACAACGCAGGTAACACCGCGGGGCACCGGTAGTTTTCTATTATTAGGTTTAGTTTATATTACACAGGCAATGATTCACCGCGTATATAACGGGTTAACAGCGGGTATTGCTAGTTACATTAACACACACGTTGCACCGTTAATGAACGTTACAATTAATTAAATATTAAGTTTGTTCCAACTCGCTGAGGTCACCTCCTGACATTTGATATGAACTTATCAACTTGTACTTTCTTTTTTATTTAATTGAGGTTACGCTAATTGCAAAATACTTTTAACATGTAACAGAAAAACTGCAACATTTTTTTTTCAAAAATGTAACGTCTACTTTCAACAATAATTCAATTAACAATGTCTTTACCAGACATGAATTTTTAACCGACTTCAAAACCCGAAGGTTAGTCTTACTACCTAAACGACGCTTTGTCGGTTCATAGCTTACAATCCACTTATCAACAGCTACCTACTCTGTGACACGATAACTGCATAAAAGCACTCCAAAGTATAACACGAAAAGCCATTGAACTTACAGAAACTTTGATAACAAAAGTCTTCAAATAAATCCGTTGTTTTAGTCAAAGGGATTGCGTGACGACCAGTGACAGGGAAAAATAGTTCCATTATATATTTATAGTTCCAAGATATTTCTAAAATTATAATGATGGTACCCGGCAGAGAGCTTCGCCTATTGACCTTTGGGGGATGATCGGCTACTTTTGATTCTGGAAAATAATATAATGTAAGTTTTATTGTGTATTAGCTTCTTAACACACATTGTTATTTAGTTATTTATGTTATAAGGGTTGCCGACGGCTACAACATATTAAATTATAGAAGTCGAATAAAATAAATTTCATTGTTGAGTTCATAATGTCCATTTTTAATTATTACCCGCGGATTTACCCGAATTGAACCCGTTGTAGTGTTTATTTCGGGTAAATCGAAGTGGTTTAAAGTAGTCTGTTAAGCTATACTTATTGTTATACTTTTTGTGCGAAAGAATAACAATCATCAAAACTCGGGGTTATAAAAGAACTAAGATTAGAATATTCACAGCCGATCATCCTCTATATGTAGAGTAATTCCTGCCAAGTATTACCTTCGACATTCAGTGACATTGGCAACTAATTGACTTTGACATAAGCCTGACATTAGTGTCGTCATTATAGAAGTAACTTTTTTTATTTTTGCACAAGGTGTTGCAAAACAATGGATGTATTATGATAGGAGGCGGGACGCATTGGAGGGTGTAATTATGAATGTCACTGCGTCTTATTGTTTGGGTTCTAAATGTGTGGCGAATAAAGGTTTAGTGATGAATATTCAAGAGGATTGAATTTTAATTCATATCCTTATATTAAATATATGTACACACTACTGTGCTTAGGAAAGCACTATTAAAGTTTTGTTCCTGATTTGCAAAGTCAAGACGATGTTGATTCGATCCTATATCGATCCTAAAACTATTATATTATAATATTTCTTAAAAGATGTTAAAACCTCAAAAACAAAACATGCGGTTCTTTTAAAAGTCAAACTCAAAGTATGTTTCGCTTTAAAAAGCTCTCTCATACAAGTTCGATTTACCTCTTACGTCATGCCCTAGTGTGAACATATAAAGACCCATGTGTATGATTAATTTCAATTTCACCCCGCCATCTTAACAATGGCGTCCAATAATGTCGCAGGATGGCGACCGTAACGCCACTCAACCAACAATGAAAAGTGTCACAACAAATCACAAAATCGAAAGTGATCGTTCTCGATTGCCAGTGAAAGCAAAATGTCACATTCCAATTGTCACAACGACACCATTATTTAATAAATTGTCACAAAGTTTGTTTGACAATCGCAGAATCATAACGGTGCGAGACTTCATAGAAAATATTGATTAGATCTGTTAATTGTAAAGTGAAGTAAGGTGTAATTTGATTGAATTTGTAATCCTTTAAGCTTACGTGTGACCACACGCACAGGGCGTATTTTGCAAGCTTCATTAGGTACTACTCGCATGCTCGGTATATCATGTATACAAAAGGCATTGGGTGTAATTTTGCAATTTCATTGTATTATTATTTTGTCCGAGCTTGGGTTTGACTATAAAATGCTCTGAGGGCGGCGTTAATCAAAATTCGAATTTGGAATTGTCATGCTAATCTCGCGCCCAAACTGACAGTGACGTTTAGACAATATAATGACAGCGCGCGAAACGGCCTTTGGAATAATAATTACGTGCATTGTCTACAAGAGAAAGGGTCTTGTGAAAAATTAGTGAAAGTGTGCATTTTGTAATGTCGCCGATAGTAAGAGTGTTGCGTTGAGCGCTATTGTTTCCATACTAATGTTTGATGAAGATTATATGTAGATTAACGCGGTCTAGAACAATAGAATATCTATGTAGATAAACGATTATGTGAGATTAAAATCGCGCATTGATGAGGAGCTTTTAAATACTGTGATGTCACCACGTCACGTCTAACGCGATCGAGTTTTATGTCAAAATTGACATTTAAAAATGTCACTAGCGCATCGTCACATTCGTCACCTATCGTAATACAATCTGATTAGGATTGTTTCAAATTCGTAAATCAGGAAGAAAACGGGATCGTTCGGAAATAATAAAATCTTCTGGAATATGACTGGTGAAAGTAATAACCGCTAACACATAGACAAAACTCCATAAAAATACAATAACCTTTCGAAGACAATACGTAACGTACTCAGACCAAACAAAAATATAAGACTAAGCACTGTCGTACATTGAATTTGACTTAACCCCGTACTAAAAAGGGTGTAATAAGTACAACGCGTGTCTGTGTTTGGCAACGTAGCTGCTAACTCGGTCCATTCGAACTGATATTGCATTTTGAATTTATTTATTTTCAAGCTTAGGAAGTGTTATTTTAAGTATGATTGATGAAAAACATAATGTCGGAGGCCGGAATTTTCATTCTGTGGGTTTATAATTTAATGGGGGTGTAATTTGGTGAAAATGTATTTGTGACTTTGTATACACCGGACACTGGGTGTAAATTACCATGCTTCAGTGAATCTGAAGCACTCGGTCTGAACTTTTTGTCAACTCTGATAATATTCATAAAAGCTTTTTTCTCCGGTTGACGTCAAGTCTATGACGTAACGAGGGTAATAAAACGATATTTTCGTAGTTGGCAACATTGATAGGGGCTGGAGGTTATTTCTATAAATATGGTGATTCTATGCTATTCATAGTATTTTTAGTATCAGTATCACATACTCGTATTGTCAAACGGCGAAAACTTATGTTATGTTAGAAACTCCTATATGAGTGAAAAAAGAAAAAATAAGTATTAGCCTATAATGTCCAGCACCTGGGCAAAGGCCTTTCATTTCACTGAAGATATGTGTACAGTGATAAGAATAAGGCATAATCACCACGCTTGCCTAATGTGGGTTGGTGATCTCAAACCCGAGCCTAGTTTGATAAGTAGGAAATATGTTTTTCGCTCGTCCTGGGAATTGAACTCAGGACCATTCCTATGTAAGTACTCCAACTATTTTTAGGCCGTCACCATACATGCTAAACTTCAATCTAAACTAGCCCCACACAAAAACAAGAGTGTTATGAGTTTGACGCGTCTCTATCTGTGAAATCTTACCAAAATGGTTTTAGATTGTGGTGCGGTCGCCTGTGCAGCTCCCACTCGCTCCGGTCTACCTGGGCATTGTTCAGTGAGATGAGAGGCCTTTGCCCAGCTGTGGGACATTACAGGCTAATACTACTACTATAAATTATAAGTACTATTAATGACACGGTCATCGTATCGTAACATACAATGCAATGGATTCAATATTTTAGCAACATATTTTTCTCATGTAAAGAAAATGTTTAAAAGTGACTGAAAGACTTGCGTGACGAATACATATTAATCGCGCGGCTCCGCTCGCGTAACTTGAAGGAGTTCTGTTTGAAATGTGAAAAGTTTTCTCATCTGATGTTTATATGAATGGGATTGAATACTAGTGAGAGTAACTGGGTTTTGTTGGAAAATATTGTATTTATCAACTCTGACAACAACCCCTAATGGAAATAAATATGATTGTAATTACTAATGTTCATTTCTATATGTTTGATGTGGACATAAATGGTTTAATGGAAAAGAAGGCTTTTTAGGAGTTTCTTTATTTTATTTTTAAATCCTAAATCAGCTAACAGAACAAGATCGTGAATAATTTGTTTATATCTACTAGTTCTTATCCGCGGCTTTGCTCGCGTTCACTAAGTTATTAGAAGTGTTCAATCAAAATGGTATTGATAGCAAAAACCATTAAAAATATTTTCATTTATTATTATTTTCCGGGCTAATTGTTTCAATAATAATTGGGTTATATTGTTTCCTGTAGATTTTTCTAAGTCATTTCTGACATAAGACATAAGTCATTTATTGTCAAATCACTCACATTCCTTAATGGTGTTTGCATCTAAATCTATTTTTGGCTTGTTGTAGTTTGTAGACTTTTTATCTATATGTTTGGTAGCATCGATAACTTCAATTAATGTCAATATTGTATCTCAGAAATTTTCCAAACGTTTCCATACGATTATGCGTACAACTCTACTCTTCTTTAACGAGATCGGGTAAATACTAAACAGTTTCTTCATATCAAAGTAAACATTCAAAGTAGCTTATTCAGGAAGTCATTACATATGCCGTCCCTTTCACTCCCATGCGTTTAGAAAGAGAAACAAATATAGGAAAGATTCTCTATGCAAATGTATGGAGAAAATACCCTTATTAGTCAATTACGAATCGAATGGTTAATAATCGAGTTGGGGTCGGGACTGCGATTCGATTATGATAGTATCGAGTAGGAAGTGTGTATCGATTATGAGATTGCACACTGTTTGAGTAACTTCCTGTGGATTTTGAAATGAGGTCAGCAATCGAATCATTTGATAATTAAACCCTGAACTCACTATGGTTACGTAGTACTAGTTATTATTCTGTGCTATGGTGAACTATAGTCTTTAAACTGTCTTTTTTGTAACGCTCGTGTCGTAGTTTGACTAAGCGAAGCGAAGCAACAGCCTCCGTGGTCTTGTGGTTTGAGCGCCCGCCTCTCGATCCGGAGGTTCCGGGTTCGATTCCCGGTGGGGACAATATCTTACAAAAATCTCTTTGTTTAGTCCTCAGTTTGTTTAGTTAGGGCATTGCAGGCTGAATCACCTGATTGCCCGAAAAGTAAGATGATTCTGTGCTTCGGAGGGCACGTTAAGCCGTCGGCCCCGGTTACTTTCTACGGATAGTAGTCGTTACTTGAGCCATGTCAGAGGCCTTTGGCGGCTCAATAACTCTGACACCAGGATTGGTCAGGTTGACATCCACTCGATGAAGAAGACTAAGCGATGTTAGCTTATTGCGATTGTTAAGCAACGTGCAGCTCGGCCCCTACTTGGATGGGTGGCTGATAGTGGCATTTCTATCTGAGTGCTACCGTGTTTCGAAGGGTACGTTAAATTGTCGGTCCCGGTTGTTTCAATCAATAGACCATGACAGAGGCTTTTACTGAGGTTCAACCATCCCATAGATGCTTTGTAAAAGGACCATATATTTAAAACCTTCAATAAATTAAGTACAGACAGCAAAAAAGTAGACGTATCATTATTACGCGCTCATATTATATCGCGCACATATTATTATTACGCGCACATATTATTATTATTACACATACATATTATTACCGCGTATACTGTAATTATGATCTGGTCAGGAGGCTCAGGATCGGACGCGGTATTACGGTTTAATCAGTCTGTTATTACTTTGCGTTCAATGTACCGTTGGCAAATGACACGCGTTTGTTATTGTTATTATTTTGAGCATAATATTATGTGGGATTTGGTGTTTGTGTATTAATGGGAGTGTATTTTGCACACACTTTACACATATAATGAGAATTTGTTTATGAATACGGTTTCTTTTAACATTATGTAAAGAAAAATAATGGAAATATTTACCTATGTTTATTTAATTTTACTCGCACGGCCTGGCGCTTATTACTGAAGCTGTGGTATTTCTGTGAGTGTACCAGTCTGTAACATTTTCTTCGTGACTATTCAAATCTAACTTTAGCTGTTACAGTTAAGCTGGAATAAAAATTTGAAAAAAAAAACATATATTTTTCATTTTTATTATGAGGATAGATCAAAATGAAGAGTAAGGCAATCCGTGAATTCTCAAAAAAAAACTTTTATAAATACTTACTTGCGTTGCAATCAGTACATCATCAGTCACCGCTGACAATGTCCGCGCTCCGACGTCCGACACTAAACGTCCGATGACCGAATGTACCCTTGTTATAGGACACTGCACCGCGGAGCGCTTGAATACAATATTAACTGGTCGCTATTGTTAAGCAATGTGTAGCCCGGTCTCAATTCGGATGGGTGGCCGATAGCAGTTCTGTTTGTGGGATACAGTGGGTTAAATCCGGACCCACTATCCCCGACAGTGGGAAATACTTAATTGGAAGAAAACTTTATTAATGCATTTGGTACCTTCATCGGAAACCAGGTTCTAAAAGACATTGTTGATATGATTAATCTTTACTTATGCTTAAATAATAACTCTCTATATTTTGCTACCCTTCCAACCCCATCAAGATAATAGGCCCTAAAAGACAATCTCAATTACAAACCCTATTACATCACAATAAACATTAAATTCCTATAAACTTCCAGCTTTAATAGCAATTTTAATGTAAATTCGATTGAGTGTAATATAAAGAGTGATTGGGATACTAGCAGTGCCCGCGGCTTTACCCGCTTTGTACGCTTTTTTGTGAGAATTTCAAGATAAAAAGTAGAATAAAACCTTCCTCTTCTCGCGGCAGACAGAATAACATTTCAAAAGTAATACATAATTTTGAAAATCGCCTAGGATCAAAACTGACCGCAATTGACTCGCATTTAGCCAATTTTTTCTAGCTAACGAATAGATAAGTGTCTTTTTAATTTTCAAAATTCCATAACTATCATAACAAGTCATCTTCATGTGTTTATGTCATTATAAACAATTTGCAGTCGTAAAATATATTTACGAAAAAATGTTCTAGAGATGTTGCGAAATTATAATTGGGAACAATTAATGGAATTTATTGACAATATTAATAACAGTTATAACTTTTATGTATTTTTAATTCAAGAACAAAATAAAGACCTATTCTTCGGTTCCATTGAGGCAGTTTGAAGGTCGAGTCAGCGAATATGATAGCGACTGTCACACACACACGACCAACAAACTTTATCTTGAGAATCCCCTGAGTCGCAGCTTTTTAATCTGCGACTAATTCTATTACTTATATTTATTAAAAATTTCATTTAAACGTATATTAAAGACGGGTACCGAATGACTTACAAGGCGTCCTGTCTGACAGACTCTGTCCATAAATTGAACGATAATACATCTACTAACATGTAAATGTATATAAGCCTGTAATGTCCCACTACTGGTCAAAGGCCTCTCATGTCGCTGAAGATATCAGAACGGAGAGGAGAAGTCTATGAAGTATGATAATTCTAAAGTATGTTCGACGTATCAGGGCCCCGTTTAATAATAAATATTAATCCTACAATTTACCAAAAGAGTGGCATAATTTCGAACATAATATACGCTATGTCCCATAGAAAAACTTAACAAATATTTGTCACTTTTATTTTATAACCTTGTAAGAGTCATCAGTCCTAATAATATACGAGTATGTGAGTGAGTCAATAAACTCGTAAAGCTGAGTGTGATCCATGATCTGACGCCGCGGGGATTGCATCACATCGCTAACGAGTTTTATAGACTTGGAACGTTTTTATACTTCTGCACTTTTGTAAATTAAGTCCCATTGCAGACTATAGTTCAATCAGTCTTTAGGCCGATTGCACAAGCATTATTAATTTTATTTAACGCCGAAATATGTAAACAAATGACTTTTTTTTTAAATGGTGTTCTATTTCGTGCAATATAAAATACAATTTTGCACGAACAGCTTTTGTAATATGAAGACTCTTCTTTTGTGACCACGGTTCCTGTAAAGGGGCCAAAATGTAAAATAAAACCGAAGTATATCCTTAAACATAGTTTCAGTTCAAAATGTGTAGTGTTCACTTAAACTTAAGAAACCAGTACTAAATAGAATTAAACGTTTTTTGCAAGCCGCTCTGAAAATTTACAATTCCTGAATTTGAAAGTGAAGCTATCGCAAACTATAGACAGTTTTAGAGTAACTATTTGAATACAGACTAGTCTATTTTTAGACAATCTAACAACAGTTGTCAGTACAATCAATAAGACGAAAAGTATCTTTGACCTATTTTCTCAAGTGTCTCTTTCTTATAGGTTTTCCAAAGGTTTTCATAGACAAAGGAAAATGTCAAACAATTCTTATTTTAATCGTAGATTTTATTTTTTATCATATTTTATAATCCGTCGGTAAGTCAATAACCTCTAGAAGCCCGTATGTATATTTAATGTGTGCGCGTGCGCCGCATCCGATATCATTCATTAACCGACTCACAACAAAGGTATTCATGCGCTAGGAGTAGATCGAACCGACTTCGGCTCAATTTTATAGCCTTAAATTCTTGAGCTTTTAGTAATACGGGGGCATTTAATGGAGCAATTTCATTAGTGCGTTTGCGGTCACCGAACTTGTTTCACCGAAAGTCATGTTCACACTAGACTGTCCGCTGGATTCAATTGCGCTTAGGGTTGTTTTAAACGGTGGATCATAGTAACATACGTTCGTTAATAAGCTCACGATTTTTCATGTTAAATGCCTGTTAAATTCTATACGTTGTTTTATAACTTAAATGGCAGTCTGTTAAGTTATTCGGTCGGCCAGTAGAGAGCCACGATTTTTAATTTTGTTACGTCTGTTAAGACTGACATGTTAACGTTTACTGGAGCGTGAGCGTAAGCTGAAGCAACCCACACTTACTCTATCAAATTCGTCCTGTGATGGTTCCTTTGGGAATTTCGAGAAATATATAAGCCTATATTTTATTCCTGAATTATCTATATCAAACCTAATTTTCATTAAGATCACATAAGTAATTTATGATTGAATGAAGATCACACACCCATACCTCCTCTAAACCTTTCGCATTTTTAATATGATTAGTATTTGGTGGACTTGTGAGGCTAGTCTGCTCTCCCTTTATTTCGTCTACCTATACATCCTGTAGACGAATGAAGATAATGTTCCTAGAACAGTTATGAATTTTCCAGAATAATTAGCTATCGCTTATTACTTCCGCGGTATAAACAAAGGCTGTTCGAGTGGGTTAGTGGTCAACCCTGGTGTCGGAGTTTTCAGACCGTTTAAAGGCCTCCGACACGTTCTATTGAAACAACCGGGACCGACTGCTTAACGTGCCTTCCGAAACACGGTAGCGCTCAGATAAAAATGCCTCTATCGGCCACCCATCCAAGTAGAGTATACTAAATCACGGTTGGTACAATTCGATTGACAAGCTTTCTATATTAATATAGTAAAATATTTTTATTTGTTTGTTTGTTTGATTGTGAGAAAAACATATGTCAGAACCTATACGAGTACTTAATTGTTCAATATGATAAACACATTCATGCCCTGACTGTACACAAGCCCCGTTACACAACAGACAAACAATATCTACCACAAACAATAATGTAGAGAAGCGGAAATGACTCGGCTTATTTTCATAAGATTTATACTATCGCAGTGTCTATGATAAATCACGGCAGTGGGTAGCGTTGTCGGCGGGAAAGTCGCTATTTCAAAATTGATGTATAGAAATTGGAATATCGATTTCGAAAATTCGAAATTCAATCTAAATATTTGTCTGGAGAATTGTTTAATAGACTATAGTTTGTCTTTACTAGAACAAGATTAAATCAAGTTTACATTTGTGTAATGAATCAGAAGAGGTTGTTTTTTGGATGGTTTAAGTTCTAGAAATTAACGCATTTTCTAGAACTAACAGTCGGGTTTAGGATTGTATATTATGGTAGTCACAATGCATATAATAACTGTTACTTTACTTTGCCCAAGTGATTGGTAGATCTAATGGAAAAGCACCCTTATAATGGTAACTTGATATCTCATAGGTCTTACTTGATTTATTTATACGCGATATCGTAAAAAACCTATTTTATATATCTTATAAAATACGTAAATAATTCTTAGTTTACGAGTCAGCTCTCACATAAAATTTAAACAAATGTATATGAGAATTAACTAATAAATTATGCAAGGTTTTATTATGGATGGCGCGTAGGGACTGCATGAAGAAGCTTCTTTAGGGACAAGTTTAGGGCCTAACTAAAGTCTATATTTAAGACAGTAGTTAGACAGTTTTCTGGCAACTCTTAAATCTATATCTAAATATGCTTAAGAAAAAAGCATTTCGTTCAAAATTATATTTTATTTTAGATTATTTAAAATTAAAATGATCGTCACTTATTTTAAAAACGTATTTTTGCGATTTAAGAGGTCTTGTGCATTCCAAGCTCAGCGTTTTCCGAAAGTCAATATCAAATTAATAATCTTATCTTTTATGCCAATTCACTGTTGCTTTAGTCGCATTTCTCTTTAAAAAATATAATTGTGCTTAATATCAGTTCAGCACTTTTGCTACGAAAGTGGTACAACATGCGATATATCTTCTAATTTCTCTGGAGCCTGTATCACCTAAGATGAATTATTAAATACATAAAAACAATCTTTAAATACATAAAAAGCTTATATACGGTGGAATTGAGCAACTTCCTCCTTTTTTGAATTCGGTCAAAAATACCTCACATCACCAAACCATGGTCCCTATTGTATTGTACCTATACAGACACTAGTCTTCTAAAAATATTGACCCATACGCTTATTTTACTACCGTCGTAAATAACCTTAGGTCTATTCAGCCCAAGACTGAAATCCAGTGCCTAGGAGTTAGGTCTAGACTGCGAAACGAGCTGGGACCTAGGGGTTAGTGCGTAATATAAGGACTTTATGGGTGTCCGGGTTCTATTTTGCATCAACAGTAATATTATAAGGAAGTATTTGTAGAATTATTTGTATAATTTGATTGGTATGATTCTTTTTGTATTGGATAGCTACATACATTCAAGAAAAAGGTTATAAGTTACTTTTCAAAACCTGAAATTCCCACGGGAACGGACACAGCACGGATATAACCGCCCGGCGTGGCTAGTCCTACTTATATTATAAATGCGAAAGTTTGTGAGGGTGTATGTATGTTAGTCTTTCACGCAAAAACTACTGCACGGATTTGGATGAAACTTTACAGTTATATAAGTTATATTATGTACATTAGAATAACACATGGGTTACATTTTACTCTGAAATTCCCACGGGATCGGGCACGACGCGGGTAAAACCGCGGATCTAGTTAGAAATAAAGTTTCAAGCACTACCGTGCTTTGCAGAGCACGTTAAATTGTCCGTCCCCGTTGTTTCAATTGTTAATCCATGTCGGAGGCCTATAGGCATAACATCTCCGATACCAGGGTTGGCCGCTAACCTACTCGATGTTACTTACTAAACATCAAAACAATACTCGGTTCTATTTGACACCGGTGTCAGTGTAGGGTCAACTTGTCATTACTACTAGCCCGAAGGGTTAACGGGACGCGCGGGGTCTAACAGACCCGGGCTGGCAGATGAGGGGTCAAATGTATTTGCTTTAACGTTTTGTATTCTGGGACAAGCTGTTATTGTTGGCGTGCAATGATTGTATGCATGATTGATCAAATATTTGTGGTGATTGGCGAATGTTTGTCAAATGATTGGACGATTGGAGTATTATATGATTGGTAGATTTTATAGTTGACAGTATGGTTTATTTATTCTCTTACGTTACTTTGGTACCAGATCAACATTTTACCTTGAGCAAGTTAACAGGCTGATAATAACTACAAACGTTTATAGAACTCGCAGGCATGAAGCTTGTACAATTTCCGAGTATTGATCGTTGTACACGCTCGCTTGCTGGCTTCAGTTCTGGCAGCTCGTAAACTCACTAAATTCCGCACTCAGAGACGTCGATTAAATTGACATTTAATTGACGTAATTTTCACACGTTACATTTCAAAATCACTCATTAATACTCTACTAAGAAAGCATTTGACATCTCTGAGTACAGACATTAATCTAAACGATTTTGTGCTAATTAACAGGCATTCCTACAATGTATATATACCTTAAGAAAACAATCTTTATCTTTCTCAAAAGTGGTGACCGTTAAATTCTATAATCACCTCACATTACGATATAAACCGAACGGTTATTCGGCTCCGTCTTAACACGTCGCCTCACGTACACCGCACTCGAATCGACTCCTTCATCGATTGTTCCCGGAATCGCGAGGACACTGTAACCGATATCATAACCGAGTCACCGTTATTTGAACCGATTTTTACTTCAAACGGTATTAATTTATGAACGTTTCTATAGGAAATGATTTATTAAAATTAAATAAGTTAAATTATGTATATGAAACCTGTTTGGTTTAGATTTTGCAAAATAAATGTGAGAATTACAATTTAATAGTCTCGTATTTAGAGTCCAGTTAGTAAAATAATTTAATGCAAGAATTGCACGTTTTAATTTAATAAGTTAATGAATTATTGCATATTATTTCAGTTTGTGTATTCTCACGTTCATTATTTCATAAATTTAATGTTACGATCGTCTATTTGATCAACTTAAAGAGTACGGGTTTTAATTGTATAGTGGTTAAAAGCATAACCACTAACGTTTTATGTAAAAAATTACATCTAGAAGCAATATCAACATAGTGTCGTATTTTGACTAAGCGATGTTCGATCATTGCGATTGTTCAGCAACGTGCAGCTCGGTGCCTTCGATGCCTTCCATGCCGTGGCTGAAACTGGCATTTCAATCTGAGCGCTACAGTGCTTCTGAGATCACGTTAAGCAGTCAATCCCGTTCGTGTCAATCGTAAGACCATGTCAGAGGTCTTTAGGCGGTCTAAAAACTCCGACACCAGGGTTGGCCACTTACTCACTCGAAATGAATGATTGAGTGAACATCAACATAATCTCAATACATAGTTCTTCGTAAAAGCCTTTCTTCAGTAGACTTTCGCTCGCCATGTGACGTGGAACCTGACACCAGTCGCCATGTTGTGGACTCTCGCTCGAGTGGACACAGCCACCGTGGGAAGACGGATTAGCTTAGCTGGTTGGGTGGTTAATTAGAAGTGAAATGAAAGTATTTTGAAGCTCTTAAAACTCTTGATTCCTTGTTGTTCATCTCCTCTCATATATCAAAGATGTCGTTTATATTGAGCGAGTTTATGAGCTGGGAGCCGTCAAGTGAAATAAAAATCCTATTAGAATGTATTTAATATAATTTTTATCTGTTAACTCTCGTATGATCATAGAATATTGGCAAATATGTGAATATCCAAGCGTGGTGATTATGCTTAATTCTCCTCACTGTACTGAAATCTTCAGTGAGATGAGAGGCCTTTGCCCAGCAGTGGGACATTACAGGCTAATACTTTTTTATGTGAATATTTGGCCGACAAGAAGTTATCCCGAGTATAAAGTATACTTCACAGTTTTGACATTTCTCTCCATAAAGATAACACTGATGTTCCCAATTTTGTAAACAAGCTTAAATATACGAAATAATGGTTTTATTAGTAAACATCGTAACATTAATAATCTTAAGGCTGCTATTAACCTAGCCTAATGTTATAAATCTAACTGCGAGTAAGCACGCGCGTCAGAATCCCAAAAATGCAGTGATTGAGGCGCTGACAGTATGTGTGTCACCGGCGAGGTTATGTGAGGGGTATGTAGGCGGTAGGGATGGGGCGTGGTGGAACGGTAACGATACCGATGTTAGATACGGAGAACGAAACGGTTTCTTTACCATTTAACACTTCTTTTTCGAGTATGTGCTATACTCGAATCGATAGTACTGCCACAGTGGTCACAGGTGGTGAGCTCGCCTGATATCTCGCCTGAGCCTGAAGCCTGAGGTCACGGGTGTAATTTCTATGTCGTGCGAAAACATGTTCCCTACTTTTCAAACATTGCTCGGGTTTTAGATCACCCACCCGTATTAGACAAGCGGGGTGATTACTCCATCCTCACTGTTCTGATATCTTCGGTGAGACGAGAAGCCTTTGCCCAGCAGTGGGACATTTCAGGCTAATACTGTTTTTTAGTACAAAACTAAGATGCCTACACCTACGAGTATTACGAGTACATATATGGTTCTAGACCAATAGTTAACTAGCGAGAGGACAACGGCTCTAATTCATTCCTAAACAAAATGGCGGTAATTAACCCACTGGAACTTGTACAATAAAACATATCCGAATCGGAAAAAATTAAATCAGATTAATTTCCTGTCAAAACTGTAATTTTGAATTGTAAGACTATAAAGTTTTAGGATAATTTTAATACTTAGTCCGGACAATGTTAGTTATTATTCTTAAAAAGCAAGTATAATTTTTAATTATTATATTTTTCGATTCGATTTGTATGGATGTGAGACGTGGACGATGACTCAACGGGATAGGGAGAGGTTGGAAGCGTTTGAGATGTGGTGTTGGCGTAGGATGGAAAGGATTAGTTGGACGGAAAGGGTGACAAATGAAGAAGTATTAGAATTGGTAAGAGAGAGTAGAACAATACTTGAGATAATAGAAAATAGGAGAGGGAAGATGATAGGACATCTCATACGACATGACAGATTCATAAATAATATCATGGAAGGTAAAGTTGAAGGAAAGCGAGGTAGGGGAAGGCCTAGAATCAGTTACATGAGTCAGATTAAAGAAAAAGTGTCTGTCATGTCTTATAGAGATGTGAAGGAACTTGCACTGAATAGGAATAGATGGAGAAGTCTGCATCGGACTCACCGACAAGAGCCTTGCTCTTAAATTTATGATGATGATGATGATATTTTTCGAAGTTAGATTCCGAAACTTCTCGTCTAACGTATCGATATGTTCCATGTTCCATCGTGTCTCCGCACTACAAGTGACATACTGATTCGCATGCTGCAGAATCTTATGAACCAAATACGAGAGCCACTTTAATTGTAACACGTTACTTAATGGTGGGTTAATTAATGTGATGTGAAGTTATTCTTAATCGCCTTTAGATTAATATAATTGTTTTTTAATAGTATAAGGTACTTTTTGCATGCTAGTGTATTTAATCGTAAGCCTTTTAAAATACGGTAAACCTTGTGATTATTATGAATTTACTTAAGTGCCGAGATCCCTTCAAATCTCGGAAATTGATATAAAACGTAAAAAAGTATTAGTCTGTAATGTCCCATTGCTGAGCAAAAGCCTCTCAACTCACTGAAGATGTGAGAAGAATTAGATGTAACCACGGTTATGTTTGATGAAAAGTGAGAAAATATACTATAAGTCCTAAATTGTAGGATATATCAACGCATAATTACTGACTCATAATTGGATCGCACTAGAATCAATCCATGTCGCTTGTTTCAGTAGCTTCTGTAAGTAAAGTTCAAAACCTTTCAATAATGCAAATAATCAATTTATTTAAACAATATTATCTAAAAGACTAAGCTTTAAGGGCTTTATTTGTAAATGCTTATTACCAACATTTAAGCTATCAAATGGTTTGTCTCTCTCCGACATACGCTATTTCCCGAAGAGCATAAGAGACATAACACTTTTAAAAAGTGCTTTAGTTATAGAGCTTTTATGAATAATATTGTAATAACCAAGGATCTCTATAACCAGTAAGTTTCCAAATAAACAAACGAAGAACCGGTTTCAAAATACTTTCTCCAAAAAGTTCTAAAAGGAAACCCACCACGTCGCGCCGGACGACCCAATATATTCGGAATCATACATGTTTATGTAAATTCCATGTGACATTGACTCTGCTCAGTGTCGCGTGACACATCGCTTGACCTGAACACCGTTAACCATATTGTTATGTAATTATAACCTGCGCACGGATTAGCTAAGACTGCTTTTACTGCCTAGACAGTCTGTAGGCAGACTTAAGACAGTTTTAGACAGGTGTTTAACAGTATTTTGATAGATTTTAGACTTTATTTAGACAGGCTTTAGACAATCTATAGAAAAATTTTAGGCAGTCTTAAGGCTATCATCTGCAGGGATGGCACCGTGGCACTTATTGAACACGAATACTCAGTAGACTTTTCAACCGATACATAAAATGTGGTAGTTCTCACTAATATCTTGTTTTTAGATTTCATCGTAAAAAGTTATCAAAGTTGTGAATGTGAATGTATGACCTACAAAAGATTATTGGAAATACAATTGTGTGCGGATAGTAATAAAGTTCTATTTTGTTGCAGATAGCCGGAAGAGGAATATTAATGTTTTATAGTGAGTATAATTTTCTTTTTATTAACAGCTAGTCGCGCCCCGCGGTTTGGCCCGTAATGTGCTCGTTCCTGTGGGAATTTCGCGATGATATATAGCCTATAACCTTCCTATTGAATGTGGCTATCCATTGTTCAAAGAATAAATCAGGCTGCTAATTTCCGAGATTAGCTCGAACAAACAAACAAACAAAAACCGAACTTTCAAATTTTACCTCTTTATATTATTAATATAGATATGAATGTGAATGCTTTATAGCATTCACAGATAAGTAAACTGCAACGTACGTAGGTCTGTAACACTGGGAGCCGATCACAGCGGACAAGTCCCTTACACTGTTATAGTTATCACGGACTGCTGGTCCCAATAACCTATAGCTATTTCTGATAATGCGGGCCAAAAGAAGGGATTGAAATTTGACATTTATATACACGCGAATAATTTAAAATCTTAACCTGCAATCTTAAATGTTTATTAAATATTTTCGGTTTTCACTATTCGGCCACTTAATTATCACTTACTACTTACTTATATTATGTCGAATACCGAATAGCCTAAGATTTAGAATATAGGTCATATCTCATTTAGATCCTCTCTATTTTGAAACCAGTACCATTCCATCTCATCTCTAGCGGTGATTGTTTGTGTGAGATATCTTTAACTATAACAAAAAACCAGGAACTTAACAAACCGAAGTTTACTTAAAATACTAACTTTTTACAAAGTTTATGCACTTAACTGCAATTACGTTAACAGACCAATCGTAGTTTATTGAAAATATTTTATTTTTCAAGGTCGAATCAATTTTCTTTTATAACTCGACGTAATTTCCCCGTGGTCATTGACCCGTGCTATTAGCTCATTCTTTCATATGTATCATTTTATTCATGCTATGACGTCACACTTCGCTGCACACCCTTCTGCAATCAAAGTCACGCAGAAAGACACTTTATTACCTTTAAATCAAGGGTTATATTACCAAAGCGATGTTTGCAAAGTCAATTATCAATAATTTATTTGATTGTACGTTTTATAGCGCAGAAAATAAAGTTTAAAATGATTGTTTGCAATTATTGTAGCAAAACGACTTTAAAATATATGTGTTTGTTGGCAAAATAATTATTATTTTAATAAATATTGACGAGGAGTTAAACTTTAAAGTGGTATTTTAACATCGTTGTACAAATGTCAAGAGATCGGTTTGTTGGTACGAAAGACATCAACGCGCGCGGGCCGAGTTGTGTCTCAATTGGGCGCACTTTGGACACCTGCGCCCGGACTAAGACGTCAAATGCTTCCATAGTAGAGATTGTATGAGTGATTTCGATATTTGTGTGTATGCCACTGAACTCCTCCTAAACGGCTGGACCGATTTGAATGATTTTGTTTGTATGCGTTTGGGTGGCACACTATTTAGACTCACAGTAGCGACATCTATTGGGTCGGTATGTATTGATATAAATCAGACTTATCAATACGCAGCCGAAACTACTGTACCTAGAAACTTGAAAGGAGCAGGGGTTCCTTTTATGATGTACTAAGAATGGATTTTTGCAATTCCACCTCTAACATTGAGTAGCCCTTTCATCTGAAGCAAAGCGAGGGCGTATAATATAATAATTGTATCGTATAATAGTGTCATATCATATAAAATACCATCACTACCGCTCATAAAAAGCGTTATTTTCCCACATTTCTCCGTATATGTATTAATATTCGTGCGCGAGCGCAGGACGTCCGCTGCGCTCGCCTTGTAGGGACACATCGCTCGCATAGCAATGAACGGGTGCTGCCCGATCGGGGAGAGGGGAGTTGTGTGTTAGGTTCCACTTCAGAGTTAATCCTAGTGAAATAATAGTTTAATTTGACAGATAAAAATGTTAAATAAAAGCGAAGTGTATCCGTAAACGTAGTTTTAATTCAAAATGAGTAGAGTTCGCTTAAACTTGAGAAACCAGTATCTATCAGCTACCAAGAGGCAAGAGACTCTTGTCTTCTGAAGTAAGGTGTAGTATGATTAATTAAAAACTATGCATGTCTCTTACTGAGGTATATTGTCCCACAACTCAAAGGACCCGTATAGCAAAGGTATTGAACAAAAAAAAAGATGGGGGCGTTTTTACCAATAAAGGTACCAACCTATTGTAGTAATGATTCCCGGTTTTACCATCTGCTTGATTATATATATTACTAGCTGCGCCCCGCGGTTTCACCCGCGTTGTACCCGTTCCCGCGGGAATTTCGGGATGAAAAATAGACGTTGGTCGATCCTCAGACCTACTCAATATGCTCACAAAATTTCATGAGAATCGGTCGAGCCGTTTCGGAGGAGTACGCGAACGAACACTGTGACACGAGAATTTTATATATAAGATTATTGATGGTTGCATTTCTATCTGAGCGCTACCGTGCTTTGTCAAGTACGTTATCCGTCCCAGTTGTTGCAATCGTTAGACTGTCAGAGGCCTTTAGGCGGTCTAAAAAACTCCAACATCACGGTTGGCACTAACCTACTCGAACTTACTTCCTTTAATATAATGAATTAAAAAAGTATACTAAAACTGACAGATAAGGCTACCGGAAACAATCTTTTCAGCCAAGTTTTCTCAACTAAGTAATGTCTAAAACGTAAGTGTTAAAAATGACGTAACTCACACAGAAGCTCAAAAGAAAGTATTCATTTAACAAACACACAAAGTGTTCACATCACACCTCTTGTTTAACTACCTCTTCAAAGGGACGTTTGTCCGTCCGTCTGTTGACTCAACTTGTAACAGATGAGGTAAATTGCATCAAAAGGTTCAATAGACGCTAAAAAGAGTCTTTTACTTTAAAAGGTGACTTTGTGTTTTATTTGTTTTACGTTGACAGTACATTACTTTAAGTGTGTATTCAAATGCTAATGAGTTACTTTCCATTATTTCGTAACGTTTGGAAATTAGTTGTAACGAAAACAATTTGAATGATTTGAGTCATTGAAAAATACTGTTAGTTTGATCCCTAGTTTATTATTGATCGAAACCAGCGAAATCTAATCAATCAATACTAACATTTGAATCGTTTTATTTTTTGTAAATCACACACACACTAGAACTCATTATTTTTTAAGCGAAAAATACTTCTACTAAAGACCTAGAGTTTTATCGATGAAACTCCGTAGTTTTAATAATTTCTTTTGAAAACAAATAAAATATTAAATAAAAAGCCCATCTAATTAATGTGCCCCTCGTTCACAATTAGCATTGAATGTGATCACTGAGTGAAATCAATCGAACTCATTTGTATGCGACTCAGAACAGCGCCATCTCTTAGCGACGCCGACGAATTACTGGAAATATTATACTATCTCTTTTTAATCGTGACTTCGTGGTAATTAATGTTATTTATTTATTTATGCGTCGGTGAAGGGCTTTGACCTGTTATGTGTGATGTTTCCTTTAGGAAAAGTGATGCAAAAATTGATATTAAGATATTACACACACAGGCACAGCGGACACTGAGTCTGCTCCTCTGCATCATAAACTGTTTTGTTCTTTTTAGGGTTCCGTAGCCAAATGGCAAAAACGGAACCCTTATAGATTCGTCATGTCTGTCTGTCTGTCTGTCCGTCCGTCTGTCTGTCTGTCTGTCCGTATGTCACAGCCTTTTTTCTCCGAAACTATAAGAGCTATGTTGTTGAAACTTAGTGTGTAGATGTATTCTGTGAACCGCATTAATATTTTCACACTAAAATAGAAAAAAAATAAAATTTTAGGGGGGTCTCCCATACTTAGAAATGAAAAAAATATTTTTTTTTTCATCAAACCCATACGTGTGGGTTATCTATGGATAGGTCTTCAAAAATGGTATTGAGGTTTCTAATATCATTTTTTTCTAAACTGAATAGTTTGCGCGAGAGACTCTTCCAAAGTGGTAAAATGTGTGTCCCCCCCCCTGTAACTTCTAAAATAAGAGAATGATAAAACTAAAAAAAATATATGATGTACATAACAATGTAATCTAACACCGAAAATTGGTTTGAACGAGGTCTAGTTAGTAGTTTTTTTTTTACGACAAATCGTAAACCGCAAAAAAATACTGATTATTCATTCAATAACTCAAATGTAAATAAAAAAACATTTATTTCAAGAACTTCTTTATTATGTTACTCGCTGCTACGGAACCCTTCATGGGCGAGTCCGACTCGCACTTGGCCGCTTTTTTTTTATTTTGTAAATTGTATATTTTAGATGTGGAAATAAATGGTTTACTAAGAAATATAACTTATATTTAATGTGAATGTCAAAGTTAAATATTTTTATTCAGTTTTGTCCCCTAAGAGGCACTTTTGAACTCACCACCGTACGACTTATTTATTGTAGGATATAACAGGCTATTTTTTAACTTATATCTCTATGTGAGAGGTATTAAATACGCGGCTACATAACTAAGGGCAAAATAGGTACTTTATTTCACTGCCCGCACACGAATTGTTGTCCATCAAAATAAAACAATATTATCCTGCAAGGGTTAAAATATTAACCTACTAAAGCACTTATGTCAAGTCCAGTTATCCGCCTGTAATGTCCCACTGCAGAGTAAAGGCCTCTCATCTCACTGAAGGTTTCATTGCCTGTACCAAGTATTATTCGACACATACCTGTAATAACTACAGTTTTACAGTTATTTCTGTCACTCATACCTTGTCGTTTGTAGCCTACTGTTGTCTCAAAAGAGTCTGAAGTCCTTTCTAATGAGTCACTCTCTGAGGAATGAGTTGTGTTAATCTGTAGTCTGTCTGTATATTATGTCGCTGACAATGTTGCAACAGAAAGGATCGTATTGTGTTTGAAACATTTGTTAAAATTCACTATAGTCGTAACAGTCTATAGACTGACTGACTCGCGAAAACACTGTCTTTTGTCAGCTTCAAAACAGTTTTCAGTGTACATGTTATTAGGGTGTTTCAATCGTTTGGTTATCGTAGAATACGATATAGTTAACGATTTCTTACGCTGTTAAATACAATGCGTTGTTTCATTACTCACATGACAGTTAGTTAAAGTTATTCGGGCGGCCTGAAGAAAGCCAAGATTTTTCAGTTTCGTAGGCTGAAGCAACCCGTCAAGCCCTTATTTAAAAGTTACCGATAGTACGGTCTGTAAGACGTGTCTGGTGTGCGCTCCTTCATATAAATAAAATAAATAAATAAATATACCTGGACAAATTCACACACGGTTAATTAGACCCAAAGTAAGCTCTAAGCTTGTGTTATGGAATCTAATTAACTGATACATACTAATACATATACATACACAAATACTTTGTAAGAATATATAATTGACACCCAGACGTCGTCGCCAACAAATATGTCTGCACATATTGTTGACTCCGGGCGGGAATCGAACCCGCAACCCCCGACACAGTAAGCGCTCTCACTGCCACTGTGCCAACGGGCTTGTCAAACAATATGTTTTCTAAGACCAGAAGACTTTCTAACTGCAGTCTTTAATGGTGAGCTAAGCTCTTTATATTGTATAAAGAGCTTAGCTAGATCTTAAAATTATATAAATCATTATAAACTTCATCTCATTTTAGACCTCCCTGCGGTTGCACCTGCGCTCTGTCCGTTTTCCTGTAATTTCGGGATGAAAAATAAACTAAAACCATCCTCTTTAATATTCAATGATAGTACTCTTTTTGATTATAGATAATAGCCATATGGCATACCTATCATATAGATAGATGATACTATATATGATAGCCTCTGTTAAACAAACACAAAACAAAATCAACTACCTCAGCTTTATTATAATAATCAATATAACAATATTATTATAATAATAAAGAATAGATAGATAAACAGCTACGATTGTACCCCGCATCGAGTCGTAATATAAATAATAATAGTATTTAACAACTGATTGTTTGAACATTAAAGGCACGTAAGTACGGTTGTAAACCTGGTGTAATTAGTAGAAATATCCTTCATGTTGATTACTCCTGGTTTCATGCATTTTTATTCGCTCTAAGGAATGGCGCAGATTATAGTCTAGTCTAGACAGTTTTTAGACAGTTCTTCGAAGCTGTCTTGTCTCTCTTTACCGCCCTAGGGACCTAGGGAGTAGACGGTAGTTTAGACTTAGAAAAAAGTCTGTGAAAGATGAAAAAGTTTAATAGGCTTGATGTTAGAGACAAGACATCTTACTTTATGGACCGGAACACAGTCTAAAGACTATTATAGTCTCCGAAATTGCTTGATGAAATAAACAAAACTCTAACAGTTAGACTACAGAATTGCGACAGCCAATTTAGTTAGACTGATTAAAAACAGACTGCGACGAACAAGTCAGTTTAAAGACTGTCTAAACTAAGATCTACGGAGGCTCTAACCATCTCTTAATGTATTCAATTCATCAAGAAGTCAAACCAAAAGTAAGGGACTTTCAACCTTATTCCCTAACCGTTAGGGGTGGTTAGAGTTATGCGTAATGTCGTAAAATAATGGTCCTTAACATGAAAGCCATTAAAAGCTCGTTAACCGCAGAGCTTATACATTAATACCATATTTTCCAAGTAATGCATTTTTCACTTATGCCACATCTTATATCTAATAGTGATGGGACATCACAACGAATGACTCAAAAACTCAAACTTTCAAATAAGGACTTACTTACTTGCGTACATTTTTGACAATATATTGTCTTAACTGTATTGGATGGAGACTTTCAACCACGATTACTTAAAAAATATATATTCTTAGTCGACGAAAAAATCATTCCGTGTATATTTCAAAAATAGTTATTTTTAATAGTCTCATTATTAAAAAGCTGTTATTAAATTGAGACTAGTTTCAATTATTTTTTTCTTGAAACTACAAAAAATTCACTCTTGAAATAACCTAACCACTTTGAAACAAACAATAATTTTCGACTTCTAAAAGTCAAGACAAGTCCATATTCATGTCCAGTCTCGAATCTCCTCAATAGCCCATCCCTATACTAGTTTTTGATGGGATCAACTCATTGCATCGAAGGAGGCGGTTAACTCGATATAACTCGCGTATTATTAGTTCATTAGTATAATGTATAGATAAAGAGGGCGCCACCAGTCTAACATCCAGGTTTATTCGTCATCTCACATTATATTATAATTACAATCTCATTTCTAGTTACTTCCCAGATTGCATACTTATATGTTTTATTACCAGACAATTCCTTCTGTAGAGGAAAAAGGTTTAGTGTAGGGGTGAGAATGGAATAACATCACGTACTAGAAATTTTTCTTGTACAAAGAAAAATATCTTTGATTTTAGTTCAAAACTAAAGACAGTTTCGTCTGTATGGATATAGTTAGCCGTATCAATTTAAAAAGACAAAGAAAAAGTTTTTAAGTTAGTGGCCAACTGGTGTCGGAACTTTTAGACCGCCTAAAGGTCTCTGACACGGTCTGACCATTGAATCAACCGAGATCGACAATTCAACGTATGTATGTACCCTCCGAAGCACGGTAGCTTTCATACAGAAATGCCACTATCGGCCGCCCATCCAAGTAGGGACTGAGCTGCACGTTGCTTAACTTGAATCATTTAGTCAAACTGCGCCATTAGCGGTACTACTACCACGAGCGCCAACTAAACCAGATAAAAATAATAAATATCATATTTTATGTATACTCATAACGCAAGGGTGGTCCCTTAAAACACCGAAGATAAACATTAACGATGATTATCTAGAAAAAAGTATTAAAAGTTAAGTAAACTACGTTCATTACTTTTTAAGTGTAATAGATGTTACTGTGTAAGTTATAAGGCACCATGTACACTAAACTGGTGAATACTTTGGGCGTAGTTAAGGCATCCAAGCGAGTGCTAGCAAAGTTTTAAAGCAGATTTTATATTTTGTATTACGAGAATTATAATTGAAACCATCAACATTGAGGAAAAGGATTCAGTGATGGAGTAAAAATGGAATTAAATTACTACACCTTTTTAATATTCAACGCCTCAGTGGTCTAGAGGTGTGTGCACTCACCTGTCAAGACTGAGGTCCCGGGTTCAATTCCCGGGTCGAGCGAAAACATGTTTCCTACTTTTCAAACATGGCTCGGGTTTGAGATCACCAACCCGCATTTGGCAGGCATGGTGATTATACCTAATCCTCCTCGCTGTACTGAGATCTTCAGTGAGATGAGAGGCCTTTGCCCAGCAGTGGGATATTACAGGCTAATACTTTTTTTTTCATTTACAAGACAATCATCTTCAGCTGAAAAATCAACTGAAAGTACGACGGTTAGTTCTTTTCCCTTGCTCTGCTAAAATAGATTCCACGAGCATAAGTCCGCATGTAAGGTCCTTTAATAACCCCGTATATTAAGGAGATGGCCCTCATTTGCGACCGCTAATGTCGCAATATGTCGCAGTCGCGCCGCGCCTTAATCCTGTTCCTTACTTTGTACCCGTACTTAAAGGGTTAGACCTAATAAAAAGTTCGGACAACGCTTCCAACACAAAATTGAAGTCAGTCCTGAGAATATGGCTGCTGTCGTATCTTGCGTCATTGACGGTTTAAATCAAAGTAACTGTCCTGAAAATTTGTTATTAAATTAAACGGATTAGGCCGATAGAATGTCCTTTCCATTCTACCTATTGGAAACCAAACCGAAAACTCAGGAATTACTCTACACATTTGCATGATTGTTGCTCCAAGACAAAATCGTAGGAAGGTTATGGATTACTTTCAACGTCAAAATTATAACGGGAGCGAGTATAACGTGAGTAAAACAGCAGGAGTAGGGCTAGAAGTCACTCAGCTAGCAAAATTCACGCGTAATATTGATAAATAATAGGTGAAATGTATGCACTAGTCACAAATCGTAATTTTGCAAAATTTACATGCTCATGTTTGTTTAAAGCGTTTGCCTACGTCCCAGACGTAATTTCACTTGCTTCACTACATACTCCACAGCACTCTGCCTCGTATTTTTATTAGTTCTTAAACTAATGGGAGGAGATAACTTGAAATAGCTATCGTCGAGACAAGCTGCGACAAATCGCATTGTGGTTAACAAATTGTGGTGCGTTAGAGTGTCTTGCGACGGAAATAATGCGACAGGATTTAATAGAGATTGGTGCGGCGGAGACGTATTTATTTATTATTTTTATTAAGAGGATGTTATCTATTTATCTTTGTTGGAGTCTAGATAGTGGATACTTACAGTAATAATAATAATTTGGAGACCTTAGCCTGTGATTATTTCGGTGAATCAAAAAAGTAACGTCGTTTGTGGTGCAGTGTGCTGTCTGACCAAGCGATGTTGACCTTATCGGGATTGTTAAGCAACGTGCAGCTCTTGCACTTGGTCGGGTGGCCGTTTCTATCTGAGTGCTACCGCGTTTATGAGAACACGTTACATTGCCGGTCCCGGTTAGGATAGTCGGTCAGACCATGTCGGAGGTATTTAGGCGGTCTAAAAACTAGCAACATTTCTATCCCATTGCAATTGTTTCTCAATTTGATTGTTAGTCTTCCGGTTGTCTCGGGGGCTGAGCTGGCCACTAACCCATTCGAAAAATACTTAAATTATGTTGTTCAATACTTTTTGATCTGCAAAGGAGACTGCAATAACTTTTGTCAAATTTCCTGAAAATATTCTATCATTAAACATTCTTCTAAGTATCTTTGGTTGAAAAAAGAAATACATCGTAGTATTTATCTTGCTGCTGTGTACTAACTATGATCTAATCTGTGCCACCAGTGTTGCTATAAGAAAGTGTCCCATATAATCACATGTTAGTTTCTTCATAATTACATGAATCTGTATCTCAAGGCAGATCAACAAGACACGCGAGACAAGACAAGAGGTAGAGCGAGTGGGGAGGGATAGTGTGGGTTCCGTAGCTTATTAGGATTTAGACCGCAGAGGTTTTTTTTAACTGTTTTGAAGCCTTTTTTGATTAATTATCCAGTGCTGAAACCATGTTTTTTGACCATAGGTGAACTCTGGTAGGTTTTATTAAGACAAGCATATTATTGAGAAATGTCTTATTAAGTTATCAAGGATTAGATATTGTAGTAATGTTTAACTTAGGTACTATAAAAAATGTTCTATACAAATTGGATTCGTTGTTTTAAACCGAACGTAAAACTATTATATTTTTATCCTGCAAATATACCATTTGATACTTTTGATAAGTAAAATTTGTTAATTTTTCCGTTACGTTTTTCGATTACGGAACTCTACAGTGTGACAGATGTCATAACATCCACAGATAACAGCGTAATTAAACGTCATTCCACCACAAATTAAACATCATTAGGGAAGCGACAATGTTGGCCGGAGTATCCTGTCATTAATTAATGTATATACATAGTAAATGTCCAGTATTTTACTGCAGAACAAAGACCTCTTGCCTTTTTACAAAATGTATAGGAATCAATTCTTAATAAGGGATTGTGTCACAATTGAATCGCAAGTTTAACACATTTACCCCCGTACTCAGAGAAAAATGCTTCCTTAGTAACGGGTGAAATCGAGGGGACTGCTAGTATTACAATATGGTATTTAATCGAATTCATCCCACTGCAAGGCAAAGGCGGACACATACAATAATATTGTCAATAAAGGTATTGTCAATAATATTGTGCGTGCGTGGTCTATATTGCGGTATTATTCAATATTATTGCAGGATTTCCTAAAATACGACAATATTGGAGGTATTGTCAATCATATTGTCTTTAACGGGGTGCGCGGCAATTTCACTTTTTTCTGAAAAGGTCTGAGTCAGATTATACCAGAAAATATAGAGTAGTAAGCGGGACTATGTATTATCTAACATTATTGTCAATTTTATTGTCACAATATTATTGCAAGTGTGCGGCTAGGCTTTTGAGTATAATTTCGACATATTAGTTTCTGTTTGTCGGCACGCGCTGTGAATGAGTCATTAAAAATAATAAGCAGCTATTAATATGTCTTCAGAAATGTATAGAACGACTGAGTAATGTTATGGACCTTGCGATAGATCGGTTGACGAAAGATGGCACATTAGTCATAAGTGCTTAAGCAACTAATATAGATGTATGATAAAGCGTATTATTAAACCACTGAACAATTCGAGTAAAGTAAGAACAGGATAAACTTTTGGAACAAACTAATATTTTATCTGTTTCACATAAACAGGCAAAACACTTGGACACTAATATCTCATAACTATTGGTAGTGTCACAATCTTTATGTCATCTAAATATTAAATGTCACAAGTGTCCCTTCGAAACAATAGCTAAAGCTCGGTACACATGCGAGAAAGCGGCGAGAAACCGTATCGTTGCTTAATTCCACTACCGTGTGCACATACCTCACAATAAGGTCGAAGAAACTCATTGTTGTATTCCGTCCAGTAATTAAATTCTATATTGATGGATGTTTTATGACGTTAGACAGATGGATGGATGGATGAGTCGAAAGATGTTTGCTGTTGTTTCTGTTGGAGGATTTGGATAAACAAAGTTGTCGCAGATAACATGCGGTGACCGAAACTGTGAATACGTAAGTAGGATAGATGCGGTTAGCGACAGTTGCTGTCATCTAATTAGGGGACCGCAGTCAGCTAACTCTCGATATTCGGCGAACTTAATTGTTACAAACAAGATCAGCCACCGAATTAAAGCAAAACGTTATATAATTACGCCATAAGTATTTAACAGATATCAAAATGGTGGTTTTGATTAATTTCTTCTAATAAAACAGTTTCAACCAACTTCCCAAAACCTAATGGATTTTACAGTTCTCAAAATGATTGTATGTTTTTTAAATGATATATTTAAAAAAAGGGCATATACATAAGATGCATACAGATTGGCCCAGTTATATTACCGATTTAAAAAAATGTGGTAATTCTCATAAAAACCTAGCATGAAGTCGATTTTGCGCTTTAATAAGTTATTGCACTGGGAACCTTCAAATATCAATAAATAACAGACAACAGACAGTCGATACTGTCTGTCTGTCTGTGAAACTTATAATTAACCAATCAGACCAGACTCGTGGCAGACAATTTGTTTCCGTGATTATAAATTAAAATTAATAGCGACCGGAGAACAATAATTCAATCACATTTTGAGTTATTTTGATGAAGAATGGTTTACCGATTTCAAAAAGGTGGTACGTAAATGCAAATTAAAAAAATGCCACTTTTTTATTTCTTACTAGCTGTGCCCCGCGGTTTCACCCGCAGCGCACCCGTTCCCGTGGGAGATTTTTATTACTTATGTTTTTATATAAAATCCTTGGCCTGATAATAAGGAAGACATAAAAAAGAATCATCCAAATTCGTACAGTCGTTCTGAAGTTATGCGCTTAGCAACACTTTACGCGATATGCATATAAAGTTTCATGAAAATCGGTCAACCCATTTCGGAGGAGTTTGGCAACAAACACCGCGACACGAGAATTTTATATATTTGTCGGAGCGTGGCATCAGTGGCGCCACACCAGATAGCGGATTATAACGTCACTACATTATTTTTAGTCTGTAGAAGTTTAAGAGTAGTTTGTAAATTCAGTTGACTGATGGAATCGGTAGTGTTGTTATTCCGTGACGTGAGTTCTACCTTCGTGGTGTAGTCTGTGGTATGAAAATAGACTATGTTAAGTCTGTGGTGTTACGCACTATGACAGATGACAGATGACAGTTGTTCGATAGAGGGATGTGAGTTGGTTTGGTAGTCTGTGGCAGTGAGTGAGTGGGGGAGTCGATGATAAGTAAAGATGGCGTACATTAGCCTGGTCGGGACATTAGACGTGATGGGACGAATGGAGATGGTTGGAGGGGATTACATTGGAACGTAGATGGGAGGAAGGATGTGTTGACGACATCACGATCGTATTGCGAATCGAGTATAGGATTAGGAAAAGATTCTATGGCGTGGACAGGACGACTATGGGGTGTAGGGAGGTCGTTTAGGTTCCATCAATTAATTGAATCTAGACGTATCCTAACTGTAATGTGTAATCCATGATGATCGTGTGTAAAATACAAGCAATGTCATTGTAATGAAGTCCTGTGAGTTATTATTTCAAGATCAAGACCTAGAAATCCTAAGATGTTGGATTGACAGTATAATGCTCGTGCTTATCCTGATGTGACATTTCCCCGATATCAGAAGTGGGGTAAATATCGCTGTGTCCCCGACATATTAGATAAATGTATCCCTTTTCCATCCAATCAGACACATATTCTATTAAACGCTGCTCAATTCTATTGAACGTATATCAATTGTTACCTCTCACAGATTAAACAATAGTCACTTCGCTGGTATCTCGTCTGTGTCGCAAGCTCATTGTGATCGCGCAGACTCTCATAGAGTAGAAGAAGTTAAGGTTAGGTTATACAATGTGTGTGATTGTGACTTGGGAACGGTGATATAATGTTTTTGAAGCTTTTACGTTTGTAAGGTTTACCTTGTAAACAATATAACGTTTTTCTTCGTTTTGAACATGGTTATCATAAACACCTAGTCAACTGGTTGTTTATAGGATAAATGTGTTAAAAACAAAATAATCTCTTCAGCTTTTAATTCCAAGAGAACTGAAACGTACTTATAACATAGGTAAAATTGTCAGAGTATAACGTATAATGCTAAAATCTAACTTAAAAATAACTATTTATCCAACAAGACATCATGTTTGATCAATTTATTTGATCATTCAGCCTCACATTACGAAAGCTCGGCTGAATGTCAAGGTCCCTACTTACTATATTGAAAAAAACAACTTGACGTCTTCAATGTGTCAATGTCAAATTTGACACAAAATACGTTCTATAGAAAAAGTTCAATTTATTGTCTATTCGAATTTCGAATAAATAGGTAATTGTGTGTAAAATTAAAAATGGCTACTATATGTGTGTATTATTACATGACCTTACCTAGTGCTATGTGTTTTTCTTTTGTATATGTCATGGTCGACTGCGCTCTGCCCTTTTCATTGCAAATTAGCAGATTCATTAACTCTAATTTGTTATTTGTAACAAAAAATCAATACACTTACTTTTAATGGAACGATGAATAGGGTATCGCATTTATTATGGCGCGTTATTTTATAGAGTTTCAACTATAAATAAATGTCAGGGATCTTTTTAAGATAAATACATCTTTAGTTTCATAACATCAAAAATTAAATTACCTAGGTACCTTATTATAAGTACTTTAATAATGTATCATCGTAAAACTTACTTTATACCAAACAAAACCACTTATCCCATACTCCTATATAAAACCTGTCAAATATTTTAAACAAAAAAATAAACAAAATCCAATTTCCACCCAGATACAAACACCATAAAATGAGTTGAGAAACAAAACGATAGTTTTTGAATAATGTATGTGATGTTTTTATGAGGTGAAATAAAAGGAGTCAGCCTGCAGTACAGACATGTTTAGTGCTTATAAATCTAGGAATAATACTGACCGCTCGCAACTCGTGTAAATACACGAATAAATTCCTACTATGATGGTTTTTTTCTCTTTTTTGTTTGTTTAAATACACTAATCCCTAGAACTAGCAGTCCGATTCGAATAATTCTTTTTGTATTTGATAGAGTTACATTCGAGGCAAAGGTCAGTGATAATTTTAATCCCGATATTCTTACAGGAACGGGTAGCACTTGCGTAAAACCACAGGGCGCTGCTGGGTATTTTATACAACTATAGTTAGAGGATGTGTATGAGGCCAAGTCCATCTATTGGTTAAAAACGTAAAAGATTTTTAGTATTGACTGTCATTGTAAGATGTTGTTAGGTTAGCCAATTAGGTACATAATATTTTAAAACAGAAAGGACCCAGTGGGTCCTGAATAAATTAACCGACTTGGTGTTACATGCATCTCACAACGTTTTACGGTAGAAGAACTGAGTACTCAGACTTTGGTTTTTACAAGTTATGTTTTTGATGGGATTTTATATTAAAGCACCGAATTCGTTTTGTTTCAGATTCACGATAGCTCGCACACACTATGCACTGTATGTTGTAAGGTAATACACTTCTGCACTTTTAAATCATTATTATCATAATTTTATAATTGAACGCTTTTAGAGCCTACAGTCCTTAACCTAGACTGTCTGGAGTCCAGCCTACCAATCCGATTTTAATAATTCTTATTGTAATGGATAGCCACATTCAAGGGGAAGGTTATAAGCTATTTTTCATCCCGATATTCTCACGGAAACGGGCACATCGCGGGTAAAACCGCGGGCGATACTAGTTTCCATATAGTTTGTACATATGAATCTCTAGTTATTAATCTCTAGTCTAGTTAAAAGGCATTCTAATGTAAAAATACAAAGTAGACACGTTTTATACAACCTAATCATGATTTTCATACTCTATTGTATGTATTAGTCTGTAATGTCCCACTACTGGGCTAAGGCCTCTCCACTCACTGAAGATATCAGTACAGTGAGGAGGATTAGGCGTTATCACCACCGAGCCATGTTTGAAAAGTAGAAAACATGTTTTAGCTCGACCCGGGAATTGAACCTGAGACCTCAGTCTTGGCAGGCGAGTGCACATACCACTAGACCGAGGCGTTTCATACTTCAACAAACTAATATTAAGAAGTTCTCACTACTCTAGTAGTTGCTACACCGCAGCAATAATATATCTAAAAATACCTGTATTTCTACAGTTAGTCTGTACCTGGTATTAATGTAATACGGGGCTGGCAACCCCGGCCAATAGTAATCTGTTTAGATGGCAACACCGTTAAATTAAACTCAATTAATGTTGCCCGCTCGTCTCAATCACTTGCTTTATAGGTGCGAGTTATAAGAATTTATAATTTGTACAACATAAATAATGTTTTATCATCCGTGAGGCGAGAGGCCTTTGCCCAGTGTTGGGACATTAGCACCTTACTTTACTATTCATAATAATATCATGGAATATCATTATTATTGAGCAAGTTTACAAGCCGTCAGTCGGCGAGTTTAACTGCAAGCGAGCACATGACCAATCACGAAAAAGAATAGAATATAAAAGGATATAGTAAGTATTAAAAGAATAGATTATAAAAGAACTTAATATTAAAAGAATATAATATTAAAATAATAGAATATAAAAAAGACTATGAGAAAGAATACAATATGTAAAACTTCTCATAACTTACACCACAGAACTCGTATCTTAACCCGACTTCGTAAAGGGAAGTCTTGAGTTACGGTTCAGGTGTATCGCTAGGTGTCGAGCCAGTATTTTTAGTAAGTCCGGTACGGCGGCGCGTAAGTCCCTCGTTTAATTATAATGTACCGTAATTATAATGCGGCGAGCGAACCGGATGGGTGGCTTCTTATATGGACACTTACGGACTGCTGAGCATATTCCAACTAATATTAGTGTTTCTATTACTAATATCGCGTTGGTTAGTAACAGTAGTCACATGATTAATCTAATGATAAAAAAATAGCTCGTTAAAATGTTGTAGCCCCTAATTAAATTAATTTTTTAAATACTAGTTAAGAATAGTCTCACTCAATTCACTTTTAAAGACAACCGAGTGATCCAATAAAGAATCCGGTTTTCCATTTTGAGTTACGGAATCCTGAAAAGATATCAAAATTATTTATCTAGTTGAGGAGTCACTTTACCACAGACAAGTGAAGCTAAAGTGAAAATTAGGCGTTTTAACAAGTTCGGGTAGGCTAGTGGCCAACCCTTCTGTCGGGAGTTTTAGACCGCCTACAGGCCTCCGCCATGGTCTGACGAATGAAACAGCCGGTATTCATTTAACGTAGCACGGTAGCGCTCAGGTGACTGCAACTATGACAAGCCCGCACCTGGCATGTGAGGGCGCTTACGATATGTGCAGACATAGTCGTTGGGTATTAATGGTATCTAAGGGTATGGTAACAGAATGGTATTACTTTAACTATTTGACAAAAAAAAAGTAGTAATTCTCATAAAAACATGTTTGTTTTTGGCTTTAAAAAGTTTTAGAAAACTGTAACGGTTAAATAAATGGGTCATTTCAAGGATAGAGGTTATTAGTTACAGTTTAATAAGTGAGTGCGTCAGTCCGTTCCTTAGTAAACCCGTTCCGACAGGAGTGCGCCGCGGCGGCTGGCGAGCAGCGTGCGCCGGAACTGAGTGATATCACGTCAGATGTAACTGTAACGATGTTATATTATAATGTTACACACGTTATAATTACCAATGATTCACTGAACGTAAATCATTTTATAATTATAATAACTTTGGTAGGTAATTATTATAACTATTTTCCTAGCAAATATTATTCCCACTATAGACTACAAAGATCTGTTGAGACTGACAATGTGGTACACTGACAATGTGTACCACATTGTCAGTCTCAACAGACGCAACAAAATAAAAAAACTTGCATTTGAACTGGCCGCCGGTATAACTTTAATACGGTCATTTAAGTTATGATTGTGTACTTTTTAACGTACGTATGTTACGATGATCAACCGTTTGACACAAACCCTTAGTGGTGGGGTATGAATGTAATAAAATCAACTAGAGAAATCTACTGTTTAATTATTAATTTTCAAAATATTCACTAGGCATTGAACATAAGCATAGAACATTAAAAATTACTTCTTACACAACAACTTAGTGTTTTTCTCAATAATCGGCAGTCGTCATCGCTGCACCATGGCACCTCCTACCCTTTCCGATATCGGTTACTCTAACTAATGTATTTTTAAATTGAGATAGTTCACAAGCTGCGAAGAGGCGAGTTTAAAAACCGCGAGCGATGGCGCGAGTAATTTCACATAGTGTGACGCTTGGATTGATCTATTGAATTCGCCAGCTTGTAAACTAGCTCAGTCTAAACTACCGTTCAACTTTATCTGTTGCCTACATATTCAGCTCTCAAATTAGGCACCATCCAAGTCGATGACCTCTGAAGTGGCGGTACATTCGAGGACAAAATAACTGTAACCACAAATAAATACATTATTTTGTTTTCGGTTACACTCGGCGGCTGCAAACAATAAGAGTTAACGTAATTAGGTTAATCGTAAGATTAATTATTGATTAACATTTTTATACTTGACTGTATTTGCAGTAGGGTACGTGGTGATTGCCTATTCTCTTTAATGTACTGATATCTTCAATGAGATGAGAGTCCTTTGTCCAGCAGTGGGACTTTTTAACTTGGTATTGACTACTACAGACTGCCTAAAGACAGTTTTGTTTGCGTTGATCGAGGCAGTCTTACGTCTATTAAAATTTAAGTAACCATAAATCAAGTATGACGATCAACTACAGGACCTCCATTTTCGAAGTCGATTAAAACATAAATAAATGAACAAAGGACATTCCCTTTGGAAGGCCGTCGGAACGAGCTTCAATTAATAAAGCCATGTTTTAATGATATTCTTTCTATGTCGGTCCACCCCTATCCTGTCGGAACTCGTATTATGAATACGGGATCTTAGACTATATAAAATGGCGATATCACGGTAATGTTACCGTGCCAAGACAGCGCTGTTGACATTGAAGTGAAGCCAACTGTTGTATCAGCCATGCCTTGTTGACATTTTTAGTTAAATTAACCAAATTAAAGTGTAATTTATTGTAAATGTGACAAAATGATGGTGTGATTTGCTTTTAGGGCACGAGTAATTGGTTGTACTTTTGCGTAATTATCTTATTTCAAATAATGTTTTAAGGTGTAATTTGCACGTTTATATGTGCGTGCTTATGGTGCTAGTTTTCATTTTCCCTGCTTCACTATATTGTTTGGCGTTCGTTTATCTTTTATTAGGTCTGAGGCCGTGATGGTAATCCAAGAGGATGCATGCAAAATTAAAAATAAGTACCCAGGCGGTGCGGGGCGGCTCGGTGCGGGAATCATGTTGTGTACTGAATAATTTATTAAAAAGTAATCATAGATTTGAGATCGCCGATATGCGATTGGGCAGTGGCTCTCAAAGTTTTTATATATCCCTTCGAAGCGGAGGCGAGCGGTGCGGAACCCGATTCACCAATCACAGCGCATTGACATTGTATCTAAATATTTTCGATACTCGTCCCAAATAGTACATAATATAATATGTATTCTAAAGCTCTTACAAAACCTTACATTTCTGCGTTCGTTTGTTTGTTTTGTGGCGTGTAGATCTCAATTTGTCTCATTCTGTTTCACGTCCGTATATGATCATCTGTGCGCTACCGTGCTCCTAAGAGCACGTTCAATTGTCCGTCCTGGTTGGTTCAATCGTTAGACCATGTCCACATTTAGGCTGTCTTAAAACTCTGGCACCAGGGTTGGCCACTAACCAACTTGAACATGTTTGCTTGTCTAACATAATTTACTATCGTATGAGGAACTATATACGTTAAAAACCAAACGTACAGAATGGTGTAATGTCACCGTGTCAGGGTTTTCAAATGTCCACAGTACTAACATTTATATTCAGAAGTTATTTATTTTATTATTATGCGTAAACTTTAATTATTGTCTTGCCTTCTGTGTTATAATCATTATGTCTGTAGAATAATACCTACTGGCATAAGCATTTACATAAACTTTGACTTTAACTATTATTGGTAATGTTTATTATGATTTTTAAAGTGTTATTTAAACCACGTATCTTCAGTTTGTGAGTGTATCTGTGTGTGTGCATGAGTAGAGTAATCGAGCGGTGTAATCCGCTCGAAACGTCGAGTACGTTTTTTAATAAATGCGTCATATTCTAACGCGATACAGACCCGTTTCAATTAGTATAATGAGGGCAAATCGCGTAAGTTAAAAGTATGTTAACATATATTTTTGTAAAAAACAGCAATAAAATAACAAAATTAAAAGTGCTCAGTTTATAATTACTGAACTGACTTTAAATTTACTGAGCGACTTCTATAGGTATAGATATAGATATATTACAATGTATGTTTGTCTGTATGTTAGAGCTTATCTTGAAAATTGCCAGTCCGATTAATAATTCTCCCTGTAGGTAACAGAAAGCCACATTCAAAGGGAAGGTTAAAGGCAATTTTTCATCCTATAATTCCCACAGGAACGGGCTAAACACTGGTAAAACCGCGGGGCGATGGTAGTCTCCTATATGTAAGCGGAATTTGTAGTTTGTCAAGTTTGAACGCCTAAACGGTCGCTTTCTTATGAACTCGCCCGCTTATAAACTGGCTCCAGCTACGATGACCTTCGATCCAAAGTTTGAGCACCGCTGGCTGTTAGAATAATAAAATAGTTAATTCGTAGCGAGTGCAGTCTGGGAAGAAACGTTTTTTTGTTCCACATCCGACAGGTTTGAGCTGCTCAGACTGAGGCACAGGTAACATGGTAGTTACTACAGTTAGTGCTTACTCTAGGTATAAGCTTTGTTTTGTAACCTAGGTAATGTAATACATAGTAACGACATAGGTATTGATAATTTTCAAAGAAACCAATATTTGTTTTTAAATATATTTAGGGATATTTTTTAATGCAAAATTTACAAAAATATGAAATTGAATTTATCTGATGGTTTGAAATTCACATATGAGAGAAGTAATGTTGTTTTTATTAGTTGATATTAAAGGAATATTACTTACAGTAGTTAACAATTCAATTCATTATCCCAAGGCTACTTCATTAGTTTAACGTAAGATTTCTATCCAATTATTCTAATTCAATTTCAGTTACTGTACCCACTTTACGGCCACCCAGAATAAACAAACGAACAAAAACCTAATCACATGAGTGAGTAATGATCACCCGATCACCCGATCACTGAGTGATCGACGGTCGCCGATCGATCATTAATCAAGTTTGTTCCAACACCTCGGCCATTGAGGACGAAATCTACATAACGATGAACACAATGACAACTTATCAATATATATATTACCGTTAGTTATTCACTTTTTTTTAGGGTTCAGTATCAAAGCATTAAAACGGGAGCCTATTACTTAGGGCGGGTGATTCAGGTTACGCTCACGTACCAGTTATCGTTTACATATATATCAGCCTCAACAGACGTAAGCAACTGAAAAATTGTGGTTTTCTACTGACCGCCGGAACTTTAACCGATTGACATTTAAGTTATGAAACAACGCTTTGTAATGCGTCGTAATAAATAAATCGTGAAATTTTATCTAACGTATGTTACGATAATCCACCGTTTGAAATAACCTACCCCAAATTAACATTTTATAGAATAACACTATAAAATTAACGTTTTTGTATAACCAATCTTTTTTTAATCATAATGATACTGAACCCTTCTTAGGCGAGTTCGACTCGCACTGACCGGTTTTTCTAAACGGTGATTAATTTAATCAAGACATAATCTGTCATTTGTCAAATGTCACAGTCTCTCGTTGACCGATTTAAAAAAAGAGGAGGTTCCTCATTCTACAGGTTTTTTATTAGTGTACAACTTAAAGCGTTTCATATACCAAATTAATTTCGGAAATCGGTTCATTAACAAGATTTACAAATCATGAATTGAAGTCCTCTTGGTTTTTGGGGGCAGTTTAGATCTCTAGTCTTAGCGAACACATTCTGAACTGAAACCTTTACGATATACTTTGCTTTAACTTTACATTCCTCTAGTCGGTTTAAAATAATGTTCCTTTACAAACAAGATAATCAATATAAGGGTCTCGGTGAAAATGGTTAATTTTATAAATGTCTCGATAATCTGCGGACAGATCGAGTTGTAGCGAATCAGAATGACTCCATGGGAACCAGCGGGCGCGGGCCACGGCGCGGGCGGGCGCGCGGGCGGCAGCGGGGGCGGGCGCGGGCGCGGGCAGAATTTACTTAGAGTAATAATAATTGATAAAATATGATGATGATGATTTCCTTCTATCAATGAATAAGATACAAACCTGGAAAATAATGAAATTGAAATCACAAATTATATTTTCTGTGCAAAATAAATTTAATATATCTTTGGTTGGAAAGTCTCTCTTTGAGAAAGCAATGCCAGTAGAGCTCGTAGCTTAGTTTGATTAATAAGCTATGTGTTACCATAGCTTATTGCCTCTTTTATCATCATCAAGCATGTGAGTCAGTAGCGTTGCTACAAAGACTGGCTCACGACGCATGGGTGGTCAATTCAAAGCTTCACACAATTTTTTATTATTTTTTACCTTACCTTACCTGAGTACCTATAACATGTTCATAACAAATAAAGCTGCAATCATACTTGGGTAATTCCCACAATACTCCCTAACCCAACCCAACTGGGTGATTCCCACGAACTCAATGCTAGCACCATATAGCGCGTCCCCTCCGTGGCCCGCGTCGAGTTCCTTATTTGTATAGTGGTCGGTACAGTTAGCGATCGCACTCAGATCGTGATCCATCAGCGACCGCCTTTGTCTGGGCATCGTGACCACGCGACCACGTGACCACGACACCATGTGACCACTCGCTTTGTTTCGAGTAGATTTGAATTGTTGAGAATTTTGGTGAGCTTCGAGAAGCTCGATGAAACTTATAAAAAATCTTAAGTGCGAAATTAGATTTCCTACACCTAAAAATGAAAGAGTTAGACCCCAAAAGTGAAAAATAATGAAAACCTGTTACTAGTGCCATCTATAGAGATTCGAGTGAAACACTTTACATATTGGTGGTAAGGAAAAAATCGTATTTATTATATTAGTATCATAGACCTAATTAATAGTAGTAGATGTAGTTAGTCTATAAAATCAAAAAGGTCTCGTCTCTATATACAATTGGACTAGGCATTTTACTTATTTAATAGAATCTCTGGCCTATAAGCGTTCGGCTCCCTATCGTGTCTCATTCTATTATATTGATTGTTTACAATCAAAACTTACAAATTAATCACGTAATCATGACAAATTCCTATACATTCTGTCAATAAACTACCAAGCAGTCTATAAAATACAAGACTACCTCTAACACAAACAACTGTACTGCAATACTGCAACCACACTCCCACCAAAACAGCACACCGTGGCGTGTTCCCGCGCCATGCGCTTAATATTCACTTCTGCCAATAATAGGTGAATAACAAACATGCCGTGTTCCAAGTGTAAGGTCGACGGACAAAGTGGAGTGTTCGTGAAACAATGTGATGTTTATGTAACGTTTGTAACTTGTTACGCATCGGTGGCGGGCGGACGGTGCAGCGAGACATCGGTGGGTTACACGAGAAATGACTGGTAGCAAAATGGTTATAGAATGGAAAAAAGACTTGTTGTCAAACTAATTAATTCTTTGAATTGCCAATTCTCAAAATGTTTAAATTCTACATTATGAAAATATTGTGAAATTCAATTTCCTAATTATCTTATGTTATACTTTTAAATGATCTCATTATCAATATGAATAATTCTCAAAATGACATATCTATTCTTCGTTTTGAATTAAAACCAACAGTATATTTTGAAACCTTTTGTATATATAACATTTAAATTTTCAAATACCAAGGAGATTCGGTCAATAATAAAAAAACCTAAAAACTGATCATAAGTAGTGTAAAAAAGCATATACGGTCGAATTACAAACCTGCTCTTTTTTTAAAGTTGGTTAATATAATCCTTCTATCCGCACAAGAGTAAGCTAACATGAATGTCCCCCAGTGTGTCCCCACCCTGCGCGTGAAGTGCGTGAGTTATGGGCTCACATTGACTTTCATGCGACAGAGACGCTCCGATCCAATGCCACCGCACTAGTCGATACACTACCGGAGTGAACATCAGACATTTTTGTACTTACACATATTCATTATTCATGATGTAAAGTCGAATTAAATGTAAATAGGTAGTTAAGTTAAGAATTCAAATGTCATTTCAGTTTTCCGAAATAAAACTAAGTCGAACGTGATGAATCAAGTATTTCAGCAGCTTGTTAGAAATCTTGTGTGCTGTTACTGTTGCAGAAAGCTTTTACCAAATACCATAGAATGTGATAATTAATCCACGAACATAACCCTGGCTATCCTAGAAAACTAGTCAACGCCGTTTGTTCCAGGATAGGGTTAGGATAAGGATGGTCGTTGACATATTAAAGCTGCGGATAATTTAAAAGAATATAGGTTTGTATGAGATATGGGGCGCTCGATTACTAATTCGCCGGGAGCCGCTCGCTGCAAACAACGACGCGAAACTACATAAATATCAAAACGATCAATTGTTAAGTAGTACGATGCTACAGAAAAGCATACCGAAATTATTAATCGCCTTCCTTTCGAAACATTGTTTATAAATGCGGAAACAAGAGTCTCCGCGGCTCATTACTAGTCATATGTTTATATGAAGGATGTAATCCAATAAGTTGATATCCGCTGCCAAGTAGCGACATCCAATGATTAGTCGCCGGTACCGACATGTTTCAGTTTATCGACCGTGTAACTGACTGGGGTGCACGGAGCGTGTAATAGTCCGCGAATTATTATAAATAGATACTTGTCATACTGTCCCTATATACCTTTAAGTATAACATATTACGTTCATTCATTCATTCATACAGCTCCCATATACTTTTCAGTATTAGGGTGCCTGTCCGTCCATTGATGCGGAGCGACCATAGTCCAGCGACCGCGATTCGTTGGTTTTTGAAAAAAGAACATCATATGATTTTTTTTCTTATTCTTTTTTCAAACATGCGACGACGTGGCAACTCTTTTCGTTGAGGCTAAACGTATACTTTACTACAAATGAGTATACACATAATATACCGGCAGCGGCCCGCGGATTTATCCGGTCGCCGTGGGAATTTCCAGATGTGGCTATCTTTTACAAAAATAATGATTCAAATTGGATTGGTAGTTTCCGTAGATAAGCGCGTTTAAACAAACAAAATAACTTCAGCTATATTATATTAGTACTGATTTAAATTTACACGACTATGTATTGATGACAACAAGACTCCTACCTAATGCTCCTCTTTTCAAATTCCAGATGTAAGAATCCCGACGATGGCAGCAACTGACAGTCAAGTAGTGGTCGCGGCGTCGCGATGGACGGACGAGGGCAGCTACTTGCGCGAGTTCGTGGCCAAGCACCGCCTGCCCGCCGTCGCCAAGATCATCAAGGGCCAGTACGGGGGTTTGGGCGTGCCCTCGCTGCCCAGCCCGGGGCTGCAGAGCACCGCCCTACTCGTCTCCGCCGGCCGCAGGAAGAAAATCATCGCCCAAGCCATCAAACTCAAGGAAGGACGGCGCATGGTCTCCGTAGGACCTAGAATAGCCATCCCTGATAACTACGCTGGATATTTCGAGTTGCTAAGTGAGGAGGGCAGAGCTGTCCGGTGTATGGAGTCGGTAGCTGAAGTCGCTAGAAGGAAACTAGATGACGGCTGTCTTGTCAGAGAAGCGGTCAGAGTGATTTGTGCTAAAACCGACTTGGAAGGTAACATCACAGCTGATGGCGCCAGAAACCTGCCGGCAGGAGAGGTGATCATGCCTAAAGGAGAAACGTTTCTAGGAAAAAATAAGTATTTGAAATGTTTGGATTCTAAAGGCGATACGGTGCTGTTGAGTCTGGATCAGAGAGGGAAGTTTTCTGCGGTGGCTAAAGAGGAGAATATTAGTGGAGTCCATACTGCGAAGACGTTGCTGACCAAGAGGCTCCCGATTACCGTACGTCTCGTGCACGGCACGGCTCCGCGCGGCCTCAAGAGCGCGAGCCACTTCGTGCCAGAGCTCCGTCTTCTCTCCATGTTCGAAGAAGAACATGTGTTCGCTCTCCCTTTACAAAAAGAAGTCAACGCCTTGATAGCCCTCCCTCTAGCAGCTCCCCTAAAAATGCAAAGATGCAAGAATGACGATCAAATCAAAAACTTCATGGAATTTTCTAGACTAGTCGAAAAGTGCAATCGCTTGTTAGTAGAGGTCGTTGATAGGATACACGTGTTGGATGGAAAGCTTGGCGATCCGAAGCGGTTGTTAAATGGGCCGTTGCACGCGCCTCCGATCATAAAGACTGGTTATTTTCTAAGGAGAAGCGTGTCGTCTGATACCGCCAACCAACACAAGCATCTCTCCCGACACAACCATATATACAGCAGTCATAGAGACGAGAACAGCATCCCAGACGAGTACGATGAAATAGACCAGATCTACGACTACGTGCGAGGCTTCGCTCCTCTCCCCAAGAACATCAAAGCTTCCTACTCCAACGAGCCGACGAGGCACGAATCAGCCCCTTCCTCCCCCGCCCCAACACCCATCCACATGCCTTTAATCACAGAAGTCAAACCTGAACCGCCCCCCATAGAAACGATACCGACTAAAAAACCTCTCAACATACAGAAAGCAGAAAAACGAACCAGAAAAGCACCGGTCAAGGAGACTCCAATAACAGTCTACAAAGAGAAATGCTCGATAGCGCCAACACCGAACCTTCCAAAGCTTTACATTAAAAACAGCATCAACAACAATAACAACAAACCTAGAATGGTGTTCCGACAGAAAAACGACTCGCCCACTAAAGAATGTCCTAGTCCTCTCGCAAGTCCGATCAGAACGAGCAAAGACGATTCCCCGATCTTCAACATCAGATACAAGAGTCTTTCAAACATTCACCAAGGAATGGAACTTGACGGTACATTGGACTCGAGTCACTCCGGAGGTCGGACGTCGGGCGACTCCGGGAACGGGCCGAAGTTACCCGAGAAGCGGTCGCGGCGTCTCTCTCGGCCCAAGTCGCTGACGAACTTGGTGTGGGAACTGAAGGGCTGCCCCGTGGAGGAGAAACCAAAAGCTAGAGTTAAACACGAGGGGTACAAGAAGATAAGCAACAAGCTGTCGCTCGGCGCGCAGAAGAGGGTGCCCACGCTGTACCTGTGAACCAAGTGAGTAGAACTTTCATTAGTAACCGACAGTAGAGTAGCCCGAAGTACTGCAGGCTTCCGTCGTAATGAGTGATACAAAATCTGATGGTGTGAGTAGGACGGAATACTGTTTTGATATCTTCAATGAGAGGAGAGGCCTTCGCTCAAAAGTGAGATAGGACAACTTTAAGGCCGGCACCAAACATTCCGATTATTATATTCTGGATTCAGAACGCCCAGCATTGCTAGAAAAACAAATACCACACAGATTCTCTTTTTTCTTACTAATTTTTGTTAGTCAATATACTCGTAGATCCGGCAAAAAAAAATGTCTATAGGTGAAATCCGCATGAAAAGTCAATGAGTAGTTTTTAAGGCTTTCGCGAATAGACAATAGACTTACGTGGCGAGATATATTGCTTCAATATTTCGACAAAACCTTTACTTAGCAAATAATCCTTCCTGGGAAATATGACAGCTGAAGCAAATTAAAGAAACATAACATAACATAACATAACTGCTGTGGAAGCTCATAATTAAAGTAATTAAATACAAAGAACACAACCGAAACTACGGCTACCCTTGACGGTATTCAGAGCGACCCGACCGAGTTTACCTTTATTTAGTCACTAGTACATTAATATCGGTTTTGATTACCGATCACAAGACCGCGGGCAATAATATTTAATTCACGAAACTAAACAAAATATAATACCATTTTGTATGAGTCCCTCTTACCTTATTTCGATAGGTTTTTTAAATGTGTTGTTATTTATCTATCTATGCCCCTTGACTAACGTGATATTGAAATTACTTGAGATACGACACTAACGCAAAACCCTCCAGGAGCTTACTGCTTACTGACTTTTGTTAACCCTAAAGTCTTTGATCTATGTGGGACGGAAAGACTGGGTCGTGAGGGCACTTAGAAAAACGGGTTGAAAAGGACCTATCGTCCTTTCCTATAGTTGCCAATACCTACCCTTCCCTTGTTCAATATTAACAAGTCTTCGACTTTATAATTAAAAAAACTATTTAAACTTATATAAAACGTATTAATCAAAGCCCTTACCAACAATTGCTACCAACTCCTCCAATGAGTACCATCCGATAGCATCGCATCTCACCGGTATTGAACCCGGCGGCATTTCACGAAACATGGCGCAACAAGCAGATGCGAGCACTCCAGTGAATATCATACACTAACCGCGTTATTCATAAACGATTACTAACAACATTTCAACTAACTTTTAAACTCACACGATTTGCACTCATACTGAAAGAAACGGGACTGCATCGCGTTAGGATATATAACGTATTTATTAAAATATGTACCCGTAAGGAAATCAAAGTCGGTAAGACCCAGCGTCAACCAGTGAATTTACTCACGTTCAAAACAAAGGCAAATAAACTATCGACTATTAGTGCCCCCTTTAGGATGCCTGTTCATTGATTTTAACAATGTCAATGCGTTTTTTAACAATTTGAATGCCTTATGTTTGGTCAACTGAGTTCCGCGCAGCTCCGCTCTGCTTGAATGGAAACGCACCCTTAGACGTGTCGGTTACAATACATACCTCCTCACATTTTTCAAAAATGGGTTCATAATAGGAAGTACAAAAAAACAACTGAATTAGCAATTACAACAAAAAAGTTAACAATTTACTTACAAATCAATCTCCAAATTCGATAACTATTTAATCATCCAAAACGGTCCATCATTAAGACAAAGAAAAAAAAAATTGAATATCGCGTGTCGAGAACAATAAATATAGATGGATCGATTATGATGGATTCAGTTTTTGTGAAGAGCAGCCGGATGCGGCTCGACCCGACTGGCAGGAAGAAGGTTATTGTGATTAACACGTAGTTAGATGATTAGTTTACTAATGTGGTAAGTTTCTATATCGATTTACAAAGTCGGTTAGTCGGCACTGCGGGAGACGTTGGTACTTGACTATTTGAGGCGCTTTTACCCGCGTTGTGCCCGTTCCCGTGGGAATTTCGAGCTGAAAAATTTCATATAACCTTTTCGTTGAATGTGGCTATCCATTACAAAAAGAATTATTCATATCGGATTGGTATTTTCTAAGATTAGCGCGTGCAAACAAACAAAAACATTAAAACAAAACTCTTCAGCTTCATTATATTCGTAAAGATAACTTTTTCAAGCCAAATATATATTTCAAACAGATTAAAAACTTTATTCGGAAGCATTTTGTAAACATATTCTTTCAAAATTTCAAATAATTTTCAAAATCGATTCATAAACGACGAGGATATCAGGTAGCAAACATGCAGTCAATTGACCACAATCGTAAGACCATGTCGGAGGCCTTTAGGCGGTCTAAAAACTTCCACAGGGTTTGCCATTAACCCACTCGAACTTACTTACTCATTGAGAACTTCCTTCAGTTTTTGAAGTGGGCTAAAAATAAGACAGTATTTTATAAAACTATCACGAAATTATAGTCATGTTTCCTCTGTACTCGTAGTTGCCTATAGCTTACCACCGCATCTAACAAAAGCCTCTTCAAAACATTCGACACACTTTTTGTAAGTTGGTTAGAATGACGTCACGGGCCTTGGTGGCCCGTACTGACTGCCATCTAATCTGTGGCAGTAGTTATATAGTATTGCGTCATAGAGATATTAAATCACAGCGATGATCTATTAATTCGTGACCAAGTTTTTTTCTTTATCACTTTGAAGATAAAGTCCATCTTACTTAATAAAAACGTAAAAAGTCTTCCGCCGCGTTTGTCTGTTTGTTTGCAACGATCTCAATGAATAGTCTGTTTTCACCTACAGACAGAGTATTTCAAAAGCTACGTTTATATTTAACTTTTCTAGAAATTCCTGTAGGAAGCGAAGGCGATTCCCTAGTCTAATATATAAAATTCTCGTGTCACGATGTTCGTTCCCATACTCCTCCGAAACGGCTTGACCATTCTCATAAAATTTTGTGTGCATAACGGGTAGATCTGAAAATCGGACAACATCTATTTTTCATCCCGAAATTCCCGCGGGAACGGGTACAACGCGGGGGATACCGCGGGGTGCAGCTAGTTTAATGATAAAATCAACTATGATCTAGCTAGGCAGTAACTACATAGTAACTATTCCATTAATCTGTGTGTAACTGCGAATGCTTTACACGTTATAAGACAAGCCAAGTTCTAATAAATCGATGTATTTTTAGACCGACACTCGAGATATCTAGCTTTTCTAGTTTTTCCGACTGTCCCGCGAGCCTCGCATGCGATCTACAACACTACATGTTATAAAACAAAATCCCTTATGATTTGTGTCTGAGTGTCCGAAAATAACTCAAAAACAAATGAACGGATTTAAATAAAATGTTGTTTAATAGATTCATTAACTTATGAGGATGGTTTTAAGCTAATCTTTATATCAAAATTATTTGAAACCTGATACAGAATTGGTACATTTAAGCAATACAGATGTTTTTTTTTTCATCAGATCACAACCCAACCACTACTTACCTGCCCCAAGAACCTACTTATATTAACCTCCTTTATTCAAGTCGCCGTACTCTAATGGTGACTTACCTTCTTTACCAAGTCGGCTAAGCCAATTCCATTAGCACGTTTCATGTGCTCCCGCCATAATGTTTGCGAATAATTAGCAATCCGCTAGAGAACACGCGGGGCGTGCCCAGGGACGAGGCGACACGCCACGCGGGCCATTAGGACGCACCTCGCTTTATCATAATTAGATTTGTTTATGATCACACTTTGATAGCGGGGAAGGTGTGCCACGGGACAGGCGATGGTGACGAGTGAAGTTTCTAGAAAAATTACGTAAAATTATAGTGTAAAGAGTCGATGGTAATTTTTTTGAAAATCGTTGTCGCTGGCTCCGTGGCACCTTTGTTAGCTGAACAGTCCTTAGTCAAGACCTTAGACAGTCTTCTGGTGTATAAGTAAGTTAGGTCTAGTAGGTTAGTGAGCACGGTAGCGCTCAGATAGAAATGCCAGTATCGGCCACCCATCCCAGTAGGGGCTAAACTACGCCACGAGCGCTACACAAGGGCTATGAAACCATACGAAGACGCGCACTCTAGAGAGAAGACATTAACAGACTCTTTTGTCTGACAAAGACTATTTGTCTATTAAAGACTTTAATCCTTATATAGATACTCAAATTAGGAAGTATTTATTAACATACATTTCATCTTCACTGAACTTATATCTTCAGTGACATAAAAAGTCTTTTCCCAGCTGTGGGACATTACAGGCTTATACTTAATTTTATTTATCTTCGTTATTTATTTAATAATCGAACGGAATTGAGAGCTGATTAGTTTGATTGACTTAGTAAATAGACTGTGACTTAGTAAATAAACTGTTACAAATGAGATTAGCTGAACAAGCGAAGTATCTACGTCGAGTCAGTCTGTTCTATACAAATTATGTTTATCCAATTATTCTCAAATTGCACTCGGTTTCCTAATCGGATGTCCACAGACGAACCTTCAGAACGTCATTCCGAATAATATCTGCAATTCGTCCGCTCTCCATTCAAATTAGATTACAGAGCATTATACTCGTAGATATTGATTACTTTATTTAATACTAGCCGCGCCCCGCGGTTATGCCGTTCCCTGTGAAATTTCGAGATGAAAATAGCCTATAACGTTCTCTTTGAATGTGGCTATCCATCACAAAAATATTCAAATCGGATTTGTAGTTTCTGAGAGTAGCTCCCACAAATAAACAAAGTATGAAGCTTTACCTCTTATAATATTATTATACACTAATATGAACTAACCTATACTAAAACAAGCTATTGCCAGCGACTTCGTCCGCGTAGAAGTATTAATATGTTTTATAAGTAATTCATTTTGTATTTTGAACCCTGTCTGAGAATCGCTACAATCATTTAAATACCTACGAATCACGCCTTCCATAAATTCCGTTTAAGAATGTTATCAACAAAGGAATCATATTGTCTCTTACAAACGTTAGATGGATCACAATGCATAGCGCGTTCAAACAAACAAACATCAAAATCTTCAGGTTAACAAACTCACTAGTTAAGGTACTTACTAATTACGAGTATCTCAAGAACTTCCAGCCCGATAAGAATAATTATTTTGCACTAACCGCACCCCACGGTGTAACCCGCGTTGTACTCCTCCCCGCGGGAATTTCGGGATAAAATGTATCCCATGTCTTATTCAGATGTATAACCTATATTACTGTAAAGGTGTGATTCCACCAGTGTGCCGCACTGTGCCGCACTGCAATGCACACTGTGCCACACAAATGTTTATTCTGGTCGACTCATTAAAGCATACAATAACAAATTGTGCACGAACATTCTAGGTATGTTCGCGCACATCTTGTAACATTTGTACGCGCACACATGCAGGCAGTGGACTCGCGTCGACGTGTACAAACCTGTTGTTCGCGAACTCAGTCTTGCTTCCGCTACCGGAGTGAAAACATTTATTTGTGCGCGTACATTTTTAATTAACCAAATTAAATATGGATTGGACGAACTATTGAAACTTATCCTCTGCTGTGGGATTCTAGTCACAGTGATTATAAAAATAAAAACAAAAAACATGACGCCACTCAAGAGTTGGCGCAAAGCTTCAATTGTGACTCGACTGAGGTAATGAGAAAATGGAAGATTATTTTGGCTCAATACCGAAGAGAAAAGAAGAAAATCGCGGACTCAAAATCTTCAGGTTCTGGGATTTTAGATATATATATAAGCCAAAATGGTTTGCCTATGCATAGCAGACTACACAGTAAAACACATGCTGCAGCACAAAGCACTACGTTTTCCTGGCCGTCCATATTAACTACTGTGAACTGTCATCGCCAGAAACTCTGCTCAGTGTACATGTTCGCGCACAAATGTGCTGGACTGTGCGCTTACAAAAGTTACGCACAGGCTTACCAGTGGACATGGAAGCCAAATGCGATACCAGCTTAGTACGCGCACTGCTGGAGTTTTGCACAAAATGTTTGTAAACAAATGTGCTGCACACTGTTTTGGTGGAATCGTACCTTAAATCCGTCGTAGGAAGGTTATATATAAGCTATTTTTCATTCCAAAGTTCCTACGGGTACACAACACGGGTAACCCCGCGGGGCGCAGCTAGTAACGGGCGACTTTGCGTTCTCTGGCCTCTCGCCATTCAAATTAGATTACAGAACTTACAAACATTGATTACTTTATTAATACTGTACATTCGTTGCAACACAATCGATCTGGTGATGTAACATCAAGTACAGTCGGGCGCAGAAAATGGAATATAAAGTAAATATTTGTTGACATGTTCAATTTTAATTGACATTGTAGGAGGGATATGTTTTACATAAGTGTTGTTTGATATTTGTTAATTTACGTGCATTATGTGCATTATAGTACTTGGATGGGTAGAATTAAATTAGATTCGGTAAAAGCACATAATATAATTTGGCAAACCCGTTGGCACAGTGGCAGTGAGAGCACTTACTGTGTCGGGCGTTGCGGGTTCAATTCCCGCCCGGAGTCAATAATATGTGAAGACATAATTGTTGGCGACGACGTCTGGGTGTCAATTATATATTATTTTTGTAATGAATAGTCATATTCAACGGGCAGGTTTATGCTATTTTCACCCTGAATTCTCATGGGAACAGACCCAACGCGAGTAAAATCGCGGAGCCCTGTTAGTTTATTTACAATCTGAAATGGCACAAGATACTATCATCCCAAGTTTATAACCATGATCAAATAGTGTACTTCAATTACATAACCAACACAATCAACGTTACAACTCGTTATCTGGAACTACAATCCGCGGGGTCACCGCCCTCTTATCAATAACATCTCATTCTATACTCCAACTCAAAATTACGTGCAGCGATTTGACGTCTCGTAATGTTAGAACCTAATAATGTTAACTAATACTAATAAATAGTGAACAAAGTGAATTATTTATGTCATTTAAAGAACCCTTCGTCTTTTTAGTCCGAGATGTGCCAAGACAAAGGATTTGTTTTTGATTTTCTGTCCTCCTCTGTAGAAGAGTAGATTTTTTTTCTTTGACCTGCATCTCAACTCAGCTGGAATAATTAAACATTATTTCAACTTTAACACATCTTGAACACTGTACTGATATCTTCAGTAAGATGAGAGGCCTTTCAGCTGCGGGACATTACATACTTATTTAATTCATCTCAAAAAGGCACAGTGCTAACGTCAAACTGCTGCACAGAACTTTAGGTTGGACTATGCGTGTCGATATTATGACGCAACGTCTTGTCAGACCACATCGCTAAATGAGCTCCGATCTCGGAAAGTTTTTGTAAAGATAGCTTTTTTAAGATATGTTTTTGTGTCCTTTAAAGAAGCGAAGTGTGTCCAATTTTTTTGGACATTGATTTTGTATATCTACGAGTACATACATATTTAAAGAATTTCGTAGATTTTGAGGGAGATTTCAAGTTGAAAGGCGAATGTTATGGAAAGCTAGCGTCAAAAATATTTAGGATTCGCCGGCAACATGCGCTAGTTTGAAATGGATGTCTTATAAAAAACTATAACTAATTCTATGTAGTAATTCTAAGTTCTGTGTTCTCATAGAGAATGAGACAGCATGATGTATGAAAGCACTTTATTTGAGGCAGAGTTTAAATATGCTTTAGGTTTAACAGCACCCTAGCTTTTCCCACGCTACATAAATTGGCAACGAACTTAAAAAACATCCACACATAAAGTTACCTGTTTCAACGTCATAGTGTTCATATCATTGTAAATATCAATATTATCTCTACCAAACATACATTAAATTCAAAGCCAGCTATTATTCCAACATCTGCGAGACTCCATACCCAAACCGATCAACTGATAAGGCGGTTTCTTAGAGCCTAAAAAGGCATCGACAGTACCGTTACGTTTGTATGGAGACCACTAACAAGGCACAGATTGTGTGGTAGTTGGTACTGGGTTAGATTTGCATTCTAGTTTGGGTTACCAGATACGTTATATCTGTTATGGTTTGTGTAAATACTTAATCAAACTTGTTTAATTTTATATTCCTGTATAGTAAAACAAAAGTCTTCAATCGCACATGTCTGTCTGTCTGTCTGTCTGTCCATCTGTACGTTCGCTCTGTTTAGAGTCTTTAACTGGAGCCTACTCTACCGATTTCCATGCAGGCTCTACCAAAACTAAGAGATTCAATAGAAAGGTTACTTTTTATACTAAAATGTCTAAGGATTTTTTTGCAAAGATAGTTTGTTACACTTATACTCGTAATAAGGGTGGGTTATTTCAAACGGTTGGTTATCACGTAAGTTACGTTTGTCAAAAGGTCACGATTTTAAACGTTGATATGTTAAATACAAACAGTTGTTTCACAACATACATTTCTGTGAACGATTACTGCTGCGTATGTGTAAGCTGAAGTAACCTGCCCCAAAAGTATTTTTTTCAAAAATCACCCAACAACAAACAACGACGTACATAAGTCTTTAGCTTGCCTGTATAATGATAATAATAGTGTTATCTTTTCTTTTCATTTCAGACCTGAAGAATCTTCGCGGCATCAAAGGATACAAAAAAACACGAAACTTGAATCACCCACATTAAGAAACTGTCAGTCAATTATAAATTAAACGACGATTATCATTAAAAATGTCACTAAACAAAGTGGAAGCTATGAAAGAGGCGTTATTTGAAATAATGCCATTATTTTTGAGAAGCATTCCGTTAAAAATATCTTGTACGACTTGTTCATGGTTAAAAATCATTGTTGTAAGCGAATTAACATAATTTTGATCTCTTAATGATTAATTAAACTTTATATTTATGATTGTAATGCCATATTAAGGTTAAATTCTCTTTCTTGGTGTTCTAGTAGATTGTAAGTCGATTAGTCTTGAATTGTTTCAACTTAGTTCTAGAAGTCACGGATAGATGGCGTTGTTTTAAATCTTGTACAAAATCAAATTCAATTTGAAGTTAAAGTTTCTAATTTACTTTAGTAGAGTAATTTGGTAGAGTAAAATGACATACGTAGAGGTTAACCTCTACCGTTGACAACCTAATGAAAGCTAACTTCATTTTTAACCGACATCAAAACAAGGTTTTGAAATCGGTTGATATTTTGTAGAACAATAGTAGACAATTTTACACTACCATGTACTCTACTAAAGCTGATTAAACTTTCTTGTTGAAAATTGTTATTAAAATATAATGCAATAAAAACAGTGCCTTAAACCGTATGTAAACTCAGAATGTATCAAAAACATGTCACAATAATTATTCTTTGAGATTAGGGTTCAGTTCTCTCACTGCCACTGTAATGGAACTTACGAAGCTATGTTAAGTTAACTTCTTGTTTATTTACGCATTTATCATTTAGATACAGTCATTGATGTTAGTCTTTTATTAATTATCGATTGGAAATGTTTAGTTTTTGAGAAAAACAGTTTTATGATATTTTACAGTTAATTTTGATAAGAACTTAAATGTTGAAAACGTTTTTAAAATGTCAGAAACTAAATATTTTTACATTAACTTAAGCAACTATAAATAGCTTGTAGATTGTAAATGATAAATTTCTTGGATTTTCGAAAAGTAAATTTCGAATTTTCGATCAATTTATCGTGATACAGACTAAACACTTTTTGATAATTCTAGTTTAATATTATCCTAGTGATGGACCTTTGGACGTTGTTTAAGTATATACTCGTTCGTTATAATTTGTTTAACAGTCTTTAAACCAGTTTGTTATATTTACAAAAAATATTCTTAAAGTGAAAACTCATCATAATGAAAAATACAACGATTAATTTTTAGTTAATCATGCAATACTAATCTTTTATACATATTTTATGTAATAATGTAGTCCTCACTTTAACTGCGCGCCCAAATCCTTCCTATTCTTTTAAGTATAACCTTTTTGACAAGAACCATCTAAATCATAAATACATATTATGTTCTTGTGTAAAGTTACTTTATTATCTATAATACTTATGTACTATGTTGAAATATTATCATTTTCCTACACCAACAAGGCAGATGCAAGCCAAAGATCTCTTTCAGAGAAAAGAATATCTCTTCTGTCTTTTATCTCTCTTTTCTTCTTATAGAAGATTAGAGAAGAGAGAGACATGTCTTTGGTGAGCATATTACAAACTTTGAAACTAATTTGTATCTTGTTATTTTACTACAGTTTTACCATTTGTTATTGGGCGCGCGCCATTTTCATGATATTATATTCCAAATGTCATTTAATTAATGTTAGAAGGAAGTGCGAGTCCCAATAGAGTACGGTAGTTTTGTATGGCGGTAGTTAGATCCAAACTCAATATTGTAATACAATCAATAAACGAAAATATAAATAAATAGAGGACTTTTATTCATAATTCCACCCGCATTGTATTTAAAGGCTGTAAGTGAGTGCTCCTTTACGCTATCACGAATAAAACGCTTTACTGATAAACTTAACTGAATTAAATGTGGCTTCGAAGTAACTGTTGTTTTTACCTTTGTTTGATGAGTTACTGTTTCCCTAGAAAACGTGGGCAAACAATAAGCTCTGCCAGTACTTCATTTAAAGATGGTGTTTACTATTGATAACAGCGCCATCTCTTACTAGTTGTTGGAACTAAATGTTGAATAGCATTGAGAAACCTCCTAGCCTTGCTACTTCTATTAAAATAAAAAGAAAGCGTTGTAATAACAATTTAGATAAAGCCTAGGATACACTACAAACATAGCACAGTGGTAGAGTGGACTACCAATGCTCTACATTTGTTTAATTAGTCAGACTAAGAAGCTTACCAAATAAAATAGCCCACCTTCGTTATTCGTGTTTAAAATAAATTAAGAAAGACTTAACATCTAAAACTTATAACCACCCTCTTTTTGCATCGGGTTTCATAACCAAATCATAGGAACTAATTTAGGTTAATACAGTTTGCGCAATTTTTTTTTTTACTTTTTTTACTTTAGAACTTGGTCACAATCATTATGAAATTAATATATTTGTTAGCAGCTGTTATTATACTTAAGTCCTCATATATGTCACCGACTCAAACTTATTTAGTAGAAGTAATATAAATTTAAATATGACAAGGTTCCAAGCATGCTCATCACTTTCGTAGGCTGACTATATTTAAGATCCTACTAAAAGTAAGCCATAGTTATTTTAAAAGTTAATTCGCGTACAACTTTCGCGATGACCATTTAAATATATTAGAAGTAAGTCAAGGCCTCCTCGACGGAAATCGTATCAATATTCAAACAAGCGATTGAACTCCAACAGAACATGTTATAAAATAACCTTGGGTTTGATAAGATAATCACTTGGAAGTCTCTATTTGGTAATACTTGGTAATACCCATACCATGAAATAGAGAAGTGTCAGTAAGTACTTCGCTCTTTCGCAGTCGGTGTGACTTCTGTCTATGTAGTCTCTGCAATACTAATTCTGTGTTTCATGAATTCATTTCGAGTAATTTTATCATGTCGCCAAACCTAGTTGTGGAGTTATTTAGCCTCTTACGATGATCTTGCGATTGAAACAACGACTGTTTAACGTGCTCTGCGAAGCACGGTGGCGCTCAGATAGAAATGTCACTTGTGTGTCAATTGATAAACTAAAACACGTTGTTACTCAAATCACAACCTTTATTCAACCCTTATGTACAAGTGTATATTATATTAACCTAACCGTATGTTTGGCGGCACCCTTCAAGGCAGGTGCGCGTTCAGCCCGCCCAGGTGACCCTCGTCGCGCTGCCGCTGTTTCAGGAGACGCTCCTCATCGTGGCCGTCTATACCTGGAAGATGGAACAATAGTTGATGATTTAATAGTGTTGAAAATAAAAAAATAAAAAAAAAAGTATTAGCCTGTAATGTCCCACTTGTTGGGCAAAGGCCTCTCGTCTCACTGAAGATATCAGTACAGTGAGGAGGTTAAAATAAAAAAAAAAAAAAAAAAATAAAAATAGGTTTTGGAAAATCTGGTGCTTGTTAACAGAGAATATAAGATGTTCTTAGGTGTTTACTTGTTGATCGCCTTGGTGGTCTATAAATTTGTATTCGCTCGCCAATGCTGGGGGCCAGGGTTCAATTCTAGGATCAATGGACGCATGTTTCAAATTTACGAGTCGGGTTTGTGTTAATATAAAATTATGAGTTTTGGGAATGAACGTTCTTTTATTTGTTGCTCAGTCACATTAAAACCTAACCATTCACCTAAGCATTAACCTAACCTAACTCTAAAAAACTAAAACAACTTCACCCAGAAATCACATGAAACCTGTACCCACCTAACCCGAGCCTCTCAATAAGCTTCTCTCCCTTATCCCCATGCAGCTCTACGAAGGTCTTCCGTCTCTTTCTGGCGACGTCCGGGTCGAACAGCCACTGGCGGCGCTCGTGGATCACCGGATGACCCACCAGGTTGGTGCGCAGGAACCCGGCGATCGGGCCCACCTGACTCTGCGAGCTGGCCGGCCGGAGAGCCGCCGCCAACAGGCACAGGGTTAACTGGAATGTTTGGAACGCGGTTTTATTAGTTCAAATATTCGTTAGGAGAACTGGATCTGTATTAGTATCGCATATAGTCTGGTTTAGACTGAACCACAGGGAACACCTGGCCCAGGCTCATATAAACGGCTAGAGTAACTAACACAGATTTATTATTTTGTATTTATTATTTTGTAATAGAAGTGAGTTTAAATGAATAAAATGTATTTATTTATTTTGATTCGATGGATAAGTACTTACATATAAATTCTGCAAAATACTCTCAAATTTAAAAGTAAAGAGTAATTAGATTAAGTTGCATCATTATTCGACTAAAGTATACGGAGATGTAAAAAAAAAGTAAAGTATTAGCCTGTAATGTCCCACTGCTGGGCAAAGGCCTCTCATCTCACTGAAGTTATCAGTACAGTGAGGAGGATTAGGCATAATCACCACGCTTGCCAAATGCGGGTTGGTGATACGGAGATTTAAATACCACAAAATCTTACGATAATCTGCCGTTAGATATTCCACCAATCCACGCGGGAAACTAAAAGGATAGTAAAATGTGATCCATGGACAACAGACGCGTGTTGTAACCACTCACGTTGAATTTAAATTGATCTAACGAAACATCGCACGCAACACTATTAAAATTGAATTCAAAGAATTAATTTGCAATTTATTTACCACTCATTCTATTAGTTAACTACTAAATAATTTTAAGTATTGAGTAAGTCACTAAACTGTCAAGAACAACAAACATCGAAATTGGTCTATCTATTCCAGACATTTGTGTTTTATAAACGCGGTACTGTCAAGAATATTACTACTGAAATAGTATTTTAAATAATACTACTTTTGTATATGCTTAAATTTTGCCAGAGCCACATTCAAGAAGAAGTTGATGTTAAAGGGTTATTTCCCATCTGAAAATTCCTGCAGAAACGGGTAGAGCGCGAATACACCGTTTAACACTGCTAGGTACACATAGATAACAAACTGCGATACCACTCTGTATATAGATTGAATTAAACCACATTCAAACAAACTTCATCCCATTTCACACATAACAATAACCTAAAATCTATTTCTCTTAGATCTAAGATCTCAAAGATCTCTTAGATCTCAGAAATGCACCAAACCGCACTTATTAATCGAACATAACACACATCCTGATACCAATATCAAGAGTCTGGAACACATCATACACTATTCACTAAGTGCAAAACACAAAACACAGAATTTCTTTAACGAATGAGTCGGGACATCCAAACAAAAAATAGAGTATACAAAACTAAACTCACAATATACTTGTACATCTCTGTCTCACTGTTTCTGTCTGTCTACCACCCTGTCTGTCTGTCTGTCTCCTCTGCCGCGGCCTCACTGCGCGCTGTCTCGCGGTTCTGATTGCAACTTTTACATTTTAAAACCAGTGCACGTTACTTAATAACCGGTGATTAAGGTAGGGTTGGTCCCCCGAGGTTTTTGTTCATATCTATGAGTACACTCACTAAACTAAATAACTATATTTTTTCTTTCTTCTTACTAATATTAATATACAGATAGTAATTGGCGCTAAGTTCTCCGTACTACGATCTGTGTTTCAACCCTCGCCACGCATTAATCTTTCGTTAGATGTGCGCTACAGGTGCTATAAACATCTAGTATAAGATAATGTTCTCTTACTGTGAAATAAAATATGGCAAGGAAGTCTGCGACTTGATGAGTTCACTGATACTTGTTAACCATGTCGCTGTGGATCCGGCCTTTCAAGCTGAAATAATCCCGAATTTCCTAAAGGATATTAGCAAACCAAAGTAAATTGAAAATACTTTTAATAAATCTGTTGATATATGTAAGTTACCTATAAGGGTACCAGCTACAAACCTAAACTGCACAAGCGACAACCCTACACGAGCCAGTCGCTATAACGTTATTATAAAGTTGCGTCACCGCTGAGGGTCGCGTCGCGTCGTGACGCACGCGCGATACGTTGCGATACGACGCGTCACAACCGGAGGCGATTAGCTTAAAGGTTTTACCAAATAACGTTTGAACCATTCAGTAACCTATTAGGTAACCGCAATTTGTTACTGAACATAATGTCTGGTTGTTTGAAATACACTACACACCACACATTAGCGAGAGGTAAAATTTGTAAGTTTGTTTATTTGTTTGTTTGTTCGAGCTAATCTCGGGAATTATCAGTTCGATTTAAATAATTATTTTTGTAATAGATAGCCACATTCAACAGGAAGGTTATAGGCTATTTTTCATTCCAAATTTCCCATAGGAAGCGGCACAACGCGGGTAAAACCGAGGGCGCTGCTAGTACTAATATAAAGACGAAGAAATTAAAGACAAGTAAAGTTCGGGGAAAGAGCCAGTGTCATTAATAGTTAAATGTCTCGTAATGTATTGACGTCACGGTTGTTACTAACATCGGGTTAATTGAAAAGGTTACGTTTTGTAAAATATTCATGTTTTCTCAAAGATGGTAATTAAATATCTATTGTGATTTTGGCCGCACTGCCTTATTACCGGTCTCAATAGAATGTCTTGAGATATATGAGCTATGTGCGCCGGCTGTTAGTAGAGGCTATCAAAAGAGACACTGGATATACTGGTTTCTTAAGTTTAAGTGAACACTACTCATGTCTTCTGTGAGCACGGGTCCTGTAAAGGGGCTGAAACGTGAGATAAAAATGTTAAATAAAAGCGAAGTGTATCCGCGAAGTTTTAGTTTCAATTTTAAAAAAGGGACACAGATTTTGGCAATTTTGCACATTAGTATCGTAAGGGATAATCTAGATTAATCCCCAAAGGCTAATCTTGGATAATATAGGTCAGCGAAATCGATGGGTAAAAAAATGGACCTCTTAAAAAGAGTTAGTACTCAGTGTATTCTAAGAGTTAGTACATGGTAAGTAAAGTAAATCATGTTTACTTCCTTCATTTTCACTTCGCTCAAGGGCAGTAGGGGAGTACTTCGATAGCTTATGGAAAGGAAAATAAAATATCATAAGCGTAGCAACGAATGAGTCTATATTGTATACTCTATGGACAATTCTTACACTCTGTGGCTCTATTTCGCGCCAACACGAACTGTCACTCTCCGATTGGTCCCGCCGGCCGCCATAGTCCCTCTCAAATACAAACATGGAAGAAATCAATATTTGTGACAACCACGTACATTGAATCATTAAATACGGCGGACTATTTATAATATTATTTGATTGGAACCACGCAAAATGATGCAGGAATATGACGATGACTTCTTTTTTGAAGAAGATAAAATGTAAGTTGTTTTTGTTATAGCGAAAATTAGCAAATGTTTCGTAAAGAATGTCCTTGTTATTGTTGATGTAATTTATGGTGAAATGTCGGCGTTTATATAAATGATTAATTTATTAAATTGCACGCTTTTATTATACTAAGTTAATGATATTATGTAGTTATTCTTTACCTACTTTCCAAAATTTTTATTTTTCTGAAAAAAATTCTATACACCTTAGTTTCAATGTTGGGAATAAAATGTTAGAAACATGACTGTATTGTAATGTATGTGCATGGTTATCTGTTAACTTCCTCTGTGGCTTATCACCCTTCATTTTGGACTCATGTAGGCGTTACGCTAGTTAGCATATTCATAGGATTATTTTACTGTAGAATAATATGTAACTGCAGAATGAAGACGTCAAAACAAGACTTTTGTTTGAATTCTCCTAAACACCTATGAATGAATACACTCATAATAATATTATCGTGTATGCCAAACATCCTAAATTCTACATTAGTTCAGCTGTTTTAGTGTCATATGGTGACATAATTGCTGTATAATCCGTAAAATAATTTGACGTTTCATAATGTCAAACGCTAAAACAATGAGTAAATGGCTTATTTCGTTTCGTCACTGAAATTAATATGTTCATTAGTCCAATTTTATCGCCACTGTTTAATATCACTCAAAAAGTATTCACAATAGAATATTCAAACCATTACACGGAACTTGTGTTATGGTATAGATCATGTTTAGTAATGTCCTGGATAGTGATGGATTTACACAATAATACGAAGTAAAATACCTCGCGTAGTTTAAAGGTCATCGCCCATTTAACCACCCAACCACCTCGTCAATGTCGAATGAAACGGTGCGGGTCATATGGACGTTGACCTTCCCCTCACTATTTGTAGACAAAATAAATACACCCAGAGGCATACTAAGACGTGCTACGAAAACAGACGCACACATACATAGACGCGTGCTTACACGTCTCGTAGCAAATCTTCACGGATATTTAATATCGCTCGCTCCGCGGTTTTACCCGCGTTGTACCCGTTCCCGCGGGAATTTCGGGATAAAATGTATCCCATGCGTTATTCTGATGTATAACCTATTTTACTGTAAAGTTTTGTTTTGTGAAAGAGTAACAAACATACATTCATACATCCTCACAAACTTTCCCATTTATAATATTAGTAGGATATTATGACGCGATTCGTAACTCGTGTAGCGCGTATTAATGTTTGCGTGCGCTTGTTTTTAACCGGCCATAGTCATAGTCAAATAGTTGGTAGTGTGCTTTCTGGATGTATATATTTTGTGGTATGTGTTTGCAGCTAGATTGTGTTCGCTGAACAGTCTGTGTTCGCTGAACAGTCTGTATCCGCTGAACAGTCTGTGTTCGCTGAACAGTCTGTGTTCGCTGAACAGTCTGTGTTTGCTGAACAGCGTGTATTCGCTGAAGTGTGTTCGCTGAACAGTGTCAGTTCAGTGCTGTTCAGCATGTGGAAGCAGAACGACCCCCTGTTCATGTTCGACCCGCGGGTGTTCCCGCAGTACGCGCCGCTCGTGCACAACGCTTTCGAAGATAGAATGTAACGTTTTGGTTTATTTGCCTTTTTATTAGACTGAATAACAAGTCAAGACTGATATAATAAGTATATACATTACACGAAGTTACAGCAGCATGTCATACATACATATACTCGTAGTACATGCATTATACGCGCCCGCGGTTTTATCTACATTGAGCCTATTCTCATGGGAATTTGGGGATAAAAATAGTCAATGTGTTATTCCAGATTCAAATCTATATCTGTTCTTATGTTCATTCTGACCTGATAAGTAGTTTTTGCGTCAAACATCCATACATCTTCACAATCTACCGCATTCTTATATTTGTAGGATTATATTAAGACGACAATTAAATTATTGTGTTCACCATGTTAATAAAGAGGCTTCACTTGTTTCTGGCGCTTTGTCTTGACATTTTATTTGGTCTAAGATTTCATTTGCTTTGCTTAACACAGTAAAAGCCTATTTTTCAATCGTTTTAATTAAGTATTTATACCCATTAAATAATTATGCTTGTTACTTTTTTGTATAATTTCTTTGGGAACAAAATCGAATTATTAAATTATGAATATTTTGTTTTGCAACACAATTCTATTTAGTACCCGCATGATTTTCCATAGATTATGGTTTTATTGCATTTATATTCGCTAACGTTAACTTTCGAGTGAAAAAAGTTTTACCGCTACACCGTTGAAAAGATAATCAGTGGAATTTTATTAAATAATTTAATACAATTTGTTCAAATCAGCAAACCAGTGACTAATGAAACTACGAACAATTTGGTTATGCCGATTGAGGAAAAGTAAGTACAAACTTTGTTATCATATCATACATTATTATCGTGGTCACTTACTTTGGGTCAAGTTTTACCTCATTTGGAAAAATGTCTGACTGGCAAATGTCATTAAATACTATTTAGTTAGTAGATTAGTAAGCAAACGGGGTGGTTGCGTCTAAGGGTGCGTTTCCATTGAAGCAAATCGCAACGCCTTGGGACTGTCAAACAATACATCGACATTGTCAAAATCTTTTCGTAATGCATTGTGATTGGGCAGTTGAACTCCGCACAGTTCCGCTCGGCTTCAATGGAACCGCACCCAACAATACATTGTTAAGATTGCCCATTGACTTAATAACCATAAAGATTACTAAGCAAGCGTGGTGGTTACGCCAAATCCTTACAATATGAGGACAAGCCTTTTGCAATACAGCCCTACATTACACGTTACAATGGCTCCATCCTTCCATACTTAACTACCACACTCCCAGTGCCCCAGCCCCCGAACAGGCTCCAGACTCCGCAGAGTCCCCGGTCCCCCGTGACGTCACGGAGGAGGTGTCCCCCGAGTGCGTGTACCACGACCTCCGCACCGACCGGTACCTCATCACGCATCAGGACCTCATGTGAGTGATCGTGAGGATATGTACAGATTTGTGGGTCACTGCTAATAATTAGCTTCAACCTACCTTAGCTTGACCTACACAATATAAAATGCGTGAGCTAGAGATTCGCTAGATCAGGATAAAGTTAAGATGCATAAGTAGAGTTCAATGGTAGAATAATAACAAACGGCGAAGGTAAGACGTTTTTGCTTCAAGTGTCTATCCATTTTTTCTCAAAAGAATTGAATTCGTTGTATTCTCGTTCGTAATGCCGCATCTTACGGAATCACACCTTACACTTTCTGCGATTAGCCACATTAGTGTTAGAGTATTTCATCGAAATGATTTTGACATATTGACGCATATTAATTTCATGGTTTTGTGTGTGTTCACAGATCATTCCAGTAGATGAAGCTAGAATAGTGTGTGATGTGTGGCGCTAGAGATGTGATGTGAATAAAATTACTTTGAAAAAAAAGTATTTGTTTTACTCGCTAGTACCCACTTTAGTATCCATTTCTTATTCACTTACCTTCTTGGGTTTAGGAGCACATTTATAATGACACTAGCAGCGCCCCGTTGTTTTACACGCATTGTGAGTTTTGTGTGTTGTGAAAAAAAACTTATAAAACAACCTCCTCGTTGAATGGGGCTATCCATTTCAAAAAGAATGTTCTGAGATTAGCACATTCAAACAAATAAAGAAGCAAACTCTTCAGCTGTATTATACCAGTATAGATAGCTGTTATTTGGACGATGTTTTCTTCCGTAACCATGAAAGATGTTTTAACTATAAAGTCTCACCTCTTCTTTCCACATTATTTTACTAAGCGACACCCTGTCCGCCTAGTGAGCCGGTTTCGGTTAGTACATATTTATTTTTATTAACTAAGATGTTTAATATTTTTTAAACCAATCTCAAGTAGATTGACTAAAAAGAAAATACTTTGTACTTTACTTAAAGACTTCTATTCGTATATCACTTTTTCGACATAAGAATCTGAGTACTTACACAGTTTTTCCGCCTGTTCTTTTACCTAAAACATAGAAAATAGTTTGTGAACCTGTTTGACTTTGTCTTGTCCCTCCCAGGGGTATGACGGTGACGTCGGGCAGCGTGGTGCTCAACAAGGATGACAAGAACCTGATCGGAATCAGCATCGGCGGCGGTGCGCCGCTTTGCCCCTGCCTCTACATCGTGCAGGTACCGACATATCAATATAGCAGCGCCCCGCGGTTTTACCCGCGTTGTGCTAGTTCTCGAGGGAATTGTAACCTACCCGTTGAATGTGGCTGTCCGTTACAAAAATAATTGCGTTCAATCAAACAAAAAACAAAAACACAAACTTTTGTCCTTTATATATTAGTATAGATAGACAATATGAACCATTTATTCATTTTTCTATCGTGAAAAAGCGTTAATTCATTTTGGTTACTGTTCCCGACGATCATAACCCATCTTTTATTAAAGTTTCCATAATAATTTAAGTAAAACTACTACCATTATGTTACCGCAGACTACATGCAGTTACAATTTACCACCACTCAACTACAAAAATAAAATACTCATAATGTCTCGCCCACTCGTCACTCGTTTCAGATCTTCGACAACACGCCGGCGTCCAAGGAGGGCACGCTGCAGAGCGGAGACGAGCTGGTGGGGGTCAACGGACAGTCCGTCAAGGGGAAGACCAAGGTCGAGGTCGCCAAGATGATACAGGCCGCCAAGGTGAGGGCAGGTGATGCGGGCAGGGGAGGTATAGATGATACAGGTGCCAAGGTAGGAAATATAGGGGAAATATACAAGACAATAAATAGGAGATAGAGTGTATCTTCAAGTTGCAAATTACTTAGCTAATATAATAAATAATACAGAGAATAATAAAGACCAGGGTTCAAGTTCCACGGGCTAATGGACTTGTATCTGTCAGATGTTAGCCTAACAATCGTCAATAGAATAGAATTGGTGATGTGTGACCCAGGACACGGTGACGATAAACTACAACAAGCTGCACGCGGACCCGCGGCAGGGCAAGTCGCTGGACATCATCCTGAAGAAGATGAAGCACCGGCTGGTGGAGAGCATGTCGGCGGGCGCGGCGGACGCGCTGGGCCTGTCGCGCGCCATCCTCTGCAACGACTCGCTGCTCGCCAAGCTGGACGAGCTGCGCGACGCCGAGCTCGTCTTCAAGAGGATGGTCGACCACTGCAAGAGGTCGGTGCAAACGAAGCGAACGTCGTCACTTCGTCGTTTTATCTAATACTAGCTGTTCCGCACGGATGGCTCCGCACATGATCCAATAAAGCGCAATATGGCGTGTGAAAATTGTATAAAAGTATAGACATGCTCCTATGAGATTCGAATTCTTGGTGGAAGATTTTTGTTAGACAGGGTTTTCATGTCATCCCACAAGAGAATAGTTTCTAGGAGTCTGGATAAACAAAAAACTAACACTTTCTTGACAATTTAGATTAGTGATTAGGATTCTCCCCTTAGAATAAGCTACCATTGAAGCACAAGCTGTTGTGGATTATACTGTATGAAGACTGTTTAAGGAAATCCTTACGATTCTGAATGGCCCATACAGCAGTGCACTTGTGAACCCTCGGAATGCTGTAGTCATACCTGGAGCTGTTATAGTAGTGAGCCCCTAGGGAGCTGAATGCTCTACAAACCTCCAGTACTACTTAGGGTTTCTGATGACCCCGTGCAGCAGTATGTGTGCGGTATTGACTCGCCGTCACACTACTGTAGTGGTTATGATCCATTAGGATTACGAATGCGTTACACGTCCAGTAGTAATGGCCAGCCACACTCAGCAGCACTCGCGCCCGCAGGATGCTGAAGTCGTACCTGGAGCTGGTGGGGGCGGCGCGCGCGCTGGGCGAGGTGTTCGCGTGCATCGGCGTGCGCGAGCCGCAGCCGCGCGCCTCCGCCGCCTTCTCGCGCGTGGGCGCCGCGCACCGCCGCCTGCACGCGCACGGCATCGTCATGCTCAAGGCGCTCAAGCCGGTCGGGACACAACTGAATACTGAACTTTCAGGAATGTAGCGCTCGTGGCGTAGTGAACTAAGCGATGTTAGTTCATGGATAGATGGATTTCTATCTGAGAGCTATCTATCGTGCTTCGGAGGGCACGTTAAATTTTCGGTCCCGGTTGTTTCAATCGATAGGCCATGTCGGAGGCCTTTAGGCGGTGTAAAAATTCCGACTCCACTGATATCCACTGACCTACTCGAACTCACTTACTTTCACTTTCAGTAACACCATGGCTCCATATTATAATTTTAAGAATGCTCCAAATCTTTTAAGTTTAACCGAATAGTATGGTAAATGTTAAACCTTCGACACTTCTAATTGTATGCTGTTAATTGTTCTTCTGTTCAATCATATTTCTGAAAACAAAAAAGAACATGTGTTAGTTACCCACAAGTTGCCTGCCCGAAAAAAGTAGAAAGCGGTCGAACTTATCCACCCTTTTTCGACGGAGAATACAATTATTATTCGCTAACACTCCCACGGACCTGCCCTTGTATTCAATCTACCATACTACGTGCATCTCGTATCGTCCAGATCCTCGCCGACATGGGCACGTACCTGAACAAAGCCATCCCCGACACGAAGCTCACCATCCGCAAGTACGCCGACACCAAGTTCGAGTACCTCTCGTACTGCCTCAAGGTCAAGGAGATGGACGACGAGGAGTGCTCCTACAACGCGCTGCAGGAGCCGCTGTACCGGGTCGAGACCGGCAACTACGAGTACAGGTGAGAGGACGGGCAGGTTAGAGTACAGGTGGGCTGAAGTATATCGAAGGGAAAGGGCGAGGCAAAAATATGATTTAGTAGATGTGGTAGACGTGGCGGTGTGGTGTGTGCAGGCTGGTGCTGCGCTGCCGCGGCGGCGCGCGCGCGCGGTTCGCGGCGCTGCGCGCGGACGTGCTGGTGAAGCTGGCGCTGCTCCGCGACAAGCGCGCGCGCGACACGGCGCACCACCTCGCCACGCTCGTGCGCGCGCTCGCGCGCTACCACAAGTACGCACTCTCACCCGCACCCTCACTCTCACGCTCTCTCACCCTTACTCTCCCTCTCACCCTCACTCTCCTTGTATCCTCACTCTCACTCTTTCCTCTCTCTCACCCTCACCCTCACTCTCGCTCTCACGCTCGCTTTCACTCTCTATCTCTCCCTCACTCTCACTCCACAGATACTCATAAAATTAGGTTGAAAGTGGATATTTGCTTACAAGATATAAAGTAATGATTTCAATTTCTAATAAAATAATCCAGTGACCCAAATCAAATAACATTCGTTCACAACCAACCGTTAAGTGTAGTAACCTTAGTGAACTGTTCGTTTACCTCTAAGCGTTGTGTTCCAGTGAGACGCTCGCCGAGCTGACTGAGATCGCGTCTCTCTTCCCAGTGGAGGTGGACCTTTCACAGAATGCCTTCCAGTACAAATCAACACAGATCTTACAGGTATGAAAATACGCTTTGTACCTGTTTCCGGCGTGGGGTTTCTACTGTACGTGTGTATGTCACTGAACTTCTAAACGGCTGGACCGATTTGAATGTTTTTTTTTGTATGCATATAGGTGGCACCCTGGGTGGTTTAGATTCACACCAGCGACATCTATTGGGTCGCGGGTGGACCGCGCGGTACAGCTAATAATATAAAACATAGTTACCTCCCATATTTCTATAAGCCAAAACAAATGGACGCAACTACAAATATATATAAAGTACCTCAAACTCTTTCACAGGACAACGTCGACGACGACGACGATTTAGAATACGGCAAAGAAATTAAAGAATACCACGACTTGACCGACTGCGACAAAGAGGGTAAGGAGGCGAGCCGGGCGGACGCGCGGCCGAGCGGCCCGCCGCGCCTGCTGCTCGGCCTGGGGGAGGGGGAGGGGGAGGGGGAGGGGGAGCGGGAGGGGGAGGGAGGCGGCGCCCGGGGGGAGGGAGACGACCTGCGGCTCCTGACGGAGCTGGGGCTCCACGACGACTTCGGAGACTTCCAGAACGGGCTGATGGACGACTTCGTGTCCAAAAGTGATGACGTCGACGACGTCTTCGAGAAGCTACTGAGCGATTTGAATACCGAGAACTGAATGGACTGACGATTGTTTGGATTTCATATGAGTTGGACTAGTTATACCAAAACACAGAAACGAGTGCAGTCACCTGGCGGCTGGTGGAGTGAAAAGACAAAACAAAACACCCGATTGAGAACCTCTGGCTTTTGAAGTCGGTTAATAAAGCTACCACATTAATAAGTACTGACTAATGAGCACTGAGCAGTGCTAAAGGAGAATGATGTATTTTGTTTAAAAACACTTTAACAGAATGTCAGTTATGAAACAAAGCTTTGTTTAAAAATTTAACAGACATTTAACAGCGTAAACAGTCCTGAACTTTTAACGATCGTATGTTACAGAGCCAACCGTTTGAAACAACCCACCCTATATACGGTCCTGAGTGTTTTGGTATGAGAAACTATTTGGACTAAGAGTTGATTTCGACTATTCTTCGATTACTGTACCATCACTCAAAACACAGATAACATTGCGGTTTAATTTTAATGATTTTGTATTGGAATGACAACTTTAATTCGAGTGATACTACAGTAGTCATAGTATAATAGCTAATTACTAGGAACTCGCTAAGTACTATTACAAAAGCGAATGTTGGCGAGAATGAATGACCACTGGAGCTATGCCATACTATACTATGTTACATTGCTATAATGTTGTAACGTTTAACATGATGGGATACGAACATAGGACAGCATAGCTTTGATCACCCTTATGAGTTAAGGGTGACTTTCCATTTTATGTTACTTTTTAAATGTTACTTTATATATTTAGATAGAATAATTATTATAATCAAATGTATTTCGTTTGCCTACTTAATATAAAGTGTTACAATAAAATACCAAACTGTACAAAAGGCGTTTTTATTTGAGTGCAACAATAAATATTGGTTTGTTATTTACAATCTAACAACAAGGCAACTTCTCTCTTCCACTTTACTCGTCTCCGCTGTTCATTGAACAGAGATGATGGTTTAAAAAACTTAATATTATTTACTCCGTCTCGGGTAGATTCAATTAAAATATTGGCATTCATCGGCAGTTACCGAAATCAATGATTACATTTAAGTATTTTGGCACTACCAGTGGTGTCAAGGAACATTTTAATTTACTGTGACACTACTTTTTACTAGCTCATTAAACTATACGCGGCAACCGGGCTTGTGACTCCAACATTCATCTTCATTAAATTTGGTTTTGCCGGCACGTCACTCTAACATGATATTTCATCTAATTCGATGAATTTGGTTAAAATTTTGAATTAGGCTGGGCTACAAGTCACCCAATGCCATTAATATATCGAATTGCAACTGGTTTGAAAAAAAATGGTTTTGACATTCTACCCGAACGAACAGACAAAACTAGTCATCACCCCTATCCCACAGTACTGTCATCTCCCTCCCGCCCTCTATCACTCGTAAATGTAAACTATCTTCCTCGTCACGACCGGGTACGGATACTCAAAGTGCGAGCCCAGTTCAGGTCCATGGATCTTCACCACTCTGGGCTTATCGTGAAGATTCTGCACTTTGCCCAACAGCGCCTTCTTCTTGTTCAAAATCAACTGCTTTTTATCCTGAATCAGCTGCACTTTGCTGGAGAGCAGTTGTTTTTTTTGCTGCAGTAAATGATTTTTCAAGTTCGTTTTGTATTGTATCTTTTTGTTTATGGTCGGTATGAGCTGCAGCACGTCCAGTTGTTTGAGCTTGTCGTAGTCGATGTTGTTGGCGATCTCGTGCAGGTTGTCCTCCGCGTTGGAGGCGAGCTGGCGCACGGTGGTCGCGACGCGCTGCGTTATGTTGTGCAGCTTGCTGGCCGCCGTCTCCGTGAGCTGACGCACGTCCAGCGTCGCTGACGCGGCCGCCAACACCAGTGTCAATATCTGTTCAAAGTAAAGTCATATTAGCCTGTAATGTGCCACTGTTTTGGACAAAAGCACCTCACGGATGCAAGAATGCAACTCGATGCTGGTACAAACTGTTTACATATAGGATATTTAATTGCAATATTATTAAATGTACATGATTTATATAGAGTTCCGGTAAGCGATACAGTTTGTACTCTACTATACTAACACTGAGTAATTACACCACTGAAACACAGTTCAAGCATTATTACTCCTATCGAATTCACTTTATTTTCGACAAAACAATTATTATTGAAAAATTAGTCGAGATATCCTTGACTATAGAGATTCATAAATGGACTTCAGTGTTCAGTAAACATTTTTCTTCACATTAAAGCTAGTATATATTTAAGTAATAGCGTGTACTGACCAGTATCCTCGTCGTCGTCATAGTGAGCTCCAGGCGACTCGCGGCGACCACAACACACAACACACTTGCAGCTGGTGTCGAGTAAAGGACCTCTTATTAACGCGCACGTACCTATTCTGGTGCGCGCCTGACGCAACGCGATTTAATTAGATATACGTATTCGAATTAGTTCGGTTTGATTTAAATTGTTGATTAGTGTGGGAGAAATGTTTGTTTCAGATTAACTCAATACTGATTCTTTTACGTATATTATTCCCATTTTTTTATGCCCATTAGTAGACATGTTCACCTGTTGTGTACCTGCTGGTCAAAGACCAACCCCAGTATCGTAGTTATTAGACAGCCTAAACCTATAGACCTACAACAATTTTACTAAAGGGTTACATAGTAAGCATCTTATTCAAATGGATATAAAAATGGTTTTTTTCAAGGCCGAAGCCAGTGGCGTAACTATACCGTTCGAGGCCCGTGGCAAATTCATCGGATGGGCCCCTCCCCCCAATATAAAAAAAATGAACCAACAATAATAATATTTTTTTATTTTATAATACTTATTTATACACTTTTACTTGTAAGAGTACAATAATAAATCACTACGTTATTTTCCCAATTGACTTATTAAATATATTTTCACTTGCAACAAACACCCAATTCTTACAACAATAAACAGCTAACTGCTTGAGAGCTTGCTTAATAATAGAATAGTGGAGTCTTTCTTATATACAAACTTGAATCGGGGATTCCCCGAGAGCGTCAAATTGTCGGGACGCGTAGGTAAGTATACTCAAAGCGCTGTTGACCGAAACTTACAGCGGGAATTCCCCGAACATCCGCAGTAATACCAACACGCGTGGCATCGGATACGTTCTAAAACTGGGTTACAACTTTTTTTTTACAAATCCTTTGAATTTTTAATACATTTTTGAACTTGCTTATGCAACTCAGTAGGTAAAAAAAAAATCAAAGACAAAACTTTTTTTACTAAACATGTATGATAAATAATAAATGCTGGGAGTTGGGGTTCTCCTCTGACCGGGGGCCCCTTCCGGCTGGGGGCCCGTGGCATTTTGCCGACTTGCCACCCTGTAGTTACGCCACTGGCCGAAGCCTACCGCAAGTAGAAGTACGCTTAAATCTTTCGGTGGTGGAAACTCAGCTCATAAAGAATGTTAGTAGTTATAAAATACATACCTTAAAACAAGACTGCGAATTAATACATAATTATATAAACAACAACGTACCCACTTACTTACTTTTTTTTCTTACCTACCTATATTTATCTTGCCTTATCTTCCTCAACTAGGTACCGCCTGCCGCCTTCCAGAATACACCCGCTGTGAAAGTATTAGTATGTACAGGACTTGTCTACAAAATATCGGAATTCACACACGCATTCAATATGGCGCCGGAATATCAATATCGTGTTGACAAGACGAGTGGTGTCGCGTTATGTAAGGAGTGAGCCGGGGCATTCGTTAGCAGTGGGTCAGGTTTGGACCGGCCGCTATATGGAACGGTAGAAATCGAGAGAAATATGACTAGTGATGAGCACACAGGAACTTGATTTATAGACTATAGACTACTTGGTGAACATATTAATTTGTGTACATTTTCGGCGGTTGAAAGTGGAAGTGTGTGCTGGTAGGAATAACTTACGCAAGGTTGGGCATTTTAAGGACAAATCTTTCAGATACGATTATTGGTGATTAACTACCGAATTACTTTGCCGTACTGACATCTCATTTATAATGAGTTTCTGTTTTCTGTTTCTGAGAACGTATGAATGTTTGGATGTATGGATGTTTCTCTAATCACAAAACTACTTAATGAAAAAACATAACAAGTAGGTACAAAATAAAATACAAATTGCTTCAAAAAGACAAGCCTATCCAACCTATACCGTCCCACTTCTGAGAGAGGGTCTCCCTCATCCTCCAAGCGTCCCCGTCCGGGCCTAAATTTGGCCAATCCCTGTCGAGATTATCTAGAATCTAGATCGTCCCGCCATCTCTTAAGACTACATGTTATTTACTCAAACCCGAGCGCTACCGTGCTTCGGAGGGCACGTTAAGTAGTCGGTCCCGGTCGTTTCAATCGTTCAACCAAGTCTTTAGGCTATCTAACCTAACTGGAACACCAGCACGGGTAGCATGACAAGTAGACATACAAATATGTCTACCATCTATGGCGCAAGTTTGACGTCATCGCGATTTTATCTACAGTAGCTACCGCGACATAGATTTGTCTTGTCTCGTACGTCATTTGTATACAAATGTCTACGCCCTTGAGCATGACGACCATATTATGTCTACGTCAGAGACTAATTTGACTTTGACATTTCAAAGTATACAAATATGTAGGCTACCCTCCAAGGTGCATACAAAAACCACTTTTATACTTACAAAATACAATATTTTTGTAACAAAAACGAAAACAAGAAACAATAACAACGGACAAAAACGCACTGAAATGAATGAATGGCGAATGAATGAAATAGTGTTGTGACGGTGTTGTGCTTCAACAAATTTATCGGTAATCATGTGTGACCATGTTAAAAATATAATATATTTGTAAAGGGCAATATTTCTATGTCTTCCGTAGCGAAAGTTTTGTATACAGTAGAGATTTTCGCTTCCTGTCATTATGTGCTCGCAACCGCGCCATAACCCGTAGACAAGACAAAAGTTTTAACCCTATAGAGATATATGTCTACCAGTGTTCATGCTACCCGTGCAGGGTTGGCCACTAACCTACTCGGACCTACTTACTTAACCCTTGCTTACACCACCGCAAAGATAGCTTTAAGACTACAGAATATACCTTAAGTGATAACTGACTTTTTGTAATGGATAGATACATTCAACGGGAAGGTTGGAAGGCAGGCTACTTTTCATCCCGAAATTCCTACAGGAACGGGCACAACGCGGGTAAAACCGCGGGGCGCTGCTCGTCTATACTAATATTATAAAGCTGCAGTTGAACGCGCTAACCTCAGGAACTACTGGTCCGATTTGAAAAATTCTTTCAGTGTTGGAAAGTCCACTTATCGAGGAAGGCTATAGGCTATTTTTTGCATCTCGAAATTCCGACGGGGACTGGCACAACGCGGGTAAACCCTCGGGGCGCTGCTAGTATGTTATATATGTGTACTTAATTACCTGTCATTTACTTACTTCTATTCATCTTATGATTGACATGATAGGATAAACCGTGGGATACACAATGATAATTTAGAAATGTATATATAATGTGAAAGTAATAGGTAAAGTCATAATTATTGAGGCCCATCGGTGTAGAATTTGTCTAATAATTTAACCGGTAATTTTTTTTTTCCTGGACTATTTAGTGTTTTATTTAGCTTTGTTCGGACTATTTAGTAGATGGTTTATGTAGTTTGCACAAAATCGTTCGAGCGGTTCTTAAATTCCCAAGGGAACGGGCACAACGCGGGTAAAATCGCGGGGCGCATCTAGTTTAATGTAAAATACATTTCATTAAATAAGCATCTCGCATCGTTTGCGGCGAGCCGCTGCCGCAACTGCCGCGGTTGAGATTTTGTGGTGGCTTAGTGTGTACAATCATAGGCGGTTCCATATTAAACTGGAAAAGCGGCTAAGCGCCTGGTGCGTAAGAGCGCTCAGGCTATTTAGGAACAATTAGAGAAAACAATAATCTTAATTAGGTATGATATTTATTTTAGGTACATAAGGAAAATATGAAGTTATAATAAAAAGTAAACCAAGCTCGCAGACTGCGTGGTCTATTTGCGGTCAGCAGGTCAACCCGGGTGCGGTCAAACAGGATGCGGCGCTGAGTTCTGGTGCTGTCACAAACAATGATATCCGGATAAAAGTTATATCTAAACCTTCGTTCTCAATTCCTTCGTCTGTTATAGATAATCGCATGAAAATCCGTCGAGTTCAATATTTGAGATAATCGACTGACAGATGTAGCGGAGGACTTCATTTAATACTACGTGTAAAAGATGTTGGATAAAAAAGATTGAACACATCATTACAACAAATTGTTATGGTACGACCTACCTTTGGCGGTATATGGCGGCGCCTAGGGGGGCGGGGGGCGGTGGGTGGGCGGCGCGGGCATCGGGATGGCCCACACCGGATGCTGGGAGCTAGCGTTTTCTGGCAAACAGACATTTTCAATATCATTCCTTGATAATGACATACACTCTGTTCGGGATTTAAAATGTGAACTAATTGGCTAGTTTTCACAAAGGTAACATAAACGGTAACTCCTTCGATAGGGCAAAAGGGTTCATAGGGTAAGAAGGATGAAATGTTCTTGTGCAATCTAGTCCTAAACGAAATCCATTATTGACAGCGAATGCCGTGAATGGTCGCGAAGACAATGCTTTTGTTTTAATTTTTTTCTTTTCTCACATTCTCTTTCTGTTTGAAGGAAAGAAATAAAAGATATTAGTGACACTTACTTCGTCGAAAGCAGCACCAATAGATTAGCAACGTCACCTTGAAGAGGAATGCGATAATGAGCACGAGAAGGCCGAACATGAAATTCGTTTCTGCCATGTCTGTCGTGTCGTACTTGTCTCTAGTCTTTCGCGTCTGTTCCGTCTGTCAAGCAACATAAATACATGTCTATAACAAGCTTGTTTTATCATTATCATGCATCTTCATCATCATTAAGTAAATAATTATTCATAGAAAAAATCCACACACGGATAATTATACTCAAACTTAGCTCTAGTGAAGAAAAGAAAAGGAAAAGTTTTTATTATCACTACTCTATCTAATACTTTACAGCTTTATTTTGTTATAATTTAATATAGATACAAGTGAATAGATGGATAAATTACCTTGCCCCGGTGCGACCCGGCGAACACTCTGTCCACATTATAATAACTCATTTTCCTCAAATGGTGTCCTATATTATAGATTATAGGGCTAGGAGCGAATAGTGTCCCTATAGATTGACAACATTTACCGGCCAAGTGCGGGTCGGGCCGCGCGTTATGTGGGTTCCAGAATTCCGAGTTCTTAATACGGATAGGGCGTCTGTTATCGTATCATTTTCACGGCCACTAAACTGTTTAAACTCAAACGATGTAATCCGCTCGAAGCGTCGGGTATGTATTTTAATAGATACGTTATTATATTCTATCGCGATACAGACCCCAGTGTTGCCATCTTGGGTATTGTTAAGGCAATAGATTCAGAGTAAACAGTCGTCAGATTCAATATCATTTTTAAGACCTAACCATAGATACCCCACACGTATGGGTTTGATGATTTTTTTTGAGATCTAATTATGGGGATCCCCAACAATTATTTTTTTCTATTATTTGTGAAAATCTTAATGCGGTTCACAGAATAAATACATCTATTTACCAAGTTTCAACAGTATAGTTCTTATAGTTTCGGAAAAAAGTGCCTGTGACATACAGACGGACAGACAGACAAACAGACAGACAGCCATGACGAATCCATAAGGGTTCCGATTTTTGCTATTTCGCTATAGAACTCCGACATGCAGGTCTAACTATTGAAACAACCGGGACCGACAATTTAACGTGCCCTCCGAAGCACGGTCACGCGCTACGAGCGCTACAACATGGTGTTCAAGTTACTAGACCGGCTCAAGGCCTCCGGCTAGGCCTCACTAACGATGGAGGTAACTATAAGATAGGCCCTTAGCCTTTGTTGGCATTATTTATATGTTCATTCATGGCAAATAACAGCTTCAAAGTACCGAAATTTCTGAGAACTTTGGACAAATGGATGGCCCGGAATGATGAAATTATCGGGTTTCCGACGAGATTCGGAACCCTAAAATTTAAATTTAATTTAACTTGCAAATAAATAATGTCGCAGGTACGATAAACGTCAAGATAATTCAGTTATTTTCCTCTTATTATAACCACTAATTATCAACTCTCATGTGCCTCGTGCCCACATGGTGGCGGGCTGGCGGGTCAGCCTGAGGATGGTGTTCGATTATAACTATAAGATATATTATTGTAGTATTATCATTTTTTACTGTATAAAGTGTTCCTAATCCTACTAATATTATAAATGCGAAAGATTGTCAGAATGTATGTTTGTTACTCTTTCACGAAAAAACTACTGGGCAGATTTGGATTTGAATTATACATCAGAATAACACATGATATAAATTTTATCCCGAAATTCCCACGGGATCGGGTACACCGCGGGTAACTAGACGGGGCGCGGCTAGTTAATAATAATTATTACTTTTAAAATTGTACTTATTTCTTTTTAAGGGATTGGATAGGACACAGGTGGATAAGTTATACGTAGTTAAGAATGGACCGAAATTACTTAATATGTTTCCTCTACAGAGGGAATTATCTATGGTTGGAAAGTCGGCCATTTAGATTCAACTCATAAAGAAGAAATGAAGTATATGTGTGTCGCGCGCTCCTTCAGACTGTCCTACGCGGCAACGCGACCCGATGGATGGACGGGAAATAGTCAAACTCAAAACAAAAATAGTCAAACTGTACTAAAAATAATTATGTGGAGGACAGCTTCACATACGGCAAGTATAACACCCAGACGTCACCGCAAACAACAATATCTGCACATATTGCTGACGGGCTGGAATCAAAACCCCCACACAGTAAACGCTGTCACAAACTAACGGCTTGTTAATCTCTGTATTGGCTTTTAAGTTTATTTACGTTGCGTCGCATCACATGACACCGCGTCGTGTCGTGTCGCACCGCGTGGTGTCGCATCGCGTCGCGTCGTCGCTCGCGGGACAGCGAGCTGGCCCCAGCTGCGCCGTCCGATAGCGGGCTCGTTACACGCTCAGCCGCTCATTAAATCGCTCTGTGTCGCGTCGCGCGGCAAATTGCATTCACTGATAATACGCAAGAACGCGGGCTGATTGAATGCGCTAGTGGCGTGGCTACGAGAGGTGATTCGAGTAGGGTTCAACTCGAGTTAAATCGTTTTTTACTCGATTCGAAAATATGCCTCGAGTAAGCCCAGTGGATATCGCGTCTACCATACTATTTCAATTCCTCATACGAGTATTTTGTGATTCACGATTCCTGAGAAAGAATCGAAACTTCAGCTATAAAAGTATAAAGTAAAGCGATGTGTCCGTAAATTGGTTTAAATTTTTCATTTTCTTCTTTTTTTATATTATATGTTTCATAGATCTTTCATCCAGACGTGTTTCATATCGAGTAGCTCGAGTAGTATCCCGTGTGATCCCATCACTAAATGCGTGCGACGCGTTAGTGCGCTCGCGACACTGTGCCGCGACTCGTCGCCGCGTCATGACGCACTCGTGGCTGTTCGCGTTCGCGCTCATCTACCTCACCTTCTTCCTGGACAACGTGTTGCTCACCGTCCTCGGTGAGTGAGGACCTTCAACAAATTGCTGCAGACGAGTTATACAAAGCTGTCGCGTTCTTGACAGATCGCGCTTGGGTAGAGTCTGTTACAGCGTAGGTTCAATAAAGCCACAGACACGAGGTAAGCGGGAGCGGTAGCGGGGCGTGAATTGGCCAAACCGCCCGCTGAGTTCATGACAATAGCAGCTCTCGTGGCGTGGTTTGGTAGAGCTCACGGCGATAGGTGGCGGTGCAGCTCGGTCACTATTTGAATTGGCAGCCGATTATGAAATTTCTACCGTGGTTCAGATCGGAGGGCACGTTAGATAGTCGGTCCCGGTTGTTTGAATCGTTAGACCGTGTCGTCACTCTAAGGTCGTCTAAATACTCCGGCTCCGGGGTCGTCCACAACCCTACTCGGACCTACTACACTTGTTTCGTCTCCAGTGCCGATAATCCCGGAATGGATCCGCGGCGAGGCAGAGTGGGCGCGCGGTAACGCGACTGAGGCGGGCGGCGCGCAGGCGGCCGTGGGCGCCGTGCTCGCCGCCAAGGTACAAACACACATTATTTATTATATCTTCTATTGTAACTTCTGAAATAAGTAGATGAAGTTTTATCATGTCGATGAAGATTTTCTCTAATGTAGTACTTGTTGTTTTCACGGCCTACTGCATAGTTCAAGTGACTTTACGGCATAACTCTGCGATGAACTCGGATTGTTATCTTCTAATGAAACGTTTGTTTATATCCTCCTCCCTGTACTGATATCCTCAGTGCGATGAGAAGCCTTTGCCCAACAGTGCGTTATTGCAGGCTATAACTTTTTTATCTTTGTAGGCGGGCGCACAACTAGCGTGTGCGGCTCCGGCGGCCGCCGCCGTGTGCCGCGCGGGACCCGCGCGTGTGCTGCGCGTGGGCACTGCGCTGCTACTACTCGCCGCGCTCGGTCTGTATACTACTATGGCCCTGTGCTTATAGCCCTCGACGTTAAGGGTAGATGCTACACCGTCGTAATAAACCAAATCCAGTCTTGACTTCTCTTGAGTGGGGCATAAATAAAATGAAATAAATAAATAAATAATAAAACTCAACATTTATTTTTGTGGGTGTTGTAAAATTATGTGTGTATTTTGCCTGTTAGTGACATTAACTGCCTTATTCATAAACGCTCTCTAACTAAAACACTGTTAGTGAGTGTTTTGTCTCTTTTGCTCTTTGGAAAATAGCGTATGTCAGAAAGGGACAAACCATTTACTAGCTAAAATGCTGCTAGTGAGCGTTTATGAATAAGGCCCTAAATGTTTAGTTACGGCGTGTTTACCGATGCGTGTTACATCAGTGTTGTCAGGTCTGAGCTTGTGCTCGGGGCGGTGGCGCGGCGCGGGCGCGGGCGCGGCGCGCGCGGCCCAGGGCGCGGGCGCGGCGCTGGCGGGCGTGGCGGGGCTGGCGCTGGCGGCCCGCGCCGCGCCGCCGCGCCGCGCGCGCCCCGCTCTCTCCGCGCTGCTCGGGGCCGTCGCTCTCGGTACGCCCACTGCGTTCATCCTAGTTACGTCCCTGTTCCATGTGTGACTCTGATATCATGCTTGAAAATCGATCGGATAATTCTCCGTATTTTCCTGATACTTTAATTTTTTCGACCTGAACTGATTCGTTTAGATAAATAATTTACACATAAACACAGGTACTACATAAACATATACAAATTAGCATCGATCAGATAGAACTGAAAACAAACCTTTAATATTATGCCTTTACTGTAAAATTGATACGCAACAAATGCGCGCTTACACATAAATTTTCGGGTTAGGAGCTTTACGACTACATCTCTATTTGACTAGAAAGCGGATGTGCCTAGATCGCTTTGGGACTAAATATCAATTGGACTCGATCTCGATTGGACTTGATCGTTATTTGACCAGATCTTTGTATGACTAGATAGCGTTATGACTACTCAGTGGATTGTTTTGTGGGAGTACAGTTGTGTTCAATATGATGATATGTAATATTTTATTTCTCTGGCTCAGACGACTACTTCTACTAAAGGGTCTACTCGGCCCGCGGGCTTAGAAGACTACTACAAAAAAAAATAACCCTAACCTAACCTACCGAATAGTACGTAAAAACAATTTTCTTACTATTCGGTAGGTTAGGGTTATTTTTTTTTTTTGTATCAGTTACGTAAAAAAAAAAAAACATAACCTACCGAAGAGAGTGGTCGACTGAACCCGCGGGCTCAGTAAACCCTTTAGCGGTAGAGAATCGAGTTAATACTTTTTGATACAATTGTACGTCATATCGATATTACGTCGAACTGGTAATAGGACATAAGCATATATGGTCGAACAGCTATTTAACCCCAGCGCGATACGGTCATATCGCGATTTAGTCCCAAAGCGATCTAGTCACATCCGCTGCCTAGTCAAATAGAGATGTAGTCGTAAAGCTCCTAACCCAAATTTTCGTACCTCAGTAACGTGCGTACATCAGTTACGTGCGCCTGCTTTGGGGCGTACTTAGTATGTTCCAGCTATATCCCAGGGTCGCTTCTGTTTCTTGCGTGGCTGTCTCTGTCTTGCTCTACCGTATCCTCTTGAAATCGCTCCATGTCTGTCCCGCAGGCGTGCTGGTGGGCTATCCGTTCGGCGGCGCGACGTACGCTCTGTGGACGCCGGCCGCGCCCTTCCTCATCATCTCGCTTGTGCTACTCGCCGACGTCGGTCAGTATCCGTCGACATCTGCCGACATCGCCCACCGATGACTTTTAAATCGCAATACTCCTTTACACTCTCTGATACTATCTGTTCTGTCCAGGTTTGCAGTACAAATTCTTGGACCAACCAGAGTATAACGAGGTGAGAGATTTTATTGTAAATGATGATTTGTGACACGTTTCTATAGTTTACTCTGGTCGGGACACAACCGGTCTGACAGTGCCCCAGACAATCATTAGCGACCTTAAGACGATATTTCCATTTAACAGACAGGTGGACCAGGGGGCGGGTAACGAATACATTTTTACAGTAGCTATTCCAAAACTCCACCAAGTTGGAGGCAGCAAAGGTGACATCTCTATAACCGTTCATCACACAAGAATACGCACGATGCGAATTCCCTTTGATGCGCACCCAAAAATCGACAATTGACGCAGACCATCACAGACATTCATAAATGTTAATAAGCGAGCTCTACATGATCGTGAACTGTAATCGCGTATGTGTAGACGAGCCCTAACATGTGTTCAGGCGTGGGTGATGAAGGAGAGCGCGGTGTGTGCGCGCGCGATGTGGCGCGAGGCGCGGCGCGGTGCGGGCGGCGCGTGCGCCGGCGCCGTGCTGCTCACCACCGCCGTCATGGCGGCGCTGGAGCCCTGCCTGCCGCTCTGGATCGAGGACAAGTTCCACCCGCAGGTACACCACGCCGACCCACACCTGGACAACTACCACCCACACTACTACATATTGCACGGGTTACCCTACTCGTATCATATCGCCGTACACTCTATTATAAACGTACCGGTATAAGGTTGAGTTATGTAAGGACTTGTTCGAGCATTGCTGTCAACTCAACAAAAATAACTTTTATAACTAAACAGTAGCATTAAATCATTCATCGAAAGCAGACGTTTGTATCATTTTCTAATATCAACACTAAATACAAATACAAATACAAATAAATTTATTCGGCTAAAAAAATATTACAAATTAAAAACTTAGAATGAAATATACTTATTCTAAACCGAAAAGGATCAGCTCAGCATATGCTGCAGCCGGAGCCACAGCGGTTTTCAGCTGGATCCTTTACTTAAAACTAATTGAGGGCGTTCTTAAATAATAGAGCTTAACAATATAAACCGTGGAGGTGAAAATTTATAGGTACATATGTAGCAAAACTATTACAATATCTACGTGCATCTACAGTTCAAGTTCAAGTTCAAGTTCAAGTGATTCAAGCGATTCAAAACTTTCAAAGGCACTGGTACAACGCGGGTAAGGGTGGGCAAAGCGATAAAAAATAGTAAAATAGTGAATGCGGCATTTTTATAAATGAGAAGTGTAGTTGTTTAACTGGCGGTCAAGTGAAATCAGTTTTAATTTGTTGCGGAAATTGGCGATAGATTGAATACTGGGATAATACACCTCACTAACATGCTGATTATATCCTGAATGTTTCGGGCAGTAGACTCTGCGATGCATTCCATATCTCAATCCAAATTCCGTTTGAGAAGTGGGACTGGGAATGTTACCAGTACATCATCCAGTACATATGGATGTAAGCTACGGGCTTTACTTCTGTTCAGTGGAGCATTTTATTCAAAAATCATAATGTATTTTATTATAAAAACTCATCAGATAATATTATAAACTTTTTTGATCCAACGTGTATAGTGTTAAACTACAGGGAACCGTTGTTTATTTTTTTATAATAGTTATCAGTAATCAGATACTTCAAGCTCATTTAACCGTGACACGGATGTGGTCCAGAGATGGGTGGGAGGCGCGGTGTTCGTGCCGGACAGCCTGGCGTACCTGGTGTCGGCATCGGCGCTGGGCGCGGCGCGCGGCGGCGGCGCGCTCGCCGTGGCCGGCGTGCTGGCCGTCGGCAGCGCGGCGCTGCTGCTGCCCTACGCGCGGTCAGTGTGGCGTGTGCCCGTGTGGCGCTAACCAAGGGCTAAATATCGACAAATATCAATCTATACTAATATTATAAAGCTGAAGAGTTTGTTTTGTTTGTTTGTTTGTTTGTTTGTTTGTTTAAACGCGCTAATCTCAGAAACTACTGAACCGATTTGAATAATTCTTTCACTGTTAGATAGTCTATTTATCGAGGAAGGCTATAGGCTACATTTTATCCCGAAATTCCCACGGGAACGGGCACAACGCGGGTAAAACCGCGGGGCGCTGCTAGTATTCAAATAATTGTAGCGGTTGTGGCGTAGTTTGCGATGTAAGCGATGTTGACTCAAGCAACATACAGCTCGGCTCCTCCTTGGATGGGCAGCGGATGGCATTCCCATCCGAGTGAAATTATTGATCCCGGCAGTTTGAACCTTCACACCATGTCGAAGGACTACAGACTTTCAAAAAATGTTTCTTGGCCACTGTCCACTAATCCACTGATACCAACTTACTCGCCATTTACAAGCTTTCATTTGGTTTCATTTACCTGGAAATAAATCTAGCAAGGTGCCCGGAGGTACATTCCGGAATCCGATGTATCTGTTTTGCATAGAGTTTGGTTCGGACGTACTGTATAGTAGACCGTGTATGTGATGGCAGGTCGGTGCGCGGGCTGGCGGGGCCGCACGCGCTGCTGGGGCTGGGGCTGGGCGCCACGGACGCGGCGCTCGTGCCCGCGCTGCTCGCGCCCGCCGCGCCCGCGCCCGCGCGCGCCGCGCTGCTGCAAGCCGCCGCTAGTGCTGCTTACGTTATCGGTAACTCACACACCAAAAACTAACAAATATTTGCCTGTAATGTCCAACTGCTGGGCAAAGGCCCCTCATCTCACCGAAGATATCAGTACAGCTAGGAGGATTAGGCATAATCACCAGGGTTAGGGTTGGTGATCTCAAACCCGAGCCATGTTTGAAAAGTAGGAAACATGTTTTCTCTCGACCCAGGAATTGAGCCCGAGACCTCAGCATTGGCAGGCGAATGCACATACATACCACTAGACCACCGAGGCGTTAACACACGATGTAACATAAAAAATACATTTCATAAAATTCAAGTTCCTTACATAATTTTGGTAGAGTCAAGCTACTGGATCGATTTTGGAACAACTTCTAGTTTACATAAATGCCA